>BTHU01000016.1:53042699-54341032 GCA_036184795.1 Tokudaia tokunoshimensis
AAAGGGGACTTACCACGTGGTTCCAGTATTCTGTCCTAGTGATGCCTGACTAATGGAAGAAGATAATATTTTAGCCTTTTAGACAGCATAAAATCTTTAATTGTAGTATATCAATTAGTTCTGGTTTTTACTTTGTCTTTATATAAAATAAGCAAATGAAAAAACTTAGAAAATAAAATAAAATTAAAAAAAAATAAAATAAGCATATCTCATGTAAAAAAATTTTTTTTGTTTGAAAACCTTTGTGATGATGGGAGAATCTATATCAGGAACACAATGTAACATATGCTATGAATATCTGGTTACTAGGTATTTTAACAGATTGATATATGCCTAGAGAACTTACTAATTACATACACATCTTGGTACATCGATAACAGAATTTGCAGAAAGAAAACTTAAGGGTAAAAGAACTTTTTAGTGGGGTTAGCATCATCTCTTAACAGATGATCCAAATGGAAGAAAATGGGAAAAAGGTAACTTGCTAGACTTGCTAGTGTCCTCTCCCTGATCCCTTTCTTCTTAGCTGCTGTGACCTGACTTGGTCTCTTCTCCTGGCCCCTCACTATGGAGAGGAACTGAAACTGTTGTGCTAAAATAAATTATGTTTTCTTTTAAAATACTTTATCAGGCATTTTCTCACAATGACAATGTAAGCAACATGTTTCAATAAAGAATATGTTTCAGCTTTCAATTTGCTTATGAATTTCCAAATGTAAAAAACTAATTAATAGTTGTTCTGTTTGGGGAATTCAAATTGGAATATTTTTTATTGTTAATAATTCTGTAAGATAGTTTACAAATAATACGTTTTTCTAACACAGAACACAACAATTGAAATGATTTAACCCCTCTCAAAAACTGTACTAAAAGTATCTTTAGATTTCTGCCCACAAAAGTTATATAAAAAATAAAGGAATATGTTGTCCCACTCTGAACTAAAAAGTTATTTGCAGTTTATACCAGATAGGAGAGAGAACATCAATTTTCTCTAATGGAGTAATGATGTATTATCCCCACTCCAGGGGAAGCCATATGCCCAATAGTTGACCAACACAAAGCCGACTCTGTGTTGTATTTATGCATTTATTGTCGGTTTGATATGTTTCTTTGATTTTGTCCTTTTGCTTTGTTTTTGAGGTGAAAAATATAAATTTGAGCGACTAGGAAAATGAAGCATATAGGAAGATATGGGGGAGGGAAAGGATAGCATTGAATTATAATATGTGAAAAAATTAAAAATTTGAAATGTAATAGAAAATAAAATGAAGGGGTTTTTTAACTGACTTATGAACTGATACTATTTCTAGCTCAGTCTAAGTATGTTGAACACAGTTTCAGATCCAGCTCAACACAGAACATTAATAAAGACTTGAACTCTCTTCCCCACAATACCTCTAACTTTTGTCTTTCTATTATTATGAACTCATTGAAACCTCTCATTTCCCTCATCTCTCTTACATGATACTGGAAGATCAGATTTAAAAAAAAAAAAAAAACAAAAACAAAAAAAAACTTCAAATATAAAAAGCAACACTCCAAATCCTATTTGAATCTGGGATTCTCTCCCAAATTTCAACCTTGTGGTTACTCACAGTCTGTCTCATTCATCAATGTATTGGACTATGTCATTGATAGTATATGACCTTGCACACAATGAATATTTCCAATTATTCTTGAGGTTTTGTCCAAATAACATTCAAAATTCTGGCACAGTATCTAAACTACATTTGAATTAGGTATTTATCCTTCTCCCAAACAATGGTGGATGATCAGAAACCTACTTAAACTTACCTGGTTATGCAATTAATTGAAACCACCTATGAACGGGTTATCAAGTTCTCTGGACAGAGAACTGGGGCTAGAATACGACAGGGTGACAAGAGAAATATGGAGCCAAGGCTATATTTCCTGCTCAAGGCTAAAACTTTAGCGGACTTTTTCAAATATGTAGGCGGGAGGCAAAGCCCTTCCCCCCAAAGACTGGAACCAGGTCTGCAGATCTGGTCTGGCTATTCACTAGGCATTGGCTTGGGCAGCTGGGCAGGTCACCTGCTCAATTCAGGAATTCTTAGACCTGGAGGAACAAAGAACTTCACCTTCACTCCACCCTAGGTGAAGCAGGATTGTGGCTAGCACAGGAATTTCAGCTCACAGGCTGGGAGAACTTCACCTTGGTCAAGGTCAAGCTTCTGCCAGGTGACAAGACACCCCAATATGACTCTCTACAATTAATAATAATAATAATAATAATAATAATAATAATAATTAATAAAAAGACCCTAACAATTGTATTAGGAACTTTACTTTCTAGACATTCTGGGTTACACTGAATTACCTTAATTTAACATTTATCATACAAAGAGTTTACTTACTACAATTACGCAAATATACAAATGAATGTTTGCTGACTGGATTAGATGTATCACGACAGTGGAGAAAGAATAAAGAATTATTGTTTTTAGAGTTAGTCAATATCCTTATGAAATGTTTCAATTTATGTTATCAAGGAATATTAAATATTATTCAAGAGTGATATATATATATATATATATATATATATGTTTATTTCTCATTGGGATATATTTAATATCTTTTAAATTGATTAAGCATTCAAGTATCATTTATTACTAAATAACATGAAGATTTCTTACCTAATTTATTTGGTAGTCAAAGATATGGTATAGGATTTAATATTTTCTTTGTTTCATATGTGTATATATAAATTCAGTGTCTTTAAATGATCTGAAGTTTCATTCCATGTGGGTCAAAGTATGTCTATTATCAACTTTGTTTTTATTTCTTCAATATTTATTTCCTCATTTTTAGGTGGTAGAAAACTTTGTATATATTTTCCCTATTGGAGTAAAAATATTCAACAAATCAGTTTGATAATTTGGGGTTATTCTAAGTTTTTAAATTTAGTAGCAAAACCAATCATTCTAAATATGGAATCACTCTATTCTGAAGAAATGTACTTAATTCACACCAATGATTTTGTGAAGTGTGGAAAATGGATATGACTAATATAACAATCAGTCCTTGGCTACAAGAAAACCAACGGCTTCCAATAGTTTGTAATGCCATTATAAAGAAAATGTGATGTGCAAAAAACCTGATTTTTCCTTGTTATATTGTACTACAGTGTTTAGTGATATCATTTAGAACTGCCCTTTTCCATTAATATTTTAAAATATTTGAATTAAGACATTAAAAAGAATTAAATGTAGTTTGTTTCTCCAGTGAAACTTTATTCTATGTATCATGAATTTTAACCACAAAATTTGCAAAGTATATATTAATTGGTGTAATTTACTAAAAATATACACAAACACAAGCAGTATAAACTGAGAGTATGTTTCATATATAAATACCATTTCCTCTATATTATTCACTGAATATTATGAGATTGTGGAAATCAATGTTGCTGATCATACCAAGTTTTGAAAGTTCCTATAGTCTTTCTGCGAAGCTTATGATAGTTAAGTAAAGCTTTTTCTTGAAAGATAAAAATACCACATATTTATTGATTAAAGCACTGCACATAGGTTATTTTTAATCTACCTATTTTATTTAGCATCCAATAGTCACCTACATTTACAAGAGTGGTAGTAAACCTATAGTCATGACCCCTTTGACAGTAATGATTTTTTTTTTACAAGGGGTCACATAAGATCATTGTAAAACACAGATATATGCATTATGATTCACAATGAAGCAAATTATTGTTATGAAGTAGCAACAATCACCATAATATAAAGAATTGTATTAAACAGGGCAGAGTCACCATAGCATGAAGAAATATTTTAAAGAACTGCAACACTAGGAATCTTGAGACCACTGGTTTACATACAGCATCCCACTTATTTTCTAATCAAACATAATTCTGCTCTTCTTCAATTGTTTTGCCTCAGTTGTCTAAACATGAGTGTCAGGAGCCATAATAGGACAAGCTAATATACTAGCAGGTGATCATCCTGAAATGACCTGCTTCAGCTTACTATATAATCTGCTACAGGTGAGCCCTCATTAAACAAGGCGATGGAGGGACTAATTTTAGGAAAGATTCCAGCTATTAATACACTTTTCCTGTTATTATTAAACATTTATAATAATCAATAAGTAATAGCACACCCCTTTGGAGCAGATCTCTGCAAATCCATGAAGATGTTCTGTCTTATATTGATGCTAAGAAGACAAATAAATGACTTAAGTTTTAATGATGATCCTATAAGAATTCTTAAACTTATATCTGTGATTATTAAACTCTTTTTTAATGAGACTGCTATTAGGTCCTTTTCTTATAGTCAAAACTGCAATGAGAACTCTGCCAGTCTCTCAAATGCTACAACTTAATGGTTCTTAGATGGTAACCAGACTTTCTCCTACTCAGAGCACATTCCAAGAGGTTGTAAAACAATTAACCAAAGGTCATAAAAAGGGAACCAATGATTTATTATAGATGCTAGGACAGAAGATAAAATATTGTCTGGGTTTATCTATACAAACCTTCACTAATAACTTAGTTATGGTTTTAAACTTTCAAAGAACTTGTGAAAGACAAGTGATAGATGTTTAGCTAGATAATTACTCCTAATGTATATGCATGTAAACATTTTCTGTTGCAAACTTCTATTTTAATTTATGACTTGGTATTTTGTGTGAACTTGTGATGAACTTTGTAACATGTGATCATGTATTCTGAAAGATGTTTAAGGGCTAAAGACAAAGAGAAGAATCAGACCAGAAGAATTTAGATGAGAGGAACAGAAGTGAGAAGAACAGAACTGAGAGAAGAACTGAACTAAGAAGTTTTTAATCAGAAGAGAACGAGATTAGAAGGAGAATGCAGAGTGGGGTCACTTAGAAACTATAGGTAACGTAAAATAACTAAGAGAAAAATGAGCAGAATGCAGAGGGAAAGATGAAAAAAAGATGCTGTAGAGAGCAGGAGTAGGCAGGCTTCTTCTTACCATGACACAGAACAGGTCCCATGGTAAAGAGAAGGCAGGCTTAGGGCTTAGTCTTATTAAAAGGAACAAAGCTTTTTTTTTTTTTTAATTTATTTTTTATGAACATGGATTTAATTTGTTTAGCATTAAAAGAGTGGAAGCCTTTTCTTTCTCGATGCAATAAACATTGGAGTTTATTTTTCATCCAGAATTAGTGAGTTCTTTCTGCACCTGTGCTGGTCTTTTGTGCCATATGCATATGTAAGTATGGATGTATATGTACTTATGTAATTGTGAGAATGTATGCATATGTGTGTGTAACTATGTAATTGTGTGAATGCATGCAACCTGGGCCCAACTGAATTTGTGTGGAAATGTGTAAATGAAAACTATGTTAGAAGCTGGGTATGAGCCGGGTGGTGGTGGCGCACGCCTTTAATCCCAGCGCTTGGGAGGCAGAGGCAGGCGGATTTCTGAGTTCGAGGCTAACCTGGTCTAGAGAGTGAGTTCCAGGATAGCCAGGGCTACACAGAGAAACCCTGCCTCAAAAAACCAAAAAAAAAAAAAAAAAGAAAAAAGAAAAAAAGAAGCTGTGTATGAAATTATGTGAGAGATTATGCATATTTACTTATGTAAAAGTTTTTCTTTCTGCGAGTGTTATTCTCTTCTCCTGGTTCAATAGAAGATTATTGCTCTAAACTCCTTAGACTGACAAGCAAGAGGCATCTGGACAACAGGGAAAAGTCTCTAGCAACTAATCCTTTACTTAATCTCCTGCTGTTTTAGGATGAGGTGCTAAGTGCCACATCCTGCAATCTCTGGCTTCAGAGGAACACAGAATGCAGGTCAGTTATATTAGCATCGTAACTTAGACTTGGATAAGCAAGCATTTTATTATACAGGAACCCTAAATATCTTGTAAGACAAAGTCTTACCCCAGAATTTCATGAGACAAAGATTTACCTAGGCCGATGCTCTTCTCTTTGCTGCCTCAAAAAGAACCTACAAGAAAGAAGAAACCTCCCAATTGGGGCTGGGTCCCAGCACATGAGTATGTCTCAATACCAGACACATATGTCTAACATGTGAATGAACTCACACACATACAGCTAATGTGGTAGTGAATTCAGATTTGCTTATATATCTGTCTTCAATTTCCTGAATCTTCATTAACAAAACACAATACACATTAACTTATTTGTGTTTTGTACATGAACGTTTATCTCCATCTGGATGTTGTCTCTTCAGTATTATTGGTGTATTAGTAATGATACTTATTAACTAATAAGTATTAAACAACTTATATATTTTCCAAAACTGAAATTTTTATGGACTTCACCAAGTTTCCACTAAGATGAAAGTTTTATGTAGCTAATTGGCTGTTTGTTCCTTTTAAACCCCTTCTCCTTTAATGCATTTCAAAGATATCAAAACATCTGAGAACTACACATTCTGTCCACCTCATGTGCCAGCTCAGCTCTGAATATAGAAGAATGGAGCATAATAACTATGTGCCAAAATATAATTTGATATTGGCAAGCCCCAAATATTTCAAATGGAGCTTTAATCACAGCCCACGTACTATTCAACAGCGTATACAAAAATGCACATGTGGTTTGCTAGGCATATTCTTAGTCAAGAAAATACTTCACAAATCACTGCTGTTTTAATCTATTATTTATTTATTTATTTATTTATTTAGTTAGTTAGTTAGTTAGTTAGTTAGTTAGTTATTTGCAGATATTCGAGTATATTTAGTAGAGTACCTACTCAGGAGCCTGGAGTTGACTTAAACTAAGTATTTTTCACTTTAATATATGAGTTATAAAATAAAATTTGAAAAGTATAATTACTAAGGATTACTTCACAATATTAAATTTTTTTAATTATAGGAAAACACGATAAAATTATTTTTAATGGAGTTGTTTCATTCATGGACATTTATGATAGAAGATTCAAAAATATTAACTTAAAGATTATTTTACAATTATTGATGATGTGTATGTACAAGTACCAAGAAAAATAAAATATATCCTTCTTTAAGATTTATTTTTTTCCAGAGCAATGTACATTTAATACATTGAAGGAAAAATTATTTATTTTTCATTTATTGGATATTTTCTTTATTTACATTCCAAATGTTAGCCCCTTTTCCAGTTTCCCCTCCAAAAACTCCCAATCACTTCTCCCCTAGCCCTGCTTCTAGGAGTTTGCTCCCCTACCCCCACCCACCCACTTCTGCCTCCCTGCCCTGGCATTTCCCTATACTGTGGCATTGACCCATCACAGGCCTCTCCTCCCATTGTTGCCCAATAAGGCTGTCCTCTGCTACTTAAGCTGCTGGAGCCATGGGTCACTCCATGTATACTCTTTGGTTGATGGTTTAGTCTCTGGCAGTTCTGGGGGGTCTGGTTGGTTGATATTGTTGTTCTTCCTATTAAGTTGAAAACCCCTTCAATTCCTACAGTCGTTCTTCTAACTCCTCCACTGGGGACCCTGTGCTGAGTTCAATGTTTGACTGCGAGCATCCACCTCTATATTTGTCAGGAATTGGCAGAGCCTCTCAGGAGACAGCTATATCAGACTCCTGTCAGCAAGTACTTGCTGGCATCCACATTAGTGTCTGGGTTTGTTGACTGTATATAGGATGGATTCCCAGGTAGGGTAGCCTATGGATGAACTTTCCATTAGTCTCTGCTCTATACTTTGCCTTCATATTTCTTCTTATGAGTATTTTGTTCTCCCTTCTAAGTAGGACTGAAGCACCCACACTTTGGTCTTCCTTCTTCTTGAGCTTCATGTGCTCTCTGAGTTATATCTTAGGCATTCAGAGCTTTTGAGCTAATATTCACTTGTAAGTGAGTGCATACCATGTGTGTTCTTTTGTGATTGGATTACTTCATTCAGTATATTTTCTAGTTTCAAGGATTTGTCTAAGAATTTCATGAAGTCATTTGTTTTTAATAGCTGAGTAGTACTCCAGATTCAATGAAATCCCTGTCTTTAAAATTTCTCAAGGATATACTATAAAGCCAATGCATTGTCAACTATTAAAGGTATTTTTAGAAAACTGAAAACAACTCGATATATTTTTCATAAAATTATATAAATACATCATAAAACAGATAGGTAGAATTTATGGTGTGCTCTAGATTGTTCTGAAAATAATATAGTACAGCATCTGTTTTAATAGGTTATGGACAATTTCAATACCTACTTGAGTCAGAAGAATGCTAGAATAGATAATGCAGTTCAAAAATTTAAAATCCTAATATTTAGGGTAATAAAGAAAAATTAGCAATACAATTTTTGTGCCCAGCCCATAGGGTCTTCAGCATGAACCTGAGGAGAGAACTGACAAATGGGGGACAAGAGACACAAAGAGTGAGAGCAAGACAGGTTTGATCAAGCTCCGAAGAAACTTTGTTTTTACAGGCTTATAAGCAGTAATGAGGAGGAAACTCATAACTATTTAGGGGTGGGAAATTCCTATGGTGAAACAGAGCGTTCCACCAAGCAGGATGTATACTAGGGCAACCATCTATTTTCAAACTAACTGCCTAACTAAAAAAGGATCAGCTGATTACTTAAAAACAATTCAATCCATGAGAAATAGAACCTTGGCCCTGGGAGTGAATCAAACATGGAGTCAGATATACCTGTTGGCTCCTGGTATTCATATATATATATACATATATATATATATATATATATGCGCACTGGATAGTGAGTTAACTAGACTATTTGTCACAGATACCAAAGTCATAGAAATGGAATGTTGTTTGCATTGATATAAAAGTCCATGTTCTTGAAGCTGTCATGATCTTTGAAGTGAGGCTGGAAGAACAGGTCCAAGTTTAACCTAGTGTCACAAATACTGTAGACCTGGATTGAAAAAGAAAATATTTTTCCAGCTTTATAAATCCATTAGTTCAGGACTATATAAAATAGGTATACAAATTTCTTGTTAATAACTTTTTATTTCTTAAATTATACACAATAATTTTGCATGTTCATAAAGCATAATTATTAAACAGTTACAGCAAGACCCATATTTCTCTATTCTCAGTACTCATACTCTGTGTTATTCAATGTTCTGTCATTACTAAGGTATACAGAATTAGACAATTTATCAGGGATGAAATAAAGGCATGAGTAAAATGTTTCTTTGAGGCTTAAGGATATAGCTGATTGGTATACAAACCTCTGGATAGATATACAAGTCTTATAGGTTATTGGCAATTCTCTTGGTTAGCCTCCTAATCTTAAGACCCTTTAAAAACCATTATTCCTTTTGGTTTTGATGAGCAATGAAGGGAAATACAAACATACCACCAGCACCACAATAACAACAGCAAAATAACAGTAGGAATTAACAATGACTTGTCTCTCAATATCAATAGACTCAGTACCCTGTTAAAGAGACAGAGTCTGCCAGAATATAGGTGAAAACAGGATCCATCCTTCTGCCACATACAGCAAACACATCTCAACCTCAAAGAGAGACCTCAGAATACAGTGTTGCAAACAGGGCTTACAAGCAAATTGACCTAAGAAGCAAGCTTTTCTGCTCATTCTAATATCATGCAAAAGAGACTTCAAACCCAAATTAACCAAGAGATGTGGAAGGACCCTTCATGCACATGAAAGGAAAAATTCACCAAGTTGACATTTTAATTCTTAACATCTATGCCTTAAATAAAAGGACAGCCACATTTGAAAAAAGAAGCATCGTTGATGCTTAAAACACACAATTTGTAGTAAATGCTGATTTTATAGACAGCAATAAATTGACAAGTTCCTGAGAATGATAATCTATGGAATGTTCAGCCTTAATAGAGACATCTCTATCTTACCAAATTGTCTCTACACTAAGGAATCATTCTGAGAACACAGGAGTGAAAGAATGTAAGAGTTAGAGTTGGTGGGTAACTCTAAAAAAAGAATATTATTTTTTGTACATAGCAGGAGCCATAAGAATTCAGATAAATTGTGACAGCAAACACAAGACCTATACAACCTCAAGCCAAATTAACTCTTATCATGCAGACAGGAGGTGAACACAAAGTTCCACCCATTGTTAAAGGCATACTGGCAAATTATACCTGCTAGAAGAGGAACAATGAATTTTCTAATAGGTACATATCAGGGTAGGTAGACTACATTCCAGCAGATGGCCATGCATCCTAAATATACACAAGCACAAATTCTGCTTAATGATTACCAAAACAATATAAATAACCAAAAGAGGACATGAATTGGGGGTAGGAAAGAGAAAGGGGGTACATCTGTAAAGATTTTGGGAGGGCACATGCCTATGATCAAAATACACTGAAACACTGTACCAAATTCTCAAATAAATAATAAAACAGGAAGAAAAAATTAAAAGTATTTCTCTAAAGAAATGAAAATAGAAGCATAACAGACCCCAAACATGTGATATACAACAAAATGACTACATGAAAATTTGATACCCATCAATGACTAAATCAAAACGGTAAAGAGCCTACAATTACAAGATTATTATTGCCTTCAAAATACATAATAAATTTAAAAAGCAAGAATTAAGATAACAGCAAACCAAACATAAATCAGTGAGCAAAATAAAATGCTGAAGTCTGAGGAAATGATGAATGAAACTATTAAAATAAATTGATGGTTTATTAAAGATACAAAATTCAACTCTGTAAACTGTAATAATACAAGGGAGAATAATGAAATTGTATCAAAGATGGAAGCAGAATTGTTACTAGCATGTCAATGCAATATTCAGAGTCATCAGATAATGATGAAAAACCATTCACTCAGTTTCATAACATAGCAGAAAGAGGTAATGGCATTCATGGGAGAAAAACAGAAGGTCCTATCTAGCTATGGATGTAAGAATAATCTAATACCAATTCTTTTTAAATAATACTACAAAATTCAAAAGAGTACCATAAAACTGTAGACTCATGTCAATGAATATAGATATAATCATTAATAAAATACTAAATTTAGAGCATTATTGATATTAAAATATCAAGCAATATATTATAAGCTGGAAAGAACCCAGATGTCCCTCAACAGAGGAATGGATTCAGAAGATGTGGTATATTTACACAATGGAATACTACTCTGCAATTAAAAACAATGAATTCACGAAATTCCTAGGCAAATGGTCAGAACTTGAAAATATCATCCTTAGTGAGGTAACCCAATCACAAAAGAACACACATGGTATGCAGTCACCGATAAGGGGATATTAACCCAGAATCTCGGAATACCCTAGACACATTTCGCATATCAATAGATTTCTAAGAAGATGGAAGGAGAGACCCCTGGTCCTGGAAAGACTGGATGTAGGGGAACGCCAAGACAGAGAAACAAGAGGGGGTTGAATAGGGAAAAGAGGGAGGGAAGGGGGCTTATGGGACTTTCGGGGAGGGAGGAAACGGGAAAGGGGAAATGATTTGGAATGTAAATAAAAAAAACTTAGAAAATAAAATTTAAAAAAATCACTCATTTGTAGGCTTACATCTTTCAATTTGAACAATAGATAAGTGGAAAAGTTAAGCAAAGGGGAAGAAAAAGAAGGAGAAAGAAGAGGAAGAGTAGGAGGAGAAGGATGACTATGAGAAGGAATAAAAAGGAGGAGAAAAAGGAGGAGAAGGAATGTATAAGTTTCTTGTTATATCTATTTTCTTGCATTTCTCTGAATCTTGAAACAATTTAATTTAGACATGCACACTCATCCACACCTACACAGCTAGATTCTTGAAGTTCTTTCTGTTAGTGAACATCCAGGTTTAGTGTTGTTCAATAAAAATAGAATTATAAGTAGCAATATATAACAATAAGACATAACATGAAAATGATTATTCATGATCCTTATATAAAAAAGAGAAAATATATTGTTACCAAGGTCATTTTATCTCCTTTATACTGATAGATTTTATATGCTATTAATTTGAAGACTAATGTGTGCTATTCAGAAAACCGTGTAATTTGAATATTTTTAATATTCATGCATATTTAATATTTCTATGTAATTTTACGTAAAATATTAGTGTGGACAATATTAGTGATTTAACAATGTCTTATTATTCTCTTTCATATTGTGTCATATTTCTTTTTGGAGGTTTTTTACAAAGCCACATTATCATACTATAGTTGGTTTTATGTCAACTTGAGACATATTAAGAAACTTTCTCCAGAATCTCTGGATTTATCTCATTTTCTTAATTAGTGATTGATAGAAGAAGGGCTCAGAGCATTGTGTATGGTGTCATCTATAGGCAGGTAGTCCTGGATTCTATAAGAAACCAGGTTAAACAAACCATGATGAAAAAGCCAGTAAGTAGTTCTACGGCATTTGCACCAGCTCCTGCCTCCAGGTTTTCATCCTGGTTGAATTCATGTTTTGGCTTTCTCTAGACTATTTATTTAGAAGCATAACCTAAGTTAACCCTTTCCTTTTCAACTTGCTTTTTCGTGATGGTGTTTCATCACAGCAATAATAATAATAACAGCAATAGTAGTACAAACTAAGACATTATAGCATTTCTCATCCTATGTAATAACATAAAACTCTCAAAGATTTTACATTTAATTTAACTTTTTATTTCTCTTTGGAATCAAATTTGTTTTCATTATACTGTCCCTTCCCTTAACTACTTCTAGTTCCCCATTCCTCCTTACATACTCAACATTATGTTTTTTCTTACCCTTAGGAAAATATAAAACCCAAACTAAAAAAAACAAAAGCACAAAAATATGTTGAGTCTAATTTGTTGTAGTTAGCTATTACTGAACACAGGGTTTCCTCTGAGGACTGGTTGATATACCACTGTCATCCACTAAATAAAACTGATATTTTTCCTCTCTCTCTCTCTCTCAACAGCAATAAATTTCAAATATCTTCTTGGATAGAGATGGAACCATGCCAACTTTACCTTTTCTGTATTCAGATTTGTCTACTTTGAACGTGTACAGGTGTTGTGTAGGTTTCCATTCTCTCTGAGTTCATATGTGTACATTGCACCTGCAGTGTCTGTATGATATACATATACTTAAAGTTTTCCACCAACCCTGACTCTAACAATCTCTCCACCTCCTCTTCTGCATATAGAATAATTCTATTTTGTGTTGAGTGTTCCAAAGTTTCTCATTCTGCATGCCATAGAGCCCTCATTCATAAGTCTCTATGTTATTTCTTACAGCAAGAAGAGGACTCTATGCTCAAGGCTCAGCAAGGCACTCATCTCTAGCAATATGCTGCCATGAAGCTTTTTATTTCTACTTTAACTTGGAAGAATAATAATAGTCATTTATACTCAAAGGTCCATGGCCTATCCAGTCTCAAACTCTTGGCTTCATCAATTTTGTCAGGTACAAATTTCATCTCATGAACTTGACTGTAAATGCAATAATAAACTATTCCACCAGAAGGCAAAACTTCCAGGCTAGTTAATATTGTAGCTTACAATGTTCATAATTGATTGAGATTGCTGATTATTTTCTACTTTTATGTTGTGTATAGTAATTTCTAGCAGTATAAATGCTAATATATTAGGTTATAGCTTCCAGTTAAGTACCAAATTTATTTCTCCATGTTTGATGGTATAAGTATCTAGTGTCATCAGAAATAGGTTCTTCCCATCAGTTCTGGAAAGTAACCAATAGTATAGACAATAATCTGAAGTGATTGGGAGACATACAATTCAAAAGGCATATCCATTTCCTGTTACTGAAGGGTGTTTTTTTGTAGTATATGATTTCCCATACAGGGTATTTTATCCAAGTCATACAAACTTACATTTAAGGTCCTTTTCTGTATGTATGTCATTGTGAGATTTCTATAATATTAGGTTTCCACCTAGTTTTTTCAGAAATTCTGTAATATTAATTATCTCTTCTTATCTTTATTCCATCCTCCATCCTGTCCTTTCATTATCTTCCTTACTTTCATTATCTTCCATTTACCTTTTATATTTACTTTTATATTGGTTATATAGTTAGATAATAATTGAATTATAATTCTTCCCTTTATGAGTACTGAAAAGTATACAATTTCTAACACTATTTCTTAGACTCCTATTTGTCCCATGTCACATTTCTCCCTTCCAAATAAACTTCCAAATTAACTTCATATTTAATTGTTATTAAAAATATATGCATTCATACATATATAATACAATATAATACATTAATTTATATAACATGTACATAATATGTGTATGTTTGTGTGTACCAAGGAGTATTACTCATATATAAATATATTCAGGGTAGACTACATGCGAGTGGTTAAGCTTTGTTGCTGAAAATTGATTTTTCTTTTCTGCAGTCATTGACATCCTATAGCCCTTCATCTGAGGGTTAAGGACTTGTTGAATTTCCCATGATTGCTGGTATGTTAACTGTGTTGTCATCATGTTAATTTTGTACAATAAAACATATTGTTGAGAATACATGAGTGCATTTTCCTTGTCATGTCTTAGGAATACTAGGAATGTAATGTCAAATTCATTGTTAGATTTCTCACCAAATACTTTTGTCAGCTATATACAAAGATGGATTTCTATGATGTATTAATATAATTTCCTTCTTCACACTTATATAAAGCTTCAAAGTTATTATTTTTAAAAAATTATTTTGTTATAATTTCTGTATACAACTCTCTATTGTTCTAGTGTTTACGATCAAGAATTTAGAAAAGAACAAGGTCACTAATCCTCCTTCTGGCTTCCTCTTCCTCCTGACCCCATGGCAGAGCAGCAAGCCTTCCCTACTTCATGCTTCACAGACTACCTGTCTCTTAGGAGATCTGCCATCAACAGGAATATGAATCAAAATGCCTGTCCCTGGAACTCCAAGCCAGCCTTTCTACCAGTAGGTCTGCCCTAACCAGAGACACAAGGACAGAGGGACACAGGGGCCCTTCTTTAACCCAGGTCAAAGAGTTCTCTATCTGCCTCAAAGGAGGGTTGCTCCAGTTTAAGACACCCAGAACATTTAGCACCAGATATTACCAAATGTCAAAAGGCAAGCCTAGACAAAAGCAAACAGAAACCAAGTTCTCCTACCACAGCAAGGCCTGGATAGTCTAACATACTAGAAGAGCAAGATTCTGGCCCTTGGTCCTGGAAAGATTTGATGCTGTAGTGTAGAGGAATACCAGGACAGGGAAGCAGGGGAGGGTTGATTGGGGAAGGGGAGATGGCTTATTGGATATTTTTTTGGGGGGGGGAGGAGAACCAGGAAAGGGGACAACATTTGAAATGCAAATAGAGAATATACCTAATTAAAAAAATCCAATATTTGGAACTATAAAAAAAATAAAAGAAGAAGAAGAAGAGCAAGATTCTGACCTAAAATTTCATCTCATTAAGATGATAGAGGCTTTATATGAGGATATAAATAACTCCCTTAAAGACAAGAAATCACAGGCAAACAGAAGGAAGTTATTAAAAGTAGAACAACTCTGGAAAGCTGTCCGGCGGTTCCTCAGAAAACTGGGCATGACACTCCCTGAAGATCCTGCTATACCACTCCCAGGCATATACCCAGAGGCTTCCCCTGCATGCAATAAGGACACATGCTCCACTATGTTCATAGCAGCCTTATTTATAATAGCCAGAAGCTGGAAAGAACCCAGATGGCCCTCAGCGGAGGAATGGATTCAGAAGATGTGGTATATTTGCACAATGGAATACTACTCTGCAATTTAAAACAATGAATTCACGAAATTCCTAGGCAAATGATCAGAACTTGAAAATATCATCCTTAGTGAGGTAACCCAATCACAAAAGAACACACATGGTATGCAGTCACTGATAAGGGGATATTAACCCAGAATCTCGGAATACCCTAGACAATATTCGCATATCAGTAGATTTCCAAGAAGATGGAAGGAGAGACCCCTGGTCCTGGAAAGACTGGATGTAGGGGAATGCCAGGACAGAGAAACGAGAGGGGGTTGAATGGGGAACAGGGGGAGGGAAGGGGGCTTAGGGACTTTCGGGGAGGGAGGAAACGGGAAAGGGGAAATGATTTGGAATGTAAATAAAAAACTTAGAAAATAAAAAGAAAAGAGAAAACACATAAATCCTTTAAAAAATACAGGATAATGAAATCAAACAGGTGAAGGAATTGAACAAAACAGTCCACGACCTAAAAATTGAAAGAGAAGCAATAAAATAATCAAAAGTGGAGGTAACCCTGGAGATGTAAAATCTAAGAAAGATCAGGAACTACAGATGTAAGCATCACAAACAGAATGCAAGAAATGGAAGAGACACTCTCAAGCATAGAAGATAACACATTAGTCAAAGAAAATACAAAGGATTATAAGTTGCTAACCCAAAATATCCACTAAATTTGCAACACAATAAAAAGACCAAACCTTAGAATAATAATGAGAATAGAATAAGCTGAAGATTCCCAGTTCAACAGGTCAGATAACATCATCAACAAAAACAGAGAAAAAACTTTCCTAAATTAAAGATAGATGGCCATGAACAAGAAGCCTACAGAATACCAAATGGATTGAACCAGAAAAGAAAATCGTCCTGCCATATGACAATGAAAACACTAAAAATACAGAACAACAACAACAACAACAAAAGAATATTAAAAGCTGTAAGGGCACATATCATATAAAGGCAGACCCATTAGAATTACACAGTCCTCTCAAGATAGATGCTAAAAGCCAGAAGATCTCAGACAGATGTCATATAGACCATAAGAGACCACAGATCCCAGCTCAGGTTTATACCCAGCAAAACTCTCAATCACCATAGATGGAAAAAACAAGAGATTCCATGAAAAAGCCAAATTTAAACAGTATCTTTCTACTATTCTATCTCTACCAAGGATACTAGAAACAAAGGTCCAACATAAGAAGGCTAACTACAACCAAGAAAACACAAGAAATAAATCATCTCACACTAAACCCAATAGAAGACAAATGCACACACACACACACACACACACACACACACACACACACACATGAATACACACAAAAACATACATGCATACGTAATACCACTTCCAATAACAAAAATAACAGGAACTAACAATCATTGGTCTTTAATATCTCTATCAACAGACTCAATTCTGCAGTTAAAAGACACAGGCTAAGAGTCTGGATATACATTATTTTCTTGAACACAAGAAACATGCCCCAGCAACAAAAAAAAGACACTACCTCAGAGTAAATGTCTCAAAAAAAATTCCAAGCAAATGGTCACAAGGAACAAGCTGGAGTAGCCATTCTAATATCAAATAAAATAGACTTTCAATGAAAAGTAATCAAAATAGATGGGGAAAGACAGTTCATATTCATCAAAGGAAAAATCCATCAAGATTAGGTCTCAGTTCTGAACATCTATCCCCCAATGCAAAGGCATTCACATTCATAAAAGAAACTTTACTAAAGCTCAAAGCACACATTGAAACTCCCACAAAAATAGTGGGGGACTTCAATACCCAACTCCCATCAATGGATAGGTAGGTCATCAGAATAGAAACATAACCGAGACACAGTGAAACTAACAGAAGGTATGAAAAAAAAGGATTTAATAGACACCTATAAGACCTTCCAACCTAAATCAAAAGAATATACCTTCTTCTCAGCACCTCATGGAACTTCCTGCAAAAATTGGTCATATAATCAGACACAAAACAGGCCTTAACAGATACAAGATAATTGAAATAATCACATGCACTCTACCAGGACCCTGCAGATTTCTGGACTTCAATAAAAAGAAAACCAATATAATCATGGAAACTGAACTACTCTCAATTAAATGATAAATTGGTCAGTGAAGAAATAAAGAAAGAAATTAAAGACTTTCTAGAATTCAATGAAATAGAAAGCACTTACCAAATTTATGGGGCACAATAAAATCAGTGTTAAGGGGAAAACTCATAGCACTAAGTGCCTTCATAAAGAAATTGGAAAGATCCTATATTAGCAACTTAACAGCATTTCAGAAAGCTTTAGAACAAAAAGAAGAAAATATACCCAAGGAGAGTAGAGGGCAGGAAACAGTCAAACTCAAGGCTTAAACCAGCCAATTGGAAATAAAAAGAACAACACAAAAAGAATCGACAAAACCAAGAGCTGTTTCCTTGAGAATATCCACAAGATAGATAAATCCTTAGCCAAACCAACAGGCACAGAGACTGTGTCCAAGTTAACAAGATCAGAAATAAAAAGAGAGGCATAACAACAGAAACCAAGGAAATTAAAAAAAAAATCATCAGATCTTACTACAAAAACCTGTATTTGACAAAACTGGAAATCTAGATGAAATGTATAATTTTTTATACATATACACTATAATAAAGTTAAATCAAGATCAAGTCAACTATCTAAACAATTATATAACCTGTAAGGAAATAGAAATACTTGTTAAAAACTGCCCAACTAAAAAAAGCCCAGGACGAGGTGGTTTTAGTGCAGAATTCTAGACCTTCTAAGGAGCTATTACCAATACTCCTCAAAGTATTCCACAAAAAGAAACAGAAGGAACATTACCTAATTAATTCTATGAAGCCACAGTTACTCTCAAATGAAATCCACACAAACTAAACGAAGAAAAAAATGATGCAAAAATGTTAAATAAAATTTTCTGAAACCGAATCCAAGAACAAATCAAAATCATCATTCATCACAATCAAGTCGAACTTGTCCCTGGGTTGCAAGAATTGTTCAATATAAGAAAATCAGAAAATCCAATAATATAATTCATTATATAAACAAACATAGATAAAAGGCTACATGACCTTAGATGCTGAAAAGCTTGTGACAAAATACAACACCCCTTCATGTTAGTAGTCATGGAGAGATTAGGAATTCATGGCACATATTTAATCATAATAACTGCAATATACTGCAAACCAATAGCTAACATTAAATTTAGTACAGAGAAACTTGAAGCACTCCCATGAAAATCAGGAACAAGATAAGGTTGGACATTTACTCCCTATCTACTCAATGTAGTATTTGAAGTTCTAGCTAGAAAAATTAGACAGCAAACATAGATCAAGTGGATACAAATTGGAAAGAAGTCAATTTATTACTATTTACGGATGATATGATACTATGCATAAGCTACCTCAAAAATTCTTCCAGAAAACTCCTTGGGCTGATAAAGAAGTTCAGCAAAGTGGCTGGATATAAAATTAATTCAAATAAATCAGAAGCCTTCTTTTATACAAATGATAAACAGGCAGAGAAAAAAATTAGGGAAACAAGCCCCTTCATAATAGCCTCAAATAACATAAAATATCTTTGTATAACTATAACTAAACAAGTGGAAAATCTCTATGAAAAGAACATCAAGTCCTTGAAGAAAGTAACCAACAAAAACCTCAGAAGATGGAAAGATCTCCTATGCTCATGAATTGATAGGATTAACATGTAAAAATTACCATCTTATTAAAAATGATCTACAGAGTCAATGAAATCCCCATTAAAATTCCAACTCAATTCATCACTGATATAGAAAGTACAATTCTCAACTTCACCTGGAAAACAAAAAAACAAAGAGACAAACAAACAAACAAACAAACAAAAAAACCCAGGATAGTGAAAATAGTTCACAACAATAAAAGAACTTCTGGGGGAATTACCATCCCTGACCTCAAGCTGTACTACAGGGCAATAATGATAAAAAACAAAAGGTATTGGTACAGAGACAAACAGGTAGATCAGTGTAAGAGAATTGAAGACCCAGAAGTAAACCCACATACTTATGGTCACCTGATCCTTGACAAAGAAACCAAAACCATACAATGAAATAAAAGACAAGATTTGCAACAAATGGTGCAAATGGTGCAGTTCTAACTGAAAGTCTGAATGTATAAGAATGCAAATTGATTTATTTTTATCTATTTGTACAAATCCCAAGTCCAAACAGATCAAGGACATCCACATAATCCAGATATGCTGAATGTAATAGAAGAGAAAGTAGGAAAGAGCCTCAAGTACATGATCACAAGGTTAAATTTCCTGAACAGAACAACACTGGTTTGGGCTCTAAGATCATCAATTGCCAAATGGGACCTCATGAAACTGAAAAGCTTCTGTAAGACAAAGGGCACTCTCAATCGGATGAAATGGCAACCTATAGTTTGGGAAACCCTACCTCAGATAGAAGGGTAATATCCAAAATACACAAAGAACTCAGGAATTTAGACTCCAGCAAACCAAATAGCCCAAATAAGATAGGGTACAGAGCTAAACAAAGAATTCTCAACTAAGTAATCTCAAATGGCTGAGAAGAGTCAAAAGAAATATTCAATAACCTTTGTCATCAAGGAAATGCAAACCAAAATGACCCTGAGATTCCACCATACATCAATCAGAATAGCTAATTGCCATCAAATGATAGCACATACTGGCAATAATATGAAAAAAGAGGAACACACACTCATTGTTGGTAGGATTGCAAACTGGTAAAACCACTCTGTAAATCAATCTGGCAGTTCCTCAAAAAATTGAAAATAGTTCCACCTGAAAACACATCTATGTCACTCCTGGGCAAATTCTGCAAAGATGAACCACCATACCACAAGGATATGTGCTCTGTTATGTTCATATCAGCTTTATTTGTAACAGCTATAGCTACAAATAACCCAGACATCCCTCAACTGAAGAATGGATACAGAAAATGTGGTTCATTTATACAATGGAGTATTCTGATATTATTAATGAGGACATCATGAATTTTGCAGGAAAATAGATGGAACTAGAAAATATCATCCTGTATGAGGTAACCCAGACCCAAAATGACATGTATAGAATATACTCACTGATAAGTAGATATTGGCCAAAAAGTACAGAATGCCCATGATACCACCCACAGACCATAAGAAGTTTATTACATGAAGGAAGGCCTGAGTGATGATGCTTCATTCCCAATTAGAAGGGGAAAGAAAATAGTCATAGGATGCAGATTAGTGACCTGGGTGGGAGAGGGGAGAAGGGAGAGGGATGGGGAACGGGAGGCAAGATCAGGTATGGGAGGAGACTGGTAGTAGTCCAGAGGGCCAGAAGAATGAATGGAAATATGCAGCTATGGGGGTTGGATATGGAGTGTACCTCTAGAAAGTCCCAGAACTCAAAAAGGATAAACAGTCTAAATGCCCAGCAATTTGGAGAATGAACTTGAAGAAACTACCCACAGTAAATAGACAGGGCCCCAGTGGAGGGATGGTGCTACCCAAGTTCCTTCAAATTTTTGTCCCAGAATTATTCTTGTCTAAAAGAATTGCAGGAACAAAAATAGAGCAGAGATTAAAGAAAAGACCACTCAGTGATCAGCTCAATTTGAGATGTATCCCATTGGCAGGAAAAAAAAACTCTTGCCACTATTACTGATGCCATGTTTTACTTGCAGAGTTGAGCCTAGCATGAATGTCTTCTGAGAGGCTACACTCATATCTGACTTTGACAGATCCACTTATAACAAATCATTAGATTGAGTTGGTAGACCCCTATAGAAGAGTTAGAGGAAAGATCAAAGGAGCTGAAGAGAATGGCAATTCCATAGGAAAAACAACAGAATCAGGTAATCTGGAACCTTCAGAGCTCCCAGAAACTAAATCACCAACCAAAAAGCATATATGAGCTAGTACATGGACCCCAGCACATATAACAGAGGACTGCCTTGTCTGGTCTCAGTGGGAAAGGATGGGCCTAATCCTGTTAAGACTTGATACCCCAAGGAAGGAGTATATATCTTTGAGAATATCCATCCATGTACCCTGGATAAGAACATTCACTTTGTCCTTTTGGATAAAATATTGTATTTTTTTTAAAAAGCTTTTCCAGCATCTAATGAGGTGATCATGTTATTTATTTATTTATTTATTTATTTTTAGTTTCTTATATGGTGATTTTCATTGGTGGATTTTCATATATTCCTCTGAAATCCTCTTACTTTGTTGTGTCTCTGTATGGTTTATATATCAGGGTGACTATTATTGAATGAGTTTGGCAATGTTGCTTCTATTTCTATTTGTAGAATAGTTTGGGGAGTATTTGTATTAGTTCTTGTTTGAAAGTCTAGTAGAATTCTGTGCTTAAACCATCTGTCCCTGGCCTTTTTATTTGGTTTATTTTTAATTTAATTTTATTTTTTGTTGGATATTTTATTTATTTACATTTCAAATGTTATCTTCTTTCCTGGTTTCCCCTTCTGAATTCCCCAATTCCATCCACTCTCACTCCCACCTCCCCACCTTGATATTTCCATACACTGGGCATCAAGCCCTCCCAGGACCAAGGGACCAGGGCATCTATTACCATTGATGTCTGCTACATATGTGACTGAAGCCATGGGTCCCTCCATGTATACTCTTTGATTGGTGGTTTAATTCCTGGGAGCTTTGGGGATTCTGGTTGGTTGATATTGTTCTTCAAATTTGTTGCAAACCCCTTCAGCTCCTTCAGTCCTTTAGGGATTACAGGGCTGTTTAAGTAGTTTACCTTATCTTGGTTCAACTTTGGTAAGTTGTATCTGTCTCAATACTCATTCATTTTGCTAAGATTTTTTCAATTTTGTGGAGTACAGGCTTTTGCAGTAAGACCTAATGATTCTTTGAATTTATTGAATACCTGTTGTCATCTCTCCAATCTCATTTCTGATTTTGTTTATTTAAATAGTGTCTCTCTGTCTTTTATTTAGTTTCAGTAGAGGTTTGTCTCTTTTGTTGATTTGTTCAGTCACTATCTCTTGTTTTCATTAATTATTTGTATTAATTTTATTGTGTCTATTGGATTGATTTCAGCTCTGATTTTGAATATTTTCTGCCTTCTACTCCTCTTTTGTGTGTTTGCTTCTTTTTAGTCTAGAGCTTTCAGATGCACTTATAAATTGCTGTTGTTACTAGTATCTGTCTCTGCATGTGTAAGGCTCTGGCAGGGCCCCTCCGGAGACAACCATAACAGGCTCCTTTTGGTATGCGCGTCTTGTCGTCCATAATAGTGTCCGGTTTGGTGACTGTTTATAGGATGAATCCTCATGTGGAGCAGTCTCTGTGTGGCATTTCCTTCAGTCTCTATTCCACACTTTGTCTCCACAGTTGCTCCTGTAAGTATTTTGTTCCCTTTCTCAGATGAACCAAAGCACCCACCACTTCAGTCCTCCTTCTTCTTGAGCTTCCTGTGGTCTGTGAATTGTAACTTGCTTATTTTGAGTTTTTGGGTTAATATCCATTTATCAGTGAGTGCATACCATGTGTGTTCTTTTGTGATTGGGTTATCTCACTCAGGATGCCAGTTCCATCCATTTTGCCTAAGAATTTGATGAATTCATTGTTTTTAACAGCTGAATAGTACTCCATTGTGTATACATAACACAATTTCTGTATCCATTCCTCTGTTGAAGTACGTCTGGGTTCTTTCCAGCTTCTGGCTATTACAAGTAAGGCTGCTATGAATATAGTGGAGCATGTGTCCTTATTACATGTTGGAGCATCTTCTGGGTATATGCCCAGGAGTGGTATAGCTGGGTCCTCAGGTCTAATTTTCTGAGGAACTGCCAAACTGATTTCCAGAGTGGTTTTACTAGCTTGCAATCCCACCAACAATATAGATGTGGTCCTCTTTCCCCACATCCTCTCCAGAATCTGCTGTCCCCTGAGTTTTTCGTCTTAGCCATCCTGACCGGTGTGAGGTGGGGTCTCAGTGTTGTTTTCATTTGCATTTCCCTGATAATTAATGATGCTGAATATTTCTTTAGGTGCTTCAGAGTCATTCGAATTTCCACAGCTGAGAATTCCCTGTTTAGCACTGTACCCTGCTCATTGCCCCCTTCAAGTCACCCTCTTCCATCATCCTTCTGGCCTCCACCTCTCCTCTGAGTGAGTAGTCGTCCCATGGGGTATTCCCAGACTCTGGTGCATCAAGTCTCTGTGAGACTCTTCTATTAAGGACTGGCAAGGCATCCTAGCTAGAAGAACATATCCTATATACAGACAGCAGCTTTTAGGATTGCACCTGCTCCAGTTGCTCGAGACTCACATGATTACCAAGCTGCACATCTACTGCATATGGGTCAGGATGCCTAAGTTCAGCCTGTGTGTGCTGTTTAGTTGGCGGTTCAGTCTCTGAGTACCCCAAGTGTCCAGGCTAGTTGACTTTGTTGGTCTTCTGTTGCAAGAATTTTCCTGTCCAATTTCATCAGTACAGAAAGGGTCTGTGATTGGATGGGGAAATGGGTGGCAGAGCTAGATGTTGTGGGGAGAGGGTATGCTGGTGCACACAGGGAGAGCGAGGTTGCAGGAAGAGAGAAGAAACATGGCTTCTGATGTTTTTTCTGTGTATTTCTGTGTCAAAAGCTTACAAATAAGGCTTTTACTGAATTGGCATCTTGCAATTGTGATTATAATATACATAAATCTAGTTGGTTAACTAACCAAGCTTTAAGAGTTATGCTTCTACCAGGTAATATGTTGGTGAGCTGACAGACCATGTATGTGTGGGGCAGTTGCTTGGTAGCAAGAGGAACTTGGGGTCCCTTGCCTGAGAGACGGCTAACAGAGGGACAGCAGAGTGAACTGACCCAGCAGAGACACTATAGCCCCTCAGGGCCAGCGGGCCTAGAGACCAGCAATCAAAGGAGTTGACAGCAACAGGAGTGTGAGTGTGGTCAGAACTCATGGAGAGTGGGTGGTTTGGTCTTTTTTAAATACTTACTGCAACAGTCTTCCTGTGAAGTTGTTATTCCCTTGGGCCTGCAATTCTTGAATCTTTTCTACTACAGGAGTCTGCCAGTTCCATATACTGTTTGGCTGTGGGTCTCTGTATCCTTCTGAGTCAGCGGCTGTGTGTATCCTATCCAAGGACGATTATGCTAGGCTTCTTTCTGCAAACATAACAGAATATCATTAGTAGTGTCAGGGATTTGGTGCTTGTCTATGAGATGGTTCTTAAGTTGTGTCAGTTATTGGTTCATCCCTTACCCCTGCATTTCTTGTTAACAGGATAAATTTGGGGTTGAAAGTTTAGCCAATGGGTCAGTCATACTACTGCTCCACTTGGGTTCCCATCTAGCTTCAGGTATTGGAATGGGGTCTGATCTCAATGGTTCTGGTATGGTAGGTCTTTGGTGGATAACCTTGGGCTGTAGGATTCCAGATCTGAAAGTCTTAGGAAGATGGGTGGAGAGTTTCTGGAGAAATGGAGGTCCAGTGGTGGTAGCAGTCTGCTCAGGGCAGCTAGACATGCCTTCAAAGGACTCAACCAGCAGAAAATATGGGTGCCAGAAGGAAATATAAACTGCCTGTTCTGGATTTTCAGGTCTGATGAAGGTTGGCTGAGAGGGACCTGGAGAATAGAGATTCAGCAAGATTAGCAGCCTGCTCAGAACAGCTGGGCATGCCAAAGTGGGCTCACTGATAGACAGGGTAATAGGTTCAGGAAGAGAATCTCACCTGTATGTTTACAGATCTGCAGGTCTGATGAAGTTTGGTAGAAAAGTGAGAGAAGAATGAAGGACTAAGAGGGATAGTGATCTGCTCAGGGCAGCTGCGCTTGCCCTACAAGTCTCAGTGACGGGTACTGGGAATTGATTCAGGAAAGAAATTATAATTTCTCTATGGAGGCAATTAGTGCAGCTTTCATAATGTCTCATAATTTGGAGTATGTTGTGTCTTCATTTGCATTTAGTTTTAGTAAGTCTATAATTCCTTTCTTTATTTCTTCCCTGACCCAGAGATCATTGCAGAGAGAGTTATTCCATTTCCATGAGTATGTAGGCTTTTCAGTGATTTTATTGTTGAAGTCCCACTCTTATCCACACTGGTCTGATAAGATAAAGGAGTTTTTTCAGTTGTTTGTATGTGTTGAGGCTTGCTTTGTGACTAACTACATGGCTAATTTTTTTCAGATGTTTCTATAAGGTGCAGAATAGAAAGTATAATCTTTTGTGTTTGTGTAAAATGTTCTGTATATATGTATTAGGTCAAATTGATTCATAAACCTTGGTAGTTTCATTATTTCTCTGTTTAGTTCCTGTTTCAATGACCTGTCCGTTGGTCAAACTGGGATTTCATGTGTGATTTAAGCTTTAGCAATATTCGTTTTTTTTTAATTGAATATTTTCTTTATTTACATTTCAAATATTTTCCCCTTTCCAGGTCTCCATCTCAGAAACACCCTATCTCATCCCCCCTCCCCTCCCTCTATGAGGATGCTCCCCAACCCACCCACCCACTTTCATCTTCCCGCCATGACATTCCCCTATACTGGGACATCAAACAACTTCAGGTCTCTTTGGGCCTATCTTCCCCCTGAAGACCAACAAGGACATTCTCTGCCACATATGTGGCCAGTGCAATGGGTTGCTTCATGTATATTTTTTGGTTAGTGGCCCTGTCATGTGGAGCTCCAGGTAATAAGGCCTATTGACCCTCTTGCTCTATACATAGTTACAACACCACTCAGGTCCTTCAGTCCCTTCTCCAACTCCTCTATCAGGGACCTCTATTTCAGTTCAATGGTTGGCTGCAAACATTCTCGTCTGTATTTGTCAGGCTCTGGCAGAGCCTCTCAGGAGACAGTCATATCAGTCTTCCATCAGCAAGCATTTTCCTTCATCCAAAATAGTGTCTAGGTTTGGAGTCTCTCTATGGGATTGATGCCCAAGTGGGACAGTCTCTGGATGGCCTTTCCTTCAGTCCCTTCTCTACACTTTGACTCAGTATTTCCTCCTATGAGTATTTTGTTCATGCTTCTAAGAAGCAATGCAGCATCCACATTTTGGTTTTCTTTCTTCTTAGACTTCATATGGTATGGAATTGAATTTTGGGTATTCCTAACCTTTGAGCTAATATTCACTTATCAGTGAGTACTTAGTATGTGTTTTGTTAGGCAAATGGATGAACCTAAAAAATATTATCCTGAGTGAGATAACCCAATCACAAAATAACACACATGGTATGTACTCACTAATAAGTGAATATTAGCCCAAAAACTCTGAATAACCATGATACAATTCACAGACCACATGAAGTTCAAGAAGAAGGAATTGTGGGTGCTTTGGTCCTTCTTAGAAAGGGGAACAAAATACAGGAGCAAATATGGAGACAAAGTGCAGAGTAGAGACTGAAGGAAAGGTCATCCAGAGATTGTCCCACTTGGTGATTCATCCCATATAAAGTCACCAAACTCTGACACTATTGTGGATGCTATGAAAAGCTTGCTGAAAGGAGCCTAATATAGCTGTCTCCTGAGAGGCCTTGCCAGAAGCTTACAAATACAGAATGGTAAGCTGCCAGCCAACCATTGCACTGAGTGCGGAGTCCCCAATGGAGGAGATAGAGAAAGGACTGAAGAAGCAGAAGGGGTTTGCAACCTCATAGGAAGAACAACAATGTCAACCAACCAGATCCCCCAGAGAACTTCCTGGGACTAAGCCACCAACCAAGGAGTACACACTGCTCCAGCTATCTATGGAGGAGAGCATGGCCTTGTCAGACATCAATGGGAGGAGAGGTCCTTGGGCCTATGAAGGTTTGATAGATACCTCAATGTCAGGGAATCAAGGGCTGGGAGATAGGAGTTGGTGAGTGGAGGAACATGTTCATATAAGCAGGGGGAGGGGGAAGGTGATAGTGGGTTTTGGGGGGGGACAGAGTAAGGGATAATACTTGAAATGTAAATAAAATAAATAAATAAATAATTACATAAATAAAAAAATAAAAAAATGTACAAAAGAGTTGAAGTTCAGCATTATTACAAATTCTTTGGAAAATATTTGCAAAGCAGTATGGCTCCTGTTTAATGTTTTAACTATGTGTAGTCACATGAAAAGTACAGAATCACAGTTACATTCGTAAGGTAATAAGAACATTGCACAATTCCTTTGGATAGAAATTTAAGATAGAAAATGTAAGAAACACCAACTAGTTGTGCAAGTTTAGTCATTCCTCCAAGGAATGAATTAAACCTGATGAAAAATACAATTTAATTTTCACATGCTAATTGTGAATGCATTTAACTCCAAATTATGCATGATGACTGTGTCTTTTTTCTAATAGTTTATGTTTATTTAACTTATAAACGGATTCACATATTAGAGATAATAAGTTGCAGTAGCAATATACTTAAAAATGTGTAGGTATTGTTTATATTACACGATTATAGAATAAAACCAATCCAAAATTAATTGTGAAATGACGTTGGAATCAGTTAGTTAAATTTTCTGTGTCAAATATGGTCCCATTATTGCCAGTGTTCATTAAATGTGACAAATCATTCCTGACTTAATTTGTGATTTCTGTCAACCATTTGAAAAGGAATGGTTATTGTTTCAATATAATCACTGGTTTCTCTATTTCTCTATTAAATCTGATCTATCACCTATCATCTCTCTATCATTCTGTCTATCTCTCTATCTCATTATTTGGCTCTCTATCTGTCTGTCTGTCTGCCTGCCTGGGGCCTGCCTGCCTGTCTGTCTGTCTGTATATCTATCTGTCTGTCCATCCATCCATCCATCCATCCATCCATCCATCCATCCATCCATCCATCCATCCATCCATCCATCTATCTATCTATCTATCTATCTATCTATCTATCTATCTATCTATCTATCTATCTATCTATCTATCTATCATCTAATCAATCTAATCAATCAATCAATCAATCAATCTATCTATCTATCTATCTATCTATCTATCTATCTATCTATCTATCATCTATCTATCATCTATAGATAGATGATAGATAGATAGATATAAAATAAAATCTGTGTTGTTCATTACACATAGTTTGGGTTGTTTTACTTTTTATAGCTCTATATTAAAAAGTTGAAATTATGTGTATATACCTCAAGAAGTACTGTGAAAAAATACTGCCTAAGATTGATTATAAAATATTCTCTATCTTGTCTGAGATTGTACACTTCTTTTGTAATTCAATTTTATGCTGTTACTATTTATCTTTCCATGTCTTCACTTTTAAAGTGGAGTTTTATAGTAGCACATAATTATTGTATTTCTCAACTATCTTAACAATATATTCCTTTAAATTATAATGAAAATTTTGTTCATATTTAATATCATTGCTCTTTTCAGATTTGATTCCGATATTGTTCATGTGTTTCATTCTTTGTATTATCTTCCTTTTCCATTTAGTTGTTAGAAATAATTGACAGTTTCCAATCTGAATTTCTCAGTTTGTCTTATTGAGACATTTTAATTTTTATAAATATGCAACATATGGACCTCACAAGGTCTCCCCTCCCATTGATGCCAGATAAGGCCATCCTCTGCTACATATACAGCTGGAAACATGGGTCCCTACATGTGTACTCTTTAGTTGGTGGTTTTGTTCCTTGGAGCTCTTGTGTGTGTGTATGGGGGGTGTGTCTGGTTGGTTGATATTGTTGTTTTTTCTACAGGGTTGAAAACCCCTTTAGCTCCTTCAGTCTTTCCTATAACTCCTCCATTGTGGTCCCTGTCCACAGTCCAGTGATTGGCTGTGAGCATCCACATCTGCATTTGGTAGGCTCTGGCAGAGCCTCTCAGAGGACTATGCCTACCAGGCTCCCTTCAGCAAGTGCGTCTTGTCCTCAACAAAAGTGTCTGGATTCGGTGTCTGCATATGGGATCGATCATTAGATGGGGTGGTCTCTTTCGTTCACTCTCTGCTCCATTTTTTGTCACTCTATTTCCATTTGAAAGAATCAATTCTGGATTAAAATTTTTGAGATTGGGGGAGGGGATGCCCCATGCTTCAACTGGAGATCATGCCTATCCACTGGATATGGTCACTACAGGTTCTTTTTCCCCTTTGTTGGATATTTCAGCTAATCTCATCCCCATTGGGTCATAAAAAATTCTTGCTTCCCTGGCTTCTGGGAATTTCTAGTGACTATCCCCAGCTCTCCTTCCCTACCACTGTACAACTCTGCTCAATTTCCTGACCCTCCATACTACTCCCCACCCCCCTTGTCTACTCCTACACCTGATCCTGCCTCCCTTTTTCCCCTCCCAGTCCTCTCTCCCTCTCAGGCCCCTCTGATCCTCTTCCTCCCATGATCATTTTGTTCCCCCTTCTAATTAGGATTGAAGCATCCACATATTTTTCTTCCTTCTCGAATTTCATATGGTCTGTGAGTTATATCTGGGGTATTCTGACCTTCGGAACCAATATCCATTTATCAGTGAGTACATAATATGTGTGTTCTTTTTTGACTAGATTACCTCACTCAGGATGATATTTTCTAGTTCTCTTTTTGCCTGAGAATTTTGTGAAATCATTGTTTTATTTTATCTTATTTTATTTTTTATTGAAAAAGGAAGTAAAAACATTTTATGACAAAATTAAAGAATTACATGGAAAATGTTTCTGATATAATTGAAGAAGCATATAGAAAAACAAATTAAGATTGACAATTTTCATGGAAACTTAAAGAGTGAAATGGTAGACATGAAAGAACATTGCTAAATTAATTGAAAAAGGAAGTAGAAACATTTTATGATAAAATTGAAGATTTACACGGGTAATATTTCTAATAAAATTGTAGAAAAATATAAAATAGCATATTAAAACTGAAGATTATCATGGGAAATTACAGATAAAATGGTGGGCATAGAAATATTTCTATGTTGATTGAAAGTGGAATTATAAACATTTTCTGATAAAATTGAAGATCTACAAGGAAAATATTTCTAATACGATTCAAGAAATATATAGAAAAACACGTTAAAATTGACTATTTCATGGAAAATTATACATATAAAATGGTAGGCATAAAAATATCCCTAAGTTGATTGAAAGTAGAATTATAAACATTTTCTAATAAAATTGAAGATTTACATGGAAATATTTCTGATAAAATTGAAAAAATATATAGAAAAACATTAAAATTGAAGACTATCATGGAAAGTTATACAGATAAAATTGTAGGCATAAAGATATTTATAAGTTGCTTGAAAGTGGAATTATAAACATTTTCTGATAAAATTGAAGAAATATATAGAAAAACACGTTAAGATTGACTATTTCATGGAAAAATTATACAGATAAAATGGTAGGCATAAAAATATTCCTAAGTTGACTGAAACTGGAATTATAAATATTTTCTGACAAAAGTTAAGATTTACATGGAAAATATTTCTGATAAAATAGAAGAAATATATAGAAAAATGTTAAAATTAAAGATTATCATGGAAAATAATTCTGTTAAAATGGTAGACATGAAAATCATTACTAAATAGATTGAAAGAGGAATTACAAATATTTTCTGATAAAATTGAAGATTTACATGAAAAATATTTCTGTTAGCCTATGTTTTTTTGTTGGGGAATTGAGTCCATTGATGTTATAAGATATTAAGGACTAGCGATTATTGCTTTCTATTATTTTTGATGTTATTTTTATGTTTATGTGGTTACTTTCTTTTGAGTTTTTTGGAAGAAGATTACTTTCTTGCTTTTACTATGTAGTTTCCCTCCTTGTCTTGACTTTTTACATCTATTATCCTTTGTAGGACTGGATTTGTGGAAAGATATTGTGTAATTTGGTTTCATCATGGAATATCTTGGTTTCTCCATCTATGGTGATTAAGAGTTTTGCTGGGTATAGTAGTTTGGGCTGACCTTTGTCTTTTCTCAGGATCTGTATGAGGTCTGCCCAGGATCTTCTAGCTTTCATCATCTCAGGTAAGAAGTCTGGTGTAATTCTGATAGGCCTGCCTTTATAGGTTACTTGACCTTTTTCCCTTACTGCTTTTAATATTCTTTCTTTGTTTAATCCATTTGGTGTTTTGATTATTATGTGACAGGAGGACTTTCTGTTCTGGTCTAGTCTGTTTGGAGTTCTGTAGGCTTCTTGTGTGTTCATGGACATCTTTTTCTTTAGGTTAGGGAATTTTTCTTCTGTAATTTTTTGAAGATATTTACTGGCCCTTTAAGTTGGAAATCTTCGCTCCCTTCTATACCTATAATCCTTAGGTTTGATCTTCTCGTTGTGTCCTGGATTTCCTGGATGTTTTGGCTCAGGAGCTTTTTGCATTTTGCATTTTCCTTGACTGTTGAGTCAATGTTTTTTATGGTATCTTCAGCCCCTGAGATTCTTTCTTCTATCTTTTTTATTCTGTTGTTGATGCTAGCATCTATGGCTCCTGAATTCTTTCCAAATTTTTCTATCTCCTGAGATGTCTCACTTTGTGATTTCTTTATTGTTTCTACGTCCATTTTTAGATCCTGGATGGTTTTGTTCAGTTCCTTCACTTGTTTGTTTGCGTTTTCCTGTAATTCTTTAAGGGATTTTGCATTTCCTCTTTAAGGACCTCTACCCGTTGGCCCATGCTCTCCTGTATTTCTTTAAGGGATTTTTGAGTTTCCTCTTTAAGGGCTTTTACCTTTTGACCCATGTTCTCCTCTATTTCTTTAAGGGAGCTATTTATGTCCTTCTTGATGTCCTATATCAGCATCATGAGACTAGATTTTAAATCCAACTCCTGCTTTTCCGGTGTGTTGGGTTATCCAGGACTTGCTGTGGTAGGAGAACTGGGATCTGATGTTGCCAAGTATCCTTGGTTTCAGCTGGTAGGGTTCTTGTGCTTGCCTTTCACCATCTGGTTATCTCTGGTATTAGTTGGTCTTGCTGTCTCTGGCTGGAACTTGCCCCTCCTATGGGCCTGTAAGCCTGTGTCTGTACTCCTGGGGACCAACATTCTTCTGGCAGGGTCTATGCACAGAAGGCTGTGGAGCTGTCTATTTGCCTGCTGCAAATGGTGGCCAGAAGGGAACACTCCTGTTCGAGCAGGTCCACTGCTCCTATGCTCCTGTGTGCTATTAGTTGTATCCTTCCAGAAAGAAGGTGGAGATCTCAACTCCATGCTCAGAAGTTGTTGGGGGCCGACAGGCCAACTGCCGGCTACATAGACAGGCCGCCTCTCCCCTCGAGTGAAACTCCTGACCTTCCTGATGGAACATCAAGACCAAGATAAAAATCTACCTTCGCGGGAAAAACCGCAGAATGTCCCAGGCACCAGGCCCAGGGCTTGGCCCATAGCTCACTTCCCCCTAGCTCTCCCTCCCAACTTCCTCATTCAGGGCTTGGCCCATAGGTCACTTCCCCATAGTTCCCCTTCCCAACTTCCTCATCCCTACTGCTTAAAACTTGCTGCCTGTGTGACAATAAACGAGGCCTTGACAATGGAATCTTGCTTGGTCTCGTTTTTCTCTCCCCCCCATGACCCTCAGGTAGCGCCTCTTCCTCTTCGGGACTCTGAATAACTAGACCTGCTGGACGGGTCAAGAAGTGGGAAATCATTCTCTCCTGGCGGGCTGTGCACAGAAGGCTTTGGAGCTGCCTGGTTCCCTGCTGCAAATGGCAGCAGGAAGCAAAATCATTGTTTTTAATAGCTGAGTATACTCCATATTGTAAATGTACCACATTTTCTGTATCCATTCCTCCACTGAGGGATATCTGGGCTGCTCTTAGCTTCTGGCCATTATAAATAAGGCTGCTATAATCATATTTTCAATTCCCGGGATTTCCTCTTCTTTCCCTTGTATTACATTCTTGAAGCTTGTCTCTATATGACCTGTTTGAATTCATAAATTTTCTTTTTCAGAATCCCTCAGTTTAGGGTTTCTCTAATGATTGTATTCCCATTTTCAGGTTTTGAAAACTTTCATTCATTTTTTTTTTACACTATTTGTGTTTTCCTGTATTTCTTTAGGACATTTACTAATTTTTTTTGAAGACTTCTATCATCTTCATATAGGTTGATTTAAGGTTTCATTGTTGTGTTTCAACAATGTTTGAATATTCATATCTCTTGTGGTAAGATAGCTAGGTTTTATTAAAGACATGTTCACTTGGCTGTTATTGAAATTTTTCTTTTACTTATTCACTTTACATCCAGCTCACTGCCCTCTACTGGTAACCCCCTTCAGCAGTCTTTTCCCCCTCCCTATCCATATTCCCTTCTCCTCTTAGCAGGTGAGGCTAATAAACAGGTATCCCCTAATTCTGGCACTTCTAGTCTCTGAGTCTAAATGCTTGCTCTCCCACTGAGGAAAGGCAAGGCGTCCCAACTAGAAAAATATATCCCACATACAGGCAACAGATATTTGGATAACCCATGTTCTGGTTATTAGAGACAACCAGGAAAACCAAGCTGTACATCTACTACATATGTGCAGAGATGCCTACATCCAGACTGAGTATGTTCTTTTGTTGGTGGTTCATACTCTGAGATCTTCATAGGTCTAGGTGAGTTGACACTGTTGCACTTCTTGTAGAGTTCCTCCAGGGCCTGTAACTTCTATTCTTCCTCCTGTTCTTCCATAAGAGTACTCAAGTCCCATCCACTGTCTCTCTGTGGGTGTTTGCATCTGTCTGTGTCAGCTGCTAGGTGGAGGTCCTCAGAAGACAACTTGTTCCTCCATGTAAGCATAACAGAGTATATTGATTGTGTCTTTATACTTGTATCTAGGTTTCTCTAATTTCCTTGATTAAAGACCTAAGTGCTGTTTTCTGTGTTTATCTTCATTGGGTTGGTATTCATTCCTTGGTTTAAGATTCTACTTTAGGTTTTCAGTGTGTGATGATGGCTAGTTATTGCCTGGTAGAAAATTTTATTTGAAATGATAGTTATGGCCCATTGGGGTTCCAGGTAAAATGTCTTTCTGGGTATGGGTAGCTGGGATACAGCAACAAGTGGAGAAAGGGAGGTTAGGAGAGAGTAGTCTGTGGGTTATATAACAGATGTCAGCAGATGTTTAAGAAAGGCTGCAACAGGTGGTCTGTGGTAAAGTTTTGAATGAGATTTGAAGAATGTATTAAAGGGGCAGGAGAGAGTGTTTAATGTTTTTAGCCAGCATATCTTTTTTGTTGACCCTGTTCAAATGGTTTGTTCCCTATGAATGACTGATTGATTTGGAGAGTTGGATAACGAGGTGAGTTATAGGAAGGAAAGTTGGAGAAGAATATCTTTCTTTTTTTATTTTATTTTCTAAGTTATTTTATTTACATTCCAAATCATTTTCCCTTTCCTGTTTCCTCCCTCCCCGAAAGTCCCATAAGACCCCTTCCCTCCCTCTTTTACACATTAAACCCCCTCTTATTTCTCTGTCCTGGCATTCGCCTACATCCAGTCTTTCCAGGACCAGGGGTCTCTCCTTCCATCTTCTTGGAAATCTATTGTTTTGTGAAATGCATATTGGGTATTCCAAGATTCTGGGTTAATATCCCCTTATCAGTGACTGCATACCATGTGTGTTCTCTTGTGATTGGGTTACCTCACTAAGGATGATATTTTCAAGTTCTGACCATTTGCCTAGGAATTTCCTGAATTCATTGTTTTTAATTGCAGAGTAGTATTCCATTGTGTAAATATACCACATCTTCTGAATCCATTCCTCCGTTGAGGGACATCTGGGTTCTTTCCAGCTTCTGGCTATTATAAATAAGGCTGCTATGAACATAGTGGAGCATGTATCCTTATTGCATGCAGGTAAAGCCTCTGGGTATATGCCCAGGAGTGGTATAGCCGGATCCTCCGGGAGTGTCACGCCCAGTTTTCTGAGGAACCGCCAGACAGCTTTCCAGAGTGGTTGTATCAGCTTGCAATCCCACCAGCAGTGGATTGCACATCCTCGCCAACAACTGCTGTCTCCTGTGTTTTTGATCTTAGCCATTCTGACTGGTGTGAGATGGAATCTCAGGCTTGTTTTGATTTGCATTTCCCTAATGACTAAGAATGATGACCATCTCTTTTGGTGCTTCTCAGCCATTAGATATTCTTCAGGTGAGAACTCTTTGTTTAGCTCTGTACCCCATTTTTTAAGAGGGGTATTTGGCTCTCTGGAGTCTAACTTCTTGAGTTCTTTGTATATATTGGATATTAGCCCTCTGTAGGATGTAGGGTTGGTAAAGATCATTTCCCAGTTAGTTGGTTGCCGCTTTGTCCTTTTTTTTTAAAAGAATTATTTATTTACTTTATGTATATGTGTACACTGTAGCTGTCTTCAGTCACACGAAGAGGTCATCAGATCCCATTATAGATGGTTGTGAGCCACCATGTGGTTGCTGGTAATTGAACTGAGGCCCTCTGGAAGAGCAGTCAGTGTTCTTAACCACTGGGCCATCTCTCCAGGCCCCCGCTTTGTCCTTTTGACAGTGTCTTTTGCCTTACAGAAACTTTGTAATTTTATGAGGTCCCATTTGTAAATTCTTGATCTTAGAGCATAAGCTATTGGAGTTCTGTTCAGGAAATTCTCCCCTGTGCCCATATGTTCAAGGTTCTTCCCATCTTTCTCATCCATTGGGGATTGGATCACAGAAGAAAAGTAGATCACAGTATGTTGTCTCTTTTGGAGTTAGTAATAAGACTGGTGCTATTGGATCTGTGGTAGAATAAGGTGAGGTACAGGTCTTCTAAAAGCCTACTTCTTGCTCTGACTAAAGCAGCTCTTGAGTTAGCACTGGTGTCTTCTGTAACTGGAGCTGTAACAGAGAAATTGAATCAGGGAAGAGAGGTTAAATGGGACAAACTCCAGGATTCTCTGGAGATAGGATCAGGGAAGGAGCCAAGTATTCTGCTGTAGAGGTGGAGTGGGACAGGAATATTCAATTAGGGGAAGCAGGTGAAGAAAGATCATGCTGCCTGTTTTTTAAAAATTAACAACTTAGTAACAGTCAATTATATGAATATACTAGCATATTTAAAATGTTGTTTTATGTATTCATTGTCAACCCACATCTCAGAAATGGCCTAAAACACACGCACACAGACACACACACACACACACACACACACACACACACACACACACACACAGAGTCTACCTCAACAATAAAAACATAAGAATTAATTTAAAAAGCTTTCCCCTTTGCACTTTGTATTAGAAAATATTCATTTCATTTTTAGGTAGGTAAAAAGAATATATCTATACTCCATAACAAGTAATATATAGATATTGGAATATTTATTACCATATTAGTCAAATGATAGCTTTGAAGTAGACACCTTAAGTATATCATATTAGTTCCTATGTTAAATGCAGCAAATATTTATACACAAAAGTCCACTATAATACTATTGCAAATATTTCTTAGAAAAGTGTTTTCTCTACATTTACATTTCAATGTATAATGGAATTTTCTCCTGCATGACACTTTGACATTCCTATAACCGTTCTTACTAATATAACTCAGTAACAGTGACTATGTTTCCTAAATTTACTTCATGATGTGCTTTATAATTTATTGCCTTTTATTTTTATCTTGATTTTTATTTATTTTTTTGAGAGTGAAGTACAGTGCAAAAATAAAAACAGCAACACATAAATTTGATTCAATAGAGAGATTGGTGATTTGGTCTAGGAAGAGTTGGAGGAGTGTGAAACACAATACAATTAACTCTATGAAAATTAAATAAGACCAAACATTATTGACAGAAGAGTGGGTACCTAGACGAATTAATCGTAGCTAGGGGAATGCTAAGTAAAAGGCAGTTAAGTAGAATTGGAGAAAGTATTGTGAGTGATCTTTGAACAAAATTGGTACACTTGATGGGACATTAATATGGGAATATGTTCAAAGAAGCCCTACTTAAATTCTTGCTAAATTGAGGACAAAATAAATTAAGGTTTCATACTATTGATTGAAATTTTTGATTTGTAATTAGAGATAGAAAAAAATATCATAACAGCATTGGATATTATTCTGTGCTAGCTAGGTGCTTAGTTGTGGGTCAGCGTTAGGGAGAATATAAAGCCCTAAAGGTTGAAGAATTTAAAAGAAGCTGTAGAAACCCAGAAGGACACTGAAGGAACTGAGCCTGTGTACTGACGGCCTAAAGATAAAGGTGTTTGCTTCTGGTAATATGAAAAATGGATATGGCCCTGGTTTCCTCACTTTTGGTACGAGAAACTCAGGAAGGATATAGACTTCGTTCATGTCATCTCTGGGAAACACAGAAAAAAAAATTAGGGCGAAGAACAGCCTTCCACATTTTATACTTATTGAGACATAACATAAATGAATGTGATATTTTGAATTCAAAAATAGTTTATCCAACTACTCTTAGACTTAACTTTTCAAAGTAATAATATCAAAACAAAATCAAAACAGGTTACTGAAACTTCATCTTTTGTTAGATAAAGTTAGCCCTACAGCTATTGGCTTCTTAAATATGACCCATGAACACAAAAATTCATGTTGGCAGTGCTTCCAAGTATTTTCATAGTATGTTTCTTTTAAACTAAGCCAACAAATCATAATTATTTTGAAATTTTAAATGGGAATGTTTCCAAAACTTTTCATGGACTCTAATGCAGAATTAGGAATATTTAAAATTAACGGAGGCAGAAAAGGCAGCTCAGCACATATAAGCACTTGCTGATATTCCAGAGTACATGGGATCAATTTCCAGTATACGCGTATTGGCTTACAACTATCTCCTGCATCAATTCCAATTTATCCAGTACTTCTTCCAGATTGTGTGTGCATCAGGCATGCATTTGTTAATGCTGACATGCATGGAGTCAAGACAATCATAAAAGTAAAACCTATATAGACATTTTGTATAAAAGTACAAACTATATATTGAAATCTTAAAAAAATAAAAACAGCTGTTATTAATTATGTAAATATATCTATTTTCTTGTATGTACATATATTACATAAAATTTTGAAAATATTAATGGTGAAAGCAATATTTTGTTACATAGTCTCAAAATATATGTGTAATAAATAAACCAGAAATGAACAGTAACCATGCTTTTTGATGTGTTTCAAAGGCATGAAGTATTCTTATAAAGATAATATTAAATTGGATTATAAATTGATTTCCCACAAAGAAATAATTTTGTTCATGTTAGATACATGATAATAAAATACATAACTATTATAAATGAAACAAACAGGTATTAGAATCTTCTGTAGACAGAAATCCCATGAAAAAAGCTATTTGGTGGCTCATAAGATCCAGTTCCATATATAAGATGCATTCTCTGGAATCATCTATGCTTCTTGAATATACTCACTCTTTTATTCTTCCATTGAAAATCCTTTAGGATCACTACCCTTCTTATGACCCTTTCAATTTAATGTTCAATGTTATAATTGCTGTTTATTTATTTATTTATTCATATATTTTAACCAAATGGGGTCTAGTTAATGGGGCTTATGTATATACTTACGCATGAGTTTATAGCAAATATGTTAGTTACAAGGTTTAATATTAAAATGGACTCAAAATGGTTTTTGCATTATCAGAGGTTAAGTTAATATAAAAGAAAAGTAAATTTTCTTTCTTTCTTTCTTTCTTTCTTTCTTTCTTTCTTTCTTTCTTTCTTTCTTTCTTTCTTTCTTTCTTTTTGATAGGAGTGCAACAGTGGTGTGTTTCAAGCACTGGGAAGGTATAAGTGGTGCATCTCTGAGTCTGAGGCTAGTCTGGTCTTGTAAGTGAGTTTTAGGATAACCCAATCTACAAAAAGAAACCCTGCCTTAAAAAGAAAAGATTGCCTAAAATTTAAGTTCTGTTATGAATAAGTTCCCAGTATAGCCTATATTCTTTTTATGTTTATTTATTGCTACATTTTAAGTATCATAACATATTTGGGTAATTCTTACAGAAGTTTTATGAATTGTACCTAAAATACTGTCCTGTTCCCCATAGTCTGAATAAATTCCATTAATGTTTTGGTTATTAGAATATAGAAATAGTAATGCTACATAAGCTTGATAATTAAGTGAGATTGTACTTTATCTTGGCATCAGTTTTGTAGCCATTTTCATATTCAAAAAATCTACTATTCTGAGAATATACTAAAGAAATTATAAGGAAGAAATGCCACCATTAACTAAATAAGCATTAACCTTTATAAGGGGCTTTATATTATGAATTTCAACTACATAGAGCAGTTGACTGTTGACTATTTTTGTTTTGACTGAGTATTTCAAACATTTTGAACAAAAAAATCATGAACAGAGTTAAAAACTGCATATCAAAGTATATCTGTAGCCACAGAGTAATAAATTTGGCAGCTGGTCAAAGTGACTTGAGTGTTTATGACCCCATTGCTATGATCTACCAAGGTCCATATAAACACTTGACCATTACAAGAGCTCTGTAGAAACTTTCACTATTTAGTTGGTCATTTTGCAAACCTGCTACTTAATACGTTTTATAAATATGTTTTTCTTAAGTGAAAATGTGGCAAATATTTTGCTGAATGTTAAATATTCAATGTAGACAGATATAGCCATACAATCATCGTTGTAGATCTGGTAATATAGTACTAGAGACAGATGTTAATGAAATGAGCATGAAAAGAGATATAGAGCTAAAATCCAATATGGAAATATAATCTTGTCTCACATCAATCACTTATACCAAAGCTTATGAAATGCTTAGTAGGTACTTGACTTTATTATAAATATGATCATATCACATTGATAAAGGACTTATTTCTTTGTAACAAAACCCAAATATGTATATGAGGAAAAGCACTATGAGTTTGAATAGCTACATAAAGATGACTTAACCTATTAATTAGCTTAGGTAAGGATGCTATTCTGCCTTATATTTTGTTTATAATTTTTGAATTACATTATTGAAGAATTTTATGCATAAATATAGTATTTATATAATTTCAACCCTCCTCCATTTTTACACTCCTAACTCTCTTTAAAACTTATTGATTCTTCTTCCATAATTATTAATACCATGCACACACCTTCTACTAAATGTACTTAGTGTTGATTTTATGGGCATGTGTTGGATAACAATTAAGACGTTGTCCCTGAAAAAAAGACATGAAAAAGATTCCCCTTCCCTTGATTGGCTGTAGTTTTTCAGAGAGTTTTGCCATCTACCATGGCATATTATCTAGAATAATTATCCAAGTCTTATTTAAACAAACATTTTTATATTTTATGTTGAAGCTTCCCTGTCAGGTCTAGAGATACACTTTTAGCAAATACCCTTGTCCTCTCTTTTTCACAGTCTTTCTATCCACAAACCCAGCCTTGCAAAGGGTAATAGGTGTAAACCGCCAATACAAGAAGAGAAACAACACCCTGGAAAAAAACGAGATAGTAACCTTCTTGTATCAAACCCAAAAGTAGATAAACACTCAAACATAAAGATAGCGTCAAGAATAGCAGGTGGCATTAATCACTTCCTTAATCTCTCTTAATATCAATGGTCTCAATTCCCCAATAAAAAGACATAAACTAACAGACTGGATACATAAACAGGACCCAACATTTTGCTGCATGCAGGAAACGCACCTCAATATCAAAGACAAACATTACCTCAAAGTAAAAGGCTAGAAAACAATTTTACAAGCAAATGGTCCCAGGAAATGAGCTGGAGTAGTCATCCTAATATCAGATAAAATTGATTTTCAATCTAAAGTCATCAAAAAAAGACACAGAAGGACACTACATACTGATCAAAGGAAAAATCCACCAAGAAGAACTCTCAATTCTGAATATCTATGCGCCAAATGCAAGGGCACCCTCATTTGTAAAAGAAACTTTACTAAAGCTCAAAGCACATATCGCACCTCACACAATAATAGTGGGTGACTTCAACACCCCGCTCTCTGAAATGGATCGTTAAGGAAAGCAAAAACTAAACAGGGACACAGTGAATCTAATTGAACCCTTGGACCAAATGGAACTAACATATATATATAAAACATTTCATCCTAGAGCAAAAGAATAAACCTTCTTTCAGTACCTCATGGTACCTTCTCAAAAATCGACCATATAATTGGTCACAAATCAGACCTCAACAGATATAAGAAGGTAGAACTAATCCCATGCCTCCTATCAGATCACTATGGAATAAGGGTGGTCTTCAATGGCAACAAAAACAACAGAAAACCCACATACACATGCAGGCTGAACAATGCTCTACTCAATGATAACTTGGTCAAAGAGGAAATAAAGAAAGAAATCAAAATTTTTTAAAATTTAATGAAAATGAAGGCACAACATACTCTGATTTATGGAACACAATGAAAGCAGTGCTAAGTGTAAAATTCTTAGCCCTGAGTGCCACCAAAAAGAAACGGGAGACAGCATACACTAGTAGCTTAATGGCACACCTAAAAGCCCTGGAACAAAAAGAAGCAAATACACCCAAGAGGAGTAGAAGGCAGGAAATCATCAAACTCAGGGCTGAAATCAATCAAGTAGAAACAAATAAAACCATACAAACAATCAACAAAACTAGGAGTTGGATCTTTGAGAAAATCAACAAGATGGATAAGCCCTTAGCAGACTAGCCAGAGGGCACAGAGACAGTATCCAAATTAACAAAATCAGAAACAAAAAGGGAGAGATAACAAGAGAAACAGAAGAAATTCAAAAAATCATCAGATCCTACTACAAAAGCCTGTATTCAACACAACTAGAAAATCTAGAAGAAATGGACAATTTTCTTGACAGATACCAAATACCAAAATTAAATCAGGATCAAATAGACCATCTAAACCATCCTATAACCCCTGAAGAAATAGAAGTGGTCACTGGAAGTCTTCCACCCCCAAAAAGCACAGGTCCAGATGGTTTTAGTGCAGAATTCTATCACACCTTCAAAGAAGACCTAACACCAATACTCTTCAAACTATTCCACAAAATAGAAACAGAAGGAACACTACCCAACTCGTTCTATGAGGCCATAATTACGCTAATACCAAATGTACACAAAGATCTGAAAAAGAAAGAGAATCTCAGGTCAATCTCTCTTATGAATATCGATGCAAAAATACTCAATAAAATTCTTGCCAGCCGAATCCAAGAACACATCAAAATGATCATTCACCTCGATCAAGTAGGCTTCATCCCAGGGATGCAGGGATGGTTCAATATAAAAGTCCATCAATGTAATCCACGACATAAACATTCTCAAAGAAAAAAGCCACATGGTCTTCTCATTAGATGCTGAGAAAACATTTGACAAAATTCAGCATCCTTTCATGCTAAAGGTCTTGGAAAGATCAGGATTTCGAGGCCCATATCTAAACAAAGTAAAAGCAACTTAGAGCAAACCGGTAGCCAATATCAATCTAAATGGAGAGAAACTTGAAGCAGTCCCACTAAATTCAGGGACTAGACAAGGCTGCCCTCTCTCTCCATATCTTTTCTATATAGTACTTGAAATTCTAGCTAGAGCAATTAGACAACAAAATGAGGTCAAAGGGATACAAATTGGAAAGGAAGAAGTCAAACTATCACTATTTACAGACGATATGATAGTATACTTAAGTCACCTAAAGAACTCCCCCAGAGAACTCCTACAGCTGATAAACAACTTCAGCAAAGTGGCCAGATATAAAATCAACTCAAGCAAGTCAGTAGCCTTCCTATACTCAAAGGATAAGCAGGCTGAGAAAGAAGAAAGAGAAATGATACCCTTCACGATAGCCACAAACCATATAAAATATCTTGGTGTGACTCTAACCAAACAAGTGAAAGATCTGTATGACAAGAACTTCAAGTCTCTGAAGAAAGCAATTGAAGAAGACCTCAGAAGATGGAAAAATCTGCCATAGTCATGGATTGGCAGGATTAATATAGTAAAAATGACCATCACGCCAAAAGGAATATACAGATTCAATGCAATCCCCATCAAAATCCCAACTCAATTCTTCATAGAGCTAGAAAGAGCAATTCAAAAATTCATCTGGAATAACAGAAAACCCAGGATAGCTAAAACTATTCTCAAGAGTAAAAGAACTTCTGGGGGAATCAATATCCCGGATCTCAAGCTGTACTACAGAGCAATAGTGTTAAAAACTGCATGGTATTGGTACAGTAACAGACATGTAGATCAATGGAACAGAATTGAAGACCCAGAAATGAATCCACACTCCTATGTTCACTTGATCTTTGACAAAGGAGCTAAAAACATCCAGTGGAAAAAAGATAGCCTTTTCAACAAATGGTGCTGTCTCAACTGGAAGTCAACATGCAGAAGAATGCAAATTGACCCATTCTTATCTCCTTGCACTTAACTCAATTCCAAGTGGATCAAGTATCTCCACATAAAATCAGACACACTGAAACCAATAGAAAGGAAAGTAGGGAAGAAACTTGAACATATGGGCACAGGGGAGATTTTCCTGAATAGAACTCCATTAGCTTATGCTCTAAGATCAAGAATAGACAAATGGGACCTCATTAAATTACAAAGTTTTTGCAAGGCAAAAGACACTGTCAAAAAGTCTAAGCGGCAACCAAGTAATTGGGAAATAGTCTTTATCAACCCATATCCGACAGAGGGCTAATATCCAATATATACAAAGAACTCAAGAAGTTAAACTCCTGAGAGCCAAGTAACCCTATTAAAAAATGGGGTACAGAGCTATTCAAAGAGTTCTCACCTGAAGAATATCTAATGGGTAAGAAGCACCGAAAGAGATGGTCATCATCCTTAGTCATTAGGGAAATGCAAATCAAAACAAGCCTGAGATTCCATCTCACACCAGTCAGAATGGCTAAGATCAAAAACACAGGAGACAGCAGTTGTTGGTGAGGATGTGGAGAAAGAGGAACACTCCTCCACTGCTGGTGGGATTGCAAGCTGGTACAACCACTCTGGAAAGCACTCTGGAGGTTCCTCAGAAAACTGGGCGTGACACTCCCGGAGGATCCGACTATACCACTCCTGGGCATATACCCAGAGGCTTTACCTGCATGCAATAAGGACACATGCTCCACTATGTTCATAGCAGCCTTATTTTTAATAGCCAGAAGCTGGAAAGACCCAGATGTCCCTCAAAGGAGGAATGGATTCAGAAGATGTGGTATATTTACACAATGGAATACTACTCTGCAATTAAAAACAATGAATTCACGAAATTCCTAGGCAAATCGACAGAACTTGAAAATATCATCCTTAGTGAGGTAACCCAATCACAAAAGAACTCACATGGTATGCCGTCACTGATAAGGGGATATTAACCGAGAATCTCGGAATACCCTAGACAATATTCGCATATCAATATATTTCCAAGAAGATGGAAGGAGAGACTCCTGGTCCTGGAAAGACTGGATGTAGGGGAATGCCAGGACAGAGAAGCAAGAGGGGGTTGAATGGGTTAAGTAGGGAGGGAAGAGGGCTTATGGGACTTTCGGGGAGGGAGGAAAAGGGAAAGGGGAAATGATTTTGAATGTAAATTTAAAAAAACTTAGAAAATAAAATAAAATGAAAAAAAAGACAAGATTTGATAGCAATGCTATTAAAAGACCTTAAATATTATTGTAACTACAGGAAATCTTTTTGTTTTTTACTTTTTTATTGATATTTTCTTTATTTACATTTCAGATGTTTCCCCATTCCAGGTCTCCACTTTGGAAACCCCTATCCTATGCAATCTCTCCCTGTCTGTATGAGGGTGCTTCCCCAGCCATCCACCCAGTCTGGTCTTCCTGCACTGGCATTCCCCTGCTTTGGGGCTTCAAAGACCCTAATGCTCAAGGGCCTTACCCCCCACTGATGTTCAACAAGGCCATCCTCTGCCATATATACCACATATGTGGCCTGAGTCATGGGTCCCTCCATGTGTACTCTTTGCTTGGTGATCTAGTCCCTGGGAGTTCTAGGGGTGGTCTAGCCAGTTGACACTGTTGCTCCCTCCATGGGATTGCAACCTCTCTTAGCTCCTTCAATCCCTTCTCCACCTCCTCCATCAAGGAACCCATGCCCAGTCCAATGGTTGACTGTGAACATGCACCTTCATATATGTCAGACTTTGTCAGAGCCTCTCAGGAGACTGCTATATCATGCTCCTGTCAGGAAGCACTCCCTGGCATCCAAAATAGTTTCCAGGTTTGTTGGCTGTATATGGAATGGATCCCCAGGTCACACAATCTATGGATGGCCTTTCCTCCACTCTCTGCTCTGAATATTCTCTGTAATTCCTCCTGTTAATATTTTGTTTCCCCTTCTAAGAAGCACTGAAGCATCTACCCTTTAGCCTTCCTTCTTCTTGGGCTTCATATGAACTGTTAATTGAATCTTGGGTATAGGATCATCATTAAGGATTAAGACATCATCTATCTGTCTACATATCATCAATATAAGACAGTACATCTATCATTGTTCTGCAGAGATCTGCTCAAAATGGTAGGTTAATAACTAGTGATTATATATACAGAAAAGTCATATTAGTAAAAGAAATCTTTCCTAGAATAGATATCTCCTGGGCCTTGCCTACTGGAACAGATCCATCATTGATTTTAATCTAAGGTACACACATCTCAGGAAGATTACCTGCTAGTTATTAGCTTCTACTTGTAGTCTCCTTAAAACAGAGAACTCTCAATGCTAGAGATTTTATCAGTCATTAATTTTTAGTTGCAATCATGAAACAGAAATTGATTCTCACACACCATATGAAAGAATAGTGACAATAACAACAACAACAACAACAAGAATAGCAACAAAAAATTTTGACATCGTATATTTTCATGTAATCCAAATGTTGGAGATTATGGCTCACTGGCATACCTAGTAAGCTCAAAGCCAGAAGAGACCATGTCAATGTGCATAGCTCTTCTGAAGGTCCTGAGATCAAATCCCATAACCCACATGGTGGCTCACAGCCCTCTGTAATGTGATCTGACTCCCTCTTCTGGTGTGTCTGAAGACAGTTACAGTGTACTTAGATATGAATACATAAATAAATCTTTAAAAATAAAAAAAGAACATTAAAACCAGTATTGCCTTCTCTTTTTCATATGTGCATATTTACCAATAAGTACAAACCCTTTCCTACACACACACACACACACACACACACACTCACACACACACACACACACATATATATATAATCACACACCACCAATCCCACACAAAACCTTTCAACTTCTGAATATATTTTTGTTTACCTATTTTATGATTCTATACTGTTGGATATCATCTTTCTCATACAAATTTAATGTCTTTGAAAAATTAATATCATTGTGAAATCGTATTGTTTCAAAATGTTTTCACATAACAGTGCTTCTGAATTTTTCAAATAACTTTTCACTACTGGAAATAAAAATAGCAATTTCCTTAAAAATGAAAAGGAATCAGCAACTATTATTGTTCAAATACTTGGAGTAAATTCACTGTACTTTCCCTTTATTCTTTAAGTTTGTTGGAAATTGATTTAACATTTGTCAAGGTTAATGTTTTAGACAGTGTTGAAAGAATGGAGTTTATTGTAACTCTTGCCCTTGCATTACTGCTTAGGTCATACTCTTTCCTGGTTCTAAAAGAGAATTTTTACACATCTGAGAAACCAGAGGTTGAATATTACATCAGGTGAACCTGTTAAGCTTCCTGAGTAACTGATTCTCTGGTGCCTTACAATACTTTAAGAGACTCCAAGAATCAAAGCTTTTAAAAATTTTTTGTTTAGTAATTGATATTGTACTCCAGAGTTTGACATTTGATAAGTGCTTTATCAGGTAAGTAAGGAAAAAAATATACAAAACTAAAACAGCATTTTTGAATTCAGAAAGATGTTTTCTCTTTTTAGAATTTCTTATTCTTTAATCTTTTTCTTACAGTCCTGTTGTTATCCACCTCTAGGTCTGCCCTCTGACTGTTCCTTATCCCATACCTCCTCCTCCTTCTCCAAGATGATGTCCCCATCCACCAGTCACTCACTTCCAACCCTGGGGCCTCAAGTCTCTCTAGGGTTAGATACATCATCTATCACTGAGGCCAGACCAGGCAATTCTCTCCTGTATATGCGTTGGGGGCCTCATATCAGTTGGTATAAGTTGTCTGGTTGGTAATTCTTTGTCTGAGAGATCTTGGGAGGTCCAGGATATTTGAGACTGCTGTTCTTCCTGTGTGGTTGTCCCCCTCAGCTGCTTCCAGCTTTTCTCAAATTCAACCACATGGTCCCTGGCTTCTGCCCATTGGTTGAGTTTAAGTATCTGCATATGACTGTTTCAGCTGCTCATTGGGCCACTCAGTAGATGGATGGGGCTGCCATCATTGAGTCAAAAACTCTGATCCTGAAATGTTCCTATATAAAAGAACTGCATGGACAAAATTAGACTTTTTAAAATTGTAATTTTATATGTATGTGATATTTGCCTGCCTGGGTGTTTTTGTGCCTATATGTGCAGTGCTAAAGGTTTTAGATACAGGGCCAGGAATGCCATGTAATAAAGTTACAGACTGTTGTCAGCTGCAGTATAGCTGCTCGAAAGCAAATCAGAGACCCCTTGAAAGAAGAGCAGCCATTACTCTTACCCACTGTGCCATTTCATTTTCTTCCTCATCTTGACATGTTTCTTCACTCAAGACAGCAAAAGAAATTATTTATTGTACTCTTTTCATATTTGATCACAAGTGAAAGCATATCTAATCCAGAATACCATCCCACAAGGACATCTTTGGTTATGAGAAAGGGATTCTTTAGAGGTGTTCTCCAAAATAAAATGCTGATATAGTAGCATACAGACCAGTGTCCAAGATTCCAACTCCAGCATTACTTAATTCTACTTATTGGTCTCCATGGATTCATAGTTTGATTCACTTGAACATCTGACATTCTTCCTCCACTTTGCTCTCAATGCCCAGAGATTCTAATTAGACTATGCTTTCAAGACCTTGAAGATTTTTAGTCTGCTTTATCTATCCAAACAAAACAAAACAAAGCTGTCTGTTTATGTATTCTTTCCTTCCCAAGCATCATTTCCAATCTGTGGCCTTTTCACTGCCTTTTCCTTTTCCAGAATTTTATTTGTGAGATTATAATAATATAATAATAATAATAATAATAATAATAATAATAATAATAATAATATAATGTTATCTTTCCTATTCCCTTTCCTTCCTCTGAACACCTGTCTTCTATCAAATTCACGTCCTATTTTTCATTAACTGCTGTTAAATGTTTTTTTTTTGTGTGTGTGTGTATACTACATCTATTGCTGTTACACACATATGTATTCATTACTAAATATAACCATCTCTGACTCTATAATGTTACCAGTCTATATATGGTATGTTTTCCGGGTTGATAATTTGGTATTGGATAAACAGTTGCTGTGCTCCTCCTGAAGAAAGCTGTTTCTCCCACTCTCAGCATTCTGCCTTTCTGCCAATTCTTTGTAAGAGTGTTCAGGTCACCTTGTCCATGGCCAGCCACTTTGTCATGTCTCTCAGTGTTGTCCTAGTTCAGCTTATGTCAGGCCAGTCATGTTGGTGAGGCTTTACGTGTATATTTTCTGATATTCCTAGGTAAAAGTGTATCATAGAAGACTCCCTGATCTTCTGTCTCTTACACTCATTTAATCTTTCTGTCCCATCTTCTGCAATGTTCCCTGAGCCTTAGTGCGGGAAATATTTCATACATGTACCCACTGGGATTCTAGAGTCAGCAATTTGATTGAGATATTTTTTTAACAGTCACATGCATTGAACTTTCCTTGATAGCATTCAGTGTGTGTGTGTGTGTGTGTGTGTGTGTGTGTGTGTGTGTGTGTGTGTGTGTGTTAATAATTATAGAAAAAGAAAACTTGTATTAGAACAAAAACAAAAGAAGTTACATGGGACTGGTTGGAGGGAGGAAAGGGAAGGGACGAAAGGCTGTATATATAATCTTAATAGAATTTTAAAAAATACAGTAAGTATTATTTTGAGGATCTCATTAAAGTGACATCAAATTTTATATCAAGAAATGAAAGATATCATTGGTTTTCTTGTGGGATTCCTTTTTTTTTTCTTTTTCCCAAGACAGGGTTTCTCTGTGTAGCCCTGGCTGTCCTGGAACTCACTCTGTAGACCAAGCTGGCCTCGAACTCAGAAATCCACCTGCCTCTGCCTCCCAAGTGCTGGGATTAAAGTTGTGCGCCACCACTGCCCGGAATGGGATACCTAATAACAGGAATGAGGATGTCTCTGACTCTTTGGCCTGCTTTTGGAACCCTTTTCTTCCTACAGGGTTACCTCCTCCAGCTCTTGTTAGAGTCTGTGCCTAATCTTACTATAACTTGTTCTGCTATTTTGGTTGATATTCCTGGGATGCCTCCCCTTATTTGAAGGGATAATTATATCTGAGTAGAAACGGGGAGGAGAGGAAGGAGAGAAAATTGCAGTTGGGTTGCAATATATGTAGGAAGAATGAAAAAAAAATAAATAAAAGTTATCAATAAAGATTCTTATTATTCATTATAATGTTGTAGTAAAGCCATGATGTTAACTGAAAGTACTCAAAGACATAACAACATTAACAAGACACCATGATATTTGCCTTTTTGTTTGTGTAAAATTTTTCAGCATCATCCTGTGTCAACTATAGAGAAGTTTCAAAATTTTCCAGTTGCTGACAATTCTTAGCGGGTGTTGCAGGTTCATGAAATATTGATGTAAAAAACTTGAATTTCTTCCATTTTCTTAGAGAAATGGATAACATCTGTGACTTGTTTCTTTTCCTTGTAAATGTTAGAAATAAAATGTTTAGAAAATGCACTGTTTAAGGGAGATATTCATGTCAACATAAAATTGAGATGGTATTGACATGAAAAAATTCCCAATTTAGAAACTATAACCTAATTAAATGTATTCTAGGTTGCCATCTAAGACTGTAATTGTATTACATATACAAAGAAATAAATACAGAAAGGTGATGTTTGTCAAGGACATGCAGTTTTCCTTCATAGAAATATTCAATTTTCTCTTTGATATATTTAAATTTTCAGTATTACTGTTCTTGTGTTTCATGTCCATTATTGGGCAAGATAAGGTGATATATATATATATATATATATATATATATATATATATATCACAAACTCTGTGACGCGGTAACAATTTAATAATTAACATTAACTTTTTATGCTGTACATTGAGTTAATAACTTTTCATCCAAACTGTGAGGGAGCTAACAGCTGGAAAAACAAAGCAATTACTAACATTTCGAAAGTCAACGAGACAATGAAAATAAGTATTTACTATCAATACATACAAAGAATTGATATAGTAAATATGAAAATGTTTGCCTTCTCATGGTGGTGCTCCCTTCTTCCTGAGGACCATTCCCCCAGGTGTGGCAACAGATGTCAGCTTTGGGAACAGACTAAAAGCAACATACACTAGCCTCTGTGTCAAGGATGACACTCTCCTTTATAGATAACCAACCTTTCTCTAGTAAAGATGGCTCCTGCCCTTGAAGGGAACAAGGATCAAACATCTTTGAAATGATAAGAGGCCCAGGCTTGGACTATAAGGAAACAGCAATTAAGTGTTTCCAGACAGCTGTGACAAGTTTGTAAAAATACACTAAGCTCCTGATAGCACCATAAAGTTACTTCCCAGATCAGAAAGTTCACCCTCCCACCTGCATGGTTCTGCTCCACTCTCTGAACAAACATCAGGTTTGAAAGATGGCTTTCCCTTGTCACCTCCCCAGTCACATAACCACAAAGTTTGGGGATTCCTGCCCAAACATATACACCTATATAAACTCAGAGTTCCTGAACACAGGCATCGCATCCTTAAACTACAAAGTGGGAAAGGCTTTAGATTTGGGTCTGACTCGAGAAATAAAGGCTCTCTTTGTTTTTACATCAGACTTGCAATTCCTTGTGTTCTTCTAGGGTTCCCAAGAACTAGGCATAACACTCATAGCCAACCACTCGATTGAGCATGAGTTCCCCTTTGGAGGAGTTAAAGAAAGGAGTGAAGGAGTTGAAGGGGTTTGCAACCCATTGGAAGACCAACAATATCAACTAACCAGATCCCCCAGAGCTCCCAGGGACTAAACCACCAACCAAGGAGTACACAAGGAGGGACCCATGGCTTCAGCCACATATATAGTAGAGGGTAATTTTGTCTGGCATCAATGGAAGGCCCGTGGTCGTGTGATGACTAGATGCCCCAGTGTAGGGTAATTCGAGGACAGGGAGGTGAGAGTGGGTGGGGTTGAGGGGGAAACAATCTCAAAGAAGCAGGAGAGGGTTGATGGAATAGGGTGTTTCCAGGAGGAGGGGAAACCGGGACAGGGAATAACATTTGAAATGTAAATAAAGAAAAAAATTAAGAAAAGATATTGGCATAATACTTTTACATAAAATTCCTGTCTGATAAAATTATTAGTATGTAATCAAGTTGGTATTACTAGAATTAAATAAATGACCATGCTTAAACACCAACAGACAATATCTGTATCAATTACTAATGGGAAGTTATCATTTTCATCATAATTATTAAGTATATTTCATGTATTTATTTCGCTTACATATAGTTTTCTGAATGCCTTGTTCAGCTGTTATCCAAGAAGTTTCTTCATGCAGAAGATGGGAATGAATATAGAGACTACTGACAGACGTTATGAAAAGAGTGAGAGACTTTGGAAAACCTTGTCCTTAATGGGATGTCAAACCTTCCCCTTCAAGATAACAGAACCCTTGGAAAGAGGAGGAAGAAAGAATGTAAGAGCCAGAGGGGATGGAGGACACCAAGAGAACAAGATCTTCTAACTCAACTGAGCAAAGCTTACATGAGCTCATAGAGAGTTCACCATGGTCCTCTGCTTATGTATTATTGTGGTTTTATGTTTGGCTTCTCCTCTCAGGCATGGAGAGGACATGGCAAAGTCCAAAATAGGAGTAACATTCAGCCTCTTTCCTTTAAGGTGTCAGATTCTGTTGCCTGCCAGGTTGAGATAGGGTGAAGCTAAATCTGGGTTAGACAGGATTCCAGTCAGGTTGAGATCTAGTGGGGGTGGGGAGAGACCCTCTCTGAGATTTTTAGTTTCATGGATATTTTAGGTGAGGCTTTCTCCCATTATCTTCAATGAATAGGCTCTCACCAATAATCTTAGCTTGTTTGTATTTCTTTATTTGGGGTATGTTTGAATGCATACACTTTATTCAGAGTGAAGCAAGGTTTATATAGTTTTGGTGGTGAAATTTTCTAGGGAGGGAAAGGTTACTGGATGAAATATAATGCCTCTCCGTGGTACATTCCTCAGTACCACGGAGAGGCATTATAGGTACTGCTTATCTACTGACCTCTGTGACTCCTCCTGGTTGGGGGTCAGGTGTTTGTTTTCAAGGCAGGCATGAAAAGGGGGAGGGAACTAGTCAGGCTATATAATAAAATGACCTGGATTGGGCTTATGGGTTACTGATGTTTGCATGTTTCTCTCTCTGTCTGTCTCTCTCTCTCTGTCTCTCTGTCTGTCTCCCTGTCTGTCTGTCTCTCTCTCTCTCTCTGTATTGATAAATACAATCTGCTTGTCTACATAATCCTTGTGGTATACATGTTTTTTTTAGCCATTTAATATTGGATGATCAATTGATATACTCTTACCTGGAGAAAAGTATTCTTTCTTTCTTTCTTTCTTTTTTTCTTTCTTTCTTTCTTTCTTTCTTTCTTTCTTTCTTTCTTTCTTTCTTTCTTTCTTTCTTTCTTCTTTCTTTCTTTCTTTCTTTCTTTCTTTCTTTCTTTCTTTCTTTCTTTCTTTCTCTCTTTCTTACTTTTTTCTTTCTTTCCTTCCTTTCTTTCTTTTTTGCATATAATGAGAGGTGTTGCTTTTATTTTCACATTCATTTGAAATTTGTAGTATTACATTAAATAATTTATGAAAGTTAATCAAATATTTATATAGTGCATAGTTTTTTAAAATATTTTTTTGAGTATTCTCTTTTTCTTTTCTTTTCTTTTATTTTACTAGATATATGCTTTATTTACATTTCAAATGGTATTCCCTTTTCTCATTACCCCTCTGAAAACCCCCTATCCCATCCCCTCTCCCCTGCTTACTAACCCCCTCCCTCACTTTCCTGACATGGCATTCCTCTACATTGGGGCATCGAGCCTTCACAGAACCTCTCCTTCCATTGATGCCAGACAAGACTACCCTCTACTACATACGTGGCTGGAGCCATCGGTTCCTCCTTGTTGGTGGTTTAGTCCCTGGGAGCTCTGGGTGGTCTGGTTGGTGATATTGTTGTTCTTCCAATGGGTTGCAAACCCCTTCAGCTCCTTCACTCTTTTCTTTAACTCATCCAATGGGGACCCCATGCTCAACCCAGTGGTTGGCTATATTATGCCTAGTTCACAAGAACCCCAGAAGAACACCAGGAATTGCAAGTCTGATATAAAAACAAAGAGAAACTTTATTTCTCCAGTCAGACCCAGATCTAAAGTCTTTCCCACTTTGCAGTTTAAGGATGAGATGCCTGTGTTCAGGGACTCTGAGTTTATATAGGTATATATGTTTGGGCAGGGATCCCCAAACTTTGTGGTTATGTGACTGGGGAGGTGACAAGGGAAAGCCATCCTTCAAACTGATGATGTTTGTTCAGAGAGTGGGGCAGAATCATGCAGGTGGGAGGGCGAACTTTCTGATCTGGGAAGTAACTTTATGGTGCTATCAGGAGCTTAGTGTATTTTTACAAACTTGTCACAGCTGTCTGGGAACACTTAATTGCTGTTTCCTTATAGTCCAAGCCTGGGCCTCTGATCATTTAAAGGATGTTTGGTCCTTGTTCCCTTCAAGGTCAGGAGCAATCTTCACTAGAGAAAGGTTGGTTACCTATCAAGGAGAATATCATCATTGGTGACAGAGTCCTCTCCTCTCATTGATATCTGAAATGGACATCCTCTGCTACATATGTAACTGGAGCCATGGATCCCTCCAGGTATATGTTCTCTTTGGTTCGTTGTTTTGTCCCTGGGAGCTCTGTGGGTTCTGGTTGGTACATATTATTGTTCCTCCTATGGGGCCACAAACCTCTTTAGCCCTTTCGGTCCTTTCTCTAGCTCCTCCATTGGGGATCCTATGCTCAGTCTATTGGCTGGCTGTGAGGCATGGTTATTTTGATCCGCCTTCTAAGACAGATCAAAATATTTTCTTAGTCCTGAAGTTTATCCGTAAGGTTAATTTCTTACCAAAAACTACTCTGTTCCCTGTCTCTAATAATCTAATGATTTTTCTATAAAAGAAACCAATTTATAAATCCAAGGAATTCTTACAATATAACTATATTCCATGCAGCCCTACTTTTGAAATTTCTGATTTCTGTCCCTTTGAAGTAGGGAACAAAGCATGACCAAAACAAGCATGCTTAACAATTACATGAATTCATTGTTTTTAATAGCTGAGTAGTAATCCATTGTGTAAATATACCACAAATTCTGTATCCATTCCTCTGCTGAAGGACATCTGGGTTGTTTGCAGCTTCTGGCTATTATAAACAAGACTGCTATGAACATAGTGGAGCACGTGTCCTTATTACATGTTGGAGCATCTTCTGGGTATATGCCCAGGAGTGGCATTGCTGGGTCCTCAGATAGTACTATGTCTAATTTTTTGAGGAACTGCCACACTGATTTCCAGAGTAGATGTACCAGCTTCCAATCCCACCAGCAATAGAGGAGTGTTCCTCTTTCTCCACATCCTCACCAGCAGCTGCTATCTCCTGAGTTTTTCATCTTAACCATTTTGACTGGTGTGAGGTGGAATTTCAGGGTTGTTTTGATTTGCATTTCCCTTATAACTAAGGATGTTGAACATTTCTTTAAGTGCTTCAGAGTTATCTGAGTTTTCTCAGTTTGGAATTCTCTATTTAGCTCTGTGCCCCATTTTTCATAGAGTTGTTTGACTCTCTAGAGTCTAACTTCTTGAGTTCTTTTTGTACATTGAATATTAGCCCTCTATCAGGTGTAGAATTGGTAAAGATCTTTTCCCAAACTGTTGATTTATGAAATTCTTAGGCAAATGGATAGAACTAGAAAGTTTCATCCTAAGTGAGGTAACACAATCATAAGGGAACACACATGGTATGCACTCACTGATGAGTAGATATTAGTCCAAAACTCAAAATAAACAAGATGCAATTCACAAACCACATGAAGCTCAAGAAGAAGGAAGACCAAAGTGGGGATGCTTTGATTTTTCTGAGAAAGGGAACAAAATGCTCACAGTAGCAATTTTGGAGACAAAGTGTGGGACATAGACTGAAGGAAAGGTCATCCAGAGACTGTCATTCCTGGGGATTCATACTATAAACAGTCACCAAAACACAACACTATTGTGGATGCTAAGAAGTGCTTGCCAAAAGGAGCCTTATATAGCTGTCTCCCAAGGGGCCCTACCAGAGCCTTACAGATAAAGAGGCATATGCTAGCAGCCAAATATTGTACTGAGTGTGGGTTCCACAATGGAGGAGTTGGAGGTAGGACTGGAGGAGCTGAAGGGGTTTGCAACCTCATGGGGAGAATGATGATGTTGGCCAACCGGACACCTCAGGGCTCCCAGAGGATAAACCATCATCCAAGGGGTACACATGGTTCTAGCCACATTTGTGGCAGAGGAACACCTTGTCAGGCATCCATTGAGAGAAGACGTTCTTTGTCCTTTGAAGACTGGATAGATGCCCCAGTGTGGGAAATCAAGGGGAGTTAGGTGGGAATGGTTGGGTGGAGGGACATCCTCATAGAGTCAGGGGGAGGGAGGATGGGTTGGGGGTTTTCTGGGAGGGGGAGGAAAACAGGAAAGTCTATAACATTTGAAATGTAAATGAATAATATATTCCATAAAAATAAGGAAAAAAAACAAGCATGTTCTCTTAGACTAGAATTTATCACATCCATGTGGCTGGAGAGTCAAGTTCTACTTCTAGTTTGCTCTCAACACTGACCTCTGGTGTATAGACCAGGCTTCCATGACACCAATATTTAAGAATATTGGACAGCATAAATTGTTCTGGTGTTAGAAAGGGACAGAAAGGGAGAGTGCAGGGAAATAAAGGTAGATCTGGGATGAGTTGGGTAAGTGTTGGTGGATATAATCAAAACACTTACAAAATTCTCAGTGTTTGTGTGTGTTTCTCTCTCTGTCTCTGTCTCTCTCTCTCTGTCTCTCTGTCTCTGTCTCTCTCTCTCTGTCTCTGTCTCTCTCTCTCTGTCTCTGTCTCTCTCTCTCTCTCTCTCTCTCTCTCTCTCTCTCTCTCTCTCTCTCTCTCTCTCTGTGTGTGTGTGTGTGTGTGTGTGTACTTAGTAGATATTATGTAGCTGAAATCCTTGGAACTTACCAAATAATACTTCCATATAGTCATTTAGCTTTCATTATAAAAACATCACAGGGACACTGACATTCCATCCATTTTACCCAGTAATTATCTTCTATAACAAGTACATAGATATTTTTTATTAAAGTCAAATATTTCATAGTTGACAATTCTCTCACTCTTACTCTTTTATAGCTGTTCTTCCATCTATGATTCTTATTTATATCTTTCAGATAAAAACCTTTTGACTATTTTAGAGACCATACAAATAACTAATTTTTACTTGATTTTTCTGACTTACAAGGGAAATTTAATTATTCAAGTGTGAGAACACTGCTTAAGTTAAGGCATTGTACAACTTTTTTTAGATAAAATGTTCTAGAAATGTTAAAATGATATAATCTTTCATTCTAATAAAAATATTGTAATTAGTAATTTGGATTTGCTACTATTTTTATTTTATTGATTTACAATCCAGCCATTGTCCTGCCTCCCAGTCCCTTCTCCCACAGTTTCACTTCCCATTCCTATTCCTCCCCACCAGACCTCCCCTTACATAGGCCTCAAGTCTCTTGAGAGTTAGGCTCATCTTTTCTCCCTGAGGCCAGACCATGTAGTCCTCTGCTTTATACATGCTATGGGCTTCTGACTGGCTCTGTATGGTGCCTGATTGGTGACTCAGTCTCCAGGAACTCTCACTTGTCTGGGTTAGTTGAAACTGCTGGTCTTCCTGTGGCAACACCTGGCCATACAGCTTCTTCAGTCCTTCCACTAATTCAACCATAAGGGTCCCTGACTTCAGTCCAATGGTTGGGTGTACTGGTTGGGTCTCTCAGAGATCAGCTATGTTAGACTCTTGTTTCTAAGCACATCATACCATCAGTAATAGTGTCAGGTCTTGGTGCCTCCTCTCCTCAATAAGATGGATCCCAAGTTGAGTGAGTCACTAGTCTGCTTTTCCTTAGTCTCCTCTCTACTTTGTCCCTGCATTTTGTCCTGCAGAGAGGAGCAATTCTGGGTCAGAAATTTTGACTATTGGTTTGAAATGCTGTCCCTACACTTAAGGCCCTGTCTATCTACTGGGAATGGACTCTACACATTATCTCTCCTAACTGTTGGACATTTCAGCTGAAGTCACCCACATTGTTTCCTGAGAGTCTCTCACTTCCCTGGTCTCTGATACTCTATAGAGGGTCCCCCATAACTCCCATCCCCTGAAACTGTGTATTTCCATTTATTCTGCTGGCCCTATGGACTTCTCTCCTGACCCCAACCAACTTGATCCTGTTTCTCGTGTCCACTCCCTCTCCCCTCTCCTACACATGTTCCTCCCTCCCACTGCCTCATACAATTATTTCTTTCTCCATTTTAACTGGGATTATAGCATCCTACCTGGGCATTTCTGCATGTTAAACTTCATAAGGACTGGGGGTTATATCCTTGGTATTCTGGACTTTTTGGCTGATACCCACTATTCAGAGAGTATATATGATGCATGTATATTTGGGTCTGGGTTACCTCACACAGAATGATATATTCTAATTTCATTAATTTGCTTGTAAAATTAAATGTCCTCATTCTTAGTAGCTAAATAGTATTACGTTGTATAAATGAACTACATTTTCTGAATCCATTCTTCCATTGTGGGACATCTGGGCTGTTTCCAGCTTCAGGCTATCACAAATAAGGCCTTTATAAACATAGTGGAGCACGTGCCCTTATGGCATAGTGGGGCATCTTTTGGGTACATGCCCAGGAGTGGTATAGCTGTATCTTCTGGTAGATATATTTCTAATTTTCTGAGAAATCTTAAGATTGATTTCTAGAGTGGTTGTACCAGTTTGCAATCCCAACAGCAATGGAGGAGTGTTCCTCTTTTTCCACATTCTTGCAAACATGTGCTGTCACCAGAGTTTTTGATCTTAGCCATTCTGATTGGTGTCAGGTGGAATCTCAGGGTCATTTTGATTTGCATTTCCCTGATCACTAAGGACTCTGAACATTTCTTTAAGTGCTTCTTGGCCATTTGAGATCTTTCTGTTGAAAATTCTCTGTTTAGCTCTGTACACCAATTTTAATTGGGTTATTTGGTTTGTGTGGGTTAACTTCTTGAGTTCTTTATATATTTTATATATGAGACCTCTATTGCATGTAAGGTTAGTGAAGATATTTTTCAGTCTTTAGGTTGCTGATTTGTACTATTGACTGTTTCTTTTGCCTTTTTTGTCCTTTTGACTATGTCTTTTGGTTTTTAATTTCATGGGATCCTATGTATCAATTGATCCTCTGGATTTCTATTCTGGAAATTCCCCTCTGTGCCAGTAAATTCAAGACTCTTTCCCACTTTCTCTTCTATTAGATTCACTGTATCTGGTTTTATGTTGAGGTTCTTGATCCACTTGAACATGAGCTTTGTGCAAGGTGATAAATATGAATCTATTTTCCTTTTTCTACATACAGACTACCAGTTAGACCAGCACCATTTGTTGATGATGCTTCTTTTTTTCCATGTATGTTTTTGGCTTCTTTGTCAAAAATCAAGTGTCCATAAGTGTGTGGATTTATTTCTGGGTCTTCAACTCTATTCTCAATTCTAATCTCTTCATAGAATGAACCAGGCAGTTTTTATCACTATTCCTCTGTAGTACACTTTGGGGCCAGGGATGGTTATTTCAATAGAAGTTATTTAGTTTTTTGTTTTTTTGTTTTGTTTTGTTTTTTTTTTGAGAATTGTTTTTACTACACTGGGTATTTGTTTCTCCGTATGAAATTGAGAATTGCTCTTTCCATGTCTGTGAAGAGTTGTGTTAGAATTTTGATGGAAACTGCATTGAATCTGTAGATTGCTTTTGGTAGGACAGCCATTTTTACTGTCAATACTAGCAATTCCTGAGCATGTGAGATCCTTCCACAATTTTCAGTCTTCTTCAATTTCTTTCTATAGAGATTTGAAGTTCTTGTCATATAGGTCATTCACTTGTTTGGTTAGAGGTACAACAAGATATATTATTTGTAACTATTGTGAAGGGTGTTTATCCATATTTTTTTTTCTCAGCCCACTTACAATTACATTAAAGAAGACTGCTTACTTGTTTGAGTTAGCTTTATATCCAGCCACCTTGCTGTAGTTGTTTATCAGTTGTAGAAGTTCTCTCAGAGAAGTTTCTTGGGTCACTTATGTATCTTTCATATCATCCACAAACAGTGATACCCTGACTTCTTCCTTGTTAGTTTGTATACCCCTGATCTTCTTTTGTTGTCTTTTTGTTCTAGTTAAAACATCGAGCACTATATTGAATAGATCCCAAGAGAATTGACAACCTTGTCTTGTACCTATTTTTAGTGGAATTGTTTCACAGATCTCTCCATTTAATTTGATATTTGATATTGGTTTGCTGTATATTGCTTTTATTATATTTAAACACAGGCCTTGAATTCCTGATTTCCCCAGTAATTTTAACATGAAAGGGTGTTATATTTAGTCCAATGCATTTTCAGTAGCGAATGTGATCATCAAGTATTTTTTTTTTCTTTCAATTTGTTTATATAGTGCATTATGTTGGTAGATTTTTGTATATTGAACCAACCTTGCATCACTTGGATGAAGCCTGTTTGGTCCTGGTAAATGATGGTTTTGTTGTGTTCTTGGATTAGCTTTGAGAAAATTGTCTTAAATAGTTTTGCATTGATATTTCTAAGCAACACTTATCTGTTGAGTCTTTGTGTAATATAAGTATCAGAGTGACTGTGGCTTCATAGAATGAATTAGGTAGTACTCTTTCTGTTTCTATTTTATGGAGGAGTTTGAGGAGTTGGTATTAGCTCTTTTTTGATGGTCTGGTGGAATTCTACACTAAAGCCATCTGTCCTTGACGTTTTATAATTTGAAGGCTTTTAATGACTGCTTGTACTTCCTTAGGGGTTATAGGACTGTTTAGATAGTTTGCCTGCTTTTGATTTAACTTTGATACATGGTATCTGTTTAGAAAATCAGCCATTTCATCTACATTTTCCAGTATTGTTGAGTATAACATTTTTTTCAGTAAGATATAATGTTTTCTCTTTTATTTGTTCAATTTCTGTTGTTATGTCTCTGTTTTCATTTCTGATTTTATTAATTTGGATACTGTCTCTGTGTTCTTATATTAGTTTGGCTAAGAGTTTATCTATCCTGCTGATTTTCTTGAAGAATCAGCTTTTAGTTTGCTCATTCTTTGTACAGTCTTCTTTGTTTCTAATTGATTCACTTTTGCCCTGAAATTGATTATTTCTTGCCATCTACTACTCGTGGGTGTGTTTGCTTCTTTCTGTTCTAGAACTTTCAGGTATGCTGTTAAGTTGCTAATGTAGGATCTCTCTGATTTCTTTAGATGGGCACTTATTGATATAAAAATTTCTTCTTAACATTGCTTTCATTTTGTCTCATTAATTTGGGTAGGGTGTGCTTTTATGTCATTGAATTCTAGAAAGTCTTTAATTTATTTATTTATTTCCTCCCTAATGAAGTTGTTATTGAGTACAGAGTTGTTCTGCTTCCATGGGAATGTGAGCTTTCTCTTGTTTTTGTAGTTATTGACGTCTAGCCTTAGTCCATGATGATTCATGGGATTATTTCTATCTTGTGTATGTTGAAGACTTTTTGTGATGAATTATATGGTCCATTTTGGAGAAAATACCATGACATGCTAAGAAGAAGTTATATTCTTTTGTTTTGGGGTAAAAGGTTCTGTGTGTGTGTGTGTGTGTGTATATATATATATATATATATATATATATATATATATATATATGTGTGTGTGTGTGTGTGTGTGTGTGTGTGTGTTAAATTCTTTTGGTTCATAACTTCTATTAGTTTCACTGAGTCTCTGTTTAGTTTCTGTTTCAGTGACCTATTTATTGGTGGTGGGATCTGAGTGTTGACAGCTCCCCCTGTTATTGTGTGTGGTTCAATTTGTGCTGTGAGCTTTAGTAAAGTTTCTTTTATGAAAGTGGGTGCCCTTGCACTTGGAGCATAGATATTCAGAATGGAGATTTCCTCTTGGTGTATTTTTCCTTTGAAGAGTATTAAGAGTCCTTCTCCATCTCTTTTGATAACTTTTGGTTGAAAGTCTATTTATTGAATATTAGAATGGCTATTCCAGCTTGTTTCTTGAGACCATTTGTTTGAACAATTTTTTTTTTACAGCATTTGGCTATGAGGTAGTACCTATCTTTTTCATTGAGGAATATGTTTTGTATGCAGAAAACTTCCATATCCTGCTTGAGTATCCAGCCTGTTAGCTCATGCCTTTTTATTGGGGAATTGAATCCGTTGACGTTGAGAGATATTAAAGACAGGTGATTGTTAGTTCCTGTTATGTTGTTGGAGGTAGTATTATGTGTGTGATTCTCTCATTTTGGGTTTGTTATGAGATGTTTATTTTCTTGTTTGTTTTTTTTTTTCTTCGTTATAGTTACCCTCCTTGTGTTGGAGTTTTCCTTCTAGACTTCTCTTTAGGGCTGGATTGATAAATAGATATTGTTTAAATTTATGATGATTGAGAATTGCAGGGTATAGTAGCCTGGGCTGACATTTGTGTTCTCTTATGGGCTACATGACATCTGTATAGGATCTTCTGGCTTTTAGAGTCTCTGTTGAGAAGTGGGGTATAATTTTGATAGATCTGACATTATATGTTACTTGACCTTTTTTATGTTACCACTTTTAAAATTCTTTGTACTGTGCCTTTAATATTTTGCTTATTATGTGAATGGAGTATTTTCTTTTCTGGTCCAATCTATTTGGTATTCTGTAGGCTCCTTTTACATTTATGGCTATCTCTTTCTTTGGTTTGGGGAAGTTTTTTTCTATGATTTTGTTTGACATGTTTTCTGGTCCTTTAAGTTGGAAATCTTTGCTTTCTTCAATTGCCATTAATCTTAGATTTGGTCTTTTCATTGTGTCCTGTATTTCCTGAATGTTTTGAGGTAGGATCTTTTTATTATTTGCATTTTCTTTGACCTCTGTCAATATCATCTATGGTATCTTCTAAGTCTGTGGTTCTCTTCTTTCTTTTGTATTCTTTTAGTGAAGCTTGCATCTGTAGTTCCTGATCTCTTTGTTTAACTTTCCATTTTCAGGATTGCCTCCATCTGTGCTTTCTTTTTTGTTTCTACTTCAATTTTTCAGACTCAGACTGCTTTGTTCAATTACTTTACCTATTTAGCTGTATTTTCCAGGATATCTTTAAGTGAGATATTTACATCTTCCTAAAAGTTCTCTATTAACTTCATGATATGGGATTTGAGGTCAGAATCAAGCTTTTCACGTGTGATGATATATCCAGGGATGGCTGTGATGATAGACCTGGATTCTGATGGTGTCAAAATATATTGGCTTCTGTTGCTGATGTTCTTGTGTTTGCATCTTGCCATCTGGTTATTTCTGATGTTAACTGACCTAGCTGTCTCTATCTGGAGCCTGCCTCTTGTGTTCGCAGTTTCAGCAAATCTCCTAGGAGACCTGTTTCCCTGACTGCGGGATATCTCTTGGGAGACCTTCAGATTTCAGGGTGGCGAGAAGGGCAGACTCTGCCAATCTACTCTGACAGAGGTGCAGACTGGAAGGGAGATAGGGCTAATGTAGAGGGGAGGGGTACTGCTTCGTTGGTCTCCTTTGGGTCCTAGCTGGAGCACTTATTTGGGACTTTGTCTCACCTGTTGTCCTGACTTCAGTAGATCTCCTAGGATTTCCACAGACTATAGGGTGGTGATAGGAACAGACATGCCAATCAACCCCAGCAGAGGTGCATACCGGAAGGGCACAATTTGGATTTGTAAACTTTGTAGTTTGTGAGAAGTGATTTTTCTATTATATTAATAATTTATGTATTTTACATATATCAACTTAAATATAATATCTAAATAGATTTCTTGAACTTTGAAGGGATTGACGTGGCAAGAAGGAATACATACTTTAGAAAAGTAAGATTTCATCTGGTATCACAGATGATATCTCATAATACTGAAAATATAGTCATTTTATTTTGTGAAACAATAGTAGTTGCTATCTTGACAGCATATGCTGAGTTTAGGATTGTATCTTTATCTTCAATTCTTCCTTCTTGAATGGGAAGGTGTTTAAGATGCTGAGTTATAATTATATCTCTACTAATCAGTTAAACTCTTTTGAGCTGCATCATAGGTAATGTCTTTAATCTTATCACTTAGAGATGGTCAATAAGGAGATCATGGTGATCGTAGGGACATGGTGTGATCCAGGGCAGTCTGGCCTACTTAAGTAATTAATCAAAACACAAAGAGTAAAACAACTACCATGTTAATTTTTGGGTCACTCCCGAGTAAAGAAAGGAAGGAATATGGCATGTCACCTAATTCAGAGTATATTAATAATAAGATTTTTAGTAGGAAAAAATTCCTAATGAATGAAATGGAGAAGAATAATGTAAAAACAGCTGTATCTCTGGATATTGATCTTGGAAAATGGCATGTTCCAAAGAGGGTGTGTAGCCAAACAAGAAAATGTGAAGGCACAGTTGTCATGTTCTAGCTTCAATTACAGAAAACTTGAGAAGATATCAATTCATGCTGTCCTTTAGAAATTTCATGTTCCTAAAAGTAACTGTCTCAGAATTACTTGATATTTCATGCAGAGCATCCATATCAAGTCAGTCTTAACAAGAGACAGACATTTTGGTGATGGACAGGCATAAATCAGGGGTTCCCACTTGACTGTCCTTACAAACTAAATGCGATTGAATAACATATACCAAATGCATTTGCTTTCTAGCTGCCAGACGGTGAAAACTACAGAAATGATTTTCTTTTATTTTTTTTTACTCCATTTTATTATATATTTTATTTTTGAGATTATAGTATAATTACATAACTCCCTCACTCCCTTTTATTCCTCCAATCCCAACAATACACCCCTCTTTCTCTTTCAAATTCATGGACTGTTTTTTCTATCCTATATAAAATTATTTTAGTGCACTAATTTGAAAAATTACAAAATATCCAGAATTTTCAAAAAAAGAAAAAAAATATAGAAATGGTAAGGAAGACAAATGTACCCATTTTCATTAAGATAATTTTCTTAGCATGATGTTTTCGTGAAGTAAAAATTTATAAGTATGATATCATAAAAACAAATAAAGCAAAAAAGCCTTTAGCTAAATGGAAAACATATTGACATGGCAGCTGTGATAATCAATGAAGTAATTTAGAGCTTTTAGATAAAATTTTTATTTTCTAAGTGCCTCCTTCACTGAATTTGTTAAAATTATCAGAAGACAATAATTTCTACCAAAACTGGAATGGGTATAAAATTGAAGTCTTTTTCTATTTTCTTTTAAATTTCAACCAGCAATTCTCACAATTCAAAGATCCAACAATATCAAACAACGACTTTTACCAGAAACTGAAGAATAAACCCAGTCTGGAGCTAAAAAAGTTTTATGCAATAACACTATATAATTTTGATAATGTTATCTCCCTTATGTACTATATTTGATCGCACTGACTAATGAATAAGAATTAAGGATAGTGCTTATATCTATGACGTGTAAAGAAAGAGACAACTAAGGAAGAGTACATGCCACATTTCAAAACGTCTGAAAATTCTATATTTGAAGTTCAGTAATACAAAAATATTTATTTTTTCATGATATAACATGTATTATGTTATATAATTGTATGTAATAGGTAAACAACAAGTGTACTTAAGTAAATCATAAAAAGATTTACATAAGACTTTACAATGGAGATTGTTATATAACAAATGTAAAAGAAAATGGCCTTAAGTGAATACAACATATTCATGGAATTAAAAATGCTTCACAGGAAAAGTGAAAAAAGACAAGCTGATGATATTAAGAGAAGAACTACAACTGGACATCGTGTAGACACTTCACAAATTACAAATGTCCTTAAAGGATAGCTTTGGTTGCTCAGTTAATGAGATAATTTAGGTTGAGCATATAATATATATTTTTTAATTTTTATTTTTATTGCTGGGCAGTGGTGGTGCACTCCTTAAATCCCAGCAGTTGGAAGACAGAGGCAGGCAGATTTCTGAGTTTGAAGCCAACCTGATCTACTGAGTGAGTTCTAGGAAAGCCAGGGCTACACAAAGAAAACCCATCTCAAAAAATAAACAAACAAAAAAAACCAAAAAAAATTTTTTTTATTTTTATTGATTATTTTATTTAAATCCATTTCAAATTTACTCTTCACACACACCCCCATCCACTCCCCCTCCTCCTGCTTCTATGAGGGTGCTCCCCAAACCACCCACCCACTCCTGCCTCACTGCCCTAGCATTTCCCTATGCTGAGACATAGAGCCTTGGCAGGACCAAGGGCCTCTCCTCCCACTGATGTCAGTCAAACAGAATACATGGAGGAACTGACGGCTTCAGGTGCATATAGAGCAGAGGATGGCCTTATCTGACATCAATGGGAGCATACAATATTTTAATGTTTTAAAAATATATTGCATTACATGTTATCTGAGTAAATTCGCAGATATTTAGAAGCCAACATAAAAATTTGCATCAAATTTCTGATGTTTCTCTTAATATTTGAACATATGTAGAAACAAAGCATCAATAGTCATTGATGCACATAAATTCCTAAATATAATAGACATGAGGGTATAGAAATGGTTCAGTATTTGAGCACTGCCTGCTCGTCTACATCTTAGTTTGATTCCCAGTACTTAGGGGGCTACTCACAACCATCCCTAATTCCGCTTCTAGGGATCCAATGCCATTTTCTGACCACCATTGGTAATACACAATAATGTGTTACACAGACATTAATGGGAGCAAAATACTAATATATATTAATTAGTAAATTAAAATAGCAAATTAATAAAATAATCATCTTATACTATTTAAGTGAGAAAAAGATATGTTGATTGCTTAATAAAAAAAATGAGGACCAAAGAAAATTTTGGTACATCATTTATGTGGAATAATAAATAGTAAGTGATGTACTTCAGAAGTAAATGGAATATTAAGAATGCCCAACAGTGAGATTGGCAGACTTCTTTAGATAGAACTCAGAAGATAATATATCAGCTTTTTTGCATTTCCCCCTATGTTCATGGTTTTCAGATGCTTGCAGATATTTTTCTTGTATTCTTGAAAGGCCCATATGCAATGGAGAGCTTGCTTTCTGATCTCTCAGGTGAAAGGACACCATTGGTACACTGAGAACCACTGTCAAAGATGAAGATTTGTTCCTCTGCCTTCTGTGAGCATTGATAAAAACCTCATTACTCTAACAGAACACATATTCCACTAGTGAATATTCTTACTCCACCTTTACTCCTCACAACTGAACTTATTTTCACATAGTTCCCTTCTGCATGAGGTTTCAATAACTATGAAGGGGCAGAGGAAGACATTTATTTTTTATTTTCTATTTAAAAAAGAAGTAAAACAATAATAGTAAGACAACATAGATATGACTCTTTCATTACTTAAAAAATAGAGAATGTGGGCCTCTGCAGGGTGAGCAGCGCCACGGAGAGAGTGCAGAGTGCACTCCGCCATCTTTGCTCCAGTGGCCAGGAAGTTGGGACAGCCAGGCTCTGAGACAGACAGGCATAATATCGCTTGGGTCTCGGTCAGCTTGTGTGTATGCGGCTCCCAAGTGCTGGGCTGATCTGCAGTAACCAGCGCGCCAGCTCTGCTGTGGGACTTCTGCCTGGCAGAGGGACCCCGCACTGGGCGGGAGCCTACCAGCTTCCCTTCTGCGACCTCTATTCCGGTAGACTGCACTGAAGAAACAGGTACCCAGGCTCTCCCCAATATAACATCACTTGGGACACAGCCTGTTGGGGCTTACCCTGCTCCCAAGAACGGGACAGCGCTGTGGTCATCTGGGTGCCAGATCTGCAGGCCATCACCTCTGCAGGGTGACCAGCACCACGGAGAGAGTGCAGAGTGCACTCCGCCATCTTTGCTCCAGTGGCCAGGAAGTTGGGAGTGCCAGGCTCTGAGACAGACAGGCATAATATCGCTTGGGTCTCGGGCAGATTGTGTGTACGTGGCTCCCAAGAGCTGGGCAGATCTGCAGTAACCAGCATGCTAGCTCTGCTGTGGGTCTTCTGCCTGGCAGAGGGACGCAGCCTCCCCCCCCCCACTCTAGGATAGATCACACACCCCTGCAGAGGGTAGGAGCCTACCAGCCTCCCTTTGGCGACCTCTGCTCCAGGAATCCACTACTCTGAGCCTTTGGATGGGCAATGACTCCCCAATATAACATCACTTGGGGCAAGGCACATCAGGGCTCCAAAGTCACTCAGGAGCAGGGCAGGCCCCAGAAATCTGTGCCAGGGGAATCCTGGTAAACCGGGGGGGAGGGGCAGAAATAGCTTTGCAGGCTCACAGGAGGTCCAAACAACAGCCAGTGACAGCAGGACCAACTAACATCAGAGGTATCCAGATGGCAAAAGGCAAACGTAGGAATGTTACTAACAGAAATCAAAGTAATATGGGACCATCCAAACCCAACTCTCCAAGAGCAGCAAGTACTGGATACCCCACCACACCCAAAAGACAAGATCTGGATTTAAAATCACTTCTCATGATGATATTAGAGGATCACAAGGACACAAATAAATCTAATAAAGAATTACAGGAGATCATGAATCATTAGAAGTCCTTACAAAGGAAACACAAAAATCGCTTAGAGAAATGCAGGAGAACATGGATCAAAAGATGGAGGCACACAAGGAGACAACACAAAAATCGCTTAACGAGATGAATCAACGGGTAGATGCACTCACAAAGGAATCAGAAAAATTGCATAAAGAAATGCAGAAGAATATGAGTCAACAGACGGATGCCCATAAGGAGGCAACACAAAAATTGCTTAAAGAAATGAATCAACGGTTAGATGCCCTTACAAAGGAAACACGAGAATTGCTTACAGAAATGCAGGAGTTGATGGATCAACAGATGGATTCCCATGAGGAGGAAGCACAAAAATCGCTCAGAGAAATGCAGGAGAACGTGGGTCAACAGGCAGAAATCCTGAAAGAGGTAATGCAAAAATACCTTAAAGAAATACAGGAAAATACAAACAAACAAGTGAAGGATCTCAGCAAATCCATCCAGGAACTAAAAAAGGAAGTAGAAACAACTAAGAAATCACAAAGGGAGACAACTTTGGAGATAGAAAACCTTGGGAAGAAATCAGGAGTCATAGATGCAAACATCAACAATAGAATACAAGAGATGGAAGAAAGAATCTCAGGTGCTGAAGGTTCCATAGAAAGCATCGACTCAACAGTCAAAGAAAATGCAAAATGCAAAAAACGTGTAACCCAAAACATCCAGGAAATCCAGGACACAATGAGAAGACCAAACCTAAGGATTATAGGTATAGATGAGAGTGAAGATTTGCAACTTAAAGGGCCAGTAAACATCTTCAACAAAATTATGGAGGAAAACTTCCCTAACCTAAAGAGAGAGATGCCGATGAACGTACAAGAAGCCTACAGAACTCCAAACAGACTGGACCAGAACAGAAATACCTCCCGTCACATAATAATCAAAACACCAAATGTTCTAAACAAAAAGAAAACTAAAAGCAGTAAGAGAAAAGGGCCAAGTAACATACAAAGGAAGACCTATCCGAATCACATCAGACTTCGCACCAGAGACTATGAAAGCCAGAAGATCCTGGGCAGATCTCATGCAGACACTAAGAGAGCACAAATCCCAGCCTAGACTACTATACCCAGCAAAACTCTCAATCACCATAGATGGAGAGACCAAGATATTCCATGATAAAACCAAATTTTCACAATATCTTTCCACAAACCCAGCCCTGCAACGGATAATAGGTGGAAACCTCCAATACAGGGAGAGAAACAACACCCTGGAAAAAATGAGATAATAACCTTCTTGAATCAAACCCAAAATTAGATAACCACTCAAACATAAAGATAGCGTCAAGAATGGCAAAGGCAATAATCACTATGCCTTAATCTCTCTTAATATCAATGGTCTCAATTCCCCAATTAAAAGGCATAGACTAGCAGACTGTATACGTAAACAGGACCCAGCATTTTGCTGCATGCAGGAAACGCACCTCAGTGTCAAAGACAAACACTACCTCAGAGTAAAAGGCTGGAAAACAATTTTACAAGCAAATGGCCCCAAGAAACGAGGTGGAGTAGCCATTCTAATATCAGATAAAATTGATTTTCAACCTAAAGTCATCAAAAAAGACACAGAAGGACACTACATACTGATCAAGGGAAAAATCCACCATCAAGAACTCTCAATTCTGAATATCAATGCTACAAATGCAAGGGCACCCTCATTCGTAAAAGAAACTTTACTAAAATTCAAAGCACACATCGCACCGCACACAATAATAGTGGGTGACTTCAACACCCCGCTCTCTGAAATGGATCGTTCAGGAGAGCAGAAATTAAACAGGGACACAGTGAATCTAATTGAAGCCTTGGACCAAATGGAGCTAACAGATATATATAGAACATTTCATCCTAGAGCTAAAGAATACAACTTCTTCTCAGCACCTCATGGTACCTTCTCCAAAATTCACCATATAATTGGTCACATATCAGACCTCAACAAATATAAGAAGGTAGAACTAATCCCATGCCTCCATGCAGATCACTATGGAATAAGGGTGGTCTTCAATGGCAACAAAACAAAAGAAAACCCATGTACACATGGAGGCTGAACAATGTTCTACTCAATGATAACTTGGTCAAGGTGGAAATAAAGAAAGAAATCAAAGACTCTTTGAAAGTTAATGAAAATGAAGGCACAACATACCCTAATTTATGGGACACAATGAAAGGAGTGCTAAGAGGAAAATTCATAGCCCTGAGTGCTGCCAAAAAGAAATGGGAGACAGCATACTCTAACAGCTTAATGTCACACCTGAAAGCCCTGGAACAAAAAGTAGCAAATACACCAAAGAGGAGTAGAAGGCATGAAATCATCAAACTCAGGGCTGAAATCAATCAAGCAGAAACATATAAAACCATACAAAGAATCAACAAAACGAGGAGTTGGTTCTTTGAGAAAATCAACAAGATAGATAAGCCCTTAGCCAGACTAACCAGAGGGCACAGAGATAGTATCCAAATTAATAAAATCAGAAATGAAAAGGGAGAGATAATAACAGAAATTGAGAAAATTCAAAAAATCATCAGATCCTACTACAAAAACCTGTATTCAACACAACTAGAAAATCTTGAGGAAATGCACAATTTCCTTGACAGATACCAAATACCAAAATTAAATCAGGATCAAATAGACCATCTAAACCGTCCTATAACCCCTGAAGAAATAGAAGTTGTCATTGGAAGTTTTCCAACCAAAAAAATCACAGGTACAGATGGTTTTAGTGCAGAATTCTATCAGACCTTCAAAGAAGACCTAACACCAATACTCTTCAAACTGTTCCACAAAATAGAATCAGAAGGAACACTACCCAACTCGTTCTATGAAGCCACAATTACACTAATACCAAAAGCACACAAAGATCCGACAAAGAAAGAGAATCTCAGGCCAATCTCTCTTATGAATATCGATGCAAAAATACTCAATAAAATTCTTGCAATCCGAATCCAAAAACACATCAAAATGATTATTCACTATGATCAAGTAGGCTTCATCCCAGGGATGCAGGGATAGTTCAATATAAGGATATCCATCAATGTAATCCACTATATAAACAATCAGAAAGAAAAAAAAAACCACATGGACATCTCATTAGACGCTGAGAAAGCGTTTGACAAAATTCAGCATCCTTTCATGCTAAAGGTCTTGGAAAGATCAGGAATTCGAGGCCCATATCTAAACATAATAAAAGCAATTCACAGCAAACCGGTAGCCAGCATCAATCTAAACGGAGAGAAACTTGAAGCAATCCCACTAAAATCAGGGACTAGACAAGGCTGCCCTCTCTCTCCATATCTTTTCAATATAGTACTTGAACTTCTAGCTAGAGCAATTAGACAACAAAAAGAGGTCAAAGGGATATAAATTGGAAAGGAAGAAGTCAAACTATCACTATTTGCAGACGATATGATAGTATAATTAAGCAACCCAAAGAACTCCACCAGAGAACTCCTACAGCTGATAAACGACTTCAGCAAAGTGGCCGGATATAAAATCAACTCAAGCAAGTCAGAAGCCTTCCTATACTCAAAGGATAAGCAGGCTGAGAAAGAAGTAAGAGAAATGATACCCTTCACGGTAGCCACAAACCATATAAAGTATCTTGGTGTGACTCTAACCAAACAAGTGAAAGATCTGTATGACAAGAACTTCAAGTCTCTGAAGAAAGATTGAAGAAGACCTCAGAAGATGGAAAAATCTGCCATGCTCATGGATTGGCAGGATTAATATAGTAAAAATGAGCATCTTTCCAAAAGTAATATACAGAATCAATGCAATCCCCATCAAAATCCCAACTCAATTCTTCATAGAGTTAGAAAGAGCAATTCAAAAATTCATCTGGAATAACAGAAAACCCAGAATAGCTAAAACTATTCTCAAGATTAAAAGAACCTCTGAGGGAATCAGTATCCCGGACCTTAAGCTGTACTACAGAGCAATAGTGTTAAAAACTGCATGATATTGGTACAGTGACAGGCATGTAGATCAATGGAACAGAATTGAAGACCCAGAAATGAATCCACACTCCTATGGTCACTTGATCTTTGACAAAGGAGCTAAAACCATCCAGGGGAAAAAAGCCTTTTCAACAAATGGTGCTGGCTCAGCTGGAGGTCAACATGCAGAAGAATGCAAATTGACCCATTCTTATCTCCTTGCACTAAGCTCAATTCTAAGTGGATCAAGGATCTACACATAAAACCAGGCACACTGAAATTAATAGAAGGGAACCTAGGGAAGAACCTTGAATATATGGGCACAGGGGAGAATTTCCTGAACAGAACTCCAATAGCTTATCCTCTAAGATCAAGAATAGACAAATGGGACCTCATTAAATTACAAAGTTTTTGCAAGGCAAAAGACACTGTCAAAAAGACAAAGCGGCAACCAACTAACTGGGAAATGATCTTTACCAACCTTACATTCGACAGAGGGCTAATATCCAATATATACAAAGAAGTCAAGAAGTTAAACTCCTGAGAGCCAAGTAACACTATTAAAAAATGGGGTACAGAGCTAAACAAAGAGTTCTCACCTGAAGAATATCTAATGGCTGAGAAGCACCTAAAGAGATGTTCGTCATCCTTAGTCATTAGGGAAATGCAAATCAAAACTACTCTGAGATTCCATCTCACACCAGTCAGAATGGCTAAGATCAAAAACACAGGAGACAGCAGTTGTTGGCGAGGATGTGGAGAAAGAGGAACAATCCTCCACTGCTGGTGCAATTGCAAGCTGGTACAACCACTCTGGAAAGCAGTCTGGCAGTTCCTCAGAAAACTGGGCATGACACTCCTGGAGGATCCGGCTATACCACTCCTGGGCATATACCCAGAGGCCTTACGTGCATGCAATAAGGACACATGCTCCACTATGTTCATAGCAGCCTTATTTATAATAGCCAGAAGCTGGAAAGAACCCAGATGTCCCTCAACAGAGGAATGTATTCAGAAGATGTGGTATATCTACACAATGGAATACTACTCTGCAATTAAAAACAATGAATTCAGGAAATTCCTAGGCAAATGGTCAGAACTTGAAAATATCATCCTTAGTGAGGTAACCCAATCACAAAAGAACACACATGGTACGCAGTCACTGGTAAGGGGATATTAACCTAGAATCTCAGAATACCCTAGACACAATTCGCATATCAATAGATTTCTAAGAAGATGGAAGGAGAGACCCCTGGAGCTGGAAAGACTGGATGTAGGGGTTCGCCAGGAGAGAGAAAGGAGAGGGGCGTGAATGGAGAAAAGAGGGAGGGAAGGGGGCTAATGGGACTTTCGGGGAGGGAGGAAACGGGAAAGGGGAAATGATTTGGAATGTAAATTAAAAAAAAATAAAATAAAATATAAAAAAAAATAGAGAATGTGAATTGTATTATTTCTCTTAATTGTTGGAATATTCTATTAATTTTCTCACTTAAAATAATAATCTTCATTATTTTATTTTATAATTTTTTAATTTATATGAACATTTCACCTCGATGTATTGCACATCACATGCATGCTCAATTAAAACTAGAATAGAAAAGGGACATGGGATCTCCTGTCATTTTTACATGTGTAAATATGCACATTTGCAAACACACACATATCTGAATAATTCTGTTCTTTTCTCTTCCTCCGTTTATGTGTGTGTGTGTGTGTGTGTGTGTGTGTGTGTGTGTGTGTGTATGTGTTTGCGTATGCATGTGAAAGTATGCATGTTTCAGTATATATGTGAAGGTCAGAGAACAACTTGTCTGAATTAGTTCTGTTCTTTCATTATGTACATATAGAGGATTGAACTATCAGATTATCAGGCTTACTTACAGTTACGTAATGATTTATGTAACTGTTTCTAAAAACATTTTAAAATTTCAACAATAAAATAAAACAGACTGTGTATACATTTACTTCATGTTTAGTTTATTTAAAAATGTATCAATATATTTTTCATAAAATTAAATATCTTGTCTACTTAACAAAGTAAAATAAAGTTATGTAATGAGGGTCAACAAAACATTCCTTAGCCAGAAGTGACTGGTTAATTTTGGCCAGCATTTGGACAATTAGGTGAATGTAAGTTCTGTTTTGAAATATCATGATTCTTGTTTAATCCATTATCTAGTTTATGGTACATATGTAAGTACTGAGCACCAAAATATTCTATCACATTCTTTTCTGTTTAGATTTGATCTTACACATTGATGATGCACAGAGATAAAAATATTCATTCAAACAAAGATACAATATTTATACAATATGGCAATTTGTATTTTGTTCATATTTGATAGTGTGAAACTTTGTTTTACTTTAATAATTGTCTGAAAGCAAGGGCTTTCAAATAAGATTTTAAATGAAGCAGTTTATTCAAGATTGAGTTTTATAAATTGAGTTCTACACTCAACAGTACTTAGCTGTTGTTTAGCAGCAACAAAGGGGAATCTACCAAAGACAAGCAGTTATGAAGGTAAACCAATTTCAAGAAAAGTAAATTTCTTTTTTTTTTAATTTTATTTTCTAAGTTTTTTTTATTTACATTCAAAATCATTTCCCCTTTTCCGTTTCCTCCCTCCCCGAAAGTCCCATAAGCCCCCTTCCCTCCCTCTTTTCCCCATTCAACCCCCTCTTGCTTCTCTGTCCTGGCATTCCCCTACATCCAGTCTTTCCAGGACCAGGGGTCTCTCCTTCCATTTTCTTGGAAATATATTGATATGCGAATTGTGTCTAGGGTATTCCGAGATTCTGGGTTAATATCCCCTTATCAGTGACTGCATACCATGTGTGTTCTTTTGTGATTGGGTTACCTCACTAAGGATGATATTTTCAAGTTCTGACCATTTGCCTAGGAATTTCCTGAATTCATTGTTTTTAATTGGAGAGTAGTATTCCATTGTGTAAATATACCACATCTTCTGAATCCATTCCTCCGTTGAGGGACATCTGGGTTCTTTCCAGCTTCTGGCTGTTATAAATAAGGCTGCTATGAACATAGTGGAGCATGTGTCCTTATTGCATGCAGGTAAAGCCTCTGGGTATATGCCCAGGAGTGGTATAGCCGGATTCTCCGGGAGTGTCATGCCCAGTTTTCTGAGGAACCGCCAGACTGCTTTCCAGAGTGGTTGTACCAGCTTGCAATCCCACCAGCAGTGGAGGAGTGTTCCTTTTTCTCCACATCCTCGCCAACAACTGCTATCTCCTGTGTTTTTGATCTTAGCCATTCTGACTGGTGTGAGATGGATTCTCAGGGTTGTTTTGATTTGCATTTCCCTAATGACTAAGGATGATGAACATCTCTTTAGGTGCTTCTCAGCCATTAGATATTCTTCAGGTGAGAACTCTTTGTTTAGCTCTGTACCCCATTTTTTTATAGGGTTATTTGGCTCTCAGGAGTTTAACTTCCCTCTGTCGGATGTAGGGTTGGTAAAGATCATTTCCCATTTAGTTGGTTTCCGCTGTGTCTTTTTTTTTTTTTTTCTTTTTTTTTCGAGACAGGGCTTCTCTGTATAGCCCTGGCTGTCCTGGAACTCGCTCTGTAGACCAGGCTGGCCTCGAACTCAGAAATCCGCCTGCCTCTGCCTCCCAAGTGCTAGGATTAAAGGCGTGCGCCACCACCGCCTGGCTTTTTTTTTTTTTTTTTTTCCGAGGCAGGGTTTCTCTGTGTAGCCCTGGCTGTCCTGGAACTCACTTTGTAGACCAGGCTGGCCTCGAACTCTGAAATCCACCTGCCTCTGCCTCCCAAGTGCTGGGATTAAAGGCGTGCGTCACCACCGCCTGGCCTGCTGTGTCTTTTTGACAGTGTCTTTTGCCTTGCAAAAACTTTGTAATTTAATGTGGTCCCATTTGTCAATTCTTGATCTTAGAGCATAAGGTATTGGAGTTCTATTCAGGAAATTCTCCCCTGTACCCATATGTTCAAGTTTCTTCCCTAGTTTCCTTTCTGTTAGTTTCAGTTTGTCTGGTTTTATGTGGAGGTCCTTGATCCACTTGGAATTGAGCTTAGTGCAAGGAGATAAGAAAGGGTCAATTTGCATTCTTCTGCATGTTGACCTCCAATTCAGTCAGCACCATTTGTTGAAAAGGCTTTCTTTTTTCCACTGGATGGTTTTAGCTCCTTTGTCAAAGATCAAGTGACCATAGGAGTGTGGATTCATTTCTGGGTCTTCAATTCTGTTCTATTGATCTACATGCTTGTCACTGTACCAATCACTATTTGCAGATGATATGATAGTATACTTAAGCGACCCAAAGAACTCCACCAGAGAACTCCTACAGCTGATAAACAACTTCAGCAAAGTGGCCGGATATAAAATCAACTCAAGCAAGTCAGTAGCCTTCCTATACTCAAAGAATAAGCAGGCTGAGAAAGAAGTAAGAGAAATGATATCCTTCACAATAGCCATAAACCATATAAAGTATCTTGGTGTGACTCTAACCAAACAAGTGAAAGATCTGTATGACAAGAACTTCAAGTCTCTGAAGAAAGAAATTGAAGAAGACCTCAGAAGATGGAAAACTCTGCCATGCTCATGGATTGGCAGGATTAATATAGTAAAAATGACCATCTTGCCAATAGCAATATACAGATTCAATGCAATCCCCAATAAAATCCCAACTCAATTCTTCATAGAGTTCGAAAGAGCAATTCAAAAATTCATCTGGAATAACAGAAAACCCAGGATAGCTAAAAACTATTCTCAAGAGTAAAAGAACCTCTGGGGGAATCAGTATCCCAGACCTCAAGCTGTACTACAGAGTAATACTGTTAAAAACTGCATGGTATTGGTACAGTGAAAAGTAAATTTCTAAATGTACTTCTGTGCAGACTGGCCATGTGTCATGACTAACCTGAGGCAAGCCTGGGTTTTGCACACTGCTTTTGTATAATTACTCATTGTAATGTTTTATTTTCAAATTGCCTTCTTTAGATGATAAATTATACAATTGTCCTAGCTACAGGATATAAGGACTTGGAAAAGAGAAGTACCAGCCAAGAACAGCTCAGAGACTGGCAAGCAGAAGGGTTACATTTATCTAGAAAGAATACAGTCTTTCTTGTTTATTTAGATCACACCTCCACAATTGTTTTTGAAATATCATTTGAGAAGCTATTCACAAAAAAAAACTTCTTTTCAAAATAAGAACGATTCCCAAAATATACCAAATGAACCCAAGGAAGAAATTCAGATTATGTAAATATAGTAATATTTTAAGACATTCAGATTATATAATAATAATAATAATAATAATAATAATAATAATAATAATAATAATAATGCTTTTTAAAGAATAGTAACTGCAAAGATTTCAAATTGTCTTAATGTAGCATTGAAAGATTTATTTCTTTCAACCAATTTAAGCACGAAGTGCTTATTAAAAGGTAATAATTACTATTATTTGTTTTGTTTTACTTTTTAACTTTGAGAAACAAGATCTCACTACACAGCTTTGGCTTGCCTGGAACTATTCATAAAGACAGTACTAGTCTTGAAATTCATCAGTTCCTGCATCCTGAATGTTGGTATCAAGGTGGGAACCACTTGGCCTTGTAAGAATTGCTATTCTTATAAAGGAGAATACCATATACTTTATTATCCAAGTCAGGATTTTTGACAGGGAAAGAACAGTGTATAAAATGAATTAATAATTAAGCCAAGAGAATGGTGTAGATGGAAATTGCTCTGGGTAAATGGAGTGAGGTTAGAGTGGTGGTGGATTGCAACCATTCTACACATAGAGAACACACATGAATCTCAGTTCATTGAGCATGCTGCATATCACCATCAAATCTGAGCAGGATTCTCAAATCCATATCTACATCTTTGTCTTACATTTAAAAGATTCATGTCTATTCCCCAATCCCAAGCAGCACTCTGTGAGGGAATGGAATCTTAATCTTTTACACGGAGGTAGGAAAATAGAATAAGATGGAATGCTAAGATCTGGTACCCTACCATCACTGAAAAATTTCCTAGAATGGTTCAATTAAGGAAGAATTGATCACATTTCAATAAAATGCTAAATATGAATATTTTGGCAAAATAAAAATTAATGAATCAGTGAAGTACATTTGGAGGTTTCATTTATTAAGATAAATTAACTAAGAAATTGCATGGATAGAATTGAATTTTGCTGTGTGGATGAATTTGTACCATGTGATGAATATACATATAATAAAAATATTTCAAAATAGAGTTTAGTGACAAAATAAAAAATATTTTGGTATTTTTATGATAAAGCTTTATGAAATATAAAAAATTCAGGAAAAAAACTTAAATTGCCCAAGAGTTGGTGAAAAGACTTGAAAGTGGATAAAAATCTAAGGTTTCGTGGATTGTGTACTTTTATTAAGTCGGGAACGTAACTTAACACAGTTAAGTTTAATAATGAAACATTGTTTAAGTGACATACATATTATCTTTCTAACTTGTCTATTATTTCCATCTCAGCTAAATAGCAACATGAACCTGACTGGCCATTGTTGTAGATTTGTTGCAGAAAACATTTGAGGTCTCAGCACTATATAGAAAAGAGAGAAAACTGGAAAGAGAAAAATGGGGGTAGAAGAAACAAAATAATCCTTCTATATCTAGGAAGCTTCTGCAGCACTTGATTACATATGATAGGTTTTCTGCCAAAGAGACACTTTTTATTATCACGTTTAAATTCCATTTGTATCTCCAGAACTATTATTTCTTTCCAGATGACAAACATACAGACACACATGGCCTGCCCTGTCGCCATAATTTTTCATTGTATGCATCCAGTAAGGATTCCTGCTTAAGTCGAAGGAAGAAACACTCAAATTAGATATCTTGTATTCCAGTATCAACTAGGTGGTGTCTTCCTGGGCATGTGATATGACCTTGGACTACAAACCCTGATCTTATCCCACATATCACAAAGTTGCAATCTTTTCCTGAATCTCTCTCTCTTTCTGTCTCTCTATATCTTTTTGTTTCAACCTCTTTCGCTTCAGTACTTCTTTTGTTTTTTTCTATTCTATCCCTGTCCCTGTGCCACTAATAGTAATAGTCATCATTATATTCATTTGGCAGGTTAGTTACTACATTCACATGTACTCTCCTTCCCTCCACGTAAATTCCCTAAGTAGCCATTTATTATCTATTCTTTAATTACCTTATTTTGAGTATGCCATCTGTGTCTTATTTGGACTTACATAAATCTGGATAATTAAATGATTTCAGTATCTAACTTGACTATATTATTCATGAGCCTCCTTTTTTTTGCCCTCTAGAGCATGCTTTTGTTCATATGATTTTCTGCACTCTACTTCTGATTTGCTTTTTAGAAGATGACCACATGTGATCTGATCTTACAAGACAATATTATTTTGCATCCTTAGAGGTGGCATACTGCCTTAAAAAGAACAGTGTCATAAGTAGTATACTGTCAAATGCAGACAACAATCTACATTCATTTCCATTTCATAACTAACACAAACAAGTTCCAGGAAATAATGTTTAATTTTCTAACAATAAACTTTTGATAGGCTTGTTCACAAAGCCATATATATATATATATATAATGAAAACACCTGGGTTGCTTTTCTGGGTATTTGAAAGATGTGTTAACATGCTATATCGCCTGATCTGTTTCTGAACTCTGATTGCCATTTGACACCATTAAACAGATGTTTTGTGCTTTGTTCTTTCTACTCCACTAAGCAGTTTAAAAACCAAAACCAAAAATGTTGATTATGTTCATTAGAAGAGAGTTTCGGTTGTTGTTTGAAGTACATAGGTTTGCCTATTAAATTTAAAAAAACCTTCAGTGCCCCTTCTGCGCTGAAGGATATCTTTATTTCAGTAAGTGCTGCTCAATCTGTGGGCTACCACCCCTTTGGGGAAATGAATGAGATTTAACAGGGATCATCTAAGACCATCAGAAAACACAGGTATTCAAATTACAATCCATAACAGTTGCACAATTACAGCTATAAAATAGCAACAAAAATAATTTTATGGTTAGGGGTCACTACAACATGAGGAACTATATTGGGGTCACAGCCTTGGATGGTTGAGAACTAGTGTTTTAAGTATATAGTTGTATTTTTTATTTTCAAATACACATTAATAAATGTTGTACAAACATTTCTCAATATCAAGACAAGTCTATGAAATACTAATCCTGAATGGGCCTATTAGAAATAAATTAAAAATTGCTACTGAAAACAACTAATTCAGGACATATTCCATCATGTATTTCAGACTTCATATTAACACTCTGAATTAAGGGCACTGAGATGTACCTATTTAAATAAAATAGGCACTTAGTAAAACCAGATTATCTCTTTTTTATACAAATTTGATATCTTATTTTATAGTACATATTTAGAAAAAAATGGACTTATGAGGTAAGAATTGTGCATTATTCATATGCCATGGTGGAATAGTTTCCTATTGATTGAGATAATATTGATTGATTGATTGATTGATTGATTGAAACGTGATTGAGATCCCCCTGCAATATTATCCACGGAAATTTCGATGAAAAGTCATGACAGCACTGTAATGAAGTCAGCTCCACTGCTCACACTGATGTGAAGTGCTGACTATATTGAACTATTTAGAACATATTGGAATGAGAGGTTATCTGTTCTGTGATTTTAGGATCTGCTGCATGTTAGCTACTCAGAGGATTTCATAGTGAAAGGGAGAGATTTACTGGAAACACTATGAAAGGAGATGATTTATTCTAGAAATGAACCTGATCATTTTCACCTCCTCACTTCACTCCCATAAGAGAAAAGTCACCCTGATTTAACAAGGAAGTCATTTTGCATGAAAGAAAGAAGAAATGGGAAACGTGTAGTTTGAGATCACAAGGTAATTTAGGCAACTTTCCCTTTAATGTATCCATAGAAACTATGATGTTGTCAGATCAACAGTATGTGGTGAACTAGAAGATTCATCCAGCCCTCATTTTGTTCTCCTTTTCTCCTGCATAATCCCATCGACAAACATGGAAGGACCCAGCATTCTTGCTACTGTTGTGTTATCATTTGAACATCTTTGAGAACATGACAATTTTTTTTAATTTTCTATATTTTTTATTTACATTCCAAATGATTTCACCTTTCCCGTTTCATTCCTCCCTGAAAGTCTAATAAGCCCCCTTCCCTCCCTCTGTTCCCCATTCCCTCTTGCTTCTCTGTCCTGGTATTCCCCTACATCGAGTCTTTCCAGGACCAGGGGTCTCTCCTTCCATCTTTTTGGAAATCTATGGATATGTGAATTGTGTCTTGAGTATACCGAGTTTCTGGGTTAATATCCCCTTATCAGTGACTGCATACCTTGTGTGTTCTTTTGGGATTAGGTTACCTCACTAAGGATGATATTTTCAAGTTCTGACCATTTACTAGGAATTTCGTGAATTCATTGTTTTTAATTGCAGAGTAGTATTCCATTGTGTAAATATACCGTATCTTCTGAATCCATTCCTCCTTGAGGGACATCTGGGTTCTTTCCAGCTTCTGGCTATTATAAATAAGACTGCTAAGAACACAGTGGAGCATGTGTCCTTATTGCATGCAGGGGAAGCCTCTGGGTATATGCTAAAACTCTGTAGAAAAGTTTCTATACAGTATTAGCAAAATTTTAACTGTCTGCAGTACTCCTCTGTTGTTCTTCCACTCTTCCACTGTGTGTTTTTGACGTCTCATAGCAGAAAATTCTCCGTTTTGAAGATGTTGTTGCATAACAATCTATTTCATTGAACATTTAATGTTTACCTACCATGCAAAAATTAATAAATATGCCTAATTTTAAAAATAAATCAATTGAACAAATGTATAATCAATAAATGAATCCATATTTCAAGTATGTTCAGTATCTTTCTTTTTTAAAGATACTATTAAATACCCACTAATGACTAGGCTGACTTCTAAAGCTAAATTTAGTATTTTTCTACTTTATATAAGTGTAAATTTACATGTGTCTTTAATTTTTTGCTTGTAGTCTTAGCTCAAGTGGAACAGAGATACCAGGTCACCTCACAGTTACTAGCAAGTCAGTCTAATAAATTTGCTGAGTTCCTGGCTAGGGAGAGAACATGTATCAGAAAAATAGGGGGTTGTTACCTGCGGGACATTACCTGAAGCCACATGCATGGAAACACTCTCATGTAAAAGTTACCCAAACACAGAGGAGCATACACATATATAACCACTCATGAACAAGCACCCATATGCACACAAACAAGAAAGGTTAATCATTTTAATTAGTCTTGTTGTTGTATGCTTCTACAAATGCCTAGGTTGAGTTCACTGCATATCAGTGGGGTGATGATCTTATACTATTTTTTCTGGATTATACCTTGGCAGTTGTTCATATTTATATATTCCTGAATATGAGTGGAATAAATTTTTTTAGTTCTACGTAGTGTTTAGAAAAGAAGACGAAAATATCAATCTCCTAACTTTGGAATAGACACACAATGAGTGGGGAAAAAATCATATTAACTATAAGGAAATACATAACTTGAGCTACACTCCACCAGAATCTTGTTTTCATATAACCATTGATTTCTGCATGAGAATCATATAACTATATCAGAAAACATATAGAATGCAAAAATACCAATATGCATGCATATTTCTATAGTCTTGGAGTACAGTAGTACATAATGATTATCCTTTGATATGAATCAGAACTATGTGTTTTTAAATCAAGTAATTCATTATAAACATATTTCATAGAGAGTATATTTTAATTTGTAATAAAATTTACAGTAAGAACATCAAAATCTCTGCCTTTCACTAAATATATTTTTAAATGTACTCTAAAGTAATATTTTTAGATAAGTTAAAAATAACTTTAACTTTAAAATACAAATAACAAAGTAGAATACTGATTTTAAAACCAATGTAAGATACTATTACAATGCCTCGTCTAATGAAAATGAAATATAGACAATACATATTTTACATAAGATGTCAATAAGGATTTATGTTTAATTTTTCTGCACACACTTCTATGTGTAATTAGTAAAGTATATTAAAATATCACCCTATCTCTATTGCATATAGAGTACTACCTTATTAAAAATGACATGATTGCAAAAATGTGTACCTGCACATAGACATATAGAATCCATGCTTTCTATAGAGCTCATGCTTTCTACTGTTTCCTGGATTATACTTGTATTGAAGTCAATTAAAATTGACTAATTTTCCATAAGTTTAAAATGCATTTGAATATAAATTAAATTTTATAAGGACATCCTACTCTATTCAATGGTCTTTATTTACAAATCAGGTTTAGCATCAATCTATAAATAGACATACAGAATATTTTATTAAAATTTCTTTGCATAGAAAAATTTCAAGGAGAGTAACTTATTTATATTATAGATTATCTTAATATTTTTATTTATTTATTGTATCATTAATCTTAGTTCAATTATTTCATTATTACTTCAATATTAATATACCATTATTTTATTTATGTTTATTGGATTTTTTATGTCTTGTAGAGTACCATATACTATTAGACTTACTTTTTGGCATTGTTACTTTTCAATGCTACATTTATGTGAAGTTTCTAATTTTAGTGTCTGTTACTGAAATGGAAAAATAAAATGTTTTCATAATGACAGTACATTGTGACACTGGTTGTAAGAGGGTACTAAGCATTGCTTTTAGGGCTTCAAATTTTAACAATCATGAGTTTATCAAATGAGTTATTTCCCTTTTACATTTGATGCATCTCTTTAGTACAATGCTGATTAGCATAAGTGGTAAAGGTCCCATTGTCCTGAAACCAGTCACAGGAAATAAACAATATTTCATAGTTGCAGAATTTGCTGTGTTATTAGCCAGATATCAGCAAATTGTAAACTATCCCAATTTTCTAACTTTGGTTCATTAAGAATTTATTATTCTCTCACTTATTTGCATCTACTAAAATCTTTATACAATGATTCTCAATTTAATTGTTTAGTTGAAAAATGGTATTGGTTTAGTTTCACATGTTGGTCATCCATAAGCTCTTTTTTTCTTTGATTCTTAGCCTCTTCATCATGTGTATGCTTGTAATTCTTCAGGAACATATCTGCTATGATATAAATCTTCACTTTTTAAATTATTCTTTTTACTTTTAGAAGGTGAGATGTGAAGACACATGTCTACGGCTTAATTTGGATGTTGACCTTCCTCTGGAGAGCTGAAATTATAGTCCTTGCTTCCATGTCCTATTATACATATTATTCAGTTTAGCAGTCAGGGTTCCATAAATGCTAAGCAAGTATTTCTATTACTGAAGCATATTCCAACCTTAGTGTAAATGACTTTTATTGTTTCCATAATCATACATAATATTAAAATGTTATATGTAAATAAACTTATGTGTGTTATGAATGACAAGTTTGTCCCTTTGTTAATTGCTTTAAACTGATACATTTTTAAAAGATATGTATATTTTTGAATATATATTTTTCCTTGTGAATCTTGACTCTTATTCAGTTGATCACAATAAAGTTAATAGTACTTTTAAGACAATTATATACACATGAAGTATACTCAGAAATTCAGTTTATTAGAATTTTTACACTTATTTTTCAAAAGTAGGAACTGAAATAGATAAAAAAATGAAATAGTTACAATTCTAAAAACAGTGAGTGAAAGAAGAAATCTCTGACTTACACAGTTCTATATGAAAATAAGAAAATTGCATAAAAATTTGATAATTGTCTCAGGATTTCAGTTCTAATTTTGATTTTTATTCCTAAAAACAAGTGTGTATTTAATAAAAATTAAGAAAGAACATTTCAAATCAAAATTGTGATTTTGAATTTAATATTCTGTGTGCATGTACATCTAGGTATATGTACGTGTACATGTAAATGTATATGTGCATGTACATGCATATAAGTTTGTGTGTGTTTGTGTTTGTTTGTGTGTGTGTGTGTGTATGTGTGTATGTGTGTGTGGTGAATATTTAGATATTCAGTCTAACTATAAACAAACTAGATTTGGTATAGGTTTGTAGTCCTGTAAATTTTGAGACAATAAAAATGATACAGTCTCAGAATGACTATTTTAATATGTACATTTGATAATATGATAATATTTTCCCACAAACAAAATAGTAACAAAAAAAGAATTTATTTTTTTTTATTTTTTTATATTTTTATTTACATTCAAAATCATTTCCCCTTTCCCGTTTCCTCCCTCCCCGAAAGTCCCATAAGCCCCCTTCCCTCCCTCTTTTCTCCATTCAACCCCCTCTCGTTACACTGTCCTGGCGTTCCCCTACAACCAGTCTTTCCAGGACCAGGGGTCTCTCCTTCCATCTTCTTGGAAATCTATTGATATGGGTATTGTTTCTAGGGTTTTCCGAGATTCTGGGTTAATATCCCCTTATCAGTGACTGCATACTATGTGTGTTCTTTTGTGATTGGGTTACCTCACTAAGGATGATATTTTCAAGTTCTGACCATTTGCCTAGGAATTTCGTGAATTCGTTGTTTTTAATTGCAGAGTAGTATTCCATTGTGTAAAAATACCACATCTTCTGAATCCATTCCTCCGTTGAGGGATATCTGGGTTCTTTCCAGCTTCTGGCTATTATAAATAAGGCTGCTAAGAACATAGTGGAGCATGTGTCCTTATTGCATGCAGGTAAAGCCTCTGGGTATATGCCCAGGAGTGGTATAGCCGGATTCTCCGGGAGTGTCATGCCCAGTTTTCTGAGGAACCGCCAGACTGCTTTCCAGAGTGGTTGTACCAGCCTGCAATTCCACCAGCAGTGGAGGAGTGTTCCTCTTTCTCCACATCCTCGCCAACAACTGCTGTCGCCTGTGTTTTTGATCTTAGCCATCCTGACTGGTGTGAGATGGAATCTCAGGGTTGTTTTGATTTGCATTTCCCTAATGACTAAGGATGATGAACATCTCTTTAGGTGCTTCTCAGCCATTAGATATTCTTCAGGTGAGAACTCTTTGTTTAGCTCTGTACCCCATTTTTTATAGGGTTACTTGGCTCTCAGGAGTTTAACTTGTGTTCTTTGTATATATTGGATATTAGCCCTCTGTTGGATGTAGGGTTGGTAAAGATCATTTCCCAGTTAGTTGGTTGCCGCTTTGTCTTTTTGACAGTGTCTTTTGCCTTGCAAAAACTTTGTAATTTAATGGGGTCCCATTTGTCAATTGTTGATCTTAGAGCATAAGCTATTGGAGTTCTATTGAGGAAATTCTCCCCTGTGCCCTTTTGTTCAAGGTTCTTTCCTAGTTTCCTTTCAATTAGTTTCAGTGTGTCTGGTTTTATGTGGAGGTCCTTGATCCACTTGGAATTGAGCTTAGTGCAAGGAGATAAGAATGGGTCAATTTGCATTCTTCTGCATGTTGACCTCCAGTTGAGCCAGCACCATTTGTTGAAATGGCTATCTTTTTTCCACTGGATGGTTTTAGCTCTTTTGTCAAATATCAAGTGACCATAGGAGTGTGCATTCATTTCTGGGTCTTCAGTTCTGTTCCATTGATCTACATGCCTGTCACTGTACCATAACCATGCAGTTTTTAACACTATTGCTCTGTAGTACAGCTTGAGGTCCGGGATACTGATTCCCCCAGAGGTTCTTTTATTCTTGAGAATAGTTTTAGCTATCCTGGGAGAAATGATACACTTCACAATAGCCACAAACCATATTAAGTATCTTTGGTATGACTCTAACCAAACAAGTGAAAGATCTTTATGACAAGAACTTCAAGTCTCTGAAGAAAGAAATTGAAGAAGACCTCAGAAGATGGAAAAATCTGCCATGCTCATGGATTGGCAGGATTAATATAGTAAAAATGTTCATCTTGCCAAAAGCAATATACAGATTCAATGCAATCCCCATCAAAATCCCAACTCAATTCTTCATAGAGTTAGAAAGAGCAATTCAAAAATTCATTTGGATTAAAAAAGGATTTCTACACCTACAGTTTATTATTTATTACATACTTTTATTATACATTAAATTTGTAAATCACATATATTTTATATTCTTAAGTATTTCCTTAGTAACTCTGTGAATTGTGCAATTTGTAGCAACTTCCTCACTTAAAAATGTATGACCAGGTTTCTTTGAATATTATTGTGATAAGATAGCTTGACAAGAAAAAATTTAGGAAAGCGACTTAGGAAGTGAGTGTTTATTTTACTCACAAGTTCAAATATCATTTCACCACCAAAATCAGTGAGGGCAGAATTTACACAAGGTTGGAACCTGGAGGCAGGTGCTGATGCATAGGACATGGAGAGGGTGCTGCTTACAGGCTAGTTTCCTATGACTTGCTCATCCTGCTTCCTTTAAAACACAAGGTGACCAGCCCAGAGATGGAACTGTCCATAATGGTCACCCTTTCCTATTCACAACTAGTAAAGAGAATGTCTTACAGGTTTTCTTATAGTACAATCTTTTTTTTTTTTCAATGAGGAAAATTTATTCTTCATTACAATTGTCAGTATATTTGTGTTTTCTGATATATAGCTTTTTTTTATTTTATTTTTTTAATTTACATTCCAAATCACTTCCCCTTTCCCATTTCCTCCCTCCCCGAAAGTCCCATAAGCCCCCTTCCCTCCCTCTTTTCTCCATTCAACCCCCTCTCGTTACTCTGTCCTGGCGTTCCCCTACATCCAGTCTTTCCAGGACCAGGGGTCTCTCCTTCCATCTTTTTAGAAATCTATTGATATGCGGATTGTGTCTAGGGTATTCCGAGATTCTGGGTCAATATCCCCTTATCAGTGACTGCATACCATGTGTGTTCTTTTGTGATTGGGTTACCTTACTAAGGATGATATTTTCAAGATCTGATCATTTGCCTAGGAATTTCGTGAATTCATTGTTTTTAATTGCAGAGTAGTATTCCATTGTGTAGATATACCACATCTTCTGAATCCATTCCTCCGTTGAGGGACATCTGGGTTCTTTCCAGCTTCTGGCTATTATAAATAAGGCTGCTATGAACATAGTGGAGCATGTGTCCTTATTGCATGCAGGTAAATAGTACAGTCTTATAGAGGCATTTTCTCAATTGAGGTTTCCACCTCTCTGATGATTCTAGTTTTTGTCAAGTTGACATGAAACTATCCAGCAAAGGGCCTCTTTCTTACTTCAGTAAAGGCTTTTAGGAATGACCTTCACAAACACGAAGCAGGTGTCTGCCTCCCAGGTGATTCTAGATTGTATTAATTTGATCGAGTAATCTCACAATAGAACTCCAATTTACAATACAGGCACAGCATGCCTACATTTACAATTTACAAAGTAAAATAGCAAATCATTTCATTAATAAAATGACATTTTCTCCCTTCTATATGATCAGGTAAAATTTGTTGTTTTTCTTACCTTGCCTAGTCCCACATTTGTCTAACTCTAACCATTAATTTTGTTTGACTAAATATTTAGTCAAAAAAAAATACAACCAGGACTTGTAGTATTATAATGTAATTAAGACATTTCTTCCCTTTCTTCCCTCCAAACCTTCTCATATACTCCTTTTTGTGTTCTTTCAAATCTAATAGCATCTTATTCCATTAATTATTGTTAGATGCATATATATGCATATGTATTTATCTATGTATATGCACATACATATATGTGAATATTTATTTATAAGTGTATTGTACATGTTCCTAAATATAACCTGCTCAGTCTCTATAAGGATATTTGTATGTATGTTTTCATGGATAATCATGCAGAGAATAATTAATTAGTGTTCTCTTCCTGAGGAAGTTCATCCTAGCTCCTCTCAGTTGAATATAGTTTTTGTGTAGGTTTGAGGCCTTGTGGGTTTTTCCCAAGTCCATTTTAGTATGTTCTTTGGTATTCTTGGCCAGCTTACATTTTGTCAGTCACTTTGGTGCTAGTTTATAGATTTTGACATTATTATGAATAACAATCTCACAGGAAACTCTATGCTCAGCTCACTTGTCCACAAAGTTCACTGAATTTTAGGTTCAGGAATTTATAGTTGATGTATCCACTTGGTTTGGGTTGCACAACCCTTCATTGTTTACTTGTTATTTTCTGAAATGTTCTTAGTCCATTGAACAAAAGCAGTTTCCTTGATGAAGGATGTTAACCATGATGCTACCATCTCCTTTTCCCTAGAGTGCAATGATATCTTACATGTTTTTGGACTTTCCAAAACCTCAGATCAGGATGATGTGTATATACAGAGTTAAAATGTATAAATAAATTAAACCCTTTCTCACATATTCCTCTAATAATTTTATCTCTTTCAGAGTTCCATTGAGTGTTCGGATCTGACAGTTTCATTTCTTCTTTGCTGTCTTTTCTTCTTTCAACACTAGCTAGTACTTGTCAGTTCTTCTGCTGCTAGCCTACTTATCTCCTAGTGTCGTACCACGTTTCCTCATTTCATTGAAGCCACTTCTCAAGTTCGTCTTAATTGGCTCTGTCCACACATATTTTGACTTAATGACAACATTATAGTCCTTGATAAAATTATTTCTTAATTAGCATCCATTGATATCACTTGTATTTGTCTAATGCTTAGCTTATTTTATTACTATGGTGTAAGTTTCATGAGAGGAGAAATGTTATGAGATTTACTAATGAATATATCACTAACTCCTCAAACATTGTCTACCACATAAAGATTTTGACAAAATATAAGTTAGATGACCAAGTATTGGAATGTTAATGTAAAATAGTATATTTTCAGATTTGCGAAAAGGTGGTGAAAGTCCCTTATTATTCAGATAACCCTCCATTTCATAAATATGGAGAGACAATCAATTATAACATAGCATACCATTTTAAGTAGGCTGAAACAAAGCAAAAGTACAATGCTCTTGGAATGCAAATAATTCATTAGTGAAAAACTAATGAAATCCTAAATGATTTATGAATTATATTTAAAAACCACTTTTTGTACTGAATGCTTTTTAAAGGTTTATGTATTTCATTATAGAGTTACTTTAAGCCTAAATATAAGTAGTAAATGTAAGCAATATAAATTACAAATGAAACCCAACCCAGAGTGTGTGAGTATGAAATGTGATAAACTAAATGCCCTGACTCAGTGAACGCATCAATTTTAATTGACTAAAAAGAAACCATGAATACCAGGAGTGTGTGTGGAGATGATAAAGTCTAGTGTCAGATAAAGTGGTGCTGAATGCCTGAGCTAAAAGAGACTTAAAAAATCCTGGTCTGGCAGCTAAGGTGGGCTCATTCCTGAGAACCTCAATGGAGACTCTTCCTGTTGAGACTGACATATTCCTGGAGCCATTCCACTTATTCCCAATGCCCCAACTCTGGACCAAAGCTCTTGTGGGGATCCAAAGTACAGTGAGGAAAAGCCTCATGCTTGGCCTGCACTTCCATCAGAACTAGGCTACAACACTTACCAGACCAGAGGTGAGAGTGTGTGTGTGAATGAATGTGATCCCTTTTTGCTTTATATTTGTCATTTTTGCTTATGAGTAAATATTAGTGTAGCTTGATCCTCTGAGTCACTGGCAATTTCTTTCTCTCACTCTTGGCTCCATCCCTAAACCTCCTGGATACATGTCAATCCAGTCTAATAATAATCGTGTCTTTTTATTTGGCCTGTTTGTCTTTTTTTGTTTGTTTTGTTTTGTTTGTTTGGTTTTGTTTTTATTTTTCAAGACAGGGTTTCTCTGTATAGCCCTGGTTGCCCTGAAACTCACTCTGTAGACCAGGCTGGCCTCGATCTCAGAAATCTGCCTGCCTCTGCCTCCCAAGTACTGGGATTAAAGGCGTGCACCACCACTGCCTGGCTCGGCCTGCTTATATTTAATTTAATTTTGGAAACTGTATAGTTTGCCAGGTATGTTCTTTAAACAGTTAATGTTACAAGATTTTTAAGTTTTGTTACATTTCATGCTAAAGAAACACTGGATGTCTTACAGTTGTTCATCCAAAAATAAAATAAATAGTTTTTACTTGTATTTTAATGGAGTGCTCACAAAAAGGGACCTAGCACGACTGCACTCTTGAAATCCCACCAACCAGTTGAAAAAGTCAGATGCAGATATTTGCACCCAACCAATGGACCAAAGCAGCTGACCCATGTTGTTGAATTACGGAAAGTCTGAAAGAAGCTGAGGAGAAGGGTGGTCCTGTAGGAATAACAACCCCCTCAATTAATCTGGACCACCAAGATCTCTCAAACACTGAACCATCAAACAGGCAGCATACACCAGCTTATATGAGGCTCCCAACACACAGCAGAGGACTGTGTTCATTCAGAAAGAGACTGGAGACCTAAGGGATTTTAGAGGTCAGATGGGGTGAGTTGTAGGGACATCTCTGTGCAGACAGGGGGTGGGCAGGAGGTATGGAATGTGTAAAAGTTGGAGGGTGGATGAGGGGGTGCTCATAAAATCTGGAGTGTAAAGAATAATTAATTGAAAATATTGTCTTTGTATTATCAGATTATTTTATAAATCTGCAGGTTATATTTTAATAAATCATAGTAATATTATTTAAATGGCTACTTATTCTTTTCATTTGATAAAATTACCTTTATCCAATTTTTTGAGACATGTGTTTCTATGTAGCTCTGGTTAACATGTAATTCTCTGTGTAGACTAGGCTGGCCTCAAACTTTGTTTCTGCCTACAAGTACTGGGATAAAAAGTGTGTACCACTAAGCCCAGATTCATTTTTATCTACTACTATAATCCTTTTACTATAGTTACTATCAATGAGAATCTTATTGTTTGTATATTTTAAATATCTTTTATTTTCATCTTTAAAATTATTCACCAGTTTTTAGCTCATCTCTTGTCATCTTATACAAATTTCTTTTCTTATTCTGCTTTAGCATTACAACTTTGAGCCTTGATTTTAATCTCTGCATCAAGTCAAATTACTAAAAGCTTCTTTGTTTTTATATGTGAAGCAAATTAAATTATGTTCATATAATTTTCAACACAATAATGTCAGACATGAAAACATTCAACAATTTCTTCCTTTTTTTAAATTAAGTTGTGTGTCATATATTTTAAGGATGCTTATTTGACTAATGTTTTTGGTTATTGACTAAAACAGATTCAACTAAAATTCTAGTTTCAGCACGTGCTTCTCTTGCCTCAATTGAGTGCTTGGAGTTGAATCCTCACTTACACAGTACAGCATAAACCAGAAACTTATTTTCAGTTTAAATGTGTGGTTTGTGAGTAAATTTAAGCAGAGGTCCTGTGTAAAATTTGCACACCGGATTTTTTGTTTACTTTTACTATGTCCTGTATCCAGGAATATATACCCTCATTTTGCAGTCCAACTAGATGATGATTACTGCCTCTTCTCAGAAAAGAGGCATTGAATCTGTGGATTTGCCCCACCCTTTCTCTTTTCATTTATTCAAATATTTTCCAACCATATGAATTTACTTTTAAATTGAAATTTTTCTTTTAGCATTTCATACTGTCTTCTTCTGGTTTATTACTCTATTTTCCTAAAAATGTAAGTTTTTCACAGAGAAATGGATCTTATAGAAGCTGTATCATCATTACATCCATTTTGCATGTGATTTTGAATGAATTCTTGCCATCTGGTACGTTGTAAGCCTTATTCAGTTAAGAAAAGAATTGAGTCACACCAAGATACTTTATATTTTTGTGGCTATAGTGAAGGGTGTCACTTCTCTTATTTCTTTCTCAGCCTGCTTATCCTTTGAGTATAGGAAGGCTACTGATTTGCTTGAGTTGATTTTATATACGGCCACTTTGCTGAAGTTGTTTATCAGCTGTAGGAATTCTCTGGTCGAGTTCTTTGGGTCTCTTAAGTATACTATCATATCATCTGCAAATAGTGATAGTTTGACATCTTCGTTTCCAATTTGTATCCCTTTGACCTCCTTTTGTTGTCTAATTGCTCTAGCTAGAACTTCAAGTACTATATTGAAAAGATATGGAGAGAGAGGGCAGCCTTGTCTAGTCCCTAATTTTACTGGGATGGCTTCAAGTTTATCTCCATTTAGATAGATGTTGGTTATGGGTTTGCTATAATTTGCTTTGGCTATGTTTAGATATGGGCATCAAATTCCTGATCTTTCGAAGACCTTTAACAGGAAAGGATGCTGAATTTTGAAAAATGCTTTCTCAGCATCTAATGAAATGACCATGTGGTTTTTTTCTTTGAGATTGTTTATGTAGTGGATTACATTGATGGACTTCCTTATATCTGTATGACAAGAACTTCAAGTCTCTAAAGAAAGAAATTGAAGAAGACCTCAGAAGATGGAAAAATCTTCCATGCTCATGGATTGGCAGGATTAATATATTAAAAATGACTATCTTTTCAAAAGCAATATACAGATTCAATGCACTCCCCATCAAAATCCCAACTCAATTCTTCATAGAGTTAGAAAGAGCAATTCAAAAATTCATCTGGAAGAACAGAAAAACCAGGATAGCTAAAACTATTCTCAAGAATAAAAGAACTTCTGGGGGAATCAGTATCCCAGACCTCAAGCTGTACTACAGAGCAATAGTGTAAAAAACTGCATGGTATTGGTACAGTAGATCAATGGAACAGAATTGAAAACCCAGAAATGAATCCACACTCCTATGATCACTTGATCTTTCACAAAGGAGCTAAAGCCATCCAGTGGAAAAGACATAGCCTTTTCAACAAATGGTGCTGGTTCAAAAGGAGGTCAACATGCAGAAGAATGCAAATTGATCCATTCTTATCTCCTTGCACCAAGCTCAATTCCAAGTGGATCAAGGACCTCCACATAAAGCCAGACACACTGAAACTAATAGAAAAGAAACTAGGGAAGAGCCTTGAACATATGGGCACAGGGAAAAATTTCCTGAACAGAATACCAATAGCTTATGCTCTAAGGTCAAGAACTGAAAAATGGGACCTCATTAAATTACAAAGTTTCTGTAAGGAAAAGGACACTGTCAAAAGGACAAAGCGGCAGCCAATAAACTGGGAAAAGATCTTTACCAACCCTACATCTGACAGAGAGCTAACATGCAATATATACAAAGAACTCAAGAAGTTAGAATCCAGAGAGCCAAATAATCCTATTAAAAAATGGGTTACAGAGCTAAACAAAATTTCTCACCTGAAGAATATCTAATGGCTGAGAAACACCTAAAGAGATGCTCAACATCTTTAGTCATTAGGAAAATGCAAATCAAAACAACCCTGAGATTCCACCTCACACCAGTCAGAATGGCTAAGATCAAAAACACAGGATATAGCAGTTGTTGGTGAGGATGTGGAGAAAGAGGAACACTCCTCCACTGCTGGTGGGATTGCAAGCTGGTACAATCACTCTGGAAAGCAGTATGGGTGTTCCTCAGAAAACTGGGCATGATACTCCCAGAGGATCCTGTTATACCATTCCTGGGCATATACCCAGAGGCTTCCCCTGTATGCAATAAGAACACATGCTCCACTATGTTCATAGCAGCCTTATTTATAATAGCCAGACGCTGGAACGAACCCAGATATCCCTCAAAGGAGGAATGGATCCAGAAGATGTGGTATATTTACACAATGGATTACTACTTTGCAATTAAAAACAATGAATTCATGAAAGTCTTAGGTCAGAACTGGTAAATATCATCCTTAGTGAGGTAACCTAATCACAAAAGAACACACATGGTATGCAGTCACTGATAATGGGATATTAACCCAGAAACTCGGTATACCCAAGACACAATTCACATATCAATAGATTTCCAGAAGATGGAAGGAGAGACCCCTGGTCCTGGAAATACTGGATGTAGGGGAATACCAGGACAGAAAAGAGAGTAGGGGTTGAATGGGGAACAGGGGGAGGGAAGAGGACTTTTGGGACTTTCGGTGAGGGAGGAACCGGGAAAGAAGAAATCATTCGGAATGTAAATAAAAAAAAATAGAGAAAATAAATAAAAAAAAAAGAAAAGAATTGAGTGAAAAATGATATTTAAGTTCAGTCACCACACCATTTTACACTGTTTATATTTTCTCATGCAGAATTTTTTTTCTCAATTACACAGTATCTAGAAAAGAAAATTATTTAAAATTGAGGTTTCTTCTTCTTTTTTATGTTCATTAAATTTAATCTAAGATTTAAATTTACTTGACTTTTTGCTCTTTCCCACCATCCGTTCCTCTTAGCTTTATGATCCCCTACTCAGATATATCTTCCAGTTTACATCTGTAATTTTGTTAAAGGATTACCCAAATTCTACTTCAAATATTTATAATGCAGGAGTTTCAAACTTAACATTTTGAATATCTGCATTCATTCAGGTTTCAATCCACTCATTAAGATTAGCACAAACTGTATATTTTTTCCTCTGAGTTAGTGTTTATGAACACAGTGGTGGATAGAATCTAATTATCTCTCTCATTGTGATAAGTCACCATTTTTAGTGCAAATGCACTTGGAACTGAAGCATGTAAATCTAATCAACATCATTACATTTTTCAAACTAGCTATACGAAACAGTGAAGCTTTTCTCTTGTCACATAAAATTTTATAAGTCAGTTAATTTTTTTTTAATTTTTTTTAAGTCAGTTATTTTTAATAATACCTGTTAGGGAGTCAACCACTATTGTTTTACCATATCTTTAGTATTCATTATAAATGGTTTCTTGTTCTTCTTCAAAGAAATTCCAAGAACTATTTTTCATAATTTTGGGTATGAATTTATACATCATGGAACATGTTTTCCTTTTGTCAGCTCTCAACCTTATTCTGATTTTACATCTAAAAAAATCAACTTGTATTATCCTCATATAGTATTTAAATGATTGAAATATTGGCAGTTCATTTATTATTTTAATGCTTGGTCAAATTGGTGTGAGAAATTGTAGAATGTTAACATACTCACATTTTACTGTTGCAATTATACCCATACACAAACACATTATTGGAGAAGAATGTGTGCACTCATTAAGGAAGATATGGAATGTTTGCTAGCAGTAAGCAAATTTAATGAGAGCACTGGAAGTTCACCATATCAAAGAGAACTGTAAACTAGTTGTGATGAACTTGTGCATCCTTTTGACAAAATCAGTAGAAGTGGAATCCTTGATGTATGTAATTTTCAGTGGCTAAACTTTGTTCTCATTTGCTGAGGAACTATTGCTTTAAAAATGATTATTTACCATGTGTTTCATGCCATAACTTTTAGGATACATGGTGTGGTAAGTATTATAACTTAGTGAACAGATTGAATCAATGGCTAAGAATTATTCTCAAGATCTTATACATTCTCCAACTGTTCTTACCCGTGAAATACAACCTAAGACCCATTTCTGTGGACATTTATCTAAACCTGAAATGAAACTGAAAGCAATAAACACAATATAATTCCTTACTTGTCACTGATTGCCCCTCAGAATTGGCACACAACATACTCAGACACCAAATTCTCAGCACAAAAGAGATTTTATTTTCATCTGTAAGGACAAGTGAGGGCTTCCTCTAGTTCACGCAAAGATAGAAGCAGGTGTCTCTGTACAAGAGCTTTTTAATGAGTTAATAGGGAAATCTGTGTTAGAATGATTCAGTATCTCCTAATTGGACATGTTCATTAGTGTAGCCAAATTATGTATTTTGGTTTCTGGACTTTTGTATTTTGATAGCTGGACTTGGTGATCTGCCTCCAGAGTGAATCAAACATAAGAAAGTGGCCAAAGAAGAGAACAGACCTAGGGGGTAGCTTTAGGGATATAATCTAATGGTTTAGCAATGGAGTCATAGTTAGGGCAAGACTTTTTTACAAAAACTGTGAATTCTTGTCTACATAGTTGATAGAATGATCAGATTTCAGGGTAGACTTAACCTAATCACAGGATAATCTGAGGCCAGAGAATGCTTAGTTTCGGGTGGAAATAAGAATTGTACAGCCACTTTTGAAAAATGTTGACATTATAAACATATTTTGAGAATGATAATTATAACCTTGCATCTTGGTATTTACATAAAGAAACTGACTTAAAGAAACTAAAAGAAATGTTTAGCTTGGAACATTTTCCCTCTGGTTTTCCTTTTACTCAATTAAAAAAATTGAGAACTCATACTATTTGATCAAATTTCAATGTGTTTGTCAAAGGTGAGATTTTAAGATATTGTTTCATTCTTATAATCTGGATTTCCATTTTTTCCAACACCATCTTTTGAAGAAGTAATCTCTTCTCAAATCTGTGCTTTTAATAAACGTGAAATATGTTGGCAACAGTTATTATCTCCTCTTTGTATCTCCTATAATTTTCTTTTCTTTTAAATGGCCTAAATATAATATTAAATACAGATAGGAAGCAAGGAAATCTTTATTCCTTCCTGCTATTAAAGGGAAATACAATCAGTTATTGCCCAGTCAGTGTACCTTTGTCTGTGTGTGATGGAAGATTCTTTAAGATGTTGTTTAAATAGTTGGAAAACTTTTGAGCCTTCTACTGAAATGGTCGTATGACTTCTGTCCTTATATCTGTTTCTGTGTTATACTACATTTATTTATTTGTGTGGTTGAAATATTATTCTATCATAGTTTACATACCTGCTAATGTGTTTTGGAATTCAGTGTGGAAGTAAGTAGTTTATTGAAAATTTATTTATTTTCTTAGTGTTTATTCTTGTCATTTTGTGTACATATCTAGATCCAGTGTCAGAATAAAAAAGATTCATAATATAGTTTTGGTACATTTACTGTATTTTCTATATTATTAAATTATTTAGAGATTATTAAGATTCATTATTAAAGGTCTGATGACTTTGTCACTGAATATCAAAAGTCCAAGTATATTTTATTTTTGTCAGTTATCACAAAATCAGTTACATTGCTAATTATAGATTTGTTCATTTTGGATCTGTAAATTTTAATATATCTTATATTTTCACTTCATGGCAGCAATTTGTTTCATATTTACATTGTATAGTAATATATACAATGCAAAAGGCACTGACTGCTTCTGAAACATTGCCATTATGTGAGAACATAGTGCTTCCATATATGCAAATAACTACCCAAATTGTTCGTGTGTGTGTGTGTGAGTGTGTGTGTGTGCATGTGTGTGTGTGTGTTTGTATACATGAATGTCTACAAGTGTGCACATGCTTTTCTGGATTTTGTCTTTTATTCCACTTTACTGTTTTTCTATTTTTATTTATTTCTGTTGAGATATGAATTCCTCTATAATCCATATTACTTCAAAGTCATAATAACCCTGTTTGTGTATTCCAAGTGTTGTGAGCATAATAATTTTAAAAACATATTTTCTAGATAAAAATTATACACATTTTAATGTGAACAAATATACAATAACAATAATTTCAATGACCACATCTTCGTCTTGAAATACTATACCTTAATAACCTCAGATTAACTACTTCTGCATAAAACTTCTTAAACACAATGATGGGCATTTTCTACGTAAAGACAGGTTGTTTTCTACTCGTTCTCAATAACTTTATCACTAAATTTTTATTAATTCTTTTTTTATTCACTCATTTAAGATTATTCCCTTATTAATATTTGTTTAAGGAGTTAATATCTGTAATAACTGCATAAACTGAAAAACTCAAGAAAGTATTTGCATTTATCAATACATTTTCTAACACTATGTATTTGAGATATATATATATATATATATATATGTACACACCATGGTGCTAGAGGTCTATTATATCATATAGACATAAGTGATTGTTATAATAAATATCTTACAAATATTTATGTAAAATTTACAATATTAAAAATGGCAGTATAAGTAATTCAAGTTAAACGGCTGAGGAACTCCTTATGGAAAAGAAGCTATGTTGTTTCTCTAAGTTTTGAAGATGAAGATAGTAGATGGTCACTATCCCCTTTCACTCCACTTGTGATCAACTATTTCTTTATAACCCTCAACATGAAAGGCATTCTCCTAACCTATTCAACTTTTTATTTGTTAATTTTTATCAATTTTATTTTTAAATCTTATTATTTTGAGGATTTTGTATATGTATACTATGCTTACATCTTTCTTACTTCTTCGTCTCCTCACTCCAACTCCTCCAGTGCCTTTCCATTCCATCTCCAATGCATTTATGTTATATATAATCTGATGGGCATTTAACTGTAACCTCTGCTTTTTTGATGAATAAAGCTGGAATGAATATTTAAGTTTATTTTGACATGCAATATTCATGTAATTTTGCAAATACTAAAGAGTAAAATTCTTGTTAGTATTATAAATGTATTTTAAGTATGTGTGATTTAATTTCTATTCTAAAAAATAATTTATGTTGTTATGGGTAATTTAAAATAATTTGAAATTGAAAAAATGAAATGTATTTATTGATTTCATGAAAAAAATTAACTTTTTGGTTATAGCCCAGGTAGGAATTGGCCAGAGAGGAATCCACTGGCTTTCTTTATTTTCACTGGCCATTACAACCAGGACTGTAATGCTCAAGCCTCTATTGGGATTAAAGTTCTGTACTGAGCCACACATGCCATATTCCCTCACTTTAACTTAAATAGAATGAAACTCTTCATGTGGCAAGAAAAAACAATCTGATATTTTTCTAGCCATTATCAGTGTCTCATCAGGACACTTTAAGATAATATTTTATGACTAATATATTATGTTTTGTTTCTTACAGCTCATAACCTCAAATTTCTGACACCCCTGCCTGTTATACATTAGTGCTGGGATCACAACATGAGCGAACCTATTCAACTCCAATTTGTATAATTGTTAGGATTAAAGGGTAATACACAAAATTTATAAGAAAACTATGTAGTTAATGCAGATTGACAAAAGATATACTTAAACCTTTACAGTGTTGGCCAGGATGATATAGGAGATCAGTAACTTATGATAAGTGATGGAGGAGAGTTAATGTAATGTTCATGAGACCTTCATAAGACTGAGATAGTAGTTATTTAACAGCATGATTCTACTTGTCTACAGGCTTAGGAACATTAAATATGCTTCATCATTCTATTCTCACAAGTACAAGGAACATAGCACATATGTAATAAATAAAAATATTTTTAATTCTAAATCTTATATTTAGAGTCCCTATGTATACATAAGAAAAATAGAATATGAGTATGTGTGTGTATGTCTCTCTTGCTCTCTCTGTGTGTGTGTGTGTGTGTGTGTTTGTGTGTGTGATATGCTAGTGGTGTGTGAGTGAGAATGTGTATCTATATGGAATTCTTTTTTTTTAAATTATCTTTAATCATTTTTTACAGTCCAGCCATTACCATCTCTTGATCCACCCTCTGACAGTTCCTCATTCCATTTATCTTCCCCTATCTCCAAGAGGACAGCCCCACCACAATCCCACATCACCTCACCCTGCCAGGCTTCCCTATTCCTTGGGTCTCAAGTTTCTTGATGGTTAAACTCATCATTCTTAATAGGTCTTGAAGATTTATTCTAAAATTTGATTCAATAGTCTAATCTCATTTATGCTGTCCTTTCATACCCACGGTCCTGTCTCTTCCTTCCATTCATTTCATTCTTCAGTTTTCTCCTGTCTACATCAGAAATGCCAAACATAGAAAAGAGGAAATACTTGTCTATGAGACAGAAATTCAAAATATATATGTAAAATGTAAAAAACTAGCTAAATTTAGAAAGGAGTAAGTTTTCTTAAATTCATTCATTAGGTAATTCTTTTTTATCATTTTTATTGTGTAGTAGGTATCATACAAGACCTTGCTCTTATTAGGGAAGTATTTTACTACTGAAAATTACATGTTCCCAGAAATAGTTTAGCTGGCAAAATCAAAATATAAAATTGACGAGCTGATAAATTTACTATTTGTTTACTCTAAGTTTAAAAGTCAGTATATTATTCATAAATGTAAATGTGAAGACATAAAAAATGCAGAGTTAAATGATCATTTCTACAAGGGATATATTTAGAAAATAAAGTGAAAGAAATTCTCATTACTTTGGGGACAAGCAAAATACTGAATGACCTCTGGATGTGATCTATACTTAGATGTATGAAAAGTCTTTCTTTGTCTCCTTGATTGTGAAAGTACTTTGTCATAATAAATGTATGTGTGTGTGGGGGGTGCAATTTCTGTTTCTGAAACAGATCTGTGAATATATTTGATAAGACTTGACATTTTCTGTATCCATTCTTCTGTTATGGTATATCTGAATTGTTTCCAACTTCTCGCTATCACAAATAAGGCCGCTATGAACATAGCAGAACATGTGCCCCTGTGGCATGGTGGGGCATCATTTGGGTATATTCCCAAGAGTGATATAGTTGGGAATTCAGATATTTCCAATTTTCTGAGGAACCTCCACACTGATTTCCTGAGTGGATGTACAGAAATGCAATCCCACCAGCAATGGAGGAGTGGTCCTCTTTCTCCAAATCCTCTCCAACATGTGTTCTCACCTGTGGATTTGATCTTAGCTATTCTGAAGCTAAGGTGGAATCTCAGGGTTGTTTTGATTTTCATTTCCCTGATCAACTAAGGACTTTGAATATTTCTTTAGGTGCTTCTCAGACATTTGAGATTCCTCAGTTGTGACATCTCAGTTTAGTTCTATACACCATGTTTAGATTGGGTTGCTTGGTTTTTTGGTGGTTAGCTTCTTGAGTTTTTTATATATTTTGGATATTAGCCCTCTATTAGATGTGGAGTTTATGAAGATTTCTTCCCAATCTGTGGTTGCCAATTTGTCTTATTGACTATGATCTTTGCCTTACAGAATCTTTCCTGTTTCATGAGTTCCAATTTATCAATTCTTTATAAATTAGAGTATGAGCCATTGGAATTCTATTTAGGAAATTCCCCCTATCCAATGAGTTCAAGGCTCTTTCCCACTTTCCCTTCTATTAGATTCAGTGTATCTGGTTTTATGTTGAGGTCCTTGATCCATGTGGACTTGAGCTTTATACAAGGTGACAAATATGGGTTTATTTTCATTTTTCTACATATAGTCAGACAGTGATTCATTTACACAATGGAATACTACTAAGCTATTAAGAATGAAGACATCCTGAGTTTTACAGGAACTAGAAAACATCTTGAGAGAGATAACTCAGACCCAAAAGGACATGCACGGTATGTACTCACTAATAAATGGACGTTAGCCAAAATTAAATAAAAATAAAAATACAGAGTACCCAAGATACAGCCCACAGAACTAGTATATTTTCAGTCCTCAGATGTCTTAGTACGGACACACCCTATTAGAGATAGGATGTTGCTACATGATAGTGCTCAAGACACAACTAGGGAGTTTTATCATAATATATGATTTCCAATTGTAACATATTTTCCTTCCTGTTTTCTGTTAATGAATCTATGTGTAGAGAACTACTTGTCTTATGTTTGAAAAAGATTAAATCTATCAATTTCACTTGAAAACAGCTTTCATTTTACCTGTCTTATTCTATATTTAATTTTTATAGCTATAACTATATATATGTATTTATATATACACATATGTATATATTTGAATATTCTTCAACCACAAATTAATGTCAATTTTCATATTATTATTTTTAAATAGCTATGCCTTTCATTGTGCTGTTTTATAGGTATTTATTATGTTCCATACCTCAAAAAACACAAAGAGTTTACCCATGACCTTGCTTTTTCTCAAACTAGATTTCTAAGCCATTCTCATTTTTAATGAATTTTCATCATTTCCTTCCAATTTGGGCTTTTTACTAAAATAATTATTAATTTCCCTCTTCTGAATTGGTCATAAGTAAAAATTCAAATAGCCACTTAAAAAGAATGTCTCCTGGGTGCATTAAAGAAGCCTAATTCCTTTTGAAAATACTATTTTTAGCAGATGTCTTAGCAAGAAAATTCATAACAGATACTAAATAGGACATCATGTTCAACAGGTTGCTCCAAAGCAAATTTCCTAATCAGATTACTACTGTGGCTTAAGAGTTCTCTGAATTCTTTTTCCAAATATAAATATAGTAAAATAGATTGTATGGAAATGTATTATTTTTGTTCTTTAAGAAACTCTACCACCTCATTTGACAGCTTTCTCTTCATATTTTCAATAGTTCCTTCTTTTTTATCTAACACTGTTTGAACTTCATTTGCATTTCATACTTTTTGGCTAAATATATGTCCGTTGGCTTATGAAGAATTGCTAGTTAACAGAATTATATATATCCATGGGATTGAATAATCTAAGTTGTTGACCCTTGAGAAAAGCTGTCCTTTTGCTACCAACAATTAGTTGCTTGTAAATATTCATCTCTGGTTGAAGCCTTGTGAAATCCCCCCAAGTATGATGGCACACAAGAATATATTGCCAGTTTTCAAGGTTTGTTTAGGTACTGAGGTTTTTGAGATTTAATTGGTACAACTTTTTTGCACGTCTAAAAAAAGACTATTTCACAACAGAGATCCTGGTCCTCTGGACCTTCCAGTTGTTCCCTTATGACTTCTAAATGCTCATTGAACATTCAGGGTACAGACTGAGTTGTAGATTGACCACGTTCACATATTCTGTAAATTTTAATTAACTAATTAAATTTCTATAATAATGTCTTACTGCTGCTAATAAACGATTTAAACAAGGAATATGTATTGTAAAGGATACAAAATAAATAGCAAAAATACAGACAATGATTTTAAATAGAATTTTGTTGTGTAAAATAATTATAAATATTGCTTATTAACTATGTCTAGGGAAAGTTTTAAGAAGAGAGACTTAAATATTATTATTTAGAAAGTGTTATACTCATGATTAGTAAATAGTTTAAGCCTAGATGTAACATATTGATAATAAATTTTTTTCAAGAGAGAGTTTAACTTGGTCATATATGAAATGAACAATCGTAGTTTTCTCAAACAAAGAATAAGAACAAAATATTACTATATGTTGTTCAATAAACCAAAATTAAATGGATAGACTGCAGTATAAAGAGTCGTTGTGCACTGTTAGAGAGTCAGTCAATTATTCTTCTACTCCCATACAACTGGCTACCTATGAAATATTAAAATCAAATCACTTCAGGCAAGTGCTTTGTACCAGATTAACTTGTTCATGATATAATCAAGCCTTAGAATAATATTACAAATGCCAAACAAGAGTTTCAAACAGCAACATTAAGACCCTGTGCCAGATGAATCCATTACTGCAGAGAGAAATCCTTCAGGCAATGTTAGGTCAGTGATTATAGCAATTTATTTCTCATTAGCTTATAACTACCTGACCTCCTCATCTGTTTCTGTTCTATAAAATTGCACTTTAGAATTTATAAACACAAACTCTTCCTTATGTAATTATTTTATTTCTTTCATTCAAAAAAATGGGAATAATTTAATGAAAATTGTTACTCTCTAGAATTCTATTTTGAAATTCTGACCAATTGGCTTTTATACTTGGAATTTCTTAAGATAGTAACATTCTTTACAATAAACCTAGACTTCCACTAGGTTATGATTATACCAATCAGTATATTCTATTTTAAAACATTCAAATTGTTTTAAAATTGCATAGTTAATATCTTAAAATTTTAGAGACAGAAAAAAAGCCATAAAATAACAAGAAATCCTCAAGTTTAATGTTTAAGTAGTCCCAAAGGATGAAAATTAATAATATAAAGAACATTCTAATTCTTGTTATTTTAGTGTAAGCCTGATACATAGAAGAAATAAATGTTAAAATTACACTAAATCATATTAATTATTATATATATGAAACCTAAAATTTGTCTTTAATTCAAAAGGCTAGAATTCAGTTTCACTTGACTCAAGTTAAATATAAAAGTATAAGCACTGAGCAAAATCATCAGAGTCAATCTATTTCTAGACATTTCTTCCATGTTGAGGATATTGCTATAACTTATTAAGTAATAAACTTCCTTTATATTTGAAATCATCAATACATTTTATGTGAGTCAGTTCATTTTCAGTTTTGCTTTTTTGTTCTTTTTCATATATATATATATATATATATATATATATATATATATATATATTACACACATACACAAGGCTGTGATATATGGATGATATATAGATGTTTAAAAGACCTTTACCATCAAGGTTGTTATTAGTCTAGTGTTAAAAATTCAGAAATAAAGCAGTTTCTATCTGTATTGTCTACATCTACACTTTGGATGAGATTTTGTTGCTGGAAAGATTTATTAAACAACTGTTTTTGGGTCAGGGACTCACAAGGAATGATAGTGCCTACTATAACCTCTTAAAAGTAGCCAGGTAGGTTCCCAAATTCCCAGAATAAAATAGATTAGCATAAAGTTTGTTTGAAACAGAAGTTTAAGATTAAAAAAAAAAGACTTTTATAATAGTTGATTTGTCAGAATTCTACAATATTTGATTGATTTTTAAGAACAAGAAGATGTCAAAATCTGCATTAATATTCATTCTAAAAGCTGCTGAATTCAGGAATTATTTATAGTAGATCCCAATATTAGAAATCATGTGCTTATCAAAACTAACTATTTATAATGCCCACAAATTTGTCTAATAATAGTAGGGGTTCTAAATTTGAGTGACATTTTATTAATCATAGTGGTCCTATCTTTTGTATCAGTGAGGTTACCTTTCTAACTTAAGTGAATTTTCTCACCTGTAAATGTTCTGCAATATTTTAAATGGACCAAATCTTATGATGTGTTATTGAAAACCATCCTCCATATAACATCATTTTAGTAATAATAATTCTTATTTGCTCTAATAAGAAAATATTGAGTGTCTAAAATATGTATTTTAAATTTGTAAAGGTCAGAGGCATCTAAATAATCGTAACAAATTGGTTTATTTAAAGTAAACGTGAGAATAAAATGATGAAAATATTAGTTTAATTTATACTGGAATTTAGTAGAACAATAATTACATCCTCTTCTAAAATTGTCACTTATTTTATTTAAAAACTATATTGATTTTGCTGTTTGATAATAGTAATTGAAAAGCCACTCGATCCCTTCCTTGGACATATATGGAAAACATTACAAATTATATAGACATTGTTCAGCTGTATATAGCTATAATCCGTGGATAATCTCAAATCTGTAGTTACGCACTAAAAGAAAAAAGATCAGAAGAATTAAAGTGACATGTATAAAAAGATGATGCGTGGTTTAGATAATTTATCCTGTTTTCTTTTCTTAAAAGATCTTCCAGAATTTGCAGAATGTGTTTTGAACATGATTATCCTCTCCCTCATAGCTTCCATTGTGTATGCACCCAACATTGTATCTCCTTTAGTCTTTAACCCTTCAGGTCATGAAGGGGCCTTTTTATTCCATTTTGTCTTCACTCAGAAACTAGGTGATAAACTATTTGCTCCAGCAGAAGACCCCCAAAGTCCAGGAACAAGTCAAGAAAATTCTCCACTTGAGGAACAGCTTAAAGATAGCCACATGAATGGGAGTTATCTCAGGATAGGCCATCTGTGCTGGGCAGCCCATACTGTGGTTAATCATTCATGGCACAGGAATGCAGGGCATATGGGGCATCCCCAGCCCCCATCAATCAGGTTTTAGATTCCTTAACCTAACAATATAATAATAAAATAAGTGTAAGTCTCTTTGCTTCTGCAGTTGACCTTCCTGCTGCCTGTGTGAATTGTTCTGAGGCTAGAAACTGAAGTTTCAGGTTTAGGAGTTAGCACCTCATAGTAGAACAGCAGGGAGCTGGAGAAGGTAAGTAGCTTTTGTTCTCTCTCTGCAAAAATTCAGAATCTCTAATTTGAAGTCAAAGAAAGGAAGTAAAAGGGGAGGGAGGCCTGGCTTTGCTCTTTGTTCTCAGCTCTTGTATCTCTTTCAGGATGCATGGCCACATGGTAGAAAGTTCACTACAAATGCATATAAATTCAGGTCATAAATTGAATAACAGAGAATATCTACATCTATATCACCTAAGAGTAATTATCTGGCTAAACATTTATCACTTGTTAACGCTGTTCTGCAACTTGGTCGAATGGGTTACCTGGAAGAAGAGCTGGGGATATGTGGGAAGGATGGAGGAGAAAAGAGTGAAGCCAAGACAAAGGTTCTGATCAAGGCCCAATGTTTAATGGTTAATTCTGAATTTAAAAGGGAGAAACCTATCACCCAGTATGTCAGGATCTGATCAGGAAAACTGGTTCAGCTGCTTAGTGACTAGCTGGCTCATTGCAGGAAGATGAGGATATAGAAGAACAATAGACTTCACCTAGGTCTGAAAGCTCCACCCTAGGTGGGCAACTGTGGCAAAACAAGGTCTGCACCTGCCTGCTCAAGGTTGGGGAGAGGGTACAATTTGTTACTAGCTTTACAGGTTCATGGAGAGTTAAGAATCATAACTAAGTTATCCTTGAAGTTTTGAATAAATAAACCCAGAAAATATTTTATCTTCTATCCTTGAACTTATAATGTAAATCCTTAGTGTTGTGTTAGAATCACGTCTCATCTGGACAGATCATACCAGGGATGTTCCATGGGAAAGAGGTTTATTGGGGGAGCAGGGGAGGGTGTGTGTGTGTGGGGGGGAGACAAAAAGAGGCAACAGAGAGGCAGAGGGAAAGAGAGCAAAGCTCCGGAGGGATCTGCCTTTTATTTAGGCTGTGATATAACCACTGGAAACGCTGGTGCAGGTAAAGGAAGATGCTGGGAATGTATGGCGACTGCCATGGCAGCAGATGCACAGTTCCTGTCACCTATGGGTAACCTCACCATCATTGCTGGATTTGGAGGTGACCTGCAACTGTAAAGTCAGTTCCTGATAATGACTCTTAGCTCCTTTTTAAAGGCCTTCGGTTAATAGTATTACCACCTCTTAGAATCTGCTCTAGGTTTTAGATGCCTGTTTGCTATGGCAGTGAAAGACCCAGCCCCTAGCAGGTGAAGTAAAAGACCCCTTGCAAGTAGAGTAGAGCCAAAAATGTAGTTCAGTCAGTTCAACAATTCTATTCTTCTATTCCAGGAACTGGCTGACCATAAAGAATTTATGTCCACAAAGTTAGGATGACTTTGTTCCAGGAAGTAGCTGACCATAAAAGTTAAAATAGAACCTTGTTAAAAATCATGAGTAACTGGGAGTTTCCCCTTGGGATTTTCCTTGGTACTTTTGGTATTTTTCCTATGACACACTCCCTCTTCCCTTGGGTTGTGGGTTTTTCCTTTAAATACCCCTTCTCCCTGCTACTCAGGGTCGAACTCCTCTACCCCTGTGTGGGATATGAGTCTCGGCCCCAGTGCACTGGCTTTAATTAAACCTTGTGTGATTACAGCAAGAATGTTCTCTCATAAGTTTTTGAGGGGCTGCGTTATCCCGAGACTTGAGTGAGGGTCTCCCTGCTCCGGGGGTCTTTCAGCAGAAGCAATTAACATATGACACCTGAAGACTGACAGAGTTCTCATCACAGTTTTGACATCAGGAATGATTTAATTAGTAGTCTCAGTGTAAAAGAGGCTCTAGTACCATTATGAAGTGATGGTGACCCATGCATGCTGTTTGCTTCTGAAGAATACACACTCTTGGTTCTTGCATACTATTTGAGTCTGGTGTCTTCCTTTAGTGATTCTCAAACCCTAAAGGCCATGTATTTGCTACCCATATTTTCACAGATATGAAACCTTCCAATGGAACTTGATCAATGTATACATGGCAACATTTTTTAAAAAATAAAAGTTTTCTTGCAAGTATGTGCATCCAGAAAGGATACTAGAGTCCCTGAAACTGGAGTTATAGATAGTTGCAAGCTGCTATATAGATGCTGCAAAATGAACCAAGTACCTCTGGAAAATCAATAATTGCTCTTAAATTCTGAGCCATGTCTCATACAATAAGTCATAACACTCATTTTACCATTAAGTTATTTAATTATTTACATTAAGAACACAAACCCTCCTCCTCCCAGTCCACCTCTAACATAGCCCCTCCTCCAACTCCCTTCCCTTCTCCTCTGAGAAGGGAGAAATTACCCCTGGTTACCAACAGATTCTGGCACATAAAGTCACTACAGTGCTATGCACATCTTTTTCTACTGAGGGCAAATAAGACAGACCAGTCAGGGGAACAAGATCCACAGAAAGGCAACAGAGGTGGGAACACATTCCTCTCCAGTTGTTGGGGGGATCCACATGAAGACCAAGCTCTACATCTGCTATATATGTGCAGCCCATGTATGCATTTTGGTGGTGGTTCAGTCTCTGGGAATTACCAGGAGACTAGGTTATTTGAATCTGTTGGTCTTTTTGTAGAAACCCTATTCTCTCTAGGTCCTTCAATCCATGCCCCAACTCTGCTCTATTTTTGTTAGCAACTGGGTAGAGATTCCAGAAGACATTTAAGCTAGGATCCTGTCTGCAACCATAACAAAGTATCATTAATCATGTCAGCAACTGGTTCTTGTCCACGATATGTGTCTCATTTTATGACACTTATTTCCATCCATCTCTGCTACATCTTTATCCCTGCACTTCTTGTAGGCAGGATATATTTTGGGTTGAAGGTTTTGTGGATGGGTTGGTGTCCTTATTCCAATGGAGGCTTTGAGAGTCAGTTTCCATTCAGGCTCCCCATCGTCTCTCCCCAGTCCTATTTACCCCTGATCTAGTCCCCTCATTCCCCTTTCCATGCCTTCTCCAACCCATTTCCCTTTCTCCATCTGCCTATGATCCTATTTGATTTCCCCTACTGAGTGACATTAAAGCATCCTCCCTTGGGCTATCCTTGTTATTTAGTTTCTGTAGTGTGGGTATCCTGTACTTTATGGATAATATCCACTGATAAGTATATATAGCATGAATATCACTTTGAGTCTAGATTATCTCACTCTGGGATATTTTCTAGTTCCATCCATTTGCTTGCAAATTTTATGATGTCCTTGTTTTTAGTAGATGAGTATTATTCCAAGGTGTAAATGAACCATGTTTTCTTTGTTTAGTCTTCATTTGAGGGAAATATAGACTGTTTCCAATTTCTCAATGTTAGGAATAAAGCTGATGTAAACACAATGGAGCATGTGTCTCTGTGGTATGGTGGAGTGTCAGGAGCCATAAGGTATAAGCTAAATACTAACAGGTGGTCATCCTGAAATGGCCTGCTTCGAATTATTATATAATCTGCAACAGGTAAGTCCTTATTAAACAAGGCTGTAAGGGACTCATTTTTAGGAAAGATTCCTGTTACTAATATTCTTTTCCTGTTATTATTAAACATATATATTAATCAATAAGTAATAGTACACCCCTTTGGAGCAGATCTTTGCAGATGCAAGAAGATGTACTGTCTTATAGTGATGCTACATAGACAAAATAGATGACTTAAGTTTTAATGATGATCCTATAAGAATTCCTAAAATTATATCTGTGATTATTAATCTCTTTTATAATAGGACTGCTAGTAGGTCCGTTTCTGATAGTCAAAATTGCAATGAGAACTCTGCCAGTCTCCCAAGTATCACCAAATAATTGTGCTTAGATGATAACCAGACTTTCTCCTACTCAGAGCACATTCCAAGAGGTTGTAAAACAATTAACCAAAGGTCATAAAAAGGGAACTAATGATTTATTATAGGTTCTAGGACAGAAGATAAAATATTTACTGGATTTATTTATACAAAACTTCACTTATAACTTAGTTATGGTTTTAAGCCTGTGGAGCTGAGACAGGTGATGGATATTTAGCTAGAAATTTACTCCTAATGGATATGCATGCAAACATTCTCTGTTGTAAACTTCTAATTTAATTTATGATTTGATATTTTGTGTGAACTTGTGATGAACTTAGTAACATGTGATCATATATTCTGCAAGATAGTTAAGGGCTAAGGACAAAGAAAAGAGTCAGAACTGAGGAATTGAGGTGCGAAGAACAGAGGTGAGAAGAACTGAGCTGAGAAAGGAACTGAACTAAGGAAAAGTTTTTATTCAGAACACCTTTTAGAGAGACCTGAGCTCAAGAAGAACTTAGAAGTATAGTAATATCTTTCAGAGAAAAGGCATTGAGAGTAAGAGTACTGTTGTGACTTCAGAGCAGAAGAAGAGAACAAGATTAGAAGGATAATGCAGAGTGGAATAACTTAGAAACTATAGGTAACATTAAAAAAAAAACAACTAAGAGAGCAATGTGCAGAATGCAGAGGGAAAGAGGTTAAAAGAAGATGCTGCAGAGAGGAGAAGAAACAGGTAGGCTTCTCCTTACCATGGGACAGAACAGGTCCCACGGTAAGGACAAGGCAGGCATAGTCTAATTAAAAGGAACAAAGCTTTTTACTTACAAACATGAGTTTAATTCATTCAGCATTAAAAGGGTGTAAGTTTATTCTTTTTCTATGCAATAAAGATTGGAGCTCATTTTTTGTCCAGAATGAGTGAGTTCTTTCTGCACCAGAGTTTGGTCTTTTGCTCCATATGCATATGTAAGTATGGACGTGTGTGTAAGTATGCAATTGTGAGAATGCATACATGTGTCTGTGTAAGTATGTAATTATGAGAATGCATGCAAGCTGGGCCCAACTGAATTTGTGTGGAAATGTGTACATGAGAACTCTGCATGCATGAGGCTGTGTATGAATTTATGTGAGATTATGCATATTAGCATATGTAAAAGTTTATCTTTCTGTGAGTGTTATTCTCTTCTCCTGGTTTAATAGAAATTTATTGCTCCAAACTTCCTGCTAGCCCCTAGTCTGACATAGCAAGAGACATCTGGAAAACAGGGAAAAGGGTCTAGCAACTAATCCTTTACTTAATCTCCTGCTGTTTAAGATGAGCTTCTAAGTGCCTGAGACTGCAGTCTCTGACCTCAGAGGAATACAGAAGCCAGGTCAGCTACAATAGCATAGTAACATTGATTTAGATATACAGCAACCCTAAATATCTTGCAAGGCAAAGTCTTACCCCAGAATTTCTTAACTCAAAGTCTTCCCCCACCCCTGACAATGCTCTTCCCCTTTCCCTTTCTCAAGAACAAGAAAGAGCACCCCCTGCTAGGTCTGGCCCCCAGCAGTGGAGCATCTTTTGGGTATATGCTTAGGAGTGGTAAAGCTGGATGTAGGCTTACATTTTTAAAAACCTACTTTTATAAGGGTTCTCAAATTCTTTGACCACCATTCTAGCCAACTATTCAAAGGTAGGGGAGAAAAGATGGTAAATAGGACATAATGGGAATGTAGACCTGTTTAGATGTAGATCTGTGGAGCAATTCCAATCAATTTCACTGTAGTGTCAGGATATGAATAGCCAAGTTCAAAAAGTGTCACCAAAAATGAGTCATGAGCAGCAGCACCATCCAGTGGAAAGAGCTAGAACTCTGCCTAATCCACATGAGTCACCAGAATCAACCAGAAATAGTTGGCATGCCAGAAGAAGTTGTTTTCTATTCCTTGCTCAATGACGTGAAGATCAGCAATGATGCTAAGCCAAATAAGTGTTGCACAGCTAGCTATGCAAGTTCACTGTCATTGTCTTTTGGGTCCTACTTATACTCTCTCCAAACATCACATGTTGTTTCACAAGTCTGCTTCAGTCAAACATCACATGTTTTAGCAAAATATCATGACACAACCAAAAATTTCGACTTAAGCTGGGTCTTAAGGTAGAACTATTCCCAATTTTCCAAGAAAGCCCAAAGTTAATTTCCAGAGTTGTTCAAGTTTGTATTAGCACCAGGAATGCCAGGGTGTTCTTCCTCCACATCCTTGCTAGCATGTCTTGTCCACTGAGTTTTTGATCTTAGGAATTTTGGTGGATATAAGGTAGAATCTCAGAGTCATTTTGCTTTGCATTTACATGATGACAAATGATGTTGGGCATTTCTTTAAGTGTTTTTGGCCATTAGAGATTTCTCTGTTTAGTTCTGTACAGCACTTTTAATTGGGTTATTTGGTTTGTTGGTGTCTAACATCTTGACTTCTTTATGTATTTTGAATATGAGCCCTCAGATGTAGGGTTGAGGAAGATATTTTTCCCATTCTGTAGACTGCCATTTTATCCTATTGACAATATCATTTGGCTTATAGAGCTTTTCAGTTTCACGAAGTTCCATCTTTTAATTGTTAATATTAGTGTCTGAGCCATTGGCCTTTTGTTTGGGAAATTGTGTCCTATACTAATGCATTCAAAGCTATCCCCCATTTTCTCTCCTATTACATGTAGAGTATCTGGGTTTATGTTGAAGTCTTTGATTCACATGGACTTGAGTTTTGTGCAGGGTAGGGCTATATTCATTCTTTTATAAGAATATACCCAGGTAAGTCAGCCTAGTTGTTCAAGATGTTGTTAAACGAGAGCTATTGCTGATACACTATATTTTATTTATCACTGGAATAGATATAGAAGAAAACCAGAAATAAATGTAAGAAATATTAAATAATTATGTATAAATAAAAATTTAAATGCTAGAGAAAGGAATTCAACCTCCACAAATCCCCCCCCAAAAAAACAAAACAAAACAGAATATATAGCTGATTGCTTACTGTAAAATTGATTGATGATTGACTAAACTTTATGTTTAAAAGTATCTTAGTTAATTTTATATTTTAGTTTGGAGACACCCCTTCTGAGGAAATTTATAAAAACAAAACAAACAAACAAACAAGACCCACATGTAACTGGAAGTTTATAATGCCAAGGGGTCTGAGTCTGAACTTGCCCTTCTGTCCAGAGGAGCCTTATGGGAACCCAAGATCATCATGTTTCCCCTTGGAGGTCTGCATAGGGGCAGAGAGGGGAGAGTAACAACCAGCTTGGATTCCTTCTCCACCAATCCCTAGCCAGTCAAGATAGACTAAAGCACAGCCAGAAGAGGTGAGCTGTGTTGTCTCCTGACCTCCTTTGTCAGGACCAAGACTTTGATTGCCTTCCTGAGTAATTCTGCTAAATCAGCACAACAAGATGGCTAGAAGATTGGGTGAGAACAATATTAACAATAGCCAATGTAATGTGGTACCATTAGAGCCCTGGTTCCCTGCTACAATAAGGCCTAGGTATCCTAACAGAGAAAAAGCACATGAAGATGACTTTAAATACAATATTGTAAAGATGATAGAGGCCTTTAAAGAAGAAATTAATAAATCCCATAAGGAAACTCAGGAAAATACAATCAAACATGAAGAAATGAATAAAACTATTCTATCCAAGAACAGAAAATAAAAATATAAGATATAAAGAAAACATAAACTGGATCAATTTTGAATATGGATACACTAGGAAAGAGAACAGATACTACAGATGAAACACAATACAAAAGATGTAAGAGAGAATCTCAGGTATAGAAAATATGATAGAAGAAATTGATACATGAGTCAAAGAAAATGCAAAATCTAAAAAGATCATATCACAAAACATCCAGGAAATCCGAAACTTATGAAAACACCAATCTAAGTATACTAAGAAGAAAATAAGATGAAGATTCTCAGCCCAAAGTTCCAGATAATATCTTTGACCAAATGGTAGAAGAAAATTTCTCTAACAAAAAGAAATGGATGCCTATAAGCATACAAGAAGCGTACTAAACACCAAATTGATTGAACCAGAAAAAACTTGCATCAACATAATAATCAAAACACTAAATATATAGAATAAATAATAAATAATAAAAGCTTCAAAAAAATTTAACTTTTATATATATATATGAAAAACTATCAGAATAACACCTGACTCCTCAACAGAGACTCTAATACTCAAAGAGTCTAGGTGGATGGATTGCAGACCCTAAGAGACCCACAGTTGTCATCCTAGACTACTATATCCAGCATAATTTTCAAAAACCATAGATGGAGAAAACAAGATATTTCTTGGCAACACCAAAATTAAATATATTTTTAGACTAATCAAGCACTACATAGTATACATGAAGGAAAACTCTTAACACAAGGATGGTATCTTTACCCATGAAAACCTAAGAAATAATTTCTCACTAGAAAAATGAAAAATAAGAGAATTGCACACACACACACACACACACACACACACACACACACATACATTAACATATACACACAAATGCTACCACTAACAACATCAAAATAACAGGAATTAATAATCTTTGATTTCTAATATCTCTCAACAAAAATGACTGAATTCCTCAATAAAAAAATCCAGGGTAACCAAATGCATGCTAAACTGTATTCATCATTCTGTTGTATACAAGAATCACACTTCAGCAACAAAGAGAGACATTATCTAAGAATAAAAGACTGGAAAAAGATTTTCCAAGCAAATGGACCCAAGAAACATTCTGAAGTAGCCATTGTAATAGTTAATAAATTAGGCTTTCAGCCAAAAGTAATTAAAGGATATGGGGAAGGATGCTTCATACTCATTAAATTTAAAAACCAACATTGGGGCATCATAATTCTGAACATCTGTACCACAAATACAAGGTAACCACATTCATAAAAGAATTGTTACTAAAGCATAATTCAGAGTGAACCTCACACATTAGTAGTTGGAAACAACACCCTACTTTTACCAATGGACAAGTCTACCAGATGAAAAGTAAACAGATAAACATTAACTCTAACAGATGTTATGAATCAAATGAACCTAGCAGATTCCTATAGGACATTTACACAAACACAAAAGAACTTACCTTCTTCTCAGCACCATATGGAACTTTCTCCAAAATTGACCATATAATTGGACATGAAACAGTTCTCAATAGATTCAAGAAGATTGAAATAATCTCTTGCATCTTAGCAGATCATCATGGGTTAAAGCTGAACTTCAACAACAACAGAAAAAACAGAAAGCCTACAGACTCGTGGAAACTGAACCACTCTCCTCAATGAACACTTTGTCAAAAGAAGAAATAAAGAAAGAAATCAAAGACTTTCTAGAATTCAAATTAAATGAAGATACAACATGCACAAACATATGGAGCACAATGAAAACAGTGCTAAAAGGAAAGTTCATAACATTAGGTACTTTTATAACAAAACTGGGGAGTTCTTATACTTGAACTTTGACAGCATATCTGAAATATCTTGAAGGAAAGAAGTAAACATACCCAAGAGGAATAGATGGCAGGAAATAATAAAACCATGGCAGAAATCAATATATTAGAAACAAAAAGAATGATGCAAAAATCAACAAAATGAAGAGCTGGTTCTTTGAGAAAAATCAACAAGATAGACAAATTATTAGCCACACTAACTAAAATGCAGAGAGACAATATCCCAAATCATAAATGAATAGGATCAACAGACACTGAGGAAATCCAAATAATCATTAGGTCTTATTTCAAAAGCCTGTAATCTACAATTCCATAGGGTTAACACACATGACCATCATGTACAAAAGCATAGCAACAGGAGGACAGGCACGGTGTTGTAACTATAGCTGAAATCCTGCATCTGACCCACAAGCACAAGCTCGAGGGCTCACTGGGGATGGCATGGGATTCTGACTTATCACTGACTAAGTCCCAGTGACACATCTTCTCCAACAAGGCAACATCTTCTAATCTCCTATGCAGTTCCACCAATAGAGGAACAATTATTAAAATATATGAGGGTGTATTCTCTCTCAGGTCACCAGAATAATATATTCATGAAAATGGAAGCTGAAAAGTTTGGAGATTTATTCATGACATCTCTATTAGGAGTGATATTAGAAGGAATACAATCTGTGTGATACTAAATCGTATCCTTAATTTAACAGGAATTTGAAAGTCAAATATAAATGACAAAACTGAATAATATTTGAAAGCTGTATTTTAGTCAAGAGAGTAATATGTTCAATTCATGTATAAGTCATTGAAAAACATTTTAAAATAGTCCAATGACATAAGTAAACTCTTTAGCATAAGAAATGATAAGTACTTAATAGTATTAAAAACACAGGCACATTGTCAACCAGAATTATTTATAGGTATTAATTTTTCACACTATCATATATATATATATATATATATATATATAATTTGTCAGTTAAACAGTTTATTTGATATGTAAGCATGGACATTTAAAAAAAGTTTGAAATTTTGAAAATTTTAGACATTTGTCTAAAATGTCTAAAACTATAAGATATTCTGCTTTCTATCAAACTGAATGAACATTATCAGCATTTTTTATATTTATGGGTTCCTTGGGTTTTTGAAATCTCATTCTATAAATCAACTTTCATTCACTTACTTGCATAGTTCATGATTTCAATCTTTTGCATCTGAATAGTTTTCCAATATGTATGTACCATATTTTATTACATATTTGCCAAAAAGGCATGCAAAGGTTATATTACCTAGATATTAGCAATAGAGGAGCAATGGGCATGTTTGAGCAAGTACCTGTAGATTAGGATGTCCAGTCCTTTAGGCCCAGGAATGCTAAACATTTTTCAGATGGTAGATTTATTTTTAGTATTTTAAAAATTCTCCATATTAATCTCCATAGTAGCTGCACCAGTTTGCAATCATATCAATAGTGAAGGAGTGTTTCATGAGCCCATAGTGACATAATTATTATTGTTGTTTAGTCATTTTTACTGGTGTAAGATAAATGTCAAGATTGTTTGGATTTGTAATTCTTTAATTGAAAGTTAATCAGCCACATTTCTGAATTCATTTATTTTTCTTTATAATTCAGTGGTAGCATTCGTTGGATTTCACTCATCTACAATTCTATTTCTATTTTTATCTCTCTTTTGCTTTCTTGTTCTCTCCAAATGTTAATACAGTAAAAGAAATGAGCTGTTGTTTTTAAAAGGAATAGTGTTAAAGCAACATAAACACAATGAAAGTTAATTTTAAATACAAAAAGTTAATATATTCACTTATAATTACAACTTTACTTTCTTTCACAGGTGAGTCTTCAGGTTGGTGGGAAGCAGAGAGAACTAAAGACAAGTTAAGAGAAAGACCCAGAGAGGCTTTTTAAAAAAGATCCTGCCATTCCAAAACTTTTGCAATGCCTGATTGTTTTCTGGTAAAATCTTATTATATTATATGTTTCCATCCTTTCCTCTAAGATTTTGCTGTCTTTATAGATCAGATTATTACTTGTAAACACTAGATAGATATGCCCAGGAAAGGGAAAAGAAAATTTTGCTATGGTATAAACAGCCTGAAAAAACTATATTCAAAAAACCAAACCTAAAGAAGCATTTGTGGAAACATTCCATCAGCCTGTGTCTGTTGCTTGGAGAATTGAGATTATTACTACTAAGGTAATAATTGCAATGATATATTATTTGTTGGCATTGTGTTGTGAGTTTTGATGATAATGATGTTGATGTGTGTGTAGGTGTATGCATGTGTGTTTGTTTTTCTTTTGGTACTTTGTGTTTTAATTTATATGCTTCATATTTCTTAAGTTTCTCCATAATTAATCTCTTCAGTCAAAAAATATTTTATTGTTTATTTTCTTGGGTTTGCTTCCCTGGATATAATTATTTCAGGCTTTTTGTATCATTACAAGATTTTCTTTTTCCTTCAACTGTGGCAGATAGCATTGCCGGGTATAGCAATCTAGCTGGCCACTGTAGCTTTTTAATATGCATTCCTTTAGGCTCTTCTAGCTTTCTGAGTTGCCACGAGAAATCAGCTGCTATTTTGGGTGGATTTTCCTTGATGTGACTATTTTTTTTCTCTTGAAACTTTCAATACACTTTAATTTTTCATATACTTGTTTCAACTAAGATATGTTATGGAGATTTTGTTTTATGATGTTGTATGTTTGGGATTCTGTATGCCTTCCTATTGATTTGTATATAGCATTTCTCTGTGTAGGGAAGCTTTTGTCTTCCTACTCATTGAATAGCTGCTCTATATCACATACTTGGGATTTTTCTCCATCACACATACCAATAATTCAAAGAGGATTTTTTTACTTGTATCCCACATTTTCTGTATGCTGCAATCACATGCTATTTTGTATTTTCTCATATTCCTTGGTTATTTGGTCTAAATCCTCTAGTTTGTCTTCATGTCTAACTATTCTTTCTTCTCCTTGATCTTTTCTAACTGTGAGTCTTCTTTAAATTTGTTAATTGGTTTATTTTGTTGTTCAATATTCATCTTCATTTCTGTTTGAATGTTATTCAGTGTTTCTCTCTATCCTATTTAATTCTGTAGTTCCATCAATATACATATCATGTCTTCCATCACTGTTATGATTATATTTATTTGTCTGTTATTCATATATTCTCTTTAATTTCACTGAGGTTTCCTTTGATTCTTTTCAAACTTCTTTGAAATAATAGATGAAGTTTATGATTGCTCTTTTAAAGTCTGTGTCCTGGTTTCAGGGAAGTAATTCTCATTGACAAACATTTCTACTAAACTTATACTATTGGTAGAGGAAATACTCCTTCATTTTTCATATTGTTTGTATATTTGTGATGAGATCTAGGCATGTGTTAGTTCTTTGATTGATATGGACAGAGATGTTTGGAGCAGAGAGGATTTACAAGCAAATTGATCCTTGAAATGGAAACAGCTTGGGTGGAATGAAGTAAGGAGACAGTATGTTGATTTATAGGATATGTTTCTTTTTTTTTTTTAATTTAATTTAATTTTATTTTTTTAATTTACATTCCAAATCACTTCCCCTTTCCCGTTTCCTCCCTCCCCGAAAGTCCCATAAGCCCCCTTCCCTCCCTCTTTTCTCTGTTCAACCCCCTCTCATTACTCTGTCCTGGCGTTCCCCTACATCCAGTCTTTCCAGGACCAGGGGTCTCTCCTTCCATCTTTTTAGAAATCTATTGATATGCTGATTGTGTCTAGGGTATTCTGAGATTCTGGGTCAATATCCCCTTATCAGTGACTTCATACCATGTGTGATCTTTTGTGATTGGGTTACCTCACTAAGGATGATATTTTCAAGTTCTGACCATTTGCCTAGGAATTTCGTGAATTCATTGTTTTTAATTGCAGAGTAGTATTCCATTGTGTAAATATACCACATCTTCTGAATCCATTCCTCCGTTGAGGGACATCTGGGTTCTTTCCAGCTTCTGGCTATTATAAATAAGGCTGCTATGAATATAGTGGAGCATGTGTCCTTATTGCATGCAGGTAAAGTCTCTGGGTATATGCCCAGGAGTGGTATAGCCGGATCCTCCGGAAGTGTCATGCCCAGTTTTCTGAGGAGCCGCCAGACTGCTTTCCAGAGTGGTTGTACCAGCCTGCAATTCCACCAGCAGTGGAGGAGTGTTCCTCTTTCTCCACATCCTCGCCAACAACTGCTGTCTCCTGTGTTTTTGATCTTAGCCATCCTGACTGGTGTGAGATGGAATCTCAGGGTTGTTTTGATTTGCATTTCCCTAATGACTAAGGATGATGAACATCTCTTTAGGTGCTTCTCAGCCATTAGATATTCTTCAGGTGAGAACTCTTTGTGTAGCTCTGTACCCCATTTTTTAATAGGGTTACTTGCCTCTCTGGAGTTTAACTTCTTGAGTTCTTTGTATATCTTGGATATTAGCCCTCTGTCGGATGTAAGGTTGGTAAAGATCATTTCCCAGTTAGTTGGTTGCCGCTTTGTCTTTTTGACGGTGTCTTTTGCCTTGCAAAAACTTTGTAATTTAATGAGGTCCCATTTGTCTATTCTTGATCTTAGAGTATAAGCTATTGGAGTTCTGTTCAGGAAATTCTCCCCTGTGCCCATATGTTCAAGGTTCTTCCCTAGTTTCCCTTCTATTAGTTTCAGTGTGTCTGGTTTTATGTGGAGATCTTTGATCCACTTAGAATTGAGCTTAGTGCAAGGAGATAAGGATGGGTCAATTTGCATTCTTCTGCATGTTGACCTCCAGCTGAGCCAGCACCATTTGTTGAAAAGGCTATCTTTTTTCCACTGGATGGTTTTAGCTCCTTTGTCAAAGATCAAGTGACCATAGGAGTGTGGATTCATTTCTGGGTCTTCAATTCTGTTCCATTGATCTACATGTCTGTTACTGTACCAATACCATGCAGTTTTTAACACTATTGCTCTGTAGTACAGCTTGAGGTCCGGGATACTGATTCCCCCAGAGGTTCTTTTACTCTTGAGAATAGTTTTAGCTATTCTGGGTTTTCTGTTATTCCAGATGAATTTTTGAATTGCTCTTTCTAACTCTATGAAGAATTGAGTTGGGATTTTGATGGGGATTGCATTGAATCTGTGTATTACTTTTGGTAAGATGCTCATTTTTACTATATTAATCCTGCCAATCCATGAGCATGGCAGATTTTTCCATCTTCTGAGGTCTTCTTCAATTTCTTTCTTCAGAGACTTGAAGTTCTTGTCATACAGATCTTTCACTTGTTTGGTTAGCGTCACGCCAAGATACTTAATATGGTTTGTGGCTATCGTAAAGGGTATTATTTCTCTTACTTCTTTCTCAGCCTGCTTATCCTTTGAGTATAGGAAGGCTTCTGACTTGCTTGAGTTGATTTTATATCCGGCCACTTTGCTGAAGTCGTTTATCAGCTGTAGGAGTTCTCTGGTGGAGTTCTTTGGGTCGCTTATGTATACTATCATATCGTCTGGAAATAGTGATAGTTTGACTTCTTCCTTTCCAATTTGTATCCCTTTGACCTCTTTTTGTTGTCTAATTGCTCTAGCTAGAATTTCAAGTACTATATTGAAAAGATATGGAGAGAGAGGGCAGCCTTGTCTAGTCCCTGATTTTAGTGGGATTGCTTCAAGTTTCTCTCCGTTTAGATTGATGCTGGCTACTGGTTTGCTGTAAATTGCTTTTACTATGTTTAGATATGGGCCTTGAATTCCTGATCTTTCCAAGACCTTTAGCATGAAAGGATGCTGAATTTTGTCAAATGCTTTCTCAGCATCTAATGAGATGACCATGTGGTTTTTTTCTTTGAGATTGTTTATGTAGTGGATTACATTGATGGATTTCCTTATATTGAACCATCCCTGCATCCCTGGGATGAAGCCTACTTGATCGTGGTGAATGATCGTTTTGATGTGTTCTTGGATTCGGTTGGCAAGAATTTTATTGAGTATTTGTGCATCGATATTCATAAGAGAGATTGGCCTGAGATTCTCTTTCTTTGTCGGATCTTTGTGTGCTTTTGGTATTAGTGTAATTGTGGCTTCATAGAACGAGTTGGGTAGTGTTCCTTCTGTTTCTATTTTGTGGAACAGTTTGAAGAGTATTGGTGTTAGGTCTTCTTTGAAGGTCTGATAGAATTCTGCACTAAAACCATCTGGACCTGTGCTTTTTTTGGTTGGAAGACTTCCAATGACAACTTCTATTTCTTCAGGGGTTATAGGACGGTTTAGATGGTCTATTTGATCCTGATTTAATTTTGGTACTTGGTATTTGTCAAGGAAATTGTCCATTTCCTCAAGATTTTCTAGTTGTGTTGAATACAGGTTTTTGTAGTAGGATCTGATGATTTTTTGAATTTCCTCAGTTTCTGTTGTTATCTCTCCCTTTTCGTTTCTGATTTTATTAATTTGGATACTATCTCTGTGCCCTCTGGTTAGTCTGGCTAAGGGCTTATCTATCTTGTTGATTTTCTCAAAGAACCAACTCCTCGTTTTGTTGATTCTTTGTATGGTTTTATTTGTTTCTACTTGATTGATTTCAGCCCTGAGTTTGATGATTTCCTGCCTTCTACTCCTCTTTGGTGTATTTGCTTCTTTTTGTTCCAGGGCTTTCAGGTGTGCCATTAAGCTGTTAGTGTATGCTGTCTCCCGTTTCTTTTTGGCGGCACTCAGGGCTATGAATTTTCCTCTTAGAACTGCTTTCATTGTGTCCCATAAGTTAGGGTATGTTGTGCCTTCATTTTCGTTAACTTTCAAAAAGTCTTTGATTTCTTTCTTTATTTCCACCTTGACCAAGTTATCATTGAGTAGAGCATTGTTCAGCCTCCATGTGTACGTGGGTTTTCTTTTGTTTTTGTTGCCATTGAAGACCACCCTTATTCCATAGTGATCTGATAGGAGGCATGGGATTATTTCTATCTTCTTGTATCTGTTGAGGTCTGATTTGTGACCAATTATATGGTCAATTTTGGAGAAGGTACCATGAGGAGCTGAGAAGAAGGTGTATTCTTTTGCTCTAGGATGAAATGTTCTATATATATCAGTTAGTTCCATTTGGTCCAAGGCTTCAATTAGATTCACTGTGTCCCTGTTTAGTTTCTGCTTTCCTGAACGATCCATTTCAGAGAGCGGGGTGTTGAAGTCACCCACTATTATTGTGTGCGGTGCGATGTGTGCTTTGAGTTTTAGTAAAGTTTCTTTTACGAATGAGGGTGCCCTTGCATTTGGAGCATAGATATTCAGGATTGAGAGTTCTTGATGGTGGATTTTTCCCTTGATCAGTATGTAGTGTCCTTCTGTGTCTTTTTTGATGACTTTAGGTTGAAAATCAATTTTATCCGATATTAGGATGGCTACTCCACCTCGTTTCTTGGGGCCATTTGCTTGTAAAATTGTTTTCCAGCCTTTTACTCTGAGGTAGTGTTTGTCTTTGACACTGAGGTGCGTTTCCTGCATGCAGCAAAATGCTGGGTCCTGTTTACGTATCCAGTCTGCTAGTCTATGTCTTTTAATTGGGGAATTGAGACCATTGATATTAAGAGAGATTAAGGCATAGTGATTATTGCCATCTGCCATTCTTGACGCTATCTTTATGTTTGAGTGGTTATCTACTTTTGGGTTTGATTCAAGAAGGTTATTATCTCATTTTTTCCAGGGTGTTGTTTCTCTCCCTGTATTGGAGGTTTCCACCTATTATCCGTTGCAGGGCTGGATTTGTGGAAAGATATTGTGAAAATTTGGTTTTATCATGGAATATCTTGGTCTCTCCATCTATGGTGATTGAGAGTTTTGCTGGGTATAGTAGTCTAGGCTGGCATTTGTGCTGTCTTAGTGTCTGCATGAGATCTGCCCAGGATCTTCTGGCTTTCATAGTCTCTGGTGAGAAGTCTGATGTGATTCGGATAGGTCTTCCTTTGTATGTTACTTGGCCCTTTTCTCTTACTGCATTTAGTATTCTTTCTTTGTTTAGAACATTCGGTGTTTTGATTATTATGTGACGGGAGGTATTTCTGTTCTGGTCCAGTCTGTTTGGAGTTCTGTAGGCTTCTTGTACGTTCATCGGCATCTCTCTCTTTAAGTTAGGGAAGTTTTCCTCCATAATTTTGTTGAAGATGTTTACTGGCCCTTTAAGTTGCAAATCTTCACTCTCATCTATACCTATAATCCTTAGGTTTGGTCTTCTCATTGTGTCCTGGATTTCCTGGATGTTTTGGGTTACGCGTTTTTTGCATTTTGCATTTTCTTTAACTGTTGAGTCGATGCTTTCTATGGAATCTTCAGCACCTGAGATTCTTTCTTCCATCTCTTGTATTCTATTGTTGATGTTTGCATCTATGACTCCTGATTTCTTCCCAAGGTTTTCTATCTCCAAAGTTGTCTCCCTTTGTGATTTCTTAGTTGTTTCTACTTCCTTTTTTAGTTCCTGGATGGATTTGCTGAGATCCTTCACTTGTTTGTTTGTATTTTCCTGTATTTCTTTAAGGTATTTTTGCATTACCTCTTTCAGGATTTCTTCCTGATGACCCACGTTCTCCTGCATTTCTTTGAGCGATTTTTGTGTTTCCTCCTCATGGGATTCCATCTGTTGATCCATCGTCTCCTGCATTTCTTTAAGCAGTTCTCGTGTTTCCTTTGTAAGGGCATCTAACCGTTGATTCATTTCTTTAAGCAATTTTTGTGTTGCCTCCTTATGGGCATCCGTCTGTTGACCCATATTCTTCTGCATTTCTTTATGCAAATTTCGTGATTCCTTTGTGAGTGCATCTACCCGTTGATTCATCTCGTTAAGCGATTTTTGTGTTGTCTCCTTGTGCGCCTCCATCTTTTGATCCATGTTCTCCTGCATTTCTCTAAGCGATTTTTGTGTTTCCTTTGTAAGGGCTTCTAACCGTTGATTCATGGTCTCCTGTAACTCTTTATGAGATTTATTTGTGTCCTTCTTGTGATCCTCTAATAGCATCATGAGAAGTGATTTTAAATCCAGATCTTGTCTTTCGGGTGTGGTGGGGTATCCAGGACTTGCTGCTGTTGGAGAGTTGGGTTCGGATTGTCCCACATTACATTGATTACTGTTAGTAACATTCCTACGTTTGCCTTTTGCCATCTGGATACCTCTGGTGTTAGTTGGTCCTGCTGCCACTGGCTGTTGGTTGGACCTCCTGTGAGCCTGCAAAGCTATTTCTGCCCCCCCGGGATTACCAGGATTCCCCTGGCACCGATTTCTGGGGCCTGCCTGCTCCTGAGTGACTTTGGAGCCCTAATGTGCTTTGCCCCAAGTGATCTTATATTGGGGAGGCCTTGCACATCTAAAGGCTCAGCCTAGTGGATTCCTGGAGCAGAGGTCGCCAAAGGGAGGCTGGCAGGCTCCTGCCCTGTGCAGGGGTGTGTGATCTCTCCTGGGGGGGAGGGGGCGTCCCTCTGCCAGGCAGAAGTCCCACAGCAGATCTGGCGCGCTGGTCACTGCAGATCAGCCCAGCACCTGGGAGCAGGTTACACACAAGCTGCCTGAACCCGAAGCGATATTATGCCTGTCTGTCTCTGAGCCTGGAGGTCCCAACTACCTGGTCACTGGAGCAAAGATGGCGGAGGGCACTCTCTGTGGCGCAGCTCACCCTGTGGTCACAATGGCCCGCCGATCTGGCACCCAGACGACCACAGTGCCAACCCGCCCTCGGGCACAGACGGAAGCCCCAACAGGCCGTGTCCCAAGTGATGTTATATTGGGGGGAGAGCCTGGGTACCGGTCTCTCCAGCGCAGTCCGCGGGAACAGAGGTCGAGGAAGGGAAGCTGGCAGGCTCCCTCCCTGCGCGGGGTCCCTCCACCAGGCAGAAGTCCCACAGCAGATCTGGCGCGCTGGTCACTGCAGATCAGCCCAGCACCTGGGAGCAGGTTACACACAAGCTGCCTGAAACCGAAGCGATATTATGCCTGTCTGTCTCTGAGCCTGGCGGTCCCAACTACCTGGTCACTGGAGCAAAGATGGCGGAGGGCACTCTCTGTGGCGCAGCTCACCCTCGATATGTTTCTTTATAAAAGCCTACAATGTGGGAGTGTAAATGGTTGAGTATAGATGTCAGATGTGGAATTGGAGGGCCATATGCATTGGTCATAGATATGGTATTTCCTGGCAGAAGTATAGATGTTAGATTCTGTACAGGCAGGTTGGCCAGAGTAGGCCAAAGAATTTGCTGTTTATTCTAAGCAAGATCTCCAAAGTTGAAGATGGTATGTGGAAACTGATTAACTAGCATAGATATTAGAGCAAAATATGCTGTATTTGGCTGGCTGGGAGATTAGATATGCTATGGTAAAGACATGTAGATTGGTGGTAACTAGGGAATGCTCTGGTAAAATTCTGATGTTAGGTAGCTTTTTACATATAAGTCATTATTAGTGTATTGTTAGCACCATGTAGTTTCATGACACAGTAGCTATTTTTATTCTTACTTTCATTCTCATTTGTTTTCTGGATATTATGCTGCTATGGAGACCAATGGTTTTACATATGGATGTGCATATTTATTAGTGATTAACCTTTAAAATTTCTTCATTTTACAATAGAAAAATGTAATACATTAAAATATCTTATGATTACTGAACCAACTTCTGCAAGTAATTGCAAGAAATGGTATATTTGTATCAAATGATGCTTTCTGTTACAGAATTTTAAATAGCTTCTTCTGACAAAATCCATACATATTTTCCCATTCATGTATATATGATATCACTATGTCACAAAATGATTTGTTTTATTTCCATGTTCTACCTTAAAGGAAATATGGTTTAGAGGAAGAAATCTAATACAGGAACATATGTCTGAGGTAAATTTACCAAGGTAGTAAACAATTTCACAGAATACGTAAACTAACTCAGAGTTCTAGAATGTGGAGTTAGTGCTGACAGTACACTGTGCAGTATGCTTATCTTATCTTTATTATGCTCATCTGTATTCTAGAGGTTCCCTTGGGATTGCCTTTTCTTGCCTATGGAATTTTGTTAACACATTAGATGTCAGCATGTAAAAAAATTATGGAGTGGAACAGAAGGGTGTTTCCTTCTTAAAGTTTTATATACCCAGGTGTTCATCTCTTGATGTGGCAACTGGGATTATCTTTGGATGCTACAGTGGGGTTTTTGCCAGAAATATTTCGAGAGTAAAGGGAATAAAGGGGAGAGACACCAAAGTTTGAGATAAACAACACATGTTCATGTGTTTAAAATCAGAGGTGTTTTTTATTTTTATAGGTCTAAATAAGATCAATATCATTTTTTAGGATTAATGAATGAAGATGTTTTACATGTTAATTAACGGCACAGTATACACACAAACACACGCACACACACACACACACACACACACACACACACACCCACACATGGTCTCTGCTAAGCTGTGACTTGATGTTGATGTTCTTTCACACTGTCTTATAGAGATAATTAATTATATTTTTATCTAAGTTACACAGTAGACACTTCTCATCCTGTTGTTTTGACTCAGAATATACTGCTCTTAATCATCATTCTCTTTCCATTTTTAAATCTCCTATGTTTTAGAGCTATCCAAATTAATAGCACCAAACCCCAAACTCATTTACACATTTTACTAAATGGTTGAGCTATTATTGGACTCAGTTTCTCAAAGCTTTATGAGTCAGTAGAAGTGAACACAATGTAAGACATATGTAATCAACATGTTTTAAATAGAGCAAATAATAGTAATAGATGTAAACAAGTCATAATCAATGTTTGTCTGAAATAAATCTTTTCTAATGTAGCAAAAATATGCCACACATATTTTAATATATTATTATCTAACAAAATTTAGGAAAATTTATTTAGGTAGTTATGTATAATCTTAACAAATTTATAAGTAGTGTAAAAAACATTGAATCATCATCCAACAGTAATGTATGTGAACCTTTATAGTTTGAACTTGAACATATGTCAACTGCTGTTGTATACACAATTATAAACAATGGGAAGGAGTCTAGAAAACCTCTTAGAGGATAGTATTTCTTCTTCCTTAAAATTGGGTGATTATATTTAACTTTATTAATAGTCACAGGAAGACTCTAGGCCTAGGATTTAACATCCTATAGTTGAAATGCAGTGAAGCATTATTCTGAAGACCCAGAATTTAAACCTTATTTTGATGTTTTTATTTTACATAAAAAGTATGTAATTTTAAAAAAAATGTATTGATCTTTTTGTATAAAACAAGGAAAAATAATAAAATGGGGATTTTTAATGGAAAAATACATAAAGAAACAGACTGAAAAGTGTGTGTGTGTGTGTGTGTGTGTGTGTGAGTGTGTATGTGTATATGTAATGAACCCAGTAACTTCTGCCATTCTTATATTGCCAGTAACCTACAGCTCTCTAATTGGATGCACTAAACATTAAGAAAGCAATACCTACTATTTACTGTAAACCTAGCTAATTGCTCATTGCTAATAAAGTTATGGTTATTAGAGGCAAATCTACAACCATTAATTTACCAACCAGCATACTCCCAGTCGCTAATAAGAATCAAAACCATTTGCCTTCCTACTCATATATGAGTAAAGTCTTTACTCATTCATCAAGGTAACTTGCATTTTCAATAGATGAAGACCATAACAGAAAACCTCAGTGAAAAAATATACAAAGTTGTGGAGTCCAGTATTGATGGATATGTCTACAAAACACTATCTTAAATCTCAGAGAAAGTAGTTCAAGAGGGGAAAGAAATATTATAAATGCCAGCCAAGTTGCTGTGATATTATATCTCCTAGAAGTATTAAAATCTACACTTATAAAGTCTAAAAAGCATGACTGCCTAAACATGAGCTTGACAAACATTGATAGTACTAATGACAATGTTGAAGTTGATGGAAAAAAAAAAACAATCAAACAAACAAAAATCAAAAACAAACCAAAACAAAACAAAATGAACAGAAAACCACAAGCGGTCTCAATCCTACTCAAGGAACTATAGGTGAGAGGAAACATGGGAACAGGAGAGATGGTCTTTCTCAGAGAAGAACATAGCTCTCAGTTGTCAAATGTCAAATAGCCTGACAGCATATATGTAAGTAAGATGAAACAGACTAAGAAGTTTATATTTAGGAGTATGTGTATATCCAATATACATATATGTGTTCAATAAAAATTAGTAAAAATAAAGGGGAAAAAGAGACCAGGAATTTGAATGAGAGTGGGAATGGTTATATGGGAAGACTAGGAGAGTTAGGAAAGAAATAAAAATTAATTATATTAAAATCTCAAACTTAAAAGCAAGTCAAAGACTACTAATACATAGATATCATTATTTTACATTGAAACTAATGTCCAATATTTACATCAATGATAAAATAATACTGAAAATGATTTTACTAGTGTAATGGAAGAACACATTTCAAACCTTTCTGTATGAGAGGACTCTGTAAAAATAAAGACAAACATTTTTTATACAACTGCTGTTTGAATATCATCTGAGGGGTATATATGATGTATCAATAAGAGATGATAAAGACTGATAAGCAAAGCAGTATCAGAAAAAACACTGATCATGCCTTATGAAGTATGTAACTTAAAAGAATGGATTTCAAAACTGTTATTTTTTCAGTCAATGTCACAATACCTCTTTGATATTGGAAAAGGAACTTCAGCACACACACACACACATACATATATATATATATATATATATATATATATATATATATATATATATATATATATATTATTTTCTATATTTTTTTTTATTTACATTCCAAATGATTTCCCTTTCCCGTTTCCTCCCTCCCTGAAAGTCCCATAAGCCCCCTTCCCTCCCTCTGTTCCCCATTCAGCCCCATCTTGCTTCTTTATACTGGCATTCCCCTACATCCAGACTTTCCAGGACCAGGGGTCTCTCCTTCCATCTTCTTGGAAATCTATTGTTACGTGAAATGCTTCTTGGATATTCTGAGATTCTGGGTTAATATCGCCTTATCAGTGACTGTATACCATGTCTGTTCTATTGCGATTGGGTTACCTCACTAAGGATGATATTTTCAAGTTCTTACCATTTGCCTAATAATTTTGTGAATTCATTGTTTTTAATTGCAGAGTAATATTCCATTGTGTAAATATACCACATCTTCTGAATCCATTCCTCCATTGAGGGACATCTGGATTCTTTCCAACTTCTGGATATTATAAATAAGGCTGCTATGAACACAGTAGAGAATGTATTCTTATTGCATATATGGCAAGCCTCTGGGTATATACCCAGGAGTGGTATAGCAGGATCCTCCGGGAGTGTCATGCCCAGTTTTCTGAGGAACCGCCAGAGAGCTTTCCAGAGTGATTGTACCAGCTTGCTATCCCCCCAGCAGTGGAGGGATGTTCCTCTTTCTACACATCCTCACCAACAACTACTTCCTCCTGTGTTTTTGATCTTAGCCATTCTATGATGTGAGGTGGATTCTCAGGGTTGTTTTGATTTGCATTTCCATAATAATTAAGGATGTTGAACATATCTTTAGGTGTTTTTCAGCCATCAGATATTCTTTAGGTGAGAACTCTTTGTTTAGATCTGTACCCCATTTATAATAGGGTTATTTGGCTCTCTAACTTCTTGAGTTTGTTGTCTATATTGCATGTTAGCTCTCTGTCAGATGTAGGGTTGTTAAAGATCTTTTCCCAGTTTGTTGGTTGCTGCTTTGTCCTTTTGACAGGGTCCTTTGCCTTACAGAAACTTTGTAATTTGATGAGGGCATATTTGACAATTTTTGATCTCAGAGAATAAGCTATTGGTGTTCTGTTCATAAAATTTTCCCCTGTGCCCTTATGTTCAAGGTTCTTCCCTAGTTTCCTTTCTATTAGTTTCAGTGTGTCTGGTTTTATGTGGAGGTCCTTGATCCACTTGGAATTGAGCTTAGTGCAAGGAGATAAGAATGAATCGATTTGCATTCTTCTGCATGTTGACCTCCAGTTGAACCAGCACCATTTGTTGAAAAGGCTATCTATTTTCCACTGGATGGTTTTAGCTGCTTTGTCAAAGATCAAGTGACCATAGGAGTGTGGATTCATTTCTGGGTCTTCAATTCTGTTCCATTGATCTACATGCCTGTCACTGTACCAATACCATGCAGTTTTTAACACTATTGCTCTGTAGTACAGCTTGAGGTCCGGGATACTGATTCCACCAGAGGTTCTTTTACTCTTGAGTATAGTTTTAGCTATCCTGGGTTTTCTGTTATTCCAGATGAATTTTTGAATTGCTCTTTCTAACTCTATGAAGAATTGAGTTAGGATTTTGATGGGGATTGCATTGAATCTGTATATTGCTTTTGGCAAGATGGTCATTTTTACTTTATTAATCCTGCCAATCCATGAGCATGGCAGATTTTTCCATCTTCTAAAGTCTTCTTTAATTTCTTTCTTCAGAGACTTGAAATTCTTGTCATACAGATCTTTCACTTGTTTGGTTAGAGTCACACCAAGATATTTTATAAGGTTTGTGGCTATCGTGAAGGGTATCATTTCTCTGATTTCTTTCTCAGCCTGCTTATCCTTTAATATAGGAAGGCTACTGACTTGCTTGAGTTGATTTTATTCTGGCCACTTTGCTGAAGTTGTTTATCAGCTGTAGGAGTTCTCTGGTGGAGTTCTTTGGGTCGCTTAAATATACTATCATATCATCTGCAAATAGTGATAGTTTGACTTCTTCCTTTCCAATTTGTATCCCTGTGACCTCCTTTTGTTGTCTAATTGCTCTAGCTAGAACTTCAAGTACTATATTGAAAAGATATGGAGAGAGGGGCAGCCTTGTCTAGTCCCTGATTTTAGTGGGATTGCTTCAAGTTTTTCTCCATTTAGATTGATGTTGGCTACCAGTTTGCTATAAATTGCTTTTACTATGTTTAGATATGGGCCTCAAATTCCTGATCTTTCCAAAACCTTTAAAATGAAAGGATGCTGAATTTTGTCAAATGCTTTCTCAGCATCTAATGAAATGATCATGTGGGTTTTTTTTTTTTTGAGATTGTTTATGTAGTGAATTACATTGATGGACTTCCTTATATTGAATCATCCCTGCATCCCTGCGATGAAGCCTACTTGATCATGGTGAATGATCATTTTGATGTGTTCTTGGATTCGGTTGGCAAGAAATTTATTGAGTATTTTTGCATCGATATTCATAAGAGAGATTGGCCTGAGATTCTCTTTCATTTTCGGATCTTTGTGTGCTTTTGGTATTAGCGTAATTGTGGCTTCATAGAACGAGTTGGGTAGTGTTCCTTCTGTTTCTATTTTGTGGAATACTTTGAAGAGTATTGGTGTTAGGTCTTCTTTGAAGGTCTGATAGAATTCTGCACTAAAATCATCTGGACCTGTGCTTTTGTTGGTTGGAAGACTTCCAATGACAACTGCAAGTTTTGTGATTCCTTTGAAAGTGCATCTAACTGTTGATTCATTTCTTTAAGCGTTTTTTGTGTTGTCTCCTTGTGGGCCTCCATCTGTTGATTAATGTTCTCCTGCATTTCTCTAAGCGATTTTTGTGTTTCCTTTGTAAGGGCTTCTAACCGTTGATTCATGGTCTCCTGTAATTCTTTATTAGATTTATTTGTGTCCTTCTTGAAATTCTCTAATAGCATCATGAGAAGAGATTTTAAATCCAGATCTTGTCTTTCGGGTGGGGTGGGGTATCCAGGACTTGCTGCTGTTGGAGAGTTGGGTTCAGATGGTGCCATATTACTTTGATTTCTGTTAGTAATGTTCCTATGTTTGTCTTTTGCCATCTGGTTACCTCTGTTGTTAGTTGGTCCTGCTGTCTCTGGCTGTTGGTTGGACCTCCTGTGAGCCGGCAAAGCTATTTCTGCCCCCCACTGGATTACCAGGATTCCCCTGGCACCGATTTCTGGGGCCTGCCCTGCTCTTGAGTAACTATGGAGCCCTGATGTGCCTTGCCCCAAGTGATGTTATATTGGGGAGACCCTGCACATCCAAAGGCTCAGAGTAGTGGATTCCCGGAGCAGAGGTCGCCAAAGGGAGGCTGGTAGGCTCCCGCCCTGTGCAGGGGTGTGTGATTTCTCCCAGAGGGGGGAGGAGGGGGTCTCTCTGCAGGGCAGAAGTCCCACAGCAGAGCTGGCGCGTAGGTTACTGCAGACCTGCCCAGCTCTTGGGAGCAGGGTACACACAAGCTGCCTGAGACCCAAAAGATATTATGCCTGTCTGTCTCTGAGCCTGGCAGTCCCAACTGTCCTGATGCTGGAGCAAAGATGGCGGAGTGCACTCTGCACTCTCTCGGCGGCGCAGGTCCCTCTTGTATTTCTTTATGAGATTTGTTTGCGTTCTTCTTGAAATCCTCTAATAGCATCATGAGAAGTGATTTTAAATCCAGGTCTTGCGTTTCGGGTGTGATTGGGTATCCAGGACTTGCTGCTGTTGGAGAGTTGGGTTCAGATGATGCCATGTTGCTTTGATTTCTGTTAGTAACGTTCCTAAGTTTGCCTTTTGCCATCTGGTTACCTCTGTGTTAGTTGGTCCTCCTGTCACCGGCTGTTGGTTGGACTTCCTGTGAGCCTGCAAGGCTATTTCTGCCCCCCTTGGATTACTGGGATTCTCCTAGCACTGATTACTGAGAGGCTGCCCTGCTCCTGTGTGACTTTGGAGCCCTGATGTGCCTTGCCCCTTGTGATGTTATATTGCAGAATCCCTGCATATCCGAAGGCTCAGCGTAGTCAATCCCCAGAGCAGAGGCCACCAAGGGGAGGCTGGTGCACTCCCTCTTGTGCGGGTGTGCTCTCTCCCAGTGCATGTTCCTCTGCAGGTCAAATGTCCCACAGCAGAACTGGTGCATCAGTGACCACAGAACTGTCCAGCTCTTGGGAGCAGGGAGCACACAGGCTGGCTGAGTTCTAAGCAATATTATGCTTGTTTATCCCTGCGCCTGGAGGTCCATACTGCTCTGTTGACAGAGCAAAGATGGCGGAGTGCACTGTGCACTCTCTTAGCACAGATCACTCTGCAGGGCAGATGGTTCACAGCAGAACTGGCACCCAGACGACCACCGAGCTGCCCTTCCCTTGGGTGCAGATAGAAACCCAGCAGGCCGTGTCCCAAGCGATGTTATACTGGGGAGTTCCTGTGTACCTGAAGGCTCAGCATAGTCAATCTCTGGAGCACAGGTTGCCAAGGGGAGGCTGGTGCACTCACTCCCTGTGTGGTGTGCTCTCTCTCAGTGTGGGTCCCTCTGCAGGGCTGATGTCACCCAGCAGAGCTGGAGCATAGGTGACCACAGCACTGCCCAGCTCTTGGGAGCAGGGAGCACACAAGCTGGCTGAGTCCCAAGTGATATAATGCTTGATTATCCCTGTGCCTGGAGATCCCAATTGCCCTGTTGTTGGAGCAAAGATGGAGGAGTGCACTGTGCACCCTCTCTGCAGACCACTCTGCAGGCCAGATGGCCCACTGCAGAGCTGGCGTCCAGATCACCACAGAGCTGCCCTGCCCTTGGGCGCAGATGGAAGCCCAGCAGGCTGTATCCCAAGCGGTATCATATTGGGGAATCTCTGTACCTCCGAAGGCTCAGAGTAGTCAATCCTCAGAGCAGAGGTCACCAAGGGAAGGCTGGTGCACTCCCTCCCTGTGTGGGTCCCTCTGCAGAGCAGATGTCCCACAGCAGAGCTGGCGTGTAGGTGTCCACAGAACTTCCCAGCTCATGGGAGCAGGTAGCACACAAGCTGGCTGAGTCCCAAGCGATATTATGCTTGATTATCCCTGCACCTGGAGGTCCCAATTGCTCTGTTGATGGAGCAAAGATGGTGGAGTCGAGATCAGCTCTCTTGTGGTGGTATTTGTGTTTGTAGTTCTGTGGTCCAGGCTTAGCTCTGTGCTCTCCAGCCTCTCCATGGTCCTAGGAGGTTAGGTATCTCCTTGGGCCACCTGGATATGGTGCACTGTGGCAGAGGATGGTTCCCAGCCTGACACAGAAATCGGAAAGTTCTGTCCTGTGAGTTCCGGATGGGTTCCTCTGAGTAGCAGGGGTGGTCCTACCTGTGTTCTCAGGCCTCTTTCTTATGGAGTTTTCTTTGCACTTAATAAAGACTACTTTTTGTTGGAGCCATGGCCTATAATTTCTTATTGTTAGTCACTAATCATTCTTTACATTTGGAGTTAGAACTGTATTCTTAATTTCACTGATTATAAACAGGAAGAACAAGTGGTAAAATAGAAACCGGAAACTTAAGTGGAAATGGCAAAGAAAGAAAGGAAGAAAGGAAGGAAAGAAGAAAGCAAGCAAGCTGCCTGAATTTTGATTATAATAAGTGAAGATAAATGCCAGTAAAGTAACTGGTGTCCTAACAGCAAAAAAATTACAGGAATTATATGAGGAATAAGTACTTATTGTATATATTTAAATAGATCTATAAACTCTAATATTGGGATGTAGAGAAATACGGCATATAATCTATAGAATGTTACTCAAAATAACTGGATCACTCTATATATAAATGCATACATGTACTTATATTTATGAAATTTTTTTACTTTTCAAAATTTTTGTATTTTCTATATGCATTATGAGAGACTGAAACCACAGTAAGCATGATACCATAATAGAACTATCTTAACTGAAAGTTTTCACAAAGTTCTTCTCCAAGTACAAGACATCTGTTAGTTCATGAATTAAATAAATCAATAGCATTAGTATTCCTGAAGGCAAATGAAAGCAGATTGTAGAAGGGTGTTCTGGTTCATACTGTCACTACAGCATTTGATTTAAGGCATTTGAATTGAAAACAGTTTTCTCACACATTATATTTTGCATAATAGACTATTACTTACATAGTACAACATGACTTCTGTTCCTCTGTGAGAAATACCTGCTTGGTTTATACATAATGAGTGAGTTATTGATATTGTCATTTGATATATTTCCCTAATCCCAAATATCTTTCTGACATTTATAAGAAAAATGTCAGGGGAAATAACTATTTATTGAGCTATACTATTTTTAACTAATTAGTCCTGCAAAGTAAACAAGGTTTGATTAATAATCTTATAACCAATCTTTGTTTGCCTACTGATTCCCAGTTCAAATATTCAACCCTTTCAAAGTTTGGTATAGTATTTAGGTGGTGACTTTTGTTTAACTTTCTGATCATGAATGTTTAGCAATAAAGAAGACATTAATATCTTTGGATACACTGGGAGTATTAGATTGAGTGGATATACAATGTTTGAATAATATCTTAAATGAATTATGTATTTGATATATCTTATAAATTGACTACAAATTCCATCAACATAACTACTAATTCTAAATCTTGAACTTCTTCAAAGCAACCTGCACAAAAATCAAGACAAGTTATCATCTTCTATTATTTTAATATGCACAAACTTGTATACCAACACACCCACAGGGCATATTGTGAAATAGCTTATGAAAGTATAGCCAATTAACTTTGTCTACATAGAACTATAAAAAGAAACTAATTTTATATTTTCTTCATTTTTTTCTACTGTCTCAACATTTGTAGGAGTATCTTATATAGGAAGTTAATGTACATAGTTTTATTAACTAAATTAATGATAAATATAAATTATAAACTACATTATAGATATCTTGCTGCTCTGGTTCAGAAAGCACAAATGGTGGATTTCTTTCTCGTTTAATTTACTGAAACTTTGCAAACTTCATGTAATAACATGAAATAAAAATGTATGATTAGTAATGATGTAATGAATATACATATGCATTAATGATATCTGGCCAATTATGAATGTGAAGCTTTAATGGGTCCATCTGTCTCTCATTTAATTTGGAATAATTAGAGTTCTCTTCTTTAAAAAAAAAACAAAACAAAACTGTGATTGTAATTCACAGATCCAGCCCTATGGATGTGTGAATCTCAGGCAGAGAAACAACTCTTTTAGTGGAAATATTGCATCCTACCTCTTTAATATAAGAAGAGATTGCCCCATATTTGCCCAGTGGACACTCATTCATGACATTAAGTATCAAGGCAATAGGTATAGCAGAGACAGAAAGCAGTACACATGACTCACATAATTATGGCTACTTCACTAAATAAGATTAAATTAGTCAAACCCTTTCATGAGTTTGCTTGAATTTTATTTTCATAAATTATTGAATAGATCAGCATGTTTACATAAAACAGTGATTATTTAATGGTTTATAATTTTATATTTTTTGTGTGCTATTATAATTTTTTATATTTACCTAAAGAATAATATTTGAAAACTAATTCTAGGAATATGAGTTTGAAGTAATATTCTAAGAGGCTCTTTTTAAACTATGCTTTAAAAGAAATATTTGAATAGCACAAAGAATTAAAATATTTATTTAAAGCTCTGCAGCTACAGTGAATATCACATGAATCAGGAAACATTTTAGGAGGCAAAAGAAGTTCTAAATGTATGACTGTACTCTGTGGAGCTGGGGAAGCCTCCTGCAGACATCAAAGCAAGGGTGAACACAAAGTTCCTGACCTGACATCTGAAATGCAGACTTTATTGATCCCAAAGTGTGTGAGATGCTTGCCATGTTAGATTCTTAGTATCAAGGGATTCATGCTAGCAGAGCTAAATCCATCAGACAAATTCTAATTCAGACACACAAACAGGCCCAAGAAGAAAATTTAGCCTTTGCCAAAATATGCAAAATGTTTCTTAAATATTAACTTTAACAATTAAATCTTGTAATTAGATCTTAATTTAAAAGAACATAATAATATCTAATTGGTGAGAAGCCAAGTAACCCTATTAAAAAATGGGGTACAGAGCTATTCAAAGAGTTCTCACCTGAAGAATATCTAATGGGTGAGAAGCACCTAAAGAGATGGTCATCATCCTTAGTCATTACAGAAATGCAGATCAAAACAAGCCTGAGATTCCATCTCACACCAGTCAGAATGACTAAGATCAAAAACACAGGAGAGAGCAGTTGTTGGCGAGGATGCGGAGAAAGAGGAACACTCCTCCACTGCTGGTGGAATTGCAAGCTGGTACAACCACTCTGGATAGCAGTCTGGCGGTTCCTCAGAAAACTGGGCATGACACTCCCAGAGGATCCGGCTATACCACTCCTGGGCATATACCCAGAGGCTTTAACTGCACGCAATAAGGACACATGCTCCACTATGTTCATAGCAGCCTTATTTATAATAGCCAGAAGCTGGAAAGAATCCAGATGTCCCTCAACGGAGGAATGGATTCAGAAGATGTGGTATATTTACACAATGGAATACTACTCTGCAATTAAAAACAATGAATTCAGGAAATTCCTAGGCAAATGGTCAGAACTTGAAAATATCATCCTTAGTGAGGTAACCCAATCACAAAAGAACACACCTGGTATGCAGTCACTGATAAGGGGATATTGACCCAGAATCTCGGAATACCCTAGACACAATCCGCATATCAATAGATTTCTAAGATGGAAGGAGAGACCCCTTGTGTGGAAAGACTGGATGTAGGGGAACGCCAGGACAGAGAAGCAGGAGGGGGTTGAATGGGGAAAAGAGGGAGGGAAGGGGACTTATGGGACTTTCGGGGAGGGAAGAAATGGGAAAGGGGAAATGATTTGGAATGTAAATAAAAAGAAACTTAGAAAATAAAATTTAAAAACTATAGGATACTTATCGAAAGGAAGTAAGAAGACAAAAATTACAATTGAGACTGAAGGAAAGGCCATCCAGCGACCGCCCCACCTAGACATCCATCCCACCTGCACACACCAAACTCCAGCACTATTACTGATGCCAAGAAGTGTGTAGGATCATGAAATGCAGCATGGTTCCTGTTTGAGCTAAGGCTAGAAACCCTGGTGACACTAAAGGAATGGAAGGTGCTTCACCCCGCTCCTGGACACAAGGCTCCTGGTACGAGGCTGCCAATAGTAACATAAGGGTAATGCCCCAAGCCCCTACTTAGGTAGAGGATGTGACCTGTGTTCACAAAGACTCAAGACAGATCTCCATTTTAATGAGGTACATAAAGACCTGGAGGTTTATCCAATAAACATAAACTCTCCTTGCCAGACACTCTTCTTTGCAAAAGGTATTTAACCTTGTCTGCCGTGAAAAGTGGGGTACAGTTTAACTCAACCACTTTCTGCCATGAGAAAAAAATGCCTTAAAACCAGTGGACTGCCTCTTTTCATCAGAATCTGCCATAGGGAGCAATGAAGAAGGCCTCCACTTAAAGAGCCACTTTCTGGAAGAAGGAAGACTAAAGTGTGGATGCTTCAGTGCTTCTTAGAAGGGGGAAAATACAGGAGGAAATATGGAGACAAAGTGTGGAGCAGAGATTAAAGGAAAGACCATCCAGAGACTGCCCCACCTGGGGATCCATCCCATGCTGGAAAGTACTTGCTGACAGGAGCCTGATATGGCTGTCTCCTGAGAGAGTCTGCCAGAGCCTGACAAGTACAGAGGTGGATGCTTGCAGCCAACCATTGGAGTGAGCTGGAGTCCCCAGTGGAGGAGTTGGAAAGGGGACTGAAGGAGTTGAGGGGGTCTACAGCCCCATGTTGGGGGAAGTAACAGTGTCAACAGGCCAGATACCTCTGGAGTTCCCGGGGACTGGACCACAAACCAAAGAATACAAATGGAGGGACCTATGCCTCCTGCACAGCATATGTGGCAGAGGATGGCCTTGTTGGACCTCAGTAAGATGCCCCAGGATGCTAGAGTGGTGAGGCTGCAGTGATTGCAAATGCTGTCAAGGACTAGGAAATAAGCACCTTAATATCCATTGCAACTATTATTTACAATTGATATAGCTACTGCAGAAATTAATATGAAGTTTTCTTAAAAAGTGGATGGGTTTCTTTTAAAATTCTATGCTAGACGTGTTATTGTATAAGGCTGAATTTATAATTCTTCTGTCCTCTGAAACGACTAGATCTCTGAGAGGTCAGTAGATAAACGTCCTGAACTCCATTGGCTCTCTGGAAGACCAGCTGTTGCTTATCATTGCTTAATTTGTATGTAAAAAGCCTTTTGAATCTTACTTCTTTTTCATATTTGATTTTGTGATTTTTCAGTAATAAATGCACTTAAAAATGTCTGTGTTTATCTGACCTGGTATCACTAAACTACCTGGGTATGAAAATTAATGATATGTAGCTTGTGGTCATTTATTCAATTGTATGTTTTATTTCTTTTTTTCCAAAATGTTTACTGCACATAGGTACAATCTCTCTCTTTTTTTTTTTTTAAAAAAAAACACTTATGCTTTTCATTCTTTCATTTTTCAAGCTTGCAAGCTTTTCTATTTTTTTTTTAATTTGTCAACTATACTTTATGAAAACTAGAAAAGACAAGTAAGTAATTCTCAAAGAATTTAGATTACATCATGGATATTTGATACATGATGGCTCCTGGTGGATGTTACAGGAACCTGAGATGCTGTTCTATTATCAAAGGGTATTCTTCCAAGGCGTTACTTAATTGTATAGTTTCTGATAGTGCAGCCTACTCTACCCTGGAGTTCTTCTCCAAGGTCACATTTCCAGAATTTACCTTTTTTTTTCTTTTTTCTTTTTTTATTAGATATTTTGTTTATTTACATTTCAAATGTTATCCCCTTTCCTCATTTCCCCTCTGAAAACCTCCTATTCCACCCCCCCCTCCCCCTGCTCACTATCGTACCCACTCCTGCTTCCCTGTTCTGGCATTCCTCTACAATGGAGCATCAAGCCTTCACAGGACCAAGGGCCTCTCCTCTCACTGATGCCCAACAAGGCCATCCTCTGAATGCTTTTTATCAATATTTAAATTAGCATATTCTTTTTTTACATTTAAAGTCTACTAATTCACATTCCTAATAATTTTTTTATAATAAAATATTTTACAATACCATAAGTTCCATTATTCTCATTTTAGTAAAATTTATCCTGTATTAATATTCTTTACTGTTTTATCATACTACTTTTTCTTTTTTTCATAAAGGATTTAAATTTTAAGGAGATATTAATAATAGCTATTGCTAAGTCTGCCTCAAATTTCTCTAAAATGTTCTCATATCCTTTTATTTCTACAGATTTTCATGTGGTAGAAAAATAAACCAAAATCCACTATGTCAGTGTAGAAGACTTTAAACTTCATATCTCCTGTGTCTACCTCTTGCATGCTGGAATTACACACATATATTCACATGTAGATTCATGCCTCACTTGTTTAATGATAGGCCTGAATTCAGTTATTTTATTATTATTATTATTTTATTGAATATATTCTTCATTTACATTTCAAATGTTATACCCCTTCCTGGTATCCCCCTTCCCCGGAAGCCCCCAACCCATCTTCCCACCTCCTGCCTCCAGGAATATGCTCCTCTACCCAACCCATTCCATGTCCCCCGCTCGATTTCCCCACACTGAGGCCTCTATTAAGCCTTCACGGGACCAAAGACCTCTCCTCCCACTGATGCCCTACAAGGCATTCCTCTGCAAATCTTTTGGCTGAAACCACATGTACCCGTTGGTTGAAGGCTTAGTCCCTGGGAGCCCTGGGGCGTCTGGTTGACCTACATTGTGGTTCTTCCCATGGGGCTGCAAACAACCCCCTCCAGCTCCTCCAGCTTTCCCTCCAACTCCTCTATAGTGAACCCCACGCTCAGATCAATTGTTGCAAAGGACACTGTCAATAGGACAAAACGGCAACAAACAGATTGTGAAAAGATCTTTATCAATCCTACATCTGATAGGCTAATATCCAATGTATACAAAGAACTCAAGAAGTTAGACTCCAGAGGGTCAAATAACCCTATTAAAAATGGGGTACAGAGCTAAACTGGGAATTTTCAACTAAGGATACTCGAATGGTTCTGAAGCACCTAAAGAAATGTTCAACATCCTTAGTTATTAGGTAAATGCAAATCAAAACCACCCTGAGATTCCACCTCAGACCAGTCAGAAGCAGATGAAAAGCTCAGGGGACAGCAGATGCTGGAGAGGATGTGGAGAAAGAGGAACACTTCTCCATTGCTGGTGGGATTGCAAGCTAGTAAAACTGCTCTGGAAATCAGTATGGCAGTTCCTCAGAAAATTGGACATAGTACTACCTGAGGATCCAGCTATACCACTCCTGGGCATATACCCAGAAGATGCTGCAACATGCAGTAAGGACACATTCTCCACTATGTTCATAGCAGCCTTATTTATAATAGTCAGAAGCTGGAAAGAACCCAGATGTCCCTCAACAGAGGAATGGATTCAGAAGATGTGGTATATTTACACAATGGAGTACTATTCAGCTATAAAAGTAATGAATTCATGAAATTCTTAGGCAAATGGACGGAACTAGAAAGTATCATCCTGAGTGAAGTAACACTATCACAAAAGATCACATATGGTATGCATTCACTGATAAGTGGATATTAACCCAAAAGCTCAATATAAACATGTTACAATTCACAGACCACAGGAAGATCACAAAGAAGATAGACCCAAGTGGGAATGATTTGGTTCCTTGAGAAAGGGAACAAAATAATCGCAGGAACAACTATGGAGACAAAGAGTGGAGCAAAGACTGAAGGAAAGGCTACCCAGAGACTGTCCTACCTGGGGATTCATCCTATAAATAGTCACCAAACCCTGAAATTACTATGATGACAAGAAGTGTGTACCGAAAGGAGCCATTTATAGTTCTCTTTTGGAAGGGCCCTGCCAGAGTCTTACAGATACAGAGTTGAATACTGAATTCCGAGTTTTGTGACTATAAAATCCTTGTCACTGAGCTCTATTTGCAATCCTTCTTATGTTGTTTGTATTGTTCTCATTTTTTTTACATATAATTACTAGGAAGAAATAACTGGCATTTCTTATAATAAAATTATACCAAGAGGTCTTTTAACTTTAGGGTTACAATGCTATTTGTATATTTACATGTTTAGTGACTAATAAAAGACCATCAAACTGAAGTATATATATTATTTCGGGCATAGGGTTGGGAGTAGAGGAATTGAATCATTTTATTATTTAAAACATGGACCATGGAGGAACAGTGCTTAATGTATTGCTCTTCTCTTCTCTTCTCTTCTCTTCTCTTCTCTTCTCTTCTCTTCTCTTCTCTTCTCTTCTCTTCTCTTCTCTTCTCTTCTCTTCTTTGTCTCTCTCCCTCTCCCCATCTCTTGTTTCTGTTTTATAACCTTTTTTCTTTTCAATTTTTTTCTGAAAAATAATTATACTATATATTCTGAGCATGTCTTCTTTTCCACCAACAATTCTTCCTCTTCTCCAACTCAATTCCACATCTTTTCGTTCTCACTTTCTTTAGAAAATAAACATGCAAACAAAAACAAAGAAAGCAGAATTTTAAAAATAAAACAAGCCGGGCGGTGGTGGCGCACGCCTTTAATCCCAGCATTTGGGAGGCAGAGGCAGGACGATTTCTGAGTTCGAGGCCAGCCTGGTCTACAGAGTGAGTTCCAGGGCAGCCAGGGCTACACAGAGAAACCCTGCCTCGAAAAATAAATAAATAAATAAATAAATAAATAAATAAATAAATAAATAAATAAATAAAAATGAAACAAAATATATCAAAAATTTGAAGATTGGCAATACAAAAATATATTCTAAACAAAGCAAATTGAGCCAAAAATTATTGCAAAAGGAAATCATTGAGTTTATTTTCTGTTGACCATTTAGTGTGCAGAGCCTGTGCCTGCTACAAAATTTCTGTGAGCTCATATATGTATCAGTATTGATTTGTTTAGAAGACACCGTTTCCTTATAGTCATCTATTGTCTCTGGCTTTTAAAATCTGTTTCCTTTATTAAAGAGTTCCCTGAACCTGAGGGGAAGAGTTTTGATTAAGACATCTTATTTAGTATTAGTTGTTCTAAATTTCTCATTTCCTGCATATTTTCCAGTTGTGGGCCTCTGTGTTAGTTTCCATTTACCATGAGAGGAAGCTTTTTGATGATATCTGAACGAGCTAATTATCTATGAGATAACAGAATGTCATTATGAGTCATTACACTGTTTTATTCCTTAAACAGAACAGAACAAGTAGTTCTCAGGTATGACAATGCCCTCAAGTTATTGAAAATCAAAGTAGTGTTAAATATGGGTTTCATCACATGAACAGGGCCTTCAATCTAATCAGGGTGGTTGGTAGCTTCCCCAACTCTTTTACCGCATTTTACCAACATACCTTGCATGCAGGTCATCACTGTAGATCACAGAGTTGACATCAGGGCTGGTGTTTACCTCTCTCTGGTGATATAATAATTTTTAAAAACATGAACACTATTCAGTAGGAGTAAAAGATCTAGTTAGGCACAAGCTTGACTTCTTCATATTTAATGAAATATGTAATGATTATCTTCAATAATAATTACCATAAGTTTGTGGAGATTGACCAATAGTCTTTTCAATAACCTGGGATGTATGGAGGTTTATAAGGGTTTCATTGGCCAGTTGCTCAACTAAATGTAATTCATTTTTGGCTCTCAGAGTTTAATTCGGTGGTGAAAGATGTCTAGTTGGGGCATTTTCCCCCACAATATTTGGTGAGTTCTTTTCCTGTATTTGTATGTGCCTAAATACTTTTTTTAAAAGATTTATTTATTTATGATATGTAAATACACTGTAGCTGTCTTCAGACACCAGAAGAGGGCGTCAGATCTCTTTTCGGATGGTTGTGAGCCACCATGTGGGTGCTGGGATTTGAACTCATGACCTTTGGAAGAGCAGTCGATGCTCTTATCCACTGAGCCATCTCTCCAGCCCGTGCCTAAATACTTTATGAAGCTTATACAGTACAAGGTTTCCATATTTTCACTCTAATGACACTTGGTATAAGTTGTCCTTTATCATATTCTCTTTTTCTAATGCCTCTATTATTATTCTTAATGTCTATCTACTGACTAACTCACAAAGTATTTGTCCTCATATGTCATTATTCAGGAAGATATTTCTCCAGTCACCAGAATTGACAATCATTCAACAAGACATTTCCCTGATAATACAATAAGGTGTTCTAGATGGTTTCTCTAATGTATTCAACAAATATTTAGCACATGAATTGGGGTCAATTTGTTTAGTCGCACTTTAGATATTTTATTAAATATGTGCACCTATTGCCCTTCCCCCTTTTCTGAACACGAGTACAATACATGTACGTTTCTTTCTTTCAGGGATTCCTGGCTTTCAATTTAATTTGGTCTGTGGCTCTCTAAATTCCTTTCATTATATTTAAAAGCATTATTCTTGGATACATTCATTCACAAATGTTAAGTAAATCAATTGTTTAAATAAGGGATTAGATGAAAAAGAGGTTCCTAACTCTGTAGAAGTTTTTTGAGGTATTTATACTGCTTAAGTTTCCTGCATAGTGATTTTATAACAAAGTTTTAAAAATTAAAAGGTAAAGAGTAACAGTTATATACATTTCCTTTATGACTTATTTCATGTTTCTTTAGTTCTATGGAGGATATAGAATCTGAGATTGAAGTAAGAAAACGGGTCATATTCTTTCTGAAGAAAATCCTTGATGTTAAAAGCAGTTGTTGTTGGACAGACTACCCTTTTCTTACATGGCATGAAACTCCAGTCTCAAGCTAGACCTGAGTGATTAACACCATAGTATCTCAACATGCCATGTCCAAGATAGAATAACTTGGGGATCTTCCAAACTAATTATTGAACCACAGCATCATTAAGATAATAAATCATTAAGATAATAAATCCAGCCAAGGAAACAATACCTAAAAAGTTAATAGGAGAATGAATATAAATAAGAAATAGGAAGATGATGAAGAGAAAATGATAGGTTTATATTCTCATGAAATAGAAGCATACATCCTTAGCAAGATATTAGCAAATGATATCCAACAGAATATCAAAAAAAATCAAGTCACTGTGATAATGTTAGATGTGCTCTTAGATTTAAGGATATTTTAACTTTTCAAGTTCAGTAGATACAATATTTCACCAAAATGAAAAGAATGCAGCTCAGGGACACTGCAATAGATTCAGAAGAAAGTCTCTGGTATATTTTTCTTCATGATAGAAACTATGTAAAAATTAGGCGTTGTAAAATTGAAATATAACATAACCATGTGAATACATAAGATATTATGTTATTAACATACTGATTACATAAAAACTGAAAATGATCTCTCTTTTTTAAAAAAAAAGGCAAGTATATTCCTTCTAAACCTCTTATTTACCATAGAACTGGAACTGTTAGCAAGGCAAAAAAGCAGAGGAAAATTACACAGGGATAAAGGACAGAAGCTAAATCATATTTTCAAATGGCACTACTCAATACATATATATCAAACATATATTAAAACATGTCTCAAATTAATAAATCCCGCTAAATTTCAGTATAGCAAGTTTCACATGCAAATGTCACTTCATACAATGATGAACTTACTGAGAAAGAAAGCAAGAAAGCATTCCCATTCACAATAATAATAAATAGATGCTCAGGACACTGAGATTTATCAAGAAAGTGGCCTTTTCTACAGTGAAAATCGCAAAACCAAAATTAAGTACATGAAAATATGAAAGAAACCATGTGTTGAAGTAGAATAGTCATTTTGCTGAAATGTGCATGTAACTCAAAGTGACATAAAGATTTGATGCAATCTCCATTTTGATGTTTGATGAAGGAGTAGAAATCTGCTCAGAAAATGACATTATTGTGTGACACTCTCAATATAGACAGTCCTCAGAATAGGTGTTTTTGTGTGACTTTACAGATTGAAATAATATATTTAAAGTTGTTGTGAATTAAAAACAATATTAGTCACTTGAGAGCTGATGACAGGTTTTTTGTTGAGAAATAAATCTATAAAATGACTATTCCTGTTATATAATGATACATGATTACAAAGAAGTTTTGCACAATATAAATACACAAAATTATAGTTTATTTGGAAGGGGATAAATTATTAAAAATAAATAATAGTACAAACTGTGGGTCTTGCATATAAGTTTTTCCTTTATTTCTTAAAAAATCTACATTTATACGAAATAAATTCATGTTTAAATATGATTTTGTATTTTATTTGCCATCGCATATTGTAATATTGTGTAACACACCTTATTATCACAGAAAATTTATCCAGAAAGTTGAAAGAAATGTAGGCAGTACATATGAGTGCATATGTCATCATAATTATATGTTAAGAAAATTTTTGAATGACTTTTTAAAAAATTCTACTTCTAGATATATTTATTACATTCATTTAATTGTTCCTACTTTCAATTTTCTACTTTTTGTATGTTGATGGAAAGATTATATTTTATTGGCATGGTTTAAAAGAATAATCAGAAAACAATTGCATGACTATTAAGTCTATCTTTGAGGAAATAATGAAGACAAAAATTAAAAACAGCAGAAATATTCTTGCACAAAATGAGGAGGTGTATATCCAATACTAATATCATAAGTAGGGTTTAAGATAACTCCAGGAAGCCAGACTCATTCTGTGAATCCCTTCATCACATACTCTAAAGGCAATGTCCTCTGCATTCTGCTCTTATAAGCATTTAAGCAAACAAAGCAGTGTAAGAATTTGCCAAAAGCCAAGAAATATACTTGGACACCTCTAAGATCCTTTTGGAACACAATTGGGTAATTAAGTCATGTAGGATTTCTGAATGCTTATGAGAACACCCTATAAAAAGAAGACACACGTCTTGTGACTTCAAAACACAGAATTTTTGTTGGAATGTGTTTGTGCTTCTCCCAGGTATAGCAAATAGGAGTGAGTTTAGTTCAGATTACTCATTATTGCTTGCTGATGTTATTAAAATAATGTTTATATTATCCTTTACTTGCCTATATGGAGAAATATGTTTTGCCACCTGCAGCTCATCTTTGTGAATTTATGGACCTCGAACATTTGAAAACTTAATTCATGTGACCTTCTTAACCTGGGTATAAATTGCCTCAGACTCAATAAAAGTGGCATTGCAAGAGTCTTTAGTCTGCCTGTAGGTGTCTGAAAATCACAGAAGGAAGACCCATGACTCAGATAGTATGCAAATACAAGGGGAGTTTATTCTGAAGAAACATCCAGCATGATCAACCACTCTCCAAAATAGTGCCCACAGAAAAAGATTTATAGACCTTCTCATAGGGAACTGGGGGAAATTCTCTAGATGGATTTGGTAGTCTAAAATTTCATTGGTGAGTGCTAGGAGACAATTTTATAAAGTTCACAAAATATACAGAACAAAAAGTCTTTGATTTCTTTCTTTATATCCAACTTGACAAAGTTATCATTGAGTAGAGCATTGTTCAGCCTCCATGTGTATGTGGGTTTTCTGTTGTTTTTGTTGCCATTGAAGACCACCCTTATTCCATAGTGATCTGATAGGAGGCATGGAATTAGTTCGATCTTCTTATATCTGTTAAGGTCTGATTTGTGACCAATTATATGGTCAATTTTGGAGAACGTACCAGGATGTGCTGAGAAGAAGGTGTATTCTTTTGCTCTAGGATGAAATGTTCTATATATATATCTGTTAGTTCCATTTGGTCCAAGGCTTCAATTAGATTCACTGTGTCCCTGTTTAGTTTCTGCTTTCCTGAAGGACCCATTTCAGAGAGCTGGGTGTTGAAGTCACCCACTATTATTGTGTGAGGTGCGATGTGTGCTTTGAGCTTTAGTAAAGTTTCTTTTACGAATGAGGGTGCCCTTGCATTTGGAGCATAGATATTCAGAATTGAGAGTTCTTCTTGGTGGATTTTTCCTTTGATCACTATGAAGTGTCCTTCTCTGTCTTTTTTGAGGACTTTAGGTTGAAAGTCAATTTTATCTGATATTAGGATGGCTACTCTGGCTTGTTTCTTGGGGCCATTTGCTTGTAAAATTGTTTCCAGCCTTTTACTCTGAGGTAGTGTTTGTCTTTGACACTGAGGTGTGTTTCCTGCATGCAGCAAAATGCTGGGTCCTGTTTACATATCCAGTCTGTTAGTCTATGTCTTTTAATTGGGGAATTAAGACCATTGATATTAAGAGAGATTAAGGCATAGTGATTATTGCCACCTGCCATTCTTTTTTTTTTTAATTTATTTTATTTTATTTTTTTAATTTACATTCCAAATCACTTCCCCTTTCCCGTTTCCTCCCTCCCCGAAAGTCCCATAAGCCCCCTTACCTCCCTCTTTTCTCCGTTCAACCCCCTCTCATTACTCTGTCCTGGCGTTCCCCTACATCCAGTCTTTCCAGGACCAGGGGTCTCTCCTTCCAACTTTATAGAAATCTATTGATATGCTGATTGTGTCTAGGGTATTCTGAGATTCTGGGTCAATATCCCCTTATCAGTGACTGCATACCATGTGTGATCTTTTGTGATTGGGTTACCTCACTAAGGATGATATTTTCAAGTTCTGACCATTTGCCTAGGAATTTCGTGAATTCATTGTTTTTAATTGCAGAATAGTATTCCATTGTGTAAATATACCACATCTTCTGAATCCATTCCTCCGTTGAGGGACATCTGGGTTCTTTCCAGCTTCTGGCTATTATAAATAAGGCTGCTATGAATATAGTGGAGCATGTGTCCTTATTGCATGCAAGTAAAGTCTCTGGGTATATGCCCAGGAGTGGTATAGCCAGATGCTCCGGAAGTGTCATGCCCAGTTTTCTGAGGAGCCACCAGACTGCTTTCCAGAGTGGTTGTACCAGCCTGCAATTCCACCAGCAGTGGAGGAGTGTTCCTCTTTCTCCACATCCTCGCCAACAACTGCTGTCTCCTGTGTTTTTGATCTTAGCCATCCTGACTGGTGTGAGATGGAATCTCAGGGTTGTTTTGATTTGCATTTCCCTAATGACTAAGGATGATGAACATCTCTTTAGGTGCTTCTCAGCCATTAGATATTCTTCAGGTGAGAACTCTTTGTGTAGCTCTGTACCCCATTTTTTAATAGGGTTACTTGCCTCTCTGGAGTTTAACTTCTTGAGTTCTTTGTATATCTTGGATATTAGCCCTCTGTCGGATGTAAGGTTGGTAAAGATCATTTCCCAGTTAGTTGGTTGCCGCTTTGTCTTTTTGACGGTGTCTTTTGCCTTGCAAAAACTTTGTAATTTAATGAGGTCCCATTTGTCTATTCTTGATCTTAGAGTATAAGCTATTGGAGTTCTGTTCAGGAAATTCTCCCCTGTGCCCATATGTTCAAGGTTCTTCCCTAGTTTCCCTTCTATTAGTTTCAGTGTGTCTGGTTTTATGTGGAGATCTTTGATCCACTTAGAATTGAGCTTAGTGCAAGGAGATAAGGATGGGTCAATTTGCATTCTTCTGCATGTTGACCTCCAGCTGAGCCAGCACCATTTGTTGAAAAGGCTATCTTTTTTCCACTGGATGGTTTTAGCTCCTTTGTCAAAGATCAAGTGACCATAGGAGTGTGGATTCATTTCTGGGTCTTCAATTCTGTTCCATTGATCTACATGTCTGTTACTGTACCAATACCATGCAGTTTTTAACACTATTGCTCTGTAGTACAGCTTGAGGTCCGGGATACTGATTCCCCCAGAGGTTCTTTTACTCTTGAGAATAGTTTTAGCTATTCTGGGTTTTCTGTTATTCCAGATGAATTTTTGAATTGCTCTTTCTAACTCTATGAAGAATTGAGTTGGGATTTTGATGGGGATTGCATTGAATCTGTGTATTACTTTTGGTAAGATGCTCATTTTTACTATATTAATCCTGCCAATCCATGAGCATGGCAGATTTTTCCATCTTCCGAGGTCTTCTTCAATTTCTTTCTTCAGAGACTTGAAGTTCTTGTCATACAGATCTTTCACTTGTTTGGTTAACATCACGCCAAGATACTTAATATGGTTTGTGGCTATCGTAAAGGGTATTATTTCTCTTACTTCTTTCTCAGCCTGCTTATCCTTTGAGTATAGGAAGGCTTCTGACTTGCTTGAGTTGATTTTATATCCGGCCACTTTGCTGAAGTCGTTTATCAGCTGTAGGAGTTCTCTGGTGGAGTTCTTTGGGTCGCTTATGTATACTATCATATCGTCTGCAAATAGTGATAGTTTGACTTCTTCCTTTCCAATTTGTATCCCTTTGACCTCTTTTTCTTGTCTAATTGCTCTAGCTAGAACTTCAAGTACTATATTGAAAAGATATGGAGAGAGAGGGCAGCCTTGTCTAGTCCCTGATTTTAGTGGGATTGCTTCAAGTTTCTCTCCGTTTAGATTGATGCTGGCTACTGGTTTGCTGTAAATTGCTTTTACTATGTTTAGATATGGGCCTTGAATTCCTGATCTTTCCAAGACCTTTAGCATGAAAGGATGCTGAATTTTGTCAAATGCTTTCTCAGCATCTAAGGAGATGACCATGTGGTTTTTTTCTTTGAGATTGTTTATGTAGTGGATTACATTGATGGATTTCCTTATATTGAACCATCCCTGCATCCCTGGGATGAAGCCTACTTGATCGTGGTGAATGATCGTTTTGATGTGTTCTTGGATTCGGTTGGCAAGAATTTTATTGAGTATTTTTGCATCGATATTCATAAGAGAGATTGGCCTGAGATTCTCTTTCTTTGTCGGATCTTTGTGTGCTTTTGGTATTAGTGTAATTGTGGCTTCATAGAACGAGTTGGGTAGTGTTCCTTCTGTTTCTATTTTGTGGAACAGTTTGAAGAGTATTGGTGTTAGGTCTTCTTTGAAGGTCTGATAGAATTCTGCACTAAAACCATCTGGACCTGTGCTTTTTTTGGTTGGAAGACTTCCAATGACAACTTCTATTTCTTCAGGGGTTATAGGACGGTTTAGATGGTCTATTTGATCCTGATTTAATTTTGGTACTTGGTATCTGTCAAGGAAATTGTCCATTTCCTCAAGATTTTCTAGTTGTGTTGAATACAGGTTTTTGTAGTAGGATCTGATGATTTTTTGAATTTCCTCAGTTTCTGTTGTTATCTCTCCCTTTTCGTTTCTGATTTTATTAATTTGGATACTATCTCTGTGCCCTCTGGTTAGTCTGGCTAAGGGCTTATCTATCTTGTTGATTTTCTGAAAGAACCAACTCCTCGTTTTGTTGATTCTTTGTATGGTTTTATTTGTTTCTACTTGATTGATTTCAGCCCTGAGTTTGATGATTTCCTGCCTTCTACTCCTCTTTGGTGTATTTGCTTCTTTTTGTTCCAGGGCTTTCAGGTGTGCCATTAAGCTGTTAGTGTATGCTGTCTCCCGTTTCTTTTTGGCGGCACTCAGGGCTATGAATTTTCCTCTTAGCACTGCTTTCATTGTGTCCCATAAGTTAGGGTATGTTGTGCCTTCATTTTCATTAACTTTCAAAAAGTCTTTGATTTCTTTCTTTATTTCCACCTTGACCAAGTTATCATTGAGTAGAGCATTGTTCAGCCTCCATGTGTACGTGGGTTTTCTTTTGTTTTTGTTGCCATTGAAGACCACCCTTATTCCATAGTGATCTGATAGGAGGCATGGGATTATTTCTATCTTCTTGTATCTGTTGAGGTCTGATTTGTGACCAATTATATGGTCAATTTTGGAGAAGGTACCATGAGGAGCTGAGAAGAAGGTGTATTCTTTAGCTCTAGGATGAAATGTTCTATATATATCAGTTAGTTCCATTTGGTCCAAGGCTTCAATTAGATTCACTGTGTCCCTGTTTAGTTTCTGCTTTCCTGAACGATCCATTTCAGGGAGCGGGGTGTTGAAGTCACCCACTATTATTGTGTGCGGTGCGATGTGTGCTTTGAGTTTTAGTAAAGTTTCTTTTACGAATGAGGGTGCCCTTGCATTTGGAGCATAGATATTCAGGATTGAGAGTTCTTGATGGTGGATTTTTCCCTTGATCAGTATGTAGTGTCCTTCTGTGTCTTTTTTGATGACTTTGGGTTGAAAATCAATTTTATCCGATATTAGGATGGCTACTCCACCTCGTTTCTTGGGGCCATTTGCTTGTAAAATTGTTTTCCAGCCTTTTACTCTGAGGTAGTGTTTGTCTTTGACACTGAGGTGCGTTTCCTGCATGCAGCAAAATGCTGGGTCCTGTTTACGTATCCAGTCTGCTAGTCTATGTCTTTTAATTGGGGAATTGAGACCATTGATATTAAGAGAGATTAAGGCATAGTGATTATTGCCATCTGCCATTCTTGACGCTATCTTTATGTTTGAGTGGTTATCTACTTTTGGGTTTGATTCAAGAAGGTTATTATCTCATTTTTTCCAGGGTGTTGTTTCTCTCCCTGTATTGGAGGTTTCCACCTATTATCCGTTGCAGGGCTGGATTTGTGGAAAGATATTGTGAAAATTTGGTTTTATCATGGAATATCTTGGTCTCTCCATCTATGGTGATTGAGAGTTTTGCTGGGTATAGTAGTCTAGGCTGGCATTTGTGCTGTCTTAGTGTCTGCATGAGATCTGCCCAGGATCTTCTGGCTTTCATAGTCTCTGGTGAGAAGTCTGATGTGATTCGGATAGGTCTTCCTTTGTATGTTACTTGGCCCTTTTCTCTTACTGCATTTAGTATTCTTTCTTTGTTTAGAACATTCGGTGTTTTGATTATTATGTGACGGGAGGTATTTCTGTTCTGGTCCAGTCTGTTTGGAGTTCTGTAGGCTTCTTGTATGTTCATCGGCATCTCTCTCTTTAAGTTAGGGAAGTTTTCCTCCATAATTTTGTTGAAGATGTTTACTGGCCCTTTAAGTTGCAAATCTTCACTCTCATCTATACCTATAATCCTTAGGTTTGGTCTTCTCATTGTGTCCTGGATTTCCTGGATGTTTTGGGTTACGCGGTTTTTGCATTTTGCATTTTCTTTGACTGTTGAGTCGATGCTTTCTATGGAATCTTCAGCACCTGAGATTCTTTCTTCCATCTCTTGTATTCTATTGTTGATGTTTGCATCTATGACTCCTGATTTCTTCCCAAGGTTTTCTATCTCCAAAGTTGTCTCCCTTTGTGATTTCTTAGTTGTTTCTACTTCCTTTTTTAGTTCCTGGATGGATTTGCTGAGATCCTTCACTTGTTTGTTTGTATTTTCCTATATTTCTTTAAGGTATTTTTGCATTACCTCTTTCAGGATTTCTTCCTGATGACCCACGTTCTCCTGCATTTCTCTGAGCGATTTTTGTGTTTCCTCCTCATGGGATTCCATCTGTTGATCCATCGTCTCCTGCATTTCTTTAAGCAGTTCTCGTGTTTCCTTTGTAAGGGCATCTAACCGTTGATTCATTTCTTTAAGCAATTTTTGTGTTGCCTCCTTATGGGCATCCGTCTGTTGACCCATATTCTTCTGCATTTCTTTATGCAAATTTTGTGATTCCTTTGTGAGTGCATCTACCCATTGATTCATCTCGTTAAGCGATTTTTGTGTTGTCTCCTTGTGCGCCTCCATCTTTTGATCCATGTTCTCCCGCATTTCTCTAAGCGATTTTTGTGTTTACTTTGTAAGGGCTTCTAACCGTTGATTCATGGTCTCCTGTAACTCTTTATGAGATTTATTTGTGTCCTTCTTGTGATCCTCTAATAGCACCATGAGAAGTGATTTTAAATCCAGATCTTGTCTTTCGGGTGTGGTGGGGTATCCAGGACTTGCTGCTGTTGGAGAGTTGGGTTCGGATGGTCCCACATTACTTTGATTACTGTTAGTAACATTCCTACGTTTGCCTTTTGCCATCTGGATACCTCTGGTGTTAGTTGGTCCTACTGCCACTGGCTGTTGGTTGGACCTCCTGTGAGCCTGCAAAGCTATTTCTGCCCCCCCTGGATTACCAGGATTCCCCTGGCACCGATTTCTGGGGCCTGCCTGCTCCTGAGTGACTTTGGAGCCCTAATGTGCTTTGCCCCAAGTGATCTTATATTGGGGAGGCCTTGCACATCTAAAGGCTCAGCCTAGTGGATTCCTGGAGCAGAGGTCGCCAAAGGGAGGGTGGCAGGCTCCTGCCCTGTGCAGGGGTGTGTGATCTCTCCTGGGGGGGGAGGGGGCGTCCCTCTGCCAGGCAGAAGTCCCACAGCAGATCTGGCGCGCTGGTCACTGCAGATCAGCCCAGCACCTGGGAGCAGGTTACACACAAGCTGCCTGAACCCGAAGCGATATTATGCCTGTCTGTCTCTGAGCCTGGTGGTCCCAACTACCTGGTCACTGGAGCAAAGATGGCGGAGGGCACTCTCCGTGGCGCTGCTCACCCTGTGGTCACGATGGCCCGCCGATCTGGCACCCAGACGACCACAGCGCCAACCCGCCCTCGGGCACAGAAGGAAGCCCCAACAGGCCGTGTCCCAAGTGATGTTATATTGGGGGGAGAGCCTGGGTACCGGTCTCTCCAGCGCAGTCCTTGGGAACAGAGGTCGCGGAAGGGAAGCTGGCAGGCTCCCTCCCTGCGCGGGGTCCCTCCACCAGGCAGAAGGTCCCACCGCGGAACTGGCGCGCTGGTTACTGCAGATCAGCCCAGCACCTGGGAGCAGGTTACACACAAGCTGCCTGAAACCGAAGCGATATTATGCCTGTCTGTCTCTGAGCCTGGCGGTCCCAACTACCTGGTCACTGGAGCAAAGATGGCGGAGGAGCTAGTCTATGTCTTTTAATTGGGGAATTGAGACCATTGATATTAAGAGAGATTAAGGCATAGTGATTATTGCCATCTGCCATTCTTGACGCTATCTTTATGTTTGAGTGGTTATCTACTTTTGGGTTTGATTCAAGAAGGTTATTATCTCATTTTTTCCAGGGTGTTGTTTCTCTCCCTGTATTGGAGGTTTCCACCTATTATCCGTTGCAGGGATGGATTTGTGGAAAGATATTGTGAAAATTTGGTTTTATCATGGAATATCTTGGTCTCTTCATCTATGGTGATTGAGAGTTTTGCTGGGTAGAGTAGTCTAGGCTGGCATTTGTGCTGTCTTAGTGTCTGCATGAGATCTGCCCAGGATCATCTGGCTTTCATAGTCTCTGGTGAGAAGTCTGATGTGATTCGGATAGGTCTTCCTTTGTATGTTACTTGGCCCTTTTCTCTTACTGCATTTAGTATTCTTTCTTTGTTTAGAACATTCGGTGTTTTGATTATTATGTGACGGGAGGTATTTCTGTTCTGGTCCAGTCTGTTTGGAGTTCTGTAGGCTTCTTGTACGTTCATCGGCATCTCTCTCTTTAGGTTAGGGAAGTTTTCCTCCATAATTTTGTTGAAGATGTTTACTGGCCCTTTAAGTTTCAAATCTTCACTCTCATCTATACCTATAATTCTTAGGTTTGGTCTTCTCATTGTGTCCTGGATTTCCTGGATGTTTTGGGTTATGCGTTTTTTGCATTTTGCATTTTCTTTGACTGTTGAGTCGATGCTTTCTATGGAATCTTCAGCACCTGAGATTCTTTCTTCCATCTCTTGTATTCTATTGTTGATGTTTGCATCTATGACTCCTGATTTCTTCCCAAGGTTTTCTATCTCCAAAGTTGTCTCCCTTTGTGATTTCTTAGTTGTTTCTACTTCCTTTTTTAGTTCCTGGATGGATTTGCTGAGATCCTTCACTTGTTTGTTTGTATTTTCCTGTATTTCTTTAAGGTATTTTTGCATTACCTCTTTCAGAATTTCTTCCTGATGACCCACGTTCTCCTGCATTTCTCTGAGCGATTTTTGTGTTTCCTCCTCATGGGATTCCATCTGTTGATCCATCGTCTCCTGCATTTCTTTAAGCAGTTCTCGTGTTTCCTTTGTAAGGGCATCTAACCGTTGATTCATTTCTTTAAGCAATTTTTGTGTTGCCTCCTTATGGGCATCCGTCTGTTGACCCATATTCTTCTGCATTTCTTTATGCAAATTTTGTGATTCCTTTGTGAGTGCATCTACCCGTTGATTCATCTCATTAAGCGATTTTTGTGTTGTCTCCTTGTGCGCCTCCATCTTTTGATCCATGTTCTCCCGCATTTCTCTAAGCGATTTTTGTGTTTCCTTTGTAAGGGCTTCTAACCGTTGATTCATGGTCTCCTGTAACTCTTTATGAGATTTTATTTGTGTCCTTCTTGTGATCCTCTAATAGCATCATGAGAAGTGATTTTAAATCCAGATCTTGTCTTTCGGGTGTGGTGGGGTATCCAGGACTTGCTGCTGTTGGAGAGTTGGGTTCGGATGGTCCCACATTACTTTGATTACTGTTAGTAACATTCCTACGTTTGCCTTTTGCCATCTGGATACCTCTGGTATTAGTTGGTCCTGCTGCCACTGGCTGTTGGTTGGACCTCCTGTGAGCCTGCAAAGCTATTTCTGCCCCCCCTGGATTACCAGGATTCCCCTGGCACCGATTTATGGGGCCTGCCTGCTCCTGAGTGACTTTGGAGCCCTAATGTGCTTTGCCCCAAGTGATCTTATATTGGGGAGGCCTTGCACATCTAAAGGCTCAGCCTAGTGGATTCCTGGAGCAGAGGTCGCCAAAGGGAGGCTGGCGGGCTCCTGCCCTGTGCAGGGGTGTGTGATCTCTCCTGGGGGAGGAGGGGGCATCCCTCTGCCAGGCAGAAGTCCCACAGCAGATCTGGCGCGCTGGTCACTGCAGATCAGCCCAGCACCTGGGAGCAGGTTACACACAAGCTGCCTGAAACCGAAGCGATATTATGCCTGTCTGTCTCTGAGCCTGGCGGTCCCAACTACCTGGTCACTGGAGCAAAGATGGCGGAGGGCACTCTCCGTGGCGCCGCTCACCCTGTGGTCACGATGGCCCGCCGATCTGGCACCCAGACGACCACAGCGCCAACCCGCCCTCGGGCACAGATGGAAACCCCAACAGGCCGTGTCCCAAGTGATGTTATATTGGGGGGAGAGCCTGGGTACAGGTCTCTCCAGCGCAGTCCGCGGGAACTGCCACCTGCCATTATTGACGCTATCTTTATGTTTGAGTGGTTATCTACTTTTGGGTTTGAAGCAAGAAGGTTACTATCTCATTTAACAAAAAGGAAGGCACGACATACCCTAATTTATGGGACACAATGAAAGCAGTGTTAAGAGGAAAATTCATAGCCCTGAGTGCTGCCAAAAATAAATGGGAGACAGCATACACTAACAGCTTAATGGCACACCTGAAAGCCCTGGAACAAAAAGAAGCAAATACACCAAAGAGGAGTAGAAGGCAGGAAATCATCAAACTCAGGGCTGAAATCAATCAAGTAGAAACAAATAAAACCATACAAAGAATCAACAAAACGAGGAGTTGTTTCTTTGAGAAAAATCAACAAGATAGATAAGTCCTTAGCAAGACTAACCAGAGGGCACAGAGACAGTATCCAAATTAATAAAATCAGAAACGAAAAGGGAGAGATAAAAACAGAAACTGAGGAAATTCAAAAAATCATCAGATCCTACTACAAAAGCCTGTATTCAACACAACTAGAAAATCTTGAGGAAATGGACAATTTCCTTGACAGATACCAAATACCAAAATTAAATCAGGTTCAAATAGACCATCTAAACCATCCTATAACCCCTGAAGAAATAGAAGTCTTCATTGGAAGTCTTCCAACCAAAAAAAGCACAGGTCCAGATGGTTTTAGTGCAGAATTCTATCAGACCTTCAAAGAAGACCTAACACCAATACTCTTCAAACTGTTCCACAAAATAGAAACAGAAGGAACACTACCCAACTCGTTCTATGAAGCCACAATTACGCTAATACCAAAAGCACACAAAGATCCGACAAAGAAAGAGAATCTCTGGCCAATCTTTCTTATGAATATCGATGCAAAAATACTCAATAAATTTCTTGCCAACCAAATCCTAGAACACATCAAAACGATCATTCACCATGATCAAGTAGGCTTCATCCCAGGGATGCAGGGATGGTTCAATATAAGGAAATCCATCAATGTAATCCACTATATAAACAATCTCAAAGAAAAAAACCACATGGTCATCTCATTAGATGCTGAGAAAGCATTTGACAAAATTCAGCATCCTTTCATGCTAAAGTTCTTGGAAAGATCAGGAATTCGAGGCCCATATATAAACTTAGTAAAAGCAATTTACAGCAAACCGATAGCCAACATCAATCTAAATGGAGAGAAACTTGAAGCAATCCCACTAAAATCAGGGCCTAGACAAGGCTGCCTTCTCTCTCCATATCTTTTCAAAATAGTACTTGAAGTTCTAGCTAGAGCAATTAGACAACAAAAGGAGGTCAAAAGGATACAAATAGGAAAGGAAGAAGTCAAACTATCACTATTTGCAGACGATATGATAGTATATTTAAGCGACCCAAAGAACTCCACCAGAGAACTCCTACAGCTGATAAACAACTTCAGCAAAGTGGCCAGAATAAAATTAACTCAAGCAAGTCAGTAGCTTTCCTATACTCAAAGGATAAGCAGGCTGAGAAAGAAGTAAAAGAAATGATACCCTTCATGACAGCCACAAACCATATTAAGTATCTTGGTGTGACTCTAATCAAACAAGTGAAAGATCTGTATGACATAAACTACAAGTCTCTGATGAAAGAAATTGAAGAAGACCTCAGAAGATGGAAAAATCTGCCATGCTCATGGATTGGCAGGATTAATATAGTAAAAATGACCATCTTACCAAAAGTAATATACAGACTCAATGCAATCCCCATCAAAATCCCAACTCAATTCTTCATAGAGTTAGAAAGAGCAATTAAAAAATTCATCTGGAATAACAGAAAACCCAGAAAAGCTAAAACTATTCTCAAGAGTAAAAGAACCTCTGGGGGAATCAGTATCCCGGACCTCAAGCTGTACTACAGAGGAATAGTGTTAAAAACTGCATGGTATTGGTACAGTGACAGGCATGTAGATCAATGGAATAGAATTGAAGATCCAGATGAATCCACACTCCTATGGTCACTTGATCTTTGACAAAGGAGCTAAAACCATCCAGTGGGGAAAAAAAAAGCCTTTTCAACAAATGGTGCTGGCTCAACTGGAGGTCAACATGCAGAAGAATGCAAATTGACCCATTCTTATCTCCTTGCACTAAGCTCAATTCCAAGTGGATCAAGGACCTCCACATAAAACCAGACACACTGAAACTAATAGAATGGAAACTAGGGAAGAACCTTGAACATATGGGCACAGGGGAGAATTTCCTGAACAGAACTCAAATAGCTTATGCTCTAAGATCAAAAATTGACAAATGGGACCTCATTAAATTACAAAGTTTTTGCAAGGCAAAAGACACTGTCAAAAAGACACAGAGGTAATCAACTAACTGGGAAATGATCTTTACCAACCCTACATCCGACAGAGGGTTAATATCCAATATATACAATGAACTCAAGAAGTTAAACTCCAGAGAGACAAGTAACCCTATTAAAAAAATGGGGTACAGAGCTAAACAAAGAGTTCTCACCTGAAGAATATCTAATGGCTGAGAAGCACCTAAAGAGATGTTCATCATCGTTAGTAAAGAGATAAATGCAAATCAAAACAACCCTGAGATTCCACCTCACACCAGGTAGAATGGCTAAGACCAAAAACACAGGAGATAGCAGTTGTTGGCAAAGATGTGGAGAAAGAGGAACACTCCTCCACTGCTGGTGGAATTGCAAGCTGGTACAACCACTCTGGAAAGCAGTGTGGCCATTCCTCAGAAAACTGGGCATGACACTCCCGGAGGATCCTGCTATATCACTCCTTGGCATATACCCAGAGACTTTCCCTGCATGCAATATGGACACATGCTCCACTATGTTCATAGCAGCCTTATTTATAATAGCCAGAAGCTGGAAAGAACCCAGATGTCCCTCAACGGAGGAATGGATTCAGAAGATGTGGTATTTGTACACAATGGAATACTACTCTGCAATTAAAAACAATGAATTCACGAAATTCCTAGGCAAATGGTCAGAACCTGAAAATATCATCCTTAGTGAGGTAACCCAATCACAAAAGAACACACCTGGTATGCAGTCACTAATAAGGGGATATTCACCCAGAATCTTGGAACACCCTAGACACAATTCGCATATCAATAGATTTCCAAGAAGATGGAAGGAGAGATCCCTGGTCCTGGAAAGACTGGATGTAGGGGAATGCCAGGACAGAGAAGCGAGAAGGGGTTACATGGGGAAAAGAGGGAGGGAAGGGGGCTTATGGGACTTTCGGGGAGGAAGGAAACGGGAAAGGGGAAATGATTTGGAATGTAAATAAAAAAAACTTAGAAAATAAAAAAAAAATAAGTTCAAAAAAAACATACAGAACAAAAACTAACTAAACACCAGACATGTTGGGAAACCTCTGCCATCTACCTCACCTTTTACCTGATAACACTTTTAGATTCTGGGCTGATGGAAGCTAGTGATATGCTATGTCAATACAAACCAAAGGAAAATCAATGTTATGATTGTATATTCAGTGGTGGGGTGCAGAGGTGGTCAGTGTTCTACATTCCTATGTCATAAACATTTAATCATATGATAAAATAAGTTTTCCTAGCACAGATGACCCTTTTTAAGATTTTCCCATTTTTGTGATTATCCCCAGGCTGTTCTTTAGGGTGGGGTATGACTTTATACCAAGAGCTGGCACATTATGGCCTAGTGTCAGGAACTTATGGTTTGTTCCTGGAACTGGCACCTTATGGCCTTAAAAAAAAAAAAAAAGAAGATGAAGGCTGGCCCTTAAATGGAGACAAATGGGGTTTATGCTGTCTTTTCATGCCTTGTATATTGGCTCCATTCTCCCATGCCCCTCTGCCTCTAGAGCAGTGACACCTCTAAAAGATGTGTGCAATTCATAAATATTATATTAAAGGGCTAAATTAAGGCTATTATGGCTTTACTGTTACCAAGGAGAAAAACTAAGATGATAATGTTCTTATAGGTGAGCATTCTTGAATCATAAAACAGGCCAGTCGGCATAGCATCTTCTTGGGCCTATTGCTTAAAGCTTTGATAGTCTTGAAGGGTTGTACAATAAAACAAAAGGGTTCAAAGCTTACTATTGTACAATTAATGGAATTTATGTGCATGGATACATTTGGACTCAATTATTTCTTAACAGCTAAATTCATGGAGATAGGACAAGTATCCTACGAAGTATGTCACTGGTCTGTATTAATGTTCCCAGAAGGAAATTTCAACTAAACATGCTGCAAAGCTAATTAAACAAGGAGTGCTTGAGGATTGTAGAGAATTTTTAGTGTTACAAGTCCAGAGGCAAATGATCATTGTCCATGTTTAGCCCTCAGCGACAACTTATTTTCCTCCTCTGTATATGACCTACTAGCTTTTGTGACTTCTAGATAAATCGTTTGGACTATACCATCATAACATTGATTTTCCTTTGTTTTGTATTGACATAGCATACCACCAGCTTCCACCAGCCCAGAATCTAAAAGTGTTATCAGGTATAAGCTGAGGTAGATAGCAAAGGTTTTCCAGCCAGTCTGATGTTTATACAAGTGTCTTAAAGAATAATACACTTCAGTTAGTTTTTGTTATGTATATTTTATAAACCTCATAAAAGCTGCTTCTACATTAGAATATAAAATTGTGTTTATATATGTATTGTTTGTACAATGTTTTCTCATATTTTTGTTCGAGAATAAACTATCCATAATATTTGAAGTGAGAATTCTGGGTTTTGTTTTTCATTTTGTATGTACATCAGCACTACAAAGAAAACACTTCACTGTCTGGCTTAGATAAGAAAAAAAAGTGGAGAAAAATATACCCAATAGTTATCATTTTTGGAGGTATGCCAAAACCAATCATCACACATTTGATTTTAAAAAATAGTTAATAAGACACATAAAATTTCAAGAGTATCTGAGGATTGTATCTGTTATCTCTGTGAATAGTAAAATTATCATCCATTTTCTTATGGTAGAAGGTAAATTGGTAGTATACGTGAGTTCCATATGGTTCTATTTGAGTAATTATGCTCAAAGGTTAGTAGCAGACGATACAGAGCAAAATAAAGCACTGTAAAAGAAAACAATCCTAATGTGCATTCTTGCACGATATCTAAATGGCAGAAGTTAGTTAGAGAGTCAACATGGAAGATCTACTGTGAATATTATGTAAAGCCTTATTTTAAGAGAAGGCTTAGCTACCTTGTGAACATTAATGGTAACAAGTAATCTGTGATGAGATAGAAGAGTTAACTTGCTACCTATGTGTCCTCATAGAAATGAGTTACAGACAGGGATAAAGAGCATTATCAGAACAGGCATGAGAGAATGTCAAATTCCTGAATATTCTGAAGGCAGTGAAGAATTGCCTTGAGAATTTCATTCCTGATTTCAATCCAACTGATAGGTATTGAATTCTAAAGAAAAGTGAAAATAGATATCTGGATGATGAGAAATGAATAAGAGTCCTGCAGAGTGACTTTTTCTCTAGGAGGTCATTTTCATGATAAATCTGCTGTTCAAGAAGAAACCAAAAGCAGGGAAAGACACCTCTTAGTGCACTGTGAGGAACATTTAAATACTCTAAGCCTTGTCTCAGTCCATTTCGAAGTGGAAGTAAAACAAGCACTAAAACTGCCAAGTGCCAGATTTAGACCTTTGGCGGTAGCAATTCCGTTTTATTTTCTGTAATTAAACCTGTTTACTCATTTTCTAGAATTTTGCAGCAGGTATAAAAGCAGTTTAGGAAAATTTAAGTGTACTGAATAAAGTTAGAAGAATGAGATTTTTGTTATTAATTGTCATTCATTTGTTTTATTTGCATGTCATGATGATCTTATCTATTTTCCAATTAGTTTTTGTTCCTTTTAGATGTCAAGTGATTCCACCAAGAAATCCCCAATGTATTTTATGATGGGTTTGGTAAAAGGGCCTGATCTAGCAGATAATTACACATTCCAAGGCAATTTTATAGCCTTTTATTTCATAGCCCATGAAGTTCAATATTTTGTGAATTTTATAGTCCATGAAATAAGAGCTGGTATAGCAAGAAGTTAAACCATTTGGACTTAAAAATGAATGTTAATTCTGAGAAGCATTATGTTATAGGCCAGTTGCCTGATGAGTTTTCGAGTAATGTCATTGCTATATATTTAAGACAGTTTCTATCGCATTTTTATTTGAGAATATGTTTAAGGCCAAAAAAGTCTGGGGTAAAGCAGGATGGATTTCAATTGTAATGCACACAGACACCTGTCTCTATGGCTTCCGTAATTCACATTAGACCTTAATAACCCTGGTGAGATTAGCCAGAAACCCTGAAAAGCTGCCACACTAACCCTCTCAAAAGGAAAGATAATAAAACACACACATATTTAAATCTGTAAAATTACTAATGATGTATTCAATGAGTGACTTTTATGCTAAATGGACATTACATGTCCCCTGTGTATGATCACTGTGTTTCTATAAAAAAGTTGTCTTAACTTTGAAATCATGCTCAAAGTTTGGAGACTCAGTATATAGCTTAGGGGAAGCACTCCTCAATGTGTATTCCACAAACACATACTTTGTGATTGATTAAAACAAAGTCTTTGAAAACAATACTGTGGAAAAAAAAACCAATTCCATTGGAGTAATTTTAAATCAGGATTTACTGAGAACTGTTTATCAGGGTGTAGGAGAAGACCCTGAGGTGCAGCAGATTCTAGACAATTTTCAAATCACTTCAGAATGTATCTTATTTTATTTTCATTATTTTGTGTGAATGTATATTCATATACTACATGCTTCCTGTTGCCCGTGCATCCAGAAAGAAGACATCAAATATCTTAGACCTGAACAACAGTCCAGAATCAATTTGCTTTCTCTGGAAGGGTGGTCAGTGTTCTTAACCATTGAGAGATTTCTAAATCCTTGCCTTTTATAAAATTACAGCCACTTTATACTCCTTAAAGGTGTTATGAAGCTTTTGCTTTCCTAACAAAAAGGAACTGATTTTTTTTAAGTTAGTAGATATGAAAGAGACAATGTTTAGCCCTTCCTTACCGTTTAGCTATAAAATTCCTTGCTTTCCAAGAGTTTAGGAGATCTTTTGAGAAATAGTGCTGGTTTATGATAAGTTTTCTTTGCTGAAGAAATAAGTCAATCCAGCCAAGTTTTTAAAAGGCAGGTTTATTTGGGAATGCACTCCCTGGTGAATTCACCAATCTCAGCGAGGAAACCTGAAAAACTGGAAGACTAAGGCATTGGAGCTTTTTATAGAATGGGTAAGGTTGTGGGAGGTATGTGGGTGGGTGGGACTGGGTTGTTGGCGACTTCAGGCGTGGAAGGTAGGTACTCCTGTCAAGAATCACAGAAATGCAGGACTGGGCTTTTGGGCTCCTTTTCTTTTCAGAGGCTTTCTGAGTGGGACTGAGTGTTGTTGGAGGAATAAGAGGAATGGAATTTGCTAGATCATGTTGGACACATGGGTAAGCTAGGAGGTCCAATGTAAGAGTTCATATAAACTTTTAATATAGAACAATTCTTTGTCTCTTTACCTCCTATTACAAGTACATATAGTCAGACAGTTATTGTACAATAATGCTAATGAAAACTAATAAGTGGACCAGCAGCTCAGAGCAGGAAACGAGATAGCAGCAGTCACAAAATATGTTCTTGGCTATAGGATTTCCTATCTCTTCCTAAATGAGCACACTCAGGTGAAGGTTAACCTGGAGCTCGCCACTGAAAGTTACCAGCTCTAGGAACAGTCCATAAAATCCAGAACAAGATCATAAAACCCCCTCCCAAAGAACAGCCTGGGAATAAGCACAAATATGAGGAAGTATCTTATCTTAGGATGGACTAGCTGTACTGGGCAAACCTATCTCATCCTATGGTTACATACTGATGACACAGGAATGCAGACCACTGACCACCTGTGACCCCCTAGCACCTACCCATGATATTTTAGATTACTTAATCTTTATAGAGAGATTCACCCAGTTCCCTATGAGAAGGTCTGTGTGCCTTTGTCTGGGGTCACCATTTCAAAAAATAATTGACTTCTGCCTACTGGTTGATTCTGCAAAATAAACACTCTTTGCCTTTCTGTACTATCTGAGTCTGGGGTCTTCCTTCAGTGATTTTCAGACCCTTATAATAGTAGCCTTGATAAAGGCTATGTTGAAGTCTATAGATGGGGAGTCTAGTCAAAACAATACACTATCTCTGCCCTCGGTTGGAGATGCAAAATTTCAAACTAACCAAAAGAGACCACTGAAACCAGAGACCCATATCACCTGACCAAGTGACTCCATTCCACCTTAGGAAAACTCAATCTCCTAAACTGTGCTAAGGATATGGGAGGAGTATTTTCTATGCAATATATTGTGGAGAGGCCACCATATGGCTGAAATGAGATTGCCTTGCATTTGAATTTCTCAAAAAATTTCCTTTTCCTTCTTCCTTTTTCTTTCAGATAATGGCCATAGCATCTGTATACATTCTAGACACTCTGAGCTGTTTTATCCTTTCTCTGAAGCCTCCACAACTCACCTTTCCTCCAACCTAATCTCTGCACGATCATCAAATGCCACAGTTGTGACTTTATATATCTTCTTCATTTTTCTCCTCCCTGCAGCTGGTGAGATTATAGCTTACGTTCCCTGAAATTTTTCCTTTAAACTCTAGTAAAATTATTTTCAAATTTCTTTCTGAGTTTGCCATTAAATTATTTTCTTAACAAGATTAAGAAACTATATAAGGACCCTGGATTTCTGGTATATTTCAGGTAGCACCACTCAAAAGTTTTGGTAGCACTAGGTAAGGTATTGGAAATTATGCCAAGGTCTTCTGTTTCATAAAGTGGATTTGCATTTATAATAATGTGATAATAATGAATGTTTTATATTAAATTTTAAAATAATTAAACATGTACACAAAACAGATCTATTTTGAGAAGCAGAGAACAATGTGTACTATTTAAATTAAATATAGGGATATGTATTAATTCTATATATGGTTAATCTATTCTCCATAATTCTTCATTTGAATTCTTTAGTTCACACCTACATTCCCTCTATCAATATTCAACAGGACTCATTCAGCATATAAGCAGCTATGACAATAGTTAGATTCTTAGAAATGAGTTCCTTTTTTTCTTGAGATTGGTTATTCCCAACTGGAGCACACTCTATTGCATTTTTATATTAGCTTTATGAAGGTATAAAATCATAAGTCTATCTAGTTATTTCTGTTACATATTTACTAGAAATTGTTTCCTATGAATCTTGTCTTAAAATATAATATTTCTTTCAAGTAGAGAATTGAGTATTACTTTTAAAATTGCAAATGAAAGATTTCTCATTCATAATTAAGGATGTTCAGGTATAAAATCAGCAATAGATTGCATGTTCAGTTTGAATGCCTAAGGTGAGACTTGTACTGTTTTGGATGACTGGTAGTGAGACTGCAGTATTTCTGAGTTTGTTCAAATGTGCTGAAATCGAGAGGGGAGCAGTTCATAGCAGTGAATGCTGCTCAGCCACACATCTGTCTACAGCTTTCTCTGTACCCATGAGGATGAAAATGTGGGCTTTCAAATCAGTACACTGATGAAGATATTCATGTTCTACTTTAGACTTTCAAAGAGAGATAATAGGACGGACTACCCAAACCTTAATTTGCAGAGAAATAGTATTTAAACTGTGGGTAAAGAGAAAAGTTAGAAAAATTAACCTAAAACATGTGTTTAGCACTGATTTTTAAAGGCTGCTGAAACTTTTAACTGAGGAAATTCTTTCTTTAGTCTACTCATTTTAATTGAGTTTGTGGGAAAGAAGGAAAGTTTTTAAAAACTCAAGTTATCCGTAACAGAGAATCATAAGTCTATCTGGTTATTTCTGTTACATATTTACTAGGAGTTGTTTCCTATGAACATTGTCTTAAAATATAATATTTCTTTCAAGAAGAGTAGTGAGTATTACTATAAGAATGTCAAATGAACAATTTGTCATTCATAATTAAAGATGTTCAGGTATAAACCCAGCAATAGACTGCATATTCAGATAGAATACCTAAGGTGAAACCTGTATTGTTTTGTACTGTCCTTGAACTTGGACAAACTGATCTATATAACTATGTCTGAAAATGTGAAAAAAAGGAAATACATTCTGTAATGTAAGGATACCAGTAACACAGACTTTGTCATATTAAAAAAAAATAAGCAAATAGTATTAAATGTGAGAAGCAATTCACTGGAACAGAGAGATGGAAAACAGCAGCTGTATCACCTAGAAACTGACCCCAAAACTCCTGAAAGCTGCAATTTTGGAGTCTACAAAACTTGCAGGCAGGTCTATAGGAAGGAGGAATCTCTGCAGTGGTGTTGCTCAGCCTCCTCCCCAGCAGTCAGTCATTTACTCCCACTATGAAGCTGGATTCTCACCTTCCAGAATAGCTCAAGTTTGCACTTTTCCAGAGATGTGATATTTTTTTCCACCTCCAGAGTCGCATCACAACTCACCTTTCAGGGAACAAATGATTCAATGCACAGAAACTTTCCATTCAATGATTTACCAATTAGATATGTGTATTTAATTTAGATGTCTTTAATATTTGTATATAGAGAGTAGGTAATTAAAGTACCATTTGTTGAAAAGAGTATTTCATAACATTTCAAAAAGATTATTCTAGATATGTGAGTATATTTATGAACAGTCTATGTTGCTCAGACTTAAGTTGTGAAATTGTCATCAAATTATCTTGTTATCTACATTTGTCCTATATTTTAAGTGTTGGTTTAATGCTTTGAGTTCTTGATTGGACATAGGATAATAGTGTTGGGATGCTCAGTTGACATTCATAATGAGTTCTCACAGTTAGGAGCTAGTTATGAAGGATTATCCATATTGGTTTGATGTTTTAGAGACGTTAGTTACTGATAGTTTTGAAAACTTGGATTATCATCTTTTGCAAAGTGAAAGATTTTAATATTCATTCTGAGGGGTTTGTTGAATACTCAAAAAAGTGTTTTCACAATGCTTATATTCATTAAAATATAGATAAGTTCTAACTAGAAATATAAGGGGAAACAATAATTAATCATTTCTAATATTGGATATTATATAATAAACATATGAATGTATCAGGTCATTCTAGCAAATGCTCACTAGAAGTATAATGGGAAACAATAACTAATAATTTCTAAAGTCGAATATTATATATATAAAAAAATCAATGTATCAGGCCATTCTAGGAAATAAGACTGTTGAGATTTAGAGCATATTAAAAAAGATATTCTGTTGTATTGGTATTAAAAAGTCTATCAACTGAGGCAGTCATGAGGTTGCCATGTCTCTACATCTATTGATGAGAATAACACCTGTCTTAGTTGGAGTTTTACTGCTGTGAACAGACACCATGACCAAGGCAACTCTTATAAGGAAAATACTTAATTGGGGCTGGCTTACAGTTCAGAAGTTCAGTCTAGTATAATTAGGTTGGGAGCAAGAAAAATTTTAGGTAGACATGGTGCAGGAGGAAGTGAGAGTTCTTCGTCTACTCTCTGGGGCTGCTGGGAGAAGACTAGCTTTCAGGCTAACCAAATCACAACCCAATCACAAAAGAACACACATGGTATGCAGTCATTGATAAGGGAATATTAACCCAGAAGCTCGGAATACCCAAGACACAATTCACATATCAATAGATTTCCAAGAAGAGGGAAGGAGATACCCCTGGTCCTGGAAAGACTAGATGTAGGGGAATGCCAGGACAGGGAAGCGAGAGGGGGTTGAATGGGGAACAGGGGGAGGGAGGAACCGGGAAAGGGAAAATCATTTGGAATGTAAATAAAAAAAATATAGAAAATAAAAAAAAGAGTAATTAATGAACTTATATTATTTCAAGAAGTAAAGAATATCATAGTGGCAAATAAATTGAATGAAACTGAATTGAAGCATACTTAGAAGAAAAGATTTGAAAGAAAGGCATTACAATAATATAAATTGTGACATTAATTAAAATAAGAACAACTGACTGCACAAGGAAATGCTATCACCAAACTGTAAGAGTTCAATTAGGTCACCGTTATTACTCTTTATTAAGTTCCTGGTGACATTGTGTTAAGAACAGAGGAGCCACTTTCTGCAAAGAAACAGATATTTAGAATTATGTTGTCAGAACTTGAAAATATCATCCTTAGTGAGGTAACCCAATCACAAAAGAACACACATAGTATGCAGTCACTGATAAGGGGATATTAACCCAGAATCTCGGAACACCCTAGACACAATTCGCATATCAATAGATTTCCAAGAAGATGGAAGGAGAGACCCCTGGTCCTGGAAAGACTGGATGTAGGGGAATGCCAGGACAGAGAAGAGAGAGGGGGTTGAATGGGGAAAAGAGGGAGGGAAGGAGGCTTATGGGACTTTAGGGGAGGGAGGAAACGGGAAAGGGGAAATGATTTTGAATGTAAATGAAAAAACTTAGAAAATAAAATAAAATTAAAAAGAAAGAATTATGTTGTGTCTATGAGGTAGAAATACTGAAATGCAAAATGTAGCATATTGCTCATGGAATTTAGATTTTGCTCTAAATTATAGTTGCTACAACACTCTTTTTATTCATAATCTTATGCTGAGTTCTTGATGGGCCTTCTAGGATACTGGCAAGAATATTTACACTGGGCTAGGAGGGAGAGGGAGTAAGCTCAGAAAAGAATATATAAATTTGGGTTAATACAAAGCTCAAGATAAACACAGCCAAGGAAGTGTGGTATTTCTTTTATCTTGGTCTTCCTGATAAGCCCCTAGAAACAGTGAACACAGGACTTTGTTTATTGCCTTATTTGGCTACTTTGCCTTTGATCTAAGAACAGACCCTATTCTTTGCATGTACCTAGAATGGTATAAAAGCAGACTGGCAAAAAATAAAGGTGCTTCAGCTTCAGCACTGGTTTGAGTCACATTATGTTATAGTGTTTGTTGTCTAATTGTCTTTTCTTTCTTTAATCCTCACTCCCTCCCCTTAGACCCTATTAACTGACTGAGCTGGCTCGGTCATAGTCTCATTTTAATCATACTGAATTCATTTTTACTTCAACTTCAATTGCTTTCTTTTGCATTCCTAATAGCAGTGGTAGCAAAACCTGAGTAACCAATGAAGTGTGAAAGACAACATCAAAAGTCACAAGCAAGACTAACCAAAATCACCATCACAGATGATTGTATTACTATAAAAAGTATCCTGAAATCTAAAGTCCTGAAAGTGACAAAATTAATAATTATTTGAACTCATTAATGACAAAAAATGTATTTAGCTGAGTTACTGTTACCTCAAACATATCATTTTTGGTCAAAACTCCTATATCATGATTAATTTTAAAAGACTATATTAATTGTAAATATACTCACATTTTTTATCATTTAATTTTTTTCTTTTATTGGATATTTTCTTTATTTACATTTTAAATGCATTCCCCTTTCCAGGTCTCCCCCTCCCCCTCCAGCCCTGACATTCCCCTACACTGGGCCCAAGGGCCTCTCTTCCCACTTATGTTAAACAAAACCATTCTCTGCCACATATTCGGCCAGAGCCATGGGTCCCTCCATGTGTACTCTTTGGTTGGTGGTCTTGTCGCTGGAAACTCCAGAGGATCTGGCCGGATGACACTGTTGCTCCCCCCATGGGGCTACAAACCCCCTCAGCTTCTTCATTACATTCTCCAACTCATCCATTGAGTACTCCATGCTCAATCCAATGGTGGTTTAGTCCCTGGGAGCTCTGTGGGTCTGATTGATAAATATTGTTGTTCTTCCTATGGGGTTGCAAACCCCTTCAGCTCTTTCAGTCCTTTTTCTAACTCCTCCATTGGGAACACCATGCTCAGTCCAGTGGTTGACTGCCAGCACCTGCCTCTGTGTTTGTCAAGCTCTGGCAGAGCTTCTCAGGAGACAGTCATATCAGGCTTCTGTCAGCAAGCACTTCCCAGGACCTACAATAGTCTCCAGGTTTGGTGACTGACTATGGGATGGATCCCCAGGTCTGGCAGTCTCTGGATGGCATTTTCCTCAGTCTCTGGTCCACACTTTGTCTTCATATTTCCTCCTGTATTTTGTTTCCCCTTCTAAGAAGGACTGAAACATCCATAATTTGGTCTTCCTTCTTCTTGAGCTTTATGTGGTTTGTGAATTGTATTTTGAGTATCTGAACTTTTGGGCTTATATTCACTCATCAGTGAGTGCATACCATTTGTGTTCTTTTGTGATTGGTTTACTTCACTTAGGATGATATTATCTAGTACTATCCTTTTGCCTAAGAATTTTATGAATTCATTATTTTTATTAGCTGAGAAGTACTTCATTGTGTAAATGTACCACATTATTTTTGGTGTCCATTCTTCTGTTGAGGGACAACTGGGTTCTTTCCAGCTTCTAGCTATTATAATTAAGGTTGCTATGAACATAGTGGATCATGTGTCCTTATTATATGTTGGAACATCATCTGGGTATATGCCCACGAGTCTGGGTCCTCAAATAGTACTATATCTAATTTTCTGAGGAACAACCAGACTAATTTCCAGAGTGTTTCCAGTTTGCAATCCCACCAGTAATGGAGCAGTGTTCCTCTTGCTTCACATCCTCGCCAGTATCTGCTCTCACCTGAGTTGTTGATCATAGGCATTCTGACTGGTGTGAGGCAGAATCTCAGGGTCATTTTGATTTGCATTTCCCTGATGACTAAGGATGCTGAACAATTCTTTAGGTGTTTCTTAGCCATTCAAGTTTCCTCAGTTGAGAATTCTCTGTTTAGCTCTGTTTTCCATTTCTTTATAGGGTTATTTGGTTCTCTGGAGTCTAACTTCTTGAGTTCTTTGCATATATTGCATATTATCCCTCTATCAGATGTATATGGTATATATTTCAAAATATTTTCCAAGGTATAATTAATAGGAAAATATTTGTTCATATATATTTGGTTTTGAAGAATATATCTGATATGAAGTATTTTATGTTAAGCATTTTGTGTATTGTAATCAATTTTTATAAGATTAATTTTAAATTTAAATTATGTTGTAAAGATACAGAAAAATATTCTGATTTCTTAAAAAGCTCACAAAAGACACATTTTTAAACTAAGTCAGACACATAATTTTGCCGACTAAAATTAGAAATTAAGTTACTCAAATGAGGGTGAAGTAATACACACTATTTTCTCATTAAATCCTTGAACAGATTGTGGTCCTAGTAACAAACAGACCTATCAGGGGAAATCATTCAAGTATATATTTTTACACATGACTCCCACTAATGCATCTCCCTTTCAGTCAAGTCCATATTGTTGAAAAAAAAAAAGACATTCACTCAAAATGAGCTGTTTGTCAAATAGAATAAAGTGCCTAGTATGAATACAGTCTGTGTATTGCTGGTCACTTTCTTGGAATGAAATGCTAGGATCTGTCGGTCACCTGGAATGAAATGATACATTTGTTTGTTCTAAATTCTCTTATCTCAGAATCACCTCTTTCTGATCTTTAGCTTTTGTAGAAGCTTAGCTGGAGGGGATATGAGGAACATCTAGAAAAAGCAGATCCAGGTTGGGGATATAGCTAAGTAGAAGAGGGTGTCCATATCAATCATACCCTGAGTTCAAATTGCAAATATAAAATAATAAATCTAGAAAACCAAGCTTTGGCCAAAGCATCTTTCACAATAACTTTTTGTTGATGATCAAATAAAATATTTCTTTGAAGAAAACTTTAGAATCTTTTTTATATCAATTGAAATAATTTATCACCAATTAAAATATACTGAAACAAAGTCATACATGTCAAGATCTCTTTAATGAGAAATTGTATCCCTATTTCTTGATCACCATATAGCTTCAATGATATTAAATAAATTGACACATATTACAGATAGGAATTAGTGTGGCTAGAATACCAAAAGGTGCCTATGAAGTCATACACTGAACACTTTCTAGAAAACAATTCTGTCAAATAGAAGAAAGATAACTGAACACATAATCCTCAAAGAAGTTGTGGCATGGATGTTATTTCCACTGAGGAAACATCTTATTTCATATGTTAATATAATGATCATGCTCTTCATCGCTTCTTGGCCTTTTGGCTAAGATCAAGTGTAAAGATTATGCTCTTCAATATTTGATATTGACATGACTCATTAGATGTTCTTTTAGTTATGATCTATCATATGATTAAATTCTGTATAATGAGGAATGGGAAGGCATGAGAAAGTTGGCTGTGAGATTTTATATTGAATGATAGTTTCCCAAGGCTCTTTTCTTGTTCCTGTGGATTCACATATAAATATAGGCAGAGCCAACATACATTAGAAAGAACTTGCATCCAGGTTTGAGCATTCTTTGTGTTTTGCTCACCTTGGGATGCACTTGCCAGTTGTCATAGAGTATGACAACTAAACCCCCAGAGAGAGAGAGAGAGAAACTATTTTCTTTCTTATATTTGTTACTATATTTTGAGATTTCTTCCTTATTTAAGGTTGAGTTATACCATAAGTTGTATATATATGCATATATATATATATATATATATATGTTTTATATATACACACACATATATGTATACATATATGAGTATATATGTGTGTGTATGTATGTATATATACATATATATGCTCATTAATAGCTTGTTTTCTTTGAAGTTCTTATATATAGAACATACTTTTCATTCACATTATAAATTTTAAGAAACTATCTTTGGTGTGGCTACTCTTGTATCCAAATTAGTAGTAAATGAAAAGGCATAAATAATAATATTTTACAAAATAAAAAGTATTAAAATAAATTTGAGGTTGAAAATCATTGAAGAATTCCATTACAAACTGAGCTGACAATGAAATGTTATGCCTTCCCCTGTTTGCATCACTTCTAAATACAATAGGATGGATTACCAGAAATGACAGTACTTCTTAGCTGTGGGTTAAAAAAGGATTGGGAATTACTTAACTATCTACTTATCTTAATGTTTATACTGGAGATAATTTAAAATACATCCATTTTTCTGAAAAAAATATAAAACTTAAGCACACATGGAGAAAATACAGTTGGTTCTTCATTCTCAGGATATGGAAGACACTTGTGAAAATATGAGTTTAAAGTCTTCTCTGAAACTGGAGGCAACACATAGCACAGATTGAAGTTTACATATTTACAGTATCAAGCTACATTACTGGATTGCATTCATGTAATTAATGTATTACTTTTGCTATACATGTTCATTGTATTACTTTTTATATAAACTATTTTAATTGCTTGAAATTCAATATTCAGTAAGTATTCAATTAATATCAAAAAGAAAATATTATTACTTTATAATTGAATTATAATCTGTGCATTAACAGGATCAAGAAAGAAGCAAAGGAGGCCTGCTACAGATTAATCTGCATGCACATCCTGAGGATTACATGTGAGGATCAAGGCAAAGCTGAAGATAATTAGAACCATATTTAAGATTCATTATCTCTTCTCACAAATTTCACCTGCTCTTGAGTAATGCAACCAAATGCCTCTTGTTATTTGTAGGATCTCAATTACTAGAATACTTTTGTTTCATTTTAATGTTACTAGGAAGATCAAAAAGTATTGTCTGAGAGTAACTATTTCTTATGATCCTCTTAGCACTGATATTTCAGTGTCCACTTTTTTCAGATTGATTTTGTATTCATGGCTTACTGGTATCTACATAACTTGCATTTTAATATATAAAATAACTTAATTCACTGAGAACGATTTCTCATGGAATGCATATGCTGATCGTACCAGGCCAAATAACAATTTCAGTGACAAGATATCTGATTTCTTCTGTTGTTCCTCAGTGCTCAGACTAATAAAACATCTCGAATTCTATGCATTAAAGCTGCCTTCATTTTTAGTGCTATGGTCAGGGTACAGTTTAAACATGCCTCCTATGTTTCATGTGCTCTGAGCTAGATGTCCAGTGTAATGATGTGTAGTGTTTTAAGAGGTGGGGCACAGTGGGAGATTATTAGGTTACTAGTGACACAACTGCAAAGTGATAAATTAGTTCTCAGGAAATTCTGACTTAGCTCAGAAGTTCTTCGTCCCTGCCTCTCCTCTGCTCTCTGCCTTGTCATGAGAGATGAGTATGTTTTAGATTTAATTCATTCCTTGATTGCATCATCAGCCAGAAGCAGCTTTTACATGAGTCAAGCTAACCAGAGGTGGGTGTTTTTCCCACAGTCCTCCAAACACATGAATTCATTCAGTCCACTGTGGTTACTCAGTCTTAGGTATTTTGTCATGTTTAACCCAGAACATAATTTGTATTTTTTGCATTATAATAAAATACACCTCAATTTGTTCATAAATTTATTTCAGAAAACATTGATTGTATCTTTGATAATGTTAGGAATAGATGCTTTTGAATTCTATGCAAAAACCTTCATAATTTAGGGATTACAGTCATATTCATACTAGTTTTTCGAAGGCTGAAAATTGGTATGCTCCCTTACCTTTTGCTTGTTTATTTGTTTTCAATTTATCAAATGTATATTCTGTAGAGATGTCCTTCAAATGCTTTTCTACTTATCACTACTTTAGAAGAATATATGATGAGTGTTGATTTCTTCTCCAAAGTCAGTGAACATCTCATTTTGAGAATTTGACTTTTTTTTACAAATATCTTGATGTCATATTAATATACTTTATAGTACAAGTAGTAAATTGAGATGAATATTTAATTTTCTTTTTTTTTTGTTTTTTTTGTTTGTTTGTTTTTTCGAGACAGGGTTTCTCTGTGTAGCCCTGGCTATCCTGGTACTCACTCTGTAGACCAGGCTGGCCTCGAACTCAGAAATCCACCTGCCTCTGCCTCCCAAGTGCTGGGATTAAAGGCGTGTGCCACCACCGCCCGGCTGAATATTTAATTTTCAATTCAAATTTTATCTTATACTGTTATGTCTGTTTAGGATCATGAACCTCAAAAGAGCACCAAGGAGCCACTTTAGATGCATTTGCACTAGGGTCTTTTTATTCAAGCTGCAGCTTGGGCTCACCATTGACCCTGCTACAGCATGACCAGAGGGTCAATCTTCAACCCCTCACAGGACAAGACTTTAAAGTAAAAAGCAAGCAAACTAGGGGGTTTCCAGCCTGTCAAGCCTCTAATTTGAATGACTATTGTAAGATGATGGGTGGGTGCTCTGAAACAATCCTTGAACAATCAGGCTGAAAGAACATCTGGAACTATCAGACCCCTCTCTTGATTGGCTATTTATAAGAAGTAGCTAGAGTGTAACTCTAGGGTATGTGTCAGAGATAAACTTGGAACTTGAGTGCTGCTTGGCTTCAGCTGCCAAGTCAAGTTCTCAGGCTCTTTTTTAAAAAAAAAATGGATGCTGATCCCAACATGGAGTAGATTTTGTCTCTCATTCTGCCCTTCCTCTAGAATCTAGAAGGTTCAGTCATGGAACTTTCTGAAGCTCTTAGACTTCACTATGGAGGGACTGGCAGTGATGTTTATTTGCCATAAACTAAATAGTCCTAAGTCTTTCTTTCATGAACTGGACTAATTTGTTTAAAATTCAGGGTTTCAAGGTGAGGAGCAGAAGTTAAATGAGCAAGGGGTCCAGTAGGGTAGATATCAGGGTAGGCAACCAGGGAAAGCTGTTAAAGCATGATTCAAACCAACCTTTTGCCTGTTCTCTTTCTCTTTTTCTCTTGGTCAGGCCTTCTCTAACTTTGGCCATTGACATTTTGACCACTCCTGAGTGGTCAACATAGAAACAGCATTCTTCTTTGAGAGATGCACATAGTCCTCCTTTTTACATAAACAGGAGATCTAGCCCTCTTCTATTTTGGAATACCACCTCTGTCAGTGAGCCCAGAGAATCTTGGAGGTGAGAGATTCCTTTTTTTAATCTCTCTATATCAGCATCTATGGACTCTATTTTATAATGCCTGGGAAACTACCCAGTTCCTGTGTCACCTATGCTGAATCCTATGAGAAACACCAGGGTTACAGCCAAGATTGGTTCTTGCTTGGCTTTTGTGGGGACTAAACCTGAGGTTCCATCTAGGAAGTCTAGGACTTGGTCATCTGTATGGTTGATGATCCTTGGTAGTAACTGTACAAGTATACAGAATTTCTTATTCTGGTGCAGTATAGCTTCATGGATGGATGGGGTAAGCCCTGCAGTGCATGCCCACCAGAAATTGGTGGGTGGTATTAGATATTTATCATTGTCCATCTACATGGTCATCCTTCAGATTTGTTTACAAAGGATCCTAAAGGGCTCAGGGACAACCTTAATCAGGTGCCCTGATCTTTAAAGGACCCTAAGGTCAGCCTAGTCTCACCTTATTGCCATCTCTACTCATTGAGGTTCTCAGTTTCAATAAAGTTCCCAATTAGGACTATGCCTTCAAAGTAAGGAGGTGTTATCTCATAGCACAGTCATCATGATTCAGTTAACTCTGGTCTGGATGTGTTTGTGACCTGAAAACCCTGAATCATCATATTCCAGAGGGTGTCTGGGCTGTTATTACTCAGTCTTAGTGTTCCCTTATGGCTTGGATTGGGGCCTTGTTAGGGGAAGATGGTCATGAACCTTGGGGTTGGATTGGTGTGTGAACATACAAAGTTGGTGTAGGTGGGGGTTTAGCTAGCAGAATGTTGGATCTGAGAGCAAAAAAGGGTATCTGAACATAGAGTCCAATTGTGAACAGGACTCCACCATGGTAACTTAAAGTCTCAGTCTCCTACTCTTACCAGTTATCTAGTCAGTCTTCTTGACTTCATCTACAAATCTGATATCAAAAGGATTGCATTCTCTCTACAGAACCTAGTCATTTTGATGAAGTATCTACTGAAGGGCTCTCAGTTTATCCATCCAGTGGATTTGCATCCCTAGGCCACACAGAAGAAAGCCTCAGTGTCTTAGCATTTATTGCATTGTTCATGGCTCTGGTAATGTTCCAGGCAGATATAAAATGCTTGTTGCTGGGTCTGCCATCACATCAAATGAGTGTTGTAGCCATAATCTGGTGGGGGGCTGTCAAAATGTTGTTATAGAGATGGGGTAGTCCCAAGCCTTACCTATCAGATCACAGAGAAGACATAGATATTGTGGAACAAGGTATATGAGGGAAGGGAGCCACAACCCCAAATTGGAGTTGACAATCTTCCTTGTGGTCAAATTGATGATGACCCAGATAAAGATAAGGGGATAGTGGGAGTTGAGGTTTACAGTACATACAGTAAAGAGGTTAGTCAGGATCACTGTAACTTGAGCTTGAGAGGGTTGGAAGTGTGTTCGATAGCATTTGTCTCCTCTGGTCCAGGTCATTCTCAACTGCAAACTGATCTGTAATTGGGGTGTAAGTATCATGGATACAGACTGCAATCATGTCAAGCTACCTGGATGGTCATAATAATGACATAGGGGCCTTTCCAAAAGGGTTCTAGTGACATCTCTTGGAGGTATCTCTTGATTAGGACCTTGTCTTTGGGTTAGAATCAATGAAGGTCCAGAGGTGGACCTTTTTCATAGAGGGCACAAAGTTTAGGGCAGATATCTTTGTGGACCCATTGGACACCCTCAAGGTCATCTGAATTGGTAATGACTTTTGTCTAAAGATTAGGAATAATGGGAGATGGAGAAAAGAACATGATCTAAAAGGGGTTGAGTTCTATCTGGTACCATGTAAACAGCAAAGGAGAAAAGAGTCACCCAGTCACTGCCAATGACCAATTTAGTGAAGGTCTATTTTAGAGTCCTGTTCATCCTTTGTACCTGGCCTGTGCTCTGGGTTCTATATGCACAATGATGTTTCTAATAAATCCCCAGAATGTTTTCTAATCCCTGGTTTACTTGAAACACAAAGACAGGTCCATCATATAATCCTATAAATCAAGGGAAACAATACCCTGGAAGAATTTCTTCTAACAGTTTCTTTGCCAATGCTTTAACAGTCTCATGTTTGGTGGAAAAGGCCTCAGTCCATCCCAAAAAAGTATCTATAAACCCAATTATATATCTATATCCAAATTTCCCTGGTTTGACCTCCATGAAGTGTGTCTCCCAGTAGGCTCTGTGCTGTGTGCGCCAGATCTTATTACTGGATTCTTCTCAAACCATTGAATTAGTTAGCTGGCAGGTCTTACAGTTCTTGATAAATTCAGATATCCTCAAGTTGGCACCCCTAATCCTTATGTTAGCATGCCATATCAAATTCTGCATTTTCTGGAAGCCCATGTGGAAACTGAAGTGGATCTTCTGAAGTATTTGTAGTCCCATTTTTTTCAGGCACAATGAGTTTGCAATCTGCTGTTTTCAGCCATCCTTCATGACATTGAGATATGGCAAATTCCTAGCCCAGGTTATGTCATCTTTTGAATACTTAGGATGCTCAGGGAGCGTGTGATCTCCTGTATCCAGGGAGGTCAGTAAAGGCATACTGGCTATCCATGTAAATATTAAGTCTCTTGTCTTCCCAGTTCTAATGCCTTGCTTAGAGCTATCAGTTCAGCTTTTTGGGCTGACATTTCTACCAGGATTGGCTATTTCCAAACCATCTCCATATTTGAAACCATTGCTGTCCCAGCATAACTCTTTCCTGAATGAAGCTGCTGTTATGAATCATGTTACCTCTGCATCCATCAAGGGGGCATCCTTAAGATCTGGTCTGGTCCCATTGATGTGGGCCAAAATTTACAGGAAATCATACAGTAGCCTTTTGAGGACTGGGTCTGGCAGCAGGGTAGTATGCCTTAGAACAATTGGGGCCTAAAAGGTTATTTGAGGGTGATTTAATAGGAGAGACTGGTAATGAGTCATTCTGGTATTGGCAAGCCATCGATTGGGGGACTGTTTAAGTATCCCTTTGATAGCATGTGGCATGGTGATGGTCAGACTTTGGGCCAATGAAAATTTGTGTTTGCATCCTTGACCAGGAGAGCTTTTGCAGCAATTACACAAAACATGGGATAGGCCTCTGGCTACTGGTTATAATTACTTTGATAGGACATTGGTCGATATCAGGACCCAAGAGTCTGGATTATTATCTCTTTTGCTATCCCAGATCCCTTGTCCATGGAGAGATGAAAGGGCTTAGTCGTATCTGGCAATCTCCAGGATAGTGCAGAAACTAAGACCTTCTTTAAGTTGTCAAAGGCTTTCTGATGTCCCTCTGTATAGACAAAGCTCTCAGGAGGCCCTTTGGTGGCCTCATACAAAGGCTTGTCTATTTCTGGAAAGCCTGGCATCCATATTCTGCAGAATCCTGTGGACCTCAAGAATTCCCTTACCTGGAGAGGAGGTGGAAGGCACAGTCAGTTTCTTCTGAGAGCCATCTCTGACCTTCCTTTTGTATGCACCCTAGATAGGTCACCTGTGGTTGACAGAGTTGTATTTTCTTAGCAGAGACTCAGTAGCCCATGTTCCCCATGGCCTCCAAGAGGTGCTGGGTTTCCTTCAGCATTCTTGTTTGGTCTCTGATGCCACCACCAGGTCATCTGCATACTGAAAGAGAGTCAGGTTAGGGTACTGGTTTCAGTACTCAAATCTTCATGGTGGGCCTCATCAAAGATGATAGGCAAGTTTTTTAATCCTTGGAGCATTTGGGTCCAAGTCAGCTGTCTGCTAATCCTGAGTTCTGGATGGTGCCATTCAAAGGCAAAGAGGTCTTGACTCTTGGGTGTCATGGGTAAGCTGTAGGAAGCAACCTTTAAATACAGCACTGTAATGGTGATTGTTGCTCCAGAGGAATAGCACTCAAGAGATTGTAGGGATTAGGGACTGATGGGTGGATATCCATAATTCATTTGATTGGCTCTCTTAAGTTTTGTCCTGGTCTCTAATCATTAGATCTGGACTTTTTGACTTTTGGAGGCTGGGGATGTTCCAGGCAGATTGACATGATCTCAGGATCCCTATATTTAATAGCCTCCTGATATGGAGGTTCTGGCTTCCTTGGAGATCAGGGGCATAGGGTACTGTCTGACCTGTACAATCGCTGCTCTCCCCCCTCCCCAGCTTGAGTTCAGTCCAAATTGCAGTCTGATATCTAGTTATCCCAACCCTCCCTGTCTCTGCCAAAACATTAAAGAAGGGATCTAGTCAAGTAGTAATTTCATCCTCTGAGGTGGGGAGAGGCTCAAACAACTGGTACTCTTCAACTAGAGTGATTGATGGTCAGGACATAAATAGGCGTCCCCTCTGAATCTAATAGTTCTGGGGAGAAATGCAGTTGTGCTCTCATTTTTGTCAACAAAACTCTCCCCAAGAGGGGGTATGGACATTCAGATACAACAAGGAATGAGTGGGTTATTCTGACTACTCTCAAGTCTACTGTTCTTCAGGTACTCAATGAATATTGTTTAAGTCCTGATGACCGTTGGACCCAAGATTTCTTTGAAGATGCTTTTATCCTTCAGCTTCAATAAAACAAATGTTTCTTGTCCACTATGTACAAGAAAGCTGGTGGGCATCTCTTCCACTTATACGGTTACCCTGGACTCAGGGAGGGGGTCTAAATTCTGTCCCCCATATTCAGTATCTCTAGTTTTATCTTCTAAGACCATGGTTTGAATAGGCTTCCTTTTCTTGGGGCACCTTCTGGCACAGTAGCCCTCTTCCTTACAATAAGCACATTGGTTCCTTCCCAAGAAAGGATGTTCTTGATCCTTAGGGCCACCCTTACTTACTTCCCCAGAAGCCATCTGTTTTAGTTTCTTCTATGATCCTTTGGTTCAGCTGTGGCTGCCAACAAGATCCTTGTCAGATGGTGTTCCTGTTTCTTCCACAGTTTTTCCTTTCCTTCATTTGTTTCCCTGCCTTCATCTGCTTCTCCTCTGCACTTTCTTTTCCATTAAATACTTTCTCTTCCACTGTCATTAAATCCCTTATACTCTTTTCTCCTATCCTTTCAACTCCTTGGAGCTTTCTGTTGATATCTGGTGCTATCTGGCTAATAAAAGTTAGAGCTACAGCTGTTTCAGCTTCTGGTGATTCAGAGTACATTCAGGTATATTTTCAGAATGCCTCCATGAGCCTCTCTAAGAAAGTTATGAGACTCTCATTGCCTCCCTGACTAATATCATATACTTTGGCCAGATTAGGAGGCCATCATACAGTCACCTTGAGACCTGCTAACAGAGCTTGGAGGTAGACAAAGAATCTTTCCTTACCTTCAATGGTATTGAAATCCCAAACTGGGAGGAAGCAACCCATAAATAGCTGCTGGATTATTGGTGAGTTCCCCTGTGGAGAATAGTAACCAATTTCATGGCTTCTGCCTGGATTCTCTGGCTTTGTTCTGTGGTGAAGAGAACGTGCAAAAGCTGCTGCCAGTGTTCCCAAGTGGGCTCGTCGGTGAAGAATATTGTTTTTAATAGCCTTATTAAGTCTTGAGGGTTGAGAGCTCCATACCCAAGTAGCACTGAGTAACCACCCAGGAGTGTGGAGGGGCCTGCCTACACAGGTAGAACCACCACGGCCACTCGCTGGGAACCCTCTGAAGGAAGCACTCTGGTTTCTGTCTCTGGATTGAGCCCATCCTCTGGCACAGCGCACCATACCTAAGTGGCACACAACGGTAACTAACCACTCAAGAGTACAGAGAGGCCAGACAACACAGATAGGACCACCTCTGCTGCACAAAGGAAACATTCAGGAACGCTGAGGACACAAGAGCCAAGGAGCAGCCTGGGTCAGGAGTCTTTCGATTTCTGTCTGCAACCAGAATTGATCTGGGTTACAGCTACATATCCAAATACAACCACAAGAGAGCAGATCTTGCAGGAGTACCTATATACCAGTGTGCACAGAGAGAACAGGTCTCCCAGTAGCACAGATAAACAGAGGTTTGCATGTCAGATAAGTCACAGAGACAGCAACACCAGCTAACACCAGAGATAACCAGATGGCAAAAGGCAAATGCAGGAACATTACAAACAGAAACCAAGGCAACATAGCACCATTTGAACCAAGTTCTCATACAACAGGAAGTCCTGGATACTCCAAACACAGCAGAAAAGCAAGATCTGGATTTAAAATCACATCTCATGATGCTGATAGAGGATTCCAAGAAGGAAATAATTAACTCCTTTAAAGAAGTACAGGAGAACATGAGTCAACAGGTAGGAGCCCTTAAAAAGGAAGCACAAAAAACCCATAAAGAAATACAGAGAGCTTGGGTCAACAGGTAGAAGCCCATACAGAGAAAACACAAAAATCACTTAAAGAGATACAAGAGAACATGGAAAAATAGGCAGAAGGAAACACAAAAGATGAAACACAAAAATCCCTTAAAGAATTACAGGAAAACACAAACAAAAAAGTGAAGGAACTGAAGAAAATTATCCAGGATCTAAAAACAGCAGTAGAAACAACTAAGAAATCACAAAGGGAGACAACTATGGAGATAGAAAACCTTGGAAAGAAATCAGGAGTTATCAACAGCAAACATCAACAACAGAATACAAGAAATAGAAGAAAGAATCTCAGGTGCTGAAGATACTATAGAACTCATTGACTCAGCAGTCAAAGAAAATGCAAAAATGCAAAATGCAAAAAGCTTGTAAGCCAAAATATCTAGGAAATCCAGGACACAATGAGAAGACCAAACCCAAGGATTATAGGTATAGAAGTGAGCAAAGATGTACAACTAAAAGCGTTAGTAAATATCTTCAACAAAATTATAGAATAAAATTTCTCTAACCTAAAAAGAGAGATGCCCGCTAAAATACAAGAACCCTACAGAACTCTAAACAGACTGAACCAGAATAGTAATCCCTTCCATCACATAATAATCAGAGCACCAAATGTACTAAACAAAGAAAGAATATTAAAAGCAGTAAGAGAAAAAGACCAAGCAACATATAAAGGAAGACCTATCAGAATTATACCAGACTTTTCATCAGAGACCATGAAAGCAAGAAGATCGTGGGCAGGTCTCATACAGACTCTAAGAGAACAAAAATGCCAGCCCAGGCTACTAAACCCAGCAAAACTCTTGATCACTATAGATGGAGAAACCAAGATATACCATGATTAAACCAAATTTACAAAACATCTTTCCACAAATCCAGCCCTACAAAGGATAATAGATAGAAAACCCCAATATAATGAAGGCAAATGCACCCTAGAAAAAGCAAGATAGTAATCTTCTTTTAACAAACCCAAAAGAAGATAACCACACAAACATAAAAATAACAGGAAGTAACAATCACTTTTCCTTAATATCTCTTAACATCAATGGACTCAATTCCTCAATAAAAAGACATAGATTAACAGACTGGACATGTAAACAGGATCCAGGATTTTGCTGCATAAAAGAAATGCACCTCAGTGTCAAAGACAAACACTATCTCAGAGTAAAAGGCTGGAAAATAATTTTCCAAGCAAATAGTCCCAGGAAACAAGCTGCAGTAGCCATCCTAATATCAGATAAAATTGACTTTCAACCTAAAGTCATCAAAAAAGACACAGAAGGACACTACTACTGATCAAAGGAAAAATCCACCAAGAAGAACTCTCAATTCTGAATATCTATGCTCTAAATGCAAGGGCACCCTCATTCGTAAAAGAAACTTTACTAAAGCTCAAAGCACATATTGAACCTCACACAATAATTTTGATTGACTTCAACACCCCACTCTCCTCAATGGACCGATCAGAGAAACACAAACTAAAGAGAGACACAGTGAAAATAATAGAAGTTTTGGACCAAATGGATTATATATATATTGAAAATATATATATATTTCATTCTAAATCAAAAGAATATAACTTCTTCTCAGGACCTCATGGTACCTTCTGCAAAATCGACCATATAATTGATAACAAAACAGTCCTCAACAGATATAAGAATATCGAACTAATTCCTTGCCTCCTATCAGATCACTATGGTGTAAGGGTGGTCTTCAATAGTAGCAAAAACAACAGAAAGCCCACATATACATAGAAGCTGAATAATGCTCTACTCAATGATAATTTGGTCAAGGAAGAAATAAGGAAAGAAATCAAAGACTTTTTAGAATTTAATGAAAATGAAAGCACAACAATTTATGGACCAAAATGAAAGCAGTGATAAAAGGAAAACTCATAGCCCTGAGTGCCTCCGAAAAGAAGCTGAAGAGAGCATATGCTAGCAGCTTAACAGCACAACTGAAAGCTTTAGAACAGAAAGAAGCTAATACACCCAGGAAGAGTAGAAGGCAGGAAATCATCAAACTCAGGGTTAAAATCCACCAAGTAGAAACAAAAATATCTACACGAAGAATCAACAAAACCAGGATCTGGTTCTTTGAGAAAATCAAGAAGATCAATAAACCCTTAGCCAGACTAACAAGAGGGCACAGAGACAGTATCCAAATTAACAAAATCAGAAAAGAAAAAGATATAACAACAGAAACTGAGGAAATTCAAAAAATCATCAGATCCTACTACAAAAGTCTATACTCAACACAACTTGAAAATCTGGACGAATAGGACAATTAAATCAGGATCAGATGGACCATCTAAACTTTCCCATAAAGCCTAAAGTAAAAGAAGTGGTCATTGAAAGTCTCCTTACCAAAAAAAGCACAGAACCATATGTTTTTGATGCAGAATTCTATCAGACCTTCAAAGAAGACCTAACAGCAATATGCTTCAAAATATTCCACAAAATAGAAACAGAAGGAATACTACCCAACTCGTTCTATGAAGCCACAAATATGCTGATACCAAAACCAAAGATCCAACAAAGAAAGAGAACTTTAGACCAATTTCCCTTATGAATATTGATGCAAAACTACTCAATAAAATTCTTGCCAACCGAATCCAAGATTTCATCAAAATGAGAATTTATTATAATCAAGTAGGTTTCATCCCAGGGATGTGTGGATGGTTCAATATATGGAAATCCATCAATGTAATCCAGTAAATAAACAAACTCAAGAAAAAAAGAAACACATGGTCATTTCATTAGATGCTGAAAAAGCATTTGACAAAATTCATCATCCTTTCATGTTTAAAGTCTTGGAAAGATCAGGAATTCAAGGCCCATACCTAAATATAGTAAAAGCAATATACAGCAAACCAATAACCAGCATAAAACTAAATGGAGAGAAACTTGAAACCCTTTCTCTCCATATCTACTCAATATAGTACTTGAAGTTTTAGCTAGAAAAATTAGACAGAAAAAAGGAAGTCAAAGGGATACAAATTGGAAAGGAAGAAGTCAATTTATCAATATTTGCAGATGATATGATAGTATATTTAAGCGACTGAAAAACTCCAAGAGAACTCCTACAGCTGATAAACAACTTCAGCATAGTGGCCAGATATAAAATTAACTCAAACAATTCAGTAGTCTTCCTATACTCAAAAGATAAACAGGCTGAGAAAGAAATTAGGGAAATGACACCCTTCACAATAGTCATAAATCATATAAAGTATCTTGGTATGACTCTAACCATACAAGTGAAAGATCTGTATAACAAGAACTTCAAGTCTCTGAAGAAAGAAATTAAAGAAGACCTCAGAATACGGAATGATCGATCTCTCATGCTCATGGATTGGCAAGATTATTATAGTTAAAATGGCCATCTTGCCAAAAGCAATCTACAGATTCAATGTAAACCCCATCAAAATTCTAACTCCATTCTTCATAGTTAGAAAGAATAATTTTCAAATTCATCTGGAATAACAAAAACGCAGGATAGCTAAAACTATTCTCAACAGTAAAAGAACTTCTGAGGGAATCAGCATCCCAGACCTCAAGCAGTACTATAGAGCAATAGTGTTAAAAACTGCATGGTATTGGTTCAGTGACAGGAAGGTAGTTCAACGGATTAGAATTGAAGACCCAGAAATGAACCTACACAACTATGGTAACTTGATCTTTGACAAAGAGGCTAAAACCATCTAGTGGAAAAAAGGTAGCCTTTCAACAAATGGTGATATCTCAACTGGCATCTAGCATGCAGAATAATGCAAATCGATCCATTCTTAACTCCTTGTACTAAGCTCAAGTCCAAGTGGACTAAGGACCTCCACATAAAACCAGAAACACTGAAACTAATAGAAAAGAAACTGGGGAAGAGCATTGAACACATGGGCACATGGGAAAATTTCTTGAAAGGAACACCAATCACCTGTGCTCTAAGATCAAGAATTGACTAATGGACTTCATAAATTAAAAAGTTTCTGTAAGACAAAAGACACTGTTAATAGGACAAAAAGGCAGCCAAAAAAGTGAGAAAAGATCTTTATCAACCCTATATCTGACAAAGTGCTAATATGCAATATATGCAAAGAAATCAAGAAGTTAGACTCCAGAGAGCCAAATAACCATATTAAAAATGGGGTACAAAGCTAAACAAAGAATTTACCCCTGAGGAATATCAAATGGCTGAGAATCACCTAAAGAAATGTTCAACATTCTTAGTCACCAGGGAAATGCAAATCAAAACAACCCTGAGATTTCACCTCACACCAGTCAGAATGGCTAAGATCAAAAACTCAGGATGCAGCAGATGCTGGTGAGGATGTGAAGAAAGAGGAACACTCCTTCATTCCTAGTGGATTGCAACCTGGTGCAACCACTCTGGAAATCATTTTGGTGGTTCCACAGAAAACTGGGCAAAATATTACTGTAGGACCCCATTATACCACTCCTTGGCATATACTCAGAGGATTCTCCAGCATGTAATATGGACATATGTTCCACTATGTTCATAGAAACTCTATTTATAATAGCCAGAAGCTGGAAGGAACCCAGATGGCTCTCAATGAAGGAATGGATACAGAAAATGTGGTATATTTACACAATTGAATACTAATCAGCTATTAAAAACAACGAATTCATGAAATTCTTAGGCAAATAGATGGAACTGGAAAATATCATCCTGAGTGAAGTAACTCAATCACAAAAGAACACTCATGGTATGCACTCATTGATAAGTGGAAATTAGCCCAGAAGCTTGGAATACCAAAGACATATTTCACATATCAAATGATGCCAAAGAAGTAGGAAGAACAAAGTATGGATACTCTGGTCCTTCTTAGAAGGGGAAACAAAATACCCACAGAAGACACAGAGACAAAGTGTGGAGCATAGTCTGAGGGAAAGACCATCCAGAGACTATCCCACCTAGGGATCCATCCCATATAGTTACAAATCCCAGACTCTATTATCGATATTCACAAGTTCTTGCTGACTATAGCCAGATATAGTTGTCACCTTGGAGGCTCTGCTAGTGCATGACAAATACAGAGGGGGGCACTCTCAGCCAGCCATTGAACCTCAATGAGCACAGGGTCTCCAATGAAGGAGCTAGAGAAAGGACCCAAGGAGCTGACGGGGTTTACAGCACCATAGGAGGAACAACACCAATAGGTTGTGCCACCCAATACTCCTAGAGATACCAGGACAAAACTACCAACCAAAGAGTATACATGGTGTTACCCATGGCTCCAGACACATAGGATGGCCTTGTTAGACACCAAAGGGAGGTGAGTCCCTTGGTCCTGGAAAGGCTTGATGCGGAAGTGTAGAGGAATGCCAGGACAGGGAAGTGGGAGAGGGTTGATTGTTTAACAGTGGGAGGGGTGATGGCTTATGGGATTTTTTTTTGGTGTGGGGAACCAGGAAAAGGGGACCACATTTGAAATGTAAATAAAGAATATATCTAATAAAAATGAAAAAATATTCTCGGGGTTTTCTGAAAAGGATGAGTTCTGAGTTCTCCAGTTTTAAAGGTCACCAATGGCAATGGCCAATACTGGTGGGGTTGTTTTCCTTGAGCATCAGAGGGCCACACTGTGGACAAAGGAAGGACAACAGACTTAGACTTGAAGGCAGAATAACAGACTCAGGTTTTTATCTATCTTCTATCTCTTCATCATATCTATTTTCTATCATCATCTACCTATCATTTCTCTACTTTTATCATCATAATTTAAGTGGTTTTTGTATATTTATGTTTGAATTAAAATTTTATCACACCAAACCATATACTACACAGATACAATTTTATAAAGTAGAGAGAATTTATTCATAAATGAAACATTTTGGGAAGTATCTGAGAGACTGTTATAACATACACTACATAATTTTGAAGCTTTATGACTATTTCCTTAATTATAATTGCATGTGATAAAATGTCTGTGCTATCACTAGGCATTATTATGTTGGTGCATTAATATTATTCTTAATTTTTTGTAAATACTTTTAGGTATCTCTGTTACATTTATAGAGTTACAAATGATGCTAAACCTGCTGAAACTTTTCATTTTGAAAATATTTACGTTGTACCAAATGTACTTGCTATAATGGGCATCATAGTTGTACACAGAAAAGAAAGAATGAAAAAGAAGAGAGAAAGAAAGAGAGAGAGAGAGAGAGAGAGAGAGAGAGAGAGAGAGAGAGAGAGAGAGAGAGAGAGAGAGAAAGAAAGAACAAAGCCATTGTTTCATTCCACATAACAAGGGTATGCTTTATTACAGTAGCAGGAGTAATGCTGGCATTAGAATCTCCAAGGATCACTACAAGTAAGGAAAACACATTCATATTGAAGACATTTATATAATTGTCAGACAGCTGCAAGGGCTCTAGATATTTTTCTTTGTTTGGAGACAGTAGATTTATGACCATCACTACATTACTATTTGAAATGGGGGCTGTCTTTTATACTTCTTGACTTTATGATAAGTTCATGAACTTGCCATAATTTGATCTAAGCCATTTGTGAGTAATTAATTAATCACAATAGAACAAATAGAAAAATAAAAGAGCTATTTTGTCATGGGCAGCAACATGTATTAAAGGGTTCATTTTAGAAATAGATTTAAGTAGAAGTGAATGGCACTCAAAATTAATTTTCCTATCTCTACACAGCCTATCTCCTAAAACTATGATTTCAATAGATATAAAAAGTTCTATTTTAGATGCTTTGTAGGTCACGCAAAGAAAAATTTGACATAGGAAATAAGGTCAATAGATTAAAATGTACCCACAATGGAAATATACACACTATTTTGTGAATGCTGTTGCATCATAATCCTAAATAGTGGCAAAAGATATATAGGACAATGGTAAAATTTAATCAGTCAATTTAATTTATTTTTACATAAAGCATTTTGATTTTTATATAGTTATAACATAATATTCAAGTGATGTAACTTTCTGGAAATAGTCCTTTAGTAAAGAACCTAGTCAAGCCAGGCGGTGGTGGCGCACACCTTTAATCCCAGCACTTGGGAGGTAGAGGCAGGTGGATTTCTGAGTTCGAGGCCAGCCTGGTCTACAGAGTGAGTTCCAGGATACCCAGGGCTACACAGAGAAACCCTGTCTCGAAAAACTGAAAAAAAACAAACAAACAAGTAAAGAACCTAGTCCATGGTAGGACGTATTAATGAAATCTAATGATGCAAAATTGATTCATCTACTGATGATTCTTCTCCTGGGAGGTTGTATGAATGTGTGTGTGTGTGTGTGTGTGTGTGTGTGTACGTGTGTGTGTGTATGTGTGTGTATGTTAGAGAGAGATAAAGAGACAGAGAGTCTCCTCATGCATTCAAAATACATTTTATTCTTTACATATTAGTCTCCCATTATTATTACATCGTTTTAATTTCTAAATTCTGCATCCAATATTCACTATCATATATATGGATGATATTGTATGTCTTCTTTAATGTAATACACAAATGCAAAGACTGTTATTTTATACAGAATATTAATTTTAATCATTTAATGTATTTAGTTACTAAGCACACAGACATAAATATTTTAATTTTCTATATCACTCAGTATCAAGGCATATTTTTCTTTGAGTATATTAACCATATTTTTCAAAGAGAATAGTTCAACAAGTTATTCACTATTTCAATGACATCTTAACTATATATTTTTTAAAAAGTTGTTTATGTAATTATAATTTACAGCTAATTAAGTTGTGTTTATGCTTTGATAATTTATGAATGAAATTTATCTCTACATATATGACCTAACCTGAAAAGAATTTGCTAATATAACAATGTATTAGGGTTCTCTAGAGTCACAGAACTTATGGGTAGTGTCTATATAGTAAAGGAATTTATTGTTGAATTACAGTCTGTTGTCCTCAACCAACTCCCCAACAATAGTCAGCAGCAGCTGTGAATGGAAATCCAAGGATCTAGAAATTGCTCAGTCCCTCAATGCAAGAAAGCAAATCCTTCTTCTAATGTCCTTATGTAGGTTTCTTGTAGAAGGTACAGCGCAGATTAAAAGTGTGTGCCACCATGCCTGGATCTGGAAATTGCTTTGTCCCAGATGTTCTTGAACTCAGAAATCACCCTGTATTAATCTGGGATTCATAGTCACTATGCCACAAGATCCAGTTCAGAAACTTGTTTCTTCCAGCCTCCGTATTAGGATCACAGGTGAGACTTCCAATTCTGGATTGCAGCTCATTCCAAATATAGCCAAGTTGACAACTAAGAATAGCCACTACAAACAATGACCTCATTTTACAAGGATGTATTTGCCAACTAAGACAATAAAAGAAAATAAATCAATAAATTTTGTAAGCAAAGATGTGGGGAAGGTTTTGGAGATTTGAAGAGGGAAAGCTGTGGTCAGATATATTGTATAATTTTTTTTAAAGGAGAGAAATAACTGTCAAAACAATGAAATTGAAAACAAATTTACACTCATCAAAAATTACAAATACTTTCCAAAAATTAATATATGTCAACAAAAATTTTTCTAACAATATTTATAGAGAAATATTCACTTTGCCTGTTGAAACCGAACAAATATAGTAGGAATGATGAAGTTTCAAGAAAGCATAAGAGGATAAACAAAGTATCTTATGTGAGTATGGGATTTAGCAGCAATTCCATTTGTCTGGCAGCACTAAATATATCTGAGTAAGGGATAACAAAATTTAAATATAACCACATGCTATGTGTCTATACACCAGAAGACTAGATTAATAATGTCATTTGGTTTATATGTGTTTAAATTTGTTTCCTATCCTTTTGGTACTTTCTACATTTTCAGTTTGCTGTTGAGATCTTGATTTATTCATTTCTCCAAAGAATTCATCTACTTGGATCTTATCAGCAAAGCTTGTAACAACCACAAATGTATTAAAGAATACTGTTTCAAGGGGATAATAAACACCTAAAATAAGTAAGATATTTTTGCTAAGCCAAGGCTGTCAGTATGAAGAGTATATTATAGATTCAATATACTTATTTGTGATACTATTAATTTTCTTCTAAATTCACATTTTATGTCCATCAATAGAGCATATCTCTATGTGTCTCATTCTCTTTTAAATATATTTGTTTTCACTAACTCATTAAATTATCTCAAAGCATTTACCTGAATTCCACTCTTTCATTATTTTTTAAATTTCTTTAAATAATTAAAATTTTAATATAATCATAAAATGAAGTAATTTTCAATATTTTACAGTCTTTAAAATGCTTAATACAATCTATTCTTTCATGTTGAAGATTCTCCACACCTCTCTGAATATTGATCACTTTTGATGGATACATCTATTGAAGTAGGAAGCATCTCTCTACTGATTATAAGTACAGTAATATGTCATTTTCTTGTTATCTCCATTTCATCAGAATAGTAATAGATTTGCCCTAAGAATCATGACCTCTTTACACTGAACTTCTTAGTCTCATTAACTGTCTCAGTCATGAATTTTTTTAAAAAGTTTGGTTATTCCCATAACATTTTCACCATCTTTACATGAGTATATCCTAAGGGCAGGTCACTATTATTGGTTAAAACCAGGGCTGATAGCAGAATAAGATTGATGAAGGAATTTTTTAAATACTTCTGGGATACTGTAATTTACATTCAAATCAAAAGGTAAATATTGTGGACAACACTCTCTATTTAAGCAAAAAGAATTAAAGAAGTGCTTAATGTCATCTCTTGATTGTAAACTTGAAATATGTAAGTCAATGAAATCTCTAGGTATGATTTGCAATATATGCTCAATGTTTATAGAAGTACAATTTTGAGATAAAATACCCCTGTAATTCAGTATATTCTATTTAAAGCAATAAAGATATATTTCTATGTTTGGTTTGCTTTTAATTGATATTTTGGGAACCTATATGCTCAGGGTATTTCAGTTCTGAGTAAAATTTATGCTATGTATATCTTCACTGTTAGTCAGGACACTGGTGAAACTGTAAAGCAACACTTTTCAAATTCTGAATTTTGAACAAATATAAAGTGCATTATGATGAGGATAAATTTTGAGAAATGTATTCTGATTTTTCTGGCAACATGATAACAGGTTTTTTAAGTATTCAGGATTCCTGTATTTCCAGGAGAGACAAAATAATAAATATTACACCTAAACTATGTCTACAGCACATTCAGGAACAATAGATTAGTTTTTAAACTACTCTCATCTTATAATTGAAGAAACCATGATCTTAATGATATTCACTACAGACAAGAAAAATATACTTTGTTTATGATAATTATTCTGTAGAAAATTTAGCTTTGCCCTAAGAAATCTGTTGAGGATACTCATATAGCTTAGGAAAGACTGCATCACATGATCAGCCTGCTGTCCAGGAAACTTAAAGGAGGCAGGATTGCCAGTTTCATCCACTCTGACCAGTGATCATCATCACTGCCACCATGTGGTATCTGTGTCTGTGATAGGCACAATGTAATTTTTTATTCTCCCTTGAGCAAGTATATTATTTGAAAACGTAATGGTTAATGTGGTTTTTCAATTATTCTTTTAGCCTTTTGGTGATACATTCAAGTACACAAGACTGTTTTTTTTCATCAAAATTAAAATAGCTATGTACGCCAGTGAAGACACAGTGAAGATACACATAGATTTAAATCATTTTATGTGCATAATAGGAAGAATATTATTCTCCATCCAAAGTTATTTTTCTTTGGTTATTTTATATTATTAAACCTTATGTTATAATATTTCTTGACACTCATATTTTTGTATGGTCTGAAACTTTAAACCTCTCAATGAGTACAAAAATACACATATTTTAAGACATACATATGGGTACATTTTATAAGTAAGAAATTCTCCAGGTTGTACATGGTTCTCAGTACAGGCCATATTTGTCATTTACCAAGTATTTTGATTTCACAATATCTTATGAAATGTAACTATATTCATATCACTTCTTTAAATCCTGATTGCCAAAATATACTGAAATGAATCTTTTGCTTCTTAAAGGATGTATAAAAATAATTACCAGTATTTTTCTATGAAGTACACTGCAACCTGGTACCTAGAAGGGTATGGATTAAAAAGAGTACTAAGTAGTAAAAAGAAAGTCTAGCTATAATTATGTTGTGAATGAACATGAACGAAAGATGCATTCCTATTTCTGTATTGCTAGGCATTCTTGGTGGCCAGATATAGAGGGAGTGAGAGAAAGATCAGATATTTAAAAACACTGAACTACATAAATAGACAGACACTCTAAATTTTTTAAATGTACTCTATTGCATTAATTTACATGTTATCATTTATGAAATATGACTAGTCATTCACCTTAATGTCACTCTTTTAAAATGTTCAAAAATTTAATGACCACTGAACATCCACTTTATATATAACATTATCTAGGTGTTTCCTGTATTTGGTTTATAGTTGCCTGACACTTCATAATTGCTTTCTGATCCTCTCAACTTCTGTTCTGTATAAACAGTATCTTGGTCAATTTTTTTTTCACATTTCATGTTGTGGTTTTTTGCTCTTTTTTTTCTAAGCATCATTATTAACAAACCAATTATTTAAGTGTGACCAACTGGCAAGTTAGTGGTTTTCTAAGAATGGGATAATAGCAACAATGTCCTGAGTGTCATGATACTGTCTCTACACAATCTGAGTAACTTTTCAAATCTGTCCCTGGATTACATTGCCTTTGGTGAAATCCATACAGGGATGTATTATAGATAATTTATGTGTTTACGTGTTTGATAGAGTAGTGCTATCCCCATTCATCCTACAAAATAACACCTCAGTCTAATAAGAAATTCCAAAGAATGTTCTTTAGGTCAATGTGACAGAAATTATAGTCAGACACATTGCATAGATATTATAGAACCAACCAATAAATTTAGTTATTTCCATTTTAAAAAGGAACACTTAGCCTAGAAAATGTCACATTAGGATCTTTTATGTCTTCAAATATGCATTTAAAGAACAATATGTTAAAAAAAATTTAATGGGAAAATAATGTTTTCCCAAAGTTGAAGTTCTTTTCTGAGAAAATACAATTTATTTTTTTTTGTGTGTGTTAAATTAGATATTTGCAGCCAGGTGGTGGTGGCGCACGTCTTTAATCCCAGCACTTGGGAGGCAGAGGCAGGAGGATTTCTGAGTTCGAGGCCAGCCTGGTCTACAAACTGAGTTCCAGGACAGCCAGGGCTACACAGAGAAACCCTGTCTCGAAAACCAAAAAAAAAAAAAATTAGATATTTGCTTTATTTACATTTCAAATTGTATTCCCATTCCTCGTTACCTCTCCAAAAAACCCCTATTCTATCCCCCCTCCCCCTGCTTACCAACCTCCCTTCCCACTTTCCTGACCTAGCATTCCCCTAGACTGAGACATCGAGACTTCACAGTACCAAAGGCCTCTCCTCTCACTGATGTCTGAAAAGGCCATTCTCTGCTACACATGTAGCTGGAGCCAAGTGAGTCTCCAATACTCTTTGCTTGGTGGTTTACTACCTGGGAGCTCCGGGAGTACTGGTTGGTACATATTATTGTGCCTCCTATGGGGCTGCAAACTGCTTTAGTTCCTTGGGTCCTTCCTCTAGGTCCTCCATTGGGGACCCTAGGCTCAATCTATTGGTTGGCTGTGAGCCATGGGTATTTTGATCCACCTTCTAAGAAGGATCAAAGAATCCACACATGGGTTTTCCTTCTTCTTGAGCTTCATGTGGTCTGTGATTTGTATCTTGGGTATTCAGAAATTGTGGGCTAATATTCACTTCTCAGAGAGTGCATACTGTATATATTCTTTTGTGATTGGGTTACTTCACTCAGGATAATACTATCTAGTCCCATCCATTTGTCTAAGAATTTCATGAATTCATTGTTTTTAATAGTTGAGTAGTAATCCATTTTGTAAATGTACCACATTTTTTTGTATCCATTCCTCTGTTGAGGGACATCTGTACTCTTTCCAGCTTCTGGGTATTATAAATAAGGCTGCTGTGAACATAGTGGAGCGTGTGTCCTTATTGCATGGTGGAGCACCTTCTGGGTATATTCCCAGGAGTGGTATAGCTGGGTTCTCAGGTAGTACTATGTCTAATTTTCTGAGGAACCACCAAACAGATTTCCAGAGTGGTTTTACCAGCTTGCAATCCCACCAGCAATGGAGGAGTATTTCTCTTTCTCCACATCCTCATTACCATCTGCTGTCCCCTGAGATTTTGAACTTAACGATTCTGACTGGTGTGAGGTTGAATCTCAGGGTTGTTTTGATTTGTGTTTCTCTGATGTCTAAGGATGTTGAACATTTCTTTAGGCATTTCTCAGCCATCCAGTATGCCTCAGTTGAGAATTCTTGGTTTAGCTCTATATCCCATTTTTAATAGGGTTATTTGGTTCTCTTGAGTCTAACTTCTTGAGTTCTTTGTATATTTTGTATATTAGCCCTCTATCGGATTGACATCTTGGTCTAATTTAAAAAACATATTTTAAAGAATAATCCACAGTTATTTTTAGGACATATTTCATCAAAATGGTATTTAATTGATTATAGTGCCTTACATATAGGAAAAAGAGTAATCATATAACTGATAACTATAAATAAAGAAATAAATAAAAAGGTTTATTTTTATTTTATTGCAAAAGAGTATATATTGTAAATTCATAATAATTTATAATAGTTGAAATCAGTTCTATAAATTAAACAACTGAAGAATTCAGTTGAAAATAGATTATTTGTTTTTGATAAAGACTAAAGCTTATTCATGCTCTTCAGTAACATTGAATTCTGTTGTATACATATTTCATATGCAATTTGCATCTCTCCAGTTAAAATTAAATAACAGCTTCAAAAACTTTAATTTATATTTTCTATTACAAGACAGAGTCTCTAGATGGTAGTGAGCTCCCTATGTGGACCATGTTGGACTCAAACTCATGAATATTCCCCTGCCTGTGATTAGTAAATGCTGGAATTAAAGGCATCTTTATCATGACTATAAAGAAATGCAATTTTATGAATTTTTATATGTGCATCAAATTAAAAGTTAATCATATTTAAATATGATTTCATAGTTAGTCATTATTTAAATAAAAATGGACAAAAGGCCTGCCTTATGAATTATTATGCAAATAAAAGTACTTGTCCAACAGTTTTATTTTATTATCAGTGTAAAACCTTTCATAGAATATATTTTGGTTATATTCTTTCCCTTTAATAAGGTGCTTCCAGATCTATCTCACCTCCCTAATCATCTAATGTCATGAATTTTTTTCCTTCTCTCAATGAAACAGAATATCAAAATAAGCACAACAATTGGGAAAAAAACCCAAAGAAGTTTCTGACTGAAAAATAAACAAAGAAAACGCACACACACACACACACACACACACACACAATCTTTGAGTTCATTTTGTGTGGTTAGTGAGCCTACCTGAATTATGGTTGATATAACTAATATTAAGTCACTGAGAAAAAACAAAAGCTGATTTCCCATTTCCAATTCTGCATGAATTGCATATAGCTTTTTGGTTAAGGGGTCGGACATTTCCACCCTACCCCCCTTTTTGTCATTCACCTGGTATGAACCTGTCCCCTTCTTTTGCAGGCTGATACACTATGTGAGTTCAGATGTATATCAATCCTGCTGTGTGGGGAAGACACAGATTCCTAACAGTCATCCACAATCTTTGGTTTACAACCCTTTACTTCTGAATAGATCTTGTTCAGCCTGAATTGAAGTGGAGTGCCTTAGCTATAGTTCTATCGCCATGAAAAGACACTGTGATTTGGAAAATTCTTATAAAGTGAAACATTTAATTTGGTTCTGACTTTATCCTTCAGATGTCCATTATCATCTGTCATCATTGTGGGAAACATAGAATGCAGGCAGACAAAATGCCGGAGAAGGAGCCAATAGTTTACATCTGGACCCTATGCAGGCAACAAAAAGAGGAAAACACTCTCCTTGCTGGAGCATTTGAAATCTCAATGTCTACCCCCTGTGACACACTTCCTTAAATAAGGCCACAACCACTCTAAAAAGGCCATACATCCTAAAAGTGCCAATTGTTATGAGCTACCACAATATAGTTTGATATCCCAGTTTGGATAATTGCTCCAAAGTCTCTTCTCTTACATATTCACCAAGCCTGTGTATCTGTACTATCATCTACTACAAAAGAGAAACTTCTATGATCCTTATGGTTTCCATCTCAGAGCTGACCATGTGCCACAGCTATCTGCACTTCAATCCCATCCCATGAAAGCTGGTCACCCGGGAGTGCTGACATACCTAAGAACTTAGGTGAGACAAACACTACTACCACAGTATGTGGCCCAAGTGGGACCTACCTGAAGTCCACAGGAACCATGAACTGTAGAGCAGCCAGGGACACAATACTACCAACTTCCATCTGTGTCCTGGAGCAGATCCTGTGCCACAGCTATCCAAACTACAGAAACCCCAATGAGAACTTGCTTCCCAGGAGTGCTGACACACATAAGACCACAGGTTCATAAACTCACAGGTGGGACAAACTCCAGTCAGAAACAGCAAGACCAGCTAACACCAGAGATAATCAGATTATGAGAGGCAAGCACAAGAACATCAGCAATAGAAACCAATACTAATTGGCATCATCAGAACCTGTCTTTCCATCACGGCAAGCCCAGGATAGACCAACACACCTGAAAAACAATATTCTGATTTAAAATCCCATATCATAATGATGACAGAGAACTTTAAGAAGGACATAAATAACTCCCTTAAAAAAAATACAAGAGAATACCTACATGTAAGCCCATAGAAGCCCTTAAAAAGGAAGCATGTAAGTCCCTTAAGGAAATACAAGAAAACACAACTAAATAGGTGAAAGAGTTGAACAAAACCAACCATGATCTAAAAATGGGAACAGAAACAATAAAGAAATCACAAAGCGAGACAACCTTGGAGACAGAAAACCTAGGAAAGAAATCAGAAGTCATAGATTCAAGCATCAGCAACCCAATACAAGATGTAGAAAAGAGAATCTCATGCATAGAAAACACCACAGAAAACATCAACATAACAATCAAAGAAAACATAAAATGCAAAAACCTCCTAAACCAAAAAATCCAAGAAATACATAGACTTAAGAATAATAAATAAGTATAGAAAAGAGTGAAGATTCCCAACTCAGAGGTCCAGGAAACATATTCAACAAAATCATAGACAAAAACTTCCCTGACCTAACAAAAGAGATGCTCATAAACATAAAAGAAGTCTACAAGAACAAAAAAAAACAGATTGAACCAAAAAAGAAATTCCTCATGTCACATAATAATCAAAACACAAAATTCATAAAAGAAAGAATATTAAAAGCAGTAAGAGAAAAATGTCAAGTAACATAAAAGCAGACCTACCAGAATTTCATGAGATTTCTGAACAGAGACTCTAATAGCCAGAAAATCCTGGGCAGAGGGCAGAGGTCATGTAAATCCTAACAGAAAAAAATGCCAGCCCAGGCTACCATACAAAGCAAAACTTTCAATTATCATAGATGGAGAAACCAAGATAATCTATGACAAAACAAAATTTAAATAAAATCTTTCCACAAATCCATTCCTACAAAAGATAATAGATGGAAAAGTCCAACACAAAGAGGTAATCCTACACCCTAGAAAAAGCAAGAAAGTAATCTTCTTTCAACAATCCCAAAAGAAGATAGCCAAACAAACATAATTCCACCTCTAACAACAAAATTAACAGAAAGCAACAATCACTATTCCTTAATGTCTATTAACATCAATAGATTCAATTCACCAATAAAAAAACATAGACTAGCAAAATGGATAGGTAGACAGGAGCCAGCATTTTGATGCATACAGGAAATACACCTCAGTGACAAAGAAAAACACTAACTTAGAGTAAAAGGCTGGAAAAAATTCCAAACAAATGTTCCCAAGAAAAAAACTGGAGTAGCCTTCTAATATCAAATAAAATAGAGCAACCAAAAGTTATCAAAAAAATGAGGAAGAACACATCATACTAATCAAAGTCAAAATCTAATAAGATGAACTATCAATTCTGAATATTTATGCTTCAAATGCTAGGATACCTACATTCATAAAAGAAACTTGACTAAAGTTCTAACCATATATTAAACCTCACATAAAAACTGTGGGGGACTTCAACACCCCACTCTCAACAATGGATAGATTATGGAAACAGAAACTAAACAGAGACACAGTGAAACTAATAGTAGTTATGAACCAAATGGATTTGACAGATATCTGTAGAATATATCATACTAAATTCAAAGATTATGTATTCTTCTCAACACCTCATGGTTCCTTCTCCAAAATTGACCATATAATTTGTCACAAATCAATCCTTGACAGAAAAAGAAGATTGAAATATTCCCATTCATTCTATTAGGTAGCCAGGGACTAACAATAAAGCAATAACATCAAAAACAGCAGAAAGCCCACATATATATGGAAGCTAAGCAACTCTCTACTCAATGATATTTTGGTCAGTGAAGAAATAAAGAAATTCAGACTTTTCAGAATTTAATAAAATGAAGGCACAACATACCCAAATGCATGGGACACAATGAAAACAGTGCTAAGAGAAAATGCATAGCTCTGAGTGCCTCCATAAAGAAGTAGGAGAGAGCATACACTTGCAGCTTAATAGCTCATCTGAAAACTCTAGAACAAAAAGAAGCAAATATACCCAAGAGGAGTAGACAGCAGGAATTAATCAAACTCAGGGCTGAAATCAGCCAAAAATGAAACAAAGAGAACTATATATGGAATCAACAAAACAAGAAGCTTGTTTTTTGAGAAAATCAATGAGATAGATGAATCAGACTAACCACAGGGCACAGAGTCATTTTCCAAATTACAAAATCAGAAATGAAAAGGGAGATATAACAATAGAAATTGAGGAAATTCTAAAAATCATCAGATCATAGTAGAAAACACCTATACTCAACAAACTGGGAAATCTGGAAAAATGGATAACTTTCTAGACATATACCAGGTACCAAAGTTAAATCAGGAAAAAAATAAACCATCTAAACAATCTCATATCCCCCTACTGTAATAGATGCAGTCATTAAATGTCTCCCAAACAAAAACAAAAACAAAAACAACAACAACAACAAAAAGTTCTGAAGCAGATGGTTTTAGTCCAGAATGTCATCAGTCCTTCAAAGAAGACCTAATACCAATACACTTCAAACTACTTCAGGAAATACAAACAGAAGGAACACTACCTAATTTGCTCTATGAAGCTACAGTTACATTGATACCTAACCACACACAGACCTAACAAAAAGAACTTCAAACCAATTTTCCTTATGAATACTGATGAAAAAATGCTTAAAAAATTCTCCCAAACTAATACAATATCACATCAAAATGATCATCTATCATGATCAAGTAGGGGTGTTTCAATATATGGAAATCCACCAATGTAATCCACTATATTAACAACTCAAAAAAAATCACAAAATAATCTTATTAGATGCTAAACAAGCATTTGGCAAAATTAAACAACTCTGTCAAAAGTCTTGGGTTAAACAGAAATTCAAGGCCCATACCTAAAAATAATAAAATCAATTAACATCAAACTAAATGGAGAGAAACTTAAATCAATCCCAATAAAATAAGGGACTAGACAAGGCTAGCCACTCTCTCCCTATCTATTCAGCACACTACCTGAAGTTCTAGCCAGAGAAATTAGACAACCAAAGGAGGTCAAAGGGACATATACTGGAAAGGAAGATGTCAAAATATCACTATTTGCAGATGATAGTGTACTTAAGTGACTCCCAAAATTCTACCAGATAACTTCTACAGCTGATAAACAACTTCAGTCAAGTGAATGAATATAAAATTAATAAAACAAATCAGTAACCTTCTTCTACTCAAAGGATAAATGTGTGAGCAAGAAATTAGGGAAATGACACCCTTTACACTAATTATAAATATCTTGGTGTGACTTTAACCAAACAAGTGAAAAACCTACACAAAAAGAACTTCAAGTCTCTGAAGAAAGAAATTGAAGAAGACCTCAGTAGATTGATAGATCTTCCATGCTCATGTATCAGCAGGGTTCACATATTAAAAATGGCCATCCTACCAAAAGCAATATACAGATTCAGTGCAATCCCTATCAAAATTCCAACTCAAACCTTCACAGGAATAGAAAGAATAATTCTCAAATTCATTTGGAAAAACAAAAAACCCAGGATAGTGAAAACTATTCTCAACAATAAAAGAAATTCTGGGAAATCACTATCCTTGTCCTTAAGCTCTACTACAGAGCAATAGTGATAAAATAAAACACACATTATTGGTCCAGAAACTGACAGATCAATGGAATAGAATTGAAGACCCAAGAATGAACCCGTACACCCCTGGTCATTGATCTTTGACAAAGAAGTTTAAAAGTGTAAAAAAGTAAAAAGTGTAAAAATGTCAGCATATTCAAGAGTAAGTGGTGGACAGCATGTAGAACAATGTAAATTCACCCATTTTTATCTCCTTGTACAAAGCTCAAGTCCAAGTGGATTAAAGACTTCCACATAAAATCAGCTATACCGAATCTAGTATTAGAGAAATTGGGAAAGATTTTCTTTTTTTTTTTTTTTGTTTTTCGAGACAGGGTTTCTTTGTATAGCCCTGGCTGTCCTGGAACTCACTCTGTAGACCAGGCTGGCCTCGAACTCAGAAACCTACCTGCCTCTGCCTCCCAAGTGCTGGGATTAAAGGCGTGCGCCACCACTGCCTGGCTTGGGAAAGATTTTCAAACACATAGGCATAGGGGAATCTTTCCTGAGCAGAACACCAATGGCTTATGTTCTAAGATCAGCAGTTGACAAATGGGACCTGATAAAACTGAAAAGCTTCTGTAATGCAAAGGACACTGTTAACAGGACAAAACAGTAAACAAACGATTAGGAAAATATCTTTAGCAATCCTACAACAGATAGAGGACAAATATCCAATATTTACAAAGAACTCAAACAGTAACACTCCAGAGAACCAAGTAATCCTGTTGAGAAATGGATAATAGACCCAAACAACTGTGGTATCTGGAATGGCCAAGAAATACCTAAAGATATACTCAACATCTTTAATCATCAGGGAAATGCAAAACAAAAAGATTTTGAGGTAACAACTCACACCAATCAGAATGGTGAACATTCTGATCATAAACTCAAAATCAAAAACTCAAGTGACGCCGGGCGGTGGTGGCGCACGCCTTTAATCCCAGCACTTGGGAGGCAGAGACAGGAGGATTTCTGAGTTCGAGGCTAGCCTGGTCTACAAAGTGAGTTCCAGGACAGCCAAGGCTACTCAGAGAAACCCTGTCTCGAAAAACCAAAAAAAAAAAAAACTCAAGTGACAGCAGATGCTGGTAAGGATGTGGAGAAAGAAAAACACTACTCCATTGCTTGTGGGACTGCAAACTGGTCCAACAACTCTGGAAGTTATTCTAGCAGTTCTCCCCAAAATTGGACATACTACTACTACCTGTGGACCCTGCTATACCACTCCTGGGTATATACCCTAATGATGCTCCAACATACAACAAGGACACATGCTCCTCCACTATGTTCATATCAGCTTTATTTATAATAGCCAGAATTTGGAAACAACCCAGAGGTCCCTCAACCACGGAAAGGATACAGAAAATGTGGTACATTCACACAATGGAATTATTAAAAAAAATGACTTCAGGAAATTTACAGGCAAATGGATGGAATTTGAAAATACCATCCTGAGTGAGGTAACACTGTCACAAGTGAACACACATGGTATGACTTACTGATAAGTGGATATTAGGAAGAAATCTCAGAAAACCCATGATAGATGCAGAAAAATCATTTGACCAAATTCAGCATCATTTCATGCTAAAAGTCTTGGAAAGATCATGTATTCAAGGCCCATACCTAAACATAGTAAAAACAATATACATCAAACCAGTAGCCAACATCAAACTAAATGGAGAGAAACTTGAAGCAATCCCACTTAATCCAGGGACTAGACAAAATTGGAAAGGAAGAAGTCAAACTGTCACTCTTTGCATATGAAATGTAAGTATACTTAAGTGACCCCAAAACTCCTGCAGCTGATAAACAACTTCAGCAAAGTAGACGGATATAAACTTAACTCAATCAAATCAATAACCTTCCTATACTCAAAGGATAAACAGGCTGAGAAAGAAATTATGGAAAGGACAACCCTTTACAGTAGTCACAAGCAATATAATGTATCTTGGTGTGACTCTAATCAAACAAGTGAAAGATCTGTATGACAAGAACTTCAAGTCTCTGAAGAAAGAAATCGAAGAAGATCTCAGAAGATGGAAAGATCTCTCATGTGGTTTGGCAGGATTAATATAGTAAAAATGGCCACCTTGCCAAAAGCAATCTACAGATTCAATGCTATCCCCATCAAAATTCCAACTCAGTTCTTCACAGAGTTAAAAATATCAATACTCAAATTCATCTAGAATAACAAAAAAACCCAGGATATTTAAAACTGTTCTCATTAATAAAAGAACTCTTGGGGGAATCAGTATCCTGGATCTCAAGCAGTATTACAGGGTAATAGTGATAAAAACTTCATGGTATTGGTACAGTGACAGGCATGTAGATCAATGGAATAGAATTGAAGACCCAGAAATGAACCCACACACCTATGATAACTTGATCTTTGACAAAGGAGTTAAAACCATCCAATGGAAAAAAAGCCTTTTCAAGAAATGGTGCTGGCTCAACTGGCAGTTAGCATGCAGAAGAATGCAAATCTATCCATTCGTATCTCCTTGTACACAGCTCAAGTCCAAATGGATCAAGGACCTCCATATAAAACCAGATAGATGGAAACTAATAGAAAAGAAAGTGGGAAGAACCTCGAGCACATGTGCACAAGGGAGAATTTCCTAAACAAAAAAGCATTAAATTATACTCCAAGAATTGATAAATGGGACCTCAGATAATTACAAAGTATCTTTAAGGCAAAAGACATTTGTCATTAGGACAAAACGGCAACTAACAAATTGTGAAAAGATCTTTACCAACCCTATATCCTACAGAAGGCTAATATCCAATATTTACAAAGAACTCAAGAAGTTAGACTCCAGAGAATCAAATAACCCTATTAAAAAAATGGATTGCAGACCTAAACAAAGAATTTTAAACTGAGTAATACTGAATGTCTGAGAAGCCCCTAAAAAATGTAAAACATCTTTAGTCATCAGGGAAATTCAAATCAAAACAACTCTGAGATTCTGCCTCACACCAGTCAGAATAAGTAAGATCAAAAACTCAGGATACAGCAGGATCTGGTGAAGATTTGGAGTTAGAGGAACTCTTCTCCACTGCTGGTAGGATTCAAAGCTGGTACAATCACTCTGGAAATCAGTTTGGTGATTCCTCAGAAAATTGGTCATAATTCTACTGGAGGATCCTGCTATACCACTCCTGGGAAAATACCCAGAAGATTCTCCAGCATGTAATAATGCCACATGTTCCACTATGTTCATAGTAGCCTTAGTTAGTAATAGCCAGAAGCTTTAAAGAACCCAGATATTCCCGAACAGAGGAATGGATAAAAAAATGTGGTACATTTACAAAATGGAATACTTCTCAGTTATTAAAAACAAAGAATCATGAAATTCTTAAGCAAATAGATGGAACTAGAAAATATTATCCTGAGTGAGGTAATCCAGTCACAAAAGATCACACATGGTATGCACTCACTGATAAGTGGATATTAGCCCAGAAGCTTGGAATACCCAAGATACGATTCACAGATCAAACGAAGCTCAAGAAGAAAAAAGAACAAAGTATGGATACTCTGGTCCTTCTTAGAAGATGGAACAAAATACCCACAGGAGGAGATACAGAGACAAAGTGTGGGGCAGAGACTGATGGAAAGATCATCCAGAGGCTGCCCCACCTAGGGATCCATTCCATATATAGTTACAATACCCAGTCACTATTGTTTATGCCAACAAGTGTTTGTCAAGAGGAGCCTAATATAGCTGTCACCTGGGAGGCTCTGTCAGTGAATGACAAATGCAGAGGGGGACACTCTCAGCCTGCCATTGAACTGAGTAGAGGGTCTCCAATGGAGATGCTAGAGAAAGGACTCAAGGAGCTGAAAGAGTTTGCAGTGTCATAGAAGGAAAAACAATTTGAACCACCTAATACCTGCAGAACTCTCAGGGACTAAACCACCAACCAAAGAATACACATGGAGGGCCCCATGACTCTGGATGCATATGCAGCAGAGGATAACCTTGTTGGACATCAAAGGGAGAAGGGGGCCTTGGTCCTGAGAAGCCTAGATGCCCAGTTTAGGAGAATGCCAGGATAGGGAAGTGGGAGTGGCTGGATTGGTGAGCACGGGGAAGGGGATGGGTTAGAGGATTTTTGGGGGGAACAGCAAAGGAGACAATATTTGAAATGTAAATAAAGAATATATCCAATAAAAAAGAAAAAAAAACAATAAAATAAAATAAGATAAAGAAAATAAACTGGATTAGGACAAAATGTGTGTGTGCGTGCGTGCAAATATCCAAAGAAAAAGGAGAAACACACATAGATACAAAAACACATGTATTTTCACACCAAGGAATCACATAAAAACATAAAACTGGAAGCCATAATGTGTACAATTAATGTATAAGGTTAAAAATAATGCCATAGAGTAAAATGAAATTACTACCCTGAAGAATCATGTTGGACACAGGACCTCCAAAGATGGCATTGAGTTTGATTTTGTTGACCACATTTTGTTAGTCTTAATACCTACACTTAAGACTGTTTTGTAGTCTCCCAGATATTTCATTGGAGAAAGTTAAGTTTCCATTTGCAAGTGGTTATCAATTGGAAATCGCTTCTGGGTAAGTGATGGTGGCTTGTGTCTACTTCCCTCAGCACTTACAACACAATATAGCTTTCACCCATTCAGGCTCTGTGGATAATGTTATGGTCTCTGTGAGGTCATATGTACATCAGTCTTGTTGTATCTTAAAGATTGTGTTTTGTTGGTGTTCTACATAGTCTCTGACTCATAATCTTTATGCCTCCAATTATTAAGTATTTCCTATGCCTTGAGGTGGGGAAGATTAATGGAGACACCATATTTAGGACTGAGTATTCCAAGAATTTTTGCTCTTTGCATGTTATTTGGCTGCAGATCTTTGTATTTGTCCTCACATGTTGCAGAAGGAAGGTTTTCCTTAAATTTCTTTCATACATGCATATATTTTAAGAGTGTATAGTAGTAAGATTTCATATGGGTTTTGCAAGATTGTTCTCTCTCTCTCCATATTCTATGCAGCACTCTACCATCCAATCCCTCTCTCAGTTTGATTTTCCTGTTCTAGTTTCATTGTCATATGCTCATAATATAGTGAGATTGAAAGATAATCTTCTCCCACATGGTCTCTTATTAACCATCTAATTTCTATTGATGTTGTAAATGAAACACTCATATATGAAATTTAAATGCTCATAACCACATATATGAGAACAAATAATGTTTTTCTTTCTGAGCGATTATATCTTCATCCATTTAGAAAAGTATTTTAAATTTTAAGTTGCTTAAGGGTTGAATAGCATTCTAAATTGTGAATGTGGTACAATTTTTCTATCCTATTATCAGTTTGTGGTTATCTAAGTTGTTTCTAATTTCTAGCTATTAGAAACAGAGAAGTAAAGAACAGAAATGGACCGTTATCTCTATAGTAATATGAAGAGTGTTTAGTGTATATATCCAATAGTGATATAGCTGGATCTCATTTCACATCTTCTTTTAATTTTTTTGAGAAAGTTTCACACTGATTTTTGCAATGCCTCTATGAATCTGTACCCTCATCTATATAAGTAAATGGTCCTCCCTCCCTATATTCTTGCCAGTATATTCTATCTTTTTTTTTGTCATTTATCCTTCAATCAATTTGTGCTAAAAACAAAATTAATGACAGAGACTGATTATCTTAAATTTTTATTAACACTGTTCCTGGTATAGTTTCAAATGTAAGTAAAACCCTAATAAATATGATCTCCCTCATTCAGTGCTGTATTCTGCCTCTTGGAATCATTTCAAGTCTTCCATTTAATTAAGCAGACTTTTTTTGGAGGAATTAAAGGTGGTGAGTAGTATTACTGAATAATAGTAGAAAAAAAGGAGAAAGCTAATTCACAGATCTGCAGTCAGCAGTAGTAAGCCCATTACATTTATTTAAAATAATTACATGTAATACAATGAATCAGAAAAATTAAAGTTATGAGCTACTATTTAATGTGTGTGTGTGTGTGTGTGTGTGTGTGTGTGTGTGTGTGTGTGTAACTTAATTATCTGAAAAAACTAAATCATAGAAATATCTGGTGTTATTTTAAAATCCTAATTCATTATTTCTCCAGTTGTGTCACTTGTGACTGTTCTGATAATATCATCATTTTATAATTTTAAGTTTGTACTACACAAGTTTTTTCAATTTGGTGCCTGATGATTTACATTCCTCATCACCACATTAGCTTCCAACAAACTCTTACAAATCATTATTGACATATACTTTCAGTTAAATATACATTTACAGATGATGGCAAATAGCACATTACTGTATTCATGTTCACATGAACAATTTCAATGAGGCCAATCCCACCATCAGATCCCTCCATCATAGTCATTGTGGATGAAGTAACTCAGACTAATTAGAGTGATTATTTTTCTGCAAATAGAAATTATGAGTCAGTTGTGTGATTTTCCATTATAAACTTTAAGGATGATGAGACAGTGTCCCACTGTCAAAAGTTTTGATACTGTTGACAGACTATCAAACCCACTGATATGGTACATGGGTAATACTAGCTGCATTTATTTTTGGGATACATCTTTCTGTGTAACAACCATTCAACTATTATTGCTTTCCCAGGATTTGTGTTGGCTGATCATTTCTCTTAGGTTATATTTTTGAGAATTATCAAAACTAGAATAAAATTATCATTGTACTTTCTATAGATACAGAGTTTAAAAGATATAAAAACATTATAAATTATGTCCCTGACATATTTTGTGTGTTAGTCATTATATTGAAATCCATGTTTTCTCTAACTTAGTACAAAACAAATATCAACCATTTATATCAATTTAGAAAAGATTTAGATAGGTTTCTTGAAATCTCAAAGTTAACAAAAATTTGGAGCACACCTGTGTTCTGTGCTGATGATTTAAAGCTAGGATTCTCACAGAAGAATGCCTAAAAGTAGACCAGAAGCATTTGAATTTTAGCTGAAGAATTCACTTTCCAATGTGTTTCAGTGATAAAAGAAATGAAAATGGATTGTGCAGCATTGTGGCAGTGAGGAAAAAATATATTAAAAATTTATATGGGAAGTTTCCTCTTTCTTTTTTCTTTCTTTCTTTCTTTCTTTCTTTCTTTCTTTCTTTCTTTCTTTCTTTCTTTCTTTCTTTCTTTCTTTCTTTCCTTCCTTCCTTCTTTCTTTCTTTTTTTAAAGATTTGTATTTACTTTCTATGTAAGTATGCTGTCGCTGTCTTCAGACACACCAGAAGAGGGCATCAGATCTCATGACAGATGGTTGTGTGCCACCATATGGTTGCTGGGAATTGAATGCAGGACCTCTGGAAGAGCAGTAATTGCTCTTAACCACTGAGCCATCTCTCCAACCCCCGGAAGCTTCCTCTTAATGATTCCTGCTTTGGACATGTAGGTGAAACATAGAATCCCTTTGTATTACACTAATATATTAAAATATGTTTTGAAATTGTTCACAGTTATTGTGTAGTTATTCAATTGCTTTTTAAAATTCATGAGTAGTGATGTTATTTATACATGTAAGATACCCAAAGCAATGATTCAAATGTGAACTTATTCCAATATGTAGATTTTATGTGGTAATGGGACAATATTCTTTTTCAAATTACATTAAACTTATATTTCATTTCCAAACCCTATTTTCTAAAGACCTTAAAAATAAGACTAAGTTAATTGTGGAGAGGTGTCAGTATAGCAACACAAAGAATGATAAAGTCTTCCTTAAATAGCCCATTCTATCCCTGAAGAGAAAGAAAATTGTGATTCCATTTTAAATATTGTATGTAGAGTTGTGTGATTTGCCTTATTCGAATGTGTCAATTGCAAATTAAAATATCAACTTTAAATTGTTAGACTCAAATTATAAGTTATCTAAGTTTACATGTTAATTTAAACTTCCAGAAAGAAACTGGAATTGATAATTGAATCCCAATTTAGAATTAATGTTTTGTCAGACCATATAAACATGAAGAAAGAAAAAAATACAAATAAAGTCATTGTATTCATTATGGATGGTCTTTTTGAAAGAACTTGGTTGTGTCACTGTACTTTCTTACTTGACACATTTTTTTTTAAAAACTTCCATATGAAACAACAAAGATGTTTGTCCAATAAATTTAGGAATAGATGTGAATTTAAATTCATTGTGCCTCCTCAGCTGCTCATGCCTACTTTCTGCTCTAAGCTCCTGCTTATTAGGTTACAGAGTTCTTACCACTGTTTATAAGATAAATAAGCAAGGAAAGACATCCACAACCTGTGCTGTATATTATTAACCTATGTCTATTTGTCAAACATTGGTGGAACACAATCAGCAAATGTTTCTGAACACCATGTTAAAACAGCACAAAGAAGAGTAAACAACAAAACAAGAGGTCCAGTGAATTGGCTGAGCTGGTTAAGGAATTTGTACTGAGTTTAGTTCTGAAGTTCTATATGATGAAACTTGAGAAATGATACCTAAGTGTTGTTCTCTGACCTAAGCACACACCCACATACACCATAAGCACACATACATTAACGTACCCGCATGCAAACACACACACACACACACACACACACAAAAGCAGACCACACCACACCTTTGGCATAATTCTCTCCAACCACACATTCACCACATATAAAGAAATAAAAATGTAATCAAAATGTAATCAAATTTTAGGAAGGAACAGAGTAAGAGAGGCATGGACTCTTTTTTTTTTTTTTAGATATATTCTTTATTTGCATTTCAAATGATTTCCCCTTTCCTGGTTCCCTTCTCCCTGAAACTCCCATAAGCCCTCTTCCCTTCCCCTGTTCCCCATTCAACCCCCTCCCGCTTCTCTGTCCTGATATTCCCCTACACTGCTACATCCAGTCTTTCCAGGACCAGGGGGTCTCTCCTTCCTTCTTCTTGGAAATCAATTAATATGCGAATTGTGTCTTGGGTATTCCAAGATTCTGGGTTAATAACCACTAATCAGTGACTGCATACCACGTGTCTTCTTTTATGATTGGGTTACCTCACTTAGGATGATATTTTCTATTTCCACCTATTCACATAAGAATTTCATGAATTCATCGATTTTAATAGCTGTAGTGGCTATTCCAGGTTGTCAACTTGACTAAATCTGGAATGAAGTAAACAAGAATTGGAAGACTCACCTATAATCCTAATCTGGAGGCTCAGAGATACAAGTTTCTGAATTGGAGATCTTGATGCATAGTGACACACTTCCTCCAACAAGGCCACACCTTCTAATAGTGCCACTCCCTGGGACAAGCATATACAAACCATCACAATAGCTGAGTAACATTACACTATGTAAATATACCACATTTTCTGTATCCATTCCTCTGTTGAGGGACATCTGGGTTCTTTCCAGCTTCTGGCTATTATAAATAGGGCTGCTATGAACATAGTGGAGCATGTGTCCTTATTACATGCTGGGGAATCCTCTAGGTATATGCCCAGGAGTGGTATAATGGGGTCCTCCAGTTTTCTGAGGAACCTCCAGACTGCTTTCCAGAGTGGTTGTACCAGCTTGCAATCCCACCAGCAGTGAAAGTTTGTTCCTCTTTCTCCAAATCCCCAGCAGCACCTGCTGTCTCCTGAGTTTTTGATCTTAGCCATTCTGACTGGTGTGAGGTGAAATCTCAGTGTTGTTTTGATTTGCATTTCCCTAATGACTAAGGATGTTGGACATTTCTTTAGGTGCTTCACAGCCATTCAATGTTCCTCAGGGGAAAATTATTTGTTTAGCTTTGTACCCCAGTTTTAATAGGGTTATTTGTTTCTAACTTCTTGTATTCTTTGTATATCTTGAATATACACCCTCTGTCAGATGTAGCTTTGGTAAAGATCTTTTTCCAATTTGTTGGTTGCCGTTTTGTCCAATTGACAGTGTCCTTTACCTTACAGAAACTTTGTAATATTATGAGGTCCCATTTGTCAATTCTTGATCTTAGAGCATAAGCTATTGGTGTTCTGTTCAGGAAAATTTCCCCTGTGCCATGTGTTCAATGCTCTTCCCCAGTTTCTTTTCTATTAATTTCATTGTGTCTGGTTTTACGTGGAAGTCCTTGATCCAATTGGACTTGAGCTTAGAGATAAGAATGGATTGATTTGCATTTTCTGCATGCTGAAGTCCAGTTGAACCAACATCATTTGTTGAAAAGACTATCTTTTCCACTGGATGTTTGTAGCTCCTTTGTCAAAGATCAAATGACCATAGGTTTATTTCTGGGTCTTCAATTCTATTCCATTGATCTACTTGCCTGTCACTGTACCAATACCAAGCAGTTTTTAACACTATTACTCTGAAGTACTGCTTGAGGTCCGGGATACTGATTCTCCCAGAAGTTCTTTTACTCTTGAGAATAGTTTTAGCTATCCTGGGTTTGTTGTTATTCCAGATGAATTCGAGAATTGTTCTTTCTAACTCCATGAAGAATTGAGTTGGGATTTTGATGGGGATTGCATCGAATCTGTAGATTGCTTTTGGCAAGATGGCCATTTTCTTATATTAATCCTTCCAATCCATGCACACGGATGATTTTTCTTGTTTAATTACTCCTCAAAGGAACAGGATCAGAATAATATCTATTTATATTATCACTTCTGCCAACTATCATTATATATATACATACATATATATATATATATATATATAAATGTGTGTGTGTGTGTGTGTGTGTGTGTGAAATGAAATGAAACTTGTAATGACAATTGGTTCAAGTGAATATGAGACTCAGTACTTTATAGACATCATTTCAGGAAATGCAGACCTGAAAAAGACAGTGGTCTCATGAAGTGAAACCTGGAGACTTATCAACAATTGTTTCATTCGAAAATACAAAGAACCCCCAATATCTAGAAGTGTGCCAGTGATCCAATTTCCAGTGATGTGTGTCTAAAGGATGAAATGGGAATTCTCCTCTATTTCTCTTCCAGGCATTGGATATTGTATTATGCCTTCTATAATACTAAGTAAGGGTGAGTTTTTCTTATTTAGTCTCAAATTCAAGTGATAATCCCTTTTAGAAGCACAGTTAGAAGTTATGTTTTACCAGTTTTCTGGATAACTATTGTTTCCCTAGAGCTGGTGTTAACATTAGTACCTATTAACAAATGTAGTTAATCATCCAAAACACTGAATTGAATGGCAACTAAATGCATCTCATTCTTAAGCTTCACAAAACACCTGCTAAAATTTAAAAAAAAAAAGTTTTGATAATGTGAACAGAGCAACAGATTTTAAAATTAGTACCATCTAAAAACAGTCTTATTATTGAAACTATATTGTGTGTAGGTAGAAGTCATATCGAAAGTCTTGTTCTCCCTCTCCATATTATTGAAGACATGGTGTCTCTTTGAGCTAGGAGCTCACCATTTGACCAGGATGCTTGGACAGTCAGCTCCTTGTCTGCTTGTATCTCTACAGCCTCAATGGTATGTGAAGCACAGATCACTATATCCTCCAGGTTGTAAAGTAGTTGGGGACCAAACTCAAGCCATATGATTATGGACAGGTTTGGGTTTTTTTGTTTTTGTTTTTTTGTTTTTTTTTAAACTAAGATATCTTTCTATTGCCTACAAGTGAGTTTGTAATCATCCTCTAGAGAACTATTAAGTTTGCAAGACTAACTGAATGGCTGTGGTTCTCAACTTATGGGCTGTGACTTCTTTGGGAGAAAGGATGACCATTTACAGAGGTCATTTTACCTTTTACAGGTTTATACAGACCATCAGAAAACTCAGATATTTACATCATGATTCATAACAACCACAAAATTCTAGTTATGACGTAAGTAGCATTGAAAATAATTTTATGGTTGGTGGTTGTAGCGATATGAATAGGTTTGCCACCAGTGAGTCATGGGTTTCAGTATTTGGCCATTAGGAATGCCATTTTATTTATAATGTAGCCTTGCAAGAGGAAGTGTGTCACTCTGTAGGTGGTCATTGAGATCCTCTGTACTCTGGCTCTACCCAGTACAATTTATAGTCTTCTCCTGGGTACCTTCAGCTCAAGATAAATAAATCCTGGCCCCTCTACCTGCCTTGCTTCTTACCATGATGATAATTGATTAAACTTCTGAAACTGTAATCCAGCCCCAATTAAATGTTTGCCTTCATAAGAGTTGGCTTAATCATGGTGTCTATTCACAGTAATAAATCCCTAACTAAGACAATGATCCTCACATCATGAGACACTCTATTATAGGGTCACAACATTATGAAGTTTGAGAAGCAGTGCCCTATGGAAATATACAAAAACAGTATCTTTAAATCTGTGGCCATCACTCTGATGCAGTGTTTTTCAACTTTTATAATGATTAATTTTAGCGAAAAACTTAGACTTTACCTATGTAACCCACCAAAAAAATTCAATAGCATAAATATTCTGCTGTTTATTCTTATTCAGCTTAACAGCACTTTGTATATCAATTAAATGAGATCATTTGTACCCAAAATAAAATATTTTACTGTCTGATCACGATAACTTCTTCACTCAGAATTCCTGCTGTGATGAACCAACATTAAAATATGATAAAAAGCATTTTCTTCAAATAAGGTTTAACTTAATGAAAGACTTAAAACTTGCTAAAATGGAGTGCAAGAAACTCAGCAACTACTTGGGTATGGTGGACCACATGGTTTAATATTTTTCCAGAGTTTGTAAATGTTTTGGTTAAAAATAAAACAATTGACAAAAGTCATAACAATTAAGCCAGAATAAAGCCTTTTGTCCCAGAATTTTACTAGTATACAATAATTTTTTAAAAAAATAAAAATATGCCTGTGGAAGAATTTCAGTTCAGCAACATGGCTGCTCTGACAAGGGATCACATATCTGGCTGTAATGCAGACATGCTATGCACCTTCAATTCCACTGGCTGGAATACTGGCATGCCCTTAATACATACCTCGTATCTCAAATAATGATGTCTAATTGAGTGGCATACAGAGTGATAAATCAGAGAATGATTTGACAGAATGAGTCAGAGATAGAATATGCCCAACTCCCAGGTGAACAAACAGGAAAGAGAGGCTACTTAAAGAGCAATGAGTGAGAAAGAAGCTCAATTCAATTTGGAGCAGTTGTACTGGAAGCTGGTTGTCAATTACAATGACTGACATGATGGTGAAAAATAGCTGTAATTATGGGAAATCATAATAGTTCTAAAGATATTAATATCATGAAAAACCAATTGTTAAGTGAAAGTCAATTGGATGATTTAAGAAAGCAGATGGAATTTGATGACTATTATTATACAATGCAGTTTAATATCTTTAAGAACCTGGGGTAAGGTGGAGGAACAGGAAAAAAATGTCTACGCTATTCACAAAGATTATGCGAACAATGGAGAGATTTTACTGACTTATTACATACATTAACATCTGGTAAAAACAGAGCAATATCAGATCCATATGCAAAACAGTTACTAATTGAAAATTTAGCAAATGCATAGTGTGAAAATATTCTTAGGATGAATGGGTTGGAACTTCTGTTGATATTGACCCTAATGAGTATGTAGTTGGACCAATGGCCAATAATTTAGACATTTAGATAACAATGGCCATTGTTTTGCATGTGGGAAAGGTGGGTTATCGAAAAAGATATTATAAACAAGGCATTCCTAGAGACCTCTCTAGAAGACCTCAGCCTTTTGAGATTTATGGAAGGTGTGATTCATTAGACTAATGTAAGCAAATTTGGAAGAGATATTTGAAGTAATCTCTTATGGATGGGAAACTCCCTATCAGATAATCCTGTAAATACAGGAAACTCTCTAAAGGAGTTAATTCATACCCTGGCAACAAACAAAACAAGCCAATTATGTCCTATAAACAATTCACAGAGCAACTAGAGAAAACTAAACTAGATATTTGATATCTAATACATGCTACAAAAGGAAGTGATGCCCTAGAGTTAGTCATAAGTAAAAATTTCACTATCACCCAAAACTTCAATGGTATAAAATGCCCAGCTTAGTTTATGGACCTCTTCCTGCAAAAGACAGCAGGAATGACTTCAGTAAGAAGTAAAATAACTTTTCAAGGACTCATTGTGCATCCAGGAATGATAAATGAAGATTTCAAGGGAGAGACTGAGATTATGGTTTATGTGAAGGAAAACATGGAGTTTTAAGTGGGAGACAGGATTCCTCAACTTCTACTATTTCTATATGTGAAGTGCAAAACAGCTCCACTTAAAAGAACAGGAGGATTTGGAGATACGGAAAGACTAACTTTTGCACAACTTTTATCCATGACCAGAGACTAAACTTAAATTATATTGAAATTGAAGGTTTAGTTGACATAACAGCTGGTGCAACTATAATCTCATAAGGATCTTGGAATCCATAAGGACTCCTTCGGAAGGTATCTACACAGTTTGTAGAAATTGGAACATTATCTCAAATAAAACAAATTAAATGTGTGTGACCAGAAGGTCAAATGATAAGAGTAAAGCCTTATGTGACTCATATAGCCATATAGCTATAGGGAAGAATTCTACTAGAACAATGGGGACCTCTTACATTTTAGACAACAGATATCTATTTTAACTGATATTGTATATTGACATCTTATATAATATGGCTTTATTGCTTCTGTGTTTAACTGGGCAAAAAGTCCAGCTTGCTGGTATGGAGCCTGGCAGGCAATGTGAGTGCCCAAGTGTCTGGTATATGTGTGGATTTATAAAGCTTAAATGGTAACTTGCTAAGTAGAAAGGGGTAATAAGGTTAAATGAAAGACACTAGATTGTAGGAAAAAACTGCTGGATTAGATCAATGTGTATATTTTAAATATTTTTTAATATCAGAATGGAAGTCATAGAATGTGTTACATTGGGGAAGAGGTTTGGTTTATATTTCCACAGAAAATGAAACTCTCTGGATTCCAAAAAGCTCACAGTTTCTGTGATCTGAGTAAGAGAAACTTAGAGGTAAACAAATTGTTCCCAAGAATACACATATATTTGAAAGTAAGCTACTTGCTATAGAATAACAAAGTTGTAAGTACTGTAAACAATCAGTTTTCTTGGCCACTTTCTCTCACTGCGAAGTAGCACTTTGTGGTTACAAAGAAAGGCTTAATTATTTTATTATTTACCTTTAAAAGAAATTTTATAAAAATCTTAAAAGAATAACAAAGTTAAGTTTCTATATAATAATCAATCATCTACTTTAAATCCTCCAAATACATATCTACTTATCAGCAATTTTTATTGTTGTATCAGGAAGCTGAGGAAAAATATGTATAAGAAATCAATTATCACCAGTCCAGTGTGAGTTAGAGTCATATCAGCTGGGCTGCTATCGTTAATGTTCCTTGACCATAAATGGTCCCTAGCTTAACTGATAAGAGTGTACCTTTCTGAATTTCAAATTGTTCCCTACAATTTTCTACATTTTATCCTCTTTTCTCTAACAATTTTATTTTTCCAAATGCTTTCTAAAAGAGGTTGTCATTGCTGATAATCTACATTTCTAAGTTCTTTCCTAGGGTAGTAAAGGTAGTAATTGAATCATAAATCTGCTCTATCAGCAATCCCTGAAAAAGATCAAGCACTATTATTGTGAGTTCCAGAAATACTGACCAGTGCTGGAAGTCCCCTTAGAGTTTTCATAAAATTATTTGATTAAGAGGAATGTAAGGGCAGCTAGTGTAGCTAGCTGAAGTCCTCAAGATACTTAATCCACAGAACTGTGCTTCAACAGAGATGTACCCATCATGGCTGTGCTAACCAGTGGACCATATTCCATGAGTTCTAAAGCAATTTGTTGTTCCTCTTCCTCCTGTGTGGCCCTCAGTAGAAACACGGGAGAAATGGATTTGGAGTGAGACGGAGGAAGAGGGTGCTGGAAGGAATGGAGGAAGTGGAACTGTAGTCAGTATGGGAGAAGAATCTGTTTTCAATAAGAAGTTAAATAATGTATTACTATGAAAATTGTATTCATTATTACTATTGGATTTAATTTATAATATCAAACTGTGTCTAAGTAATTCCCAAGAGCTTAATCTAGGAAATACTTTCCCATATTGCTAGAGTTGGACATCAAATGTGTTCTCTAAATCCAAAGACTCGTTGGGAGACAGACAGAAAAGGTGATTATTTTCTGCAAAAAAAACCCAAAAAACAAAAAACTAGAACTGAGCTAAGGAAATCGTAAACAAGGAAAAGGATATCACTTCTCCCTGGGGAAAGACATTTTTCAGTTAAAGGAAAGTTCTGAGAAGTTTTGACATGTATCTTACTCACTTCATTTCTCCCAATTTAGTTTGATAATAGCAATATATCCATATTGATGAAAAAATCATTGAAAAAGTTCATGACAGCTATTACCTATTAAGGAAAAAGTTAAGATTGTCATTCAAAGACTGCTCATAGACCACAATTAAAGAAGTAAAAGGTGGATTGCTCCTCAAGCAGAGGGCAATACCATGAATCAGTCATTATTAATCAGAAAAAATAAAACAAATATAATGACACTGTGTGTTTATGAATACTAGAAAGAAAATCGTGAGCATTGATGTTTATGAAAAAGTATATTGATTAATCTCTTTCCTATTGATATTTGGATTAAAAAATTCAAACAAATCAGCCAATTGTCAAAGACATTCTAAAGTGCTTTTACATTGTATTTGCATTAACTGATATAGCCTGCATTTTATTATGCCAATTGCCTGGAATATGTTTTTAGTTAAAGACATAATTCTCTTCATATATTATGAAAAAGTTAAAATAAAAAATAAAATGATTATAAAATACAGTAAAATAAAGATAATAAAAATAAAAGGTAAATGGAACTCAAAACATAAGAAAGCTACTTCAATAATATAAAAAGGAATATTGAAAATAAATGCTCTAGCCCATAGACTCATTTAAGCCTAATACCCAGGAGCTTACAAAAATGGAAGTGGGAATCATGGAGCCTGTATTGGTCTGACCTCAGTCCTCTGAAGATATAGTTGTTAGCTTGATGTTCTTGTGGGACTCCCACCAGTGGAAGTGGGGGTTTCTCTTGACTCTTTCACCTGCCCTTGGTATCATTTGTCTCCTATTGGATTGCCTCATCCAGTCCTGATGTGAGGGTTTCTGCCTACTATCATTATAAATTGTTATGCTGTCTTCCACTGACAACCTCCAGAGTCCTACTGTTTTCTCAAGAAAAATGGAGAAGGAGTTGATCCAGGTGAAAAGGAAAATGGTGCTAGAGGGGTAGAGGAGGGGTGGAACTGCTGTAGGAATATATGGTAGGAGAGAGAAATTAAAAGAATAGATTTTTTTCTCATTATTTCAAAACAAACTTTTTAAAATTCTTTATGAATTTTACATCATGCAACCTAATTTCACTTATCTCCCTGTTCCTTCCTATATACCTCCACCTTTGCCACCTTCTCTCTACAATAAAATTAATATCTTGCTGTGGAAGCTGTAGCGTGTCACAGTAGGTCCCACAGTATACCCTTTTGCTCACACAACTTCACTTGCAAATGTTCATTGCAATGAACTTTCGGTTAGTTCAAGACCTCTGGTTTCTGCTAAACAGTCAACACTGGATTCTCACTGGACTCATCTTGGATATACTGTTGTTACCCTGTGTCATGGAGCTCCTGTAGCTTTTAATTTGAGAACTGACAAGATCCAGATACCTCTTAGTGGTGTGTTGTGGTTACATGTTCCTGAGCAAGTAGTTTGGAAGAAAACTTGCTCCAAGCCTACCATACTCACTTAATTCTGAATTTAAGATGGTTTGGGCTCACTCAACCTTACCAATTTTTCTGTTTGGTTGGCATGGTCCACTTGCCCAATGGAAAATATAGAAGTAAATAGATAAGATTAATGGTAGTCATTTTAAATATTTAAGTGATAGATGAATCAAAGGATGGGGTGTTTGGCAATAAAAACAGCAGACTTTATGATAGAAATTCAGCAATAAATTTTTTCAAGTGTTTGTGTATGTATGTACATTTGAATGAACTTGACTGTGAGCATGTCTGAGAGTGCATATGTACTTGCATACACACATATGTAGGTCAGAGGCATATATCCAGTGGTTTCTGTGATCATTCTTTATTATATTTTTAATCTAAAATTTAACTAAAGTTGTTCTTCGACAGATTTACACACACACACACACACACATATTTATATATAAAATGCATTTTAATTGCATGCTCTTCACTAGAAGCCAGAGCACTCTTCCTCCTGGCTCCTTCCTGTGCTCTAGTGCTGTAGGGACCAAGTGCCAGCCCCAGGTCCCTAAGGCAGTACAAATCCAGCACAGGGTGCTGTGTCCCTAAGGCAAGCCCTGATTACCTTTAAAAAAAATTAATTAAAAGCATTTAAAGTAATATTTATTTTAGAATCATGCTTTTGAAGAGTGTCCACGATTACTTAGGGTATAATATTTAAGATCAGACATCTTCAAAAACAGAAAAAGTCCCAACTTAAGGCAGTACAAGTAAACAACACACATTCTCATGACTTTTAAGAACTGTAGTAATGTGGCTTAGGAATGTAGGTATAATGGTCTAATTGTTTGCAAAATGTAAGTTCCTCTGAAGAATTTTGTTTATATTGGGTTGGGGGACCTATAAGTTTAACATAGAATGTCAGCCAGCTGACTTAAAAGACATTGATTTTTATTAAGTCTGCCTTCCCCTTCTGAGGAAGAACTGAGTGGTTGAGGGTCACTTGTGTAAAATCTCCAAATTGATGTTACAACTTTCAGTTTGAACGTTTGTTTCAAGAGCTGATTAAATTTTGGTTTATTCTAATTTCTGTATTATATCATTATCTGAGGTTTTAAGTGGTAACTGGTTCTATACCATGTATGTATCATATGTTTGTTCATCAAAGCTTTTTAATCCAAATAAAAACAAGAGTTTGCAAAGTGAAAAAAAAATTACATGCTCTTATTCCTTCCACCTTGTCCAATTTCCATCTTTCCTAAAAATATCCCTTCCCAAAAATCAATGGTTTTATGCTTGGGAAGACAGTGTCTTTCTATGAATCTGGAGTTCCTTGATTCCATTGAATCTCAAGGGATATATCTGTCTCCACCACCAATCGCCAGGCCATTGGCTTTTAGATAGTCACTGACATACTCAGTTTTCAAATGGCTTCTGGGACTTGAAACTCTTCCTCATATTTGTATGACAATCACTTTAATAACTGACCATCTCTCCATTATTTGTTTAATTGTTGAAGTATCCTAGCTAAATTTGTTTCTAAGAATGGTAATGTATTCATCAGCCTAAGGTATGTTTCACATTATGCTTCCAGAACACTTGTTCCCCAGCCCTATATTTCTAGTTTTCTTTTTATAATGGCAAACTGATAAATTTATTTATTAAGAAAACAAGTTATTGTTTTAGTGTTAAATCTTTGACTTGTTTTATGAATAAAGATGTCTGATTTATAAAGTTTAGGCTTTGTAAAGCTGGTCTGATAATTATAGAAAAATAAGTGATTAAGATAAATATAAGTTCCTAGTTAAGTTTAATGAATATGAGAAGCATAGGAGTTTAAGAAAAACCCTTGTGACAGAATCACCAGGCATAAAATGTTAAATGTACAGGGTATATGGTATGATCTTTTACCTAGAGTCAAATTAATTTAACACGTCAATCAAATGCATTATTACAATGAAGAATTTAATGAAATTAAAATTTTAAGGATTTTCTAAAATATTTAAATGTACAGATTTGTTAATGAAATTTGAAATTATTATAAATATACAAAACATTATAGAAGCTACAAGATGTGAAATAAACAAGGTGATTTTTGTTGTATCAAAATAACCAGCAGCATTAACTTACCACTGACTTTGAATAAATGACTTTCACATTTGTTTTGTCTGGGAGACAAGTTACTCAAGCTGAGCAATAAGAAATCCATTAAAATTATCTGCCACCTACTATTATTATCCCAACCTTCTCCTTTTATCATTTAGTTATAACTTTTTGGTCATGTGATTGTACATCAAATATACACTCTAACTTGTTCTGATTTATTTCTTTTCTGAAAGTGTAATAACTGTTACAGATTCTGAAATAAAGTACAACTTCCCTCTGATTAAGATGGATTCTACATCTACTAGGAAAACTGCAGCAAATGTGGAGTAAAATATATGTGACCAAGTTTGGCACATTTATTACTAAGTGTTATGAGTAGAGGTGTGCCTGAAATGTAACTATCACATAAAATCTATAGATTGTCCATACCCTGTGTAGAACTGAATATTCCCAGTTCTCTTTCTCGTTGGCTGGCAGGAAAACCATAATTGTATTCAGTTTTTCCTATTTATACTTTAGAATCATTCCAATCTATGCTACTTCTCATAAGAAATCAATGATCTGTTTAATATGAATATTAGCAAAAAGTACACATTATCCCTACTCTTTGAAAGGAAGAATGTATATGCTTATAAGTGTCTCTTCATGCAAATTTTATATGCTTACTTTATTTTTTTGGCTCAGAAAATTTTGGCTGGATTAAAGACCACGGAGTTACATGTGAATACTTTTTTTTCCTTACCAAGAACCAGTATACATAAGCTAACAAAACTGAGATGAATTAATAAATATATCACAGCTATTTTTGATGACTCTGTTACAGATTTTGCAATCAAGTTATTCCACTGTGTTGTGGATGGCCTGGTATAGTTTGTATTTTAGTGCTAATTCCTCTATCCTGGGAGGGGCTGCACACAAGGAGTTAGTCACATACTCAGATGACTTCTTGTGAACCAATCCCCTAATGAATAAAGGAGGAAATCACTGGGCGAGTAGGAGGGACTTTTGGATTGGACAGAGGAAGAGAGGAAGCAGGAGAGAGTTAGTGCCCTTTTGGCTGGGAATAGTGTGAGAACAAGATGTAATTACAAGTGTCTCCTGGTTTCAATGGCAGATCTGTCAGGATTTACCACTAGAGGATTTAGATTTAATAAGACTTACAAGTTAGGATTTCAGTTGTTGTGCCCAGAGATTGAGTTACCATTGTTTCTGAATTAAGTTTGTGTTGTGTTTTCCTTCATGCAGTAGCTCGTCTGGGTTCAAGAGAGGAAGGTACAGTAGCAAAGTGTGGGTTTGCCTGAAGTGCACCACAAAGGCCGCGGGGGATTTGAAGCACAGGGTTGGTGTGGTAGTGACATGCCAGTGGGAACCCACTGGGTGGAGAGATTGGAGTGTTCTGAGTCAGATTCTCCATGACATAAAAACAGGTCAGCCCTTGCCCATCAGTGCATAGCTGACAAGGTCACCAGGGCAGACACACAAGAGTCAGAACGTGCCAGTTCACTTTTTCAATATTTCCTGCAACAGAAAAGTGCTGGATTTGAATATAAATAACACAGGACAGAATGGTACTTTTCTCATTTCCCAACCATACTCACTGTAGGTCTTTTGTCAAGGATATACAGTACTTCAGTAGTATTTGTGGGGTTTAGAAATTTGACATTTTTGAGCTTTTATTTGATGTTTGCTGTTTCCCAATTCTTTCCAGATTCTCCCCACTTTACCAACTTTACCACTATTATTTATGTCTGTCTCTTTAAACAAAATAATAATAATAATAATAATAGTAATCATAATAATCATAATGTGATAGGATTTTCCTTGTCCAATCACATTAAAATACTAATGCAATAGGAGGTCTATGATTGAACAGGAAAAAGGGAGGTGGAGTTAAGAGTTTCAGAAACAGAGAGCTTCTAGGGAGAAAAAAAAAGATCAAGATGGAGGTGGACGGACAGGAAGAACCTGAACCAGCCTGGCTTTAAATAGCCACAGGTAGTTTTGATATCATAAAGGTTAGAATAATTGGGATAATTTGTCTAATCTAGGTGGGCAGCTTTTATCATTATCAATTGGCTCTGAAATGATTGTATTAGCATTTTGTGAATTGAGAATTTATTGGTATATAAATCTGAATTGTTAATTATAAGCTTCAAGAGGTTTGATTTACTTTGTTACTGGAATGTGGGACTACTGGTTACAGGGGTTTAATGGCTGAGAAGGAACCAGGGGAGTAAGAGACAAGCGAACCAGAGCTGGGAACACAGTGATCAGTCACTGCAGGGGACTAGCTAGTGACAGAGTTGGAGGAACCACGCTAGGACAGAGAGTAGTGGTGGCTGACCATGGCCTGGACAGTCATTTTGTGGGGCTGGTGTGGCAGCAAATGGAACTCGGAAGCTCTGGCCCCTACAGAGAGTTGGTGGGCAGAGAGTAGTCTGGCAGGACCACACGGTGGCAGAGAGTTGCTGGCACAAGTGCCAGAATATGCCAATCATTTTTAGTATTTCCCACAGCAATAATAAACAAACACATACACAAAACTTGCAACAAAAATGGAAATTGATATAAACAAACAACAGAGAACTGAGGCAAAGTTTGCTGAAACAATGTGAAATAGGACAGGATGTCTGCAAGGACACCACTGAGTTCACAAGCCAGGAAGTGGGGCCTGCTCTAAAAGGTGAGAAAATACAACCAGTGAAACTCAATTGGAGGTAACTGTAGTTTTTTTTGTTTTTGTTGTTGTTTTTGTTTGTTTTAGGTTTAGGGTTTCTTTTTGTTTTTTGTTTTGTTTTGTTTTGGTTTGGTTTTTTGGTCAGCAGATATTACTTGCTGCTGCTGCTTGGTTAGATGTGGAAGTACTTCCTTCTCAATGCTGGGACTGTCTTTAATTTGTTCTTATATATTCTGACACAATCTCTGTGCGTTCATATGTTCATTAGTCTTACTGTGTCTGGAAGATGCTGTTCCCTTGGAGTCACCCATTATTTCTGGTTTTCATCTTTTTTGCTTCCTTTCACTCATAAATTCATGAGACAAGAGTAGAGTTTTTTTTTTTTTAATTTAATTTTATTTTATTTTTTTAATTTACATTCCAAATCACTTCCCCTTTCCCGTTTCCTCCCTCCCCGAAAGTCCCATAAGCCCCCTTCCCTCCCTCTTTTCTCCGTTCAACCCCCTCTCATTACTCTGTCCTGGCGTTCCCCTACATCCAGTCTTTCCAGGACCAGGGGTCTCTCCTTCCCTGGGCATATACCCAGAGACTTTACCTGCATGCAATAAGGACACATGCTCCACTATATTCATAGCAGCCTTATTTATAATAGCCAGAAGCTGGAAAGAACCCAGATGTCCCTCAACGGAGGAATGGATTCAGAAGATGTGGTATATTTACACAATGGAATACTACTCTGCAATTAAAAACAATGAATTCACGAAATTCCTAGGCAAATGGTCAGAACTTGAAAATATCATCCTTAGTGAGGTAACCCAATCACAAAAGATCACACATGGTATGAAGTCACTGATAAGGGGATATTGACCCAGAATCTCAGAATACCCTAGACACAATCAGCATATCAAGAGTAGAGGTTTTAATGAAGTCATCCCTTTTAAGATTTAGTGCACTGAAGACTCTAATTCTGTGCATATTGTGTAGTTGTTTTTCTCTGTGTTAGTCTCTAGTAGTTAGTTAGATCTACTGCTGCAAGAAGCTTCTCTCATGATTGCCTGGCTTCACTGATAGAGGGGTATATCAGAATGTTATTAGGAGTCACTGTACAGCTATGCTGTTTTATGAGAATAATATTCATAGGTTTTCTCCTAAACCACTGACCTCTCTAGTCGCAGGTTCTTGGCCACTTCAGAAGTATAAGGAGTATGTTCTAGCTCATGGAATGGGCCTTACCTTCAATCAAAAAAGACTGGTGACTCTCATAACATTTGTACTGCTCTTTCTTCAATATATCTTGCCAGCAAGTCACAGTTGTTGAAAAATTGTAGCTGGGAGATATAAATGATTCTTTCTCTTCCATAACACACAGAATACTTTCCAGTAACATGAATACTAGTCAATAATGGTGAAGAGACTGGTTAGCCATCAGCTTGACATTTTTGTATTGATGAGGTATAAAAGTGTCTGTAGCAGTAGGGCCCTACCATCATTTTATTTAAAGTCGCACATAGACTTGCCAATAGTCTTTGACTCTTGGGGGTTTCCATGTAGCTCCTTTGTCCAATGGCTCAACAAGATACAAACTATTCATGGCATTGGAAGTTTTACTTGGTGTCATACATACTGTATTAGGAGTATTGTCTTCCATATTATTTTAAGTGTCTACTTCGATTCTTTTCATGTATGTATGTATGCATGTATACATTTTAGGAAGTTTCTACATTAGTAGGTGCCCATCTAATTTATCGAATGGCTTTCAGTGCTAGTTGCTGCTCCCCAATTACCCATCTTTATCTTTCTTTCCCATTCCGTCCTTATTTAATCCTATTTTCCAGTTTCCAGAAAAAAAAAAGTGTTTCCCCCTTTTTCTCTTTCCTGGAGAAAAGCACTCCCATTTTCACCATACAGATGTGTGTTCTGAGCTAGAGAACTGAAATTCCATTGTACTTTGTAATTAAGATTAGCAAATATTATCTCATTTTGACTCAGCATAGTAATGGATAGTACATGCTATATATTATGGCATAAGCTTTGCAGTCAACATAGAAATTCTCATAATTGAATCAATCATTTTAAAAAATTTCACTTTCAATATCTGCCTTTGGCACAACTATCATTTTTATAGTCTCATAACTATCCTCATATTTTAAAGTTATAGAAGTAATGCAAAAAACAATATGAACTAAAATTAAACAGAATATGGGAATAATTTTTACATTCTTGGCACATATTCATTTTATCAATACAGCTTTGCTAACATTATTCAGAACAAAATTCAGTTTTTAAAATTTCATCTTTTCTCAAGCTACGTATTTTCTTTTCTTTTCTTTTCTTTTTTCAAAGACACTGTAGCTGTCTTCAGACGCACCAGAAGAGGGCATCAGATTACTTTACAGATGGTTGTGAGCCACCATGTGGGTGCTGGGATTTGAACTCAGGACATTTAGAAGAACAGTCAGGTGCTCTTACCCACTGAGCCATCTCTTCAGCCCAAGCTATGTATTTTCAATAAGGTACATTCATATTTCTGGACAGCTATAGAGGCAAAACTTTGAACCACAACATCAGTAAGTTTTACTCTGTTTATAAAATACTCTGAATATAAAATACTCTGTATATAAAATACTCTATATAAAATACTCTGTTTATAAAATTGTAAGAATTTGTCACATGCCATAAATACGTATAATAGTCAATATTTTAGTATAAAGTGGCATTTGTATTATATGACCATATCCATAAATTAAATTAAGTTTAATGGTTGGATTCTATGTGGGACAAGATAAGTGATTATATTCAGTGGACTTAGGTGGATTAAATGCATTGTCATAAAATGTTTTAATTTGTAGAGGATAAAAGAGAAAGTAATTTACATTGTAGGTCAAAATGTATTTGTATGTGTCTTATAACATCTTATTTGTTTGCCATTTGTTATTTTTCTTTTGACACATCATATGACACTTTTCAGTTTTGTTGAATTTAATTAATCCATGCTATTTCATGCATGTGTAATACATGAAACATTTCCTCTCATGCAGCATTATTTTAGGTACTTTTAAAAATGCAGATTTGGCATTTATAATTTTGACAAATATTGCTAGACGTATGTTTTCTACTGTTATATGATTTACACATACGTTCCCCAAATGAATATATGAAGTAAAACCAAGAAGAAGGGACAGTTTGTGACTATATGGTATGACATCAGCTTTTATTGTCAGTATTAATTTCTCTGGTTCCTTATGTTCTGCTGCTGACCTTTTGTCCCTATGCTTGTGGTTTATGGCCAATATTAAGTAAAATAATGGTTACTGAACCTGAGCATTGCTACACATAGACTCCTGATCTGAAAACTAAGGATGCCAATAGGTAAGGAACTACTGGTTGGTAAGTTGCACAACATGAGTATGATGGACAGAAGAATAATGCTCTAATGGAATGAAGCTGCATGTCATAAAATTTCATCTTGGTACTCAGAGAAGTAAAGTTTATAAACATAACTTTCTTAATTTACAATCTCTCCTTGAACATTTTCAAACATCAGTGACCTGGAATATCGAAATCTACAAATAAGGCAGGAGAGAGAATGAAAACAACTGCAAATGCTCAGGGGAAAACTAAATTGAGTTATGTTTTGGAATTTTTGTTTTAATTTTTAAGATTAAAATTTTTTCTCTCTAAATATACCTCTTTCTGTATGTCTGCCTTTGCTCTATCTTAAATCTCAGATTTCTTTTTATTAAGCATTGTTTCACATGAATGCATGCATGCATGTGTGCATACTCCCCCACCACATATGCACTATATTCTTAATTGTATATCCCCCAAAACATAAATAAAACCTGATAAATCTGAATACTGTTACTCATATGTATGTTTTAAGGTCTGACCATTTGTAGTTGGGTAACTTATTGATGTGTTCTTTCCTGGAGAAGACTATACTATCACCCCACCACACACATACACACACACACGCGCACGCACGCGCACACACACACACACACACACACACACACACACTGTTCTCAACATTCCTTAGTGGCCTTAGTACTTTTAGTAGGTTTGAGGCTTGTGATAGTATATCTATCTGATAGTATATCTATTTGTATTGTCCTCATTCAGTATATATTTAGGACATCATATAATTGTCCAGTACATGACAAGCTTATATTGAATGAATTTACTTGGTGTGTGAATTTGTGTATATTCTATCTTGGAATAAAAAAACCTCAAAGTTTCTCATTATTAATTTCTTAATATTTTAATATCAAATATGTGTTCATACAATTAATACTATTCAATTTCTGTTCCATATTACATTACATTTCAAGTCATAACAAGATCAGAAAACATTCTATTTGAGGTTTGGGAATTTTATGTGTATACTTAGAAACCTTTAAAAATGAGATACTTTATAAGTCTATGAATAAAGATATTAATATTTACACAAATAATTACTTTTTATATTAAAAAGTTTTTACAAAGTAGAAGTCTTGAAAATATTAAAATCTAACTTTGTAAGTATTTTTAATGCTTACTTTTACTGTAAATAACCTGGGGAGAAACAAATTGATTTATGTTTTGGAATTTTTGTTTTAATTTTTAAGATTATTATTTTCTCTCTCTAAATATGCCTCTTTCTCTATGTTTGCCTTTGCTATTTTAAATCTCAGGTTTCTTTTTATTAAGCATTGTTTCACATTTACTTAACATTAATTTAACATTGTAAGTATTTATAATATTTTTCTTTCATGAGGTTAAGTATCTTGATATGTTTATTCTTCTAATTTAAATTGTTTTGGAGACTATAATATGTTTTTTCTTAAAGATGTATATTTGCTGCAAATAACATTTCTATTGGCATCCTTTTATGGACTTCACATAATTTTTCTCCAAATGTTAAGGTGTTACAATTTCATTTAGGTAGGTCTTTAAAGTGATTTTGTCTTTTAAGAAATGCATGCTAAAATATTGTCAAAATAAAAGATATGATATAAAAATTAGCTTCATTTAGAAGGACAAATATAAAATGATAACTCTGTGAATGTATTATGGATTACTGCCACTTTTGGCATATTATTTCTCTTTTTTATTTGATATTTTTATAATAAACATTTGAAACTTTATATATCACAGTTTGTATCTTTCTCTATAGCTTTGTTTCATAAAGTCACAGAGATAATTGTTTCATAAAAAAGTAAAAATATTTAAGAAATAGATAACCCAGGAGGCATATTATCAATGAATCAGCTGGAATGTAAGTCTACCCACCTCCATTTGCACCAGGGAGCCAGGTAGCTCCACAGACTTCTGTGCATGGCCCACTAGAAGAGAGTGATCCCCTAGTGGTGCTTTCACTTCTAAGCACTGAGGTGAGATCTCCACCTTCTCTCTGGAAGGGAACAGCTAGGAGAGCACTGGGCAAATGATTAGTGGAGCAGCTGGGATGGAAATCTTCCTACCACCATTTGCACCAGGGAGCCAGGTGGATACATAGACTTCTGTGGACAGACCCTGAAAGAAGAGAGTTGGTCTTCAAGGAGTACTGACACAGGCTTACAGTCCTACAGGAGGGACAAGCTCTAGACAGAGACAGCAAGACCAACTAACACCAGAGATAACCAGATGGTGAAAGGCAAGTGCAAGAACCCTACCAACCAAAACCAAGACTACTGGGCTACATCAGAACATAGTTCTCCCACCACAGCAAGTCCCAGATACCCCAACACACTGGAAAAGCAAGAGTTGGATTTAAAATTGTATCTCATGATGCAGATAGAGGTCTTCAAGAAGGACTTAAATAATTTTAAAGAAATACAGGAGAACATGGGTCAACAGGCAGAGGCCCTTAAAGAGGAAACAAAAACATGTCTTAAAGAATTTGAGGAAAACACAAACAAACAAGTGAAGAAAGTGAGAAAAACTATCCAGGATCTGAAAGTGGTAATAGAAACAATGAAGAAATCACAAAAGGAAACTACTCTGAAGATAGAAAACCTTGGAAAGAAATCAGGAGTCATAGATGCAAATATCAACAAGAAAATACAAGAGATAGAAGAAAGAATCTCAGGTGCTGAAGAAACCATAGAAAACAGTGACTCAGCAGTCAAAGAAAATGCAAAATGCAAAAAGCTTGTAACCCAAAACAGACAGGAAATCAAGGACACAATGAGAAGAACAAACCTAAGGATTATGGGTATAGAAGAGAGTGAAGATTTACATCTTAAAGGGCCAGTAAATATATTCAACAAAATCATAGAAGAAAACTTCCCTAACCTAAAAAAAGAGATGGCCATGAACATACAAGAAGCCTACAGAACTTCAAACAGACTGGATCAGAACAGAAAGTTCTCCCGGCACATAATAATCAAAACACCAAATGCACTAAACATAGAAAGAATATAAAAAGCAGTAAGGGAAAAAGGTCAAGTAACTTATAAAGGCAGAGCTATCAGAATTACACCAGACGTTTCACCAGAGATGATGAAAGCTAGAAGATCCTGGGTAAATCTCATACAGACCCTAAGAGAACACAATTGGCAGTCCAGACTATTATACCCAGCAAAGCTCCCAATGACCATAGATGGAGAAACCAAGATATTCCAAGATAAAAACCAAATTTACATAATATCTTTCCTCAAATGTGTCCTATTAAGGATAATAGATGGAAAACGCCAACACAAGGAGGGGAACTATATGCTAGAAAAAGCAAGAAATTAATCTTCTTCCAACAAACCTAAAAGAAGATTACTACACAAACATAGCATCAAAAATAACAGGAAGCAACACATCACTATTCCTTAATATCTCTTAACATCAATGGACTCAATTCCCCAATAAAAAGACATAGACTAACAGAAATATTTTTCATGAATTCTTCAATTTTATCAGAAAATGTTTCCAATTCCTCTTTCAGTTAATTTAGTAAATTTTTTTGTCTACCATTTTATCTGCATTATTTTATCATGACAATCTTCAATTTTAACTTGTTATTCTATATATTTCTTCTATTTTATCAGAAATGTTTTCCATGTAAATCTCTGATTTTATCACAAAATGTTTTTAAATCCTCCTTCAATTAATTTAGAAATGTTTTCTATGTCTACCATTTTATCTGTATAATTTTCCATTAATTAGCTAATTTTAATGTTTTTCTATATATTTCTTGAATTTTAGCAGAAATTTTTTCCATTTAAATCTTCAATTTTACCTGAAAATATTTATAATTCCACTTTCAATCAACTTAGAATCACTTTTATGCCTACTATTTTGACTGTATAATTTTCCATGGTAATATTCAATTTTAACATGTTTTTCTATATATTTCTTCAATTTTATCAGAAACATCTTCCATATAAATATTCAACTCTATCAGAAAATGTTTATAATTCTACTTTCAATCAATTTAGGAATAATTTATGCCTACCATTATTATATCTATAGAAAACTTTCCATGACAATATTCAATTTTAACATGTTTTTCTACTTTTTTCTACAATTTTATCAGAAATATTTTCCAGTTAAATCTTCAGTTCTATCATAAAATGTTTCCACTTCATTTTTCAATTAATTTAGCAATGTTTTATATGTCTACCATTTTACTCTTTAATTATCCATGAAAATCAATTTTAACGTATTTCTTTATACATCTCTTCTATTTTATCAGAAATATTTTCCATGTAAATCTTCTTTATCAGAAAATGTTTTTACTTCTCTTTTCAATAAGAGAACATGCTTTTGCCGGGCGGTGGTGGCGCACGCCTTTAATCCCAGCACTTGGGAGGCGGAGGCAGGAGGATTTCTGAGTTCGAGGCCAGCCTGGTCTACAAAGTGAGCTCCAGGACAGCCAGGGCTATACAGAGAAACCCTGTCTCGAAAAACCAAAAAAAAAAAAAAAAGAACATGCTTTTAAAAAAAAGAAATACATAAGCATAGTTAAGGTAGATATCAATATGCTGATAATTTAGACAAATCCCACATTGAAAATATTCATTAAGTCAAAATAAAGTAGCACAAAAGTAAAGTATTAAAAGTGAAGTGCAGAAAGTGAACATAAGCATAAAATTAAATTGGAAAAGTGTAAGCAAATAGGCTAATGGTTGATGGGATAACAGAAAACACTATTCTCGTGAACTCCAGCTGAGAACATTCGGTTGCCTATCAAAACCTTAAGACCAGACTTTAATCATTGAAGCAGGTTGCAGGTGGTCAGACTGTTGGATGAATATATTCTGAGTTGGCTTGCATTTGAGAGTGGGAGTTAAAAATAAAGCATCTAATTGTGCTAAAATTTTTATCTGTTTCACTACAATAATAAAAATATTTCTTACCTTCACTTAATTCCTTGTCATACACTATTTATATTTTGATTGTTTTTTGTTTTTAGGTTTTTTGGCAAACCTTTACTTTGATTATACTTTCTGAATTTTATCTTATTAATGTTTGCTTTTAACATTGTGAAATAACAGAGTACTTATTTGTCATTGTTAGTTTCACCTTTCCTTCCACTTTATCATAATATTTGTATATATTCAACTGTCCTCCAGAAAGATGGTTGTACTTGGAGTAGCTTTTATTTTCATGAACTATTGCCAAGTTCCATGGGTTTTGGGCTAGTGAGTTCAGTGGAATAAGTAATGATGTGAAAATTATTCCTCATTGTGCCAAACAAATGGTATTTTTGTTGGTATCTAAATGCTGACTGAATTTAGAAAACAAATATCACAATTGCACTTCTATAACTAACTAGGTAGGAATACTATAAAACATAAGCTTTTGCTGATATCATTACCTGGGCTGGTTTATAATTTATATGAAAACTAAAAGTGAAAATGCTTATGAGAAGTCTGCAGAAAAACATCTCTGGTGAAGAGAAAGTGGTGCTCCTGTGAGTCAGGTTTAGGGATGGAGCTGAGAGTGAGAGAAAGAAAGGGTCTGTGATGGGGGGGTGGGGATTGAGTTACACTAGTATTTATTCATAAGCAACAATGAACAGATATAAAGTGAAAGGGGATTGCATTCATTCACACACACACACACTCACCTCTGGTCCAGCAAGTGTGGTAACCTAGTTCCAGTGGAAGTGCAGGCAAAGCCTGTGGCATTTTCTCACTATGCTTTGAATTCCTACTGGAGTCTCAGTCCAGAGATGGGGTGTCTGGAATCAGAGGGCTTGCTCTGGGAATGAGTTGTCTCAACACAAAGAGAGTCTCTGTTGGAGCTCTGGGGAAAGAGCCCAAACCTAAGCTGTCAGACCAGGGTTTTTAAATCTCTTTCAGCTCAGGCCTTCAGCACCACTTTATCTGACTCTAGGCTTTATCACCGCCCACCCCGCCCCCACCCCAGACACACACACTCAGATCTTTATGGTATCTTTTTAGTCAATTAAAATTGAGGCGTTCACTGAGTTTGGCGGTTTTCCTTTATCACATTTCATACTCACACACTCTTGGTTGGGTTACATTTGTAATTTCTTTTATATTGCTTACATTTATTCCTTACAAGGTACACAGTCAAAAGAACCAGAGATCACACAAGTACTTATATTCCCAGACACGCTGAAAAAAAAGAAAACGGTACTAAGATTATTGCACATTGCTGCCTTTAAGAGTAGCTAGATAAAATGCAAGCCATAGGTTCAGGGAGAAACTGCCTCAAAGGAATAAGCAATAAATAATACAACACACTTGATATTCTCTCCTAGTTTCTGTACCTGCCCAGGTGACTGCATGTGCACACATAGAGAAACACACCCTTATACATAGAATAAACTCAACAAAACAAATCATTTTTGAAACAACAAATAAGACATTTGAACTTACTACATATAAAGGGGGTGGATTTTAGGTGTTTTAATAATTTTACATTTTTATAGCTTTAGCATATATATGATATATATATATATATATATATATATATATATATATATATATATATATGCTAAACCTTATAAGCAAAACATCTATGTTTGAGATATTAAATAACAGATTTATCTAACACTTTCCATATTTGTTAATTCTTTAACTGAAAGTAAACTATAGAGTTCTGTTGTCTTAAATCTTCACTGCTGGATCAGAAAGCATAAACATGCCTTAAAAACTCAGGAAATGTAAATTTGATATATTTTTTTGAAATGAAAGTAAAAAAATGTAAAAACAGAAAATGAGATCTTTTTCTTTATCTATGAAATTAAATTGTATGTACAATTCAGTACACTACGCAGTGGGACACTGGTATAACAGCAAACAATGAACATAAAACCTTACCCAAGAATTTGCTTTCCTTTGTCTCCATACTCCCAATGATCTAACTTATAAAAACATACCTAAGCAAAAATTTCAATGATAGCCAATAAAGGAAAGGTCAGATAATGAAGAAAATTTTCAAATATCTTGTTTTCCCTAAATGACAATTTTGTCACTGAAATTTCTTTCTGAATCTTTCTATTTATTATGTGCATAGTATCAATGTATAGCATAAATCAAGTCTCTGGGAAAAATACATGAATTGTATCAAAACAGGTTATGATGTAATTAGAACAGGCTATCTTTGATCATAATAATACTTCTCACATATGTTCATAATCTTAGATTTTTTTCAAAATTTGCTAAAACTCTCAAAAGTTATATTAGAGATTTTGTAAATTATAGGTGGTATTTTTATAAACTGGTACTGGTATTATTTGGTGGTAAATTTGGACATACAAATGCACATGTGAACCCTCTCCCTACCCACATCATAACAGTTGTTTTAGGATAATTTCAAAGTATTGTATAATAAAAATTTATAGCTATTTAATTCTATTCTGGAACTCTCACCTGTAAAGGTCTACTTTGCTTCTCAGAGTAGAAAACTCTTGGAGAGGTGACAACACAGGAAAATGTATCTGTCCCACTGTACCTGAAATATAATTCTTAGTGCTGTAAAAACAACCACCAAAATAAAATTAAAACTTTGGAAAACTTTGGGAGTACTCATTATGACCTGATGGTCAAAGAATATATTTGTAATTATTTATTAGGCAACAAGAGAAATATACAATGGCCTTGGGATCAAATACATTTCTGCTACCTTTTAAGTAATATACTTTTAGAAAGTTATCCACATTTATAAATTACTAAAGTAAAACATAGAGGGCAATGATTTAAGTAACTCCTGTCTTTCCCATGCAAGCTTCTGCTGATATTTTCTTTGCTGTCTGAGGGTAGAATGGTACAAGCACATACCTATCTGCCAATTTGAGTTCCAGTAAAAAAAATTTAAGAAGTTAAAAATAAAATCTATTTCAAGCTGTTATGAAGGACCTTGATTTTACATAGCTAAAATTTTCTTTATTGAAATAAAAAAATAAACTTTCTTATGATAAATAAAAATGTAGTTTAAATTGAGTGCCTCAGGGTATTCTAGGTTCTTGGATGCATTTTCCATCTTGGATGAAATTAAAGTTCTAGAGTCCAACAAATTAAAACTTTAAAAGTATTAGTTATTGTAATATTTGTTTCCAACCCTTATAATATTTGAACAAAAGGATAATATGTATAGATAATATTTATGATTTGAGCATATCATGATGACAGAAGGGGAATATGGTCATAGTAACTAAGAATCTTAGCACTAAAGCAGAAAGAGTTTTACCATACATATGTATGGTAAATTACTACCTAGACTGGATCACAAAATGAAATTTTTTTAAATGAATTTTTTTTCTTAAATGAATTAAATGAAACAAAAAAAATGACGATGAAGTGAGAAAGGTTATTCAATCTTAGAGATGTTTCTGTATTGAGCAATAAGTAACCTTACTGGAGTTAAAACAGATATGGAGACATGTATGCTTGGGAAAGAGATTAACAAGAGAGAATATTTCTTTTGCAAATACTTATGATTTGTATACATGTACATAGTAGTACATAATATACAGTTCAATTAAGAAATGTTGATAGTGGAAAAGCTTATTTAATGATAAGAAGCTCTGAAAAAAATTCTGAACAGAAGTTATATGATCATTGTGTGTGTGTTTCTGTGGTGTGTGTGTGTGTGTGTGTGTGTGTGTGTGTGGTATGTCTCATGTGTGTGCATATGTCTAGTGTGTGTCTGTATATGTGAGTGTGTGTGTGTGCACGTGTGTGATAAGTACTGACAGGTTTATATGTCCCCTAGTACAAGAAAATATTAAGGAGCCTCCCAAGAATGCAACTTCAGCAGATGAAACCCGTAAACATGATCCTGAGAAAATATTTATGAATATAAAATAACTTAATGACTAATTATCTATGTTAGTTATTTCCTGTGTATTTTAGGCCAGAAGTTTTCACACATTAGAACTTTCTATATGAGTGAATATTATTGAAGTAGAAAATTGATACTTTGGAATATGTTTATGTGACTGATGTTTTACTGGATATTTTCTTTATTTACATTTAAAATGTTATCCCCTCTTTAAATGGAAAAAAGAATTTTGTGTCTTATACATCAAAATTTTATTAAATATGCAAAAAGGAAACATGAGTGCAAGCTGCATTATCTTGCTTTTTTGAAACATCTTGTTGAGAACAAAATGATAAATCAACACACACAGTAATTTCTCTATCAGTACAAAATATCATCTATTACACACATTAACAATTTAGTCATTAGTCATAACAGCGGTGTTCTCACTTGGAGTGATCAATTACTAATGATTTCAGAATTCAAACTTTTGGCTTCCTCTAATTATCATGAAAACAGTTGCATACTAATGATATACATTAAACTAGTATGAACTTAGCACACCATTTTAAAGAAATAATGTTTCAAAGTTATTTTCTGTTTAAATATTAATAGTTGAAATGCGTTTAAATATAGTTTGATAGAAACAATAAATTAAAAAATAATTTTCAAAAGGTTTAATTTTTAAAAGGGAAAACAAAGTATCAAGCAAAACAGTATTTTATTATGATGGGCATTTAATATGTATTAGTAATAATGAAATTTGCAAGTTTTTATTTCAGTGTTATGATTTAAATATAAACCTCATTAGAAGCTCAGGTATTTGAATAATTGGTATCTGCTGGAAGAATCATTTGGGAAGGACATGGAATATTTAGTGAGTGGAGTGTTCCTAGAGGAAGTCAGTCATGGGGAGGGGATTGAGATTTAAGAGCAAATATAATTTTCTCATCTTAACATACTGAAGACTAATGCCACATGAGAATGAAAGACGTGCAGTTTACAAAAAGGTAAGAGGAAAATGGTAATTCTACATATGTCATAGTATAATTACAAGACTAAAGAACACAGAACGGAAAATGTACTGAAATGTATTAAAGATAAATACCAAAGACTGGCTATCAGAACACATCTGATTTCTCAACAGAAATGCTGAAATTCATGAGTATGAAACCATGTATTTTATATCCTGAGCCACAGCTGCCAATATAAGCTGCTACATTTATCACCCTTGATAGAGAACTTAAGTCACTTCACTCTAAAAGGAGGCTAAATTTGTTCATGACTACAAAGCCAAGAAGATGTTACTAGAAACCTTGGGGTATCATTTTCTAAAATCTGATAAGGTAGTTATACAATAGAATCCACTCAGAAGAGAAAAAAATAATATCACTTCTTACTGATTCAAAGAAAATCCTCCATGAGAAATTAACAGTACAAAATATATGTGTATCTAGCACAAGTGAAACAAATTTTATAAAACAGATACTGGTAGATATAAAGTCACAGATTAAACATAACCGAGTAATAGAGAATGATTTCAATAGCACACATTCAATAAACATATTAGCATAATAAACAGCTATGGGACAAAAAATCATGGAGAACTTAGATTTTAGTAAAATAATAAATCAAATAAACTTAAAGAAATCTACAAAACATTACATCCCAAATGCAACATTCTCTGAAGTAGAGATTTGTGGCACTAACCAACATATACAAAGTACTTAAAATAACCTGTTGCATTCTCTCTGTCAGCAGTTAAGGAGAGCCATCTGCAAACAAAAGGGAAACCACAGAAAATTTACAAATTCCTGGAGGCTAAAAAGTCAGAAGAGTTTCAAATAACTAAGAAAATGATGTATTTTAAGGACATGTGAAACAAAAACTAAAAGTGTCAGTTGTAAAGAAAATATCAGAGCATAACTTAATGAAATACGAACAGATAAAGTCATAAAAAAATTCAATGAAACGAAGAACAAGTTATTTACAAAGAAAAATAAGATCAACAATCTCTTAATCAATCTCACTAAAAAGAATAAAAAAAAACCAAACCAACATAAAAACAAAAGATTCAGACTAGAACTGAAAGGGAGATATAAATGCAATTTAGATTTTCACAGGACGTAATATAGTTTTTATGCCAATAAGTATATATATATATCCAATTTATCCAAAATTAAATGAAATTTTATCCAAAATTAAATGAAAATTAAATGAAAAGAGATAACTTGTTTAAGCTTTTCCATGTTAAATCTACATTTAAAGCTTTCCCAAATACAGAAAAACCAATGATGAGATATACTCCCTTCAGTATTTACCGTATTAGACAGTAAAAGTAATAACATTCCTCCTTAATCTATAAACTGTAAAAGGAAGAAATGTTTCCTAATTTTGTGAAGACCATGTTACCTTGATACCAAAATCAGACAAAGACACAATAAAAAAAGAAATATAGACCATTATCTTTCATGAAAATAGATGTAAATGTTCTCAATAAAATGCATGCCATTGTATTTTGAATACTTAAAGAACATCATTCACAATTATCAAGTTGCCTTCATTCCCGAAATGCAGGGATGGTGCACCATGCATAAATCAATAGATAAAAATATCACAGAACTATGTTAAAGAATGTTCAATAACCTTAGCACCGGGGTGTATATTGGAACTTCTCTGTGATTTCATCTCAAGATGTTTAGAATGGCTATTGACAAGAGAAAAAGTTGAAGCCAAATGCTGCTGATGATGTGTGAAAAGGAGAAATTTTATTCTATTGGGTGAGAATGTTAACAGTTTCATTATGCCCATTAAGTAGTTACCAAAGCTTTAGTCTCAACACTTTTTTTTCTTTTTTATTTACTCTCATATATTATATCTCAGCAGCAGTTTCCAGTCCTTACCTTCCTCTCAGTCCCTCCACACCTCACACCTCACCTTACCCCAGATCTACTCCATTTCACTTCAAAAATAGCAGGCCTACCATGAATATGAACCAAACATGTCATAACAAGTTACAATAAACTAGGCGTATAACCTCATAGCAAGGCTGAAGGAGGCAACCCAGCAGGAGGCACACTGGCCTTAGAGCAAGTGAAATTATCAGTGACACCCCAGCTCCCACTTAGGAGTCCCACAAGAATGCCAAGGTACACAACCATATCATATGTGGACAGAATCTAGGCCAGGGTGACTAGGAAATAGTTTATGCAGCTTGTAGAGGCTGATATTCCACATACTGTGTTAAAGAATCCTGAACTTAAAACAGGGATAAGGTAGAATGTTTTCTACTAACATATTCAGGATATTTCAACCTGCTGGGACAGGTTATTTAAATGTTTCTGTTTTGTTTCTTCAATCTCTTATTTTATAAAATTTGTTTAGACCAAATTCCCAACACTGCAATTTGTTGTTCTATGTGAGGATTCAGCTCTGGGATCCTGCTTTGAGCCCTAGGCCAGTAGCAAAAGTTCTGACTTTTCACACAATCTGCCTGGAGTAGCAGTATATTACACTGGTAGTTAACACAATGATTTAAACACCATTTAAGTTGACAGTGAACAAACAGAAATGTATTCATAAAGATACTTACTTCAATATTGCAAAAAAGGACGTAATTATTAGCAGTTACCATCACATATCTTATTTGGTTCCCTCATTTTGAATTCTTACAGAATGCAAAATATATAAATTCAGATAAATAAAATCAGTTTTGTAACTGAAAGTTTAAATATAAGAGACTTCAATTGAAATTTTTTGAGAACATGTCTTTAACCTTTTTCACATAAACAATACCCTTTAATATATTTTATTTGTCAAATAGGCACTATTCCAGTGGATCAGTGCATTCTTGCAATTGTGTTCCTTTAAATCAACTACCTCTTGTCCTCCTTTCCCATTCTCAATTGAAGTGGATTCAATGAGCACTCTTATTTCCACTCCAGTCATCCTGAATATAGTATATCATATCACAATGTATATAGAAATTACTAAACATTTAAAGGTCATTTTGCACTAGATTTGTGATTAATATTATATTCTACAATGACTTACTTTCAAAATTGAATAGATAATATATACAAAATCACAAAACTTAATCCTTAGAAAAATATTAATTATATGCTTATTTTATACATAGTACTCAATCCTTCAAAATTATTTGAGAAATATTTTGTAATCTTTAGTGTCAAATTCTGAAGACTTTTAGACAAAATAATCTTAAATTACAGTCATATGATTATATTTTACCACCAGATTTTTGTTGTATTTAATAGTAAAATTGTATACATAATTTTATCATAGATTCTTTTGCATTATTTTTGATATCTGAATACTGTATAATTAATCTCTTTCTATTGCCAAGAAATTAACATCTTAGAAGCTATTTTATAACTATTTTTATTTTATTATACACCATATAGCTATTTTATTAATTATTAAGAAGCTTTATTAATGAGTTTCTTGTAAAGTTAGTAGGATATTCAGTGTTTCCTAATTATCAAATGATATGTTAGAAGTTGGAAAATAAAATCAAAAGAGATGATATTAGAGTCATATAATATTCCATATGAATGAAATTAGAACACTGTCGGATTTTGAAATGAGTATGATTTTTAGTTTGAGGAACCATTTAATAAAATATTCACATGAAATGTTCAAAGCTGCAAATCCCTTGGGATCTTTCTGCATATCATCCTTAGTGAGGTAACCCAATCACAAAAGAACACACATGGTATGCAGTCACTGATAAGGGGATATTGTCCCAGAATCTCGGAATACCCTAGACACAATCCGCATATCAATAGATTTCTAAAAAGATGGAAGGAGAGACCCCTGGTCCTGGAAAGACTGGATGTAGGGGAACGCCAGGACAGAGTAACGAGAGGGGGTTGAATGGAGAAAAGAGGGAGGGAAGGGGGCTTATGGGACTTTCGGGGAGGGAGGAAACGGGAAAGGGGAAGTGATTTGGAATGTAAATTAAAAAAATAAAATAAAATAAATATTAAAAAAACAAAAAAACAAACAAACAAAAATAACAAAGTAGTGATCATGCTCCTAACTCCTGTAGATCAAAATGTATTATTTGTTATTTGCACATATTTGCACTTACGCATGTTTACATATGTACATGTAAATATCTATGTCATTTATAGGAATGTTCAATATACGTTTGTATGTTTACATATTTTAAATTTTGAGTAATTAAAATATAACTACATTTCCTCCCCCTTACCTTTCACTCTTCCAACTTCTTTTATGCCCTTCCATGGCCTATTTGTCTTTGGTACTATAACAGATATTCACACAAATATATACATAAAAATATAAAATCAATCCCCTGAGTCTATTTCGTGATATATATATATATATATATATATATATATATATATATATATATATGCATATGCATATAGAAATAACCAATTAAGAGGTTCACAATTACCTGTGCTTCTTTGTGTAAGGGTGAGGTCTCATGAGATTTTGCCTTTCCGTGTTAGCTTATTGGTGTTGTACTGGTTCATGTTTCATTACGGGAGCTACATTCTTGAGTTATCATGAGTGTAGCTTCACTGTCATTTCTAAGAAAAACAATCTCAATTCATCCTCGCAGACTTCCTGATCCTCTGGGACAGTAAAATAGTAATGTTCATTGAGCCTTATAAGCTGCAGTTGTGTTGTAAGTATATCCATTGGGACTAAGCAATCCAGTATCATTGTTCTTGGTATATTAACCATTTGTGATTTTCTGAAATTATCTTTTGTCTCTTGCAAAAAAAAATTCCTTTAATAAGGAATAAGAATTACACTTATGTATGAGTATATTCCTATGAGTTTAGAATGCACTTAAGAATTATGATGGTTTAATAAAAGTAGCTTCTCCTATGGGATTCTATCAGGTCCTTGTTGTTGAACAAGTTTAAAGCTCCAGGAATAATTATTACTCCTGTTGGGGAGACCTTAAAGCCAATTGGAGAGAACAGTTGGTTAGCAACATATATGTGTGTCACTATTGCCCACTTAGGGGAATTTTATGTTGATCATTGCTGTGGTAGGCAGGTACCACAGCTAGGTAAGCTATTTGTTTAAGAATTTAAGGACAGCCCAATACATCATTTAATCAAAACAATGGTTATAAAAAATACTATGAAATATTTATAACATATGTGAATTTTCAATTAGTACTAAATTATATCCAAACCCCTTCAGCTCCTTCACTCCCTTTACCAACACTTCCATTGGGGACCCCGCACTCAGTCCAATAATTGGCTGCAAAGCATCCACCTCTGTATTTGATGGGCTGTGGCACAGCCTCTTAGGAGACAGCTATATCAGGCTCCTGTCAGCAAAGAACCTCTCTGCATCCACAATAGCCTCCATGTTTGGCAACTATATATGGGATATATCCCCATGTGGGGCAGTCTCTGGAATGCCTTTCCTTTGGTCTTTGTTCCATACTTTGTCTCCATATTTCCTCTTGTGATTACTTTGTTCCCCATTCTAAGAAGGACTGAAGCATACATACTTTAGCCTTCTTTCATCTTGAGCTTCATATGGATTGTGAATTGTATCTAGGGTATTCTGAACTTTGGGCTAATGTCAGTGAGTACATACCTTGTGTGTTCTTTTGTGACTGGGTTATCTCACTCAGCATGATACTCTCAATTTTCATCCATTTGTCTGTGAATATCACGAATTCATTGTTTTTAATAGCTGAGTAGCATTCCACTGTAAATGTATCACATTTCCTGTATCCATTCCTCTGTTGAGAGACACCTGGTTTGTTTCCAGTTTCTGGCAGTTATAAATAAGGCTGCTTTATCATAGCAGAGCATGTGTTCTTATTACATGTTAGAGCATCTCCTGTGTATAGGCCCAGGAGTGATATAGCTGGGCCCTCAAATAGTACTATGTCCAATTTTATGACGATCCACCAGATTGATTGCCAGAGTGTTTGTACCAGGTTACAATACCGCCAGCAATGGATGAATGTTCCTCTTTCTCCACATCCTCCCTAGCATCTTCTGTCTCCTGAATTTTTGATCTTAGCCATTCTGACTGGTGTGAGGCAGAATCTCAGGTTCATTTTGATTTTCATTTCCTGGATGATTAAAGATGTTGAACATCTCAGCCATTCAAGTTTCCTCAGTTGAGAATTATGTTTAATTCTGTACTCCATTTTTAATAGGATTATTTAGTTCTCTGGAGTCTAACTTCTTGAGTTCTTTGTATACGTTGCATATTACCTATCTGTCAGATTTAGGGTTGGTAAAGCTCTTTTGCCAATCTGTTGGTTGCCATTTTGTCCTATTGACAGTGTACTTTGTCTTACAGAAGCTTTGCAATTTCTGAGGTCCCATTTGTCTATTATTGATCTTAGAAAATAAACCATTGGTGTTCTGTTCAGGAAATTTTTCCGTGTACCCATGCGTTCAAGGTTTTCCCTACTTTCTATTCTATTAATTTCAGTGTATTTGGTTTTATGTGGAGGTCCTTGATTCACTTGGACTTTAGCTTTGTATAGGGAAATACAAATGGGTCAGTATCCATTCTTCTACATGTTGACTGACAGTTGAACCAGCACCATTTGTTAAAAATGCTGTCTTTTATCCACTGGATGGTTTTAGCTTCTTTGTCAAAGATCCAGAGACAATAGATGTATGGGTTTATTTATGGGTTTTCAATTCTATACCATTTATCTACCTACCTGTCATTGTAAAAATACCAGGCAGTTTTTATCACTATTCCTCTGTCATATAGCTTGAAGTCTGGGATGATGCAAGCATTTTATTGAGTATTATTTGCATCGACATTCATAAGGAAAAATTGTCTGAAGTTCTTTTTCTTTGTTAGGTCTTTGTGAGGTTTGGGTATAAGCATAATTTTGGCTTCATTGAATGAATTTGGTAGTGTTCCTTCTGTTTCTGCTTTGTGAAATAGTTTGAAGAGTATTTAGTATTAGTTTTTCTTTGAAGATCTGATAGAATTTGACAGTAAAGCCATTTAGTCCTGGATTTTTTTGGTTGTGAGACTTTTAATGACTGCTTCTATTACTTTAGGGGTTATGGGAGTAATTAGATGGTTTATCTGATCCTGGTTTTACTTTGGTTCCTGGTATCTGTTTAGAAAATTGAACATTTCATCCAAATTTTCTAGTTTTGTTGAACATAGTTTTTTTTTACTAATAATTAATTCTTATTATTCATCACTACTTTCACAGAAATCATAATGGATCATGTTATTTTTTTTTAATTTACATTCCAAATCATTTCCCCTTTCCCGTTTCCTCCCTCCCCAAAAGTCCCATAAGCCCCCTTCCCTCCCTCTTTTCTCCATTCAACACCCTCTTGATTCTCTGTCCTGGCGTTCCCCTACATCCAGTCTTTCCAGGACCAAGGGTCTCTCCTTCCATCTTCTTAGAAATCTGTTGATATGTGAATTGTGTCTAGAGTATCCCGAGATTCTGGGTTAATATCCCCTTATCAGTGACTGCATACCATGTGTGTTCCTTTGTGATTGGGTTACCTCACTAAGGATGATATTTTCAAGTTCTGACCATTTGCCTAGGAATTTCGTGAATTCATTGTTTTTAATTGGAGAGTAGTATTCCATTGTGTAGATATACCATATCTTCTGAATCCATTCCTCCGTTGAGGAACATCTGGATTCTTTCCAGCTTCTGGCTATTATAAATAAGGCTGCTATGAACATAGTGGAGCATGTGTCCTTATTGCATGCAGGTAAAGCCTCTGGGTATATGCCCAGGAGTGGTATAGCCAGATCCTCCAGGAGTGTCATGGCCAGTTTTCGGAGGAACCGCCAGACTGCTTTCCAGAGTGGTTGTACCAGCTTGCAATTCCACCAGCAGTGGAGGAGTGTTCCTCATTCTCCACATCCTCGCCAACAACTGCTGTCTCCTGTGTTTTTGATCTTAGCCATCCTGACTGGTGTGAGATGGAATCACAGGGATGTTTTGATTTGCATTTCCCTAATGACTAAGGATGAAGAACATCTCTTTAGGTGCTTCTCAGTCATTAGATATTCTTCAGGTGAGAACTCTTTGTGTAGCTCTGTACCCCATTTTTTTATAGGGTTACTTGCCTCTCTGGAGTTTAACTTCTTGAGTTCTTTGTATATATTGGATATTAGCCCTCTGTCGGATGTAAGGTTGGTAAAGATCATTTCCCAGTTAGTTGGTTGTCGCTTTGTCTTTTTGACAGTGTCTTTTGCCTTGCAAAAACTTTGTAATTTAATGAGGTCCCATTTGTCTATTCTTGATCTTAGAGCATAAGCTAGTGGAGTTCTGTTCAGGAAATTCTCCCCCGTGCCCATATGTTCAAAGTTCTTCCCTAGTTTCCCTTCTATTAGTTTCAGTGTGTCTGGTTTTATGTGGAGATCCTTGATCCACTTAGAATTGAGCTTAGTGCAAGGAGATAAGAATGGGTCAATTTACATTCTTCTGCATGTTGACCTCCAGTTGAGCCAGCACCATTTGTTGAAAAGGCTATCTTTTTTCCACTGGATGGTTTTAGCTACTTTGTCAAAGATCAAGTGACCATAGGAGTGTGGATTCATTTCTGGGTCTTCAATTCTGTCCCATTGATCTACATGCCTGTCACTGTACCAATACCATACGGTTTTTAACACTATTGCTCTGTAGTACAGCTTGAGGTCCGGAATACTGATTCCCCCAGAGGTTCTTTTATTCTTGAGAATAGTTTTAGCTATTCTGGGTTTTCTGTTATTCCAGGTGAAGTTTTGAATTGCTCTTTCTAACTCTATGAAGAATTGAGTTGGGATTTTGATGGGATTGCATTGAATCTGTGTATTACTTTTGGTAAGATGCTCATTTTTACTATATTAATCCTGCCAATTCATGAGCATGGCAGATTTTTCCATCTTCTGAGGTCTTTTTCAATTTCTTTCTTCAGAGACTTGAAATACTTGTCATACAGATCTTTCACTTGTTTGGTTAGAGTCACGCCAAGATACTTTATATGGTTTGTGGCTATCGTGAAGGGTATCATTTCTCTTACTTCTTTCTCAGCCTGCTTATCCTTTGAGTATAGGAAGGCTTCTGACTTGCTTGAGTTGATTTTATATCTGTCCACTTTGCTGAAGTCGTTTATCAGCTGTAGGATTTCTCTGGTGGAGTTATTTGGGTCGCTTAAGTATACTATCATATCGTCTGCAAATAGTGATAATTTGACTTCTTCCTTTCCAATTTGTATCTTTTGACCTCTATGTGTTGTTTAATTTCTCTAGCTAGAACTTCAAGTACTATATTGAAAAGATATGGAGAGAGAGGGCAGCCTTGTCTAGGCCCTGATTTAGTGGGATTGCTTCAAGTTTATCTCCATTTAGATTGATGCTGGCTACCGGTTTGCTGTAAATTGCTTTTACTATGTTTAGATATGGGCCTTGAATTCCTGATCTTTCCAAGACCTTTAGCATGAAAGGATGCTGAATTTGGTCAAATGCTTTCTCAGCATCTTATGAGATGACCATGTGGTTTTTTTCTTTGAGATTGTTTATATAGTGGATTACATTGATGGATTTCCTTATATTGAACCATCCCTGCATCCCTGGGATGAAGCCTACTTGATCGTAGTGAATGATCGTTTTTGATGTGTTCTTGGATTCGGTTGGCAAAGTTTTATTGAGTATTTTTGCATCGATATTCATAAGAGAGATTGGCCTGAGATTCTCTTTCTTTGTCGGATCTTTGTGTGATTTTGGTATTAGTGTAATTGTGGCTTCATAGAACGAGTTGGGTAGTGTTCCTTCTGTTTCTATTTTGTGGAACAGTTTGAAGAGTATTGGTGTTAGGTCTTCTTTGAAGGTCTGATAGAATTCTGCACTAAAACCATCTGGACCTGTGCTTTTTTTGGTTGGAAGACTTCCAATGACAACTTCTATTTCTTCAGGGGTTATAGGACAGATTAGATGGTCTATTTGATCCTGATTTAATTTTGGTATTAGGTATCTGTCAAGGAAATTGTCCATTTCCTCAAGATTTTCTAGTTGTGTTGAATACAGGTTTTTGTAGTAGGATCTGATGATTTTTTGAATTTCCTCAGTTTCTGTTGTTATCTCTCCCTTTTCGTTTCTGATTTTATTAATTTGGATACTATCTCTGTGCCCTCTGGTTAGTCTGGCTAAGGGCTTATCTATCTTGTTGATTTTCTCAAAGAACCAATTCCTCATTTAGTTGATTCTTTTTATGGTTTTATTTGTTTCTACTTGACTGATTTCAGCCCTGAGTTTGATGATTTCCTGCCTTCTACTCCTCTTTGGTGTATTTGCTTCTTTTTGTTCCAGGGCTTTCAGGTGTGCCATTAAGCTGTTAGTGTATGCTGTCTCCTGTTTCTTTTTGGTGGCACTCAGGGCTAAGAATTTTCCTCTTAGCACTGCTTTCATTGTTTCCCATAAATTAGGGTATGTTGTGCCTTCATTTTCATTAACTTTCAAAAAGTCTTTAATTTCTTTCTTTATTTCCACCTTGACCAAGTTATCATTGAGTAGAGCATTGTTCAGCCTCCATGTGTACGTGGGTTTTCTTTTGTTTTTGTTGCCATTGAAGACCACCTTTATTCCATAGTGATCTGATAAGAGGCACGGGATTAGTTCTATCTTCTTATATCTGTTGAGGTCTGATTTGTGACCAATTATGGTCAATTTTGGAGAAGGTACCATGAGGTGCTGAGAAGAAGGTGTTATTCTTTAGCTCTAGGATGAAATGTTCTATATATATCTGTTAGTTCCATTTGGTCCAAAGCTTCAATTAGATTCACTGTGTCCCTGTTTAGTTTCTGCTTTCCTGAATGATCCATTTCAGAGAGTGGGGTGTTGAAGTCACCCACTATTATTGTGTGCGGTGCGATGTGTGCTTTGAGCTTTAGTAAAGTTTCTTTTACGAATGAGGGTGCCCTTGCATTTTGAGCATAGATATTCAGAATTGAGAGCTCTTCTTGGTGGATTTTTCCCTTGATCAGTATGTAGTGTCCTTCTGTGTCTTTTTTGATGACTTTAGGTTGAAAATCAATTTTATCTGATATTAGGATGGCTACTCCGGCTCGTTTCTTGGGGCCATTTGCTTGTAAAATTGTTTTCCAGCCTTTTACTCTGAGGTAGTGTTTGTCTTTGATACTGAGGTGCGTTTCCTGCATGCAGCAAAATGCTGGGTCCTGTTTACATATCCAGTCTGCTAGTCTATGTCTTTTAATTGGGGAACTGAGACCAATGATATTAAGAGAGATTAAGGCATAGTGATTATTGCCACCTGCCATTCTTGACGCTATCTTTATGTTTGAGTGGTTATCTACTTTTGGGTTTGATTCAAGAAGGTTATTATCCCTTTTTTTCCAGGGTGTTCTTTCTCTCCCTGTATTGGAGGTTTCCACCTATTATTCGTTGCAGGGCTGGATTTGTGGTAAGATATTGTGAAAATTTGGTTTTATCATGGAATATCTTGGTCTCTCCATCTATGGTGATTGAGAGTTTTGCTGGGTATAGTAGTCTAGGCTGGCATTTGTGCTCTCTTAGTGTCTTCATGAGATCTGTCCAGGATCTTCTGACTTTCATAGTCTCTGGTGAGAAGTCTGATATGATTTGGATAGGTCTTCCTTTGTATGTTACTTGGCCCTTTTCTCTTACTGCTTTTAGTATTCTTTCTTTGTTTAGAACATTTGGTGTTTTGATTATTATGTGACGGGAGATATTTCTGTTCTGGTCCAGTCTGTTTGGAGTTCTGTAGGCTTCTTGTACGTTCATCGGCATCTCTCTCTTTAAGTTAGGGAAGTTTTCCTCCATAATTTTGTTGAAGATGTTTACTGGCCCTTTAAGTTGCAAATCTTCACTCTCATCTATACCTATAATCCTTAGGTTTGGTCTTCTCATTGTGTCCTGGATTTCCTGGATGTTTTGGGTTACACGTTTTTTGCATTTTGCATTTTCTTTGACTGTTGAGTTGATGCTTTCTATGGAATCTTCAGCACCTGAGATTCTTTCTTCCATCTCTTGTATTCTATTGTTGATGTTTGCATCTATGACTCCTGATTTCTTCCCAAGGTTTTCTATCTCCAAAGTTGTCTCCCTTTGTGATTTCTTAGTTGTTTCTACTTCCTTTTTTAGTTCCTGGATGGATTTGCTGAGATCCTTCACTTGTTTGTTTGTATTTTCCTGTATTTCTTTAAGGTTTTTTGCATTACCTCTTTCAGGATTTCTGCCTGTTGACCCACGTTCTCCTGCATTTCTCTGAGCGATTTTTGTGTTTCTTCCTCATGGGAATCCATCTGTTGATCCGTCGTCTCCTGCATTTCTTTAAGCAGTTCTCGTGTTTCCTTTGTAAGGGCATCTAACCGTTGATTCATTTCTTTAAGCAATTTTTGTGTTGCCTCCTTATGGGCATCAGTCTGTTGACCCATATTCTTCTGCATTTCTTTATGCAATTTTTGTGATTCCTTTGTGAGTGCATCTACTCATTGATTCATCTCGTTAAGCGATTTTTGTGTTGTCTCCTTGTGCGCCTCCATCTTTTGATCCATGGTCTCCTGCATTTCTCTAAGCGATTTTTGTGTTTCCTTTGTAAGGGCTTCTAACTGTTGATTCATGGTCTCCTGTAATTCTTTATTAGATTTATTTGTGTCCTTCTTGTGATCCTCTAATAGCATCATGAGAAGTGATTTTAAATCCAGAACTTGTCTTTCGGGTGTGGTGGGTTATCCAGGACTTGCTGCTGTTGGAGAGTTGGGTTTGGATGGTCCCATATTACTTTGATTTCTGTTAGTAACATTCCTACGTTTGCCTTTTCCATCTGGATACCTCTGATGTTAGTTGGTCCTGCTGTCACTGGCTGTTGGTTGGACCTCCTGTGAGCCTGCAAAGCTATTTCTGCCCCCCCCCCCCCGGTTTGCCAGGATTCCCCTGGCACAGATTTCTGGGGCCTGCCCTGCTCCTGAGTGACTTTGGAGCCCTGATGTGCCTTGCCCCAAGTGATGTTATATTGGGGAGTCCTTGCACATCCAAAGGCTCAGCGTAGTGGATTCCTGGAGCAGAGGTCGCCAAAGGGAGGCTGGTAGGCTCCTGCCCTGTGCAGGGGTGTGTGATCTCTCCTAGAGTGGGGGGAGGGGAAGGGGGCGTCCCTCTGCCAGGCAGAAGTCCCACAGCAGAGCTAGCATGCTGGTTACTGCAGATCTGCTCAGCTCTTGGGAGCCGCATACACACAAGCTGCCCGAGACCCAAGCGATATTATGCCTGTCTGTCTCAGAGCCTGGCAGTCCCAAATTCCCGGCCAGTAGAGCAAAGATGGCAGAGTGCACTCTCCACTCTCTTGGTGGCGCTGCTCACCCTGCAGAGGTGATGGCCTGCAGATCTTGCACCCAGATGACCACAGCGCTGTCCAGTTCTTGGGCGCAGGCGGAAGGCCCAACAGGCCGTGTCCCAAGTGATGTTATATAGCAGAAAGCCTGGGTACCTGTCTCTTCAGTGCAGTATACCGGAACAGAGGTCTCGGAAGGGAAGCTGGTATGCTCCCGCCCAGTGCAGGGTCCCTCTGCCAGGCAGAAGTCCCACAGCAGAGCTGGCGCGCTCGTTACTGCAGATCAACCCAGCACTTGGGAGCCGCATACACACCGAATATAGATTTTTTATAGTATGATCTGATGATTTTTTTAATTTCCTCAGTTTCTGTTGTTATATCTCACCTTTCATTTCTGATTTCGCAATTTGGATACTGTCTCTGTGCCCTCTGGTTAGTCTGGCTAAAGGTTCATCTATCTTGATTTTCTCAAAGAACCAGTTCCAGTTTTGTTGATTCCTTGTATAGTTTTTTTTTCTTTCTACTTGCTTGATTTCTGCCTCGAGTTTGTTTATTTCCTGCCATCTACTCCTCTTAGGTGTATTTACATCTTTCTGTTCTAGAACTTTCAGGTGTTATGTCAAGTTGCTCGTATATGCTCTTTCCAGTTTCTTTTTTGGGGCACTCTGAGCTATGAGTTTTCCTGTTAGCATTGGTTTCATTGTGCCCCATAAGTTTGGGTATGTTGGGTTTTCATTTTCATTAAATTCTAAAACGTCATTCATTTATTTCTTTATTTCTTCCTTGACCATGTTATTGAGTAGAGCATTTTTCAGCTTCCATATCTATGTGGGCTTTCTGTTGTTTTTGTTGTAATTGAAGGCCACCCTTAGTCTGTGTTGATCTGATGGAATAATTTCAATATTCTTGTATGTGTTGTGGCCTGTTTTGCGACTAATTTTATGGGAAATTTTGGAGAAGGTTCCATGAGGTGCTGAAAAAGATATATTCTTTTGTTTTAGAATAAAATGTTCTATAGGTGTCTGTTAGGAACCATTTGTTTCCTAACTTCTGTAAGTTTCACTCTGTCTCTGTTCAGTTTCTGTTTCCTTGATTTGTCTATTGATGAGAGTGGGCTGTTGAAGTTTCCCATCATTATTGTGTGAGGTACAATGTGTGCTTTGAGTTTTAGTTGAGTTTCTTTTATGAATGTGGGTGCCTTTGCATTTGGAGCATAGATATTTAGAATGGAGAGTTCATCTTAGTAGAGTTTTTCTTTTGATCAGTATGAAGTGTCCTTCCTTATCTTTTTTGATAACTTTTGGTTGAAAGTTGATTTTATCTGATATTAGAATGGCTTCTCCAGCTTGTTTCTTAGTACCATGTGCTTGAAAATTTTTTCCAGCCTTTTACTCTGAGGTAGTGTCTGCCTTTGAAAACTGAGGTGCATTTCCTGTATGCATTTCCTGTATGCAGCAAATGTTGTGTCTTGTTTATGTATCAAGTCTGTTAGTCTATGTATTTTGGGGAATTGTCTCCACTGATGTTAAGAGATATTAAGGAAATGTGATTGGTGCTTCTTGTTTTTTTTTTCTTAGAAATGGAGTTATGTTTGTTTGGCTCTCTTCTTTGGGGTCTGTTGTTTCATGCTGTTTTTGGCGGTGTAGTTTCTTACCTTGTGTTGGAGTTTTCCATCTATTATCCTTTGTAGTGCTGGATTTGTGTAAAGATATTGTGGAAATTTGTTTTTGCAATGAAATATCTTGTTTTCTGTATATATGGTAATTGAGAGTTTTGCTGAGTATAGCAGTCTGCACTGGCATTTGTGTTCATTTAGGGTCTGTATGACATCTGTCCATGATCTTCTGGCTCTTAGAGTCTCTGCTAAGAAGTCTGGTGTAATTCTAATGGGTTTGCCTTTTTATGTTACTTGACCTTTTTCCCTTACTGTTTTTAATGTTCTTTCTTTTTTTGTGTGCATTTTGTGTTTTGATTTTTATGTGACAGGAGGAATTTCTTTTCTGGTCAATCTGTTTTTTTAGGTTTCTTGTATGTGGGAAGTTTTCTTCTGTAAATTTTTTGAATATATTTACCAGCCTGTTAAGTTAGGAATCTTCACTCTCTTCTATACATATTATCCTTAGGTTTGGCCTTCTCATTGTGTTCTGGATTTCCTGGATGTTTTGGGTTGGAAGCTTTACAATTTTAGAAATTGACAATTAGAATTAATAGCATTGGTATGTGAAAACGGGGCAACTAGTGAGTTGATTATTTTGTCTAAATAGTAATGATGGTGACATATAGTATGAATATAACAAACATATTTATGCAGAAACAATGACATATTTTACATATACTTGACCCAATGTAAATATTCTAGGAATACAAGGAGCACAAAAACAACTACAAAAAAATGTGCTTTAATTTTTTTTGGTAAGATTTGGACATGTTTTCATTGGAATTCTCAAAATAAGTTAATTTTTATAGAAAATCTAAAAGTAGGGGTTATCATAGTGAAATATTTATCTTAACATAATCTAGAGACAAGAACCCAATTGAGAAACTTTAATTTTATTAGTATTCTGACAAAAAAAATCAATGCAACCTTCATAAAGCCAAGAAAAATTCTAAATACTCTGAAGGTACTAATTGTATTAATATATATATATATATATATATATATATATATATATATATATATATAATATCCAAAATTATTTAGCAATTTGTATGTTAATCTATAAATTTGATATTAATATTTTTGCATCATTATTATGGGTGAACAACAACAACAGCAAAAACATTATACATCTTCTAGAAACAGCCAACTTACTTTAAAGTATTTTTCTTTTGAATACATTCAAAATACATTTATTTTAGTTTTAACTTATTCATACAGAAATTAATAATCAAATATTTTTCTTAATATTCATCTTTATTTTTATTACTATTATTTTATTTACTTACATCCAAATGTTGCCTCTTCCTCTTGGTTACCCCTTCTCAAAGTTCTTTATCTCCATCTCCATTCTTCTCAGAGGGAGCCCCACCTTGGATATCTCCTGTCCCTGGGGCATCAAGTCTCTACAGGATTAGGCTCTTCCTTTACTACTGTGGCCAGACAGGACAGTCTTCATCTATGTACGTGCCAAGGGTATTGAACCACACTTGAATGGTCTTTGATTGGTAACTCAGTCTCTTGGAGCTCCCAGTGGTTCATGTTATTTGACCCTCTTGGTCTTCCTATGGGGTTGTTGTCCCATTTGCATCCTTCAATCCTTCCACTAACTCTTCCACACGGGTCCCAAACTTCAGTCCAACACTTATATACTGTACGTACATTTGTCTTAATCAGCTGCTGGTAGTGCCTCATAGAGGACAGTCATGCTTGGCTCTTGTCTGCAAGTACAAATGCTAATATTCATATATATATATAATTGTAGTGTGTATCCATCATAAAGAAAATTTCCATTTTCAATATAGTCTATTACAGACAACTACATCCAAACAAAATGCAGAATAGTGGATTCCAGACTTAATAGTTATTGAGTCTGCAAACAACTCCTCAACTAAGTTTCAGGGGTCATTGCTGAATAATGGGCAGAAAGATTGTAACTTTAATATGAGAAACAAATATCAGAAACCACATTCATAAAGTCTCACCAACATTACTGCTGAAGTATGAGATAAAAAAGTACAATAAATATAATCATACTTACATGACTAGAGTAATGCAGTGAGGCCTCAATCCAACACAAAAATATATAAGCACTCAGAGAATGATGCTAAGTAAATAGCCATCCTCACAGAAAAGAATCAACATTAGTTATCCAAATAAAATGAAAATGACACACATGAACACACACACATGAACACATACACACAAAAATGATATTAAATTACATTATATTATATTATAAAAGAAATTTGAAAATTTGAACAGAAGTGTTTATGGGAAGGTTTAGAAGGAAGAAAGAGAAGAAACAAAGGCATAATTATGTTCTAATATCAAATAATTAAAGAAATAAAAATAAATATTTTAAAGTAAAATTAAAGTTTTTGTGTGGTCAATATTCTTGAATATCAGACAAATGAAATCTAAATCTACTCTGAGATTCCATTTCACTTCAGTCAGAATGGCTATCGTCATGAAAAGAGAAAAATTATAATGGTAAAATGAGAAGACACAAAAGAGAAGCCTTTATTTCCTGATGCTAGGGATATACACTACAACATTAGGTTTACATGTGACACACATTCATACAATCAAATAAATATTTATTAGATACAACAAAATAAGTAAATCTATTTTTAAAAATTAAAATTGGAGACACTGTTTGACCAAACTAGACCATTTTTTAAAACATGAATGAAAGATTCTACATCTTCCACAGACAAACTTTAAACCCCGATGCTTAATGTTTTTGTTTTTATTTTTCAATAGCAAAGCAATTTATCCAGTCTGGTGGAAGCATGAATTTCCCAGGAAGCTTACAGGAAAGCTAGTCTGGATTATTAGGGGTAAACAAGAGACCTTGCCTCAAGCAAGATGAACTGCAAGTACCAACACTGAAAAATTCCTTCTGATTTTTACAGTGAGATATATCTTATGAGTCCCTGTACACTCATACTTACAAATGCAGATATATAAAATATAACATGGAAATAAGATGATGAAAGAATTGAAAGGTAAAAGAATATCCCACATGATTATTAGGAAGAAGAGAGGTATAATAATGATGATGATGATAATAATAATAATAATAATAATAATAATAATAATACAAAACTGTATATGTTAAGATAAAAAGAAAATAGAAAAACTATATCCATGCTGATTTACATCCACCTAAATAATTGCTCGTATTTTATTTCTAATGCTTTCAATTATTACAAGCTTTCATTTGAATTTGACCTTGGTGTTTTGATATGTTTGTTTTATTTTTTTATTTTTTATTTTTTAATGTGTTTTGTTCTAGAATAGCACCTGTTCTGGGATTGTGGGTGTGATCTGCCATGTATATGTAGTGTTATTTCTTCTTTTAATTTATGCAGGTACATTTTAATTAATTTTGTTGTGCTTAATTATATTATGTCTTTTAAAAATAATTGACCATTATTTAGAATGTGTTATTCTGGGACAAGTTTTTTTATTATATTTTATGTCATTCTGGTTTTTGGTAATCATACAAGTATAGTAAATATAACATGCTATCCTCAGAGTTCTAAGTATCTTGAGGTCACTGAGGAAGGCTGAAAGAAGCCTCACTCCTTCCATTTCAGGATTCGTGTTTGAGGACTCCTTTTACATAATTCTTGAGTAGGCAAACAAATTTATAGTCCTGGGAGTTAGATATCTATTTGGCAGGGGGCTGGTATCAATGAATGATAGAGAAGGTTGATAGGTATTTTCAAACTTTTTCTCTTAAAATTTTAGACTTCTAATATGGAATTTTTATTTTAGTAAAAAATAAATGTCCCAACCCCTACATATCTCATTTCCTACAGAGAGGGGTGGGAGAAAAAGTGTAGTGCCTAAATGCTCTTTTTAGAGACACTAAATTTATGTATATTATTTCCATTCAGTATGGTGCTTTTTCTTACTGGCTGTTCTAGGCAGGACATTCTGTCAAACTTCTTCAAGGATTAATCCCATGACCATCAGGATCTGCTTCTGAAATGACCTAATTCTTTCACCATGTTCAGTCTCCAGGAAACCCTCATTCAAATATCATAGTGATTGTCACTCATCAGGGAGGACTATACAAGGAACTCCCTAATAACTGGTCTAATATTAGAAATGGTGATTATTTCCATTTATTCTAATGGTTATAAAAACATGATTTTGTCCCCAGGTATTATGTAAATGATGGTCAAGGACCCACTCATGTATGTGGAGCTACTGACAATTGTGTTTGATGAGGCAGAAAAAATTACTCTTTCTTGGGACATGAACACTGATTACTTGCTCATGCCAGATTGGATGGCCATATATCCATGTGCATATGAGTATCACTAAACATTTTTAGAAATTTATTAATAACAACAATGATAACATAATATGGGAGGAAAATGGTGGGAGAGAATCAAGGGGGAACTTGAAGGAAGAATTGGTGGATTAATATACATGATGCAGATGTATGAATCTTCAAATAATGAAAATATTTAAAAATAAATAATTTATAAATTTACTCTCATAAAAGTGCTATGTTCCAAATTACATGAATGCTAAGTGATACACAACACACACACACACATATTTATGTATACAAACAAATACACGGGGTTGAGTGGGGGTGTTTGTTAGCATACACACCTATGCATTCAATAACAATGAAAAAAGAGGTTGATTTTGAAAGAGTAAGGTGATTTATATAGAAAGTTCTGAAGTGACAATAGGAAGGGAGAATATTCTTAATTTATTTTGATAGAAACATTAAAATATATCTCAGTTAATCACACAAAATTCAAATCTTCATATGAACTTTATTGCAAAATACTTTAAAAGACTTTATTTGCTAAAATGATAGAAAGGTCTTCCAGCATCTTATTAATATGTATTGAGGTTCATTTAAAAACAAAATGTAGAAATTAAGATATGCAATTCTTTATGAGTTTATTGAAACTTTTCATTGTCCTATATTTTCCAGTAGATTAGAATACTTTGTCTATATAAAAGAATGAAAATGCTTGGGTGTTGCTTAATTGATGACTAATATATTCCAAATATATCATGAGCAATCTAGAGATCTATCAATCAATTTCTCAATACATTCATTCATTACTTGTCTTAATGGAGACCTCCACAGATCATTATCACCATATCCTGCTCATAGAATACTTAAAAAGGAAGGGACTTCTGCAGAGAACAGTAGTTCTCTGTTTTATAAATGAATAAATAGCTCATCATAAGGAGAACATAACTTATTCTATGCTATATACCTAGAGATATCCAAAACATAATTATACTAGCATCAAAATTTTAAGACTTACTGAAAAGTTTTAAAATATTCTCTTTTCTTTCCATGACTCATTCAAATTCTCTTAAGTTACTTTCATTATTTTAATGTAATCATCAAAATCTATGGTCAAATGATCTTACTTTATATTGGTTTCAATTATCTTTATTTTACTAGGTCTCATCTAGACTTTTATATTCTGTTTAGTTATCACATATACAGAATCTTATACACTTATCTCATATTTCCATAATTGTAAATGTTTCTCATCAACCATTGACTTTCAGGAGACTGTATCTCTAGCAAGACTCCAAAATTTTGTTATTCTAATTATGTCACAAGATAATATTGGGATTAAAATCTATAGGAAACAATATTGTTATTAGGCATAATATGAGTACAGCAGTGTGATGTAAATTCTAAATTCTAATGACTTTATCTGTAATTGTGTGTCTCAGATTTTGTTTATGGTTTATCACTTGAAAGTTAACACTTTCATTTTATAATGAATTAGAACTTTGGTACTATAGTAGCATGGAAATATTCTATACCATACACAAATTTTGACAGTTATTCTACCACGCTTAATGAACATTTTTTGTAATAGTTCTTCCTAATGCTACCTATATTCATCAAAATTAATATATATAAAACAGCTATCATTTACTCACTATATATTTTTTATAAAATGTATTTACATTGTATCGAGTACTATCTAACTGCCTTCTTGCAAACCTTAACACCACCTAAGAAAAGAGCTTCAGTTAAGATAATTTCTGGAACTAGTTTTCTAGTGAGCACTTTTGTGAAGGATTGTTAAAATTGTCAAGGCAGTCCATTCTGTAGTATGCAGCCTCAACTGTACAGGAGTAAACAAAGTAAGCAAGCAAGGTTATTTTAAGTGTGGATGTGATACCTTAATTTCCTGGCTCGACTTCCAACCATGACAACTGTAACCTGGAACTGTAAGGTAAAATCACCTACATTGGTTTTGTTGTGGTTGTTTTGTTTTGTTTTTGTTTGTGTTTCTTGTTTGTTGGTTTGGTTTGGTTTTTGTGAAGGAATTTATCATAGCTACAGAAATGAAAGTAGAAAAACTCATAGCAGCATCCTATTTTTAAAATTGTTTTATTTGTGGTCACTGTGAATTACTTCAAATTTTTACATTGTATTTTATACTCTAGTCTCATTTTTTTTGAACATTTGCATAATATCTAAACTGATTATCTTTCGTATCTCCACATCCCATGTGCTAAAATTGCTGGTAAATGGCTCCATGTTTTTAAAGTAATTGTAATGCTTTATTGTGAATGATACGTAGAAAATATGCTTTGAATGTTAGGTATATGGCATGTTGCTGTTTTTAGAACACTCAGGAGACATTGGTAAGAAATACATGATGATTAATTCATGTAAGCATGCATGTATGCATACATATGTAGTTCTTTGTACAAACTTGGGTTTTATCTTTTTCTTTTCTTTTTTTTTTTTTTTGGAGACAGGGTTTCTCTGTATAGCCCTGGCTGTCCTGGAACCCGCTCTGTAGACCAGGCTGGCCTCGAACTCAGAAATCCGCCTGCCTCGGCCTCCCAAGTGCTAGGATTAAAGGCATGAGCCACCACCGCCCGGCTGTGTTTTATCTTTTAATTTTACATTATTTCTGTTAGTATAACGGCAATTCACAGAACTGGAAATAAATTTACCTTCATTTTTAACATATAAAATGCATATAAAATAGATTTAAAATTCTTAAGCAATGAAAAAGGTGATTTAGCTATAGACTCTACATTTGTAAACTTCCATTTATTTTTAGGATTACATTTTCCCTTGGTTAGAGCCTAATCAAAGATACTATTTTGCAAAATTACTTAGTACAGTTACTCATTTTTTTCCATTTTCCTAGTTTGATTACTCAGTAGCTTTCAGCAATTTTATGTTAATGTGTTACAAATTGTTTTGTATATATATTCTTAGAAATGAATATTTTTATACTTTTTTCCTTTCTGGTATATTTGATGATAGAAATCTGGCAATCATTGACAAATATATGGCAAATATCCAATCCTTAATCTACCATTACTCAAAGCATATACAAAAGCTTCACCACTCAGCTTTTAAATTCACTTGCCATGTATTCATCTTCCAGGAATGACTAAAAATGAAATCATTCACTATATAGTGCTTGATATATGGCTGTATTCATCTCATAAAAGGTATTTAAAATTCAGTTATTTGGTTGTAATTGGTTGCTGACACATGTAAGTGAAATTTATAGTTTAAAAAACATTTTTTGCACAATTGCTGTGCCATGGTACATCTCTTTGAATATTTTTCAGGTGTTTTTCCAGTTCTGAACTCATCAACTAGAAAACTTATAGAATTTTAACTTATGTATTGTTTTTATTGGGTATATTTTATTTTCCTTAGCATTATGTAAAGAATATTTTATAACTGATTATCTTCACCCATGTCAGTTTTAAGTATTTGTTGATATATAGGCAACTTTGACACACCTTTTTGGGGGATCATTTTAGGATTTGCAACAGACCTTATCTCATGTGCTTACATTCTTCTTCCAAGGCCAACGCTGTGGACTTCAATCCACATCTATGGCATATCCACCTGTAGCTACTAAGCTATCATGTATGGACAGCTTTCATGAGCTCAGTGCAAAATTGAGGACTACTTTTTCTTAGGAGGGTTTCTTCTCTATCTGTTCTCTGGCATATGTCTCTATACAAATGAGATACTCACAGAGCCTTACATTTAACTCAGTCAATGAAACCTCACCTGAAGAAGAATCCCTTCTTATTCTCTGAAGTCATATATACAGCCCTTGATTCATCCCGAATAAAGAATATAAACACACGCTATTTTGTTGATTAAAGTCTAAGAAAGCTGTTTACTAAAAGTTCTATTACACTGAAGAACTGTAACATTGAAGAGATATGATGCTGAAATCTTCAGAGACCTACTCCCCTTGGAATTCACTGCTGGACTAGGATCCTGCTGGCTTACAAATTCAGACTTTGTTCCATCCTTCCCTGCTTGGTGGGCAGCAGCACCTACACATCCCAAGGGAAGAATAGCAAAACAGAGGCTTATCAACTCAGTCTTGAGGCATTATTATTAGTAAAATTCCATAATTTATAGTACTATTCACTTATTTCAAACTTCTATCAGTTTTCACAAATGTATACTCATATGTGGTAACTAATATAGATGATATAAAATCATTTTCAGCCCTTAGAGCCTACTGCATTGGACTTCTTAGTTTCTTTCATTCTGAATAATAAAAAGTGTCTCTTAACTGTAATTATAAATTTGCTATTTCACACAATATATATGTGTCACCTCATATACTTTGCAACTTTTTTGAGATTCAAGGTTTATTTGAAAGTTTGTAAAATTATTAAAATTTAATTTGTATACTCAAGTCAGACATCTTTTCTACACAAATACGATTTGCTTGTAATTCATTCAAACTTGTTGCTTTTTAATATTTGCGTTATCTAATAATATATCAATTTTAATGGATTTAAATTTGAACAATATTATTTATGTTCCCTATGGAGAAAGAAAATGATTCTTGAAATGTAAGCCTGATATCTGAGTTTGATATCTGAAATCCACATTAGAAGGATAGACCAGCTTCCATATGATTGCTGTTAAACGGATGTGCTAATATTCTCAGATAATGCCTGCCTACTACTAATAACAAATAAAATGTATGAGAAAAAACAAAACACAATTGGAGTCTTGAATTGACCTTGTGCCACAGTTCTCCATACCCAGGCCTTGACAGGAGAGAGCTGGTCTCCCAGGAGTGCTGACACAGCTGTTAGCACAGGTAGGACCACCACTTCTGCTCAAAATCCTAACCCAAGAGAGACCTACCCAGAAATATCAGGACACCATAGTCATGGAACATCTAGGAACAGGATCCTTCTGGTTTCCATCTACACCCCAGAGCTGACCTGGTGCCACAGCTCTCCATACTCAAATTGTTCCTAGAAACAACTGGTCTCCCAGGAGTGCTGATAGACAGGCTTAGAAAAAGTACAAGCCACAGTCAGATATAGCAAGACCAGCAGACAGAGATAACCAGATGTTGAGAGGCAAGGGCAAGAACATAAGCAACAGAAACCAAGGCTATTGGAATCATTAGAACCCAGTTCTCCAAACACGGCAAGCAGTAGATATCCCCCAACATACCAGAAAACTAAGACTCTGATTTAAAATATCACATCTCATGATGATTATGGAGGACTTTAAAAAGGTTAGAAATAATACCCTTAAATAAATACAGGACAACACAGGTAAGCAGGTAGAAGCCCTTAAAGTAGAAACACAAAAATCCCTTAAAGAATTACAGGAAAACACAACAAAGCAGGTGAAGAAATTGAACAAAATCACCCAGGATCTAAAAAGGGAAATAGAAACAATAAAGAAATCAGAAAGGGAGACAACCCTGGAGATAGAAAACCAAGGAGAGATCAGGAGTCAAAGATGCAAGCATCACCAGCAGAAAAAGAAAGAAGAGAGAATATCAGGTTCAGAGGATACCACAGAAAACATTGAAACAACCATCAAAGAAAAAGCAAAATGCAAAAATCTCCTAACCCAAACCATGCAAACATCATTGTGGATGCCTATAAATGCTATAATTGCTGACAGGAGCTGATGCATTTGCCTCATTAGAGGTTTTGCCAGATCCTGACCAATACAGATGTGGATGCTCACAGCCAACCATTGGACTGAGCACAGGGACTCCAATGGATGAGTTAGGGGAAGGACTGAAGGAGCTGAAGGGGCCTTATCTGGCGTTAATGGGAGGTTAGGCCATTGGTCCTGTGAAGACTTGATGTCCCAGTGTTGAGGAATGCTTGGGTGGTGAGACAGGAGTGGATAGGATGGCTGGGGAGAACCCTTATAGAAGCAGGGTAAGTGGGGTTTGTAGAGGGGAAACCAGGAAAGGAGATATCATTTGAAATGCAAATAAATAAAAAAAATTGACAAATTCAAAATCACGGAACTTCATCCTAAATTTGTATGATAAATGTTGAAAATAAATCCAGAATCATAAATGTGTCATACAAAAAAAAAACCACTAAATCCAGTTTATGAAAACAAAATCTATTGTGTAAAGATTTTTGGGCATCTTATCGAAATTTGACAGGAAATTGTTATTGGGCTATGACAAAGAAGTAGGCTCAGATAAGAATAATCACATTTTGGCCATTACAAACTCTAGGTAAACTCATCAGAGGAATGTCTGGGATTTCTTTCATATTCATCATTCTGATAAGCCTTCCTCCCCTGGGACTTTATTTCCTTGTTTGATTTCTTTGTTTATTGACTTGTTTAGTTACTTTGTCTTTGATCTAAGACCTCTCCCTATTCTCTGCAAGTACTTAGAATGGCATAAATGCAGCCTGGAGAAAAATAAACTTGCTTCAACCTCATTAATGATGTCTAATTGTCTTTTTCTTCTCAATCCTCACTCCCTCCCTTGAAACCTTGTTGAGTGACTGAGCTGACTTGGTCAATCTATCTTCTATTCTCTTTTTATTTGTGTTTTATATCTTTTATTCTTATCTTATGTATAATTTTTCTGAGCTAACATTGTAGGTTGAAATATTTGCTAATTTTGCACAACAATGTTTAAATTTTCTACACATATAAAACTTGTAGAATGCATTTACTTGTGTTATTTTGTGCCCTTTGTTTCCTTCTACTAGGTTTTCTTTCGAAATATCACATTGTCATTATTATTTCTCAGATTAAAATATGGAAAAAGATATTCTAGTTCCTCCAAGCTTGTTACTTATCCAAGCCTGTTGTTTTTCTGTAAGTTTATGTTTGTTTGTTTTAGTGTTTGTCCCTTGCTTAAGCATGAAAATTAGCTTATCAATTTCTTCAGTAATACATGTTTGGGATTCAGTTGAATTTGCATTGCTTATATCAATTTGGAAATAATAGATGTTTAATGCATCAGTTCTCCATGGTTTATATGATTATTGTATATGTAACCTTTATTTTGTAATACTTTATTTTCCTAGTTATTGTTTCTAGTAATATCTAATGTCATTAATTTAAATGTAATTAACAATGTCTTATATCAATAGGAACTATATTTAAATACATTTTCTCCATTGTTTCTAGTTCTTTTAATTATTATTTTTATATGTATGTAAACATATAAACAAATAGAAACTTCTTAGTCCAATTTATTGCTTTTCTACATTGTTTTCCCTACTGACAAATTTATATTGGATAGCAAGTCAGTGGACTCATGCCTGGAGAGAGTGATTCTACCTTTACCATCATTCTTTATTTGCCTATACCTCTTCAACCAGGAGTGAAGATTTCTGTGTGAGAGTTTCCACATATATATTGGTATGTGCTGTAGTTTGCTTTTCTCTAGGTTAAAACCTTGCATTTTGGAAAGAAATTTAAGACAGTGGTTTTCAAGGAAAGTTGAAATGACAGGTTATTTAATGATAGTAGGTTTACAAAGAAGTTAAACAATAGGATGTTCTGAGGGAGAAGAAATTCTATATACTGGATGGAAGCTTCATTAAGACAGGAAGAAAACAACTCATAATAGCATCAAGAAGTCCTTGAAATGAATCATATTTCACTAGGCCTCTCCAACCTAAAGAGTATATAATTCATGAAAACATCTAATAGTCACTTTAAACACGAGAATTTGCAAGGACACCAACATAAGCTATTCATCTGGAAGAAGCAGAGTTCAACCAAGCAGCTTGGAAGAAAAAGGCAAGACAAGGAATAGGAAAGAAAAGAACAGAAAAACATAGAAAAGACTCAGACCAACTGAGCTGTATGGAGAGGACACTCTCCCAACATTTTGAGCTACCTGCAGGTTATGCAATGAGCTCCCATATTTCCTAGTTCTTGAGCCTTTCACTAATGTTGGAATGGGTTTTGGTGATGCAGTTGACTTTGAGTCATTTTGGCTCCTCTGTGTAATCCTTTATATACCTGCAAATAAGTTCAATTAAAGTGATTGGTTTAAAAAGCTGAACTATCCTTGGATCCCAATCTGTGTTGAGTGAATGCTTGAGTTGTGTCTCCTCAGGGGGTGGGGGATCTATCATTCAACAACATATCAACTAATGTTTTTATTTTTATGTATAGTTGAAGAAGCCACTGCTAAAATCTCCGTCACAAAAAATGTTCTGATCCCCACTTATTTGATATCCTCTGTTGTATAAGGGTTGTATTGTAAGTATAATAGTTATTTTGAATATTTCAGTGGACAATTAATTTTATGAAATAATATTTCTATTTCTTAATTTTGCTGACTTTTGATATTAATCCATAAGGAATGTTGGAACAATGCATTTTAGTTTATTGAAGCTCAACTTTTGTATCAGGATACATTCTTTCCACTGCTCCATTTTTCTGCCTGGTAATTCTGAAGTGATGATGTATAAGAACTACAAGAGAAAATTTCTTTCCATTTCTATGAGTCTAATAGTAAATCATTAGGTTTTTTTATTGTTATATTTGATGTATAGGTAAAGTTTTTTTATGGCTACTCTTTAGTTAACTAATGCTTTCTTTTCCTGTTTCTAGTTTTCTGTGTGATTGCATAATAAATGGATATTGAAAATTTTCAAAGGCATTTCCTATATCACAAAAACCATCATACTCTCCTAAAATTTGTTTAGAAATGTAGATATTGCTTTGATTCCTGCACTAATGATGAGTTGTACAGTACAAAATATTCACTGTTTTTGTATGTAATTTATTGGTGGACATTCTTTCTCAAATACCTTTTGAGCTCTTTGGTCCCATAACTAAGATGTACTTTAAACCACAAAGATATTACTGTTTTGTTACAGATTCTTCTGAAATGGATACATTTTATCCTGTAGAGAAGCTGCTTAATAAAAAAGATAACTTAAAATAGGAATTCTCTGAAACTGAACAAATTCATGGGATCTCTCCATCTCAGTGAAAATATGACCAGTTTCAAAGCAGTTCACTTGACTAGAATAAACAGAAAATGGCAGAATGCTAACTGGATGAACTTTAGAACAGAATGACATAGGAAGACTTATTGAGCTGCCTATAGACTGTATAGTGATCTTCAGGTTTCCCAGGTTTGTAAAAGATATCTTAGGAAAGCTCAAAGCACACATTTAACCTCCCACAACACAGAGATTTCAACACCCAACACTCAGCAATGGATAGATCATGGAAAGAGAAACTAAGCATAGACAAAGTGAAACTGAGAGAAGTTCTGAGCCAAATGGATTTAACAGATATCTACAGAATGTTTCACCATAAAACAAACAAATATACCGTTTTTCATGGTACCTTCTCCAAAACTGGCCTTATAATTCGACACAAAGCAAACCTCCACAGATACATGAAGATTGAATTAATCCCATGCATTCTATCATAGCATCATGGACTAAGGACAACAGAAAGCCCACATACACATGGAATCTGCACAACTCCACTTAATGATAATTTGGTCAGGGAAGAAATAAGGAAAGAAATTAAAGACTTTTTAGAATATAACAAAAATAAAGGCACAACATACTGAAACTTATGGGACACAATGAAAGCACTTCTAAGAGGAAAACTCAGCTCTATGTGCCTTCATAAAGTAGCTGGAGATATCATAACAGCACATCTGAGAGTGAAGAGGTTAGTTCAGAAACTTTGGAAAACTCCACCAGACCCCTCCAGAAGGGAGGGGCTAAATTACATTCCTCAAACCACAAGAAGGATCCTGCAGCTAGAGGAGGTCCAGAGTTATTCCCAAACCATTGACTATCTACCTCATTTCCTGATGACCAATCAGTTTAAAAGTCACACTGTTCTGCGGATCACATTGTGCAACTGCCCTGAGGACTCTATAAAGGCCTGATGGGTGGGATGCTCATGGTCATTCTCTCACCAGGTGCAGGGTGACCACAGCATGCTGGATTAAACAAAATTCCTCTTGCTGTCTCTATGTTGTTCACTCAGGGGTCTCAGTTAAGACTTGCCTGAGTCTAACAAAAGCACAAGAATGAAAGAGGCAAATACACAAGATAGGAGTAGAGGACAGGAAATAATTAAACTCAGGACTAAAAGCAACCACGTAGAAACAAAGATATCTATACAAAGAATCAACAAAACTAGGAGGTGGTTCTTTGAGAAAATCAACAAGATAGAAAAACCCATAGTCAAACTAACTAGAGGACAGAAAGACAGTATCCAAATTAACAAAATCAGGAATGAAAAGGGAGACATAACAACACAAACTGAAAAAAATTAAAAAAAATAATCAGATCCTTCTACAAATGCTTATACTCAACAAAAGTGGAAAATCCAGATGAAATGGGTGCTTTTCTAGATAGATACCAGGTAACAAAGTTAAATCAGGATCAGACAAACATAATACCAGTACATCTCAAACTACTCCACAACATTGAAAGAGAAGGAACACCACCTAATTCATCTTATAAAGCCAGAGTTACACTGATACCTAAACCACACAAAGACCCAACAAAGAAATAGAACTTTAGACCAACTTTATTTATAAATATAGATGCAAAAGTGTTCGATAATATTCTTGCACACTGAATCCCAGAATGCATTAATATGAGCATTCACTACAATCAAATTTGCTTTATCCCAGGGATGCAGGAATGGGATGCAGGAATGGGATGCAGGGATGGGATGCAGGGATGGGATGCAGGGATGGGATGCAGAGATGGGATGCAGGGATGGGATGCAGGGATGGGATGCAGTGATGGTTCAATATTTGGAAATCCAGCAATGTAATCTACTATATAAACACAATCATAGAAAAAAACATGTGATCATCTCATTAGATACTGAAAAAGCCTTTAACAAAATATAATACCTCTTCATGTTAAAAGTCTTGGAAAGATCAGGAATTCAAAACACATACCAAAACATAATAAAAGCAATATGCAGCAAACATCAACAGCCAACATCAAAGTAAATGGGGAGAAAATTGAAACAATCCCACTAAAATCAAGGACAAGAAAGGGTTGTACACACTACCTATTCATTCAAGTTTTAGCCAGAGCATATATACAACAAAAGTAGGTCAAACAGATACAAAATAGAAAGGAAGAAGTCAAGATATCACTATTTGCAGATGATAAAATAGTATATACAAGTGACCCCAAATATTCAACCAAAGAACTCCTACACCTGATAAATAACTTCAGCAAAAAACTTCATATAAAATTAATTCAAACAAATCAGTAACCTTCCTCTACCCAAAGGATAAACTGGCTGAAAAAGAAATAAGGGAATAACACCCTTCACAATAATCACAGATAATATAAAGTAACTTGGTGCAACTGTAGTCAACCAGTTGAAAGATCTGTATGACAAGAACTTCAAGTCTTTGAAGAAATAATTCTAAGACATCCTCAGAAGATGGAAAGATCTCCCATGCTCATGAACTAACAGAATTAATATAGTAAAAATGGGCCATGTAACCAAAAGCAATCTACAGATTCAATGCAATACCTATCAAAATTCCAACTCAGTTATCAAAGAGATTTCATCTGGAATGATGAAAATAAAACCAGGATAAGTGTTGCTGATGGGACAGGAGTTGTCCCTTCTAGAAGAGAGTTAGTCTCCCAGGAGTATAGACACAGGCTTACAGGACCATAGGAGGGACAAGCTCCAGCCAGAGACAGCAAGACCAACTAACACCAGAGATAACAAGATGGCGAAAGGCAAGCACAAGAACCCTACCAACAGAATCCAAGGCTACTTGGCAACATCAGAGCCCAGTTCTCCCACCACTGCAAATCCCAGATACCCCAACACACTGGCAAAGGAAGAGTCAGATTTAAAATCTCATCTCACGATGCTGTTAGAGGACATCAAGAAGGACATAAATAACTCCTTTAAAGAAATACAGGAGAACATGGGTCAAAAGGTAAAAGCCCTTAAAGAGGATAAACAAAAAACCCTTAAAGAAATACAGGAAAGCATGGGTGAACAGGTAGAGGTCCTTAAAGAGGAAACACAAAAATCCCTTAAAGAATTATGGGAAAACACAAACAAGTGAAGGAACTGAGCAAAACCATCCAGGATCAAAAATGAAAGTAGAAACAATAAAGAAATCACAAAGTGAGACATCTCTAGAGATAGAAAATCTTGGAAAGAATTCAGAAGTCATAGATGCAAACATCAACAATAGAATACAAGAGATAGAAGAAAGAATCTCAGGTGCTGAAGACACCATAGAAAACATTGACTCAACAGTCAAAGAAAACGCAAAATGCAAAAAGCTTCTGAGCCAAAACATCCAGGAAATCCAGAACAAAATGAAAAGACCAAACTTAAGGATTATAGGTATAGAAGAGAGTGAAGATTTTCAACTTAAAGGGCCAGTAAATATCTTCAACAAAATTATAGAAGAAAGCTTCAGTAACCTAAAGAAAGAGTAGTTCATGAAAATACAAGAAGCCTACAGAACTCCAACCAGACTGGACCAGAACAGAAAGTCCTCCTGTCACATAATAATCAAAACATCAAATGCAATAAACCAAGAAAGACTATTAAAAGCCATAAGGGAAAAACGTCAAGTAACCTATAAAGGCAGGCCTATCAGAATTACACCAGACTTCTCACCTGAGACGATGAAAGCTTGAAGATCCTGGGCAGATCTCATATAGACCCTAAGAGAACATAAGTGCCAGCCAAAACTACTATACCCAGCAAAACTCTCAATTAACATGGATGGAGAAAACAAGATATTCCATGATAAAACCAAATTTACACAATATCTTTCCACAAATCCAGCCCTACAAAGGATAATAGATGGAAAAAACCAACACGAGGAGGGAAACTACACCCTAGATAAAGCAAGAAAGTAATCTTTTCCCAAAATAACCACACAAACACAAAAATAACATCAAAAATAATAGGAAGCAACAATCACTGTTCCTTAATATCTTCTAACATCAATGGACTCAATTCCACAACAAAAAACATAGTCTAACAGAAATATTTTTCATGTAAATCTTTAATTTTATCAGGAAATGTTTGCAAATTCTCTTTCAATCAATTTAGTAAAGTTTTTTATGTCTACCATTTTTACTGTATTATTTTCCATGATAATCTTTAATTTTAACATTTTTCTATATATTTCTTCAATTTTATCAGAAATATTTTCCGTAAATTGTTAATTTTATCAGACAATGTCTATAATTTTACTTTAAATCAATTTAGGAATATTTTTATGCCTACCATTTTATCTGTATAATGTTCCATGAAGTAGTTCCATGAAGTAGTAGTAATTTTAACGTGTTTTTCTATATATTTCTTGAATTTTATCAGAAATATTTTCCTTGTAGATCTTCATTTTATCATAAAATGTTTATAATTCCACTTTCAAACAACTTCCATTATATCTGTATAATTTTTCTATGAAGTAATCAATCTAAACGTGTTTTTCTATATATTTCTTCAATTTTAGCATAGATATTTTCCAAATAAATCTTCAATTTTGTCAGAAAATATTTATAATTCCACTATCAATCACCTTAGAAATATTTATATGCCTACCATTTTATCTGTATAATTTTCCATGATAATCTTAAATTTTAATGCTTTTCTATATATTTTTTCAATTTTATCAGAAATTTTTTCCATGTAACCCTTCAATTTTATCAGAAAATGTTTATAATTCCGCTTTCAATCAACTTAGAAATATTTTTATGCCTACCATTTTATCTGTAATTTTCCATGATAATCTTCAATTTTAATGTTATTTTATATTTTTCTACAATTTTATTAGATATGTTTCCCATGTAAATTTTCAATTCTAAAATATTTCTGCTTCCTTTTTCAATTAATTTAGCAATGTTTTTTATGCCTACCATTTTGCTCTTTAATTTTCCATGAAAATTGTCAATCTTAATGTGTTTTTCTATATGCTTCTTCATTTTTTTCAAAACATTTTCTGAAATGTTTAATTTCAAAAAATCTTTAATTTTATCATAAAATGTTTTTACTTTCTTTTTCAATAAAATAAAATAAAAACAAAACATAACAACAACAACAACAACAACAACAACAAAACCCCTGGATAGTGAAAATTATTCTTAACAATAAAAGAAATTCTGGGGGAAATAACCATCCCTGACCTCGAGCTGTACTACAGAGCAATAGTGATAAAAACCACATGGTATTGGTACAGAGACAGGCAGGTAGATGAAGGAAATAGAATGGAAGATCCAGAAATAAATACACACACCTATGGTCACTTGATCTTTGAAAAAGAAGCCAGGATGATCCAGTGGGAAAATGACAGCATTTTTAACAAATAGTGCTGCTTCAACTGGCAGTCTACATGTAGAAGGCAAATCAATCCATTATTGCATCCTTGTACAAAGCTCAAGTCCAAGTGGATAAATGACCTCCACATAAAACCAGATATACTAGATCTAATAGAAGCAAAAGTGGGAAAAAGCTTCAAACACATTGGTGCAGGGGAAAATTTCCCAAACAGAACACCAATGGCTCAGACTCTAAGATCAACAATTGCCAAATGGGACCTCATGAAACTGAAATCTTTTGTTAGACAAAATGTTTGTTAGACTTTCAATGGACAAAATGGCAAACTACATATTGGTAAACCTTGCATTTGATAGATGGCTATTATCCAAAATATTCAAAGAACTCAAAAAGTTCAGAATCCAGAGAGCCAAATAACCCTATTTAAAATGGTGTACAGAGCTAAACAAAGTATTCTCAACTAAGGAATCTCAAATGGCTGAGAAGCACTTAAAGAAATATTCAATGCCCTTAGTTATGAAGCAAATGTAAATCAAAATGTCCCTGACATTCCACCTCACACAAATTAGATTGGCTAACATCGAAAGTGCAGGGGGCACCATATGCTGGCAAGGATGTGGAGAAGGAGGAACACTGCTCAATTGCTGATGGGATTGCAAGCTGTTAAAACCACTTTGGAAAAAATTCTGGTAGGTTCTTCAGAGTTTTGTAAATTTTTTCTACCTGAAGACTGAGGTATAAGCCTTCTGGGCATATACTCTAAAGATGCTCCAACATATGACAAGGACACACACTCTGCTATGTCCATTGGAGTCTTATTTATAGTAGTCAGAAGCTGGAAACAATCCAGATATCCCTCAATGAATATTGGTTACAGAAAATGAGGTATATTTACACAATTGACTACTATTTAGCTATTGAAAAGGATTACTTTATGAAATTTGCAGTAAATGGAAGGAACTAAAAAATATCCTGAGTGTAGTAACCCAGACACAAAAGAACACACTTGGTATATATTCACTGACAGGTGGATATTATCCCAAAACTCAGAATACCCATCATAAAACCCACAAACCATATGGAGCTTAAGAAGGAAGACAAAAGTGTGGCTGCTTCAATCCTACTTAGAATGGGGAAGAAAATAGTCATAGGATTTTGTGGGAGGGAAGGACATGGGACAGAGAAAAAAGGGGATGAAAAAAGGAGAGCAGGATCAGATATGGGAAGACACAGGAGAGAAGTAAAAAGATCAAGAATTTGAATACAAATATGTAGCAGTAGAGGATGTAGCCACTAGAAAGTCCCAGATGCCATGGAATTAAGAGGCTCCCAGGACCCAAAGGTGTTGACATTAACTGAGAGAAAGAACCTGAAGAGTCCAACTCCAGTATATAGCCATGGCCCTCAGTAGAAGGATGGGTCCATCACCCATTTCAACATGTTTAGCCCAGAATTCTACCTGTCTAAATAAAACACAGGGACAAAAAATGGAGCAAAGACTGAAGGAAGGGTCATTCAGAGATCACCCCATCTAGTGATCCTTCCCATCTTCAGGCATCAAATCCTGACAGTATTGCTGATGCCAAGGAGCACTTGCTGACAAGAGTCTGGTATAGCTGTCTTCTGAGAGTCTCTTCCAGCATCTGACTAATACAGATGTAGATACTCACAGGCAACACTAAGACTGAGCCTGAGTATTCTAACGGAAAAACTAGAGGAAGGACTGAAGGGGATGAAGGGAATTGCACCTTCATAGGAAGAGGAATATCAACTAACCAGATCACCCAGAGCACCCAGGGACTAAACCACCAGCCAAAGAGTATATATAGAGGGATCCATGGCTCCAGCTACATATGTAGCAGAAGATGGCTTTATCTAGTATCGATGAGAAGGGGAGGTTCATGCTCCTGCAGAGGTTTGTTGCACCAGCTTAGGTGTATACTAATGAAGTGAAGTGGGAATGGATGAGTGGGTGGAGGAGCACCCTCATAGAGACAAAGGGAGGGTATAGCAAGGATTTTGTGGAAGAGAAACTGGGAAGGGAGCCAACATTTATAATGTAAATAAATAAATAAATAAATAAATAAATAAATAAATAAATAGATAAATAGATAAATAAATAAATATTGACTAAATGCTACGAACTACTCAGAGTGGTCATGAGCAAAACATCATCAGCGTATTGGTGAATACTGTGCCTTCTACAAGAAAATGCTGTAACCCTCATTCAAAAAGGTATATTTTTTCATCAACTTAATATATAGCAATATATGCTCACATCCGTACTCCCTTGCAAAATACTACATAAATATTATGCATATCCTAAGGAAAAATACTCTTTCTTCAATGACATCTTTTCTCACAACCATCATTATTTCCAACACCTAAAAAGATAAATATTGAATAGTAATATAGCATTCATAATGCTTTCTGTTCTATAAATTTTAATTACAATCATAGGCAAAGGATCAGAGTTAGTACACATGTAAAAAAAGAGCTGTCTATGAAAAGAAATATATGAGAGCAGACTAGACCAGTTAAATTTATAAAGATCAAAACAAGATTTGCCATACTGTACTGTTACTTTCTAGTAACAGATACTGTTGTTCACTGGCCAATTGCTATAATCCTAATTTATTCATGGCCAAGGAATTACGGCTGTTACATAAGTAATATTTGTCTCTACCATGAGAATATAAATTATATGCGAAATGTACAGTCTACATTTATTATTTAAAGTCTATTGGTTTAGAAACTCAACCAACTTACTAAAATACCAATTATTGCCACTAACATAAATCATGTTTTGAAAATTATATTTAGTGAAAATAACTTTCATTTTAAAATATAGTTTAAATAAAATATAACTATATCCCTTTCCCCTTTTCTGTCTTCTAGGTGCTCCAGGTTAAATTCCTGAGATTCCTCTCATGTTCCCTCCATTCTTAAGTTGATAACATTTCTCTTTAATATTGTTGCAAACAAGTCTGTCTATCTATGTTTGTATATGAAAAACTAGATAAAATTGAAAGCCTTGAGTCTGTTTTTTGCTGTTTGTCTGTATGTGGCTTAGAGGCTGACCACTATGTATTGGAAACCAATGAAGAGCATTAACTCTGTGAGGAACTAATTATTCTTCTCTTGAGTGTTATTACTTGCCTCTAGTTCTTTGTCAAAGGGTGGGAGTCTGTGGTGGTTTGAATAAGAATGGTTCTTAAAGGCTCATAAGGTTGAATGCATAGTTATCAGGGAGTTGAACTCTTTGACATGAATAGAATGAATAGGAGATATGGCCTTGTTAGAGGAAGCCTGTCCCTGGAGGAGAACTTTGAGGTTTCAAAAGCACTCATCAACCAACCAGACCCCCCAAACTCCCAAAGACTAAATCACCAATCAAAGAGTACACATGGAGGGAACCATGGTTCCAACTGCATATGTTGCAGAGGATGGCCTTCTTGGGCATCAATGGGAGGAGAAGCTCTTAGTCTTGTGAAGGATAGATGCCCCAGTTTAGGGGAATGTGGGAGTGGGTAGATGGGTGGGGGAATACCCTCATAGAAGCAAGGGGAGGGGTGATTGAATAGGGGGTTTGGGAGGTACCAGGAAAGGGAATGACATTTGAAATGTAAATGAAGAAAATATCCAATTAAAAACAAAAGCCCTCATTGGGCAAATTATTTTTCTTTCTCTCTTGGCCTGTGGAAGAGGATGTAGATCTCAACTATTGTTCCTGCACCATGAGTGCTGCCATGGGCTGTGACTTTTCCTTTAATATGGTGTCTCTTTACAGCTATTGAACAGTAAGTATCAAGTTTTTCATATATATATATATATATATATATATATATATATATATAGTATACATATATGTTTTATATATATATTTGTCATATATATATTTGTATAAATACATATATATTTGTCAGAACAATTTTCATTTTTTTTTCAGTTTTTCCCTTTTATTTAAAATAGATTTTTCTCATATCCTTATTATGTTTTACTGTCCCTCAACTTCCTCAGTTCCTTCTAACCTACTCTCCATCCAGATCCACTCCCATTCTGTCTCTGCTTTGAGAAGAAATAAACATCTAGTGTATAATAATAAAATAAAAATTGAATACAGGACACACTGGGATAGGACAAAGTAACAAGTAGAAGAAAAAGAAAATAAGAAAAGGCACAAGAAACAGATATAGATGCAGAAAACCACTCATCTATACACTCAAAATCTTATAAAAATATAACATAGGAAGTCAAAATATATGTGCAAAGGAGATGTAGGAGAAAAATAAAAACAAATTTGTAAATCAAATACTAGAACAGATACAATTTAAAAATATAAATGTCAAAACAAACAAAACATGACATGACAGTATGAGGCAAGGAATCTCTAAAGATTTCATTGAAATAGTTTTCTGTTGGTTATCTTCTCACTGCAGGGCATGGGGCCTATACATTGTTTCTCTAGTGACACACTGGAGAACTAAATTTTCATTTGCACATACTCATCAAATGGAGATAGAATCTGGATTATAATTAGAGATTTGTGTCCATGTCTCCTTTCAGCACTAGGACTCCATTGGGTACAGACCCATTTTCTTGCTGCCCTCCGTCTCTGAGTTCATATGCACAGTACTCTAAAACCCTATTTAGCAGGCCTTGCTTCCTTGATGTATTCCATTCCCCCTGTCTCTAATTATAGGTTACTTTCAACAAACTAATTGAAAATCTCTGATGTTGAAGACCTACAACACATTGGACTTGGAACAAATAATCTGATGCCTCCATAGAGACTTCAACTTTATTTTCGAGGGTCTTCGGTACAGGGAGGTACTTTTTCACTCTACCAAATGAAAAACACAAAAACCAATCCAGCTACAAACCTTCAATCTACAATTGTGTTCTGCCTACAGGATATGCTATTGCAATGGTGCACAAAGATTGTGGAAGTTGTAATAGGAGTTTTTAGCTACACTACTTTGTGCTCCAGATGGCTCACACACTTCCAGCCACACACCTAAGAATTCTGGATTTGTGAATGGAACACACACACACACACACACACACACACACACACACACACTAACAAGCACACCTGTTAATTTTAAAATGCCTTGGGTACCTCAAAGCCTGGGCATCTCTAAACCTTCCTTTGCTAACACAGTCCCAATTGGGAAGTGGCCAGTGGACATTTACTAAATCTCACATGGGTAGTTCGCCTTTTCTCCTGGAACTCCTCTGTCTCTCTGTCTCTACCTATCTGTCTCTCTGTCTTTGTCTGTCTCTTTGTCTGTCTCCATGCCTCTGTCTTTCTGTCTTTCTCTCTCTGTGTCTCTTCCTGTTGCTCTCTCTCTCTCTCTCTCTCTCTCTCTCTTTCTGAGTGAGAAACCCACCTCAGTGACAAAGGCAGTCAATACTTCAGAGTCAAAGACTGGAAAACAATTTTCCAGCAAATGGTCCCAAGAAACAAGCTGGAGTGGCCATTCTCATATCAGATAAAATTGACTTTCAACCAAAACTTGTCAAAAAAGATAAGGAGGGACACTTCGAAGATACTGGTGAAAGGAAAGGTCTACCAAGATGAACTTTCAATTCTGAACCTCTTTGCTCCAAATGCAAGGGCACCAACACTCATAAAAGAAACTTTACTAAAGCTCAAAGCATACATTGCACCCCACGCATAATAGTGGGAGACTTCAACACCCCACTCTCAACAATGGACAAATCATGGAAACAGAAACTAAACAGAGACACAGTGAAACTAACTGAAGTTGTGGACCAAATGGATCTAGCAGATATTTATAGAACATTCCATTCTAAAGCAAAAGAATATAACTTCTTCTCTGCATCTCATGGTACCTTCTCCAAAATTGACCATATAATTGGTCACAAAACAGACACATCATACCAAAACATGGGACACCAAGAAAGCAGTGCTAAGAGGAAAACTGATAGCTTTAAGTGTCTCCAAAAAGAAAATGCAGAGAGCTTACACTAGAAACTTGACATCTGATGCATCTTGTGCATCTGAAAGCTCTAGAACAAAAAGAAGCAAATACACCCAAGAGGAGTAGAAGGCAGGAAATAATCAAACTCAAGGCCAAAATCAACCAAATAGCAGCAAAAAGATCTATAAAAAGAATCAACAAGACAAGGAGCTGATTCTTTGAGAAAATCAACAAGATAGGTATACCCTTAGCCAGACTAAGAGGGCAGAGAGGCACTACCCAAATTAATAAAATTAGAAATGAAAAGGGAGACTTAACAATAGAAACAGTGGAAAATCAAAAAATCATCAAATCCTATTAAAATAACTTATACTCAACAAAATTTGAAAATTGGGATGAACTGAACAACTTTCTAGATACATACCAGCTGCCAATATTAAAACAGGATCAGATATACCATCTAAATAGTCCCATAAGTCCTGAGGAAATAGAAGCAGTTGTTAAGTCTCCCATTACAAAAAGTCCAGAACCAGATGGGTTTGGTGGGGAATTCTATCAGATCTTCAAAGAAGAGCTAATACTAATACTCTTCAAATCATTCCATGAAATAGAAATTCAAGGAACACCACCCAACTCATTCTATGAAGCCACAATAACACTTATACCTAAACCAAACAAAGACCAAACAAGGAAAGAGAACTTCAGACCAATCTCCCTTATGAATATCAATGCAAAAATACTCAACAAAATTCTGGCCAACTGAATCCAAGAATGCTTCAAAAAGGTTAATTCACCACGATCAAGTAGACTTCATCTCAGGGATACAAGGATGGTTCAGTATATGGAAATTCATCAATGTAATCCACTACATAAACAAACTCATGGAAAAAAACTACATGGTCATACATTAGATGCTGAAAAGGCTTTTGACAAAATCCTACATCCCTTCATGATAAAAGTTTTGGAGAGATCAGGAATCCAAGGCCTTATCCAAACATAGTGAAAGCAATATACTGCAAACCAGTAGTCAATATCAAACTAAATGGAGAGAAACTTGAAGCAATCCCACTAAAATCGGGGACCAGACAAGGCTGCCCACTCTCTCCCTATCTATTCAATATAGTACTTGAAACCCTAGCCAGAGCAATCAGACAACAAAAGGAGGACAAGGGTATACAAACTGGAAAGCAAGAAGGCAAAATGTCACTATTTGCAGATGATATGATCATATATTTAAGTGACCCCAAAACTTCCACCAGATAACTCCTAAAGCTGATAAACAACTTCAGCAAATTGACTGGATTATAAAATTAACTCAAACAAATCAGTAGCCTTCCTCTACTCAAAGAATAAAGAGTCTGAGAAAGAAATTAGGGAAATGACACCCTTCACAATAGTCACAAATAATATTACATACCTTGGTGTGACTCTAACCAAGGAAGTGAAAGATCTGTATGACAAGAACTTCACGCCACTGAAGAAAGAAATCGAAGAAGATCTCAGAAGATGGAAAGATCTCCAATTCTCATGGATTGGCAGGATTAATATAGTAAAAATGGTCATCTTGGCGAAAGCAGTCGCCAGATTAAATGCAATCCCCATCAAAATTCCAAATCAATTCTTCATAGATCTAGAAAGTACATTTCTCCAATTCATCTGGAATAACAAAAAACCCAGGATAGCAAAAACTATTCTCCACAACAAAAGATCTCCTGGGGGAATCACCATCCCTGACCTCAGACTCTACTACAGAGCAATAGTGATAAAAACTGTATGGTATTGGTATGGACAAAGGCAGGAAGATCAATGGAATAGAAATGAAGACCCAGAAATGAACTCATACACCTACAGTCACTTGATATTTGATATAGGAGCTAAAAACATCCAGGGGAAAAAGAGCATTTTTAACAAATGGTGCTGAATCAACTGAGCTTTTAGCATTTGAAATGTAAATGAAGATTATATTCAATAAAAAAGAAAATGAAATATACCAGTAAGTTCTAAAGTCAAGTGTATTGAACACAAATTATAAATAAAAGCAATTTTAAAATGAATAAAATATTTCTGTAAGAGAATATAGCATCATAATATGGTCATTTTAAAGTTAATAGTTACATTACTGTGATTCTTGACTATATGTCATTTTATGTAGAAAATGGAAAATTTGACATTATTAGTATATGTAGAAATGATAATTCAATTATTCATAGTAATAGCCCATGAAGGACGGTAATAAGTACTCTTGCTTAGTTACACAATAATTAACAGGATAAGACTGGAAACAAATGTCTTGAACTCAATCACTTTAGCTCATAACAATATACACTCTTTATGAATTTTATGAAAAAGATAATTTTACTTATAGTATACAACATGAAAGACTAACAATGGAGTAGATTCACATGTACTTTAATTGGAAGACAACAGTTATTCATTACTATCATGATTTACTAAGATTAGCAGGGTAGTGGAGTGCATGACTTTTAATCACAGCACTTGGGAGGCAGAGGCAGGCAGATTTCTGAGTTTGAGAATGGCTTGGTCTACAGAGTGATTTTCAGGACAGCCAGGGCTACACAGAGAAACCCCGTTTTGAAATATCAAAAAAATTGTTACCTTAGGACCCAGCTGTACAACTCCTGGGCATATACCCAGAAGATGCTCCAACATACAATAAGGACACATGCTCCACTATGTTCATAGCACCCTTATTTATAATAGCCAGGTGATTGAAAGAACACAGATGTCCCTCAACAGAGAAATGAATACAGAAAATGTGGTACATTTACACAATGGAGTACTACTCTGCTTAAAGCAATGAATTCATTAAATTCTTAGGTAAATGGATTGAGCTGGAAAGTATCCTGAGTGTGGTAACCCAATCACAAAAGTACACACATGATATGCACTCACTGATAAATGGATATTAGCCCAAAAGCTTGGAATACCCAAGATACAATTCACAGATCACATGAAGAAGAAGGTAAACCAAAGTATGGATACTTTGGCCCTTCTAAGAAGGGGGATCAAAAGACCCATTACTCACCATCAACCAATGGACTGTGCATAGGGTCCCCAATGGAGGAGCTAGAGAAAGGACCCAAGGAGCTGAAGAGGTTTGCAGCCCCAAGAGCTCCCAGGGACTAAACCACCAACCAAAGAGTACACAAGGAGGGACCTGTAGTGGCTATTCCTGGTTGTCAACTTGACTAAATCTGGAATGAACTAATCAAGAATTGGAAGACTCACGCATGATCCGAATCTGGAGGCTCAGAGATACTTGTTTCTGACCTGGATCTTGGCATGGAGATCTTGAAGCTTAGTGGCTATAAATTCCAGAAGATTAAGACAAAGAGAGGGGGTTGAATGGGGAACAGAGGGAAGGAAGGGGGCTTATGGGACTTTCAGGGAGGGAGGAAACGGGAAAGGGGAAATCATTTGGAATGTAAATAAAAAATATAGAAAATAATAATAATAATAATAATAATAATAATAATAATAATAATAATAATAATAAAAAGACAAGGAGATCTCCAAGTTCAAGGTCACCTGGGATTAATGGTGCGATGGCACACTCTTTTTATCTGGGCCACATCCTCTGCTGTAGACCTATATAAGGACATTGGAAGAAGGAAGATTTACTCTCACTCTTCCTGGCCTGCTTGCCTTGTGGGACTGAGCAACTGCTAGATCCTTGGACTTCCATCCACAGCTACCGCTGACCATTGTTGGGGAGTTGGACAACAAGCTGTAAGTCATCAACAAATTCCATAACTATATAGACTACCCATATGTTCTGTGACTCTAGAGAACCCTGACTAATACAGGACCCATGGCTCTAGCTACATATGTAGCAGAGAATGGCCTTTTCAGACATTAATGAGAGGAGAGGCCATTGGTCATGTGAAGGACTGATGCCCCAGTGTAGAGGAATGCCAGGTCAGGAAAGTGAAAAGGCAGGAGTGGGGTGGGGAATGGGAGGGTGGGGGGTGTTTGTAAGCAGGGAGGATGGGATAGGGGTTTTTCGGAGGGGTAACGAGGAAAGAGGATAACATTGGAAATGTAAATAAAGCAAATACCTAATAAATAATTTCTAAGATTATAACTTTAAATGAAGGAGTAGAGGGTGATATTATTTTTAAAAAGTACTTTAAAGGGGAATAGGGTATTTAAATTGTGTTTGCTCCTTGAAGCAATTCTAACCTGTAAAATCTGGCACCAAGATGTTTAACAAAGAACTTTGCTATGTAACAAGGAAGTCCAACAAGAAACTGTTTATTGAAGAAAAGTGGGAGTGAATTTCAATAAGCTTGCAGTATTTCTCCTAGTTTACTTGTGTAAACCTTCCCGAGCATGACATCATAGCTGTTGAAATTATAGTCTACTTTGTTTGAGGATTATATTTGTCCTAGAACTCTGGGCTGCTCTTAACTTCTGTGGTCTAGAACTCTAATAGAAGCCACGGTCTTAATACAGTTTGATTCATTTATGTTTCCATTTACTTTCCTGTATTCCTCTTGTAGACTAATATAGAGATCATATTTTATTAGGATTCTTCTTCACCCTGGAAGGCATAGTGGCTTTTCATTGTTTGTGCTACCATCTGGTAAAATATATTTTTCCCCTATTTGTATGAACAGTTGATCAAGAGAAATGAGTAGCCAAATAGAAAACAAAGAAACAAACAAACAAACAAAGCCATGAAAAATCCAAGGAGAAAAGTTTTAAGAGTATAGTCTATGTAGTGTATAGTGGTATAAAGGTGCTGCCTCAAATACTACAGTACATAAATGAGATATCAATTTTTCTATTTGTTGGAATGATAAATATTTGCTCCCAAGGCCTGGTTCCCTCCCGGGACAAGAGAGTCCTATTCTCTTGTACACCAAGCAATACTATTGGACCTTTCTCCTTAATTTAAAACTACTGGTTGGATAAAGATGCCAAAGATGACCTGCAGCTGAGCTGAGGATAGGGAGATTTTGTTTCCTGATTTGGGGTCTGAGGCAGTACTATAAGGGAAAGAGATAGGGAAGAATGTAGAGTAAGAAGACACCACAGGGTAGGTAAATCATAAAAACATGTGCATGATAGCTGGCAAGCAGATGTTAACGGCAGCCCAGATGCAATATAGCATGTCATATCTTGGGGTTATTGGCAGTGAAGTAGGCATAATAGCATAGAGGGTAAATATCCTCCCAGTTCTAGTGCTTTAAAGGCTTCTTATTATAAATATAAAATTTGTGTGACTAGAAACTGAATAATCAAAGTAGAAACTCCCAATTTGAGGGAAAACAAAGAAACAAATATTACAACAACCATGGATAATCTGGGGTCCATTACAGTGAATAAAGATGTATTTTTGTTTGTTCTCAACCCAGACCATCTGAGTTTGATTTCTGGGGCCCATGTTTTGAAGGAGACAACTGAGTCACTCAAGTTGTCCTCTGATCTCTACATATAACTCTGACATACAGACATTCCTTGTCATCTCAAATATGTGCACAAAATAAATAACATATAATGTCAAATTATAAAACAGTGTAAAAAATATAATGTTTATGGTAAAATAAGGATACTTCATAAGCATACAGTACGTACAAAAATTACATAGAATTGATTTTGTCAGTTTTACTGAAATTAAATCTGATCAGTATGTAAGTTGTTCAAGGATACATGATAAATTAACCAAATTATCAAAAAATAGGTTGATTTCTTTCCTTCACTAGAGTAGAGATGTCATCAGGGATATATCAGAAGAAGCAGTTACCTCAATGGATTTAGCACATCCAAAGACATAAACATGAAAAAAAAATAGCCAAGCATTTGGAGTGGGGGTTGTACCAGTATAATCAGGATAAGAATGTTTTCAAAATCAGTGCAATGATAAATGTATATGACAGCTTCAGTTGAACTGATTTTCTACATAGATGAAAAAATCTAATGCCTGTTTATAGGAAAAATCTTTTACTTTATTTCATAAAAGTCAAATGGAGGTCCCCCCTGTGCTGTACCCAAACTTTACACCCAGAAAAATATTACACATCATTCTGAAGGCTCAAGCAAACTCAGTCTATCAGGGTATGAAAAAGAATTAGAGGATCTAGATCAAATAAGTCAGGACTTTGAAAATAATTAAACATACAGGAAAGAAAAATATGGAAATTATAGAATACCATGTAAAATTAACAAACCCCCCCAAAAAATTATAGCTCAATTCCAAAACCAATTGTATTCCGAGCTAGATCTCCAATAGCAAAATGGAAAAAAAATCTCAAAACTAAGAAAAGTCACTTACACATAGCTGAAAGAAGCACATGGCGAACCAAATAAACAAGACTAGAAAAGAACACCATGACATGTGATAGTTAAATCATTGGTGAACAAAGACAGTATTGAAAACTGCAAGAGGAAAATAAAAACTCACATATAAATAGAAAAATATCAGAATAACAGGTGATTTATCAATGGAAACTTTGAAAGCCAGAAGATACTGGAACAATGAATTCCAAACCCTAAAAGTCTAACTGGCATTATTGAAAGAAAAAGAAAATAATGTCCATGACATAAACAGCCTATGAAGCAACAATAATCACCCAAGAAAACCTACAAAAAGCACAGGGAAACATATTTCAGACTGAAAAGAAGGCAGTGAAAGGGATACAAAGCCAAAATTATTAAACAAAATATAACAGTTACAGCAGTAAATCAACACAAACATCAGCAACAGGTAGACAACAACTAATGCTCACACTTCAGTAACTGTAAATATCAATGGCCTAAATTCTCTAAAGACACAAACTGACTTTGTAGAGCAGTAAACAAAATCAATCTGTCTGTTGTCAGCAAGAAAAACATTTTAGATCTAAAACTGCACAGCTCTTCAAACTAAAAAGACAAACACAAGTCCTAAAATTAAATGGGACAAGGAAGCAACAGGGAGATGACTTACAAAAATAGGACATAAAAGACTCCAAGCAAACACTAATCAGAGGAGATAAAGAGGGAAATGTACTTTATTTTAATCAGTTAACAAAGTTAACTGATTCAGTTAACCAAGAAGACACTACTATTCTAAACATGTATGCATTAAGTGCTGGTATACATAATTATATATAAAAAAATGTTCTACTAGACTTAAAGATATAGATCAACATTAATCCATTAATAATAGATGTGTTTAATCTTTAATAGACAGATCTTCTGGACAAACCAAGCCAAAAAAAAAACAACCAAACAACAACTAAAAATACATAAAAATAAACATATAAATATTAATACTAGGTGATATTATATGGACTTAACAGATATCAAAAGAATGCTTCACTTAAATACCCATGTATGCACACTCCATCCAGCAACACAGAGAAAGCTGCCTAAAATAGAACACATCTTAGGACAAAAATCAATTTTTACTAATTCAAGAATACTGACAAAACTCCTTTTATCCATCTGAACACAATTTGACAGCACAGATTCTCAAGCACATTCACAAAATCATGGAGATTAAACAATGTAATACTGAATGGAGAATGAGTCAAAGAAGAAATCAAAAAATAAATACAAAATTTTCTGAAAGCAAGTGAAGAGGAAAACACAAGCAAACCTTTAGACAAATTCAAAACAGTTCTACAATGAAAACTTATAACTAAGTGCCTACTTAAAAAAAAAAAAAAAAACCTCTGAATGTGAGTTCTAGTTGCAACTCAAAAACTTAGAAAATCACATAGAAATAAAATTAAATTCAGTTGACAGCAATACCCAAACCAAGTAAAAGCAAGACACAAGTCCATATGCCTCATTCCAGTAGACTCAATAAAATACTTGTAAACAGGATGCAAGCATTTATAAAAAATTGTACACCATAATCAAATTGGCTTTATCCCTGGTATGCATACTGGCATGGACAGCTGAATAACCTTTGACAAAATCTAATATACTTTCATGATAAAAGTTTTAGAAAATGTTAAACTAATAAGAACAAAACTTAACATATATGGCTGGAAAAAAAGGAGCCAAAAAAAACCAAAAACAAAAACAAAAACAAACAACCTAACAGGAACAGTGGAAAGATGAATAAAACTGAAACTTGTTAAAATTCTGGTGGGATTGAGATTAACATTACTTACATTTTGAAGAAACAAGTTTATAAAAACTGAAGCTTCTATAACCTTAGGACTTGCGGCTCCCAAATTCAAGTTTCTAATTCCTTAAACAATAGCTTCTTATAGGAGCTATCTCTCAGAAGTATGTGTATCAACATATATATGCGTGACATCTCACAGCCAACATCATGGTAGTAGTTTGAATAAAAATGGCCCATATAGGCTCATATATTTGAATGCTTAGGAGTGGGACTATTTATTGGAGTAAGTTTGGCCTTTTTGGAGTAAATGTGGTCTTTGAGGTTCCAAAAGTTAAAGCAGGGCTCAGAGGCTCACTATCCTCCTGCTGACTGTGGACCTGGATTTAGAACTCTCAACTACTCATCCAGTACTACATGCTTTAGTCACTGATGACAACGGACTAAACCTCTAAAACTTGTAAGCAAACCCCTATATAATAGCTTTTTTTTTTTTTAATAAGACCTTTTGTGTTCATGGTGTCTCTTCATAGCAATAAAACACTGACTAAGACAGAAGTTAGTATGAGGGATGGGGTATTGATGTGACAGGCTTAGCCATGTGCTTGATGGCATATGTAGACTTTGTGACTTTGGATTAGGAAAACATTTGAATGCTTTAAGTGGAGCTAATGGACTATACTGGAAGGAGTGTGAAAGACAGTGGTGTAGAGAGCATAGTAGATTATGATGGTTTGGATCACCAGATTTCAGAAGAGAAGAATATTAGGCAATAGACAGTTGACTATTCTTGGAATATTTTGATGAAGGATGTGATTGATTTCTGCCCTTGTTTTAAAAAGAATCTGCCTGAGGCTAAATTAAAGAGTTTTGGATTAACACCATTGCCAAAGGAAATAGCATGACAATTTAGTCTTGATTGTATCATGTAGTTTGTGTTCACGCTAATGTAGATCTAATATATTTATTTATTTATTTATTTATTTATTTATTTATTTATTTATTTATTTTTGATTTTTTGAGACAGGGTTTCTCTGTATAGCCCTGGCTGTCCTGGAACTCACTCCGTAGACCAGGCTGGTCTCGAACTCAGAAATCCACCTGCCTCTGCCTCCCAAGTGTTGGGATTAAAGGCGTGCGCCACCACTGCCTGGCTAGATCTCTTATAAAAAGGATGAAGCTTAGCCATCCTGACTGGTGTGAGATGGAATCTCAGGGTTGTTTCGATTTGCATTTCCCTAATAACTAAGGATGATGAACATCTCTTTAGGTGCTTCTCAGCCATTAGATATTCTTCAGGTGAGAACTCTTTGTTTAGCTCTGTACCCCATTTTTTAATAGGGTTACTTGCCTCTCTGGAGTTTAACTTCTTGAGTTCTTTGTATATATTGGATATTAGCCCTCTGTCGGATGTAAGGTTGGTAAAGATCATTTCCCAGTTAGTTGGTTGCCGCTTTGTCTTTTTGACAGTGTCTTTTGCCTTGCAAAAACTTTGTAATTTAATGAGGTCCCACAGCAGCTGTTGGCGAGGATGTGGAGAAAGAGGAACACTCCTCCACTGCTGGTGGAATTGCAAGCTGGTACAACCACTCTGGAAAGCAGTCTGGCGGTTCCTCAGAAAACTGGGCATGACACTCCCGGAGGATCAGGCTATACCACGCCTGGGCATATACCCAGAGGCTTTACCTGCATGCAATAAGGACACATGCTCCACTATGTTCATAGCAGCCTTATTTATAATAGCCAGAAGCTGGAAAGAACCCAGATGTCCCTCAACGGAGGAATGGATTCAGAAGATGTGGTATATCTACACAATGGAATACTACTCTGCAATTAAAAACAATGAATTCACGAAATTCCTAGGCAAATGGTCAGTACTTGAAAATATCATCCTTAGTGAGGTAACCCAATCACAAAAGAACACACATGGTATGCAGTCACTGATAAGGGGATATTGACCCAGAATCTCGGAATACCCTAGACACAATCCGCATATCAATAGATTTCTAAGAAGATGGAAGGAGAGACCCCTGGTCCTGGAAAGACTGGATGTAGGGGAACGCCAGGACAGAGAAACGAGAGGGGGTTGAATGGAGCAAAGAGGGAGGGAAGGGGGCTTATGGGACTTTCGGGGAGGGAGGAAACGGGAAAGAGGAAATGATTTGGAATGTAAATTAAAAAAAAATAAAATAAAATAAATAATAAAAAAAAGGATGAAGCTAATCAATGAACTTTACAAAATGTTCAGTTTGAGGAGAAAAAGAACAGCAGGAACTTTAATAGAGCTAAATCCAGTTCTCAAAGAGTAACAGAAGTACTAGATGGAATAAGGGGAGCAGTGATCTCATAACATAACCTCTGGCAGCCATGCTTCCTAGTTGTGAAAGGAATTAAAAAAAAACTTAAGCAATGAAGAAAACCAAAGAAAACAGCTGATGAAAATGTATATGAACAAAAGTGCTGTGTCTCAGCCTGAGCAAACAGTGAAGCTTTGCAGCTTCAGCCATCTTGTTCTGACTTTAGAGTCAAGGAAGTAAGAACACGGTTCTAGAGTCTCCTTCTGGGGCTAAGGACAACTGCTGAATCCAGGTACATGTGTCTTTACATGAGTCCTACAGAGGCCATTGAGTGAAGCGGTGGAGGTGAAACCTGGGTTGCATTTTAGCCCCCAAGATGTTAGAGATGCCAGAATAACTGGATACTTGTTGAGGAGTACAGAAGATTGGGTATGGAACCAGCCCAAGAAAACAAAGCTGGTTGCAGTTAATAAAACTGAAAAGAATTAGATATGTGAAGAGGGCTTTGGAAGGAGACAAGGATGCACAGAATCTGGACTTTGCCCTGCTTGTTTTCCTCCTTGTTTTGGTCCAGTCTTTCCTCACTGTATTTCCTTTTCTCACTTATAACATGTTCAATATGCTATATGATGGGAGCATGTGATCTGATTTTTTAATTTTGATTTACTGTGGGTTACAGTTAAGAGATTGCCTTGAGTCTCAGAAGAGACTTTAAATTTTGAAACAGTGTTGAGACTGTTAAGGTCTATGAGGACTTTTGAAGTTGGGCTGAATGCATATGCATTATAATATGGATGCAAACATAGGGTTAGAGAGTCGAATATGCTGGTTTAAATTAGAATGACCCCATAAACTCATATATTTGAATGCTTAGAAAATAGTACTATTTGTTGGAGTAGGTCTGATATTGCTGAGAAAAGTGTGCCTTTGGGAATTGTTTTGCATGTTCTAAAATCCTAAGCCAGATCCAGCGATCTCTTTCTGCTGCCAATAGATATAGATGTAAATCTCCCAGATACTTCTCTAGTACTATGTATGTCGACACTATAACGGCATTGGGCAAAACTTCTGAAACTGTAAGCAAGCCCTAATTAAATATCTTTAAAAAATAAGATCCCATAACCATAGTATCTATTTACAGAAACAAGCTAAGAAAATAACAGTATTAGGAAGGCCAATTGATCCAGATTACCATGGAGAAATTGGCTTACATCTCCATAATGGAGGCAAGAAAGATTATGTCTGGAGAACAGATGATTTTTTAAGGCAACTTTAGGTACAACCAGGTCTTGTGATTAAAGTCAATGGAAAACTAAAACTACAAAATCCTGGTATGATGACCAAAAAATGACCTGTGAGGAATGAAGGTATGGGTAACTTCTCAAAAAAAAAAAAAAAAAAAAAACCTAGAGCCAAGCTCTGCTGAGGTGCTTGTTGAGGATAGAAGAAATACACAAATGAGCAGTAGAGGAAAGTATAAATATCAACTAAGGCCAAGTAACCAGAGGCAGAAAAAAGGATTATAGTTTCCGTTAGTATTTTTTGTTGTATTTTGTTAAGAATGTGTTTATACAGACATTCTTGTTTTCTTTCCTCAGTTCTTCATTATATTATGTAATATCAACTAAGAGAATAACACAAGTTATAATATTTAAATTTGAAATACTAAACAAATATCTCTCAATGGACATTGTCCATTATTTTATATTTCTTAAGCATGTGTAGTTGTATGAGTAGTAGCTATCTCATATTTAGGCATTATTATGACCTAGTTAGTGTGTGTGTGTGTGTGTGTGTGTGTGTGTGTGTGTGCATGAACATGTACATGTGTGTGTGTGTGTGTGTGTGTAAGAAAATGATTACAGAAATTTTATTGGGATAAAATAATGAGAGGAGAAAATCAAACTATCTTTGATTGTAGATGACATAATACTGCAAGAGACCACAAAAATTCTATAAAAAAAAACTTATAGAAAAGATAAAAAGATAAACACAAGAGTGTGGCAAGATTAATGTTTACAAACCAATGACTTTTCCAGATCCAAAACAAACGTGAAGAGAAAGAAATTATGGTTATATTTTTATTCAAAAAACATCAAAGAAAATAAAATACTTAAAAATGGACACCATCTAGGAATTGAAGGACCTAACAATGAAAACTCTGAAGAAATAAAGACACTAGAAAATGGAAAAGAAATCTCATTATCATGATTTACTGGAATTAATGTTGCTAAAATGCTTATTTTTCTGAAGCTATTTATAGATCCAATGCAATTCCCATCAAAATCTTCATTTTATTCTTTTCAGAAATAGGAAACAAAAAATTACCTCAAAATTCATATAAAACCAGAAAAATTCCTGGATATCTAGAACAATATTGATCAAAAGGAACAATCCTGGAGGGATTAATATTCCAAATCTGCAAGTTATATTATAGAGCCATTGTAAATAAATTAGAGTTTTGTTTACTGTGGTGAAACTCCATGACCAAAAAGCAAGTAGAAGAGGAAAGAATTTACTTGGTTTATATTTTCACAGCACTGTTCATCACTGAAAAAACTCAGGATATGATCTTAAACAAGGCAGGACTCTGGAGAAAGGAAGTGATGCAGAGGTCATGGAGGTGTTCTGGTAACAGGCTTGCTTTCCCTGGCTTGCTCAGACTGCTTATCTAACACAGAACTACCAAGCCATTGGTAGCTATACCCACAATGCCCTAATTTTAAAAAAAAATGTCTTACAATTCAATCTTATTGATGTGTTTTCCCAATTAAGATTCTCTCTTTTCTGATGGCTGTAGTTTAAGTGTCACATTGAGATTAACCAACACACATGGTAATAAAATCAATGTGGTTCTGGCAAAAAAACAATATAGAACGTAACTGAAATAACAAAATCAAAATCCTAAACATGTATACATATGACTTCATCAATTTCAATGTTTGGCAAAATTGCCAAAAGTACAAGCAATAAAAAAGAAAATGTCTTCTGCAAATACATGGTAGAAGTGAATGTGCACAGGCAGAAAAATGAAATTAGACTATAACTATCACCATGCTCCATGATTAACTCCCAGTGGATCAATTATCTACATTAAAACATAATCAAAATGTGCCACTATTTCATATTGCTAAAGGACTGGATATAAGATTGCTCAGCCATAGTTATTGTTGCTCTGTTCATAATAGGTAAGAAATGAACACAATCTAAATGTCCTCAATTTTTGTCTGGATAATCAAAGTGGGGATATAATATATGTAATTGCATATTGTATACCTCTAAAAAGGAAATCAAGAAATTTGCAGGTAGATTGATGGAATTAGAAGAGATCACAGAGAGTGCAATAACCCAAACCCCAAAACACAGATATTACATGTTTCTCATACTTGCTCCAAATATTCAGTTATAGGTGTATCTCTTATTCTTCATCAAGGGAACTATTATTTATAAAAGATGGAGATCATTATAGAAAACTACAAATAAACAAAAAGGAGAGTTGTGGAGCCCCATGCAAATGAATTCATTTACGAAACAAATCAGCCTCTAAAGTTAAGTGAAAGATGTATTAGATGGGCTAGAAAGATGACAAGATTGCAATCTTTTATTTAATCTTTTTTACAGTCCACATTTACCCCCCCCTCACAGTCCACCCTCTGACTGTTCCACATCCCATACCTCTCTCACCCATCTCCACAAGGATGTCTCCAACCCCAATCCATCTGTAATTCTTTAAGGCTTATTATAAATATAAAGATTTTCTGTTTTTTTAGTTGGGAACTAAGTAATTGAAGATGGGATAGAAACCCCCAAATAATATTTACTGCTACATAAGATCCAGAGGATCAGTATGTTTGCTGTGATATACTGTCTCATATTAATGTCAGAAATTACAATAATAATCTTTCAACATGAGCCTAATAAGAAAAGTAATAGACATTACTTAGTGAACATGTAAAGGCTGTGACTTCAGATACATACACACACAAAAATACAGAGTGAGTAGATTCTATATGGAAGTTTATTTGTATATATGAATGTATATGCATATAACAACGATTAATTTAAAAGATACCAGGAATTCAAAGAAGAGCTTAAGGGGTATATATTAAGATTTTAGCATGATAAAAGGCAAGATAGGAAATATATAATTAATATTATAATTTCAAAAATAATGTCTATATTATTATTTATATAATTATAAAAAGTAAACATTACAAATATTTCATTTGCATAATAAATAAGAGAGATTATGATCTTGATATCATGTATGCCTGTTATGATTTGAATAAAAGTAGCCTCCTTAGACTCAAAGGGGCTGCCATTATTTGAAAGGGTTAGGACACCCCTTTGCACTGTGCTCCATTTCCTGGCTTATAAATTTGCCTCCTTTCCCAGAGGCCTGCCTGCTCTAGGAAGACAGTTTAGCCCTACTCCTCCAAGCCCCTGCCAGACAACTCCGCCCAAATAGCAGTAAACAGCACTTTATACCCTGAGTCCCATTTCTCACTCCACAATTCTGCTTGCTTTCTCTGTGGCCTCTAGACCCCAGGGATACCAGGTAAGTGACTCCCATCATTTTACGTTGAGGTCTATTATCCATCTGGATTTAAATTTTGTACAGAGTGATATTTATGACTCTTTCTTAACTCTCCTACGTGCTGACATCCAGTTAGATGAGCCCCATTTGTTGAAGATGCTTTATTTTTCCATTGTGCAATATGACACCACCTGAGCCCAGCTATCCTACCACAGTAAGCTCTGGATATACAAAGACAACTGAACCACAAGAAAATAACCTTAACTCTAACCTTATGAGGATAAAAAAAGAAGTGAGGAATCACAAGTAGGAGAGAATCTGGGAAACACTATGGAAAAACACCATAAACAGAGAAAGTGAAAAGCAAGTATCACAGGGATTTTGCTAGGAAGTAGTCAGATAATTTAGAAAATGACCTAGAGTAATAACTGCCCAGTTGTCCGTTTTAGACTTGATAAATAAATATAATAAAATAGTCCAGTCTAAATAACTTCGGGGATGTCTATTTAAGAAGAAAATTGTAACATAATTGTTAAAAAGCCACTAACAGAAACTAAACAAGAAATAATTAAACAAATAGAAGATATGAATCTAATGGACTTAACAGATATATACAGAAAATTTTACCCAAACACAAAAGAATATACCTTAATCTCAGCTCCTCAAAAATCTTCTTCAAAATGCACCGCATACTCTATCACAAAGAAAATCTCTCCGGATTAAAAAAAAAAATTAAATAAGCCCCTGTATCTCAAACCCCTAAGAAAATAGAAACATTCATTAAGTCTCCCAACCAAAAAAGACCAATGCTCAACGGTTTTAGTACAGAATTCTATCAGAATTCAAAGAGCTAGTATCAATATGCCTCAAGCTATTCCACAAAATAGAAATAGAAGGATCACTGCCAAATTATTCTTCTGAGGTCAAAGTCACCCTAATACATAAAGTACACAAAATCTCAGACTATAAAAAGAATTTCAAAACAATTTCCCTTCTGAACGTTGATGCAAAAATATTCAATATAATATCACAAACTAAATCCAAGAAAGCAAAGATCTACTATGATCAAATAGGGTTCATCCGAGAGACACAGTTCAACATAGGAAAATGTATCAAATTATTCCACACTCTAAGGAAACTGAAAGAAAAAAAAACATGTGATCATCTCATTAGATGCTAAAAATGTCTTTGAGAAAATTTTACACCTATTCATGTTAAAATCTTGGAGAAATCAGGGATAAAATATAGACAACTAAGCATAATAAAGTAAATATGCAAGAAGCCATTAGTGAACATCAAATTATATAGGCATACAAAGAAGTTCCACTAAAATCGGGTACAAGAAAATTCCTTCTACTCTATTCACATCTATTCCGTATAGTCCTTGAAATTTTAGCTAGAGCAACAAGACAAGCAATAAGAAGTCAAAGTATCTATTTTTCCGGATGATATGATAGTATACATAAGTAACCACAAATTCTACAAGAGAACTCCCACATCTGATAAACACATTCAGCAAAGTGACTGAATACAGACTAACTGAATAAAAGAAAAGGAAAAATCAATAGCCATACAGTACAAAAGCAATAAGATAAATGGGCTAATAAATTAGGGGAGCATGACAATATTATAAAAGCAACATACAGATTTAATGCAATTAACATCAAAATTCGAACAAGTTCCTTTCAAACCTATACTTCATATGGAAAACAAAATACCCAAGATATCTAAAATAATCCTGTACAATAAAAACTTCTGAAGGTATCAACACCCTGATTCAAGCTGTAATACAGAGCAATAGTAATATAAATCATATCTATTGGCATAAAAACGGACACATTGATCAATGGAATCATGTTAATGTCCTATAAATAAAGTTAAACACCTATGGACACTGGATTTTTGGCAAAAAAAATTACAATGGAAAAATGGAACACTTTCAACCTATGGGACTGGTATAACTGGATGTCATTAAGCAGGAGAGTTTTAAAAAAAAAGAGTCATATCTATCACCCTGTACAAAATTAAAATCCAGATGGATAAAAGACCTCAACATAAAATCAGATATCCAAACCTGATAGAAGAGAAAGTGAGGAATACCTTTTAATGCATTGGTGAAGGAGAGGATGCAGCCCAAAGGACAAAATGGGAGCTTGCAAAAAGGAAAAAGTTCATCAACAACCCAACAAGGGCTGATATCCAAATATATAAAGAATTCAAGAAGCTAGATACCAAGATATCTAATATTCTAATTTAAATTTCAGGTACAGATCTAAATAGAGAATTCTCTAGAGAGGAATCTCTAATGGATGAGAAGCACCTAAAGAAATGTTCAAATTTCTTAGCAAATAGTAAATGTAAACAAAAAAAAACCCCTCAGAATGTCTAAGATTAAACATTTAAGTGACAGCTCATTATTGGGAGGAGGTGGAGGAAGGGGGACACACCTCCACTGCTGGTGGGAATATAAATTTTTACAGTCACTTTGGAAATCAAATTGGTGGTTTCTCAGAAAATTGGGAATAGTTCTACCTCAGGACCCACCAATACTACCCAAATGCCATATACCCAAGGATGCTCCATGATACCACAAAGACACATACTCATCTATGGTCATAGAGGCTTCATTTATAGTAGCCATAAACTGGGAATGGCCTAGATGTTCCTCAACTGAAGAACTGATAAAGATTATGTGGTACATTACACAATGGAGTATTACTGTGCTATTTATAAAAAAAATGAAATTTACAGGAAAATAGATAAAAAAAAAAAAGATCATTCTGAGTGAGGTAACCCAAACCCAGAGAGGAAAACATGGCACAAACTCACTTATAAGTGGATATTAGCAGTAAAAGAATAACCATGCTACAATCCACAGATACAAGGAAGCTAAGTATTAAGGAGGGCTCAATAGTGGACACATGAATCTCTCTGAGAAGAATACATATAATAGACATAATGGATAGACAGTGGGAGGGAAGTTGACTGGGTGGTCGTAGGAATAGGAACAAGAGGGATCAGGTTGGGGAGGACAAGAGACAGTCCTGGGAAGACAACTGAAATTGGAGTAGGGAAACATTTCTGACATGAGTTAGAGACCAAGTGCAATGAAAAAACAGTAACCTATGAGGTTAACCTTAGCTAAGACTTTCAGAAATGTAGTTATGGAACCAGACACACCATCTCAAATAACCAGAAAAGACTTCCAGCAGAGGGATAGGGACTCTGATCTACCCACAAAGCCTTGAACCTACAATTTGTCCTGCCTACATGATGTAGAGGGGTAAAAATATAACAGAAAATGAAGGAGTACCCAATCAATGACTAGTCCAGCCTTAGACCCACTACAGGGAGCCCTTTCCAGACACTGTGAATGATATTTTGCTATTCTGGCAGACAGGTGGCTAGCATAAATATTATCCAAGAGGTTTTACCCAAAATGTTAACAGATACAGAGACCTACAACCAAATAAGTTGATCTTGGGGAATCCTGGCAAAGATGGGGAGGAAGGAATTAGGTATCAGAGGGGAAAAGGACTAAGAGAAGATGGGGTTGTAGGGGGAAGGACAAGAGAGAGTAGAAACTGTGGTAAAGATATAAAGTAAATACATAAATTTATCTATTAATTTTTAAAAGAAGAATACAAATTTGAACAAGATCTTCAAGTAATTCAGAAAGCAGGAGAAATAAAATGAAACTATCTCTCTGTACATTTTAAATGCCATGCAGCTATTAAGTAGCATCCATGCAATACTTTTTAAGATTGTGACTTTCTTTGCTACTATGCTTACTTAGACAAAGCAAGGTTTCTTCTAATATACATCAAAACATTAATGACTTACATTTCTTCATTTAACTTCACTGTGTGTACATTTAAATCCATACCAAGGTAATGTGCAACAATTATGGCAACATGACCATCGAGATGAAGATGTTCCAGATAAAATACATTTTATTGAAAATAGATTTTTTTTTCAAACATTATGTTCCAATTATGGTTTCACTCATCCTAGTCCTCCCAAATCCACCTGATCAAACCCATACCCCTTCTACATGTCTTTCATGAGAAAACAAGCATTAAAATGTAAATATATATCAAAATAAAACATCTTTAGAACAAAATAAATAAATTAAGAAAAAAGGGGGGCAAAGAAAAACCACAAAGTCCACATATAACTGTAAATGCTTACACATTTGTAGAGACAGAATTTCCATAAAGATACAAGATGAAACTAATATCAAAGTATGAGAATTATAACTTAAATGAAAAAATAATAATTTATACTGAATGTGTATTTTGTCTTCTGTGATCTGTATTGATGCCATTAGATAATCAAAGTAAGTCTTTTTGATTCAATGAATTTAATTGGAAAAATGTTGTATTCTAAAAGTATAGCTTATACATAGTAATAGCAAGTATTTTTTCTTTAGTAGCATATATCATTTAAGTTACACTAAGTGAAACTTGATCTTATATTTTCCTAACAAATAGTTAATTCTAACAAAATGTTTTATTATGTATTAGGATTTGCAGACTTGTTTAAATACTTAGAACATTTGTATCCATGCAGTAATTCTGTATGAATTGAATGCAACAGAACTCAGTAATATTGTATGATCTCCTGCAGTTTCCCTTTTCTTCTAAGGAACTGAGGTGGTTGCAGTTTAAGTTGTTCAGTAAAGAAAGTCAGCAAGAAATCAGAAAGAATAGGAGCTATTTTAATATAAACATATTAGCCTGCTGCGAAAATAACTCATGTTGCAATTTTCCTTTAATTTGTTTAAAAAGATTTTATGCAAAGAATGTCAATGGTAATGATTTAACCAATACTCATAACCTCAATGAATTGAAAACTTACATATTGTTATTTTTACCAGCTTTATTGTATTCATGTCCAAAATTATTTTGCAAGTAAGTAATATAAACTTAACAACTTATGATCTAAAAATTTTATAAGAAAGTATATGTAGCTGATATTTTCAAATGAAGAAGCTATTTGATATTCCAACTAATATAAAAACATAATTATTTAAAGTGTACACATTTGTTTTTATTATTTTAATATGGTTTATGAAAAGTTATGAGCAACTGTATTTCCTATGATTTTTCATTTCAAGATTTAAATAAGTTGGGAAAGTAGTGAAATTTTTAAAATTTCTATTATTTTATGTGTGTTATGACATTCAAATGACTTTGGCATAATTTCCTCATTACTACATAAATATTTGTAATAGAGGTATATAAACAGAATGTTACAGAAGCAATGTGATTCTATACATTGGAACTCTTAGTCATACTCCTAATATCTTACATTTTTTTCAGTGATTATCTAAACTTTAAAAAAAAGTTGCATTTTTATAGAAGGTTTAGGGATAGGGTTAGGGTTAGTGTTAGTGTTAGGGTTAGGGTAATATATAGTAATGGTGATTTTCATGTGATTCATAAAATAAAATAAAATGAGACAGATGATATCTAAAATGTCATCAAGAAAAAGAACCACAAGAGAATGGTAAATTTTAATCTTAATCTTATTCAATATCATCACCACGATGAAAATGTAGCAAAATGTAAAAATAACTTTATTTCAAAGTATATTTCACAAAATAGCCAATATTACTTGTGATCAGTATTTTCATCTTTGAGTAAAAGTGAAATCATTTATCATTAGTTAGAAAGTAACAGTTGAAATAGTTTTAATCTCTGAAAATATATTCAAAATCTATTGCCTTTTGTTTCTTTTTTGTTGAAAATAGGTGCTTCTCTCATACAATACATCTTGACCACTCCTTCTCTGCCCCTCCACTCTTCCCAGAGACTCCCCAACTCCACACTCCTACATGTCTACCCTTATTCTATTTCTTCTTAAGAAAGGAGAAGGCCTATAAGAGACAACAGCCAAACAGGAGAAAGAAAAGTTTACAATAAGACAAAACAAAAGGTCTTATATCAAGGCTGGACAAGGTAATCCAACAGGAGGAAATGTGTCTCAAGAGCAGGCAAAAGGGTCAGAGACACACCTGTTTCCATTGTTAAGGGTCTCATAAGAGCACCAAGCAATTAGCCATAACATACATGCAGAGAACCTGGTACAGATCCCATGCTTGGTGGTTTGGTCTTTGTGAGCCCATGGGATTCCTTCTTTGTTAACTGAGGAGCCCATTATTTCCTGGTGTTCTCCATCACCTTTGCTCCTACAATCTTTCTTCCCCCCTTCCATGAGTATTCTTTGAACTCTGATAGGAGGAATACAATGGAGACATCCAATTTACATACTCTCTCTTTGCAATGACTGGATGTAGGTATCTATATCCACTCATTTCTGTTGGTTGAGGAAGCCTCTATGATGACAACTGGACAAGACACTAATCTATGAATATTCATTTTTTGCAAGTTTTCTTTGGTTCTATCTAAGATATCTAATGGAAACCCTGCCTAGTTCTTAGAATGCATGCTGTACTTTTATCAAAAATAAATAAATGTAAAAGATGAGAAAATAGATTTTATATTTTATTACTATGTGAATGTGGACAATAAAAGTACCTGGATTTTACTATATAAAATATGGGTGACTAAAGGAAGTGACCTTATAAATATTAATTATAATAATATTCATTGTACCATATAATACATCTATTTGTCATATAGATTCAAATATACTGGAACAACAGTTTATGTCTCTTCTTGTGCTGAACTTTTAAGGAGATAATAAAAATATCATTCACAGTACTCAAAGATATTTTGATCTGATAAAATAATTCCACAATATAAATATGAAAAACAAAACATTGTATATCAGTATTTTCAAGGTAAGCTTTCCAAATTTGTCATTTTTTTTAAAGAAAAACTTGTTTATTCCTCAAGATTTTAATAATTGAATTTAGGTACTTTGATTGTATTTACCCATTGTTTTCCCCTATCTTCTCCTATATCAATCTTCAATTTCAAACCCCTAAATTTCTTGATGCCCCAGTGACTCTTGTTTGTGTTGCCCATATAATCATGGGGTTGAGGCCATCCACTCAAAACTGACAAACGTACCAAGTATCATACTATAAAAACAGAAACAAAGGAAAAAAAACTGGCACTCCCTCTATTAGCAGTAGAAAATGCCAATAACTCCATAGCACAATGTAGGAGCTTACAAGCACTTTCTGCTTTTTATGCTAGCATTTTAACTGGTTTGTTCTTGTACAATTCTTGTGTAAGCAATCAAAGACTTGAATTCAAATATGCAGTTGTCCTATTACATCCAAAAACCATTGTTTTGCTGTGGTCCTCCCTAACTGCTGGCTCTTCATTCTTTTTCTTTTTTTCTTTTTTTGGTCTTTTATTTATTTACCTTTCTAATGTTACCTCCTTTCCCAGTTTCCCTTCCACAACCCCCTATCCCATCCTTTCTTCCTCTTCTTCTATAAGGGTGCTCTCCACCCCACCCACCCACTCTCACCTCACTGTGCTGGCTTTCCCCTACACTGGGGCAGTGAGCCTTTATAGGACAAAAGGCCTACCCTCCCTTTGATGGCAGATAAGGCCATCCTCTACTACATCTGTAGCTGGAGCTATGGGTCCCTCCATGTGTACTTTTTGATTGGTGGTTTAATCCCTGGGAGCTCTTGGCGTGGAGGTGGGGGTCTAGTTGGTTGATATTGTTGTTCTTCCTATAAGGTTGCAAACCCCTTCAGTTCCTTCAGTCCTTTCTCTAACTCCTCCATTGGGGACCGGTCATCTATACTTGTCAGACTCTAGCAGAGCCTCTCAGGAGACAGCTATATCAGGCTCCTGTCAGCAAGCACTCCTTGGTATTACCAATAGTGTCAAGGTTTGGTAGCTGCTTACGGGATGGATCCCCAAGTGGGGCAGTCTGTGAATGCCCTTTCCTTCAGTCTCTGCTCCACTCTTTGTCCCTGAATTTCTTTTAGACAAGAACATTTCTGGGTTAAACATTTTGAGATGAGTAGGTGGCCACATCCATCAACAGGGGACTATGCCTGCCTAACCTAACCTAAGTCTCTACAGGTTCTCTGCCCCCTTTGTTGGATATTTCAGCTAATGTCATCCTGTCATCCCCGTTGGATCTTGGAAGTCTCTAGCTACCTTTTTTCTTTTCTTTTTTTTTTTTTTGTCTCTTAAAAGTCAACATAAATGTTAGTTCACTTCTGGAACCTTTGTTAAGAAAGTACATATATCCTCACCTATCTGGACCCATTGTTAAGAAATTATCTATATCTTTACCTTTGTATCCACAGAAATGAAATAATGATGTCAATTCTATGAGTTCAGAGAGTGGGCCTGTCTTTTAGAGAAGACTAAATATTTCTGTTAGGTTCTACCATATACAGTGATTAAAAGAATGTTAGGATGCTCTTTTTGGATAAAAGTTTGCTAGAGTAGAGTAGCATAAAGTAGAGTGCTTCCCATTGTAAATTAATATGAGGTGTACTCTCAACATACAGTCATACTGTTTCTTAGACTCTTATCATTTTTATCAACTATATTTTAGAAATATTTAATACATTTTCAAGCCAGGTATTGAAGATAGTCCAAATAATTAGATTTGGCAGAGAAAAACAATGCAAATTTTAAAATGCTATTATAGCAAAGAATATATATGTGCTGTAGGTGAACATGGTATAATTAAGTAAAACATTTCTGCCTGAAACTGGGAAAAGCTCTATGAGGATGTTATGAAGAGGAAAAACAAGGGAAAAGGCATTTGCTCCAGGGAAAATTTTAGTTGCCTGAAACTTTGGTTGATGTGGTAAATCATAACTTTCACTATCCTACCAAAATACAAGGATGGATATGCATAGAAAGTACCATCATGAGATGTTCTACTCTGGTAGCCTTTTCCTTTCTTGGTTGCTAGCTTACTTGCCTGCTTGCCTGCTTCCTTCCTTCTTTCCTTCCTTCCTTCCTTCCTTTTTTTTTAAAAATTTGTTTTATTCTTGATCTTAGAGCATAAGCTATTGGAGTTCTGTTCAGGAAATTCTCCCCTGTGCCCATATGTTCAAGGTTCTTCCCTAGTTTCCCTTCTATTAGTTTCAGTGTGTCTGGTTTTATGTGGAGATCTTTGATCCACTTAGAATTGAGTTTAGTGCAAGGAGATAAGGATGGGTCAATTTGCATTCTTCTGCATGTTGACCTCCAGCTGAGCCAGCACCATTTGTTGAAAAGGCTATCTTTTTTCCACTGGATGGTTTTAGCTCCTTTGTCAAAGATCAAGTGACCATAGGAGTGTGGATTCATTTCTGGGTCTTCAATTCTGTTCCATTGATCTACATGTCTGTTATTGTACAAATACCATGCAGTTTTTAACACTATTGCTCTGTAGTACAGCTTGAGGTCCAGGATACTGATTCCCCCAGAGGTTCTTTTACTCTTGAGAATAGTTTTAGCTATTCTGGGTTTTCTGTTATTCCAGATGAATTTTTGAATTGCTCTTTCTAACTCTATGAAGAATTGAGTTGGGATTTTGATGGGGATTGCATTGAATCTGTGTATTACTTTTGGTAAGATGCTCATTTTTACTATATTAATCCTGCCAATCCATGAGCATGGCAGATTTTTCCATCTTCTGAGGTCTTCTTCAATTTCTTTCTTCAGAGACTTGAAGTTCTTGTCATACAGATCTTTCACTTGTTTGGTTAGAGTCACGCCAAGATACTTAATATAGTTTTTGGCTATTGTGAAGGGTATTATTTCTCTTACTTCTTTCTCAGCCTGCTTATCCTTTGAGTATAGGAAGGCTTCTGACTTGCTTGAGTTGATTTTATATCCGGCCACTTTGCTGAAGTCGTTTATCAGCTGTAGGAGTTCTCTGGTGGAGTTCTTTGGGCCGCTTATGTATACTATCATATCATCTGCAAATAGTGATAGTTTGACTTCTTCCTTTCCAATTTGTATCCCTTTGACCTCTTTTTGTTGTCTAATTGCTCTAGCTAGAACTTCAAGTACTATATTGAAAAGATATGGAGACAGAGGGCAGCCTTGTCTAGTCCCTGATTTTAGTGGGATTGCTTCAAGTTTCTCTTTATTCACATCACATCTTGATTGCTAGCCCCCTCCCAAATCCCGCTCACAGTTCCCCATCCCAAGTCCTCTTCCCATCCCATCTACCCTTCTCCTCTAAGAGAGTGGAGGACTAGCTTGGTATCCTTCCTCCCTGGCAAATGAAATCTCTACAGAGCTAGGCTCATCTTCTCCCACTGAGGGAAGACAAGAGAAACCAACAAGCTGAGAATTGATTCCATAGACAGGCAACACCCTCAAGGATAGCCTCTCCTCTAGTTTGGAACCCACATGAAGACAGAACGGCACACTGCTAGAAATGATCCTAGGTCCAAACTATGTATGCTTTTTGGTTGATGGTTCTGTCTCTGAGAGACCCCAAGAGATCAAGTTAGTTGAATCTGTTGGTTTTCCTGTGGAGTTCATATCCCCTTTGGGGCCTTAGATCCTTCCTATAATTCTTCAGTATGAGTCCTCAAACTCCATTCAATGTTTTTATGTGGGTCTCTGTATCTGTCTGAGTCAGCTGATGGGTGGAGCCTCTCCGAAGTCAGCACACTAGGCTCCTGCTTGCAATTATGATTAATAAAGTATCTTTAATAAAGTCATGGCCTGGTGATTGCCCATGGGATGGGATTTTATTTGGGACAGTTTCGTTTGGACATTCCCTCAGTGTCTGCTCCATTCCTTGACACTGTATTTCCTGTATGCAGGATAAATTTGGGGTTGAAAGTTTTGTGGGTGTGTTGGTGTCCCTCTTGTTCCACTGGGGTTCCAGCATGGCTACAGAACGCAGCCTACTTAGGTTTTGTACCCCCAATGTTATGAGTCTAACTAAGTTCACCCCCATTGATTCTTGGGAGCATTCCCTATTTCACATCTCTGACACATTGAGATGGCCCTAACCAGTCCACTCCTGCCAGATGCAGATTTCCCTTCATTCTCATGGATATCTGGTCTTCTCCTTTGATTCTTTCCACACCTAATCCTAAACTTCTCCTTCCCCCAATGCCCTCTCCATCCCTTCTCTGATCGAGTTTTCTTCCTTCATCTGCCTCTTATGACTATTTTATTCCCCATTATAAGTGAAATTCAAGCAACCTCACTTAGGTCTTCCTTTTCTTTAGATTCTTTGTGTCTGTGGAGTGGAGTGTAAGTATCCTTTAATTTATAGCTAATATCCACTTATAAATGAGTACATACTATACATGTCTTTTGGGTCTGGATTACCTCACTCAGGATGATAGTCTCAAGTAAAATCCATTTGCCAGCAAAATTCATGATGTCTTTGTTTTTAATAGCTGAATGGTATTCCATTGCAGATATGTACATTTTCTTTATGCATCCTTCAGTTTAGGGACATCTAGGTTGTTTCCAGTTTCTGACTATTATGAATAAATTTCATATGACCATAGTTGAGCAAGTGTCCCTGTGGTATAGAGGATCATCTTTGGGGTATTTGCTCAGGAGTAGTATAGCTGGACTTTGAGGTAGAATTATTTCCATTTTTTTGAGAATCCAGAAAATTGTTTTCTGATGTGATTGTACAAGTTTGCTTTCTCATCAATAACAAGAGGAGTGTTCCCCTTGCTCTACATCCTTTCCTGCATGTGCTATCACTTGAGTTTTTCTCTGAGCCATTCTGATGGGTATGTAATTGTACATCCGATTTGTTTTGGATTTTACTTCTCTGATCATTAAGGACTTTGAACATTTCTTTAGGAGTTTCTTAGCCATTTGAGATTACTCTGTTGAGAATTCTCTGTTTAGCTCTGTACCACATTTTTAAATTGGGTTATTTGGGTTGTTGGTGTTTAACTTATTGAGTTCTTTATAAATTTTGATATTTGCCCTCTGTCAGATGTTCAGTTGCTGAAGATGCTTTCCCAGTCTGTATGCTGTCATTATGTCATATGGACAGTGCACTTTCCTTACAGAAGCTTTTTGTTCAGTGTCATGACGTCCCATTTATTAGTTGTAGATTTTAGAGCCTGAGCCATTGGTGTTCTGTTTTTGAAGTTGTCTCCTGTACCATTGAGTTCAAAACTGCTCCTCCCTTTGTGTTCTATTCCACTTAGTGTATTTATTCACTTAGACTTGAGTTTTTGCGGAGTGAATATGTATGGATCTATTCACATTCTTCTACATGTAGATATCCAGTTACACCATCACCATTTATTGTAGATGCTTTCTTCTTTCTATTGCATGGTTTTGTCAAAAAACTTTATTTTGTCAAAATAAAGTTTGTTTGTGTGTGTCTGTGTCTGTGTGTGTGCATGTGTGCGTGTGTGTGTCTGTGTGTGTGTGTGTGTCTGTGTTTATATCAGGGCCTTTGATTTTATTCTATTGCTATGCCTTTTTTCTCTATATGAATATCGTGCAGTTTTAATTGTTATTGCTCTGTAGCAGAGCTTGAAGAAATCAGGGATGTTGAATGTTGGTTTCTCTTGAAGATGTTTGAGTGTCCAGGATTGTTTTCACTATCCTGTGTTTTTGTTTTGTTTTGTTTTTATTTTTATTTTTCATATGAAGTTGAGATTACTCTGTCAAGGTCTGTAAAGAATTGTGTTTCATTGAATTTGTAGATTGCTTTTGGTCACATGGCCATTTTCATAATGTTAGTTCTACTAATCCATGAGCACGTGAGATCTTTCCATCTTCTGATATCTTTGGTAAGTGGTAATTTTGGTGAGATAAATTTGATAAGATAACTGATGACTTTGGTAAGTGGAATCTGTCTAGAATTATCTAATTTATTAAAATGTTCAAATTTTGTGGAGTACAGGCTTATAAGCAAGAATTAATAATTCTTTGAGTTTCCTCGCTGTCTGCTGTTATATCTTCCTTTTCTTTTCTTTTCTTTTTTCTTTTTTTCCCCCACTTTTAATCGATGATACACACATTTTATACTGGGACTCATGTAGATTCACACTAACTGTTGTGATGATGATTATTGTTTTCATTTGGGGACCCATTAGCTCATTTATTAACTGTTGTGATGATGACTATTGTTTCATTATTACTAATCATTACATCGAATGTGGATAAGTTCTCACAGCATCTATAGGAATCATAGAAAGTTCTGGTCATCCAAATGTCTACCCAAGCAATGTAAACTGTACCTGACACATAATAGTTCAAAATGACCAACTGATTCATTTGGTGTTCAGTTCCTTTTACCTGGAGTTCCATTATAACTGCACAAATGATTACCTGGGAGTTAATGACACTGTTGCTCTAACATCTCTTGGGATGTGAGAATGTTTTTTTTAATTAGATATGTACTTTATTTACATTTCAAATGTTGTCCCTTTCCTGGTTTCCTCCTCCCTGCCCCTCCCCCAATTCCATAACCTATCTCCCCTCCCCCTGTTCCCCAATCAAATCACTCCCACTTCCCTGTCCTGGTATTTCTCTACATTGCAACATCAAGCCTTCCCAGAACCAAGGACCTCTCCTCCCTTTGATGTCTAACAAGGCCATTCTCTGCTGGCTATGCATATGGAGCCATGTTTTTGGTTTTTTTTTTTTTTTTTTTTGGTTGATGGTTTAGTTACTGGGAGCTCTGGGGGATACTGAATGACTCATATCATTGTTTCTCCTATGGCACTGCAAACGACTTCAGGTCCTTGGGTCTTTTCTCTAGCTCCTCAAGTGGGGACCCTGTGCTCAGTTCAATGGCTGGTTGAGAGTGTATTCTAAGCTTCTGGGCTAATATCCACTTATCGGTGAGTGAATACCATGTGTGTTTTTTGTGATTGGGTTACCTCATTCAGGATGATATTTTCCAGTTCCACCCATTTGCCTAAGAATTCCATGAATTCATTGTTTTTAATAGCTGAATAGTATACCATTGTGTAAGTATACCACATCATCTATATCCATTCCTCCCTTGAAGGATATCTGAGTAGTTTCCAGCTTCTGGCTATTATAAATAAGGCTACTATGAACATAGTGGAGCATGTGTCCTTATTACGTGCTGGGGAATCCTCGGGGGTATATGTCAAGGAGTGTTATAGCAGTATTCTCTGGCAGTATTATGACCAGTTTTCTGAGAAACTGCCAAACTGGTTTCGAGAGTGGTTTTAACAGCATTCAATCCCACCAGCAATGGAGGAGTAATTCTCTTTCCCCACATTCTCACCAGCACCTGCTGTCTCCTGAGTTTTTGATCTTAGCCATTCTGACTGGCATGATTTACATTTCCCTGATAACTAAGAATTATGAACATCTCTTTAGGTGATTCTTAACCATTCAATATTCTTCAGTTGAACATTCTTTAGCTCTGTATGCCATTTTTTAATAGGGTTATTTGGTTCTCTAGAGTCTAGATTCTTGAGTTCTTTGTATATATTAGATATTAGCCCTCTGTTGGATGCAGGGTTGGTAAAGATCTTTTCCCAATTAGTCGGTTGCCATTTTGACCTATTGACAGAGTCATTTGCCTTACAGAAACTTTGTAATTTTATGAGATCCCATTTGTCAATTCTCGATCTTAAAGCATCAGCTATTGGTGTTCTGTTCAGGAAAGATTCCTTTGTGTCCATGTGCTAAAGGCTCTTCCCCAGATTCTTTTTTTTTTTATTAGTTTCAGTGCGTCTAGTTTTATGTGGAGGGTATTGATTCACTCAGACTTGAGTTCTGTATAAAGAGATAAGAATGTATAGATTTGCATTCTTCTGCATTCTAACTGCCAGTTGAACCAGCACAATTTTTTGAAAATGCTATCTTCTTTCCATTGGATGGTTTTACCTCTTTTGTCAAGGATCAAGTAACCATAGGTGGGTGGGTTCATTTCTTGGTCTTTAAATCTACTCCATTGATCTATGTGCCTGTCACTGTACCAATACCATTCAGTTTTTAACACTATTGCTATGTAGTACTGCTTGAGGTCTCAGATACTGATTTCCCCAGAAGTTCTTTTATGTTGAGAATAGTTTTAGCTATCCTCAGTTTTTTTGTTATTCCAGATGAATTTGAGAATTGCTCTTTCTAACTTTATGAAAAATTGAGTTGGAATTTTGATGGGAATTACATTGAATCTGTATATTGCTTTTGGCAAGATGCTCATTTTTGCTATATTAGTCCTGCCAATCCATGAGCATGGGAGATCTTTTCATCTTCTGAGGTCTTCTTCAATTTCTTTCCTCAGAGACTTGAAGTTCTTCTCATACAGATCTTTCACTTTTTAGTTAGTCACACCAAGATACTTCATATTGTTTGTGACAATTATGAAGGGTGTCATTTCCTTAATTTCTTTCTCAGACTGTTTATTTTTTAAATATAAGAAAGCTACTGATTTGTTTGTGTTAATTTTATATCCCGACAGATTGCTGAAGTTGTTTACCAGCTGTAGGAGTTCTCTGGTGGAGTTTTTGGGGTCACTTAAGTATACTATCCTAACATCTGCAAATAGTGAAAATGTGACTTCCTCCTTTTCCAATTTGAATCCCTTTGTTCTCCTTTTGTTGTCTATTTGCTCAAGCTAGAACTTCAAGAACTATATTAAATAGATATGGAGAGAGAGGGCAACCTTGTCTAATCCCTGGTTTAGTGGAATTGATTCAAGTTTCTCTCCATTTAGTTTGATGTTGGCTACGGGTTGCTGTACATTGCTTTTACTATGTTTAGATACAGGCGTTGAATTCCTAATCTTTCCAAGACTTTTATCATGAAAGGATGCTGAATTTTGTCAAATGCTTTTTTCAGCATCTAATGAAATGATCATGTGTGTGTTTTGTTTTTTTGAATTTGTTTATGTAGTGGATTACAGTGATGGATTTCCATATATTGAACCATCCCTGCATCCCTAGGATGAAGCCTACTTGATCGTGGTGAAAGACTGTTTTGATATGTTCTTGAAAGACACATCAAAATCTTGTTTGTTGGCAAGAATTTTATTCCATATTTTTGCATTGATATTCATAAGGGAAATTGGTCCGAAGTTCTCTTTCTATGTTGAATCTTTGTGTGGTTTTGGTATCAGCATAATTGTGGCTTCATAGAACAAGTTGGGTAGTGTTCCTTCTGTTTCTGTTTAGTGGAATATATTGAAGAGTAGTGGTGTTAGGTCTTTGAAGGTCTGATGGAATTCTGCACTAAAACCATCTGGTCCTGGGCTTCTTTGGTTGGGCGACTATCAATGAACACTTTTGTACGCTCTCTCCAGATTCTTTTTGGAGGCACTCGGGGCTATGAGTTTTCCTCTTAGCACTGCTTTCATTTTGTCCCATAATTTTGGGTAGGCTGTGCCTTCATTTTCATTAAATTCTAAAAGTCTTCGATTTCTATCCTTATTTCTTCCTTGACCAAGTTATCATTGAGTAGAGCCTTGTTCAGTTTCCATGTGTATGTGGGCTTTCTGTTGTTTTTATTGCTATTGAAGACCACCCTTACTCCCTAGTGATCTGATAGGAGGCAAGGGATTATTTTACTCTTCTTATATCTGTTGAGTTATGCTTTGTGACCAATTATATGGTCAATTTTGGAGAAGGTACCATAAGGTGCTGAGAAGAAGGTATGTTCTTTTTATTTAAGATGAAATATTCTCTAAATATCTGTTATATTCATTTGGTCCATAACTTCTGTTAGCTTTACTATGTCTCTGTTTAGTTTGTGTTTCCCTGATTGATCCATTGAGGAGAGTGGGGTGTTTAAGTCTCCCAGAATTATTGTGTGAGGTGCAATGTGTGCTTTGAGATTTAGTAAAGTTTCTTTTATGAATGTAGGTGCTCTTGCATTTGGAACATAGATGTTCAGAATTGAGAATTCTTCTTGTATTATTTTTCCTTTCATGAGTATAAAGTGTCCTTCCATGTCTTTGTTGACTTTTGTTTAAAATCAATTTTATCTGATATGAGAATGGCTACTCCAGCTTGCTTCCTGGTACCATTTGCTTGAAAAATTGTTTTCCAGCCTTTTACTCTGAAGTAATATTTGTCTTTGACACTGAGGTGCATTTCTTGTATTCAACAGAATGCTGAGTCCTGTTTATCTATTCATTCTGTTCGTTTATATCTCAATTGGGGAATTGAGTCCATTGATGTTAAGAGATATTAAGGAATAGTGATTGTTGCTTCCTGTTATTTTTGATGCTATGTTTATGTTTGTGTGGTTATTTCCTTTTTGGTTTGTTAAAAGAAGATTAGTATCTTGCTATTTCCAGGGTGTAGTTGCCTTCCTTGTATTGGCGTTTTCCATCAATTATCCTTTGCAGGGCTGGATTTGTGGAAAGATGTTGGATAAATTTTGTTTTATCATAGAATATCTTGGTTTCTCCATCTGAGGTGATTGAGAGTTTTGCTGGGTATAGTAAGTCTTCTGGCATTTGTATTCTCTTAGGGTCTGTATGAGATCTGCCTTGGATCTTCTTGCTTTCATGGCCTCTGGTGAGAAGTTTGGTGTAATTCTGATAGGTCTTCCTTTATATTTTTCTTGGCCTTTTTCCCTTATTGCTTTTAATATTCTTTCTTTGTTTAGTGCAGTTGGTGTTTCAATTGTTATGTGACAAATGGAATTTCTGATCTGGTCCAGTCTGTTTGGAGTTCTTTCAGCTTTTTGTATGTTCATGGGCATCTCTCTTGCTAGGTTACAGAAGTTTTCTTCTATAATTTTGTTGAAGAGATTTAATTGCCCTTTAAGTTGTAAATCTTCACTCTCTTCTATACCTAAAATTCTTAGGTTTAGTCTTCTCATTGTGTCCTGGATTTCCTGAATGTTCTGGTTTACAAGTTTTGCACTTTGCATTTTTGTTGACTGTTGAGTCAATGCTTTCTATGATATCTTCAGCACCTGATATTCTTTCTTATATCTCTTGTATTTTCTTGTTGATGTTTTCATCTTTGACTCCTGATTTCTGTGCATGGTTTTCTATCCCCAGAATTGTCTCTCATTGTAATTTCTTTGTTGTTTCTATTTCCATTTTTAGATCCTGGATGGTCTTGTTCAGTTCCTTCACTTGTTTGTGTTTTCCTGTAATTCTTTAAGGGATTTTTGTGTTTCTTCTTTAAGTGCTTCTACCCGTTGACCCATGTTCTCCTGTATTTCTTTAAAGGATTTTTGTGTTTCCCTTTTAAGGGCTTCTAGCTATTGACTCTTGTTCTCCTGTATTTATTTAAGGGAGTAATTTATGTCCTTCTTGAAGTCCTATATTAGCATCATTGGATGTGATTTTAAATCCAGATCTTTTTTTTCCAGTCTGTTGGGGTATTCAGGACTTGCCGTTGTGGGAGAACTTGGTTCAGACGGTGTGATTTTGCTGTCTCTGACTGTGGCCTATCTGTCCTGCAAGCCTCTGTATCTTTGCTCCTGGGAGACAAGTTCTCTCTTTGTACACAGGTATATAGGCACTTCTGCTAGACCAACTCTCTTGAGGTTTTGGGTATGTAGCTCTGTGGCTCAATCAGATCTGGGTGTGGGCAGAAATAGGAAGACTCCAGACCCAGGCTACTCCTAGGCTCTTGTGTCCTCTTGGTTTCTGGCTGTTTCCTTTGAACAGCAGGGGTGGTCCTACTGGTGCTGTCTGGCCTCTGCACTGCTAGGTGGTTAGCTACCTCCCTGAGCCACTTGGATGTGTGCACTGTGGCTGAGGATGGTACCAAGCTGGATACAGAAACCAGTATGCTCTTGCCTGAGGTTTCTGAACTTGATTCTCTGAGCGGCACCTAAGGTTCTACTGTGCTTACTGGCCTCTCTGCACTCCTGGGGGGTCAGCTATTTCCCTGGGCCACATGGATTCCGCACTCTGTGGTAGAGGAAGGTCCCTAGCCAGAGACAGAAACCAGAAGACTCCCACCTGAGGGTTCTGGAAGTGATTTCCTGAGATGCAGGTGTGGTTCTACCTTACTGTCCTGCCTCTCTGCACTCCTAGGTGGTTAGCTACCTCCCTGTCCCATTTGGATGTGGCAGACGATGGTCCCAAGCTGGAGACAGAAACCAGAAGTCTTCTGCTAGAGGGTTCCGGATGTGATCCTTTGAGCAGCAGGGGTGGTTCTATCTGTGCTGAGTGTCCTCACTGCACTCCTGGATGGTTATCTCATATCTTCCTTTCCATTTCTGATTTTATTTGGATATCATCCCTCTGTGTTTTGGTTAGTTCTGTTAAGGGCATGTCTACCTTTTTTATTTTCTCAAAGAACCAGCCCTTGATTTCACTGATTCTTTGTGTTGTTTTCTTTGTTTCTAATTCATTGACTTCAGCACTGACATATTATTTCCTGTCTTCTATCCTCTTTGGTATGCTTTCTTCTTCTTCTTCTTCTTCTTCTTCTTCTTCTTCTTCTTCTTCTTCTTCTGCTTCTTCTTCTTCTTCTTCTTCTTCTTCTTCTTCTTCTTCTTCTTCTCTTCTTCTTCCTCCTTCTCCTCCTCCTTCCTGCTCCTCCTTCCTGTTCCTCCCCCCTCCTCCTCCTCTTCTTCCTTCTTGTTCTTATTGTTCTTGTTCTTCTTGTTCTTGTTCTTCTTGTTGTTGTTGTTGTTGTTGTTGTTGTTGTTGTTGTTGTTGTTGTTCTTCTTCTTCTTCTTCTTCTTCTTCTTCTTCTTCTTCTTCTTCTTCTTCTTCTTCTTCTTCTTCTTCTTCTTGTTTTCTTTATTCCCTATGGCATTCAGGTGTACTTACTCTCTCTCTCTCTCTCTATATATATATATATATATATATAATTTTTATATTTTTATTTACACTCAAAATCATTTCCCCTTTCCCGTTTCCTCCCTCCCCGAAAGTTCCATAAGCCCCCTTCCCTCCTTCTTTTCCCCATTCAACCACCTCTCGCTTCTCTGTCTCTGTATTCCCCTACATCCAGTCTTTCCAGGACCAGGGGTCTCTCCTTCCATTTTCTTGGAAATCTATTAATATGCGTATTGTGTCTAGGGTATTCCAAGATTCTGGGTTAATATCCCCTTATCAGTGACTGCATACCATGTGTGTTCTTTTGTGGTTGGGTTACCTCACTAAGAATGATATTTTCAAGTTCTGACCATTTGCCTAGGAATTTCGTGAATTCATTGTTTTTAATTGCAGAGTAGTATTCCATTGTGTAGATATACCACATCTTCTGAATCCATTCCTCCGTTGAGGGACATCTGGGTTCTTTCCAGCTTCTGGTTATTATAAATAAGGCTGCTATGAACATAGTGGAGCATGTGTCCTTATTGCATGCAGGTAAAGCCTCAGGTGTACTATCAAACTGCTGTTATAAGAACTTCCTAATTTCTTTATGGAGCCACTTTGTACTGTGATATTTCCTCTTAGCACTGTTTTCATTCTGTTACATAACTTTGTGTATGTTGTGACTTCATTTTCATCAAATTCTATAAACTCTTTAATTTCTTTCTTTATTTCTTCCCTGGCACAGAGATCATTGAGTAGAGAGTTGTTAAGATTTCAGAGTGTGCAAAATTTCTTTTATTTCTGTTGTTGAAGTCCAGCTTTAATTTTTGGTAGCCTAATAAGACACAAGACATTTTTCCAATTTTCTTTTATCCATTGAGGCTAGTTTTGAGACCAACTACATGGTCAATTTTGGAGAAGGATTCATAAAGTACTGAGAAGAAGGTATATATTCTTTTGTGTTTGGGTAAAATGTTCTGTAGATGTCTGTTAGGTCCATTTGATTTATAATGTTGGTTAGATTTGCTATTTCTCTGTTTAGGGTTTGTCTGGATGACTTGTCCATTAGTGAGTGAAGGATACTGAAACCTCCCACACTTACTGTTTGGGCTTCACTGTGGGATTAAGCTTTAGTAATGCTCTTTTGACAAATGTGGGTGTCCTTGCATTTGGGGCATAGATATTCAGAATTGGGATATCATCTTGGTAGATATTTTTTCCTTTGCTGAGTAGGAAGTGTTCTTCCTTTCTTCATTGAAAGTTCTATTGATCAGAAACTAGAATGGCTACTCCAGCTTGCTTCCTGCATTCATTTAGTTGCAAAACTTTTTGTCATGTCTTTAAGCTAAGTTAATCTTTATTGCTAGGTGTGTTTCTTGTATGCAGCAGAATGATGGATCCTGTTTTCTCATCCATTCTGTTAGCCTGTGTCTTTTTATTGGGGAATTGACTTCATTGTTGTTGAGAGATATTAATGACCACTGTTTTTATTTACTCTTATTTTTATGTTGGTGGTGTTACTCTGTGTGTGTCCGTGCATGCGTGCACATGTGTGTGCGTGTGTGTGTGTGTGTGTGTGTAAGAGAGAGAGAGAGAGAGAGAGAGAGAGAGAGAGAGAGAGAGAGAGAGAGAGAGAGCGAGAAAGAGAGAGAAGAGAGAAGTTGTATTTTCCCTGCTTCCCTTATTTTTTCTTGTATGGAATTACTTATTTCCTGTGTTTTCTTAGATGCAGTTATCCGTCTAGTGTTGGAATTTTCCTTCTAGTGTTTTCTGTAGGGCTTGATTTGTGGATAGATCAATATATTAAATTTTAATTTTTCTTGAAACATATTTTCTTCATCTATGGCGATTGAAATTTTTGTTGGATATAGATGTCTAGGTTCACAACTGTGTTTTTTTAGAAGTTGCCAGACATCTGTATAGGCCCTTCTAGCTTTTAAGGTCCCTGTTGCGAAGTTGGGTGTAATTCTAACAGGACTTCATTTGTATGTTATCTGAGGTTTTCCCCTTGCTGCTTTTAATATTCTTTTTGTTCTGTAGATTTTATGTTTTAATTATTACTTGGTAGGAGGAGTTTCTCTTCTGTTCCACTGTAAATGGTATTCTATAAGTTTCTTGTCATTTTAAAAAATAATTTTATTAATTTTTTGAGATTTTATACAATGTATTTTAATTATGTTAAATAATAATTATTTAACATAAAGAGAGCTCTCTCTCTCTCATACACACACACACACACACCTATCTACACACTCAATATTGTGATTTTTCACTCTTTTGTTCCTTTTATAAAAATTCTTTAATCATTTTTTCTACAACCAGTCCTTATGCCCCTCCAGGTATGCCTTATAACTATTCCTCATCCCATTCCTCCCTACTCCCATCTCCAAGAGGATGACCCCTCACTCATCCCCATCCTACCAGACCTCCCCATTCCTTGTGTTCTCAAGTCTTTTAAGGATTAGGTGCATCTTCTATCACTGAGGCCAGAATAGGCCGTCCTCTGTTGTTTATGTATCTGGGTCCTCATATCAGCTAGTGCATGCTGCCTGGTTGGTGGTTCAGGATCTGAGAGATTTTGGGGTCCAGGTTAGTGTCAACTGATGGTTTTCTTAGGGGACTTCCCTTCTTATCCTCAGCTTCTATTTTTTACCTAATTCACCTACAGGAGTCCCGGCTTCAGTCCATTAGTTGGATATAAGTACCTGCATCTGACTCTTCCATCTGCTTGCTGGGTCTCTCAGAGGGAAGCCTTGTTAGGCTCCTGTTTGTATGCACACGATAGTAACAGCAATAGTGTCAGGCCTTGGAGCCTCCTCTTGAGTTGGATCCCAGTTTGAACCAGTAACTGAACCTCCTTTCCCTCAATATCTTCCCCATTTTTGTCTCTGCAGGTCTTTCAGACAGGAACAATTCTGAATCAGAATTTTTGACTGTGGGATGGCAAACCCTGGTCACTAAGGACTTTAAACATTCTTTAAGTGCTTGTCTGCCATTTGAGATTCCTCTGTTAAATTCTCTGTTTAGTTTTGTGTATATCCCATTTTTTTAAGTGGGTTTTTTGTTTTGGATTTTGGAGGTTCACAGAGACTTAGGTACTTCTGCTTTCCAAGTACTAAGATGAGATTCATTCACCACTATGCATTGCTAAACCATCACATTTTAAAATGTTTATTTATATGTTTATTTTGAGGGATTGCTCAGACCAGCAATTATATGTCAGAGGATAAAAGGAGGGAGTTAGTGGTTTGCTTCCATCAGATGGGTCTGGGAATTGAATTTAGGTCATCAGTTTTGATGGTAGATATTGAAACTTATTGAGCAATCAGCTCAGTTTTGTCCATCACCTTTTACATAAAGCAATGTGCATGCTTGCTAGCTTTTTGCCTCATAGTCAAATGTTGCTTTTTTTAAATAGCTTTCAGTAAAAACATAAAACTTGAAAAATAAATATTGTAGAGCTGCTATTTTTGTGCATATATTTATCATTATTATGTTTATTCACATTATGAATTACAATAAGTTCAGTGATTAACTTTAATTTTTTTCATGCAGAAGCATACTCTCATAAACATTGAAACAAATGCACTAGAACACCGTTACCTAATTAGTTGGAGTAATATCAGACATATGTAAAGATATCAATATTGATAACCCTTTATTTCATGGAACCTACGTGAAAGTTTTCTGTGTAACACTTGAACACACAAATATTTTATAGCTAAAACACTGTTATCATAAGCATTAATCAAACGTTATTTTTTATTTTTTCTGAATAATCACATAGAATGTACTGAGAGTCCAATATAAAGCAAACACGTACAAGCAAATAATTCCTTGATTCTTTTCGAAGCTCATGATTTGCAATTAAACAATTTATCTATGCTTGACCACCCATGTTATTTACCCATTATAACTAGGAAGCTCTCCAAAAATGAGTATTATCCCAAGACAAGCTATTTTCTGCTACTAGTGAATGAATGTTTAGAAGTCAAATCCTCCAAATATTTCAAGAGACCTAATAACCTAAGAATTAATTTTTTTTCTACTGCTATGGTGCTAGTTAGCAAAACATAGGCACCCCCTAAGACATTAACACTCTAATTCATATTGCACTGAAGTATTAACAGTATTTTAAAAAGAAACATCTTCTTTTATACTAAAATATCTGCTTACATGTGTGTCTCATCCTGCCTTGATAGAAGAATTTGAGTCTAGTCTTATTGTAACCTTTTATGCCTAGTTGATATTTCTGGGAGATGGGTTTTGCTTGTTTGTTTGGTTTTTCTTTTGTTTTTGTTTTGAATAGAAATGGATAAGTTGATCTGGTTTTAAAAGGAGCTCAGAGGAGGCTGGTAGGAACCAAGTAAGGGGAGACAATTATCAGGATGTAATGCATGAAGAAAGAATAAAATAAAAAAAGGCAGAATACAATGATGCAGCCTATATTCACCTAACTTTAGAGCACTGGATTTATCTGAAATGTTGAAATTTCTGTTCAGTTATAAACCAATGTATGTCTTTGAATCAAAGAGCTTTAGACTTGAAATGACTTGTTGATAATGTAGTTAGAGTTTTCAAAATTTACTCAAGATAATAATTTGGAAAGGTTAAAATGGTTTATTTTTCATGAAAATTTAGTATATCAGAAACAAAATTGGTGCTTTTAGTTTTATTGTTTTTAAATCGATTAGACACAATTTTGAGTTAGTTTTAGAAAGTATATAACTTTCAACTAAAATGTACAGGGGAAATAAGATTAAATTACCTAAACTTCCACAGGAAAAATAATCTATTTTGAGTACATGCTAAGCAAAATTTTCAAATTATATATATATATAATCACATTTTATATTCATAAAACTACGAATATATGTATTTATAGTTATTGTCATTGCAATTTTCAAATTAGTAATGGAAAATCTATAGAGATTAAACAGAAATGATATAATCACAAATATATGCTAAGAATGTGACTTCTAATCAAGATTTCTCCAGACAGTGTTAATGTACAACCTAGAGCATAGCAAAATGGCAGAAAATTACTTTTTCATTTGTCCTGTATGTTATATCTGGTACATCCTAATAAAAAAGTGTAACGTGGATGGAATTTGAGTCCTACAAATTGGTCCTTAGGCAAAGCGTCCCACACTGGAACTATTCCTAGACCTGGTATACTCTAACAAGACAGGATGACAAGAGAAATATGTTGAAATTCATTCAAGATAGTATGACACAAATAATATCATTTATTTTTTTGTACAGCCAAGAAAACTGCTAGAAGTCATAATGTTGTGGTAAATAACTGACTAGAAATTTAAGTTTATATAATAATGCGGCCATGATCTTCAATTCATTTTTTCTTTGCTAAATACCAATGCCTAATCAACTATAAAACTCTTTGACTAGTACGAGAAACTATATGCTTCAACACACAAAAACATAATGTATTTCTAGCACCCTTGAAACTTACTCTTCAGCTCTCCATCTTGCTAATGCTTACCTTCCCAAATTCTAACATTTTTTTATTGAATATGTGTGAGTCATCCTGAAATGTTACTGACAGATGACAGATCATTCCTTAAAGATAAATTAAAATGTCCTTTGCCAATTTTACAAGTTTTCCATGGCCCTTCCCCTTAGCTTTGAACAATAATTACTATTTCATAGAGCTTTTATGGGAAACACAAGTCTAGCCATTTAAATCATATGAAACACACAAAAGTTTCGGTATTGACTTCACCCTGACTTATAATGCAGACTTTGCAAAAACACTTACCTTCTTTCTTTAGTTGTGTTTAAGGGATAAAACCTTAAGTTATTGAGTGTAATGATTAGTTAATGCCTCGGAAGCACTAAAGGAGCTCTTAAACATACTGTGTGATGGAAGAGCAGTGCTCTGTAAATGCGGCACTTCAGTTCTGCACAGCACTTTAGCCAACACATACAGTATTACCGATCTTACTGCCTTGTAGCAGTTTGTGTTCCCAAGAGATGATGCTTTACTTACCTGAAAGCTATCTAGAGTAACTCATGCATTTAGACTTCCATCAATAGTTTCATTGGGACAATCTTTAAACTACATTTGAATTAGGAACATGTTTTGATTTTAAAGTTACATTGGTTGTGATACAGTATTTAGCAAGGAGAAACACTGAACATTTTGTAACTACATATTATGATGTCCTTATATATTATGATTAAAGGTATATAAAATATACAAAAATTATTTTAAAAGAATGTCTTTAAGTCTCAGTAACAATGAAGATTAAAGGAAGTACACTTTGGAAGGAGAAACAGAATCGATTTCACAGGTAGACTTGGTACAGGTGGGGATGGGAACAGTAGGGACCAATTGCAAGGGATGGAGGTAGAGAATACTGGATGAGATGATGTCTTAGTCAGGATCTATTCCTGCACAAACATCATGACCAAGAAGCTAGTTGGGGAGGAAAGGGATTATTCAGCTTACAGTTCCAAATTGCTGTTTATCACCAAAGGAGGTCAGGACTGGAACTCAAGCAGGTCAGGAAGCAGGAGGTGATGTAGAGGCCATGGAGGAATGTTTCTTACTGGCTTGCTTCCTCTGACTTTCTCAGCCAGCTCTCTTAAAGAATCCAAGTATACCAGTCCAGGGATGGCACCATCCACAATGAGCCCTCCCCCCTTGATCACTAATTGAGAAAATGCCCCACAATTGGATCTCATGGAGGCACTTCCCCAACTGAAGCACCTTTCTCTGTGATAACTCCAGCCTGTGTCAAGTTGATACACAAAAACAGCCAGTAAATGTAAATATTTTAGTTTATAAAGTAACATATATATATATATATATATATATATGAAAAGTATGTTTCATAATTTTTATTTAAGACAAAGATAAAGCTAAGTGCACTCTTTGTCAGGTTTTACAAATAACAAAAACAAATCAAGACAGCTCCCTTAATCTGAATTATTTATACTAGTATTCCTTTATCAGGACTCAATGGAGGAAATGAAAATTCCTCTACATATTTCAGGAAGAAAATATTGTGTGTTTCAAAATGAATATTTACTAAACATTCAAGATTATGAAAGTCATTGAAAGTCATGCTTATTATGAGATTTGATTAGCTCTTTTTCATCTCTAGAAGGACAGTGTGCCATCCATTTCACCAAAGAGCCAACTTGATGCACTCTCTTATTCATTCATTTTGTCAAATGTAATGATGACTCAGGATATAGATCTGCAAAATAGATGTTCTGTGGCTACATCAAATATGCTATTTTTGTCATAAGGATTTTTAAATATCTGTCTTATAATATTTGTTTAATAAAATATTTAGACTTATATATTCTAATATATTCCCAAGATGTCAGTATGAATATAATATGTAGATTATGAAACTAAGGCAGTGTTAATGAATCTTGGGATTCCAATTTCACAATGTTGTGAAATGAACAACTGACTTTAGCTAACAATCCTTGTGTTTTTTTGTTTTTTGTTTTTATGGTTAGTAGATGTTTTGCTTTGTTTTGTTTTTCTCTGTGCTATCTGGTGACTCTAAATGAACTCCTACTCAGCAGTCACGAACTTGTTTATTATTTCCCAAAATCACAAATTCTTAAGGAAAGTTATCTATATCTTGTAACTCAGAATCTTTTGAAATATTTAAAACAGTTGTATTATATATGGAAAATGGTTTCACAAATTTAAATGATAAAAATAATATATATATACACATATGAAGACTCTTAGTAAGTAAGTATATCATTCATATAGAATTTCTAAACTAAATTCTGCATTGCAAATAATTTTATTGTCTTTATTTGTTGTGCTTCTTGTACACCTGTGTCCTTTCATGTATCACAGTATGTATGGAGGGCACAGGACAAATTAAGTGAATCAGTTTTATTCCCTATCCAGTGAGCCATTTCACCAACCCTGTACACATTTTGATCACTTGACTTGTGTTATTTCTTGAGGGTAGTGATATTACTGCAAAATAGATACATATTAAGAAGAAGAATAGGTTTATAATTCAAATGACTTCAAAGAAGTCATGCACACAGTCAGGAAGTACATGTGACTATTTTAACTATTGTTAAAAACTCAGCATAATACAAGATGTCTCACGTGATACTCTGTTACTTGTAGTTTTAAATAAAACACACGCTAAATCCGGCTATGTGCCTGCATCAGTGGTTTCACCCACCCCTACAACTAGCTCTGTGTGGCTGTATTGCCCTGGTTCCTGGCTAACCAAATGAGTCTAAGTTGAAACCCTTGGAATACTTCTCAGGCCATCCACGCCCTGTGGCTAGCCTGCAGAACACCTACTGAAGCTTACTCATCTCCTCCTACACCCATGAAAAGAAAACACTGGAGAATTGTACCAGCCGTATTTAAAATAGTAAGTCTCCAACCCCAAAATGCCCATGCAAAGAACACACAACTCAGTTAATATAAATATAAGCTGCTTGCCTAGATTGGACAAATATACCCTAAATTACTCTGTTGCCAAGCTATGAAATCCCTAGTTACTTGCTGATCCTCCAGGCCACAAGGATCTGCTTAGTCTTCAACCTCTTTTCCTCCATCATCTTCACCCTCATTCTTCCATCTCTTCTCCTCCTTCTCTCCTTTCTCTAAAAATTTCAGCTCTGCCTTTTTTTCCACTGTCCAATCGCAGGCTCTAGCCTTTATTTGACATTAAGATTTTACCTGACATCACCTGAGTATGTGATCCCTTGTAGGGACATTCCTCTTAAGGGAGCAGAATTAGCATCAAAATACAAAGAACAATCAATTTTCTCTTAAAAATACAAAAGCAAAACCAAAAAAAAAAGAACAGAAAAATAAACAGTATGAGGATAATCTGTACACTACTAGAAATGCTTTCATTAACCCTCCCCCCCAAAAAATTCTAAAACATTCAGCAGTTTTCAATGTAAACAAATAGAACAGCATCTTTCCATTCACTGAAAACCATGTTTATGAATCTTTAAGAAATAAGTGCATTTTATTCTTTGCTGTGCAATCAGTTCTTCATTCCATAGTAGTAAACTCAAAGCAGCTGCATTCTCATTGTTGTGTGGTCACTTGATGTTGAATAACTCATCTAAATTAAAAATAATTTGTGTATCTGGTTTAAAGACATTCTCTTTAAAATTTATTCTTCTCTCATATATTACATTCTAACTGCAGTTTCCCCTCCCTTTCCTCCAAATACAGCATAACAAGCTACAATAAGATCAGGCATATATTCTTACATATAAGATGGATGATGGATGAGGCAATGCAGTAAATGAAAAAAAGTCCCAAAGCAGACAAAAGAGTTAGAAAAATCCTCTGCTCCCACTTTTAAGAATCCCAAAAGAACACCGAACTATTCAACCTCTGCATGTATGCAAAGGAAGTAGGTCAGACCAATACTAGGTCAGACCCACAGGCTCTTTGATCTCTGTGAACTCACTTCTGTCCCAATCTGTATTGGTTCTATGTTTTGTGTTTTTCTGGTATGTCAATTGCTCTGTCTTTTCCAGTCCTTTCTTCCTGTCCTATGCAGGACTCCCTAAGCTCCACTCAATTTCTCTGTGAGAATCTAGATATGCTTCCATCAGTTGCTATTGATGAAAATTATTCCAGGTTCAAGTCCCAGCATTTCATGAAAGCATGGCAAACTAAATTTGAGGTCTTGTGACTGCATTGGCTTACCAATCCCTCCACTTGATGTTTTGCCTGGTTACAGAAGATGGACTTCTCAGGCTCTTTATCCCACATTATTAGAAGTTACCTAGTGTTACCCTTGTAGATTCCATGGAGCATCCATTGCATTAGGTTTCTACCTAACTCTCAAAATGCCCCAATTGTTAGTCATCTGTATTAGTCAGGGTTCTCTAGAGTCACAGAACGTATGGGTAGTCTCTATATAGTTAGGGAATTTGCCGATGATTTGTAGTCCAACTTCCCAGCAAGGGTCAGCAGTAGCTGTGGATGGAATTCCAAGGATCTACCAGTTGCTCAGTCCCATGAGGCAGCTGTGGATGGAAGTCCAAGGATCTGGCAGTTTCTCAGTCCCACGAGGCAAGCAGGTAAGGAAGGGTGAGAGTAAATATTGCTTCTTCCAATGTCCTTATATATTTGTCTGTCTCCAGCAGAGGGTGTGGCCCAGATAAAAGGTGTGTGCCACAGTACCTTTAATCCCAGATGACCTTGAACTCTGTGATCTCCTTATCTTAATCTCTGGAATTCATAGTCATTATGCTTCAAGATCTCCATGCAAAGATCCACGCCAGAAACTCGTATATATGAGCCTCCAGATTAGGGTCATAGGTGAGCTTTCCAGTTCTTGATTAGTTCATTCCAGATATTATCAAGTTGACAACCAGGAAAAGCCACTACATTTACCAAAAATTTGAATATCCTAAGGTTTAATTTTTCAGTTATAACTTTTCAAGAAGAAAAATCAAGGCCCTAACAAAGGGAATACATACAAATAACGAATTTTAGAGCTTCAAAAGTATGTAATACAACATTCAAATGTAAGGTATATATATAGAAAGCTGGTTACAGGCTTCAATTTTATATTTTGAGAGTATTTTAAACAGTCATAGACATTCTTAAATATTCTATTATAAAAACAGATCAACATAAGGAACTATGAAATATTATATTTATTTGTCTCACAAAAAGGCCTATAATTAATGTTAATTACAAAATCAAAGTTTTATTTCTTACCTCTTTAACAGGAAAATATTTAATATAAGAGATTTCTGAAAAATGATTAAGCAAGTATTTAAATATGACTAATTGGAATTGAAACAAAGACCACAGACATAGTGAATAGTACCTAGACCAGTGAAGTATAGTATATAAATGTTGATAGCCTAATATTGAAAGCTACAAAAAGCAATAAATTATATCTACTCTTATATATGTTTATGTATGTGTACAAATAAGTTACAGTGGTTTATTATAAATACAAACATGCTACTCACACACACATATAGACATGCATACATATTAATCATACAAATTTGTGATATTTAAGTCACCTTAAGGTTAACACTTAACAATGTGGCAAGACAATTTGAGAACTAGTCCCAGTCTTTGTGTCTCAGAAATCCTTTATGAGTCCTTTTATATGTTATTATTGCCATCAGTATATACAAAACATTCCTAATTGTGCTATATGTTCCAATTTTAATCTTTATACTAATATATTTAATGATTATTTAAAGTCCCATTATGCATCTAAAATTATTTATACCCAGAGGCTTTACCTGCATGCAATAAGGACACATGCTCCACTATGTTCATAGCAGTCTTATTTATAATAGCCAGAAGCTGGAAAGAATCCAGATGTCCCTCAATGGAGGAATGGATTCAGAAGATGTGGTATATTTACACAATGGAATACTACTCTGCAATTAAAAACAATGAATTCACGAAATTCCTAGGCAAATGGTCAGAACTTGAAAATATCATCCTTAGTGAGGTAACCCAATCACAAAAGAACACACATAGTATGCAGTCACTGATAAGGAGATATTAACCCAGAATCTCGGAATACCCAAGACACAATTCACATATCAATAGATTTCCAAGAATATGGAACGAGAGACCTCTGGTCCTGGAAAGACTGGATGTAGGGGAATGCCAGGACAGAGAAGTGAGAGGGGGTTGAATGGGGAAAAGAGGAAGGGAAGGGGGCTTATGGGACTTTCTGGGAGGGAGGAAAGGGGAAAGGGGAAGTAATTTTGAATGAAAATAAAAAAAACCTTAGAAAATTAAAAAAAGAGAGAAATTAAATATACTAGTGGGAGAAAACCTGGTGAAAGTACTTAAAAGAGATATTTGTTTTATCAGAACATGCTTTCTAAGAGTTCAGTTCATCTTTATGTGGGCCCCTGTATATGGATAAAATGTCATACTTGTGGTGTGAATATGGAAAAAGTGCATCTCTGGCTCATGGCAGACAAGAAGCAGAGAGTGGTCTAAACAAGGTTAGGGACTATATAACCATAAGATGTGCCTCCACTATTAATATATATTCATATATATTTTATATATGTATCTATTACATTGCCTATTATATACATAGCTATACATATATTACATATATATTATACATATACATATACATATATATGTATAAGTATATACATACACATATATATGTACATGTACCTATATATGTATATATTTCTCAATATACCACAAAATTTTAACTTGCATAACTTGCATGATATCAAAATCACACGTATAATTCTGAGGTGTGCTGTCAGTAGCCATATCTTATTGGAACATAATTTTGTGACCCCTTAGTTTGGGAATCTGGACTTCATGATGTTCCCAAAAAGACATGTATGAGACATCCCTAAGTTTGTAATGAGTAGGGTCTTCATGGCAAATTTCTACTATCTTTATACAAATTAACAAATCTCACTTTTTCTCTTTCTTTCTCTCTCTCTCTCTCTCTCTCTCTCTCTCTCATCTTTCTGTCTCACTGTTTCTGGGTATACATGCCCGTACATGTTGAGAAACATATGCCCACATAGGTATAAGTAAAAATGTATGTATATTTGCATGGAAATAAGAGGACAACCTCAATTACAGACCTAAAATATTGCCCGCCATGTTTATTGGGAAAATATCTCTCACTTTCTGGGACTTACCAAGTACTTTGTATGATAGGATGTAATATATTGGATTCAAATAAAATTCTGTCTCCAGGTTCTAGTGCTGCTTCAATTCCTATACTGACTTCCTCCATTGATGGATATGATATGGATATATAACCCAAATAAACTTGTTCTTCCACAACTTACTTTATGGGTTTGGTGCTTTTTTCACAGAAATAGAAACCCTAAGACATATGTGGATGCAAAAATTTGAAAATCCATCATTCTGTTTATATTTATTGGTTGCAAACTACCTATTGCTACATGTTCAGAACACAGTATTTTGATATTAGTAACTGTATAGAGAAATAAAACAACGGAAGTGACAGAGTTATGTTAGAATTATAATAGCATATAAGAAGAAATATTCTTTAAACACTTTATATATATCTTAGAATAAATAACATTTATACTATTAAAATGAAAACATCATATCTAGTTATTTTCAATTAGAAAATGAGAATGTTAACATTTATTTCACATCTCAGGAAAATGATGAAAAAATTAAAACTTCTTTAAATGAGATATTGTCACTTTTTATATGAAAGTCTAATAATAATTTTACAAACCATTATTTGAAATTAAACACCTTTAAACAATTAATCCAATTCAATATATTCAAATGTATGGGACAGACCATTATCAATAGAAAAATATAACTGGTAGATAAATATATGAAAAATATCTGATATTCTTACATACTCAGAAAATGACAATTATAATTAATTTGATACTGTATTTCTCCCAATTTGTAGGGTTATTATAAAGAAAACAAAGGAAAAGTGTAGGGAAAGAAACTCTGGTGATGAATGACAGCTGTTTCAGCCAGTAGGGTTCAACTGGCCAATAATATTAGAGTAGATAAGCCATGGGGCTAGAGCAAAACCAAATACTTCTGTATTGCTAAAGGAGCATATCAGTAAATTGATTTTAGATACCATGTTATACCCATAGATTATTTGTTTACTCAGCCATCATCTGAGATGCTTTATCCTGAAGTAGATTAGAACTAATATACAGATCCACAACTGGAAAATATGCAGAGAGTGAAAGACACTGGAATAAGGTCTTACATAGGATTTCTTCATTGAACCTCTCTGGGCTCATGAGGGTATGCTGAAGATGAAGTAAAGAGATTGCAAGAGGCAGAAGAGTTGGGAGACACCAAGGTAACAGAATCTTCCAAACACAATGTAACAGGGCCCCAGACCTTAGCACACCTGACTACTACACTGGTATCCTGACCATCTAAGTATAGTTACTAGGTATCTAATACAGACTTTCTACTAGCTTAAACTTAAGTCTGAGCAGCTTTCCCTTATGAATACCACACAAGATACAATACAACTGATGCACAGATAACTCACAAAGACTGTTTCAGAATACACAGGCCTACAAAGATTCAAGCCAGACAGGGTCCCAGTGAAGAGATGGAGTAGAGGAAACACAATCTCTCTCTCCAACCAAGAAACTGTCTCCAATTGAAAATCATTTGTAGAGTAGTATTCCATTGTGTAAATATATCACATCTTCTGAATCCATTCCTCCGTTGAGGGACATCTGGGTTCTTTCCAGCTTCTGGCTGTTATAAATAAAACTGCTATGAACGTAGTGGAGCATGTGTCCTTATTGCATGCAGAGGCAGAATCTCAGAATACTGAAGACACAATTCACATATCAATAGATTTTCAAGAAGATGGAAGGAGAGACCCCTGGTCTGGGAAAGACTGGATGTAGAGGAATACCAGGACAGAGAAGTGAGAGGGGGTTGAATTGGAAACAGAGGGAGGGAAGGGGGCTTATGGGACTTTCGGGGAGGGAGGAAACGAGAAAGGGGAAATCATTTGGAATGTAAATAAAAAAACTTTGAAAATAATAAAAAAAGAAAAAAAGGAAAGTAACATATAAAAAAAAGAAAATCATTTGCAAAAGATAAATAATTTTCTCTAACAGAGTCATATTAGGCTCATAAATCTCACTTGCAGAAAGGCTTCACACCCAACAATAGATGGCCAACCAAAACTAAACCAAAAATCAAACTAAAGGCAATTCCAACAAAACTCAGTAGTATTTTGGAAATTTTTTTTTGTTTGTCTCATGACTTTGGATTTTAATTTATCCTACGACCTTTTCCTTTAATATTATGGTTTTAGATTTTGTGTTTTTATGAGTTTGTTTTTGTGTATATATGTCCTGCACTTTTTTGTTTATATAATATTATTATTTATTTACCTTTTGTCTTCTTATAATAGAGAGAAATAAGACAGCACAGATTTGCATAGATGGGGAAGTAGAGATTAAAGGAGATGATGGGCAGGGAAATTAATGTACACAAGCCTACATTCCTAACCTAGAAGCAATCTTTGATATCTGCCCAAAAGTGAATTATCAGCTTTTTCCAGAGGAGAACATGGGTTATACAACCTTCTCAAGCCAGGCCCCATCCCTAGTGGTCAATAATCAACACACACACACACACAAACAAACAATATTTTACAAGGTTCTTCATCTAATAATGCTTTGTTGCCTTTCTTCCCCTTATGTTTTATTTTTATTTTGTATGTGTCTGTGTATATATCTAATGGTTTCTAATTTTGTGTTTATGTGAGGTTCCTGTGTGGGTGAAGGTATATGTGTTTGTATCTATGTTTCTTGAGCTTTAAATGGGGTGTTCTTTGAGTTCCTGGTCATTTTCCTTTTTCTATTCTGTTTTTCTTTGTGTTATCTATTTTTTTAATTTATTAATCATTTTATTTGTTTACATTTCAAATGATATCCCCTTTCCCCATCTCCCCTCCATGAACTACCCACCACGTTCCCCTCGACTTTGAGTTTAAAAGGGTGCTTTTAGACCCAACTACCCACTCTGGCCTAAACCTTCTAGCATCCTCATTCTTTGAAGCATCAAGCCTTCACAGGACCAAGTACCTCCTCTTCCACTGATGCCAGGTAAGGCAGTCCTCTACTATATATGTAGTGGGAGCATTGACCTGGATCATATGTACTCTTAGTTGGTGGTTTAGTCCCTGGGAGTTCTGAGGATTAGGGTTAGTTGATACTGTTTTTCTTCCTATGGGGTTACAATCCCCTTCAGCTCCTTCATCCCTTCCCATAATGCTTCCATTGGGGCCCCTGACTCAGTTCAAATGTTGGCTACAAATATTTGCATCAGTCTTACTCAGATGCTGGCAGAGCTTCCCAGAAGGAAAGGTGGTCATTCAGAGAGCACCCCTCCATGCAATCCATTCAATCTGCAGACAACAAACACCACACAGTTGCTGAGGCCAAGATGGACTTGCAGACAGGACCCTGGTATGGTGTTATTTAATTTTATTTTAATGTATTCAATGCCTGCTTGTAGCCCAACAAGAAAGAGAAAGAAAGATGGCAGATTTGGGTGTGGGATTAGCTAACTCTACCTCAAAATATTGAAGGGAAAGGCAATCATAATCAGAAGATATTGTATTAAAAATCCATTTACACTGAATGATTTTGGCTTCTTTGTAAATGATCAAGTGACCATAGGTGCATGAGTTTATTTCTGAGTCTTCAATTCTATTCCATTGATCTACCTGTCTGACTCTATATCAACAACATGTGGTTTTTATCACTATTGTTCTGTAGTACAGCTTGAGGTCAGGGGTGGTGATTTCCTGAGAAGTTCTTTTATTGTTAAGAATAGTTTTTACTATCCTGGATTTTTTGTTATTCCTGATGAATTTAAGAATTGCACTTTATACCTCTATGAAAAATTGAGTAGGAATTTTGATGGGTATTGCATTGAATCTATAGATTGATTGCTTTTGGTAAGATGGCCAATTTTACTATGTTAATCCTGCAGATACATGAGCATGAGATCTTTCTGTCTTTTGAGGTCTTCTTTGATTTCTTTCTTCAGGGACTTGAAATTCTTGTAATACAGATCTTTCACACCAAGATATTTTAAATTATTTGTGACTATTTTGAAGGGTGTTGTTTCCCTATTCTTTTTCTCTGCCCATTTATCCTTTGAGTAGAAGAAGACTGCTGATTTGCTTGAGTTTATTTTATATCCATCCACTTTGCTTAAGTTGTTTATAAGCTGTAGGAGTTCTCTGGTAGAATATTTGGGGTCACTTATGTATACTGTCAAATCATCCATCCAGTGGGGATAAAACAGCATTTTAAACAAATGGTGCTTGCTCAACTGGCATTCTATATGTAGAGGTATACAAATTGGTCCTTTTTTTATCTCTTTGTACCAAGCTCACATTCAAGTGTATCAAGGACTGCCACATAAAACTAGATGTGCTGAATCTAATAGAAGAGAAAGTGGGAAGGAACCTCAATTTTCCTAAACAGAAATTTTCCTGAACAGAAAACCAATGGTTCAGGCTCTAAGATCAAAAATGGACAAATGAGACCTCATAAAATTAAAAAAAACTTATGTAAGGCAAAGGACACTGTCAATAGGACAAAATGGCAACCTATGAATTGGGAAAAGATCTTTACCAACCCTACATCCAATAGAGGGATACTATTCCAACTATATAAAGAGCTCAAGAAGTTAGAATCCAGAGAACCAAATAAAGCTAATAAAATTGAGGTATGAAGCTAAACAAAGAATCCTCAAATGAGGAATCTTGAATTGCTGAGAAGCACCTAAAGACATGTTCAAAATCTTTAGTCATAAAGGAAACAGAAATTAAAATAACCTTGAGATTCCATCTCATATGAGTTAGAATGGCTAAGATTAAAACAAAACAAAACAGAACAAAATAAAACAAACAAAACTAGTGGGGCAGTGGTGGTGCACACCTTTAATACCAGCACTTGGGAGGCAGAGGCCTGTGGATTTCTGAGTTTGAGGCCAGTCTGGTCTACAGAGTGAGTTCCAAGACAGCCAGGGCTACAAAGAGAAACCCTGTCTTGAAAAACAAAACAAAACAAAAGAAAAAGAAAAAAAAAACCTCAGGGGACAGCAGATGCTGGTTAGAATGTAGAGAAAGAAGAGGAACACTATTTCTTTTCTTTCTTTTCTATTATGATTGTAAGCTGGCTAAAGCACTTTGAAATACTACTTGGCAGTTTCTCAGAAAATTGGAAATAGTTCTACCTGAAGACCCAGCTATACCACTACTGGGCAAATTCCCAAAAGATGTTCCAACATATAACAAGGACACATGCTCCATTATGCTCATAGCAACCTCATTTATAATAATCAGAAGCTAGAAACAACCCAGATGTCCCTCAATGGAAGAATTGATACAGAAAATGTTGTACCTTTGCACAACGGAGTACTACTCAGCTATTAAAAGCAAGAAATTCATGTAATTTGCAGGCAAATGGACGGAACTCGAAAATATCATACTGAGTAAGGTAACCCAGTCACAAAGTAGCACATATAGTATGTACTCAGTGATAAGTAGATATTATCCCAGTAGCTTAGAATACCCATGATACAACTCACAGACCATATAAAGCTTAAGAAGAAAGATAAAAGTGTGGATATTTCAATCCTACTTAGAAGGGGGAACAAAATAATCACAGGAGTTAGTGGGAGAGAGGCACATGGCACGGAAAGAGGAGAGGGAGGGAGCAAAAGTGGGGGCAAGATCAAGCTTGGGGAGAGACATGAGGGAAGTACAGAGGGTAAGTAAAATTAACAGAAATATGTACCAGTGTTGGGCGTAGCCACTAGAAAGTTCCAGATGCCAGGAAATCAAGAAGTTCCAATGACCCAACAGGGATGACTTTAGTTGAAATATCCAACAAAGGGGAGATAGAATTTCTAAAGACCACTTCCACTAGATATTCATGGTCCCCAGTTGAGGCATAAGGCCACCCACTCATCTCAAATTGCTCCTGACTAAAGGAAACACAGGAAAAAATTTTGAGCAGAGACTAAAGAATCCAGAGATCTCCCAAGCTAGTGATCCATCCCATCTGCAGACACCAAATGCACCCTGCCCCACCCTTCAACACTATTACTGATGCCAAGAAGTACTTGCTGGAAGGAGCCTGGTATAACTGTCTCCTGAGAACCTCTGCCAGCACCTGAGTAATACAGAAGCAGGTACTTAAGAAAACCATTGGTTTGGGCCCAAATACCCCAATGGAAGAGTTAAGGTATGGAATGAAGGAGCAGAAGAGGATTGCAGCCCCATAGGAACAACGGCAATATCAACTAACCAGACCCCCAGAGCTCCCAGGGAATAAACCACCAACCAAAGAGTGTACATGGAGGGATTCATTGATCCAACTACATATATACCAGGGTACTGTCTTATCTAGTATTAATGGGCATGTAGGCCTTTGGTCCTGTGAAGGCTTGATGCACTAGCATAAGGGAATGATCAAGTGGTGAGGTGGGAGTGGGTAGGTGGCAAGAGGAGAACCCTCATTGGTGCATATGGGAGGGGAAATGGGATGGGAGGCTTGGGGTGAGGAAACCAGGAAGGGGGACAACATTTCAAATGTTAATAAATAAAATAATCAATAAAAATCTACTTACAATTTTAAAAATAGTAATAAATAATTTGATGCATTGTGGATACCAGCAAATCCATATCCATGTGCTCACATGTGCACATATGCAAGGAGTAAACATGACAGATCTGCATATTTTGTATCTAAAATTACTATAAAATGACTACCAACACTTAACTAGTGTTACTTTATTAAGAGTAAGCCTGTTCTGAAAAATATTAAAAGATAATCAGAAGCACAGAAATAATACCATGTATCTAGGACTGACTGATTTTAAGATGAATAGAAAGTTTATTCAATAGCGAAAGAACAATCTTTTCCAAAATTTAAGCTGGAACAGGCAGAATTCCACATGTTAAAATGAAGAAGGATCCTGGTACTGTTTATATTTGACTGTGGAGTCCTAGATATAACACTGAAGTGTAGTCAACGGAAAAGAAAGTCTATAAAATGGATTCATGAAATAAATATTAAAAGTCATATAGCAGTACCTAAATGAAGACATTGCAATTTACCTAATAATAGAATATTTTTAAAACACTTCATTCATAATTAAAGGTTTTTTTATTTTACTAAGATACAAAAATGATCCACAAGTTAATGAGGTGCCTAGCATAAGGACACTTAATGGATAAGTGATACAAAACACAGACTTCATGTCATCCACTATATGCAGTTATGTGAGAATGAGGAAGAGTAGATATGAGAAAAATTAGAGGAGGAAGGTGAATGTCATCAAAATATGTGCTATGCAGTTCTCAAAGAACTAATAAAAATATAAAAGTGAGCTAATGAGCCACCAGAAATGAGAAATATATTGATGGTGCAAAGGTAGAGAGATTAAATCTAGAAGTTCCCAAACTAGTGGTTAGAATATAATATGCTACAGGTATCTTAGACAGCACTGTAGCTGTCCCATTAAATGAAACAGAATTACATATTACTCAAATAGTCATTCATCACCTAGTATTATGTTAGTAAGGTCGCAAGCTTTCAGGTATGGCCTAGTGTAATAACCTCTATATCTGTATTATATGTTAACCCAAATGTAAAAATGATGAAAATATCCAATAGTGAATGAATGCTCATAATGTAACTAATTAAAGGAGAAATTATTAAATCTATTATACTAAGAAAGATCTTGACATTTTTGTGATAAATAACATACTTTAATTACCTGATTCCATTTCTACAGAATGTGGAGAATAGGTGCAAACTGGAAGGGAGAGGTTATTTGGGATGAGTTTTTAAAGCTGTTGTGTTTCTATTTAAATGATGTAGATGATCATGAAAAAGAAACTATCATAGTCTTGGGGCACCCTATCAGAAAACATTAGTTTTATCACTATAATAAGATAATATTTCTCTTGAATTTGCTACAATTAAATTTTATATTATCTATCAAATTTGTGTTTTATTTTAATTTTTGATGACTAATTGGATTTTCTATCACCTTGACATTTTATTTCTTTTAAATTTTATGTCTGGAAAGTCAATAATTTTATATTTTTCTTTCCACTTATTTAATGATTTCAGCCATGTTAACTTTACTATAAATTACTTTATTTGTCACCCATTAGCAAGTGTAATTTATTTTTTTAAATTTAAAGTATGAATTCTTATCATAACTTTTTATATAACGAATTAAATTTAAAATTGGATATTGAGATAAACTATACATTTAAGTATTAGTTAAAGGGAATAAACAGTCCTAAATGTAGGCTATGAAAAGTCATAATATTCAACTTAAAAAACACAGAGGAATTAACGTTAGCAAAGACATTATCTTTTCTGAAATTTAAATATACTACTCTGATGAAAAAAGACTTTAGGGACATGATCATAGATGCAGACTAGAATACTCCTCAATATTAGCATGCTGTGCTCTCTACTCTAACCTGAGAGTGTATTCACTTAAAATATCAATAAATCTGTTTGCCTCATTTAAAATCTACTTAGATTTATCAAACACAGTGGGCATTTACTGAACTACTGAATCATTAATCTTCAATTACTGTATTACAAAAATATACATTATATTCCACTATATTATTTTTGAAGGGTTTCTCTGTCATTGTGTGTGCTGTAGTTAAAGAATAGAAATTTGCCACTAAAGAGGAGAATTTTTTATATTACAAGATAGTGTTCTCCTTGCTGAAGGAGTACATGATTCCTGTGGCTGACAATGTTTATATTTCTACCCCTTTCTCTTCCTATCCCTGGAGATAGGAAGAGAACAACACCTCACTTGTTCTTTCCACTCCCTCTCAAATTCATAACTTCTTTTTATTTCATTATTATCACACACACATGCACACACACACACACAAACACAATTTTGATTACTTTGTCTTAATCATGAGTATATGTGTTTATAGCTGACTATTTTAAGTTAAATGATCTATCAGGGGCTTGTCCCTGAACAATCCTGATTATCCTTCTTCCAGTAGTCATGAATTTTCTATTGTTACACGCCTAGAGTTAAGGCTTTTTCAGATTATCACTATCAATGAATACATGTTAATCAACCAACATTGTTATTGTGCATATGTTGTTTATATAATTTTATTTTTGATATTCCATGGGTGCTTCTTCATTGTAATATATAAAATATCTGTGTCACAGCAATTTACCAATTTTCCTGATCCTATGGTTCTTACAAACAGTTTTGTAACTGCAGTCTTTTCTACCTGCACCTCAGTTCCCAAATAATGACTTTCAGACATAATTATTTATGAATGAATGTCTATTCTATAAGCTTGGGCTTGTTCCCTGACTTGGTCATAACTTACACAAGACATTTGTTCTATTCCATGTATGACACATGGCTGGTTACCTCTCCTCAATTTTATGTTTGTCTCCTCAGAGCCATGGTGTTGAATATTACTGCACCTGACTAACTCTCAGAGTTTCTATATATCTACTAGAACTTCCACTTTCTATCCTGCCTTTTGCTAATAGTCTATTAGCTTTTATTGACAGGTAATGCTTTCTCACATTACATAAGAAATTCTCTCTATATCTTTACCTTTTGTGAATTATTCTCTAAAACTATTGTGAACATGTATGTTATATGAACATACATACATAAACATGCATTCATGTATAAACATATATATTACATACATATTTATATATGTCCAACTCAATTTGATATATATATATATGTGCATGTATGTATTTATTCATTATATCTACATACATACATAACACATATACACAATTTTACACATACATAATACATATACATATGTCTATATATATGTCTCTCTATATATGTCTACATATATGTCTATATATATCATACATATATATACCAGTTATGTGTGTATTTGTTCAAATTAGACACACCAAGAAGAGTTGATCTCTGCATTTTGTCCAGTCTGTATTTCTTTTTTATTTTAACCATTTTTACATATTTTTTTATTTTCTAAGTTTTTTTTATTTACATTCCAAATCATTTCCCCTTTCCCATTTCCTCCCACCTGGAAAGTCCCAAAAGCCCCCTTCCCTCTCTCTTTTCCCCATTCAACCCCCTCTTGCTTTTCTGTCCTGGCATTCCCTACATCCAGTCTTTCCAGGACCAGGGGTCTCTCCTTCCATCTTCTTGGAAATCTATTGATATGTGAATTGTGTCTAGGGTATACCGAGATTCTGGGTTAATATCCCCTTATCAGTGACTGCATACCATGTGTGTTCTTTTGTGATTGGGTTACCACACTAAGGATGATATTTTCAAGTTCTGACCATTTGCCTAGGAATTTCGTGAGTTCATTGTTTTTAATTGCAGAGTAGTATTCCATTGTGTAAATATACCACATCTTCTGAATCCATTACTCCGTTGAGGGACATCTGGGTTCTTTCTAGCTTCTGACTATTATAAATAAGGCTGCTATGAACATAGTGGAGCATGTGTCCCAATTGTGTGCAGGTAAAGCCTCTGGGTATATGCCCAGAAGTGGTATAGCCTGATCCTCCGGGAGTGTCATGCCCAGTTTTCTGAGAAACTGCCAGACTGCTTTCCAGAGTGGTTGTACCAGCTTGCAATCCCACCAGCAGTGGAGGAGTGTTCCCTTTTCTCCACATCCTCGCCAACCACTGCTGTCTCCTGTGTTTTTGATCTTAGCCATTCTGACTGGTGTGAGATGGAATCTCAGGGTTGTTTTGATTTGCATTTCCCTAATGACTAAGGATGATGAACATCTCTTTAGGTGCTTCTCAGCCATTAGATATTCTTCAGTGAGAACTCTTTGTTTAGCTCTGTACCCCATTTTTTAATAGGGTTACTTGGCTCTCTGGACTCTAACTTCTTGAGTTCTTTGTATATATTGGATATTATCCCTCTGTCAGATGTAGGGTTGTTAAAATCATTTCCCAGTTAGTTGGTTGCCACTTTGTCCTTTTGACAGTGTCTGTTGCCTTACAGAAACTTTGTATTTTTATGAGATCCCATTTGTCAATTCTTGATCTTAGAGCATAAGCTATTGGAGTTCTATTCAGGAAATTTTCCCCTGTGCCCTTATGTTCAAGGTTCTTCCCTAGTTTCCTTTCTATTAGTTTCAGTGTGTCTGGTTTTATGTGGAGGTCCTTGATCCACTTGGAATTGAGCTTAGTGCAAGGAAATAAGAATGGGTCAATTTGCATTCTTCTGCATATTGACCTCCAGTTGAACCAGCACCATTTGTTGAAAAGGCTATCTTTTTTCCACTGGATGGTTTTAGTTCCTTTGTCAAAGATCAAGTGACCATAAGAGTGTTGATTCATTTCTGGGTCGTCAATTCTATTCCATTGATCTACATGCCTGTCACTGTACCAATACCATGCAGTTTTTAACACTATTGCTCTGTAGTACAGCTTGAGGTCCAGGATATTGATTCCCCCAGAAGTTCTTTTACTCTTGAGAATAGTTTTAGCTATCCTAGGTTTTCTGTTATTCCAGATGAAATTTTGAATTGCTCTTTCTAACTCTATGAAGAATTGAGTTGTGATTTTGATGGGGATTGCATTGAATCTGTATACTGCTTTTGGCAAGATGGTTATTTTTAGTATATTAATCTTGCCAATCCATGAGCATGGCAGATTTTTCCATCTTCTGAGGCCTTCTTCAATTTCTTTCTTCAGAGACTTGAAGTTCTTGTCATACAGATCTTTCACTTGTTTGGTTACAGTCATGTATTTTTTAATGCTTTCCAAATGCTGTAAAATGAGTCATCTGTAATGAATAATAACAGGATTACACATCCACAGGTAAAAAGATTGTTTAAAATGTATTTAGAAAATGTATTGGCTTTGACCAATGCCAATAGTTTGTCCTCCTTTAGATATAAGATTTCATTGATGATGCGTATGTAGTTTGGTAGGTAAACCCTACTAGACTTTAGTTTTCCAAGTATTGTGTAGACCTTAAATATAATTAGACTGGTTTTGTTTACACTCACGTTATAAATGACAATATTTCAACTTTAGAAATAACTCCCTGTGATGCTAATTTTTGTTTTTCAATGCTGTCCTAGCTAGATACAATTATTGATTATGTGTTTTTTTCCTTGACATCTGTCAAATTACCTTCAGATATTATGAGATTTAGTCCTCAACAAGGAAATTTTGTGGACAATTCCACCTCAATTTTCCTTGAGCTCTATTCAAAGCAAGTTTAGAAGTAGTCTCTTCCCTTCAAGTTTTAGAAGGCAACTGAGAACAGTAGTAAGCCTATATTATTTACAATATTTTGGAAACTTTTCCTAACCTGACCAATAGTTTGAGGGTTTCTTTCCCCAGCCTGGCAATGAGAATTTTTTTAAAGATAATCTACACCTTTGGTGAGGAAACATTGTCATTCTTAATGGTATAACTTCATTAAAAGTATGCACCACACACACAGGGATACATACACACAGACACACAGACATCCTGACACACACAGAGGAGAGAGAGAGAGAGAGAGAGAGAGAGAGAGAGAGAGAGAGAGAGAGAGAGAGAGAGAGAGAGAGGAGACACTAAGAGAGTGTTTCTGAAAATTATCATCCTACCAAAAAAAATCTACATATTTATAAAGACTTGATGAATTTCTCACAGAAAATGTAACACAATATGCCATAGAAGTAAAACATGTTTTTTAATTACATTGGGACTTTATTTTAATATTTAAAATGTGGGTGACCATTTCTAGCTAACCAATGAAAACTGAAGAATATAGAGGTATTCCAGCTATCCAAGAATTCAGTTGAAAGTAGTGGAGATTTTTTGCCTTTCCTTGCATGTCACATATTCTGTTTCTCTTTGTTTTTTAATGTAAAAAATTAAAATACAATAGATTGAAACAAAAACTATGTTATACAAGTTGAATATGGCAACTTAACAAAAGGAGAAGATTCTGTTTTGATTTATGGCCCACTCCTAGAGGGAATCCATGCCCTATACTGTTTGAATAACCAAGAAGGAGAAGCTAGACAGTCCGGAGACTTAAAGTAAAATCAAACACTACTTGTCTGAAAAATATTCTTTTAAATCCATGTCAAGATACAGAAGATCCATTATAGCTAAAATAATCCTAAATAATAAAAATTCTGATGTAGGTATCATTGTCCTTGATTTAAATATGTACTACAAAATAAAAAAAAATGAGAGAGAGAGAAAGAGAGAGAGAGAGAGAGAGAGAGAGAGAGAGAGAGAGAGAGAGAGAGAGAGAGAGAGAATAGATTTAATGATCCAGGAATCATCCAAGGCATTTACAACCAACTCAGTGATTTTCTCCATTTAGGGTGATGTTGGCTGCTGATTTATTATACACAGACTTTATTATTTTTAAATAAGTGTGTTAAAATACTACTTCTCTAGGATTTTTGCCACAAAAGTAATTTGTACTTTGTCACAGTTACTTTATGCATCTATTGAGCTGATCATGTGATTTCTGTTGTAAATTTATTTATATGATTTATTACATTATTGTCATGTATGTTTTTAAATAATTACCATATCTCTCAGATAAAGCCAACATAACCATAGTGATTGTCATGACATGTGCCTTGATATAAAAGACATAAGTGTACAAACGAGAAGAGGAAAATGGAAAAAAGATAATCAAAACAAAGTACATGCAAAATGTCATGAAAAAACTTACTCTTTCTGCTGATTAATAAAGTGAAACATATTGCTTTTGGTCATGATATTTTATCACATCAATAGAAACCTAAGGCATTGAATTAGAAATACTTCAGCTTCATTGAATGGGACAGAAATTGTGCTTGCTATTGATTCTAAAATAATTTCACAGTTATTTTCAACAAGTATTTATTTCAGCATTTCTCTTTATTTATATCACATTTAATAGAACCTTTGTTTTATTTATGTTTTAAAGTCAGAATTCTACATATTTTTACAATATACTTTTACTATTATTTCACAACTTTTCCTTTAGTTTTTGAGATAATGTATATTATAGATTTTCTCTTTCCTTTCCTCTATCCAAAGTCTCTGGTATACCCCTCCCTGCATTCTTTCAAATTTATAGCTTCTTTTTTTCTTTAATCATTACACACACACACACACACACACACACACACACACACACGTAAGTATGTATCCATAAATGTACCCTTCTCAGACTGTATAACATTGTTAATATATTTGTTTTTAAGGCCAATCATCTGATTTGTACATCTCTAGAGAACACTATTTTTCACATTCTTATCACTTCTTAGTTTCTTGTTATTTTGCAGGATGGATCTTAAAAAATTTTTTCAGTGATTTTTATGATATTCTTTTATATTTCAAAAATAAAGATATGCTTAAATTTCTTGCACTTTAGTCTTCAGAGGTCAGATTTTTGCAAAACTGATCATTCATCCTTGCATTTCCTTGGAAATCTGCATCTTGCTTTGGATTTCCATTTTCCTGAATCATAATTCCACTGATTGTTGATTAAATCTGTAAATTTAATTGTCATTCAGATTTATTCTTTGTATTCTTTCACCATATTCAGGGAAGTTTACAATTTTCAGTCAATTACTTATGTTAATACTACTACTTAACTAACGATCCTAAATGTTCATATTTCTGTAACAAAAAGGTGATAGATAGGTTAATCAATAATAGGACTGTATACTAATAGATCTTTATTGTTATATAAACTTTATCTTTAAAATGATGTTTTAAAGAGGTTTCATAGTAAGCATAGTACTTGCTATAGAAGCATAAGGATTTAAGTTATTATCTCTACTATGTACATAAAAGCCATGTCTAGTGCTAAAAGTCTGTAGCTGCAGCAACAGCAAGGAGACAAATCTCAGAAATTCATTGGTGAGACAGTATAATAGAACCAGAGATAATCAAACTTAAGTAAGAAGGCCTGTTCTCATAATTATAATATGGATGGCTACAGATAGAACAAAATACATGTCTTTGGCTTCCCCATGCATACTCAGGATTAAGAACATTTTCATACTAGCATGCACACACATGCATATAAAATACAAACACACACACACACACACACACACACACACACATACACACACACATGCTACCATCATCAACATCAAAGTAACTAGAATTAACAGTAATTGGTTACTAATATTTCTCAATATCAATGGATTCAATTCCTCAATAAAATGAAACAGACTAACCGACTGATACATACATAAGATACAACATTCTTCTGCATGTGAGAAACACACATTAGCAATAAAAATAGACATTACTATAGAGTAAAGAACTGGAAAATATATTTCCAAGCAATGGACACAAGAAACAAGCTGGAGTAGCCACTCTAATATCTAATAAAATAGACTTTCAGCCAAAAATAATCAAAAGAGACAGGGAAGAACACTTTATACCTATCAAAGGAAAAATCTACTAAGATGACATTTAAGTTCTGAACATCTATGCCCCAAATGCAAGGACACACAAATTCTTAAAAGAAATATTACTAAAGTTTAAATCATGCTTTGAAACCCATTAATAGTTGGAGATAACAACATCCAGTCTCACTAATTGACAGGTAATTGAAACAGAAACTAAAAAGAAAAATGATGAAACTAATAGATATTATGAATCAAATGGACCTAAGAGATCCATTTACTGAACATTTTACATAAACATAAAAGAATACATGTTCTTCTCAGTATCTCATGGAACCTTCTCCAAATCAACTAATATTTGGTCACAAAGCAAGTCTATCAAAGAAGATAGGAATAACCCTTGCATTTTATGAGACCATCATGATTTAAAGCTGGACTTGAACAACAGAAACAACAAAAACTTACAAATTCCTAGAAACTGTAAAACTCTCTTCTCAGTGACCACTGGGTCAGGGAAGAAATGAAGAAAGAAACTAAATATTTTCTAGAATTCAATGAAAATAAAGACACAATATATTCAAACTTATGAGACCAAATGAAGAATGCTAAGAGGAAGGTTCCTAAAATAGACAAATGGAACCTCATATAATTGCAAAGCTTCTGTAAGGCAAAGGACACTGTCAATAGGACAACACAGCAACTAACAGATTAGGAAAAGATGGTTACCAATCCTACATCCAATATATACAAATAACTGAAGTTAGGCTCCAGAGAATCAAATAATCCTATTATAAAATGGGGTACAGAGCTAAGCAAAGAATTTTTGACTGAGGAATATCAAATGGCTGAGAAGCACCTAAAGAAATATTCAACATCCTTAGTATCAGGGAAATGCAAATCAAAACAACCCCCAGAGTTCACCTCACACCAGTCAGAATGGCTAAAATCAAAAACTCACGTCACAACAGATGCTAATTAGGATATGGACAAAGATGAACACTCCTCCATTGCTGGTGGGATTGCAAGTTGGTACAACCACTCTGGAAATCAGTTTGGCAGCTTCTCAGAAAATTGGATATAGTACTACCTGAGAATCCAACTATAACTCTCCTGGGCATATATACCCAGAAGATGCTCCAACATGTAATAAAGACACATGTTCCTCTATGATCATATCAGCCTTATTTATCATAACCAGAGCTGGAAAGAACCCAGATGGATGTCCTTCAACAGAAGAATGGATACAGAAAATGTGGTACATTTACACAATAGAATATTACTCAGCTATTAAAAACAATGAATTCATGAAATTCTTAGGCAAATGGATGGAGCTAGAAAATATCATACTGAGTAAGGTAACCCAATTACAAAAGAGCACACATGGTATGTACTCAGTGATAAGTACATATTAGCCCAGAAGCTCCAGGGTATGCACTCAGTAATAAGTGCATATTATCCAATAAACTCAGAATAAAAAAAAATGCAATTCACAGACCACATGAAATTCAAGAAGTAAGACCAAAGTGTGGGTGTTTCAGTTCTTCTGATAAGGGGAACAAAATACTCACAGAAGCAAATATGGAAATAAAGTGTATAGCAGAGACTGTAGGAAAGGCCATCCAGAGACTGTCCCATCTAGGGATTCATCCCATATAGAGTCACCAAACCCTGACACTATTGTGCATGCCCAGAAATGCTTGCTGTAAGGAGCCTGATATGGCTGTCTCCTGAGAAGCCCTGCTAGAGTCTTACAAATACAGAGGCAGATGCTTGCAGCCAACCATTCGTCTGAGCACGGGGTCTCCAATGGAGGAGTTAGAGAAAGGACTGAAGGAGCTGAAGGGGTTTGCAACCCCATAGGAAGAACAACAATATCAACCAACCAGAGCCCCCAGATCTCCCAGGGACTAAGCCATCAACTAAGGAGTACACATGGCTCAAGCTGCTTATGTAGCAGAGGATTGCCTTGTCAGGCTTCAATGGGAGGAAAGATCCTTGGTCCTGTGAAGGCTTGATAGATGCCCCAGTGTAGCAGATTCGAGGGTAGGGAGGTGGTAGTGGGTGGATGGGTGAAGGAACACACTCAAAAAAGCAGGGAGAGGTAGGATGGGATAGGGGATTTCAGTGAGTGGGGGGAATTGGGAAAGCTGATAACATTAGAAATGTAAATAAAAAAATTATCCAATTGAAAAAAAAAGAAAATGGAGCAATCTCATACTAGTAACTTTACAGCACACAAACAGAATGAAACACACCCCAGTAGAGTAAACAGCAGTAAATAATCAAACTAGGGCCTGGAATCAATAAATTAGAAACAAAGAGAGTAAAAGAATCAATGATCCACTTTCCAATAAGGATCAAAGTATCCACACTTTGATCTTCCTTCTTATTGAGCTTTTTGTGGTCTGTGAGTTGTATCTTGGGTGTTCCAAGCTTTTGGGCTAGTATCTACTTATCAGTGAGTGCATACCATGTGTGCTCTTTTGTGATTGGGTTACCTCAATTAGGTTTATATTTTCTAGCTCCATCCATTTGCCTAAGAATTTCATGAATTCATTGTTTTTAATAGCTGAGTAGTACTCCATTGTGTAAATGTACCACATTTTTCTGTATCCATTCCTCTATTGTGGGACATCTGGGTTCTTTCCAGCTTCTGGCTATTATAAATAAGACTGCTATGAAAATAGTGGAGCATGTGCCCCTATTACATGTTGGAGCATATTCATGAAGGGGCCCCAATGGAGCAACTAGAGAAAGGACCCAAGGAGCTGAAGAGGTTTGCAACCCTGCAGGGGGAACAATAATATATACCAACCAGTATGCCCAGAGCTCCCAGGGACTAATCCACCAACCAAAGAATACACATGGAAGGACCCTTGGCTCCAGCTACATAAGTAACAGATGATGACTATTTCATATATCAATGAGAGGAGAGACCATGGGTGCTGTGAAGGTTTGATTCCCAAGAATAGGAGAATGCAATTCAGGAAATTGGGGGGTTGAGCAGGGGGAGGGGGGATAGGATAGGGGATTTTTGGAAGGATAATGTGGAATGGGGATATCCTTTGAAATGTAAATAAAGCAAATATCTAATAAAAAACAAAAATAAAAAAAGAAAAGAAAAGAATCAATGAAAGAGATGGTTCTGTGAGAATATCAATAAAGATAGACAAACCCATAGTCAAACTAAATAAAAGGCAGATAGGTTATCCAAATTTTGAATATCAGAATGAAAGGGAGGTAAAACAAAAGAAACTGAGAAAATCCAAAGAATTATGCTGCATTTTGCCTCCTCTTTATGGGGTGCCTAGTCCTGCAGTGAACTGATGTGCCAGGGTATGTTGATAAGCGGGGATGCCTCCCCCTTCTCACAAGAGAAGGGGATGGGGAATGAGGAGAGGGAATGTTGGGGGGGGGGCTGGGAGGAGGAGCTGATATAGTAATATAAAATGAATAAATAAATACATTAAAGAATTATTATTTCTCTATTTATTTTTGTATTTATCTATATGTTTTATATTATTATATTTTTGGTACTTGGTCCTATAATGTATCTGAAGTTGGCTTCAAACACATGATCTTTTTTGGCCTTTCCAGTGCTGGTTTGTTAACTTATACAACATTGTACTGGCTGGTTTTGTATGTCAACTTGACATAGGCTGGAGTTATCAGAGAAAGGAGCTTCAGTTGGCAAAGTGCCTCCATGAGATACAGCTGTGGGGCATTTTCTCAATTTGTGATCAAGGAGGGAGTGCCTCTTGTGGGTTGTACCACTACCATCTCTGGGCTGGTAGTTTTGGGTTCTATATGAGAGCAGGCTGAGCAAGCCAGGGAAAGCAAGTCAGTAAGGACCATCCCTCCATGGCCTCCGCATCAGCTTCTGCTTCCTGACCTGCTTGAGTTCCAGTTCTGACTTCCTTTAGTAATGAACAGCAGTGTGGAAGTGTAAGCTCAATAAATCCTTTCCTTCCCAACTTGCTTCCTGGTCATGATGTTTGTACAGGAATAGAAACCCTGACTAAGACAAACCTAATCAAAGTACTGTGTGTGTGTGTTTGTGTGTGTGTGTGTGTGTGTGTGTGTGTGTGTGAGAGAGAGAGAGAGAGAGAGAGAGAGAGAGAGAGAGAATGTGATTTTTTTTCTAATTTTTATCTTTCCTTTTATTGAAAATAATTTTTTCTTACATATCAAAATGATATCGTGATTGTGGTTCTCCTCCACTATTCATACCAGAACCTTCCCGTCTCCCCTCAAATTTGGATACATTCCGTTAATATTTCTCATTAGAAAACAAAAAAAGACTGTTGAGAGATAACAAATTATACATAATACAATAAGTTAAAGCAAAAAACAATGTATTACAGTTGGACAAGGCAAACAAACAGAAGCATCATGGACCAAAGGAAGGCATGAGAATCAGAACCACACTTGTTCACATACTCAGAAATCCTTAAAATCACTAAAGTAGAAGCCATGATATTTATTCAGTTGACATGCTACAGAACAATGCAAACTCTCTTCATGCTGTTACAGTTTCTGTCAGCTTCTATAAACCTTGCTTATGTTGATTTAGAAGGCCTTGCATTATCATTGTGCCACAACTTCTTTCTACTGTACATTAAAGATATTTTCAATGTTGAATTTCACCAATTTTTGAAGGTTAAAATATTTTAAATGCATTTTAATTATAAGCAATAATATTATAGAACTATTCTTTGTGTTCATCAACTTTATTTTATTGTGATACATAGATATTTCATATATGTCTAGCTGATTTCTTAAATATGATTTATCTCTTATTAGCCTGTAAAAGCTGATATCAAATTAAGTATTATTAGAATGGATAAATTTTAAATAATATTAGTAGATTTATCTAGTTATTTGTTTATTCTCTTTTCTTGTCAAGTCATGAGTCAGGTAGTCATAAGACTTCTTACAAATGAGAATAGAACATAACTGTCAATTTTATGAATAACTCAAGCTGTTGCCTGAAGGACAATTGAATTATTACCAGAAATTATTTGTAGATGAAAACAGCTTCTTTTCTGAGTAAAATAACTTCACAATTTAACCTGAACATAATGATCTATGAGTTATTTATTAGAATATATGTGAGTATAAATTTGAATAAAAAATGTTTTTTTGATATTTTATTTATTTACATTTCAAATTTATATCCTTTCCTGGTTTCTCCTCTGGAAACCCCCACCACATCCCATCCTCCCTACCCCTGCTTCTATGAGTGTGCTCCCCCACCAATCTACCCACTCCCCTTTCCCCACTATGGCATTCCCCAGCACTGGGGCATCAAGCCTTCACAGGACCAAAGGCCTCTCTTCCCATTGAGGTGGTACAAGGCTATCCTCTGCTACTTATATGACTGGAGCCATGGGTCCCTCTTTGTTTGATGGTTTAGTTCCTTGAAGCTCTGAGGGTCTGGTAATAAATAAATAAATAAATAAAATTATTGTTCTTTCTATGGGTTGCAAACCCCTTCAGCTACTTCAGTCCTTTCTTTAAGTCCTCCATTGGTGATTCCATGCTGTCTAATTGTAGGCTACAGGCATTTGCCTCTAATTTATCAGGCTCTGGCAGAGCATCTCAGGAGAAAGGTAAATCAGGTTCCTGTCAGCAAGCATTTCTTGGCATCCGAAATACTATCTGGGTTTGGTGTCTGTATATGAGATGGGTGCCCAGGTGGGGCAGTCTCTGGATGGCCTTTCCTCCAGTCTCTGCTCCACATATTGTCTTTGTATTTCTTCCCTTGAATATTTTGTTTCTCCTTCCAGGAAGGACTGAAGCATTCACACTTTGGTCTTCCTTTTTCTTGAGCTTCATGTGGTCTATAAATTTTATCTTGGGTATTCCGAGCCTCCAGGCTAATATTCATTTTTCAGTGAGTGCATACCATGTGTGTTCTTTGTGACTGGGTTACCTCACTCAGGATAATATTTTCTAATTCCATCAATTTGCCTAAGAATTTCATGAAGTCATTGTTTTTAATAGCTGTGAAGTATTTCATTGTGTAAATGTATCACATTTTCTGTATCCATTCGTCTGTTGAAGGACACCTGGGTTCATTCCAGGTTCTGGCTAGTATAAATAAGGCTGCTACAAACAGAATGGAGCATGTGACCTTCTTTTATGTTCAAACATATTTGGGATGTATGCTCAGGGAAGGAATAGCCAGGTCCTTGGGTAGTACTATGTCCAATTTTCCAAGGAACTGCCAGACTGATTTCAACAGTGGTTGTATCAACTTGCAGTCCCACCAGCAATGGAAGAATGTTCCTCTTTCTCTGTGTCCTCACTAGCATCTGTGGTTACCTGAGTTTTTTGATCTTAATCATTCTCTCTAGTGTGAGGTGGAATCTCAGGGTTGTTTTGGTTTGCATTTACTTCATGACTAAGAATATTGTACATTTTTTTAGGTGCTTCTCAGCCATTCAATATTCCTCAGTTGAGAATTCTTTGTTTAGCTCTGTACCCCATTTTTAATAGGGTTATTTGGTTCTCTGGAGCCTAACTTTTTGAGCTCTCTGTATATATTTGATATTAGCCTTCCATCAGATGTAGGATTGGTAAAGACCTTTTCCCAATATGCTGGTCTGGTTGCCATTTTGCCCTATAGACAGTGCCCTTTGCCTTACAGAAACTTTGTAATTTTATGAGGCCCAATTGTCAATTCTTGATCTCAGAGCACAAGCTATTGGTGTTCTATTCAGTAAAATTTCCCCTATGCTCATGTGTTCGAGGCTTTTCCTGTTTCTCTTCTATTAATTTCAGTGTATCCATTTTTATGTGGAGATCCTTGATCCACATTGACTTGAGCTTTGTACAGGAGATAAGAATGGATTGATTTCCATTCTTCTACATGTTGACTGCTAGTTGAACCAGCATCATTTGTTGAAAATACTGTCTTTTTCATTGGATGGGTTTAGCTCCTTTGTTAAAAGTAAAGTGCCCATAGCTGTGTGTGTTCTTTTCTGGGTCTTCAATTCTATTCCATTGATCTACCTGCCTGTCACTGTACCAATACCATGAAGTTTTTATCACAAATGCTCTGTAGTATAGCTTGAGGTGAGGGATGTTGATTCTGTTAGAAGTTTGTTTACTGTTGAGAATAGTTTTTACTATACTGGGTCATTTGTTATTCCAGATGAATTTGGAAATTGCATTTTCTAACTGTGAACAATTGAGTTGGAATTTTGATGGGGATTGCATTGAATCTGTAGATTGCTTCTGGCAGGATGGCCATTTTTAATATATTAATACTGTCAATCCAGGAGCGTGGGAGATCTTTTCATCTTCTGATGTCTTCTTCAATTACTTTCTTCAGAGACTTGAAGTTCTTGTTGTCAGATCTTTCACTTGTTTGGTTAGAGACATAAAAAGATATTTTATGTTATTTCTGACTATTGTATAGGGAATCATTTCCCTAATTTCTTTCATACCGGTTTATTCTTTGAATACAGGAAGGCTACTCATTTGTTTGAGTGACTTTCATATCTGGACACTTTTCTGTAATTATTTATCAGACATAGAATTTCTCTGGTGGAATATTTGGGCTGACTTTAGTATACCACCTGGAAATAGTGATAGATTGACTTCTTGCTTTCTAATTTGTATCACTATTACCTCTCTTTTTTTCCAATTGCTCTAGCTAGAGCTTCAAATACTATATTAAATAGAAAGGGAGACAGTGGATAGCCTTGTCAAGCCCCTGAGTTTAGTGGCCTTGCTTCAAGTTTTTCTCCATTCACATTGATGTTGGCTACTGGTTTGCTGAATACTGCTTTCACTATGTTTAGTTATGGGCCTTGAATTCCTGATCTTTTCAAGACTTTTAACGTTAAGGGATGCTGAATTTTGTTAAATTCTTTTTCAGCATCTAATAAAATGATCATGTCGTTTTTGTTCTTTGAGTTTGTTTATGTAGTAGATTACATTGATGATATATTAAACCATCCCTGCATCCCTGGGATGAAGCCTACTTGATCATGATGAATGATCCTTTTGGTGAGTTCTTAGATTCAGTTTGCAAGAATTTGTGTAGTTTTGCATCAAACTCATAGGGGAAACTGTCAAGTTCTCTTGCTTTGTTGGGTCTTTGTGTGGTTTTGGTATCAGCATAATTGTGGCTTCATAGAAGGGAATTGAGCAGTGTTCCTTCTGTTTCTATTTTGTGGAATAGTTTGAAGAGTATTGGTATTAGGTCTTTTTTGAAGGTCTAATAGAACACTGCACTAAACCCATCTGGACCTGGGAATTTTTTGTTTGGGAGAATTTTAATGAATGTTTTTATTTCTTTAGGGGTTATGGGACTGTTTATTTGATCCTGATTTAACTATGGTAAGTGTACCTATCTAGAAACTTGTCCATATCATCCAAATTTTCCAGTTTTCTTGAGTATAGGGTTTTGAAGTGGGATCTATGATTTTTTTTTAATTTCCTCTGTTTCCATTGATATTTCTCCATTTTCATTTCTAATTTTCTTTATTTAGATACTGTCTCTGTGCCCTCTGATGTATCTGGCTAAGGGTTAATATATTTTGTTGATTTTTTTCAAAGAACCAGATCTTGGTTTTGTTGATAATTTGTGTAGTTCTTTTTGTTTCTACTTGGTTGATTTCAGCCCTGAGTTTATTTCCTGCTGTCTACTCCTCTTGGGTGCACTTGCTTCGTTTTGTTCTAGAGCTTTCAGGTGCTGTTAAGCACCTAGTGTATGTTCTCTCCAGTTTATATTTGGAGACACTCAGAGCTATGAGTTTTTCTCTTAGCACTGCTTTCATCGTGTTCCATATGTTTGGGTATGTAGTACCTTCATTTTCATTAAATTCTAAAATGTTTTAATTTCTTTACTTTATTTCTTCCTTGACCAAATTATCACTAAGTAGGGTGTGGTTCAGCTTTCATGTGTATGTGGGCTTTCTTTTGTTTTATTGTTACTGAAGACCAGCCTTAGTCAGCGGTGATCATAGGATAGGATTCATGGGATTATTTCACTCTTCTTATTTCTGTTGAGTCCTATTTTGTGACTGATTACATGATCAGTTTTGGAGAAGGTACCATGAGGTGATAAGAAGAATGTCTATTCTTTTCTTTTAGTATGAAAAGTTCTATTGATGTTTGTTAAATGCACTCAGTCTATAACTTCTGTTAGTTTCATTTGCCTCTCTTTAATTTGTGTTTCTATGATCTCTCCATTGATGAGAGTGGGGTGTTGAAGTCTCCCACTATTATTGTGTGAGGTACAATGTGTGCTTTGAGCTTGAGTAAAGTTCCTTTTATGAATGTGACTGCTCTTGCATTTGGAGCATAGACATTCAGAATTGAGAGTTCTTGGTAGATTTTTACTTTGATAACTAGGAAGTGTCCTTCCTCATTCTTTTTGATAACTTGTGTTTGGAAGTGAATTTTATTCTTTATTAGAATGGTTACTTCACTTTGTTTCTTGGGACCACTTGCTTGAAAAATTGTTTTCTAACCATTTGCTCTGAGGTAGTGTGTGTCTTTGACATTGAGGTGCATTTCTCGTATGCAGCAAAATTCTGGGTCCTGTTTACATATCCAGTCTGTTAGTCTATGTCTTTTTAGTGTGGAATTGACTCCAATGATGTTAAGAGATATTAAGAAACAGTGATTGTTGTTTCCTATTATTATTCATGTCAATTTTATGTTTGTGTGACTATCTTCTTTTGGGTTTGTTGAAAGAAGATTATTTTCTTCTTTTTCTAGGGTGTTGTTTCTCTCCTTGTGTTGGAATTTTCCATCTATTATCCTTTGTAGGGCTGGGTTTATGGAAAGATACTGTGTAAATTTGGTTTTGTCATGGAATACATTGGCTTGTACATCTATGGTAATTGAGTTTTTGTTTTCTCCTAGGGTCTATATGATATCTGTCCAGGATCTTCTAGCTTTCATAATCTCTGGTGTGAAGTCTAGTATAAATTGATAGGTCTGCCTTTATATGTTTCTTGACCTATTTCTTTTACTGCTTTTAATATTCTTTCTTTGTTTTGTGCATTTGATATTTTGACTATTATGTGATAGGTGGAATTTCTTTTCTGGTCCAATATATTTGGAGCTCTGTAGGTTTCTTGTATATTCATGAACATCTCTCTATTTAGGTTAGGGAAATTTTCTTCTACAATTTTGCTGAAAATATTTACTGTCCCTTTAATTTGGGAATCTTCACTCTCTTCTATACCTATTATCCTTAGGTTTGGTCTTCTCTTTGTGCCCTGGATTTTCTGAATGTTTGGGTTCAGGAGATTTTTGCATTTTGTACTTTCTTTGACTTTTATCAATGTTTTCTATGGTATCTTCTGCACCTGTGGTTCTTGTTTCTATCTTTTGTATTTTATTGGTGATACTTAAATCTGTGACTCCTGATCTTTTCTATAGTTTTTCTATCTCCAGGGTTGTCTCCCTTTGTGATTTCTTAATTGTTTCAATTTTTAGATCCTTGATGCTTTTCTTCAATTCCTTCACCTTTTTGGTTGTATTTTCCTGTAATTCTCTAAGGGATTTTTGTGTTTCCTCTTTAAGGGCTTCTACCTGTTTACCTGTGTTCTCATGTATTTCTTTAAGGGAGGTATGAATGTCCTTCTTAAAGTCCCCTAATATCATCATGAGAATCGATTTTAAATCAGAGTCTTGCTTTTCATGTTTGTTGAGGTATCAGGGGTTTCTTGTGGTGGGAGAACTGGGTTCTAATGATATCAAGAACCCTTGGATTCTGTTGATTATGTTCTTGCCCTTGCCTCTTGCCATCTGCTTATCTGTGGTATTAGCTGGCCTTTCTGCCTCTGACTGTGGCTTGTTCCTCCTTCAAACCTGTGTATCAGTACTACTTTAAGATCAGAACTCTCTGAGAAAAATTTGGGTATGGAGAGCTGTGGCACAGGTTCAGCTTCATGGTGCAGACAGAAACTGGAAGGATCCTGTCCTAGGCTTTTCCATGTTTCCTGTATCCTGATGGCTCTGGGTGAGTCTGTCTTGGGCCAGGAATTTAAGCAGAAGTGGTGATCTTACCTGTCCTCACAGGCAGTTTGGCACTCCTGGGAGACCAGTTCTCTACCAGCAGTATTTTGATATGGAGCACTGTGGCACAGGAACAACTCCGGGCACTGTGGGACATGATCAGTTCTTGGCATAGATAGAAACAGGAAGTCTCCTGTTTCAGGCTGCTCCTCCATTCCTGTTCCCTGAAGGTTCCAGGTGCATCCCTCGGAGCAGAAGTGGTGGTCTTACCCGTGCTCACAGGCTTGTCTGCACTGCTGTGAGACCAGCTCTCTCCCAGTGGTATGTGGGTTTGATGTACTGTGGCACAGGATCAGCTCTGGGTGTAGACAGAAACCGGAAGGCAACAAAAGATTCTTTATTGAAAAAGATATAGGACTGTTAAGATATACTATTTTGAGTGACCAAGTAATAAATGGAAAAATCTGCAATAATATTTGAATCCTGAAACTAAATAAAATAAAAGTACACACACTAAATCTAGGACTACAATCTAACTACTATGATGACTTGCAAAAAGCAAACAAGTCAATGACTTCAAAATATGTGGAAACAGAAATGCTAAAATGCTAAAACCAGAAAACTGGTGAATACAAGGAAAGGAATAGTAAAAGCAGCTAAAATAAATAATATATAAATTAAAAATATACAGGATCTGAGAAATTTATTGTTGCAATTTGAAAATACCATTAAAATCAAGAATCCTCCAGCTTCATATCCAAAATTTAAATTAGCAAACAACAATATTCCAACAAAACAAAAATAATAAACATAGCTGAGGACTTTTAATGCACAACTGTTAATAGAATTCTTTCTTAGCATTCAGAAGACCATGAGTTGAATCAGATGTGTCACAAAATTTTATCTGTTTATACTCACCTGTAATCCCAGAACTAGAAAGTTAGAGGCAGGAAGGTCATGAGTTCATGCCCAAGCATAAATTTTTAATTTTTAGTAAATACTAAAAATAGACAGCAAATAAAAGTGCCAGCCATAAGGGATTAGTGAGTAAGCAGTGTTTAGTTAAGCACAATATTAGTGTTTGCAAGTATTTGTGAAATAATATACCTAGTATTTTGGCATTGGTTTTCCAATTAGAATTCATATTGACAAAACTTGTGTTTTGTCACATATATAGTGTCACATAGGATGTAGAATTCAGGAGTATGCAGTACACAGATAATCTCTGAGGCAAACTATTACCTACATTGTCTCAAATGACTAACTGGGCTTGATTTGAACACATAAAATCATAGATGCTTTAAAGGGCATACCTGAACTACACCATGAATTCAAGGAATGGTTTGGAACCTTAATGAGACTCTGTCTTAATATAAAACATGTGTAAGAACAGCAGAAACTCAAGCCAGGTCATATTATAGTAGGGAGTCTGTTTACTTAATGCTGTAGTATCTGATAAAAATTATCCAGGAATATACTAGTAGCACAATTTGAATTTACTTTTTTAATAAAAAGAACCAATAAGTTGATTAGGTAGTGAATAACATTGGTTTGATGAAGTTAGCTGGAGGAAGAATATGATCAAAACACATCATGCAAAACACTACAAAAAAGGGAAATAAAATTCAAAGTGTAATAATAATATAAAGTACTAAGAAAATAACTTAGTGGCAGAAATTTGCACAGCATGTCCTGGATTGATCACCTAGCATCTATCGGTAAATAAACAAACAAACAAAAAATAAATAAATACAATTTTGAAATATATATATATATTTGATAATTTATTTTTATTGATTAAATTAAAGGAATATGGAATTATTGAATACAAGGATATATTAGGCCATTTCACAGGAAAGTAGTAATGAAACTCTCTTGTAAAAGTATTATTCAAATAAGAGCAGACAAATAAATTCCTATCAACAAAATGAGTATTTTTTAATTAACTTCATATTTTTTTCCCCATTTATTTGCTTTTGTTTTTGTTTTATTAATCATTTTATTCTTTTACTTTTCAAATGATATCGCCCTTCCCAGGTACCTCTCCAACACCCCCATTTTATCCCCCTGACTATGCCCCTCCCCTTTGCCTCTATGAGGATGTGCCACCACCAATTCACCCATTCCTGCCTCAGTCATCTAGCATGTCCCTGTGCTGGGGCATCAAGCATCCCTCAGTTTCTATTGATACCAGACAAGGCATATGTATCTGGAGCCCTGGTTCCCTCCATGTATAGTCTGGTTGGTGGTTTATTCACTTGGAGTTCTGAGTGGACTAGTTGATATTTTCTTTTTATGGAGTTGCAATACCCTTTAGCTCCTTCAGTCCTTCCCCTACTTCTTCCATTCGGGTTCCAGGGCTCAGTCCGTTTGTTGGCTGTAAGTATCTACATTTGTATTGGTCAGGTGCTGGTAGAACCTCTCAGGGAACAGCCATATCTGGCTTCCATCAGCAAAGTAGTTTTGACATCAGAAATAGTGTGGGGGGTTGTTGTCTGCAGATGGGATGGATCACTGGGTGAGGAGGTCTCAGATGGCCTATTCTTCAGTATCTGTTCCATTTTTTTATCCTGTCTTTCCTTAGGACAGGAACATTTTTGGGTTTAAAATACTGAGATACATGGGTGGCTCTATCCCTCAGCTGGGGGCCATGACTATCTACTGGAGGTAGTCTCTACAGGTCATTTATCCACTTTGATGTGTATTTCAGCTAAAGTCATTCCATTGGAGCCTCTTGTTTTGCTGGGGTCTAGAACTTTCTGGTGACTACTCCAGTTCCCCATCCCCCTCTGCTACATGTTTCTATTCAATTTTCTGATTCTCTGTCCTCTCCTGTCCCTCCTAATACTGTTCCTTCCTCCCCTTTTTCCATCCTCCTTCTCTCTTTCTCCCTGTTCTCTATCTCCCTCTAGTTCCTGTATTATTTTGTTCTGCTTTCTATGTAAGATTGAAGCATCTATACTTTGTCTTCCATCTTCTTAAGCTGCATATGGTTTGTATCAAGGATATTCTGAGTTTTTGGGCTAAAATCCGTTTATCAGTGAGTGCAAACCTTGTGTTTTCTTTTGTGTCTGGGTTACCTCACTCAGGATGATATTTTTCTAGTTCCATCCATTTGCCTCCAGATTTCATGAAATCCTTGTTTTTAATGGATGTATAGTACTCCATTGTGTCCCTTGTGTAAATGTAACACAATTTTTGTATTTATTCTTCTGTTAAGGAACACCTGAGCTATTGGAGAATTGTTCTTTCATTCCCTGTGGAAAAAAATGAGTTGAAATTTGATGATGATTGCATTGAATCTGTAGATTACTTTTGGTAAGATGTCCATTTTTAATATGTTAACTCTGATGCTCCATGAGCATGGGAGATCTTTTCACAATCTGAGGTCTTTTTCAATTACTTTCTTCAGAGACTTGAAATTTTTGTTATACAGATTTTTCACTTGCTTGGTTAGTGTAACAACAAGGTATTTTATATTATTTGTGAATATTCTGAAGTGTGTCATTTCCCTAATTTTCTTCTCATCCCATTTATCCTTTGAGTAGAGGAGGGTTGCTGATTTATTTGAGTTAATTTTATTCCCAGCCACTTCCCTGAGTTTGAGTTGTTTATCAAGTTTAGGAGTTCTCTGGTGGAATTTTTGAGGTCACTTAAGTATACTATCATATCATCTGCAAATAGTAATATTTTGGAACTCCTTCCTTTCCTGTTTGTATCTCTTTGACCTCCTTTTGTTATCTAATTGCTCTGGCTAGAACTTCACATACTATATTGTGCAGATGGGGGAGAGTAGGCAGTCCTGTCTCATTTCTAATTTTAGGGGATTGCATCAAATTTCTCTCCATTTAGTTTGATGTTGGCTATTGGTTTGCTATATATGGCTTTTGTTATGTGTAAGTATGGCCCTTGAATTTCTGATGACTCTAATACTTTTAACATGTAGTGGTATTCTATTTTGTCAAAGACTTTTTCAGAATGTAATGAATTAATCATGTTTTTTTTCCTTTGAGTGTGTTTATATAGTGGGTTACATTGATGGATTTCTGTATATTGAACCATCACTGCACCTATTTAATGAAGCCAAGTTTTCCATGTTGTATGATGGTATTGATATATTCTTAGATTTGGTTTGCAAGAATTTTATTGATTATATTTTTGTCAAAGTTCATGAGAGAAATTGTTCTGAATTTCTTTTCCTTTGTTGGGTCTCTGTGTGGTTCAGGTGTCAGTGTAAACATGGCTTCAAAGAACGTATTGGGTAGTGTGCATTTTGTTTCTATTTTGAAGTATAGTTTGAGAACTATTGGTATCAGGTCTTCTTTAAAGTTCTGATAGAAATATGCATTGAAATGATCTGGTTTTGGGCTTCTCTTCATCAGGAGAGTTTTAATGAAGGCTTTTCTTTCTTTAGGAATTATGGGACTGTTCAGATGGTTTATCTGATCCTGATTTAACTTTGATATTTTTTATCTTTCTAGAAAATCATCCATTTCATATAGGTTTTCCAGTTTTGTTGAGTATAGGCTTTCGTAGTAGGATCTGATGATTTTTTTTAAATTTTCTCAGTTTCTGTTGTTATGTCTGTGTTTTCATTTCTGATTTTGATAATTTGGATACTGTCTCTGTGCCCTCTGGTTAGTCTACATAAGGGAAAATCTATCTTTTTTATCTTTTGAAGAACCAGATCCTGGTTTTATTGAATCTTTGTATGGTTCTCCTTGTTTCTACTTTGTTGATTTCAGCCCTAAGTTTGATTATTTCCTGCTTTCTACTTTTTTTGGGTGTATTTGCTTCTTTTTGTTCTCTAGCTAAGATGTGCTGTTAAGCTGCTAATGTATCTTCTCTCAATTTCTTTATGGATGCACTCAGAGCTGTGAGTTTTCCTCTTAGTACTGCTTTTATTGTGTCCTATAAGTTTGGGTATGTTGTGCCTTCATTTTTTTTATTAAATTCTAAATTGTCTTTAGTTTCTTTATTTCTTCCCTCACCAAGCTGTCATTTATTAGAACATTGTTCACCTTCCATATGTATGTGGGCATCCTCTTCTTTTGTTGTTATTGGAGACCAGCCTTATTTCAAGTTGATCTGATAAGACGCATTATCAGATTATTTCAATCTTTCTGTATCAGATGAGGCTTGCTGTACGTCTGATTATATGGTCAATTTTAGAGAAAGTGGCATGAGGCGCAGTGAAGAAGGTATATTCTTTCATTGTAGGGAGAAATTTTCTGTAGATATTTCTTAAATACATTTGGTCCATAACTTCTATTAGTTTCACTGTGTCTGTCTTTAGTTTCTGTTTCTATGTTCTGTCTGTTGGTGAGAGTGGGGTGTTGAAGTCTCCCACAATTTTTGTGTGAGGTTCAATGCATGCTTTGGGTTTTCATAATTTATTTTTTTTTTTTACAAACCTAGGAAATCTGAACCACACTACACTGACTATAGGCAGCTCAATACATCTTTCCCACCTTATTCTGTTCTAAAGTTTGTCCAGTTATTTTCTCTCCTTGTGTTGGAGATTTCCTTAATTTTTTACTCTGTAAGCCTGAATTGGTGGAAAGATATTTTTTGAATTTGGTTTTATAATGGATTTTATTGGTTTCTGCATCTTTGGCAGTAGAGAGTTTTGCTGGGTATACTAGCCTGGGCTGGCATTTTGTTCTTTTACTCTCTTCATGATAACTGCTCAAGATCTTCTGGCTTTTAGAGTCTCTGTTGTGGAATCTGGTGTAATTCTGATATGTTTGCCTTTATATATTACTTGTCCTTTTTCCCTTTTCTCTTTTAATATTCTTTGTTTGTTCCCAGCATATGGTATTTTGATTATTATGTTATGGGATTTATCTCTTTTCTGGTCCAATGTATTTGGTGTTCTGAAAATTTCTTGTATGTTTATTGGCATCTCTTCCTTTAAGCTAGGGAAAATTTCTTCTCTAATATTTTTGAAGATGTCTAGTAGCACTTTGAGTTGGGAGTCTTCACTCTCTTCTATATTTCTTATTCTTAGGTTTAGTCTTTTCTTTTTTTTTTTTTTCTGTAGTTCTTAAATTTTTGAGTTGGGAGCTTTTTGTTCTTTTGTATTTTCTTTGACTCTTGTGTCATTGTATTTTATGGTATCTTCTTTGCCTGATATTTTCTTTTCTATCTCTTGCATTCTGTTGGTGATGCTTGCACCTCTTTCCTAGGTTTTTCTTCTCCAGGGTTGTCAGTCTCTCTCTTTTTTTCTTTCAATGTTTCTATTTCCATTTTTAGATCCTCAATGTTTTTGCTCAATTTCTTCTCCTGCTTGTTTGTGTTTTTCTGTATTTCTTTAAGAGATTTATAAGTTTCCTCTTTAAGGGCTTCTACTTGTTTACTGTGTTCTCTGTATTTCTTTAAGGGAGTTATTTATATCCTTTTTAAGACCCTCTATTTTATTCATGAAATGGGATTTTAGATCTTAATCTTGCTTTTCAGGTGTGTTGGAGTATCCAGGACTCACTGTGGTGGGAGAAGCATTGTTTTCTGTTGCTTAGGTTCTTGTACTTGCCTCTTTCTATCTGGTTTTCTCTAGTGTTAACTGGCTTTGTTGTCTCTGACTGGAGCCTGTCCTTCCTATGAGCCTGTGAACCTGTGGTTCTGTGATCCTGGTTGTGTCAGAACTCTTGGGAGTCCAGTTGTCACTGTGATTCTGTAATTCTGTGATCCTTGGATACTGAGATTTTGGGTTTGTCAGAACTCCTGGGAGTCAAGCTTCCTCTGGGTGATATAGGAGTGGGTGGGGAGCCAGAGCCCCAAGTCCTCTCCTAATGCTGGTGCAAAATAGAAGAAAGGCTCGGCAGGGGTTCCTGAGTTCCCTCAGTAACAGGGGGTTCCAGTTATGCTGGGTATTGGAGCAGATGTTGGGGCCTCACCTGTTATCCTGGGTATGTCAGAGCTCATGGGAATCAAGCTTCTTCTGTGTATTGTAGTAGTGGTCAGGGAGCCAGAGCTCTGGGTCTGCTCTAGGCACAGGTTCAAAGCAGAAGGGCACCAAAATGGGTATAAAGTGCTGGAGAAACTCAAGAAACAAATCCTGTTAATCTTTATCTATATAGACACGATTTTAAAAAACCTACTCCTAATTAAAATTTGCATATAATAAAACTATACTTTGACTTTTCTTTGATAATTTTTGTGACACCTGTAAAAGTAATGGAAATCTGACGATTATATAAATAATTTTTATTAGCTAATCTATTGTATGTCTGTTTATTTATTTTTTTACTTGTTTTTTAATTGAAAAAGGAATTAAAAATATTTTATGATAGAATTGAAGATTTACATGGGGAATATTTGTCATAAAATTGTAGAAAAATATAAAATAATATTAAAATTGAACATTATCGTGGAAAATTACAAATAAATTGGTAGGCATAAATATTTCTAAGTCAAAAGAAAGTGGAATTATAAACATTTTCTGATAAAATTGAAGATCTACAAGGGAAATATTTCTGATAAAATTCAAGAAATATATAGAAAAACATGTTAAGATTGACTATTTCATTGAAAAAATTATACCTATAAAATGGTAGGCATAAAAATATTCCTAAGTTGATTAAAAGTAGAATTATAAACATTTTCTGACAAAACTGAAGATTTACATGGAAAATATTTCTGATAGAATTGACGAAATATATAGGAAAATGTTAAAATTAAAGACTATCATGGAAAACAATACAGTTAAAATGATAGGCATAAAAACATTACTAAATTGAAAGGCGAATAACAAACATTTTCTTATAAAATTGAAGATTTACATGAAAAATATTTCTGTTAGACTATGTTATTTGTTGTGGAATTTAGTCCATTGATGTTAGAAGATATTAAGGAACAGTGATTGTTGCTTCCTGTTATATTTGATGTTATTTTTATGTTTGTGTGGTTACTTTCTTTTGGGTTTGTTGGAAAAAGATTACTTTCTTGCTTTTTCTAGGGTGTAGTTTCCCTCCTCCTGTTGGTGTTTTCCATCTATTATCCTTTGTAGGGTTGGATTTGTGGAAAGATATTGTATAAATTTGGTTTTATCATGGATAATCTTGGTTTCTCCATCTATGGTAATTGAGAGTTTTGCTGGGTATAGTATTTTGGGCTGGCATTTGTGTTCTCTTAGGCTCTGTATGAGATCTGCCCATGATCTTCCAGGTGAGAAGTCTGGTATAATTCTGATAGGGCTGCCTTTATAGGTTACTTGACATTTTTTCCCTTACTGCTTTTAATATTCTTTCTTTGTTTAGTGCATTTGGTGCTTTGATTATTATGTGCCGGGAGGACTTCTGGTCTGGTTCATTCTGTTTGGAGTTCTGTAGGCTTCTTGTATGTTCATGGACATCTCCTTCTTTAGGTTAGGAAAGTTTTGTTCTATAATTTTGTTGAAGATATTTACTAGCTATTTAAGTTGGAAATCTTCACTCTCTTCAATACCTACAATCTGTAGGTTTGGTCTTCTCATTGTGTCCTGGATTTCCTGGATGTTTTGGCTCAGGAGCTTTTTGCATTTTGCATTTTCTTTGACCATTGAGTCAATGTTTTCTATGATATCTTCAGCATTTGAGATTCTTTTTTCTATCTCTTGTATTCTGTTGTTGATGCTTGCATCTATGACTCCTGAATTCTTTCCAAGATTTTCTATCTCCAGAGATGTCTCACTTTGTGATTTCTTTTTTGTTTCTACTTCCATTTTTAGATTCTGGATGGTTTTGTTCAGCTCCTTCACTTTTTTGTTTGTGTTTTCCCATAATTCTTTAAGGGCTATTTGTGTTTCCTCTTTAAGGGTGTTTACCTTTTGACCTATGTTCTCCTGTATTTCTTTAATGGAGTTTTTATGTCCTTCTTGATGTCCTCTAACAGCATTGTGAGATGAGACTTTAAATCCAACTCTTGCTTTTCCGATGTGTTGGGGGTATCCGGGACTTGCTGTGGTGGGAGAACTGGGCTATGATGTTGCAAAGTTGCCTTGGTTTCTGTTGGTAGGGTTCTTGTGCTTGTCTTTCACCATCTGGTTATCTCTGATGTTAGTTGGTATTGCTGTCTCTGGCTGAAGCTTGTCGCTCCAATGGGCTTCTAAGCCTCTTTCTGTACTCCTGGGAGACCAACTCTCTTCTGGCAGGGTCAATGCACAGAAGGCTGTGGAGCTGTCTGGTTCCCTGATGCAAATGGTATCCAGAAGGGAAGACTCCTGTCCCAGCAGTTCCACATATGCTCTGTGCACTCCTAGCTGTTCCCCTCCAGCAAGTAGGTGGAGATATCACCTCTGCACTCAGAACTGAAATCTCTGCCAGGAGATCACTCTCTCCTGGTGGGCTAAGCACAGAAAGCTTTGGAACTGCCTGGTTTCCTGCTGCAGATGTCAGCCAGAAGGGAGTTTATTTTTATAATTTACAGAGAAAACAATATTAAGACTTTTTACTCCCTCAGAGATTGAAAAATACAAATTTTAATTAAAGTAGACTACTATTGACATCCATATATTTTATGTTAATGAATGTAAAAATTCAGCTCTAAGTTGTACATCTACATGTAACCATCACACTTAAAGCTCAGAGTACATGGCAAAAAATAGGACAGAAAAACTGTAATAGCCAATGACTTGATTTCCTACAATGAAATATTGTCTTCTAGACATAATAGTGATGTTGCACCCATCAAATCCCAACAAATACAGTTGTATTAAGAAAATCTGGGCTGGGCGGTAGTGGGAGGCAGAGGCAGGAGGATTTCTGAGTTCCAGCCCAGCCTGGTCTACAAAGTGAGTTCCAGGACAGCCAGGGCTACACAGAGAAACCCTGTCTCGAAAAACCAAAAAAAAAAAAAAAAAAAAAAAAAAAAAGAAAGAAAGAAAAAAGAAAATCTGAATAAGTTTCACACCAGTCAACATGTCACTGTAGATGCAGGAAATTTCACAGTGCCATACAATTAAATAAGGAACTATGAGCAATCAGTCCTGACTGAGGAGAATCAGTTTTCTACGGGGACATGACCTTTGATAGATTTTCCAATCCCAAGTGATCAATCCTAAACATATGTACATAAAATAATGGTTAATGGACTTTATAATGTAGAATAGTATATGAGTTTTACAAAGAATGAGAGTGACCAGAATTGTTAAAGGAGGGAGAACAATAACTGTAAATGAAATGCCTGCATTTTATAATGGATCAAATGTGAATGGCTACCTCCATAGTTTGAATATGTGGTCCACAATTTTTGGGCCTGTTTTAGAATGATTATTCATTGTGACCTTCTTGAATGGTATGCAACTGAGGGTAAGTGTGAGATTTCAAAAGCCATGCCTTCCAAGTTAGCTATCTCTACTCTTCCCCTGTCTCATTTTTCTTTCAATCATAAGTTGACTCTCAGCTACATCTTCAGCCCTGTTCTTGTCTGCCCATTACGATGGCACCCACCAAGATGATTATGAACTCACACTCTGTAAATGTGAGCCCCAATAACAACATTTTTGTAAGTTTCTTTACTAATGATGATTCTTTACGGCAACTAGAACAGTAACTAAGACACAAAAGACAGAATTCACTAAACTGTCTTTTATTTGGTGTAAGTCTAAAGATACTGTTATCATAACATTTTAAACCAAGTGCTTATATAATAATTTTTTATTATCAGAATTAATTTCTCTTGAAAGTCAGTGTGGTAAGGATTAGAAGTTGGAAAAGTAACAATGTGGTTCCCATTTCTCTGATCATGTTAATTTAGTTTATGTATTGCTTATATCCAAAATGAAAGGATGAAGAGCACAGAAACTGAAGATATATAAAGAATTGACAAGTTTAAATGAGCTGATATTTGTGTGTATATATATATATATATATATGTAAAGAATTTTGCAACAAAATTAGGGAAAATTCAGAAATGATAGAAAGTTATACTGCTCTTGTGTGAGACTGGAGATATAGAATGAATGAAGATATTTTAAGACTTATTTGTACAAAGACTTTGTTCTTAAAGAGAATTGCTGATTCAACTTTAAGATTATATATGTAAAATTGACCTAGTAACATTTTGCTCATCTAAAGTTTTACTAGTCTATGGATCTGGGAAAGTTTTACTAGTAAATAAAAAGAAAGACAATTTTTTTAAATAGTCCAGTGAGGTATAAGGAAATCTGAACTGTTTTCTAATTTATCAAACCTGTACAAAATTTTAAGCTTTAAACACTCAAAATTTAATGTGAGCAAATATTACATTAGCTCAAGTTAATACAAATTACTCTCTGAAACTTACATGACCTTTTACTATATTTTGTAGAAATTACAATTTATATACAATACCATTCACTTTGTCCAATTTATACTTTTAACAAAAACCCGAGTATATAAGTATACTACATGCATATTGTAGCTTCTAATAACACAAAATAATTATTAGATAGTAGAAAATAATTCTAGCATTAACCTTGTTTCAGAAACATACAAAGTCATCAGGCAGCAGAGAGTTCACTCACCCCCTTTTTAAATGCTCACTTTATTGACAAGATATGAAGCAATAGAAATAATTAATATTTGTATTTTTTTCAGGCAGATAATTTGCTAATCAAAATATTCAATTGTTATTTAATTGAAAAATTATTTATACACTCATGATGTAAATACATTCAAAAGATACTGAATTAACAGATGCAATTTTGCCTCTAGCTCACTAGATGGTATACAGTTCTTTCAAGAAATGTTTGTAACAATTAGCTTGCTGTCCAATAACAATGCTAAGACATATTTGCATATATTCATTTTTCTAAAATTGATATACATTTATAGAAATATGTCAAATATAAAACTTTCTACTGATATCTGATAAAATTTTGACTTTCTGTTTGATGTTAAAATATCATGCTTACTTTCAGCTTGTATTTTATTCCTATATTTATGACAGCATATATTGAATACTAAAGTTTTTATGAGTTAACAAGAAAAGCACAAACCTTAGATTTCTGACTCTCACATTTGTCACAGAGTATTGCTACATCTAATTTGAATAAACTTATCAAGCATATTATATTTAATAAACATTTGTGATGTTTACAATTTCAGACCATTCTGAATTTGTTAAAACATATAGATTAATATTATAAGCTAGTTATTCTGTAATTCCCAGAATTGTCAAAAATCAAAAAATAAAACAAAAAGAGAGCAAATTTACAAGTGACTTGGAAAACCTTAATCCCTTGAGTTATTTAGCTGAATAATTATGTCTTCCAATAGGAATGCCAGTGGGGAAAGTCTCAGTTTTCTTTAAATGACTCTCCACGGATAGTTGGACCATGTTCTAGTGAGTGTAGGAGTAACATAAATTGGACTGCTCCCCCTCCTTCTTCCTTATTCAATCAGGTCTATGATCTATTCATATATAATTAATGTTTAAAGATCATTCCATCAAAAAAAGTGAGACCCAAATTTTTCTTAAATGTTTATCATTTCAGAAAATTGTAGGTCATAAAAATGTAAAGAATTAAGATAATACAGAGTATTTTCATTCCTGTGTAGATAATCCAAATTGTAAAATAATCCAGAAAACAATGTCAATAGCATTCCATTTAGGACAGTTGAGGAGGAAGAAAAAAGTATAAAAATATGTACATATGAATGGGGTTTTCAAAACACAATCTGAGTAGAAAATATAAAAGGGTGGACTCCACCTAAGGCAATAATGAGAAAAATATAATGAGAAGAGCATATAATATATTGTAAAATCACCGGTTACAATCTAGTAGCAAATGTTGTTTATGAAGAAGAAAAAATAAATTAATCAGAAGCAAGTAATAACACTGGTCAGAATTGAAGCTGATGAAAGTGAAAACAAGAATCAATGTGAGAAGATTTGAAGGACGAAGAGATACTGAGTGAGCACAAAGAAAGATTTCCCAGACAAAAATGGTCAACATCACATTTGATCTCACAGCATTCATGACAGTAGTGGATGTCCCATGCAAATTAAAATCAGACAAAAATGTTATCATTGATAAGAAGAGGTATGTATGGACTCCCTCTCCTACTGAGGAGATATTAGTAACTGATAAACAGTGGGAGAGCAAGAGTCCATTTTCTTTGAAAGTGTGACTCTTGGTAGATGGACCATATAATTATTACAGATGAAATTGCTACGCTGAAGGTTCAAGTGAATAAAATGTGTTGAATATAGGTAAAATTACATGTACTATACATGAATCAATGAGACTAAAATACTTTGGTAATATTTGTCTTCAAGGAAATTTTCCAAAAATGTCTCAAAAATACTAGAACTATGAAGTAAATTCTGTCAATTCTGAGAACAGCCCACTATGGATAGTCATCTTATATTTCTATATATTAATGAAGAGTTTCTGGAAACTATTAAGAGCATAGCTAAACTTGAGAAGGCTTTCAGGAATCACTATTTAAAATAATGGTTACAGACACAGTACCAGTCAAGTATTTTCTCCCTACAATTGTAGACAACACCTAAAGCAAAGGAAAAAGAGACTTCCATTGTTCTATCTTCCCTTTCTATATAGTTTGTTATATAGTTTCTTACATAGTTTGTTCATTTGTTATATAGGTACTTGTGATATTCTTAGAAAGACAGACATTCATACAGAAAAATATGAGTGAATATACAAATATTCTCTGAAGCAGATAATAATGTGAAATGTAAATGTTTCTCAAAGATGAACAATAAAATATTCATAACAGAAAACTATCAAAAGACAGAAAGAGATTGTATACTTATAGATAGAAGACATAGATAAATATTTGAAATATGATTTCTTGAATTGTTACTAAAAGAAAATTATATTCATGAAACATTAATATAAGCATAAATGAATGATTCAAAAACTAAGACATAGTAAAATATTTCAAAGAAGAGCAAAACAGGATCAATTTTATGTACTTGACATGATAAAAAATATCTAATGGCCTATATGGAAAAATATTTTGACACTTCCTTATAAAATGAATAATATATTTACCATAAAAACAAGTAATTATGCATATAGGAATTTATTCTGTGAAATGACATTTTTTTTCTACTGATATCTGTAGAAGCCTTTGGACTATTTTAATACTGTAGCAAACACAAACTTTTTTTATCAGTATTTGGTCCATCCAAGCAATGGCATGGAGCTAATATGTTAAAACTAATAATATAAACAATAATTGGGATGTATCAGATGAGAAATACAATGAGTGATAAAGGACATTTGCAAAATACAAGCAATTTTATGGCTTAATTTGTGATGTATTCTGACAATGACGAAATTACAAAGCTATAAAAAAAATGAGCAGTTCATGGAAAAGTGTAGATAAGTACTACTGTGAAGGGAATCATGAGGAAAAAATATTGAATTTCATACAGTTTCCTACATATGTACTAAATCTGCATGTGCCATAACAGTTGTGAACTGATGAAGCTTTTAAAATTTATTAAAACTGATATAAAGAATGTAGAATATACTAATATCAGATACTATATTGTATAAAATGTACCTGAACATACTTCATGAGCATTTATGAGAACACTTTCATAATATTACTTCTTGCCAGGACATATGCATATATAAATGACAATAGACAAGGATAAATAACATAAAAGACACTATATATGATAAAAATCTGCTATTTTATATACATTCTAAAATTGTTTTTATACAAGTAGTTTTTATAGAGTAACTTCCAAATGAGGAAGGGATAAAATTCTTCCAGAAACCTTGTATTATAGAAAACAGTATCAGGTAAGAAATCACTCCACTCAAGTTCTAAGAGAAAGGGATCTAATAGATCATTAAAACAAAACATAACAACATGCTATTACCATTGATGTTTGGTGACAAATAAATATATCAGGTGGGAAGAACAACAGTACCATCATGAAAGCAGTGTGGGTAGTTATGGTTAGAGAGCAGTCTGTGTAACAAAGGACAGAGAGCAGTGTATGAAGACAAGAGGACCTCTTCTTATTTTATTGGATATTTTATTTATTTACATTTCAAATGTTACCCCCTTCCCTCGTCTCCCTTCCGGAAACCACCTATTCCATACTACAACCCCTAATTCTATGATAGTGTGCAATCACCCATCCACTCCTGCCCCCCCCCCCGGCATTCCCATACACTGGGGCTTCAAGCTTTCACAGGATCAAGGGTCTCTCTACCTATTGATGTCCTACAAATCCATCCTCTGCTACATATATAGCTGAAGCCATGAGTCTCTCCATGTATACACTTTTATTGGAGATTTAGTTTCTGGGAGCTCGGGGTGGGGGAGGGCGTCTTGCTGGTTGATACTGTTGTTCTTCCTATGGGTTGCAAACCCCTTTGGCTCCTTAAGTACATTATCCACTCCATTGGGAAGCACATGCTCAGTGCAATGGTTGGCTGTGAACATCTGCTTCTGTATATGTCATGCTCTGGTTTGGCCTCTCAGGAGACAGCTATAACAAGCTCCTGTCACCAAGCACTTCTTGGCATCTGCAATAGTGTCTGTGTTTGGTGTCTTGTAAATGGGATGGATCCCCAGGGTGAGCAGTATTTGGATGGTCTTTCTCTCTCTGCTCCACACGTTGTCTCTGTATTTCTACACTTGAGCATTTTGTTCCTCTTTCCAAGAAGGACAGAAGCATCCACATTTTGGTCTTCCTTCTGCTTGGGCTTCATGTGTTCTGTGAATTGTATTTTGTGTATTCTGAGCTTTGAGACTAGTATCCACTTATCAATGAGTGTATACCATGTGTATTCTTTTGTGACTGAGTTACCTCACTGAGAATGATATTTTTTGATTCCATCCATTTGCCTAAGAATTTCACGAATTCATTGTTTTTAATAGCTGAGTGGTATTCCATTGTATAATTGTACCACATTTTCTGTATCTATTACTCTTGGCAGACATCTGTATTCTTTCAGTGTTCTGGCTATTATAAATAATGTTACTGTAAACATAGTGGAGCATGTGTCCTTGTTATATGTTGGAGCATCTTTTGAGTATAAGCTCAGGAGTGATATAGCTGGGTCCTCAGGTAGTACTATGTCCATTTTTCTGAGGAACTGCTGGACTTATTTCCAGAGTGATTGTACTAGCTTGCAATCCAACCAAATATGGAGGTGTGTTTCTCTTTCTCCATATCCTTGTCAGCATCTGCTGTCACCTGAATTTTTGATGTTAGCCATTCTAACTTGTATGAGGTGGAATCTCAAGTTTATTTTGATTTGCATTTCCCTGATGACTAAAGATGTTGAACATTTCTTTAGATGCTTCACAGCCATTTGGAATTCCACAGGTGCGAATTCTTTGTTTAGCTCTATAGCCCATATGTATAGGATTATATATAGGGTTATTTGGTTCTCTAGAGTCTAACTTCTTGAATTCTTTGTGTATATTGGATAATATTGCATATATTGGATAACGTTGTGTATATTGGTCAGATATGGGATTGGTAAAGATCTTTCCCCAATATGTTGGTTGCTGTTTTATCCTATTGACTGTTTCCTTTGTCTTATAGAAGTTTTGCAATTTTATGAGGTCCTATTTGACGATTGTTGATCTTAGAGCATATGCCATTGGTGTTCCGTTCAGAAAAATTTCCCTTGTGCACATGTATATAAGACTCTTACATACTTTCTCTATTAGTATCAGTGTATCTGGTTTTATGTGGAGGTATTTGATCCACTTTGACTTGAGTTTTGTACCAGAGATGAGAATGGAATGATTTGTCATAGATCAAGTGACCACAGGTGTGTGGGTTCATTTCTGGGTCTTAAAATCTACTCCATTGATCTACTTGCCTGTCACTGTAACAATACCATGCAGATTTTAACCACAATTGCTCTGTAGTGAAGCTTGAGTTCAGGGATAGTGATTCCACCACAAGTTCTTTTATTGCTGACAATAATTTTCACTATTCTGGGATTTTTGTTATCCCAGATGAATTTGCAATTTAGTCGTTCTTGCTCTATGAAGAATTGAGTTGGAATTTTGATGGGGATTGTATTGAATCTGTATATTACTTTTGGCAAGATGTCCACTTTTACTATATTAATCCTGCCAATCCATGAGCATGGGAGATTTTTCTGTCCTCTGATGTCTTCTTTGATTTCTTTCTTTAGAGACTCGAAGTTCTTGTCATACAGATCTTTCACTGGTTTAGTTAGAGTCACACCAAGGTATTTTATATTATTTTTGACTATTGTGGAGGGAGTTGTTTCTCTAATTTCTTTCTCAACCTGTTTATTTTTTGAGTAGAGGAAGGGCACTGATTTGTTTGATTTAATTTTATATCCAGTCACTTTGCTGAAGTTGTTTATCAGGGTCAGGAGTTCTCTGGTGGAATTTGGGGGCCACTTAGGTATACCATCATATCATCTGCAAATAATGATATTTTGATTTCTTCCTTTTCAATTTGTATCCCCTTTTCTTCATTCTGTTGTCTAATTGCTCTGGCTAGTACTTTGAGTACTACATTGAATAGGTATGGAGAGAGATGATCCAACATGTAATAAGGACACATGCTCCATTATGTTCATAGCAGCCTTATTTATAATTGCCAAAAGCTGGAAAGAACCCAGCTGTTCCTCAGCAGAGGAATGCATATAGAAAATGTAGTACATTTACATAATGGAATACTACTCAGCTATTAAAAACAATGAATTCATGAAATTCTTAGGCAAATGAATGGAACTAGAAAATATCATCATGAGTGAGGTAGCCTAATCATAAAAAAAAAAAACCACACACACACTGCACTCACTGATAAATAGATATTAGCCCAGACGCTTGAAATACCAAGATACAATTCATAGATCAAACAAAGCTCAAGAAGGAAAACCAAAGTGTGGATACTTTTGTCCTTCTTAGAAGGGCAAACAAAATATCCATGGGAGGAGATACAGAGACAAAGTGTGGAGCAGAGACTGAAGGAAAGACCATCCGGAGACTGCCCCTCCTGGGATCCCATCCCATATAGAGTCACCAAACGCAGACACTATTGTGGATGCCAACAAGCACTTGCTATCAGGAACCTGCTATAGCTATCTCCTGAGAGGATCTGCCAGTACCTGACAAAAACAGAGGTGGGTTTTCTCAGCCAACCATTGGACTGAGCACAGGGTCCCCAATGGAGGAGCTAGAGAAAGGACCCAAGGAGCTGAAATAGCTTGCAGCCCCATAAGAGGAACAACAATATGAACCAAGCAGTACCCCCAGAGCTCCCAGGACTTAAACTACCAACCAAAAGTACACATAGAGCGACCAATGGCTCCAGCTGCATATGTAGCAGAGGATGGCCTTGTTGGACATTAAAGGAATAAGAGGCCCTTGGTCCTCAGAAGGTTCAATGCTCTAGTTTAGGGGAATACCGGGACAGGGAAGCAGGAATGTGTGGGTTGGGAAACAGGGGTGGGGGAATGGGAAAGGGTGTTTTCAGTGGGGAATCCAGGAAAGGAGATAACATTTGAAATGTAAATAAAAATATCCAATAAAAAAAAAAAAGAAAAAAAGTTGGAAGGGTGCATGTTAGTGAAAATAAGAAGGAAATTGGAGGGGGAAATGAGAGATAAATCTGATTATACTTTATTATGTTTGTTTTTAAGATAACAAAAAGACAAACTTTTTGAAAGAAAAAAAAAAGAATGGATTGATTTACGTTCTTCTACATGCTGACCTCCAGTTGAACCAGCATCATTTGATGAAAATGCTGTAGTCTCCTAAGTTGTTGTACGAGCTTGCCACCATAGAGGAGTGTTCTTCTTTCTCTACATCCTCACCAGCATATGCTCTCTCCTGAGGTTTTGATCTTAGCCATTCTGACTTGTAAGAGATGAAATCTCAGGGTCGTTTTGATTTGTATTTCCCTGATGACTAAGGATGTTGAACTTTTCTTTAGGTGCAATCTCTCTGGAAATGAAAACAACCCTGAGATTCCACCTCACACCAGTTAGCATGGCTAAGATCAAATACTAAAGTGACAGCAGATGTTGGCATGGATGTAGAGAAAGTGGAACACTCCTCCATTGTCGGTGGAATGCCAAAGAGTGGATTCTTCAGTCCTACTTAGAAGGGGGAACAAAATAATCAAGAGAAGTAGAGAATGGGAGGGACTTAGGAGGTTGAGAGGAGGGAGAGGGGAAAAAGAGGAGCAGAATCAGCTATGAGAGGAGAAGGAGGAGAAGTACAGAGGGTCAGGAAATTGAATAGAGGTGTGTAGCAATAGGGGATTGGGAATTGGATGTAACAACAAAATAATCCCAGATGCCAGGATAGCAAGATCCTTCCAGGACCCCATAGGGATGACATCAGCTCAAATACTCCACAAAGGGGAGGGAGAACCTGTTGAGACCATATCCAGTGGTTAGTCATGGCCCCCTGGTTGAGGGATTACTCCTATGTAAAGGAGATTCAGGAACAAAGAGTGGAACAGATACTGAAGGAAAGGCCATCTAGAGACCGCCCCACCATGGGATCCATATCACATGTAGACACCAAATCCAGGCACTATTGTAGTTGCCATGAAGTCCTTGCTGACAGGAGCCTGATATAACTGTCTCCTGAGAGGCTCTGCCAGATCCTGACCAATACAGATGTGGATGCTTGCAGCAAACCATTGGACTGAGCACAGAGACATCATTGGAGGAGTTAGGAGAAGGACTGAAAGAGCTGAGGCTCTTTATCTAGCATCAGTGGGAGGGAAGACACTTGGTCTTTGATACCTCAGTGTAGAGGAATTCTAGGGAGGTGAGGCAGGCATGGGTGGTTGGGTGGGGGAAGCAGGGGAAGGAGGATGGGATAAGGTGTTTGCCAAGGGGAAACCTGGAAAGGGAATAACATTTCAAATTACCCAAATAAAATACCCAATTAAAAAAGAAAGAAAAAGAAAATGCTGTCTTCCTTTTTCCACTGGATAGTTTTAGCTCCTTTGTCAAATATCAAGTGATCATAGGTGTGTGGGTTCATTTCTGGGTCTTCTATTCTGTTTCATTGATCTACCTGCCCTTCTCTTTACCAATACTATGCATTTTTTATCACTATTGCTCTGTGATACAGCTTGAGGTCAGGGACGATGATTTCCCCAGAAGTTCTTTTATAGTTGAGAATAGTTTTCACTATCCTGTGTTTTTTGTTATTCCAAATGAATTTGAGAATTGCCCTTTCTAACCCTATGAAGAATTGAATTGGAATTTTGATGAAGATTTTATTGAATCTGTAGATTGCTTTTGGCAAGAGAGCCATTTTTACTATATTAATGGAGCAATCCCAAGAGGAACTCTTATCTATGTTTAATCTGTAGAAGAACTTTCTCAAGAAGAGCTTTGTTTGCTGAAGTACCTATAAGTTTTAGCTGCAGAAATAAACTGAGTCTTAACCAGAATCAGGCTTGACTCCATTCCTTGTGCCTGTGTCTTTTCAATTCTCACTCCTCCATTCCCATTCATGTTTCAGCTTGACTTGTAACTGTAGGCAATGTCAAAGTAGCGTCCAGCTTCAGGCATGTCTATGGGAAATTCAGTGAGGGACACCACTGAGAAGGAGTGCTGGATAAAACAAACTCAAAGTATGTAAATAGCGTGATGAGACAGACTAACAGTAGGCTGTTGTTTGTTCACAGGATTAAAAGCATGTTAAAGACATAGGATGGGCTAAGGTGAGTTCTCAACAGTTGATGAGAGTTTTTAAAGTTTATTGAGGAAGTTTGTCCTTGGTTCCTGGAGCAAGGAATGGTAAATATGCAAACATAACAGATATTACACTGCTCACCGTCTTTGTAGACCAGGCTGGCCTCGAACTCAGAAATCCTCCTGCCTCTGCCTCCCAAGTGATGGGATTTAAGGCGTGCGCCACCACCGCCCGGCTAGGTGATCCTTCTAAACGAGTTTACTACAAGCTTTTGCTCTTATACAAGTTTTAAAATCTTGGGGATTAGTTGTTGCTCCCAAAAAAGATTCAAAGGCAGTATCCTTTAAAATATTTTGGACATCAGCTATATCCTAAACAAACTGTGGCACAGAAAATTCAAACAAGAAGAGATAGTTTACTTGCTTTAAATGATTTTAAAAAAATGTGAGAAGATGTTAATTGCCTAAGACCTAAGGTCACCACAGGAAGACTCAAGCCTCTGTTTGAGGGAGATCCAAATCCTAATTATTGGGGAATATTAACTGATGAGGGACAAATAGCTTTGCAGAAAGTAGAGTTATTAGCCAACAACAGATACATTATATAGACTATGACCAAATACTAGCTGTTTGTATTCTTACTTTTTCTCATGTACTCACAGCAGTTCTTTGGCAAAAGGGACCATTAATGTGGATTCATCTTTCTTTAACTCCAAGTAAAGTTTTAACACCCTATTATAAAGCTGCTGCTGTGTTAATACAGAATTGTATAATGGAATCATAAAGTATTTTGGGAAAAAAAACCAGATGAAATATTTATTCCTTATACCAAACAGCAATTAAGATGGTTATTGCAGAATACTGATATTTGGCCTATTGCAAACTTTTTAGGCAAATTTAATAATCATTATCCAAAAGAAAAGTTGTTATAATTTGACTCTATTCATGCTTTAGTATTTCCTATAAATTTATGCATTCAGCCAGTAGAGAATGTGCTTACTGTGTTTACAGACAGCTCATGTAATGGGGAGGCAGCACATGTAATTGTTTCATGTTTATTCTCTCGAGTTTTCCCCTGCTTCAGGCCAAATAAGTGAATTACATGTTGTAGCCACTGTTGTTGAAATGTTGAAAAATCAAGTTTTTAATTTCTATACTGTTAGACAATATACAACTAATGGTTTATAATTGCTTGAAATTGTTCATTTTTTTTGAGATACTGCTAATACTCAAATTTTGCAATTATTTATGCAAATACAACTTAATTTAAGAGAATGTACTGTTCCTTACTTTTTAGGACATTTAAAAGATCATACTGGATTGCCCAGATCCCTTAGTGAAGGAAATGTCATAGAAGGTTTGCATACCAGGCAGATTATAGGCCTTACACATAAACAATTAGCCAAGCAATCTCATTGTTTACATCATCAAAATAATAATAGCTTGAGACAACATCTGATATTTCTAGAGAATATGTCAAATTGTAAAAACTTGTCCACAGTATCCTCAGTTTCTTCCTGTACCACATAATATTGTTAATCCTTGAAGACGAGTATCTAATTATCCATAACAAATGGATACTACGCATATTTCTGATTTTGGAAAATTGTAATATGTACATGTGACTATTGCTACATTTTCAGGTTTTCTTATTGCAACTGCTTTAAAATGAGAAGCAACTAAGCATATTATACATCATTATCTATAGTTTGTTTTGCTATTATAGGAACTCATAAAGTAATAAAAACTGACAATGGCTCTAAATATACTAGTAAGACATTTATGTAGCTTTGTTCACAATTTAACATAACCCATAAAACAGGATTGATTATAACCCTCAAGGGTATGGAATGTACCCATGGAACAATAAAAACTCAACTTTTTAAATTCTTCCCTAAGAATTCCTTGTTAAACACTCCTTTTATTTAAAAATTTTGAACATTAGACAAAGATGGCAGATCCATTGAAGATAGAGTTTGGTATTTTCATATGGGATGTTCTTCAGCTATGATCAAATGGAAAGATCCTTCAGATGGCTCATGGCATGGACCCAATCCTGTATTTATATTCAGATGAGGTCACATGTATGGTTTTTCACAAGAAAATGATGCCTCTTGATGGTTATCAAAATGGCTGGTTCTACATGTAGAGGTTCCTGCTGATATTGGCAAGCCTGAATCAAATGATGGGTATTCAGAGTGAACAGTATTAGGCCAATGTTCCTGATCTGCCCCTTTTACATCCAATGGTATGGGAAGGCCCAAAAGTTGTAATGGTAATCAACACTAAGTTGATGGATATGCCTACTGGAGGAAATTTCACTATCAGTAGAGAAATGAATCAAGAAAGACTGGAAAATAGTTTCCCTATAAGCTTTTCTTTCTTTCTTTTTTCTTTCTTTCTTTCTTTCTTTCTTTCTTTCTTTCTTTCTTTCTTTCTTTCTTTCTTTCTTTCTTTCTCTCTCTCTCTCTCTCTCTCTCTCTTTCTTTCTTTAAATTAGGTATTTTCTTTATTTGCATTTCAAATGTCATCCCTTTTCCCTATATGCTTTTCAAAACAGAACACTACTGGATGTCTGAGAGTACCCCCTACTACATTGCAGGAAAAAGATCTTGATTCATGCAAAAATGGTTTAAATGGCATTCAAGTAAATTTACCCACTGTCATAAGGCTGAAGGATTCTAGGCACTTCAGTACATTTTGCATTGTGAGATGAGGGAATACACAAATATCACAATTACCTGGAAAAGATGTGTGGGGAATAAGCCTGTGCTTTATCATCCTCATGGGAAGGACTTCAAGAGTTTGGACTGTTCGAAATATAGAGATGTGGCCAGAATGACTAATTATGTTACTGACTCTCCATTCCACAAAACCTCCACTCCTCAGCTTTACTGGACTCTGGTAGACTCACACAGGGTATCAGCAAGGATATGGTGGGTGCTGCCATAGATAATGTGAAATCTTAGCCTGAAAGATCAAGTTGGATGAAAGGACCTGTTGAAGCATGTGTTTGCTTGTCTTACATCCTAGTAATAGGAAATATTAGCATTATTCTACATACTGAAAACAATACTTTCAGTGTTTCTTGTTTTGGCTGTAATTTAAATTATTGTGTTTTAAAGGCTATTCAAAACACTCTGTAATGATTTTGAAACAACCTGCTTTTGTGATGGTTCCTATATATATTATTGAAGACTGGTTTGATGACAAGGGTTTACAGGTAATTGAAGAGTTAACAAGGGGGTTGGCCAGGCCTAAATGAATGATTGGTTTAATTAAGACAACTCTTGTGGCTTTGATTACTTTTATAGCCACTGCTATAACATGCCTATAAATTGGAGCTGAAAAAACAAACTTGTGTTGAGCAGGATGAGGCTTGACTCCATTCTTTGTGTCTGTGTCTTTTCTTATTTTTTTTATTGTCCAAGTTTTTTTTTTATTTACATTCCAAATGATTTCCTCTTTCCCGTTTACTCCCTCCCTGAGAGTCCCATAAGTCCCCTTCCCTCCATCTGTTCCCCATTCAACCCACCCTTGTTTCCCTGTCCTGGCATTCCCCTACATCCAGTCTTTCCAGGACCAGGGGTCTCTCCTTCCATCTTCTTGGAAATCTATTGATATGTGAATTGTGTATAGGGTATTCCGAGATTCTGGGTTAATATCTCCTTATCAGTGACTGCATACCATGTATGTTCTTTTGTGATTGTGTTACCTCATTAAGGATGATATTTTCAAATTCTAACCATTTGCCTAGGGATTTCGTGAATTCATTGTTTTTAATTGCAGAGTAGTATTCCATTGTGTAAATATACTACATCTTCTGCATCCATTCCTCCGTGGAGGGAAAAATGGGTTCTTTCCAGCTTCTGGCTATTATAAATAAGGCTGCTATGAACATAGTGGAGCATGTGTCCTTATTGCATGCAGGGGAAACCTCTGGGTATATGCCCAGGAGTGGTATAGCAGGATCCTCCAGTAGTGTCATGCCCAGTTTTCTGAGGAACCGCCAGACTGCTTTCAAGAGTGGTTGCACCAGCTTGCAATCCCACCAGCAGTGGAGGAGAGTTCCTCTTTTTCCACATCCTCGCCAACAACTGCTGTGTACTGTGTTTTTGATCTTAGCCATTCTGACTGGTGTGAGATGATCTCAGAGTTGTTTTGATTTATATTTCCCTAACGACTGAGAATGTTGAACATCTCTTTAGGTGCTTCTCAGCCATTAGATATTCTTCAGGTGAGAAGTCTTTGTTTAGCTCTGTACCCCATGTTTTAAGAGGGTCACTTGGCTTTCTGGAGTCTAACTTCTTGATTTCTTTGTATATATTGGATATTAGCCTTCTGTTGGATGTAGGGTTGATAAAGATCATTTCCCTGTTTGTTGGTTGCGGCTCTTTCTTTTTGACAGTGTCCTTTGCCTTACAGAAACTTTGTAATTTTATACGGTCCCGTTTGTCAATTCTTGATCTTAGAGCATAAGCTATTAGAGACCTGTTCAGGAAATTCTCCCCTGTGCATATATGCTCAAGGTTCTTCCTTAGCTTTCATTCTATTAGTTTCAGTATGTCTGGTTTTATGTGGAGATCCTTGATCCACTTGGAATTGAGCTTGGTGCAAAGAGATAATAATGGATCAATTTGCATTCTTTTGCATGTTGACCTCCAGTTGAGCCAGCACCATTTGTTGAAAAGGCATTTTTTCCACTGGATGGTTTTAGCTACTTTGTCAAAGATCAAGTGACCATAGGAGTGTGGATTCATTTCTGGGTCTTCAATTCTGTTCCATTGATCTACATGCCTGTCACTGTACCAATACCATGCAGTTTTTAACACTATTGCTCTATAGTACAGCTTGAGGTCCAGGATACTGATTCCCCCAGAAGTTCTTTTACTCTTGAGAACAGTTTTAGCTATCCTGGGTTTTCTGTTATTCCAGATGAATTTTTGAATTGCTCTTTCTAACTCTATGAAAAATTGCATTGGGATTTTGATGGGGATTGCATTGAATCTGTATATTGCTTTTGGCAAGATGGCCATTTTTACAATATTAATCCTGCCAATCCATGAGCAGAGAAGATTTTTCCATCTTCTGTGGTCTTCTTCAATTTCTTTCTTCAGAGACTTGAAATTCTTGTCATACAGATCTTTCACTTGTTTGGTTAAAGTCACACCAAGATACTTTATATTATTTGTGGCTATCGTGAAGGGTATCATTTCTCTTACTTCTTTCTCAGCCTGCTTATCCTTTGAGTATAGGAAGGCTACTGACTTGCTTGAGTTAATTTTATATCCGGCCACTTGCTGAAGTCGTTTATCAGCTGTAGGAGTTCTCTGGTGGAGTTCTTTGGGTCGCTTAAGTATACTATCATATCGTCTGCAAATAGTGATAGTTTGACTTCTTCCTTTCCAATTTGTATCCCTTTGACCTCCTTTTGTTGTCTAATTGCTCTAGCTAGACCTTCAAGTACTATATTGAAAAGATATGGAGAGAGAGGGCAGCCTTGTTTAGTCCCTGATTTTAGTGGGATTGCTTCAAGTTTCTCTCCATTTAGATTGATGCTGGCTACTGGTTTGCTGTAAATTGCTTTTACTATGGTTAGATATGGGCCTTGAATTCCTGATCTTTCCAAGACCTTTAACATGAAAGGATGCTGAATTTTATCAAATGCTTTCTCAGCATCTAAAGAAATGACCATATGGTTTTTTTTCTTTGAGATTAATTATGTAGTGGATTACATTGATGGACTTCCTTATGTTGAACCATCCCAGCATCCCTGGGATGAAGCCTACTTGATCATGGTGAATGATCATTTTGATGTGTTCTTTGATTCAGTGGCAAGAATTTTATTGAGTATTTTTCCATCGATATTCATAAGAGAGATTGGCCTGAGATTCTCTTTCTTTTTCGGATCTTTGTGTGATTTTGGTATTAGTGTAATTGTGGCTTCATAGAACGAGTTGGGTAGTGTTCCTTCTGTTTCTATTTTGTGGAATAGTTTGAAGAGTATTGGTGTTAGGTCTTCTTTGAAGGTCTGATAGAATTCTGCACTAAAACTATCTGGACCTCTGATTTTTTTGGTTGGAAGTCTTCCAATGACTACTTCTATTTCTTCAGGGGTTTTAGGACAGTTTAGATGGTCTATTTGATCCTTATTTAATTTTGGTATTTGGTATCTGTCAAGGAAATTGTCCATTTCTTACATATTTTCTAGTTGTGTTGAATACAGGCTTTTGTAATAGGATCTGATGATTTTTTGTATTTTCTCAGTTTTTGCTGTTATATGTCTCTTTTTGTTTCTGATTTTGTTAATTTGGTTACTGTCTCTGTACCCTCTGGCTAGTGTGGCTAACGACTTATCTATCTTGTTGATTTTCTCAAAGAACCAAGTCCTAGTTTTGTTGATTCTTTGTATGGCTTTATTTGTTTCTACTTGATTGATTTTAGCCCTGAGTTTGATGATTTCCTGTCTTCTACTCCTCTTGGGTGTGTTTGCTTCTTTTTGTTCCAGGGCTTTCAGGTGTGCCATTAAGCTGCAAGTGTATGCTCTCTCCCGTTTCTTTTTGTAGGCACTCAGGGCTATGAATTTTCCTCACAGCACTGCTTTCATTGTGTCCCATAAATTAGGGTATGTTGTGCCTTCATTTTCGTTAAATTTTAAAAAAGTCTTTGATTTCTTTCTTTCTTTCCTCCTTGACAAAGTTATCTTTGAGTAGAGCATTGTTCAGCTTGCATGTGTATGTGGGCTTTCTCTTGTTTTGGTTGCTATTGAAGACCACCCTCCTTCCATAGTGATCTGATAGGAGGCATGGGATTAGTTCGATCTTCTTATGTATGTTGAGGTCTGTTTTGTGTCCAATTATATGGTCAATTTTGGAGAAGGTATCATGAGGTGCTTAGAAGAAGTTATATTCTTTTGTTTAGGATGAAATATTCTCTCTATATATATCTGTTAGTTCCATTTGGTCCAAGGCTTCAATTAGTTTCACTGTGTCCCTGTTTAGTTTCTGCTTTCCTGAATGATCCATTTCAGAGAGCAAGGTGTTGAAGTCACCCACTATTATTGTGTGAGATAAGATGTGTGCTTTGAGCTTTAGTAAAGTTTCTTTTATGAATGAGGGTGACCTTGTGTTTGGAGCATAGATATTCAGAACTGAGAGTTCTTCTTGGTGCATTTTTCCCTTGATCAGTATGTAGTGTCCTTCTGTGTCTTTTTTGATGACTTTAGGTTGAAAGTCAATTTTATTTGTTATTAGGATTGCTACTCCAGCATGTTTCCTGGGACCATTTGCTTGTAAAATTGTTTTCCAGCCTTTTACTCTGAGGTAGTGTTTGTCTTTGACACTGAGGTGCATTTCTTGCATGCAGCAAAATGCTGGGTACTGTTGACATATCCAGTCTGCTAGTCTATGTCTTTTTATTGGGGAATTGAGACCATTGATATTAAGAGAGATTAAGGAATAGTGATTATTGCCACCTGGTATTATTGACGCTATCTTTATGTTTGAGTGTTTATCTACTTTTGGGTTTGATGCAAGAAGGTTACTATCTCGTTTTTTGCCAGGGTATAGTTTCTCTACTTGTATTGGCAGTTTCCACCTATTATCCTTTGTAGGGCTGGGTTTGTGGAAAGATATTGTGTAAATTTGGTTTTATCATGGAATATCTTGGTCTCTCCATCTATGGTGATTGAGAGTTTTGCTCGGTATAGTAGTCTAGGCTGGCATTTGTGTTCTCTTAGTGTCTGTATGAGATCTGCCCAGGATTTTCTGGCTTTCATAGTCTCTGGTGAGAAGTCTGATGTGATTCGCATAGGTCTTCCTTTGTATGTTACTTGGCCCTTTTCTCTTACTGCTTTTAGTATTCTTTCTTTGTTTAGAACATTTGGTGTTTTGATTATTATGTGACCTGAGGTATTTCTGTTCTGGTCCAGTCTGTTTGGAGTTCTGTAGGCTTCTTGTACGTTCATTGGCATCTCTCTCTTTAGGTTAGGGAAGTTTTCCTCCATAAATTTGTTGAAGATATTTACTGGCCCTTTAAGTTGCAAATTTTCACTCTCATCTATACCTACAATCCTTAGGTTTGGTCTTCTCATTGTGTCCTGGATTTCCTGGATGTTTTGGGTTACACGTTTTTGCATTTTGCATTTTCTTTCACTGTTGAGTCAATGGTTTCTATGGTATCTTCAGCACCTAGATTCTTTCTTCGATCTCTTGCATTCTATTGTAGTTTGCATCTATGATTACTGATTTCTTCCCAAGGTTTTCTATCTCCAAAGTTTTCTCCCTTTGTGATTTCTTGGTTGTTTCTACTTCCTTTTTTTAGATCCAGGATGAATTTGCTCAGATCCTTCACTTGTTTGTTTGTATTTTCCTGTTTTTCTTTAAGATAATTTTGCATTTGCTCTTACAGGATTTCTGCCTGTTGACCCAAGGTCTCCTGTATTTCTCTAAGCGATTTTTGTGTTTCTTCATCATGGGCTTCCATCTGTTGATCCATATTCTCTTGCATTTCTTTAAGTGATTCTTGTGTTTCCTTTGTAAGGGCATCTACATGTTGATTCATTTCTTTAAACGATTTTTGTGTTGCCTCCCTATGGGCCTCGATCTCTTGACCCATATTCTTCTGCATTTCTTTAAGCAATTTTTGTGATTCCTTTGTAAGTGCATCTACCCGTTGATTCATTTCTTTAAGTGATTTTTGTGCTGCCTCCTTATGGGCCTCCATTAGACGACCCATATTCTCCTGCATTTCTCTAAGCAGTTTTTGTGTTTCCTTTGTAAGTGCTTCTAACCGTTGATTCATGTTCTCCTGTATTTTTTTCTTTTTATTTTTATTTTATTTTATTTTATTTTCTAAGTTTTTTTTTATTTACATTCAAAATCATTTCCCCTTTCCCATTTCCTCCCTCTCTGAAAGTCCCATAAGTCCCCTTCCCTCCCTCTTTTCCCCATTCAACCCCCTCTTGCTTCTCTGTCATGGCATTCCCCTACATCCAGTCTTTCCAGGCCAGGGGTCTCTCCTTCCATCTTCTTGGAAATCTATTGATATGTGAATTGTGTCTAGGGTATTCCGAGATTTTGGGTTAATATCCCCTTATCAGTGACTGCATACCATGTGTGTTCTTTTGTGATTGGGTTACCTCACTAAGGATGATATTTTCAAGTTCTGACCATTTGCCTAGGAATTTCGTGAATTCATTGTTTTTAATTGCAGAGTAGTATTCCATTGTGTAAATATACCACATCTTCTGAATCCATTCCTCCGTTGAAGGACATGTGGGTTCTTTCCAGCTTCTGGCTATTATAAATAAGGCTGCTATGAACATAGTGGAGCATGTGTCCTTATTGCATGCAGGTAAAGCCTCTGGGTATATTCCCAGGAGTGGTATAGCAGGATCCTCCGGGAGTATCATGCCCAGTTTTCTGAGGAACCGCCAGACTGCTTTCCAGAGTGGTTGTCCAGCTTGCAATTGAGATTTATTTGTGTCATTCTTGAAATCCTCTAATAGCATCATGAGAAGTGATTTTAAATCCAGATCTTGCCTTTCGGGTGTGATGGGGTATCCAGGACTTGCTGCTGTTGGAGAGTTGTGTTTGGATGGTGCCACATTGCCTTGATTTCTGTTAGCAATGTTCCTAATTTTGCCTTTTGCCATCTGGTTACTTCTGGTGTTAGTTGTTTCTGCTGTCACTGGCTGTTGGTTGGACCTCCTGTGAGCCTGCAAAGCTATTTCTGCACCCCCGCCCTGGATTACTGGGATTTCCCTGGCACTGATTGCTGGGGCCTGCCCTGCTCCTGAGTGACTTTGGAGCCCTGATGTGCCTTGCCCCAAGTGATGTTATATTGGGGAATCCCTGCATATCCAAAGGCTCAGTATCGTCGATCCCTGGAGCAGAAGTCACCAAGGGAAGGCTGGTGTGCTCCTGCCCTGTGCGGGTGCGCTCTCTCCCAGTGCGGGTCCCTCTGCAGGGCAGATGTCCCACAGCAGAGCTGGCGTGTAGGTGACTGCAGAACTGCCCAGCTCTTGGGAGCAGGGAGCACATAAGCTTGCTGAGACCCAAGCGTTATTATGCTTGATTGTCCCTGCGTCTGTAGGTCCCAGTTGCCCTGTTGCTGGTCCAAAGATGGTGGAGTGTCTGTGTGTTTTCAATCCCCACTCCCAGATTCATGTGTCAGCTTGACTTGTATCTGCAGTCCGGGTCAATTTCAGGCTCCTTAGAATTTCCCTTCTAATGGCTACCCTTCATAGTCCTGAGAAGTGGTATGTAGGCTGACTACATCATCAAGAGTTTTATCAAGTGGTGAACTTTACCATCTACACCAATGACTGGTTTATCAAGATATATCCATTATTGCAACAGTGGCATATATATTGTGGTGTAACCAACTTCAATAGGAATATTGAACTTAAAGTTTGTTCTATAGGAGGGAACTAACATATAGTACTATAAACTTGACCAAGAATTCTTTCCTGAGACAGTAATAAGTGATAAGAGGAAGCTTAAGAACATTGTGCTAAACTGACTTAAAAACACTTATCTTTTTATTTGTAGATTAGTGTGGGTCTCAGACCTCATAGGAGAAGCTACTTTTTATCTTTTTTAACTATTTTCTTTATTTACATTCCAAACATTGGGCTCCTCCCAGTCCCCTTTCAATATTTAATCCTCACATCCCTCATCCTCTTTGCATCTGAGAGGGTACTCCCCTATACACTTCCACCCACCACTACTCTGAGGCATCCCCATTCCTTAGGGCATCAAGTCTCTAGAGGATTAGGTGAATCTTCTCTCGCTAAGGACAGACAAGGCAGTCCTATGCTACTTATGTGACTGGGGCCACAGACAAAACCACATATATGCTCTTTGTTCAGGAGCTCTCTGCAAGTCCCCAGTGCTCCAAGTTAGTGAACACTTTTGGTCTTCCTATAGGGGTTATTATCCCCTTTAACTCCTTCAGTCCTTCCTCTTACTCTTCCATAGGGGTCCCTGTCCTCAGTCCACAGATTGGCTGTAAGTATCTGCATCTGTCTCAGTCAGTAGAGCCTCTCAGGTGTACACACATGTTAAGCTCCTGTCTCCAAGCAGAATGTGGAATCAGTAATAGTGTCAGTGTTTGGTGCCCATCCATGGAATTGAGCCACATTTGGGTTGGTCACTGAATGTCCTTTCCTTCAATCTCTGATGCATTTTTGTCCCAGTATTTTATTTATTTATTTATTTATTTTTTTTTAAAGGTTCTCAGCTTTATTTTATTTTATTCTTAAGACAGGTTTTTGTAGCCCAATGCTAGCTTTGACTTTCCTCAGGCTAGTCTTGAAATCTACACGCCCTGCCTCAGCCCACCTAGTGCTTGGGATTGTGGCACACAATGCCCACCAACCATCCCACTCATAAGTCACTCAATAGGAAAAACAAAATGGCAGTAGCCACAAAACAAAAGTTCTTTGGGAAGCATGGCGGGGCTGCTGTCAGGCCTGTGACCCTGACAGAGGGGGCAGAGGGCAGACCTACCAGGGGCTCTAGGGCAATGTCCAACCCTAGTGAGCTCAAGCCCCACGTGAGCTAGGAGATTGTCTCAAAATCCCAAACCCAGGCTCTTTGGGCTCAGTAACGTTCACCCTCCTAGGTGAACGAACCTTAGACCACAAAGCTTGGTGGCGTCTAGGATCTTCTGGGACCTACGCCATTGCTTGTTCTCTCCCTCAAGGGCACGGGTACCCGTAAACAAAACCAAACCTCCCTCCCCCAAAACCTATCTGCCACCCTCCTCTTTTATTTATTTATTTATTTGCATTTTCTTGAGCCTGGAGTCCTACGAGGCTGAGGCTGGCCTCGAACTCTCGTGCCTCTTTCATCAGCCTCTGCCCAGCCTCCTGGATCTTCACCCACAGGGGCTGAGAAGCGGCGCGCCTCGCTCATGCGCACTTGCATTGTGCGGAGTCGAGAGGAAGGCTGCGTCCTCCCGGGCTGCTTCGCCTTCGCTCAACCTCACGGGAGCTGGGGCTATGAGGAAGCCTCAGACTCTGAGGAGATGGCGGTCCCCCTCCCGCGGAGCCCGCTCTCAGAGGCCATGGGGCCGGTCCCACCGACCAGGCTGCGCTCACCATGCTCAACTCCGGATGGAGACCCGCTCAGACGCTGCCTCAGCCGCTCCTCAGCACCGCTCTTATTTATTTATTTATTTATTTATTGTTTATTTTATTTTTGTAATTTCTTTCTTTTCTTTAATCTTTTTCTTTCTTTCTTTCTTTTTTTTTTTTTTTTTTTTTGCACTCCAGATTTTATTCTCCTCCAGGTCTACCCTCTGACTGTTCCACATCACATACCTCCTCCCTGCCCCTGTCTACACGAGGAAGTTCCTAGCCCCCACCACCCCAACAGACTTCTGAACTCCTTGGGACCTCCCGTCTCTTGTGGCTTAGGTGCATCTTCTCTGCCTGAACCCATACCTGGCAGTCCTCTGCTGTATATGTGTTGGGTGGCTCATATCAGGTGGTTTATGGTGCCTGGTTGGTGATCTAGTGTCTGAGAGATCTTAAGGGTCCAGGTTAATTAAGATTGTTGGTCCTCCTACAGGGTCATCCTCCTCCTCAGCTTCTATCAACTTTTCCCTAATTCAATCACAGGGGTCAGCAGCTTCTTTCCATTGGTTGGGTGCAAATATCTGCATCTGACTCTTTCAGCTGCTTGTTGGGCCATGCTATGTCCTTTTTTGTGAGAGCTCCATAGCCTCCATAATAGTGTCAGGCCTTGGGGCCTCCCCTTGACCTGGATCCCACTTTGAGCCTGTCACTTGACCTTCTTTTCCTCAGATTCTTCAGCATTTACATCCCTGTAGTTCTTTCAGAAAGGTTCAATTTTGGATCATACTTTTGACTGTGGGATAGCAACCCCATTCACCACTTGATGTCCTGGCTTTCTGCTAGAGATGGGCTTTCAAAGTTCCCTCTCCCCACTGTATGGCATATCATCTAAGGTCCCTCCCTTTGAGTCCTGAGAGTCTCTTACCTTCCAGGTCTATGGTATGTTCTGGAGTGTTCCCCAAACTCTTACCTACCAAGGTTGCCCATTTCCATTCTTTCTCTTAGCCCTCAGGACTTCAGTCTTTTCTCCCCACATAATACCAGATCATATTCCCCTCAACCCCCACTGTTCCCTTTTCTTCTCAGGTTCCTCCCTCCATCCCCCCTTGTGTTTGCTTTCTTCTTCCTTCCTAGTGGGACTGAGGTGTCTTCTCTTGGGCCCTTCTACTTGCTGAGCTTTTTGAGTTCTGTGGACTGTATCTTGGTTATTCTGTAGTTTATTTTTGGCTAATAACCACTTATTAGTAAGTACATACTATGCATGTCCATTTCGGTCTGAGTTACCTCACTCAAGATAATATTTTCTAGTTCTATCCATTTACTTTCAAAATATAGGATATCCTTGTTCTTAATAGCAGAGTAGTATTCCATTGTGTAAATGAACCACATTTTCTGTATCCATTCTTCTGCCATGGGACATCTGGGTTGATTCCAGCTTCTGGCTGTCACAAATAAGCTCACTATGAACATAGGGGAACACATGACCTTGTGGCATGGTGGGGCATTGTTTGGGTATATTTCCAAGAGTACTATTGCTGGGTCTTGAGGTAGAACTATTTCCAATTTTCTGAGGAACCTCCAGATTAATTTCCAGAGTGCTTGTACCAGTTTGCAATCCTACCAGCAATTGAAGTCTTCCTTTCTCCACGTGCTCACCAACATGTGTTGTCGCCTGAGGTTTTGATCTTCGTCATTCTGATTGGTATAAGGTGGAATCTCAGGATTGTTTTGATTTACATTTCTCTGATCACTAAGGACTTTGACCATTTCTTTAGATGCTTCTCAGCCATTTGAGATTTCTCTGTTGTGAATTCTCAGTTTAGTTCTGTACCCCATTTTTTGATGGGTTGTTTGAGTTTTTGGTGGTTAGCTTATTGAGTTCTTTATATATTTTGGATATTAGCCCACTATTGGATGCAGAGTGGGTGAAGATATCTTCCCTATCTGTAGTTTGCCAATTTGTCTTATTGACTATGTCCTTTGCCTTACAGAAACTTTCCTGTTTCATGAGGTCCCATTTATCAGTTCTGGATCTTGGAGCATGAGCCATTGGAATTCTGTTTAGGAAATTCCCGCCTGCATCAATGAGTTCAAGGATCTTTGCCCTTTTATCTTCTATTAAATTGAGTGTACCTGGTTTTATGTTGAGGTCCTTGATCCACCTAACCTCCACCTAACCTACTCCCAGATATGCCTCCCTTGATTTCCCCACACTGGGGTATCTATCAAGCCTTCATAGGACCAAGGACCTCTCCTCCCACTGATGCCCAACAAGGCATTCCTCTGCCACTCTTTTGGCTGGAAACATGTGTACCCCTTGGTTGATGGCTTAGTCCCTGGGAGCCCTGGAGTGTCTCATTGGCCAATATTGTCGTTCTTTCTATGGGGCTGTAAACCCCTTCAGCTCCTCCAGTTTGTCCTCCAACTTCTTCATTGGGGACTCCGTGCTCAATCCAATGGTTGACTGCTGGCTCTGTATCTGTAAGGCTCTGGCAGGGCCCTTCCAGAGAAAACCATAACAGGCCCCTTTTGGTATGCACTTCTTGTCATCCATAGTAGTGTCGGGGTTTGGTGCCTGTTTATAGGATGAATCCCCAGGTAGAACAGTCTCTGGGTGTCCTTTCCTTCAGTATCTGCTCCAAACTTTGTCTCCATAATTGCTCCTGTTAGTATTTTATTTCCTTTCTCAGAGGAACCAAGGCACCCCCACTTTGGTCTTCCTTCCTCTTGAAATTCCTGTGGACTGTGAGTTGTAACTTGTTTATTTTGAGATTTTGGGTTAATAAACACTTATCAGTGAGTGCATACCACATGTGTTCTTTTGTGATTCGGTTACTCACTCAAGATGATATTTTTTGCTTCCATCCATTTGCCTAAGAATTTCATGAATTCATTGTTTTTAATAGCAGAATAGTACTCCATTGTGCATACCACAGTTTCTGTATCCATTCCTCTGTTGAAGGACATCTGGGTTCTTTCCAGATTCTGGCTATTATAAATAAGGCTGTTATGAACATAGTGGAGCATATGTCCTTATTGTATGTTGGAGCATCTTCTGGGTATATGCCCAGGAATTGTATAGCTAGTCCTCAGGTAGTACTATGTCTAATTTTCTGAGGAACTGCCAAACTGATTTCCAGAGTGGTTGTACCAGCTTACAATCCCACCAATAATGGAGAAGTGTGGAAAGTCCTCTTTGTCCACAACCTGTCCAGCATCTGCTGTCCCTTGAGTTTTTCATCTTAGCCATTCTGACTGGTATGAGGTGGAATCTCAGGGTTGTTTTGATTTGTATTTCCCTGAGAGCTAAGGATGCTGAACATTTCTTTAGGTGCTTCAAAGCCATTTGTGTTTCCTCATTTGAAATTTCCCTGTTTAGCTCTGTACCCCATTTTTAATAGGGTTATTGGACTCTCTGGAGTCTAACTAACTGAATTCTTTGTATATCTTGGAAATTAGCCCTCTATCAGATGTAGGATTGGTAAAGATCTTTTCCCAATCTGTTGGTTGCTGTTTTGTCCTATTATCAGTGTCCTTTGCTTTACAGAAGCTTTGCAGTTTTATGAGGTCCCATTTGTCGATTCTTGTTCTTAGAGCATAATCCATTGGTGTTCTAGTGAGGAAATTTTCCTCTGTGCCCATGTGTTCAAGGTTAATCCCCACTTTCTCTTCTATAAGCTTCAGTTATCTGGTTTTATGTGGAGGTCCTTGATCCACATGGACTTGAGCTTTGTACAAGGAGATAAGAATGGGTTAATTTGCATTTTTCTCAATGCTGACATCCAATTGATCCAGCACCATTTGTTAAAAATGCTGCCTTTTTTCCACTGGATGTTTTTACCTCCTTTTCCAGTCCTTTTCAAGTGACTGTAGGTGTGAGAGCTCATTTCTGGGTCTTCAATCCTATTCCATTGATCTTACTGCCTTTCTCCATACCAATATCATACAGTTTTTATCACTATTGTTCTGTAGTAGAGCTCAGGGATGGTGATTGCCCTAGGAGATCTTTTGTTGTGGAGAATAATTTTTGCTATCCGGGGTTTTTTGTTATTCCAAATAAATTTGCAGATTGCTCTTCCTAGCTCTATTAAGAATTGGTTTGCAATTTCGATGGGGATTGCATTGCATCTGTAGATTGCTTTCAGCAAGATGGTCATTTTTACTATATTTATCCTGCCACATTATGAGCATGGGAGAACTTTCCATCTTCTGAGATCTTTGATTTCTTTCTTCAGAGGCTTGAAGTTCTTTTCATATAGATCTTTCATTTGCTTGGTTAGAGTCACACCAAGTTATGTAAAATTATTTGTGACTATTGTGAAGTGTGTCATTTCCCTAATTTATTTCTCAGCCTGTTTATCCTTTGAGTAGAGGAAGGCTACTGATTTGTTTGAGTTAATTTTGTATCAGGCACTTTGCTAAAGTTGTTTATCAGAGGTTCACTGGTCGAAATTTTTGGGTCACTTAAGTATATGATCATATCATCTGCAAATATTTTGCCTTCCTCCTTTCCAATTTGTATACTTTTACCTCCTTTTGTTGTCTAACTCCTTTGGCTAGTACATCAAGTACTATATTGAATAGATAGGGAGAGAGTGGGAAGCCTTTGTGCGCTGAGATTTTAGTGGGGTTGCTTCAAGTTTCTCTCCATTTAGTTTGATGTTGGATACTGGTTTGTGTATATTGCTTTCACTATGTTTAGGTATGGACTTTGAATTCCCGATTTCTCCAATACTTTTATCATGAAGGGATGCTGAATTTTGTCAAAAACCTTTTCAGCATCTAATGACATGATCATTTTTTTTAATTTGAGTTTGTTTATGTAATAGATTATATTGATTGATTTCTGTATGTTGAACCATTCCTACATCCCTGGGATGAAGCCTACTTGATCGTGGTTAATTATAGTTTTGATGTATTCTTGAGTTCTTTAGTTTATTATTTAAGTATATTATAATCATGATGATGAAACTTGAAGCTGCTGTTCATATTATATCTATAGTACAGAATAATGGATGCAATGTTTATTTTGATTTCTTATTTTTATTAAAATACAGACTCCAGTCCTATTGACTAATGTTGTCAATATTTGGTAAGTTTTCCCATCTCAACATAATGGAGGTAGTTCATCAAAGGCATGATTGAAAACTAACCTAATCTAGATTATTTTCAAGGGTATGTCCATAAGGTTTATTTCCATTCCAAGTGATTTATCATCACACTGATCTTATACATTTGATGTACTATAGAGACCTAAACTATTATTTAAAATTTATATATATTTTTATGGCTTGGCTTCTATGTAGATTATTTATCATAATATTACAAGGTTAAACAAATTCTTGCAACAATATATTGTCAATAGTTATCATCCATAAATGTTTACTTTTTTATTACTTTTATTTTTCTTACACTCCAGTTATTGCTCCATTCCTGGTCTGAGCCCTCTGTCCCCCATGAAGTTACTTGAAATTAGTCCTATAAAATCTATGCTAATATAGTAGGTAATCCTTTGTTACCTTAAAAAACAAAGGTGTGAATGAAAAACGAACTATGTTTTCTTTTGGTCCTTTATTCTAAACTACAAACATGACAATTTATGTTTTAGCAATGTTGAATTTTGGTTTACTGCTACATGGTAAAATAGTTTTATGCACTTTCTAAGTATAAGCATACATTGGAAATACTTTTCTTTGAAATATTATATTTTAATGATTAATTTAATACCCCAAATCCTAATTTCTTTTTCCAATGAAATCAATTTCTGTTCATTATAAAACTAAGAATATATACATCAAGAAGAAAATACTGAATTTATTATTTTGCAAGAATTTATTTCCATTTTTTAACATTGAAGATAATATGTATACTCTGTGTAATATTTGTAATATGTGACATTCATTTAGATGTTCCACATTTGAGGAAATGAAACTTGATATTCCATCCATCACCCTGCATGTCCTCTATATGTGTGTGTGTGTTTGTGTGTGTATGTGTGTATGTATGTGTTTCTCTTTATATAAAAGAATTTAACAGAGGAAAAATTGGTGTTTTGTAATCAAAACAAGAAATTATAGGATATTTAAAACATATTCACAGCATTTACATCTCAACACTGGAATAAAGTTTCTAATAATATTATATCAGTTCAACACAAACTTTTCTCAAGATTTTATTCTGATAGGCAATTCTTTAGGAAGAACTATGAAGAAAGTAATAAAATAGTTAAAAAAAATTATTGTGCCTTGCTGTAATGAATTACCACCACCCATTGATAGCAATATTTTCTTGATTGAATATTTAATTAAACCCGTGGCTACTTTTTGAGTTGAATTTTGGTGTAGATTTTTGCCCTGGGAAAAAATTTTCCTAAACATATTGCTAATTTCCCACTGCTAATTATTTTGGGAAGAACAAAGATATGTGATTGTCTTCAGTTACCCTGAAACCATCCTATACTTTACAAAATATGGTTTAATTGCTCTGTCACAGAGAACTTTGGGTATCAACATGTGAAAAAGTGATAACTTTGGAAGATTATATTGTTATTTTTTTATTCATAAACAAAAAAAGCCATGAAGCATATGTTCTATGTTTAATGATATCTTTTTTCTCTGATCCTCAGAGTTCCTGTATCCCTGCATTTCCACTGAAATCTATCCTATTGTTCCTTTCTAAATTATTCTAGGTGGACAATCTACAGCTAATTATAGTTTGTTTCTTTTTTATTTATTTATTTTTGCTTTATAAGGAAAACTAGCTGCCATGGAACTAGACAAAGATAAATAGAATTAAGAATGCAATATTTTTTGAATTAGATTTAACAACTTATTTAACAATATTTAAATTTAAAAATATTTTGATCATATTTTTTTCCTAACTTAAGCCCACCCAATCATCATCCCTTCCCTATCCACTCAACTTTATATTTTTTCTCAAAAACCAAAACCAACCAAACAAACAAACAAATAAGCAAAAAATCTAATGGAGAAACAAATCCCTAATACCAAGGAAACACAATAAATCCCCAATAAACAAACAAACAAAAACAACTGAACAGTAACTAAATAAATAAAAGCACACTAAGAATGACTATGGAGTCCATTATATTTTAGTAAATTACTTTTTAACATGAAGCTTTTCCTAGAGTGCTTGTGACAGCCAATGTCACTCCAATGGAGAAAACTGATTTTCCCTCTCATACTTTGAATAAGGCACCATTCAGTTATTAAATTTTACCCTCGTGTCTAGGTTTTCATTCACCATTCATTCATTTTAAAATATAACAAAATATTGAAAGATAAAACAAAATCCTTCACAAAAAATTAGATACGACAAGCCAACAGAAGGAAAAGATCACAAGAGAAGACAGGAGAATCAGAGACTCACGTATTTGCACATTCAGGAATCCTATAAACACACTAAAATTGTAGTCATAATGTATATAATAATGCAGAAAACATGGTGCAGACTTTTGCAGAATCTGTGCATGCTACCCTGTGCTTGCTGCTTCAATCACTGTCAATTCATATGAGCATTGCTCATGCTGATTTAGAGAGCCTTGGTTTCTTGGTGAGCCCTAATCTCTTGGTCTGTCTCCTGTTCTAGAGGGTTCCTTAAATTCTGAGCGAGGTGGATTTGATGAAGATTTCCAATTTAGGGCTTTGTTTTCCAAGTTCTCTCACACTCCTTGTAATGTGTAACTGTGGATCTCCATGTATGTTATAATCTGTTTCAGGAGTCTTATCTGCTGATAGCTGATCAAAGCTCTGATTCAAGAGCATAGCAGATCATTAGGAGTTATTTTATCACTACATTACTTTTCATGTTCAATGCAGTAATATTTGTCTTTACTTTAGATTCCTGGGATATCTAGTCTCAGGTTTTCAGTCTCTCAGGCAGTATTGGGTAAGTGTTCCATCTTGTAGAGTATGCATTACATCAAATCAGATATTGGTGAGTTACTCCCATAGCCTTTGTGGTATTTATATATTGCAAGCACTACACTATTGTAGATGAAGGGTTTGTGTCTGGCTTTTGGCTACATTGCTCTGTTGAGATTATACAGAGTACATTCCTGTACAGAAGATGCTGAAAGGTAAGTGTTTTTTAAATTAGGTCTTCACTATTAATTAGATTTTCTTTCATTTAAAGTTGCCACAACAGAAGATATAAAAGTAAAACTGAGACACTTATGTAAATTGAACATTTTAAAATAAATTAGCACTATGTTTCTGGTTTCATTTCACACTTAACATTTCAATGTTAGGCTACTTCCTCCATGATACTTTGAAAATGAAGCATTGTAAGTATTTACATGAAAGTGTGATATACTGTTGAGAGATCATGTGTATTATTTTTATTATCCGAAAATGAGAAACATTTAAGTAGTAACATGTTTTCACTTCTGTAACTCAACAAGATTTTGCTCTCAACCTTATGCAGAATAAGGGATGAGATAAATGTATATGTGTCAAAAATTCTACTACTTGATATAGATAAAAAATGCAATGTCACTATATTTGAAATTTAAGTTTGATTATGAGATTGTAAATAGTCTTCAAGCCTGTCAGAGATCCAAAAACAAATTAAATATTTCCTGAATAGATAGAAAGCACAAAAACTGAGCTTCTAAAACTTAAATAATTTGTAGAGACAGCTGACTATTTGGTTTCCCTATTCCTCAAAAGGTTGGAGCATCTGTCTTCAGCCTTCTGGACCAGAACCATCTGACAGACCTGTAGTGAAGCATGATTTATTAAGGACTAGCTTACTCTGTACTGTCAGAACTAAGCTGTCAACTTTCCTACATCATGCTTCCTTTCCTAAAAAGTATTTTTTATCTGCAGATGAATTATAGCAGTGGCTAGCTTGCTAAATCTGGAGCGTCACTGTATGGAGTTTATCATGCTCAGTATCCTCTTTGAACCATGAAGTGGGTACTTTCAGGAGCAGACATGTATCCTAGCTAAAAATCATATTAATAATGAAATGATTTTAAATGTCTCATTCTGTGTAGTTCTGATGCTTGCTTTTGAAGAGTATCTATCTGTATATATTATGTCTAAATTGTTAAACCTTGAAAATATACCAATCTTAATTTCAAATTTTGTATCAAAATTCAAAGACATATTAATGAAAGTCTTAAACTTGTATCAGTATAACATACCAATATAAATTGTGTACCAATGTAAGAAACTATAATTTCAATTTTGCATCAATTATAAAGATTTCTACCAATGTATGATAATGGTTATACAATGCTTTGAAAGACTAGATGTAGGGGAATGCCAGGACAGAGAAGCGAGAGGGGGTTAAATGGGGAAAAGAGGGAGGGAAGGGGGCTTATGGGACTTTCGGGGAGGGAGGAAATGGGAAAGGGGAAATGAGTTTGAGTGTAAATAAAAAAAACTTAGAAAATAAAAATAAAGAATAAATTTAGTAATCTATCCCATATATCTAATTTATTATAATATTACAGTATGCTTTTCCCCTTCAACCTCTTTCTTTTTACATAGGAAAGAAAGAATAGAGAAGAGGAAATGAAAGACAGAAATTCCCAAGTCTAAGCTCTATTTAGTTTCCTCCTTGTTGAAAATTTTAACAATTTCCAAATTATCCCTTTAAATGACAACCTGTCTATAATTTATAAAATAACCAAGGTCAGATTTTCAAACACAAAGAAAAGGGATAGCTATTCTCCATATCTTCCTCCGGCTGAATACAGGTGATGCATATTCATATAATTTTTAAAGGGTTGGGGAGGGGAAGGTTAATTGGAAAAATTGGTTTGACTTAGAAAGTTAGCATTAGCATCTGCCATCCAGTTTCTGTATGCATGAAAGTTAAGTTCAGGACAGGATGGAAGTTCTGACTGAATCTGTCTGAAAGACTGGAAAAACTGAGGTCATTGGGAATCACCCAATGAAGCTGTTCTGGGAGTAAGTTTCTGGAAATAGCTGCAGTAGGCCAGGACTGGAACAGCAATCATTTTAACATTTCTCAGGATGTAACTTGTCACAGCTGCATATTCTGCAACATATAAATCTTACAACAAAAAATTTAGTACTATTACCATATTTGTATGGATTTTACAAGATGCATAAATTAATTAAGGATAAATTTTGCTCCTTATTTGAGCAGGTGAAGGACAATTATCATTTTTGTGAGTTAATCTGACCAATAAGCAATTGTAATAAATCTTCATTCACGCCATGTGAATGATGGCATGATGAATCTTAAGGATTCCATAACCAACAAGATTCATTGTTTAATTTTAGCTAATGCTTTGGCTAGAGTCACTGTTTATGTCTAAACCAGTTACAGGGTTGTTCTCATATAAAGGAATCAGCAAATCATGTTACCTGACTTGTTTGATCTCCTCGAATTTTTCCATTCTGTCTGTAGCCAAGATCTTCAAGGGATCTTTTCCTATGATATCTGATGTAAGTGATATGTCACTTCGGAAGGGGTCCAAAGCCTTTTCTTCTTTCTTATTAACACAGACACAGAGACTCTCTCCCAAAATACCGTGACATTGGTCCTGTAACCTGAAAATATCAAAGGCATAGATTGATTCAAATTAGCAGACTCCTTTCTTTTTATGCCTCATCTATTTTAAGCTCTTTCACAGAGGACTTTTAATATCATAACCACCAAACTTATAGTCACCTGCATTTTGACAATAAAGACAATTCACAGCAATCTAAACAGTTACTATTATTCACTCAAACAGTGTTCCTATACTATCTACTGCCTTGTCCTTACATAAGATCAAGGCCTAAACTTCTACTATCTGTTTGAGATAAGGTTTCCTACCCCTTGCCCTCCTTGACCTACATTAGATAACAGGCCTCAGTTTATTTATTCATCCAAGCATACTTAAGTTCCTCCTTTTGCAAATAATTAAGGCTATATATATATATATATATATATATATGTATATATATATATGTATATGTATACTCTCTCTTTATAAGAATTAAATTAGTATCCTTTCTTATTTAATTTCAATTATATTCTCTTCTCTTTACTATATAAGCCAATTCCCGGGCCAACAATGTCATATGCCAGGCTAAGCAATTCAAGAATTCCTGTGGAGTCCAAGTTTAAAAAACTCAGCTGCCTGTGATAGCTTTCTTTAAAAGTTCCCTTTAAAGCAACTACCATTATTTCTTCTCTCTATCCCTAAAAATAATTAAATCAGTTTTTTTCATTCTCCCTTCTACAGAAATTAACATATCTCTGGGTACAAATATTATACTACCTTTCTTTTTATATAATTTGAATTAATATCCTTTCTATGTATTTAACTTCACTTAAATTTCCTTCTATATTTCTGTATGAGCCTGTTCTTAGGCTTATCCTTCTATCCTTAAACAATTAAAATTTCCTTTATTCTTATCTTATTCAGACCTGTGATGGTTCTCTTCAGATTTCTTTATCCCAGGAGGAGCTCTGAGCACCTGTGGTTTAAGCTCTTTGCAGCAGCCCAGAACAGGAGAGAACATCTGGATAAATCCAAAAGCCTGACTCACATATTCCTAGATTAGCCTGTGTGTGTCCTAGCTTTGAGCCACAAACCCCAGAATCATGTGTGCCAAGCTAGCATGAATATCTATCCTAGTTACAAACAATTGAAACTTGGGGAGGAACCACATGGCTTGGCTGAGAAACCAATTCTTTCCACTTCCTAATATGAAAGGGAAGGCATGTTTTATTCCATGTGGGAATCTCCAACTAATTTTTAAAAGTGAGTACAAGCCTAACAAGTTAGATGCTGTCTGTTGTAGTTGCCACTTAATCTCTTCTCTAATTTATCCAGCAGCACCTAGGCATTCCTTGCTAACCACGGCAGTTTTCTTGGTCCAGAATGAAAAACACACACTTGTAACCTTATATTTTAATATGCCTTAAACAGCTAAATGGCTGGCCCACTTCCAAACCTCCACATGGCTAACACCTTCCTCTCTGATATTCCTGAGTTATTACTTACTAAAATCTATATTCCATCTTTGTTGTCCTAGAAACAGTTGGGAGGCATTGGGGCAATTCTCCCCCAGCTTTTATATGTTAGCTGTCTTTCTGGCCTGACTTTTCAAGCATGGCAACAACTCCTTTCCCAGCATGCAGCTATATCATTTCCTCTCTCTCTTGGTCCCTTGCCCAGGAATCCTAAAAATCCATCCTCTGTCTCCGTGCCCAGGAAATGGCCAATGACAATTTTATTTACTAATCAAAACCAACTGGGCATGGGCAGGGTCTCTCCACCTTCTTATTTGTAGACATGCAGATGCCCTTGTAATTTTGGGAACCAAATTAATATAAGTAGCTGTAGTGGCTATTCCTGGTTGTCAACTTGACTAAATCTGGAATGAACTAAACAAGAATTGGAAGGCTCACCTATAATCCTAATCTGGAGGCTCAGAGATACAAGTTTATGACTTGGAGATCTTGATGCATAGTGACTATGAATTCCAGAAGATTAAGATTAGGAGATCTCTGAGTTCAAGGTCATCTGGGATTAAAGGCGTGGTGGCACACGCCTTTAATCTGGGCCACACCCTCTGCTGGAGACCTATATAAGGACATTGGAAGAAGGAAGATTCACTCTGGCTTTTCCTGGCCTGCCTCATGGGACAGAGCAACTGCTAGATCCTCGAACTTCCATCCACGGCTGCATTGTGTGAATGAGCAACTGCTACATCCTTGGACATTCATTCACAAGTACTGCTGACTATTGTTGGGGAGTTGATCTACAAGCTGTAAGTCATCAACAAATTCCCTAACTATATAGGGACTACCCATACGTTCTGTGACTCTAGAGAACCCTGACTAATACAGAAACATTGGACACAATCCACAATAAAACTGTTATCAATATACAATCTACATACCAAATGTAATATATTTTGCTTGGTGATGCTCTTTAACTTAAAATAGATTAAGTAATCAACTCTTTTGTTTTTATCATTCCTATATTCTTATAATTTCTATAACTCCTCTTTTCACTTCTCATCACTTTTTCTTCTTTCCCTAACACCGTATAGGAGAGAAATAAAATGGAAAAGAAAAGATGATCCCTGAATCTAACCTCCTGAATTTTGTTTCCTCTCTGAACAAGACCATTAATAACTTCTGACTTCTCACACTTAAACGATGCCAAACATCCGTCACCCACTAAACACCCAAAACGCATCCATTGCACTTTCCAAGAATGGGTTAGAGGTGACAAGATTTTCCCTGTACAATCATACTAAAATATTAGCACAGCAGGAGGCCTGTGATTGGACAGGGAAAAAGAAGGCGGAGCTAAGAGTTGCAGAGACATAGAGCATGGGCGGAGAAAGGGAGGGCCAAGATGGAGCCAGATATACAGGAAGAAGAGCCAGATCCAGCGTGGTTTTATTATCCACAGGCAGTTATGATAATCATAAAGGATATAATATTTGGGAGAATTTGTCTAATACAGGTGGGCAACTTTTACCATTATCAACTGGTTCTGAAATTATTGTATTGGCATCTTGTGAATTGAGAATTTGTTAATGCATAAATTTGATTGGGTGATTATAAGCTTCAAGAGTTTTGTTTCTACGGGGGTTGATAGGTGATGTGACAGCTGACCGTGGGGTGGACGATTGTTGCTTGGAGCTGGCAAGACATTGAAAGGAACTTGGAACATCCATCCCAAAGAGACCTCTGAGTTGAGATCATCCTGCTGGAGCCTTGTGGCCTGCTGGTGCCTGGCAGTAGTGCGGGAAGCTTGATGGTCGTTTGTTAATATTTCCTGCAACAGGTGGTGAACCAACGTGTTGGGCATGAATTCACTAGAAATTGAAAATTAGTAGCCTAAGAGTTAAAGTTTCATTTTCTAAATGAGAGGAAGTTAGTGCTAGAGGAGTCATGTGACTCAAGTACAAGATTTGAAACAACAGGCCCTGGGGTCCCCCCTACTGTGGAGAATTGCAAGCTGCTCAGACTTAGGAGAAGAAAGAAGCTGTCTAGTTTTTAGTGCACAGAGATTGAACTGTGAATATAAAATTGGAATTATTTGCTTTTAGGATAGATTGATATACAGATTCTCTATGAATCACTTGGGGAATTTCTCCTATGGTTCAGAACTAGGATAAGGAAAATTAGTCACTGACTCCAGAGTAGAGAATGGGGTGATAATCATTTCCTGCTTTGATCAGGTATTAATTATTAATGTCTATGGCTCCAGGTAGAGAGATCAACAGATAGATGTTATACAGGTATTAATAAAATATGTCTGTGGCTCCAGGCAGAGAGCCGAAGAGTAAGGTGGTATAAAGATTGATTTATACACTTCATAGGATAGTCAGATTCTGTCTAACATGGACACAACATAATCTTGGGTTATATTCCTGCTTCACAAAATGGATAAGGCCTAATAATAGGCTGATAAGGACAGGGAAGCATGAGTGGGTAGATTGGTGAGCAAGGGGAGGGGAGATGGGTTAGGGGATTTTCAGGGGGGAGAAACCAGTAAAGGGACAACATTTGAAATGTAAATAAAGAATATATCTAATAAAAAAGTATTTTAGTTTTCTTCACTTATTTTGGATTGTTTTAATTTTAAAGATGGGTGTAATTTTAAATTTTGTGGTTATATTATTCTTCTGAGAGAGAAGTCTAAATAAAGGGTTATCTGATTACTGGCTCAAGAATATTCTGATTTTGGAAAAACATTTTGTCTTTACATTTTTAGAAAAGGTATCTAGTGTCTGTACACCTTCCAGAGTAACATGGATCACATTTGATAGAGGTAGTACTCAGTGAACTAGATTCCAGAGAATCAAACAAATAAAAAAGTGATCATGATGATAATAAAATTTTGTTTTGAGATTTGTGTATTACAGAATATAGAGCCTTGGTGAATCTCCTCATCAGACATGCTTGAACTGACCTACTTGAACTCCTGATGTCCTGGACTTTCAGCTGGATACAGTCAAGACACAGACATCAGGGACTAAATCCATCATTGGTGTTTCCTTCTGAAGTCCAACTAACTCTCCTATTTTCCCTACCCTCCCTCTGCCTTCAAAATATCTCATTGCCCATATTCAGCTTGAAAAAATTATGAAAAGCCATCAACCCAGTTCCCTGGGATTTAGGACTGGAGGGGGTTACTCTAGGTTGTCTTTCTAGGGAATGTAGAGATGATCATATTTGGAAAAGGGAGGAGTAGCTAGAATTGATTGCATTAGTCATAATCTCATTTGGCAGGACTCATCCAGTTTTTTTTTTCAGCAGTTCTGTCATCTCATTGACACTTAAAATATTTTTAATTTAATAGAACATTATTTAATCTATCCCTTGGAGATTCCATATCCTACTTCTGTTTTATGAGCATATACTTTAATGTCATGTTAGATGTCTCCATAATTACTTGACCTGTGGAAATGTAAGATGTTTTTGTAAAATTGTCTATGTCATGATATCTAAAAATTGTTATATTCTAATGAAAACATATGTAGGAATATCATCAACTTCTGTCTCAAAGGCATCTGCACGATAACTATCATCTCTAATAAATGTGCAATCTTAGAATCATTCCTTTCAGAACTCAAGATAGGAAGTCTTTTGGAATTCTGAACATGAATAAATTCTTTGATGCATTAACACATGTACATTTATTATATTTTAAACTCCACAAAGTGAAATATATAATCTATATATTACATTATTCTAAGGTAGCATCTTTAAGCAAAATATGTATTCTTAACTCATAATATTGTATATCTATGGATTGCCATTCTAATTCCTCAAGCTTTTTTGGATTTTTCTTATCTGGAACTACTTTTTCTGCTGTCACTATCAGTTCCAATCTTCTGAAGATTCCTGATTCTGATTTAAAAAAATCTTTATTGTTTTTAACTTAATATTTAGTTTCTCAATACTCTCCTCAATATAATTTTGTCCTGATTTTGCTTAAAAAGAATATTGGATATTGAAAATTGTGATCATTACTAAACCTACTGTAATTAATTCCATGACTGCAGCCATTAAAATGAAATCATATTGGGTCCAAGTCCTCTAGGCTGTGGCATTCTCCAATTTTATTTTAACATAAAACATATTTTCTTTTAACTTTCCCTAACTCTCTCCTTGAGGCTGTCCCAAGTATCTTACCAATTCTGATCACCTTTTCCCACTTTTTCATGTTGTTGACTTCCAACGAGTCTCATTACAGCTCAGCTAGCACATCTCACAGGCTGTTGGCTCTTGGTTCACTCTGCCCCCCTCAGGTTGGGCTGTCTCTCTGCCTGACTCTGGGTAGTTGCAGGCTTTCAAGTAGAAACACACACATATACACACACACAAACACACACACACATGCCTTGCCATGCTTAGCTGGACATGCCTTCTGACTTCTACTCACTTTGGGAATGTGGCTCCTGATCACAATATGCCACTACCTTTACAAAATTTTCCTATGGGTATATGCTGATTTTCCATGGGGCCAGGATTCTTAGTCCTTCTGTAAAACTTGAGAAGTTCACTATTGTTCTGATTCACTCTCTTTTAAAGGAAGCGCCCTCCCACACATACACACATGGTTAGAAAAGTGCTCTGGAAAGAATGTTTTCCATGTCTTCTGTCTGAAACTTTTCTCAGGCTCTATACTTAGATTTCTAGCCTCTTTGATTTGATTGTGACTGTGCCCTGATTATTTTCTTTTTGAAGTAAGGAATTATTTTACTGCAGAGAGACTTTGAATTTTAAAAGATTGTGGATTTTAAAATAGATTGGCTATTTTAAAGGGACTAACATTTTAATGTTCTTTGAATCTGTAAAGACTGTGAGACTTTTAAACTTATTCATGATTTAATGTGTGATCTTGGAGATGAACAAGAAAGAAAGTGACGTATTTGTCTGCCATATTGAAAGGAGCCAGTTGTACTGGCTGGTTTTGTGTGCCAACTTGATACAAGCTAAAGTCATCAGAAAGGAAGGAGCCTCAGTTTAGAAAATGCCATTGTGAGATCCAGATGTGAAACATTGTCTCAATAGTGATCAACGGGGAGGGTTCAGCTCACATTAGGTGACATTATACTCGGGCTGTTTGTCCAGGGTTCTCTAAGAAATCAGGTTTAGAAGGATGTGAGAAGCCAGTAATCAGAACTCCTCCATGGCGTTTCCATCAGCTCCTGCTTCCAGGTTCCATCCCTGCTTAAATTCTTGCCCTAACTTCCTTCAAAGATTGACTATGATTTGTAAATGTAACCCAAAGAAAACCTTTCTTCCCCAACTTGCTTTTTAGTCACAGTGTGTAAATGGAGCAATAGAAACCCTAACTGAGAAATACAGGTCTACTAATGTGTAATGAGAACCAGAAAATAGTCAATGGACCATAGTTTGTATAACCACTTAGCATAACCACTATCCTTTTTCCTCCAGTGTACTCAAGATGAGGATGTCTGTGATCTTTGAACACATGATCTGAGCGCATTCCTCATTCCTCTACATATCACTGAAATCTGAGAAACTGTTGAATTAAAAGCATGTTAATTTAGTAGAGGATTAATTTACATATACCTCTCTGCTTATGTTAAAGATATAGTATAGTTTAAAATATCTTTTTACTAATATTAGTCTTTTTGTATATCATTTAAATATTCTTGATCCCTGGAGTTTCAAACAAAATGTTGACTAGAATTTTTATCACTACACAATCCTGCTAACATGTTGATTACCATTGCCTTAACTGAGAATCAACTAGGCAAGAAATGGTATCTCTTTCTATCAGTTGAAAAGTTATGTCTGTTTCCATTTATAAATTTTCTTATACTAATTAATGATTAATTTTATAATAATGACATGTGTGTATTTTTCCTTAAATAACAACTTTAATATGAAAACTTGTTTGCATGTCTTAATAGCAACTGAAGTGTGATTTCCTGAGCCTCTAATTCTTCCTAGTTGCCTAGGAGTTTGCACATTTAGCCATTATCAAGAGAATTTTTAGTTGCAGCTTTCCCATGAGGCACATGTTACACCAGAAGTTAGGAATAGATTACTATGATTTATTAATGCATATGTATGCGGGTTTATGTTTGTCTGAATACTCTCTCTCTCTCTCAGTCTGTGTGTGTGTGTGTGTGTGTGTGTGTGTGTGTATGTGTGGGTTTGTGTGGGTGTGTGTTTGTGTGTTCACAGAGGCCAGTGTAAAGTATGCAATCACCTAGAACTAGACTTACAAATGGCTGTTGTCCTGAAGACAAATCTATTGGCAATCAAACAAGATCCTTGTTTAAAAACAATTAGCGCTAATAAATATTTAGACATTCTGTTCTCTGAGAATGAATTTTCTCTCTGTGTAATGCAGTTTTGCAAAATGGTTCTGTAGATACTGCACTTTACAAGTCTACCAGAGACTTCTGTGATGTAACACCAAGATGCACACATAAACATTCTCCTCTATAGTGGGAAGAGAATGTTCCAATCATGAATTAGTTAGTTTTTACTAGCACACTCAGGTTAAGACTTTAAATTTCCATACTTGTCCATCTCCAATTTTTTTACCCTCTTTGCTGAAGATTTATATTTTCCATTCTAGATACAAAGCAGATATTGTAGCATAACATATCAGCAATGTGGCTGTACAGAAACTCTCAACACAGTGAAGCTGTTATTCAAATATCTCCAGCATTACTGCAGATAGTCCTTTGGCATGTTGGAGAAAGGCCATGAGTATGTCCTTTCCATAATGTGTAGGGTGATCACTTTCCATCCCAATGACAGTTCTCACTCATCCTCCAGTAACACAAAAGGAAAAGAAAAATGTAAAGAAAAGTAAGATTGATTAAAAGATGTAACTTCTGATAAATTACACTAAGTATCATATCTTTAGACTCTAAGACTAAGGGGTGTCTAAGTACATTGAATTTGTCTTTTAGGTACAATGCATGAATCTTGTTGTTTTCCACAGATTAATATCTACAGCTTGATCATCATTCAACTGCCTTGTGTCTCAGAGGTCTCTGAGGAAAGTTGTTCCTTTACAAAGCATATTATTTTCAATATGTATCTAAATTGGGGACTTGTAAAAAACTGAGGAGGAAAATTGTATTTGTCTCCATGTGTAATGTGTGTTTCTGTGGGGATGGGCTCTTCTGTACAATTTACCTGTTTGTTTTTTACTTGAAAACTGCCTTCATTTTGATAGTATTAGAGTTAATTAAATAGAATTTTGTTATTCTAATGTGAAACACCTGGAAACAAACTTCTGTGTTTGTGTAAATGTTTTCCAGAATGTTTCCATGTGATTTTTAATTGAATATATATTATATTAGAAAAATATGTTAGTCTTGTATATATTTATGGGATACTTAGTGAAATTTTAATTGTAGAATAGATACATTGTGTACATTTCCATCAAAAAGATATATTTATCTCTTTAAACATGTCATACACAGTGAAGAAAAACACTCCTACTACTTTTTCCTACTATTTAAAATATATTGTGCATTATAATTATATGTGCTACCTCACCTTGAAATTACATGCCAGAACTTCTTAGTACATCTAAAAATAGTTTAATACCAATATCTTAACACCAATGACCAAATGCTCCTTATACATTCCCACCTTCTGCCCAGTCTTTGGTAACCACCATTCTATTATCAGTTTATATAAGATCAACATTTTTGAGCCTAAACATTAATGAGATTATGTGGTGGTACTTGTGTTTATTTACTAATGTAGAAATAGAATAAAAATATTAGTAATTTCAAGTCATTCTGTGATGGTGTAAATTTGTTGGAATTTGATTCCTCATGTAGTGATGCATATTATAACTGTGCTAACATGAAACACACCTTATTTTTCCTTCCTAGAAAGATCCATGCATTCTCACCTAGACCCATACATTTACCTAATATTTCTAGATCTAAGGAATGTAGCTTGGTTACCATTTATCGATTGCTAATATACATTTAAAGTGAATACATACAATATTTATCTTTCTAAGTTTAAACTCAGGATTAATTTTTATTTTTCTATCCATTTATCTAAAAATTTCATAATGTCATTGTTTTTACCAACTTAGTAATACTCCATTGTATAAATGTACCACATTTTCTTTATCTATTCTTCTGTTGAGGGATATCTCAGTTGCTTCCAGTTTCTGGCTATTATGACTAAAACTGCAACAGACATTGTTGCGTAAGTGTTCTTGTGGTAGGATGATGCATCCTTTTGGTATGTGTCCAAAAGTGGTATAGATGAATCTTGAGGTAGATCTATTCCTAACCGTCTGAGGAACCACATTACTGATTTCTACAGTGGCTGTACTCTTATGCATGTTCTTGAGACACTTTTCTTCTTGTTGGGTTGTCATGTCCAACATCAATATGTTAAATTTCATTTTATCTAATTATAATAGATATCGAAAGTTTGGCTGATGTTTCTTGGAAGGTTGTTGCTTTCTAATGAGAGACAGAATAGAGTGGATCTGAAGGAGAGGGGAAGGGAAGGTTTGGAACAACTGGAGAATATAGAGAGAAGAAAGTCATAATTGGGATATGATTATAGGTATGAGAATAGAACCTATTTTCAATAAAAGAAAAAGAAAAAAGGAGAAAAAATATACCTTTATGGGATCAAAGCCCAACCAATGCAGTATGTATTTTTTTTATAAAAATCTTATTACGTGGGATTTGTATACATTTTCTACAACATATATGCTAAATTAAAAGAGTGTATATTGTGAAATTATTAAACCACAAATCTACAAGAAAGGTTTAACATTATCTTTTGGACCCATGAGTGTAGAAGAGTCAGCATTTCAAGATAAATAACAAGGGTTACCAAGTCAATTATCATGAAGGATAATTAGTTCCTTAGGGTGGTTGCTTAAAAGAAAGCAGCTGAACTTGTGTGAGGTGCCATTAATGATAGACAGATTTTATGTAGATTTTAAAGTACAAAGTTAAATATCTGCAGTGTGGGTTCCTGCTGCAGAAGCCCCAGTCAGTTTTCCTTGCTAGCTTCCACCAACAATTATTTCCTTGTATTACAGACAGGTCACTCATGGTATTCTTACAAAGTCGTCCATTCTATAAGTCTTTTTGAAACAGAGAATATTTGAGTGGCACCATTTTGATTTTTTTTACCCCTGAAAACATCCCATTCTACCTTACACCAATCAGAATGACTAAGATCAAAAAAATCAAGTAACAACACATGCTGGTGAGGAAGTAGAGAAAGGAACACTCTTCCATTGTTTGTGGGATTGTTAACTGGTACTATCACTCTGAAAATCTGGAAGTACCTCAGAAAATTGGATATATGAGAACACCTTGAAGCATTCTATGTTAGGACTCAAGAATGGATATGAAGAGTAAAATTTAATGTTAAACTAAGTTTTAAAAATTTTAAATAAATGCGTCTCAGTCATTTGAGATTTCTCTGTTGAGAATTTTCTGTTTAGGTATGTGCCCATTTTTTAAAAATTTATTTTCTATATTTTTTTATTTACATTCCCAATGATTTCCCCTTTCCCAGTTCCTCCCGCACCGAAAGTTCTATAAGCCCTCTTCCCTCCCCATTTTCCCCATTCAACCCCCTCTCGTTTCTCTGTCCTTGTACTCCCCTACATCCAGTCTTTCCATGACCAGGGGTCTCTCCTTCCATCTTCTTGGAAATCAATTGATATGAGAGTTGTGTCTTGGATATTATGAGCTTCTGAGATAATATCCCCTTATCAGTGACTGCATACCATATGTGTTCTTTTGTGATTAGGTTACATCACTAAGGATGATATTTTCAAGTTCTGACCATTTGCCTAAGAATTTCGTGAATTTATTGTTTTTAATTGCAGAGTAGCATTCCATTGTGTAAATATACCACATATTCTATATCCATTCCTCCATTGAGGGACATCTGGGTTCTTTCCAGCTTCTGGCTATTATAAATAGGCTTCTATGAACATAGTGGAGCATGTGTCCTTACTGCATGCCAGGGAAGCCTATAGGAATACATGCCCAGGAGAGGTATAGCAGGATCCTCCGGGAGTGTCATGCCCAGTTTTCTGAGGAACTGCCAGACTGCTTTCCAGAGTGGTTGTACCAGCTTGCAATTCCACCAGCAGTGGAGGAGTGTTCCTCTTTCTCCTCATCCTCGCCAACACCTGCTGTCTCCTGTGTTTTTGATCTTAGCCATTCTGACTGGTGTGAGGTGGAATCTCAGGGTTGTTTTGATTTGTATTTCCTTAATGACTAAGGATGTTGAACATTTCTTTATTTGCTTCTCAGCCATTCCATATTTTTCAGGTGAGAACTCTTTGTTTAGCTCTGTACCCCATTTTTTAAAACGGTTATTTGGCTCTCTGTAGTCTAACTTCTTGAGTTCTTTGTATATATTGGATATTAGCCCTCTGTCAGACAGAGGGTTGGTAAAGATCTTCTCCCAATTTGTTGGCTGCCTCTTTGTCTTTTTGACAGTGTCATTTGCCTTACAGAAATTTTCCAATTTTATGAGGTCCCATTTGTCAATTCTTAATCTTAGATCATAAGCTATTGGTGTTCTGTTCAGAAAATTTTCATCTGTGCCATATGTTCAAGGCTCTTCCCTAGTTTCTTTTCTATTAGTTTCAGTGTGTCTGGTTTTATGTGGAGGCCCTTGATCCAATTGGTCAAGGAAGAAATATTATAATATTTAATGAAATTGAAGGCACAACATACCCTAATTTATGGGACACAATGAAAGCAGTGCTAAGAGGAAAATTCATAGCCCTGAGTGCCTCCAAAAAGAAACAGGAGAGAGCATACATTAGCAGCTCAATAGCACACCTGAAAGCCCTGGAACAAAAAGAAGCAAATACACCAAAGAGGAGTAGTAGAAGGCAGGAAATCATCAAACTCAGGGCTGAAATCAATCAAGTAGAAACAAATAAAACCATACAAAGAATCAACAAAACGAGGAGTTGGTTCTTTGAGAAAATTAACAAGATAGATAAGCCCTTAGCCAGACTAGCCAGAGGCACAGAGACATTATCCAAATTAATAAAATCAGAAACGAAAAGGGAGAGATAACAACGGAAACTGAAGAAATTCAAAAAATCATCAGATCCTACTCCAAAAGCCTGTATTCAACACAACTAGAAAATCTTGAGGAAATGGACAATTTCCTAGACAGATACCAAATACCAAAATTAAATCACGATCAAATAGACCATCTAAACCATCCTATAACCCCTGAAGAAATAGAAATGGTCATTGGAAGTCTTCCAACGAAAAATAGCACAGGTCTAGATGGTTTTAGTGCAGAATTCTATCAGACCTTCAAAGAAGACCTAACACATATACTCTTCAAACTATTCCACAAAATAGAAACAGAACAAACACTACCCAACTCATTCTATGAAGCCACAATCACACTGATACCAAAATCACACAAAGATCTGACAAAGAAAAAGAATCTCAGACCAGTTTCTCATATGAATATTGATGTGAAAATACTCAATACGTGGTCCATTTTTAATTGGGTTATTTGCAGCTTTGGAGTCTAACTTCTTGAGTTCTTTATATATTTTGGATATTATCTCTCTATCAGATGTAGGAATAGTGAAGATTTTTTCCCAATCTGTAGGTTGCCATTTTGTCCTATCAGCATGCCCGTTGCCTTACAGAAGCTTTCCAGTTTCATGAGGTCTCATTTATCACTTGTTGATGTTAGAGCCTGAGCCTTTCATTGGCACTCCACTCACAAAATTTCCCCTGTACCAATGCATTCAAGACTATTTCCCACTTTCTCTACTATTAGATTCAGTGTATCTGGTTTTATGTTGATATCCTTAATCCATTTGGACTTGAACTTTTTGCAAGGTGACAAATATGAATCAATTTGCATTCTTCTACATGCAGAGTGCCATCATCATTTGATAAAGATGCTTTCTTTATTCCACTATATAGTTTTAGCTCCTTTGTCAAAACTAAATTGTGCATAGTGTTTTAATTTATTTCTGAGGAATCTCAACTGGCCAAGAACCACTTTTAAAATAGGTGTTCAACATTCTTATTCATCAGGGAAATGCAAATCAAAATGAACCTGAAATTCTGGCCTACCCAAATCAAAACAACTAAGATAAAAACTCAAGTAATACATGCTGGTGAGGAAGTGGAGAAAGGAACACTCCTCCATTGATGGTGGGATTGTAAACTGGTATTGCCACTCTGAAAATCAATCGGGCAGTACCTCAGAAAATTGAAAATATTTCCACCTGAAGACCAAAATACCACTGCTCCTGGGCGCATATATATATATATATATATATATATATATATATATATATATATATATATATTCCCAAAATATGTTCCAACATACCACATAGATGCTTGCCCCACTATTTGCATAGCAGCCTTATATGTAATAGCCAGAAACTGGAAACAACCCAGATGTCCCTCAACAGAAGAATGGATACAGAAAATATGATCCATTTTTACAATAGAATACTATTTGACTATTCAATATAAAGACACCATGTGTTTTGAAGGCAAATGGATGGACCTAGAAAGCATCGTCCTGAGTGAGGTAACCCAGACCCAAAAGGACACACATAGCATGTACTCACTGTTAAGTGGATACTAGAAAAAAAGTACAGAATACCCATGATATAACCCACGGACCCTGAGAAGTTTAAAAAGAAGGTCCAAGGGAGGTTGCTTCAATACCACATAGAAGGGGGAATAAAGTAATCTTGTGTGGCAGAGGGAACTAATGACTTGATGGGAAAGGGAAGGGTAACAGAAACAGGGAGCAGGGTCAGATGTGGGGGTCACTGGATAGAAACCTAGAGGGTCAGGAGAATTAATGGAAATATACAGCTGATGTTGGACATAACTCTTTGGCCATCCTTCTGGATGGACTCCACCCCTACAGTCACCTGGCTACAGCCAGGTTTTCCCTGCCTTACGGTTACCTGGCAATAGCCAGGTAACCCAACCCACTTTAAAAGGAGGATTATTGGCCCCACCTAGCTCTCTATTGCTTTTCTCTCTTGCCCTTGCTCTTGTCCCCCTGTTCCCCTTCCCTCCCCATTCTTACTCCTCTTTCCACATGATCATGGCCAGCTCTCATCCCTGTATCTTTTCTTTCTCTCTTTATTTCTCTATCTCCTTTTCTTTTTCTACTTTTCTGTAAAGTAGAAAAGCTTTGAAACTATGGAATGTCTCTCCTTATCAAAACCTGCAGTGTAGGAGCATGGAACAGACCTCAGCATTTCCAACCAACCATTAGACTGAGGTCAGAGACCCCTATGATGAATTAGGGGAAGGATCAAAGGAGCTGAAGGGGATTGCAACCCCACAGGAAGACCAACAGTATCAATTAACCTGGACCATTGGAAGCTCCCATTGACTAAGCTATCAACCAAAGATCATACATAGACTGGTCCATGGCCCCTGGCGCATATGTATAAGAGACCTGCCTTGTCTGGAGTCAGTGAGAGAGGATGCACCTAATCATGCAGCGATTTGATGCACCTTGGCAGGGGGATTCAGGGGTGAGATGAGGTGGGGGTATGTGGGGAAGCAGACTCCCAAAGGCAAAGGGGATGGGGGATGGGACACGGAACTCTGCGAGTAGGGGATAAGGTAGGAGAGCAATATTCGGAATATAAATAGAATAATTTAAAATAAAATGATTTTTAAATAAAGGACTTCATACATTAACTAATTGTTTTATCTAATATATATTATCTCAAAGGGTCAGGCTGTTTTATTTCTTATTGAAGTCCCATGTTCTCACAGGCAATTTTAAAATACTGCCCTATTCATATCTTTCCTCCTTCCAGTCATAACTTCATTTATCCACTGAAAACACTGTGGTGGTTCTAACATAAGGCATTTTATATGATTAAATTCATTTTGCAATACTAAGGTAAAAGGTTGTTTTTTTAATTGCGTATTTTGTTTGAAAAGTTGAATTATCTTCTGATATCTGAGCTCTGAGCTCAATCTAATATTTATAAAGAGTGCCTTTTAGGGTAATGCATGTAACTTAGCCCGTTTGAAAGTAATGTGTCCATATGCATATTTATAATGTCTAACTAAAAAGGTTTCCTTGTCATTCAGATTATGTGGTGTTATGTTCATTTACATACCTGAATATTTGAAATCTTACTCATGTAAAGAAGGAAAAAAAAAAGAGAATCTCAGTCTGCCACTTTAGAAAATTTAAATATCCAACCACTTATTTTATGTTGCACATACACACACACACACACACAATCACTCATATGCACACATGGGGATGCAGAGGCAGAAAAAGAGAGAGAGAGAGAGAGAGAGAGAGAGAGAGAGAGAGAACATTCAAAGAGAACTGAGTCTGTAAAAATGAGTACCTTGAGTGTGCTGAATGCAGGAACAGGGTTTTACTTCCTGCCTTAGCCAATCATAGCAAACATTTATTCTTACATTGGAGAGTTTGGAAAAAAAATATTGGTATAAAAAACAAGAAACTTGGCTTTAGGTTTTCTGTGACTGAGCAGGCTTAAGTGATTCTATGGTACCTTGCTATATTTGTTGCTGCTAGGTACTATAAGGAAAGCACACACAAGCTCTGAAGTTGCTACATGATGAGGATATGGTCACTTCCCACAATGAAAGTTGCTCTTCTGGCCAGTGTCTTCTGTCAGGGCAGATTGCCAGCTTGTAAACTAAACAGGCCTGTATGACCTAAGGAAATAGAAGAAGTCATTAAAAACCTAACAACCAAAAAAAAAAAAAATCCTAGGGCCAGATGGCTTTAGTGCAGAATTCTACCAGACCTTCAAAGAAGAGTTAATACAAATATACCTCAAAATATTCCATAAAATAAAAACAGAAGGAAGACTACCTAATTCATTCTATGGAGCCAAACCTACTCTGATAACTAAATCACACAAGGACCCAACAAAATAGAAAACTTCACACCAATTTTACTTCTGAATATCAATGCAAAAATAATAAAAGTCTCACAAATCAAATTCAAGGACCCATCAAAACCATGATCCACCAGGATAAACTAGGCTTAAATCCCAGGGATGCAGGGTTGGTTCAATACATGTAAATCCATTAACATAATCCACTACATAAACAAAGTCAAAGAAAAAATCACATGATCATCTCCTTAGATGCTGAAAAAGCATTTGACAAAATAAAACACCCCTTAAATTTAAAAGTATTGTAGAGATCAGGTATTCAATGCCCATACCTACATATAACAAAAGCATGTCTGGAACCCTCTTGCAGAAGCCTTCTGGTTTCTGTGTCCAGCTTGGTACCATCCTCTGCCACAGTTTGCCATCTCCAAGTGGTGCAGGAAGCTAGATATCTACCCAGCGTGCAGAGAAGACAGCACAGGTGAGACCTGTCCTGCAGCTCAGAGGTTCACACTGGGAAACCTCTGACAGAAGCGCTCCAGTTTCAGTCTCTGGCTTGGGTCCATCCTCTGGCACAACACCATACCCAAGTGGTGTGGGGAGGCAGCTTAACCACCCAGGAGTGCAGAGGGGCATACCTGCACAGGTAGAACCACCCTCGCCAGAGGATCACGCCCAGAACCCTCTGGCTGAAACCCTCCAGTATCCTTCTCTGGCTTGGGACCACTCTCTGCCACCGTGTGCACCATAACCAAGTGATGCACATAGATATCTAACCATTCAGGAATGCAGAGAGGCTAAGCAGCACAGGTAGGACCACCCCTGCTGCTCAGAGGAAACAGCCAAAAACCCTGAGGACACAAGAGTCTAGAAAAAGTCTGGGATAGGATCTTCAGATTACAGCCTGCACCCAGAGTTGATGGGGCCACAGAGCTACATACCCAAATACAACCACAAGAGAGCAGGTCTCCAGGAGTACCAATGTGCCCTCCCCCAACTCAGCTTTCTGAGTAGGAATTTCCAGACCTCAGTGAGTCACAGCCTCCCACACATGGTGGAGCTATAGGACCAAGGTGAAGCCATTTGACCCTCAAACACCTGCATCTTTCTGAAAGACTCCTCGGTCTTCCCACAGAGCAACAGAGCAGTGGAACCTAGCAGTGGAGCCCAAGCCGCACTGGGCAGACTCTCAAACTTGGGAAAAGGGTCTTACCTGAAACCTTAAATTGTGGGTCCACGGACTTTGAACAGCATTGTTGTCTTGGTCAATGTTTTTCTTGTCACCCCGTTTCTTTCCCCAGCTTTCCGTCTTGAGAACACGATAACCTGTTTGTATGTAACTGCAGGCAGAAACATACCAACAGACCTGTGTACACAGAAAGAACGGGTCTCCCAGGAGCACAGATAAGCCACAGTCAGAGAGAGCAATACCAGCTAACACAAGAGGTAACCATATGGAAAAAGGAAAATGCAAGAAAATCACCAACAGAAACCAAGGCAACATGGCACCATCTGAACCAAGTTCTCCAGCAATAGCAAGTCCTGGATACCCCAACACCAGAAACGTAAGACCTGGATTTAAAATCACATCTCATGATACTGATAGAGAATTTCAAGAAGGACATAGATAACTCCCTTAAAGAACTACAGGAGAACATGAGTCAACAGGAAGAAGTTCTTAAAAAGGAAACACAAAAATCACTGAAAGAAATTCAGAACATGGGTCAACAGATAGAAGCCCATAAAGAAGAAACACAAAAATCCCTTAAAGAATTACAGGAAAACACAAATAAACAAGTGAAGGAACTGAGCAAAACCATCCAGGATCTAAACACGGAAGTAGAAACAATTAAGAAATCACCAAGGGAGACAACTCTAGAGATAGAAAAACTTGGATAGAAATGAGGAGTCATAGATGCAAATATCAACAACAGAATATGAGAGATAGAAGAAAGAATCTCAGGTGATGAAGATACCATAGAAAGCATTGACTCAACAGTCAAAGAAGATGCAAAATGCAAAAAACTTGTAAACCAAAACATCCAGGAGATGACAATGAGAAGACCAAACCTAAGGATTATAGGTATAGAAGAGAGTGAAGATATACAATTTAAAGGGCCAGTAAATATCTTCAACAAAATTATAGAAGAAGAGCTCTTTAACCTAAAGAAAGAGATGCCTATGAACATACAAGAAACCTACAGAACTTAAAACAGACAGGACCAGAACAGAAATACCTCCTGTCACATAATAATCAAAACACCAAATGTACCAAATAAAGAAAGAATATTAAAAGCAGTAAGAGAAAAAGGCCAAGTAATGTACAAAGGAAGACTTATCAGAATTACACCAGACTTCTCACCAGAGACCATGAAAGCTAGAATATCGTGGGCAGATCTCATACAGATTATAAGAGAACACAAATGCCAACACAGAATACTGTACCCAGCAAAAATCTCAATCACCATAGATGGAGAAACCAAGATATTCCATGATAAAACCAAATTTACACAATATCTTTCCACAAATCCAGCCCTACAAAGGTAAATAGATGGAAAACGCCAATACAAGGAGGGCAACTACACCCTAGAAAAAGCAAGATAGTTATCTTCTTTCAACAAACCCAAAAGAAGATAGTCACTCAAACATAAAAATAACATAAAAAATAACAGGAAGCAACAATCACTATTCCTTAATATCTCTTAACATCAATGGACTGAATTTCTAAATAAAAAGAAATAGACTAACAGACTGGATACTTAAACAGGACCCAGCATTTTGCTGCATACAGGAAACACACCTCAGTGTCAAAGACAAACAATACCTCAGGGTAAAAAACTGGAAAACAATTTTCCAAGCAAATGGTTCCAGGAAAGAAGCTGGAGTAGCCATTCTAATATCGGATAAAATTGACTTTCAACCTAATATCATCAAAAAAGACACAGAAGAACACTTCGTAGTCATCAAAAGAAAATTCCACCAAGAAGAACTCTCAATTCTGAACATCTATGTTCCAAATACAAGGGCACCCTCATTCATAAAAGAAACTTTACTAAGGCTCAAAGCACACATTACACCTCACACAATAATTATGGTTGACTTAAAAACTTCACTTTCCTCAATTGACCGATCAGGGAAACACAAACTAAACAGAGACATAGTGAAACTAACTGATGTTTTGGACCAAATAGATTTAACAGATATATAGAACATTTTATCCTAAATCAAAAGAATGTACCTTCTTCTCAGCACTTTATGGCACCTTCTCCAAAACTGGCATACAATTGGTCACAAAACAGGCCTCAACAGATAGAAGAATATTAAAATAATCCTATGCCTCCTATCAGATCACTATGGAGTAAGGGTGGTCTTCAATAGCAAAAACAAAAGCAAACAAAAAAAAAACAATAGAAAGCCCACATATACATGGAAGCTGAACAATACTTTACTCAGTGATACCTTGGTCAAGGAAGAAATAAGAAAAGAAATCAAAGGCTTTTTAGAATATAATGAAAATGAAGTCACAACATACCCAAATTTATGGGACACAAAGAATGCAATGCTAAGAGTAAAACTCATAGCCCAGAGTGCATCCAAAAAGAATCTGGAGAGAGCATACACTAGCAGCTTCAAGGCACACCTGAAGATCTGAAACACAAAGAAGCTAATATGTCCAAGAGGAGTAGAAGGCAGGAAACCATGAAACTCAGGGCTGAAGTCAACCAAGTAGAAACAAAAGGAACCATATAAAGAATCAACAAAACCAGGAGCTTGTTCTTTGAGAAAATCAACAAGATAGATAAACCCTTAGCCAGACTAACCATAGGGCACAGAGACAATATCAAAATTAACAAAATCAGAAATGAAAAGGGAGATATAACAACAGAAAATGAGGAAATTCAAAAAAATCATCAGATCCTGCTACAAAAGCCTATACTCAAAACAACTTGAAAATCTGGAGGAAATGGACAATTTCCAAGAGAGATACCAAATACCAAAATTAAGTCAAGATCAAATAGACCATCAAAACAGTCCCTTAACCCCTAAAGAAATAGAACAGGTCATTGAAAGTCTAACAAAAAAAAAAAAAAAAAAAAAAAAAAAAGCACAGGACCAGAAGGTTTTAGTGCAGAATTCTATCAGACCTTCACAGAAGACCCAACACCAATACTCTTCAAACTATTCCACATAATAGAAACAGAAGGAACACTACCCACTTTATTCTATGAAGCTACAATTATGCTGATACAAAACCACACAAAGATCCAACAAAGAAAGGGAACTTCAGACCAACTTCCCTTGTGAATATCAATGCAAAAATACTCAATAAGATTCTTGCCAACAGAATCCAAGAACACATTAAAATGATCAACATGATCAAGTAGGCTTCATCCCAGGGATGCAGGAATGGATCAATATAAGGAAATCCATCAACATTATCCAATACATAAACAAACTCAAAGAAAAAAACACATGGTCTTTTCATTAGATGCTGAAAAAGCATTTGACAAAATTCAGCATCCTTTCATGCTAAAAGTCTGGGAAAGATCAGAAATTCAAGGCCCATATCTAAACATAGTTAAAGCAATATGCAGGAAACCAGTAACCAACATCAAACTAAATGGAGAGAAACTTGAAGCAATCCCACTCAAATCAGGGACTAGAAATGGCTGCCCTATCACTCCATATCTATTCAATAGTGTACTTGATGTTCAAGCTAGAACAATTAGACAACAAAAGAAGGTCAAAGGGATATATTTTGGAAAGTAAGAAGTCAAATCAACACTATTTCCAGATGATATGATATTATACTTAAGCGACCCAAAAAAACTCCACCAGTGAACTCCTACAGCTGAAAAACAACTTCAGCAAAGGAGTTTGATAAAAAATTAACTCAAATGAATCAGTAGCCTTCCTATACTCAAAGGAAAAAGAGGCTAAGAAAGAAATTAGGGAAATGATACCCTTCAAAATAGTCACAAACAATATAAAATATCTTGGTGTGACTCTAACCAAACAAGTGAAAGATCTGTGTGACAAGAACTTCAAGTCTCAGAAGAAAGAAATTGAAGAAGACCTCATAAGATGGTAAGATCTTTCATGCTCGTGGATTGGAAGGATTAATATCGTCAAAATGGCCGTCTAGCCAAAAGTAATATACAGTTTCAACGAATCTCCATTAAAATACCAAATCAATTCTTCATAGAGTTAGAAAGAGCAATTCTGATTCCCCCAGAGGTTCTTTTACTCTTGAGAATAGTTTTAGCTATCCTGGGTTTTCTGTTATTCCAGATGAAGTTTTGAATTGCTCTTTCTAACTCTATGAAGAATTGAGTTGGGATTTTGATGTGGATTGCATTGAATCTGTATATTGCTTTTGGCAAGATGGTCATTTTTACTATATGAATCCTGCCAATCCATGAGCATGGCAGATTTTTCCATCTTCTGAGGTCTTCTTCAATTGCTTTCTTCAGAGACTTGAAGTTCTTGTCATACAGATCTTTCACTTGTTTGGTTAGTGTCACAACAAGATACTTTATAGTGTTTGTGGCTATCGTGAAGGGTATCATTTCTCTGATTTCTTTCTCAGCCTGCTTGTCCTTTAATATAGGAAGGCTACTGACTTGCTTGAGTTGATTTTATTCTGGCCACTTTGCTGAAGTCGTTTATCAGCTGTAGGAGTTCTCTGGTGGAGTTCTTTGGGTCGCTTAAGTATACTACCATATCATCTGCAAATAGTGATAGTTTGACTTCTTCCTTTCCAATTTGTATCCCTTTGACCTCCTTTTGCTGTCTAATTGCTCTAGCTAGAACTTCAAGTATTATATTGAAAAGATATGTAGAGAGAGGGCAGCCTTGTCTAGTCCCTGATTTTAGTGGTATTGCTTCAAGTTTCTCTCCATTTAGATTGATGTTGGCTACCGGTTTGCTGTAAATTGTTTTTACTATGTTTAGATATGGGCCTCGAATTCCTGATCTTTCCAAGACCTTTAAAATGAAAGGATGCTGAATTTTGTCAAATGCTTTCTCAGCATCTAATGAGATGACCATGTGGTTTTTTTCTTTGAGATTGTTTATATAGTGGATTACATTGATGGATTTCCTTATATTGAACCATCCCTGCATCCCTGGGATGAAGCCTACTTGATTGTGGTGAATGATCGTTTTGATGTGTTCTTGGATTCGTTTGGCAAGAATTTTATTGAGTATTTTTGCATCGATATTCATAAGAGAGATTGGCTTGAGATTCTCTTTCTTTGTCGGATCTTTGTGTGCTTTTGGTATTAGCGTAATTGTGGCTTCATAGAAAGAGTTGGGTAGTGTTCCTTTTGTTTCTATTTTGTGGAATAGTTTGAAGAGTATTAGTGTTAAAAACTGCATGGTATTGGTACAGCGACAGGCATGAGATCAATGGAACAGAATTGAAGACCCAGAAATGAATCCACACTCCTATGGTCACTTGATCTTTGAAAAAGGAGCTAAAACCATCCAGTGGAAAAAGGATAGCCTTTTCAACAAATGGTGCTGGCTCAACTGGAGTTCAACATGCAGAAGAATGCAAATTGACCCATTCTTATCTCCTTGCACTAAGCTCAATTCCAAGTGGATCAAGGACCTCCACATAAAACCAGACACACTCAAACTAATAGAAAGGAAACTAGGGAAGAACCTTGACCATATGGGCACTGGGGAGAATTTCCTGAATAGAACTCCAATAACTTATGCTCTAAGATCAAGAATTGACAAATGGGACCTCATTAAATTACAAAGTATTTGCAAGGCAAAAGAAACTGTCAAAAAGACAAAGCGGCAACCAATTAACTGGGAAATGATCTTTACCAACCCTACATCTGACAGAGGGCTAAAATCCAATATATACAAAGAACTCAAGAAGTTAGACTCCAGAGAGGCAAGTAACCCTATCAAAAAATGGGGTACGGAGCTAAACAAAGAGTTCTCACCTGAAGAATATCTAATGGCTGAGAAGCACCTAAAGAGATGTTCATCATCCTTAGTCATGAGGGAAATGCAAGTCAAAACAACCTTGAGATTCCAACTCACACCAGTCAGAATGGCTAAGATCAAAAACACAGGAGACAGCAGTTGTTGGCGAGGATGTGGAGATAGAGCAACATTCCTCCACTGCTGGTGGGATTGCAAGCTGGTACAACCACTCTGGAAAGCAGTCTGGTGGTTCCTCAGAAAACTGGGCATGACACTCCCGGAGGATCCGGCTATACCACTCCTGGGCATATACCCAGAGGCTTTACCTGCATGCAATAAGGACACATGCTCCACTATGTTCATTGCAGCCTTATTTATAATAGCCAGAAGCTGGAAAGAACCCAGATGTCCCTCAATGGAGGAATGGATTCAGAAGATGTGGTATATTTACACAATGGAATACTACTCTGCAATTAAAAACAATGAATTCATGAAATTCCTAGGCAAATGGTCAGAACTTGAAAATATCATCCTTAGTGAGGTAACCCAATCACAAAAAACACACATGGAATGCAGTCACTGATAAGGGGATATTAACCCAGAATCTTGGAATACCTTAGACACAATTCGCATATCAATAGATTTCCAAGAAGATGGAAGGAGAGACCACTGGTCCTGGAAAGACTGCATGTAGGGGAATGCTGAGACAGAGAAGCGAGAGGGGGTTGAATGGGGAAAAGAGGGAGGAAAGGAGGCTTATGGGACTTTTAGGGAGCGAGGAAATGGGAAAGGAGAAATGATTTTGAATGTTAATAAAAATATAAAAAATAAAAAAAAGAAAGAGCAATTCTCAAATTCATCTGTAATAACAAAAAAACAGGATAGCAAAAACTATTCTCAACAATAAAAGAACTTCTGAGGGAATCAGTATCCCAGACCTCAATCAGTACTACAGAGCAATAGTGTTAAAAACTGCATGGTATTGGTACAGTGACAAGCAGGTAGATCAATGGAGTAGAATTAAAGATCCAGAAATGAACCCACATACCTATGGTCACTTGATCTTTGTAAAAGGAGCTAAATCCATCCAGTGGAAAAAAAGATAGCCTTTTCAACAAATGGTGCTGGCTCAACTGGCAGCTAGCATGCAGAAGAATGTAAATCGATCCATTCTTATCTCCTTGTACTAAGTTAAAGTCCAAGTGGATCATGGACTTCCACATAAAACCAGACACACTGAAACTAAATGAGCAGAAACTTGGTAAGAGCCTGGAACACATGGGCACAGGGGAAAATTTCCTCAACAGAACACCAATAGTCTATGCCCTAAGATCAACAATTGACAAATGGGACCTCATAAAATTACAAAGTTTCTTTAAGGCAGAGGACACTGTAAATAGGACAAAATGGGAACCAACAAATTTGCAAAGGATATTTACCAACCCTACATCCAACAGAGGGCTAATATCCAATATATACAAAGAACTCAGGAAGTTAGACTCCAGAGAACCAAATAACCGTATTAAATAATGGGGTACAGAGCAAAACAATGAGGATTATCAAATGGCTGAGAATCACCTAAAGAAATGTTCAATATCCTTAGTCATCAGGGAAATGCAAATCAAAATATCTATGAGATTTCACCTCACATGGGTCAGAATGGCTAAGATAAAAAACTCAGGAGACAGCAGGTGCTGGAGAGGTTGTGGAGGAAAAGGAACACTCCTCCAGTGCTGGTGGAATTGCAAGCTCCTATAACCACTCTGGAAATCAGTTTGTCAGTTCCTCAGAAAACTGGGCATGATACTACTGGAGGACCCTGCTATACCACTCCTGGGCATGTATCCAGAGGATTCCCCAGCACGTAATAAGGACACATGCTCCACTATGATCATGGCAGTCCTATTTATAATAGCCAGAAGCTGGAAAGAACCCAGATGTCCCTCACCAGAGGAATGGATACAGAAAATGTGATATATTTTCACAATGGAGTACTATTTAGCCATTAAAAACAGCAAATTAATGAAATTCTTAGACAAATGGATGGAAATGGAAAACATTGTCTTGAGTGAGCTTACCCAATCACAAAAGAACACATGTGGCATGCACTCACTGATAAGTGGATATTAGCCCAGAAACCCAGAATACAAAAGACACATTTTACATATTAAATGATGCCCAAGAAGGAGGATGAACAAAGTATGGATTCTTGGGTCCTTTGTACGAATTGAAAAAAATACCCACAGAGGGAGATACAGAGACAAAATGTGGAGCAGAGTCTGAGGGAAAGACCATCCAGAGACTACCCCACCCAGGATCCATCCTATATACTGTCACAAGACCCAGACACTATTGTGGATGCCCATAAGTGCTGGCTGACTAGAGTCAGATATAGCAATCACCTGGGAGGCTCTGCTAGTGCATGATAAATACAGAACGGGACACTCTCAGCAAGCCATTGAACTGAGCACTGGGTCCCTAATGGGGGAGCTAGAGAAAGGACCCAAGGAGCTGAAGGAGTTTACAGCTCCACAGAAGGAACAACAATATGAGTCATTCAGTACTCCCAGAGCTCCCAAAGCCAAAAACATCAACCAAAGAGTAAACATGGAGTTACCCATGGCTCCAGACCCATAGGCAGCAGAAGATGGTCTTGTTAGACACCAAAGGGAGGAATGGCCCTTGGTCCTGGAATGACTTGATGCTGTAGTGTAGAGGAATACCAGGACAGGTAAGAGCGCGAGGGTTGGTTGGGGAAGGGGAGATGGATTATGCGATTTTCAGGGGAGGGGGAACCAGGAAAGGCGATAACATTTGAAATGTAAATAAAGAATATATCTAATAAAGCAAAACAAAAGCAGTTTACTGCAAAGCAACAGCCAATATCAATTTAAATGGAGAGATGCTTGAAGAAATCCCACAAAAATCAGGGAGAAGACAAGGCTAACTACTCCCCCCATATCTATTCAATATTGTACTTGGAGTTCTAGCTAGAGCAATAAGACAACAAAAGGAGATAAAGGCGATACAAATTGGTAAAGAAGAAGCTAAGGTATCATTGTTTGCAGATTATATGATAACATATATATATATATATGTTTGTGTGTGTGTGTGTGTGTGTGTGTGTGTGTGTCCGCAAAAATTCTACCAGAGAACTTGTATAGCTGATGAAGAACTTTAGCAACATGGCTGAATATAAAATTACCTCAAATAAATTAGTAGCTTTTCTTTATACAAATGATAAATGGGCTGAGAAAGAAATTACGGAACCAACACCTTTCTTAATAGCCAAAAGTTATAAAATATCATGGGGTAACTCTTATCAAACATGTGACAGATATGTATGAAAATAACTTCAAGTCTCTCAAGAAAGAAATTGAAGAAGATCTCGAAAAATGGAGAGATCTCCCATGTTCATGAATTGTCAGAATTTGCATAGTAAAAATGGTCATCTTACCAAAAGCAATCTACAAATGCAATGCAATCCTCATCAAAATTCCAACATAATTCTTCAAAGACATACAAAGAGCAATTCTCGAATAAAAGTGGGAATAGCAAAAACAATTCTTAACAATAAAAGAATATCTGGAGGAATCACTATCCCTGATATCAACCTATACTACAGAGCAATAGTGATAATAACTGCCTGGTATTGGTACAGGGACAGAAATGTTGATCAATGGAACAGAATTAAAGAACCAGGAATAAAACCACACTCTTACAGACACTTGATCTTTGACAAAGAATCCCCCCACAAAAAAAAAAAAGTAAAAAACAAAACAAAGCAGAACCAAAAACAATGGAATAAAGAAAGTATCTTCAATAAATGGTGCTGGTCTAAATGGCAATCTGTATGTAGAAAAATAAAAATAGATCCATAATTGTCACCTGACACAAAGCTCAAGTCCAAATGAATCAAGGACCTCAACATAAAACTGAATACACTGAATCTAATGGAAGAGAAAGTGAGAAAGAGCCTTGAACTCATTGGCATAGGGGAAGATTTTCTAAATAGAACATCAATGGCTTAGTCTCTAAGGTCAAGAATTGATAAATGGGATTTCATGAAACTGGGAAGTTTCTGTAAGGCTAAGGTCATAGACAATAAGACAAATAGGCCACCTACAGATTAGGAAAAACTATAACCCAGCTATATTACTCTTGGGCATATACCCAAATACAATCTTAGGGTTACTAGATATGTTATGCAAGAAGGTAAACTAAAATCTTTGGTAAATAGAGAAACTAAACTCATTGGTTGCTGATTTGAGGACTAGGTTGGAACCTAACCCAGATTGCTAAGATGTAATACATCTGGAGGGAAAATGGAAAATTAAGAGAAAAAAATCAATGCATAGGCAAGAGGAAACATGAAGGAATTCTATAACTTTCAGTAAATGTAATTTGTGATAAAATCCAGTGGAGAATCTTATATCGTGAAAAAACATGAAGTCAAGTTTGATCATTGGGTTCAGAGTGGATTAAATACATTGTTAGTAATGGTTTTAAAAATCTTTCAAGAGTCAGGAAGAGGGTATGTAGAGATGACTCAACAATTAAAAACATTAAGCTCTTTCAAAACACCCCATCTGGTTCACACATCCATTTTGGTAACTAATAACAATGTATTAATCCAGCTAAAGCTATAATTCTTGTATACATGATGCATATATGGTTACACAGATACACAAACACATAAGTAAAAAAAAATTAAAGATCATATTACAAATTAAACAAAATCAAGCAGATCTTAGGGAATGTTTTGATGAGAGCAACTCTAAATTTTATTTTGAATTTTGAATGAGATTATTATGACTATGACTCCTATAGATAGGAGAGAGAGAGAGAGAGAGAGAGAGAGAGAGAGAGAGAGAGAGAGAGAGAGAGAGAGAGAGAGAGAGTGTGTAGAGGCCATAAGGAGACTTGAACACCTTTGAATTGAAGTTCCAAGCAGCTATGAGTTGTTACATGAACACTGAGAACTGAATCGAGGATTTTTGCAAGAGGAGCAAGTGTTTCTACCTGCCGAGCCATCTCTCTAGCCTGTGAAGAGTGTTATTTCAAGGAGGATTTAAAACATCTGATTTTTGTCACACATCCATGGGAGATGAAAATAATGAAAACAAAGTCAGAGACCATCGAAGATTATTTAGGCACTTATTGGTGTAGGATTATTTTTTTAAATAGTGATTTGGTCATGATAGAGAGGAAGATATACTCTGCTTCAATATTTATATATTTCAAGAATTCAAAGAGCAATGAACAGTAAATGCTTGAGAGCCACTATATAGTTATATAAAAAGTTTACTTCTAATATACAGGTATTAGTTTTAACTACATATGCATTTGGATGAATTTCTATTAAATTCCTAAAGTTAACTAAACAGAGTTACAAAAAACCCCAATGAACAGTCAGTAGTATAAATAAAAGAGGACCCAGAGGAGAAGATGAAAAGACAGAGGCCTAGAGCTTTCTGGATCTGCTATCTTTTGAAAGGATCTCAGTCACATCTTCATATTCCTCAGAGGATTGTATATGAGTGACCCTTGGTGCTTTCCTCTTTTCAGAGACTGCCATCAAAGGTTACAGCACACCCCAACAAGTCTGGAATTCTCCTTGGCACTTGCTTTATAGTCAGGGAATCTCTTACTTTAATGCAGTAGTTAATGTAGTTGAGAAGAACATTTCTAAATCCTTTTGGTTTAGCAACAATTTGTTCCTGAGCAGAAATGTATTTCTTTCTGTTCATGTGTTATTCTAAGCAGATAAAAGTAGCCCCATTTTCAAAATCTTCATGGAAATTTCCTGAGCCAAATATACATTCTCCTCTTGCACAGTTGTTATTTGCATGAGGCAGGATACAGTTCTAAGCTTCCTGTCAATACATTAAGAGCATAAACATTAATTTAGTGTATTCTTTATTTGTAGGTCAAAGCACTGATGTAGCTTCTCTGAGTAAACAGAACAAATATTTTCAGAAACTTATTTGGGGAAGCTTTGGAGTCCAAACTCTTCCCTACGCCCTGCAAGAAAGTTGTGATATCCAAGCTGTGACTCACTCTTTTTCAAATCCACAAACACCACTTGTGCCTGATCTTTCATCCATTCTCACATCACCCTCAAATCCACCTGGGCAAAGAAAAAAATGTTTACATTTCTACACCTCATGTGGTTGTAATTGGACCTCCTCTACTAATAATCCAGAACAAATTCTTCATCTTAAAGTTCCTTACACATAAATTATATTTGCAAAGTTTCCATTGCTGTCTAAAGAATTCATGGGCCCTGAGAATTAGCAGGTTTAAATGTGTGAAGCATAATTACTATCCTCACCAGAATTGACAAGCAGTGATTCACCTTGAGGAATCATGCTTAATTTTATAATGGGTACAAAGAGAGAAAAGACACCATGAAATGTTTTTTATTGTGCATATCCTTAAGTGTTCTCAACAACTTAAGTTATCTGTGATATCAGTAAAGTGAGTCTGTTTGGGAGCACCACTTTTTGCTGTTAATCCATAATCTTATGAACTACCTTAAATATCATTGAAGTTTTATAAATAACTTCTTCAGTCCCACTAGAAGACCTGAAACTATTAATTGTGAGGTAAATAATACCTAGTATCTACTCTTCTCTCTTCCATTTCTTAGGGAAAAAAAAAACACTGTGACTTACATAGTGGCCTAGACATGAATTATAACTCTAATTTATTCTTATTTTCATTCATCTAATAAGAATGTTTAGGACATTTTTATTAAAAATATATATTTTTCATGCAAAGATTCTGATTATTGTTCCTGTCCTTAAACTCCTAGATCCTTTCAAACTCACCATGCACCAAAATCTACATTCTCACTTATCCTTGCACTCATTATACACTCACTGATAAGAGGATATTAGCTCCAAACTACCAAATACCCAAGATAGAATTCACAGACCATGTGAAGGTCAAGAAGAAGGAAGACCAAAGTGTGGGTGCTTTGGTCCTTCTTTGAAAAAGGAACAAAATACTCATGGGGGCAAATAGAGAGACAAAGTGTAGAGAGAAGGAAAGACCATCCAGAGACTGCCTCACCTGGGGATCAATGCAGAATACAGTCACCAAACCCAGACACTATTGTGGATGACAAGAAGTGCTTGCTGAAAGGAGACTGACATAGCTGTCTCCTGAGAGGCTCTGCCAGAGCTTTACAAATACAGAGGTGAATGCTCGCAGCCAACAATTGAACTGAGCATGAGGTCTCCAATGGAGTAGTTAGAGAAAGGACTAAAGGAGCTGAAGGAGTTTGCATCCTCATGGGAAGAACAACAATATCAGCCAACCAGACCTCCCCAGAACTCCTATAGACTAAGTCACCAAGAAAGGGGTACACATGGCTCTATCTGCACATTTAGCAGAGGATGGCTTTGTCAGGCATCAATGGGAGAAGAGGTTCTTGGTCCTATGAAGGCTTGATAGATGCCTCAGTGTAGGGGAATTCGAGGGAGGGTGGTGAGTGGAGGAATATCCTCATTGAAGCAGGGAGGGCAGATGGTATAGGGGGTCTAGTGGAGGGGGAAAACTGGGAAAGGGAATAACATTTGAAATGTAAATAAAGAAAATATCTAAGTAAAAAAAAAGGATACAGAGAGCAATCTAAAAATAAATGAAAAAATAATAAACTGGGATAAAATAAAAATAAATAAGTCTTAAAAAAGAAACAAATTAAGCAAACACAGAGCCAAAGCACACAAGAAATATATATATATATATACATGTATATATATACACACACACATGGGCAGGTCCATAAATCCCCTAAAATAACAAAATTAGAAGCTGTTATAAATAGTACAAGACCTGTAGGGTGAGATAAAAAGGTAAAATGATACTCAGACAAGATAATATGAGATCAAACAAAGAAAGAATGAATGAAAGAAAAGCAAGCAGACAAACACTCTCCAGAAATAAATTTGAGTTTGGATTATTTTGTGTCAGTTATCTGGTGCTGAGTATGAGGCCTGGTTTGGCCTTGTTTTAAGAGTGGTTTTTATATTCAGTGAGACATTATCAGAGAAAAGACATTTTTCATTTGTCAGTGGTTATCAATTGCAGAGAGCTTCAAGTTTACAGATATGAACACTCAGCAATAGAACACCAAAGATCTGTGTGGGTTCACAGTTTCTGTGATTTCATTTGCATGTCTACCCTCTTCTGTTAAGAAGACCTTCTTTCTTTAGTGTTCTCCATCCCTTCTGGCTCTTACAATATGTTTGCCCATTCTTCTTCAGAGTTCTCTGAGCCACAAGGGAGACATCCCATTTAGGACTGAGTGTTTTGAGGTATCTCACTCTCTGCACATTTTCTAGTTGTAGATATTTATATTAATTCTCATCTACTAAAGGCAGATGCTTCTCTGATGGCTGAGTAAGACTGTTATCTATGAGTATAGCAGAATGCTGTTAGGATTCAATTTGCTGCATTGTGCCTTTAGCAGAACAGAAATGTATTTGACTTGTCCTCTAGGTTCCTGTCCTATCCAGTCTCAGGTGTTTAGCAACCCAAGTAGAATTAAGGGATGAGTTTAATCTCATGAGCTCCATGAACTCTAAGGTTGCAGACTTTATGTAGGCACCAACTTGATTTCTCCATATTTAGTGAGTTAAATAGGTGTTGTCTCCAGCAATAAGGTCTCACCATTTGTTTGTAGAAAGAAACCAATATCCTTGGGAAAAGCCTAGGACTTTTGGGAGTTCAGATGGGGCATCTCTGATAAACAACTTTTTTGGTTGTAACAAATTCTGGAACTGGAAGTTTCTTTTGAGGCAAGTGATGCATAGTTAGGCTTCGGAAAATAAACATCCTATTATTTGGGGTTTCCACTGAAATCATATTCATACATGTATATATTTTAGGAGCACTTTATTGTATTAGGTTTCCATACACCAAATAAATAGACCTTAGTTTTGACTGCTTTATCCCGTAATCTGTCCTCCCCACTCCTCACTGCCGATTTGATAACCCCTTTGTAGTCCTCATGACGGTTAGGCTGGAAGACTGCTTATCTCCTGCACAAGCTGAGAAATCCCTTATACCCTCCTTTCCCCAAGCTGCTCACTTGTAGAAAATTCCCATCTAAAATGTCATCACTCCTTATTTCCCTGCTTCCAGCAACCCACTCAAGAACTCTCAGCCAGGCACTCAGCTTTCCAGCTTTCGACATATATGGACTCAATCCTAGTTCTTACCTGAAAAGTCATCAGTCTTTGACCAAGCTCTATAAAATCCTGGATGTGTGACTTCACTGACTTCTATCTGTGAGATCGGTGATCCCATGCAAGAGCTCCCTCCTAATAAACCTGCCTTTACCTACTTTTAATATGGGCTAATCTGTTTTATAACTGTATCAACAAAGGAGAGAAAATGCCTATCCATACTTATCCTATTTCTGCTTCATGTGGCTATCCAACCCTTCCCGTGCCCCTCACTCTATAGCTAACCTCTATGGTTATGTGGGTTGCAGCCTACTTAACAAAGACTTAACAGCTAACATCCTGAGATATAAATTAATTATTAATATTTTATCTTTTCCTTTTTCTCATGGGCATTAATGTGACTAGTCATATATTTTCAATTTACACTACTGATTAGAGCCATAATCAGCTTTGGCCCATGTCACAATGATGCTAAGAATAGTTCATATTTCAGTGTTTACTACTGTAAGTCATCTGAACTCTTATCACAGTGAATCGTCCAATCTGGAAACTCACATCTGGGAACACTGCTGTTCAGAAGCTAAGCACTGACAGTTTGGTGTGCTATGGATGACCCTCCTTCATTTGGTTTGGTGATTTTTGTTGTTTCCATTCTATTTTTAATATATGGCTTTTTCCTATCAAAATTTGGTGGTTACCTTTGGTGTTATCTCTCTTGTCTCTTCTTTTTCACAACTGATTTTGCTTACCTGAGACCCTCTTTGATTTTTTTTTTATAATAATCTGTTTTGAATTATTTCTCTGCCTAGGCCACCTGGAGTAAGGATTGACCTATGCACTCAAAATGATTATACTGTCAACATTGATCTAATGTGTTTGCATATTGGTCAATACATTCTGAACTCTTTTGTGTCAACTGTTATTAATTTCCTGTGCCTTGATGTATCATGTAATACTTTCACATTACCCAAAGTTTAGCAACTTCATGAATATTATGAAAGAGTGAATACATTTTTAATAAATAGCAAAAGAATCATTCTAGTCATCCTTTCCCAATTAGTTATATATCAGTAAGTCCAAATTCGACTTAAATGAAATAGCAATAACTTTATGAGCATCATTTTGGGATTTTTTTTTAAACATTTCTACAGATGTAAGTGAATATCTATGAAACTTTCATAAGAATTTGTTGCATCTGAGAGATCACATACATAGTACAGATTTAATCAATAAGAAGACTGAATAAAGTTGGTCAAATAATTTCTCCTAGGTGGTATTGATATATGGAGATAGTTTGTAAAATGCTGCTAAGGAAGACACAGTCTCAGAAGGTGAGGTGATTTCAAAACCCCTTTATGATTTCCCTTAAGAATTACCATTTCTTTGAAGCTTTCATCTTGAACTCCAATTGACTTGATACCTTTATATTATTTACTCTTAAAAATAAGCAAGTAAGTTGTGTTTTATTAAAGAATTTCCTTACATACTTGCTCATCTTTATCCACAGTAGCCGACCTTTTGCGTTCGTCTTACTAAACAATTGAGATAGTACCTGATACCCCAGATAAACATTTTTAACTATTTAGCATAAATATATTGAAAGTTCATGTGAGCAGAGGATAAACTTGGTTTCTTCTTCTAAACTACCATTTCCAGGTAAGCTCCAGAGTGGGATGAGCAAACTGAAATTGAATTATACAAATTCAATTTCCAGATACACACAGACTAGAAAGTAAAGAGTGGCCAGAAGTGTTAACTTTAGAGGGGACTCAGAGACCAAAGAAAAGAGTCTCAGAAAGATGTGATTGAGGAGAATAAAGAGAAGGAAGTGTCTAGGAAAACTGTCACAAGCAGCAGCTTGTGAACGCCAGGAATCTGTTCTGTCTCCACCAAGTTGGAAAGCTCAAGGCAAAAGGCTCAAGTTACTCTGTTCATTGTAAATTAGGAAGTTTTACTGCCAGAGAAATCTTCTGGGGATCCACATGCTCTAATGGTTGGCTGAAAGCATCTTCATCTATGTTAGTCAGGCTTTGGCAGAGCCCCTCAGGAGACAACCATATCAGGCTCCTGTCAACAAGCATGTCTTGGCATCAACAATAGTGTTTGGGTTTGGTGTCTGTATATGAGATGGATCCCCAGGTGGGGCAGTCTCTAGGCCTTTCCTTCAGACTCTGCTCCACTCGCCCCTGTATTTCCTTTAGACAGGAGCAATTCTAGGCTAATATTTTCGAGTTGGGCGGGTAGCCCCATCCCTCAACCCAGGGCCATGCCTAACCACTGGATTTGGTCTTTACAGGTTTTCTCTCCCCTTTGTTGGGTATTTCAGCTAATGTCATCCTGTTGGGTCCTGGGAGCCTCTTGCTTTCCTGGCATCTGGAACTTTCTTTTGGCTACCCCCAGTTCCCCATCCCCCATTGCTACACAACTCTGCTCAATTTCCTGATGCTCTGTATATCTCCCCTGTCTCCGCCCACACCTGATACTGTCCACCCTTTTTTCTCCTAACCCTTCTCTCTACCTTCCAGGTCCTTTCCACCAACGGAGGAGTTAGGGGAAGGACTGAAGGAGTTGAAGGGTTTTGTAACACCATAGGAAAAACAGCAATAGCAGCCAACCAGACACCCCAGAGCTCCCAGGGACTAAACCACCAACCAGAGAGTATACATGGAAGGACCCATGGCCCCAGCAACATAAGTAGCAGAGAATGGCCTTATATGGCATCAATGGGAGGAGAGACCCTTGGTCCTGTGAAGGCTTGATGAACCAGCATTGGGGAATGCTAGTATGGTGAGGTGGGAGTTGAGGGGGGGTGTAGGTGGGAGAGCACACTCATAGAAGCAGAGAGTAGAGAGTTGTGGTAGTGGGTTTGTGGAGGGGAGAGTGAGAAGGGGGATAACGTGAAATGCAAAAAAGTAAAATAACCAATAAAAATTAAAAAAAAAATCTCTTGGGGAGCTGAAAGATATCTAGTGGAAACTCTAGACTCAAACACATTGTGGTAGAGTGGGAAGTACTGGAGAATAAAATAGATAGGGAAGTGCCGATCTACTTAATGTGCTCATGAGAATCTTACAATAATGTCCTTTGGAGATCTGTGATTCTATGTGATACTTAGTATAAATAAATGTTAATCATAAAAATGAAGATTTTAAGTAGCATCATTTTTTCTTACATGCATATTTTCAAATATGTTATTTACTATTACTTTAGTAGAGTGAAATACAGATTATTTTAGCTACCAGGATTATTATAACAAGAGGTAATACAAAATTTAGTTAACTAACCATAACTTTCTTATAAAAATGTGTTAAGTAGGGGGCTGGAGAGATGACTCAGTAGTTAAGAGCACTGACTGCTCTTCTGAAGGTCCTGAGTTCAAATCCCAACAACCACATGGTGGCTCACAATCATCTGTAATGAGATCTGACTCCATCTTCTGGAGTGTCTGAAGACAGCTACAGTGTACTTAATAAATAAATAAATCTTTTAAAAAATGTGTTAAGTAATTACTCTGAATTTTTCTGTTAAATAGATGTTAAAATGCTTCAAATATGCTCCAAGTTATTATTTAAAACAAAATCAAAAGAGCAGAATATTGGAAATAAAGACTAAATAAAAACTTGAATTCTTTTTTAAAGTTTATTTATTTTTATTTTAAATATACAATAGTTTTGCCTGCTCAGATATATGTACCATGTATCGTTCCTTAAAGAAACAGAGAAGGAAATTAGATCTACTGCAACTGGGATTACAGACAAATGTAAACTACCATGTGGGTTCTAGGAACAAAACCTGGGTTTTCTGCAAGATCAAGATCTGCTGTGTCATATCTCTAGTCCTTAATGCCAAACATATACATGTGTGTTGTACATGCGCATATGCATAATTTTTGAAATATATTTTTGATATTAATTAAAAGAACAAGAAATGCATTAAATTGAGTATGAATTATAGGAAATAAAATGTAATAGTTAACTTCAATAATCTATACTTGCCTCTTATCTCATATTTATAAAATGATGAAGAGAAACTATTTTTTTCTTTTTCTTAATTTTATTTTGTTTTCTGTTTTTTTTTATTTACATTCAAAATCATTTCCCCTTTCCCGTTTCCTCCCTCCCTGAAAGTCCCATAAGCTCCCTTCCCTCCCTCTTTTCCCCATTCAACACCCTCTCGCTTCTCTGTCCTAGCATTCCCCTACATCCAATCTTTCCAGGACCAGGGGTCTATTATTTATCACATGCATATAGGGTGAAGTTTTGTCAAAGATGTTAGTTATGTTTCAATATGTGTCTTCATAATCCTTCTAAATTTGTTTCTTCTTTGTTCTTAGGTGATACATGAGAAAGGATGTTTAAAAATCTTTTTGCTCTCAGAGTATGGACAGCAGAGAATGGGTATGAAAAGTGTCCAGAAATGATAGCACAATGATTATAAAGTGAGAGGCCAATGGGAAAGTGATTTGAGCTATTGGAAGTGAGGTCTTTTTACTAGAATTCTAGTAATGACAACTAAAGATTTCTTGTGTTTTGTAGGTAAAATGACCAACCAAAAAAGAATTCAATTTAATATGCCAAGTGTACTTACATTATAGTCTTGCATATTAACTCACTATATCATTTTTGTTATGTTGCATTATTTTCAGAATTTAAACGGGTTCAGAGGCTTTACAGCAAGCCTTCTTCCAAATGACATTTAACAACCCCTGAAAAACCTTGTATACACAATTGTTCAGTTAGGAAAAAAATCACACATGCTGAATTGGTTAGTGATCCTTTTAGAGATGCTTTTCAGAAGCATTAACACATCAAAGGCAGAACCGTGTCTATTCAAAGAGTGAAGTCTCTTTATGAAACTATTCATGCTCCAAAATTCTTAATATACAAAAGGCTGGCTTTAAGAGTCTGGCTGAGAAAAATGAGCCAGCAAGTCTAATTGCCTGAAAAATTAGGTACCTGACTTGGCTTAATTCTGAACAAGGTCAGATTGGTACATTCTTCAGTAAAAGATTACAGTCTGAGACAGATATCTGAGTGGCCAAGCATGTAAACAATCCAAGAAGATTTGAATCACAGTAAATTCATGATTAACAAACACAAAGGAGGCACGTTGTTGGTTGTCGTATGATGTATTAAGCTATGCATTCAAAAACAATGGGGCTTCATACTCAGAATATGGAGACTAGCAATGAGGTCAGAAAGGTTTTCTATCTTGAAGTGAGAACTAGAATAGATTTCTACTTTTGAAGATAGAAAATTCTGCCAGCATACATTCAAAAAAGATAATGTTATTCATAAATCTGATATTAGGAAAATGCTTCAAATGCCATAATATCCTAAGGGGAATCACTACAAATGATAGACTTGACCTATGAGACATTAATAACTATCATTTTCATATTAATATTATTAATATGGTTAATATAAGGGAAAATCCATGTGATATTAGTTTTAATACTAAAACAAATGATTGGAAATCCCGAATAATATGATATTAGTCACTTCTATAACTCTTGAGGCTTTCGTGTCAACATATTGAAACATTTAATAACTCCAGTGTTTGTATTCTATCTTGTTTCTGAGAAGCTGACACTACCTGAAGCCCTCTGTACACTTTTAAATGTCAGGCCACAGTGTGTGATGGTTCATGGTTTTATTCACTTACCTTTCCTGATAAATGCCAGCCTTTCTCTTGGGGTCTTCCTATCTGAAGGAATAACCATCTGTACCTTTGAAGTTCTCACTGTCTCCAAATTAGCTAACTCTTCTATGAAATACCTGCTCTCAAAATTCAAATATGAACTAGTTGCTTAATCCTTTTCCTAACCTCAACTCCTTAGAGGGTCTTATATCTACCTCAGCAATATAGTTACTCAAGGCCAGTATGTATCATTGGAGACATGAAACTGCTTTCAAAATAACATGACATATTTTTAAGTTTTTGTTTTACCAATTAATCCTTTTTTATCTAACTACCCTCCCTCTAATAAAAATGTACAGATATAGATACAGAAAGGAACAGGTGAGGAGCTGGCCATATGCAGGGAATGGGTGCATTTCACTGCAGTGTCCATCATCTGTCATAACACACAAGATGTTTCTACCGTCTTCTCATCTTCAGCAGCTTGTCAGAGCAGTTCCTGAAAGATGCTCTCTTACAATTCTCAAAACAATACTTTCGAGGCTTAATTCTCTGTCTCTTATGGAAAAAACATAATTTAATTTCTTTTTTTTCTATGCATGGATTATGATTTACCAAAAGAGAAACATGACTGAAAAGTCAACTTACTCATCAATATTTTTCTGTGTCCTCAAAGAATTCTCTCAGATTTTTTTACAAACTTTCAAAAAAATATTATCAAATATTTATCAAATAGCAAAATATTATCAAATGAAGTCTTGAGCAGCTGACTTTGGTCAAACTGTAGCCAAAACACAACCCATATTGTTGAGTAAAAGTGTTTGGAGCCTGGTAAACTCTGAAAACTGTAATCTTAGATCAGATGTTTCCTAAATATCATAAAGTTAAGTAAATGAAAATTGTAGGCAAAGAAATTCATGTGGTTCTTATCTTCTTTAGAAAATAAAGACATCAAGAGGGAAAGCTCTTTCATCAAATACACATTTAGCAAGTCAAACCAAACACTCCCTGCATAGATCTGAGTAACTTTCTTGGAGGCATTATCTTATATTTCCTACTTATTCACAGTTGGCCTAGTTTATATTTTAGGGTATTTTCTTCAGTGATCCTGTAGTGAAACCTAGGGATTATATATCAAAATGAGAATGAAGTTTGTTATCATAGGTTCTTACAGATGAACCAAATGTTGTTCCATGTACCAGTATCATGCACCTTATAACGATCTATAACAAAACAAAAGTTTCATAAGATCTTGCACTCTCTTTGGAACTCATGAAAACCTGAACTCCTGTATACACACAAACACACAAACACACACGCATACACACACACACACACGCACACATGCACAAACACATGCATACACATATATACATACTCACAAACAAACACACAATTTAAAATAAAATAATCACCAAATGTGTCTCTGGTGCTGTTGGCTGTTGGCTGTTGAGGATTTTCTGCTCCTATTTAAAGAAAAACTGTTCCAAAATATGGAAGAGTTCAGAGGAAAAGTTACATAAATTCTTCTAAAATCTAGTTCTTATGGATTTTAATCACATACATACAAACATGCTCTCTCTCTCTCTCTCTCTCTCTCTCTCTCTCTCTCTCTCTCTCTCTCTCTCTCTCTCTCACACACACACACACACACACACACACACACACATACACACACACACAATTCCTTTATGGCCCAATTAATTCAGAGAGCTACATCGCTTCTTATGTTCATGTTTAAAACACTTGATTTTCAGAATGACACATTTAAATTTTTGTAAAAATTCTTGTTAAAGGAAAATGATTAAAGGATATATACATAGAGAAAGGACTGAAATCTAGAGTAGTTTATGCCTTATCAGGTAACTAGCTGTGTACATATTACCAAAACAATCCAATAAGAGAGAAAAAATTTAATTCAACAGGCTAAACTAACTAAAAATAAATGTCATATTGTGTAACTAATGTTACATGATATTTTCAAAACACTTATTTTTGATTTTAAGCTAACGACCTTTCAGAAAGGGCTGGAGAGGTAGCTTAGCAAGTAATAGAAAATATTATTCTTAAGCCACAATTTATTGTGAAATTGCTTTCACAATTTAGGCTGCAAGTGTTTTCATAATGTTAGGAACCGAAGTGTAGTATATTTTAAAAAAATAAAATCATTCCTACAACACTGTTAGGTTGCTTTTATGGTGAAAAATTTACAGGCAAAATGTTTGCAATATTTATAAACAATAATTTATATAGACATTGCCCTATATTCTGTTTAATGAATTTATAAATTAATAAGTTTAGTTTATTAAATGTCAGATTCTACTCACTGATTTTTGTAATAAAATTAAACCAGTATAAAATACCAACTCACAGAAAAATTTAAGCAGATCATAGCATTCTAAAACACATCGTGGTACCTATTTCAATATGAGAAAATCAAAATGAGACTAATTGCAATATGGCTTTCCAGAAATTTATATAAAAGCTGAGAGTAAGAGGAGTAAAGCATTTATTTTATAAAAAACTTACTTAATAATTGTAGCAATATCATTTTATAGTTAACATAAGACATTTATTATTCATAATTTATGAATGTTTTTAATCTACTTATGTACCCTTGGTCACCTAGGGATTCAGTCACTGCTAAATAGCTGTTATTAAAAAAATATTGTACAATTCAAGAAAAGGCATCTATTATTTAAGAAAATTCTTTTTTACAAAACAATAGGATATTTTCTTTATTTACTTTTCCAATGTAATCCTCTTTCTTGGTTTCTCCCACACACATCAGAAATGACCCCATATCCCATCCCCCTCCCTACTACGTCTATGATCTTGTTCTCCCACCCACCCCACCTTTCCCACCTATCCCACCTTTGAATTCCCTACACTGGAGCATCGAGGCTTCATAGGACCAACGCCCTCTCCTCCCATTAATGTCCCACAGGCCATCCTCTGCTACATATGCCGCAGGAGCCATGGGTCCCTCCATGTGTACTCCTTGGTTGGTGGTTTAGTCCGTGGGAGCTCTGGGGGGATCTGATTGGTTGATGTTGTTGCTTTTCCTATTGGGTGGCAAACTGTTCAGCTCCTTCGGTTCTTTCTAAACTCCTCTCTTGGGGTCCCAGCGCTCAGCTCATTGCCAGCATCCACCTCTGTATTTGTCAGACTCTGGCAAAGCTTCTCAGGAGACAGCTCTATCAGACTCCTGCCAGCATGCACCTTTTGACATCTACAATAGAGTCTGCGTTTGGTGATTGTATGTAGGATGAATTCCCAGGTGGGGTAGTCTAAGGATGGCCTTTCCTTCAGTTTCTGCTCTACACTTTGTCTGCACATTTGCTTCTGTGAGTATTTTGCTTTGCTTTCTAAGAAGGATTGAAGCACCCACACTTTGGTCTTCCATCTTCTTGAGCTTCATGTGGTCTGTGAATTGTATCTTGGGTATCCAGAGCTTTTAGGTTAATATCGACTTATCGGTGACTGCATACCATTTGTGTGCTTTTTTTGATTGGGTTACTCACATAGGATGATATTTTCTAGTTCCATCCATTTGCCTAAGAATTTCATAAATTCATTGTTTATAATAGATGAGTAGTACTCCACTGTATCAATGTACAACATTTTCGGTATCCATTCCTGTGTTGAAGTACATCTGGATCCTTTTCAGCTTCTAGCTATTATAAATAAGGTTGATATGAACAGAACATAGCATGCAGTCTTGATATATGTTGGATAATTTTCCCAGGAGTCTTTTAGCTGTGTCCCCAGTTAATACTATGTTCAATTTTCTGTGGAAACACCAGAGTGATTTCCAGAGTGGTTTTAATAGCTTGCAATCCTACCAACAATGGAGGACTGCTCCTCTTTCTCCTCATCCTCGCCAGCATCTGCTGTCACATGAGTTTTTGATCTTACCCATTCTGACTGGTGTGACAAACAGTCTCAGGATAGTTTTGATTTGCATTTCCCTACTGACTAAGGATGTTGAATATTTCTTTAGGTGCTTTATGGCCATTCAATATTCCTCAGTTGAGAAATCATTGTTTAGCTCTGTATTCCACTTTTTCATAGGATTATTTGGTTCTCTGGAGTCTAATTCTTGAGTTCTTTGTGTATATTGGATAATAACCCCGAATCAGATATAGGATTGGTAAAGATCATTTCCCAATCTGTTGGTTGCTGTTTTGTGCTATTGACAGTATCAATAGGAAGCTTTTCAATTTTATCAGATCCCATTTGTCAATTCTTTATCTTAGAGCATAAGCCATTGAATCCTGTGTCCATGTTTTAAAGGCTTTTCTGCACTTTTTCTTCATTAGACTCAGTGAATATGATTTTATTTGGAGGTCCTTGATCCAGTTGTACTTGAGCTTTGTACAGGAAGATAAGAATGGATCAATGTGCATGCTGACCACAATTTAAAGCAACAGAATTTGTTGAAAACACTTTTTTCCACTGGATGGTTTTAGCTCAGTAGTCAAAGATCAAGTGACTGTAGTTGTGTGGGTTCTTTTCTGGGTCTTTTTTTTTCTTTTCTTTTTTTTTTTTTTATTTCTGGGTCTTCAATTCTATTCCATTGATCTACCTGCCTGTCTCTGTACAAATACCACACAGTATGTATCACTATTGCTCTTTAATACAGCTTGATGTCAGGGATGGTGTTTTCCCCAAAATTACTTTTATTGTTGAGAATAGTTTTCACTCTCTTGAGTTTTTGTTATTCCAGTGAATTTGCAAATTTCTCTTTCTAACTCTGTGAAGAATTGAGTTGTAATTTTGATGGGGATATCATTGAATCTGTAGAATGCTTTTGGCAAGACAGCCATTTTTACAATATTATTCCTGTCAATTCATGAGCATGAGAGAGCTTTCTATCTTTTGATATCTTCGATTACCTTCTTCAATTACTTGAAATTCTTGTCATACAGATATTTCACTTGCTTGGTTAGAGTGACACCAAAACATTTTATATTATTTGTGACTATTATGAAGGGTGCTGTTTCCCTAATTCTATCTCAGCCTGTTTATACTTTGAGTAGAGAAATCAGTAGCTGATTTCTTTGAGTTAATTTTATATCCAGCCATTTTGCTGAAGTATCTTTAATCAGGATTAGGAGTTCTCTGGTTGAATATTTGAATTCACTTAAGTATACTATCATATCATCTTCAAATAGTGATATTTTGACTTCATCCTTTCCAATTTATATCCATTTGACATCCTTTTGTTGTCTAATTGCTCTGCTAGAACTCTAGTATTATTATATTGAATAGATAGGGAGAGAGTGAGCAGACCTGTCTAGTCCCTGATTTTAGTGGGATTTCTTCATTTTTCTCTCCATTTTGTTTGATGTTGGCTACTGGTTTGCTGTATATTGCTTTTAGTATTTTAAGTATGGGCCTTGAATTTCTAAACTTTCCAAGACTTTTGGCATGAAGGGATGTTGAATTTTGTAAAATGTTTTCTCCGCATCTAATGAAATGATCATGTGTTTTTTTTTTCCCTTTGAGTTTGTTTATGTAGTGGATTACATTGATTTCCCATTATTGAACTATCCCTGTATTGCTGGAATGAAGCTTACCTGATGGGGTGAATAACCATTTTGGTGTTTTCATGTATTCGGTTTGTGAGAAATTTATTTAGTATTTTTGCTTCGATGTTCATAAGGAAAATTGGTGTGAAGTTCTCTTTCTTTATTGGGTATTTGTGTGGTTTAGGTATAAAAGTAATCATGTCTTCATAGAATGAATTGGTTAGTGCTCCTTTTCTTTCTATTTTGTGGAATAGATTGAAGAGTATTGGTATTAAGCCTTCTTTAAAGGTCTGATAGAATTCTGTACTAAACCCATCTGATCTTGAGCTTTTTATGTTTGGGAGACGTTTAATGATTGCTTCTATTTCTTTAGGGGTTATGTGACTGTTTAGATGATTTATCTGATCCTCATTTATCTTTGGTACCTGGTATTTGTCTGGAAAATTTTCTGTTTCATCCAGATTTTTCAATTTTGTTCATTATAGGCTTTGTAGCATGATTTGATGATTTTTTTGAATTTCCTTGGTTTCTATTATTATGTCTCCCTTTTCACTTCTGATTTTATTAATTTAAATACTGTCTATGTGCTCTCTGGTTAGTCTAGATAAGGGTTTACCTATCTTGATGATTTTCTCAAAGAACTAGCTCCTAGTTTAGTTGATTCTTTGTGTAGTTCTCTTTGTTTCTATTTGGTTGATTTCAGCTCTGAGATTGATTATTTCCTGTCATCGAATACTCTTAGGTGTATTTGCCTCTTTTTGTTCTAGAGCTCTCAGGTGTGGTGTCAAGTTGCTAGTGTATGCTCTCCCCAGTGTCTTTTTGGAAGCACTTAAAGCTATTAGTTTTCCCCTTAGTACTGCTTTCATTTTGTCCCATAAGTTTTGGTGTGATATACCTTCAATTTCATTATATTCTAAAAAGTCTTTAATTTATTTCTTATTTTTTCCTTGGCCATGTTTTCATTGAGTAGAGCATTGTTCAACTTCCATGTGTATGTGGGTTTTCCATTATATTTGTTTTTAATTGAAGAACAGCTTTAGTCCGTGGTGATCTGATAAGATGCAAGGGATTCTGTCAATCTTCTTGTATCTGTTGATGTCTGTTTTTTGTTCAATTATATGGTCAGTTTTAGAGAAGTTGCCACCAGATGCTGAGAAGAAGTTATATTCTTTTGTTTTAGCATGAAATGTTCTATAGATATCTGTTAAATCCTTTTGGTTCATAACTTCTGTTTGTTTCACTGTGTCTCTGTTTAGTTTCTGTTTCCATGATCTGTGCATTGCTGCAAGCGGGGTGTTGAAGTCTCCCACTACTATTGTATGAGGTGCAATGTGTGCTTTGAGCGTTAGTAAAGTTTCTTTTATGCATTTGGAGCATAAATGTTCAGAATTGAGGGTTCATCTTGGTAGATTTTTTTTCTTTGACGTGTATGAGGACTCTTTCCTTATCATTTCTGATAACTTTTGGTTGAAAGTCAATTTTATTTGACATTAGAATGGCTACTCCAGCTGGGTGTATTTTTGTTTGTTTGTTTGTTTTTGGTTTTTTTTGGTGCCTGTTAGTTTTGTTGTTAGAGGTGGAATCATGCTTGTGTGGCTATCTTCTTTTGGGTTTGTTGAAATAAGATTAATTTCTTGCTTTGTCTAGGATGTAGTTTCCCTCCTGGTATTGGAGTTTTCCATCTATTATCCTTTGTAGGGCTGGATTTATGGAAAGATATTGTGTAAATTTGGTTTTTCATGGAATATCTTGTTTTCACTGTCTATGATAATTGAGTGTTTTGCTGGGTATAGTAGCCTGAATTGGCATTTGTGTTCTCTTAGGGTCTGTATGACCTCATCCAATATCTCCTGGCTTTTGTAGTCTCGGTTGAGGAGTCTGGTATAATTCTGATAGGTCTGCCTTTATATGTTACTTGACCTTTTTCCCTTACTGCTTTTAATATTCTTTCTTTGTTTTGAGCATTTATTCATCTGAATTTCCTGCATGCAGGGTTCTCCCCATTTGAGAATACATACCTCTGGTGGACTCTGCAGACTCAACTTTTATTTTCAATTGGGGAAATACTATGGAGGGTTATGTGTTCTTTTACCTTGAAGAGTTAGCTCTAGATCTAGAGGTCTGACTGATTTTACAGTTGGTTAGGCTCTGGAGACTTGTGAATGTTGCTTACTCTTTCTATATACCTATTCTTACTTCAGGCCAGATGACAAGGCATGCTCAGATTGGCTGTCTATAGTTATGGTTGGTTAACATGTTACTGATTCCAGGTACTCATTTCTGGGAAACAGAAACTTAGGCCTAGTCTCCCAAACTGCCAGTTTGTATCCTGTCATGGTGTCAGCCTGGCTCTGGCTAACTCCGCTCAAATGCTAGTATTTAGCCACAGTGGAAGATGCTCCTTGGAGTATGAAGACTCTCATTCATTCAATTAATTCAGGGCAAATAGTATCTCACAAGTATGCCCTAATAATCTAATATAGATAATTTCTTAATACTAAATATGTCATGTTGACCATCAAGAGTTATCATTACAATTCAATTATGGAAAATTTGTGCCTATATTAATTTTAATTTAAAATTACTATTTTTTATAAATATATTTTGTTGAGGAACCAAAATTAATTTGTTTCATCTATGGACATAATTTGCTGTGGGGCAGTAGACAATCTCTTAATTGTGAATGGCAGGAATTAGAACTAATTCCTGATGAGGTTCCTGTTCTGGAGCACATGACCAAGACACCACACCAAAAGAACCATGGCAATTGGTCACATAGCATAAAATCCTTGAGTTCTCCATGCTAATGAGGTTATCTAGATAGGCCCTTGGTGTTTAGCCAATGAGCTTCCTTTCTTGGGCACCCCTTCCTGTGAAAGGTATTTAAACTCTATGTTTTGCCCTGACTAAGGTTTGTATGCATTCTCATTTACCATCAACAAAAGAGTTTGGACAAGAAAAAATAAACCCTCTTCATCACCAAGGACTGTTGGGGATCGTAGGGAGGCCTTACTAGTAAGGAGCTGCACCTAACCCCTCTTCCAGCCCCTCCATACTTCTGGAAATCACTCTGAGCCAAGTCCAATTTTGCTGTGTTTCCAAATCCTCATGGTTCCTACCAGCATCTAGGGACACAAAAGTTTGAGAACCACAGGACCCATTCCAGATCTCCCTGTTTCTCACCCAAAAGAACACAGACTGGGTCCCCTATCTTAGACTCCATTCTGCCTTCCCTGAGTAATGTTATACCAGTGCTCCAGGTTCCAGCTACAAGGCAGATATGCAACCTGTTGTCTCGCCTCCAGTTTTAGCTTTACCTAGTGACATGTCAGTGGCCTGGTATCCCACGTGCCCAGCATTCTGCAAGGCAGAAATTTTGACTGGAAATTTGCAATTATATTCTATCCATTTTAGTTTAGGCTCTAAACTGGTGTAATCAGAACAAATACATATCGTTCTTTGTATTTAGTAGAATAGAGAAATAAGATCTAGTATAAGTTTAATATAATACTTATAATTCTATTCTTACTAAGATCTATAGAATTCTGTGTGAAAAGACAGTATGAAATTAAGATAACATAGAATGTAAAATTTAACCCTAGTGACAAAGTAGACATTGTGAGAAAGCTTTTATAGTTTCAACAAAATCTCAACTATTTCCCCAATTTCAATTTTATTGTTTTAATTACTGTACCATAGTTGTGTAAATGTCATCACTAGTGTGAGCATAATGAACATAATATTTTATTTGTAAAAGTATTCTGATTTTTTCCTGTAAATATAAACTTAGTTCAAAATAATGGAGTTGATAAGATTGTTTAGTGGATAAAGTACATTCTGTGCAAGTATGAGGATTTGAGTACAAAACTCCGTAATCCATTTAAAAGTCTGGCATGGAGGAGGTACCCATCTATACAACCAACTCTGGGAAAACAAATGTGGGGCCTACCTAAAGATGATTTTTCAGGCAATAAATTCAAATCAATGAGCACAAGGGTCAAAGAGTGTGAGAGAGACAGTGTCTCAAAAGTTATCAAAGGAGTTACTCAACATTGATCTTTGTTATCTGTCTGTTGTTAATATGTTTCTATATATAAATGTACATGCACATTTTCACAAACACACACAAACACACACACACACAACATATTTACCAATTCTGCATGCATGCACACATACAATAAATAAATAACATTAATTATAGGAATGGTAATTTGTGAGGGATTTTTTGCCTTCATATTTGATGCCAAGTGCCAAGTACATCATCATTGGAGCCTTTTACTTTTCTCCTCAGTTCTCCCAAGAATTATAAATGTTTGTGATGTATACTAAACCTTTATTGCCTTTCTTAGAGAAATTCTAGACTACAAACAAATCAAGATAGTACCTAAGCATGTCAAAACTGGTTTGATGAAAAAAGTATTTTATTAAATATTGGAATCAAAATAACTTCTCTGATGTAATTTGAATACTTAAAGTTATATTAGTAATCCTTAAGGATTTGTTGGAAATATACTAATTCAACTGTTCTACAATTAGTGTAGAAAATAACGTAGTGTAGTGTAGATCATATTAGAATATGTGTACATAACATTTGACCCCAGTTCTATAATAAAATCTATGTGATCAATCAACAAATTACTAATCTCCAGGGTCTTCTTGTATGTAATTGCTATTAGTATATTATGTCAAACCATTATTAATTCTTCATATTAAAAGAAATTGGATTCATGATGATATAGTATAAAAGAGTTTCTGAAAAAGCCTTATTCCAAAGTGACACTCTATAATATTGTTCTTCTAGAAATTATTGGCAATGAAGTTCATTTGAAATCTCATTTGATATGTACATACAGTTGGAAAAGGCACTTTGTAATTCTCTTATACAGAAACTATAGATTAATAATTTAACTAATAATTTATGCATCTTTAGTATGCTATTTAGTGCAATTCAATCAAATTACATGGAACAGGACATTAATCCACAATCAACATTTTCATATATTCCAAAGGCTTTCTGCCTGTCCCAAAGTTTGATATAGAGGAATCATTAAGAATTGAGGTCCAGGAAATTATGTGTTTGAAGTGATGCCTTCTAATGGATATTTGAACATTGATTCTTTTTCTTTAATGTTCTAAATGGCATGAAGTTGATGAATTCCTAATTCATAGACTCCCAAAAAGTTGTACTTTCTCACCAGAGACCAAAATTAAAGGGTCCACCACAAACTAAAGCAACGAATTCAAAAGATAGAAAAAGTAATACAGTTTCCTTTATGTCCTAAAACTATCAAATATGACAAATTAGGTGATTTAATTCATGACTTGTTCTGACATGAAATGTGTATCTGAGATTACTTTTGGAAACAACCTGCCACAACTGTCTTTGTTTCTAAGAACATTATAAGGCATAAAGAGAATTTGGAAGTTTTCTGGTTTGGGTTAGGGGATGATAGTATTTGTGTTTGCTTAACTATGTAACTAATAATATAACTTGTTAGGGGGATAACCTGAGAATAAATTTTATTTATAATTTAGGATCTTTCATTATAGTTCTTTCTATGTTGGTTTTAATATTTATTTGTGTTTGTTTTCAGTATACCCAACTCATAATTTCCCATCCCTTATGTCTCCCAATCCCCCCTACTCTCCTCTACTCCAGTACCACTCCTCTACTTCCTTTTGAAAACTGTAGGCCTGCTATCCTCTGAATATTGCATAACAATACAATAAGAGTAGCTCTGAATGTTCATATGAATGCTGAACAAGGCAAACCAGTAGAAGGAAAGGGCTCGACAAACAGACAAAGGAGTCAGAGGTATTCTATTCTCACTGATAGATGTATTTTTATCATATACCTTCCTTCCCCAAATGGTTTGCAATATATTCAACTTCATGTTTTTTTCCAGATCTTTAAAAACAAAACAAACATAAAAATCAAAAGCAGTAAAACACATGGTGTCATATTTATTAATCCTGTCCAACTACTTTGGCTCTTACAGTTTTTCTGCCCCTTCTGCATATACTCTGAGCATTGAAGGAAGGGGTGGAACAAAGACGTTCCATTTAAGATCAGTCACTGCAATGCCTCTCATATTCTACATTGTCCAATTTTAGGTATATCTGTTATTTATCATCTACTGAAAGGAGGTGTTTCTCTGATGAGGACTGATGGGAGAAAATGTTCTTTGTATATGTATCTATTATGATTAGACTTTGCAATTCTGTATTTTGATTAGGTTTTCAGTACAAAACATGTTTTCCCTCTTGTCATACGTGCTTTAAATTCAATTAGAGATGTGCTAGTTACTGCCAGTATATGCCTGTCTTATTGTATCCTTAATGTTGTTTTGTCATACTGGTCATTGCTTTGCTTCATAGGCATCACAGATGGGTAGGGCCGTTGACTGCTTTCATCACCTGGGTGTTTGCATGATGCTGCATTCCAGTGCCTAGGGCTCATATTGTGGAAAAGAGGGTGGAAAGACTGTAAGAGTCAGATGATCAAGGAATTTTCTGGAAGCTTATGTCTCTTAGTATTATCAGAAAGTGCTGCACAAAAGTCTCATAAATATAACTGCTCAAATGTGCACTGAAAAAGAATGACACCAGTGGTGATGATAAAGTTATCAGGAAAAGCCATGAAACCTTAACAATGCACAAGGAGCTACAACCAACAGTAGGAGAGACAATCTTCAGGGAAGAGCACACCAAATGTTTGATATCAAATAGTAATTCCTGAAAACTTATATACAAGTCACACATAGAATAAGTGATTATATTTAGGAACACATATGTTTTTATGTGTATGCAGGCAGTAAAAATTAATGAAAATGGGGGTATAGGTTTAAAAGAGGGAAAGAAGGAGTTATGGGAAAAATGAATGGAAGAAAAGAAAGAGGGATCACATAGTTGTATTATAATCTCAAAAATATTAAAAAGCTAATAAGTTATGGCTGTTAATTGAAGAGGATAGAACTTTACAAAAGATTTTACACATTAAGTGGATAAGCCTTATGACTGTAAGTTAATTTAAATAAAAATACTTAAATTTGAAAAAAAAAGAAAAAATGTTCATCAGATATGCCATTAGGAGTCACTTGTTTTGTTTTTTGTTTTTTTTTTTTTTTTTTTTTTTACTTAGCAAAATTAATGTTTTAACCTTGTCCCTGGAACATATGACCTATCTACTCTTAGATTCTTGGTCTTCTTAGCATTATCACTTGTGGGGTTTATCTTATAGGGTAGATCTTATTAATTGAACTTAAAAAATTGGTTGGTTATTGCCATAAGATTTATGCCACTATTGAACCAGAGGGTATATATTGTAGGCAGGTAGCTACTTTAGCTCACAAATATTCTTAGTTTGATACGCCTGATGACTCTATTCTCCTCCTGTGTCATGATGCATAATGCTTATTGGTACTATCAAGACTAGTCAGTAGTGTTTAAGCTCTCCAATTGAGCAATTGCAGGATTTCTACATATGTGTTGGTGAACTTAAAACATTTTAAAACATTACTGCCACTGTGGGATTTATTTGGTACCATATTATTTCATGTTTGGACATTGTGCCCTTGATTCTATGGTAAATCAATTAAAATATTTATATAGAGAGATGGCTTCTAAAGTGGTGGTTTCCACATGGTTTTTAAACTAGCCATCCCTCCCTATATTCCTTCTCTACCCTGTCTTCTCACTCAAGTCTTCACTGAATCTTCTTGCTCTAATTTTCCCTCTATCTCTTCATAACTATCTTAAAACCCACCTTCTTTGGTATATCCCTCTTTTTCCCCTATAATCACTTCATTTGTTCAGCAGATATTTCTTCTATAACCATATGTGACTAAAGTTTAGATTGGTTATTTAATAAGCAACAAACAATGATTTTTAGCAGTTTATTTATCTTTGCTTTTATATACTTAGTTTATATTAAAATCAACATTAATGGATAAAAAGTTTTTGAGATGTATAATAGATTTTCTTATTATTAGTCTAAGAATTTGTATTGGGCTCCTATATTGAAAACTGAGATATTCTTACTATGTATAATATGTAATTCAACAGTACTAACTGGAACATGTACTATGTTTATGAATAATTAATTTCAGGGAGGTAGAAAGTAGATATCCTCACTTGACCTTACTGTTTAGATGTGAAACAAGATCCTCTGTTTGCTAAATTCAGGGTAACATTATTTCTTTTCTCTAAGCAGACTGATTACCAATTCCTATTCAATGTTTTAATTCAGTAATGAATTGCAGGGCACAAAATAATGAATGGAAATATGAATAATACAAGGAAAATTATAAGAAATGAGAACTTTTGGGCTCCTTGAAAGACCTAATCATGTATAGTATGGAAAATATAGAAGATGGTAAAGAATAAGAAATAACAAAAGTGCCTTGGTAACAGATACAGAAGAAACATGGGACTCTAAAACCCACAAACATATTTTTCTCTTGTAATTGCTGGAGCAAATTAACAATCAGAAAAGCTTAATTACCTTTTACTTTTACATTTATTAAAGACAAAACATACAAGTATAAAATTAATTTTAAATGTCAAAATTTGCATATATTTCTAGTCCATTTTTACAGTGCTGTGCATTTTAACACAAAAATGTCTGCATTCATTTTCAATTATATGATTAAGAGAAATATTCTGAATTTAGTCTCAGAATACGGTGGTATTTCTTCTTTATTGTTCATTATAATTGTTGACATGTTTAATATCATATACCTAAAATTAGCAATAAAAATAAGGATAAAAATTATAAAGTTTATTAATAAGTGAAATATCCACATACATAATATACTCCCATTTTAACATTTTTCCTTCCAAATTATGTTTCTTTATTTACTTATCACTAGCACTTAGCATCTTATAATAATCCAGTCTTACAACATAAAAGTGTAAATCTCTCATAATGTCCTTTATTTTATATCAAAATATTGAATATATATACAATATATATAAATCATTGTCAACAAACATAGATTAACTTTGTACTTACAAAATAAAATTTTAAATTTTATCTCATTTTAATTCCAAGATTTCTTATTTAAATTTATTTATGTATTTATTTATTTAATTTATTTTTCTTGGTCTGGATTTTTTTTATTAGATATTTTCTTTATTTACATTTCATATGTTATCCTCTTTCCTGGTTTCCCCTATGAAAACCCCATAAATCATCTCCCCCTCCCCCTGCTCATCAACCTACCCATTCCTTCTTCCCTTTCCTGGTATTCTCCTATTCTGGAGCATCAAACCTTCTTTGAACCAAGTGCCTCTTCTCCCTCTGATGTCCAACAAGGCCATCCTCTACTACATATGCAGTTGGAGCCCTGAGTCCCTCCATGTATACTCTTTGGTTGGTGGTTAAGTCCCTGGGAGCTCTGGGAGTACTGGTTCATATTTTTGTTCCTCCTATGGGGCTGAAAACCCCTTCAGCTCCTTGGGTCCTTTTCTCTAGTTTCTATATAGGGGACCATGTGCTCAGTTCAATGGGTGGTTGAGAGTGTGCCCCTCTGTATTTGTCAAACACTGGCAGGGTCTCTTTGGAAACAGCTATATCAGGCTCCTGTTAGCAAGGACATCCACAATACGATCTGGGTTTGGTAACTGTATATGGGATGGATCCCTGGTGGAGCAGTTTCTTGATTGTCTTTCTTTCCTTCAGTCTACGATCCTTGCTTTGTCTCTGCATTTCCTCCTGTTGGTATTTTTGTTCCCCATTCTAAGAAAGAACAGAGAATCCTTACTTTGGTCTTCCTTCTTCTTGAGCTTCATTTGGTCTGTGAATTGTACCTTGGGTATACTGAGCTCTGGGCTAATATCTACTTATCAGTGAGTGCATGCCATGTGTGTTTTTTTGTGAATGGGTTACCTCACTGAAGAAGATGTTTTCTAGTTCCATCCATTTGCCTAAGAATTTCATGAATTCATTGTTTTTAATAGCTGAGTAGTTTTCCATTGTGTAAAAGTATCACATTGTCTGTATCCATACTTCTGTTGAAGGACATCTGGGTTCATTCCAGCTTCTGTCTATTATAAATAAGGTTGCTATGAGCATAGTGGAGCTGTCACCTTATTAGATGTTGGAGAATCCTATGGGTATATTCCCAGGAGTAGTATAGCAGAATCCTCCAGTAGTACTTTGTCCAATTTTCTGAGGAACCACCAAAGTGTTTTCCAAAGTGATTGTAGGAGCTTGTAATCCCACCAGCAGTGGAGGAGTGTTCCTCTTTCTCCACATCCTCACCAGCACCTGCTGTCACCTGAGTTTTGGATCTTAGCCATTTTGATGGATATGAGGTAGAACCTCAGGGTTGTTTTGATTTGAATTTCCCTGATGACTAAGGATGTTTAACATTTCTTTAGGGAGTTCTCAACCATTCAGTATTCCTCAGACAGATTCCTTTGCCTTAAAGAAGCTTTGCAATTTTATGAGGTTCCATTTTTCAATTCTTGATCTTAGAGTATAAGCCATTGGTGTTCTGTTCAGGAAATTTTCCCCTGTGCCCACTTGCTTGAGGCTCTTTCCCACTTTCTTTTCTATTAGCTTCAGTGTATCTGGTTTAATGTGGAGGTCCTTGATCCACATGGACTTGAGCTTTGTATAAGGATATAAGAATGGCTCGATTTGCATTCTTCTGCATGCTAACTGCCAGTTGAAACAGCACTATTTGTTGAAAATGCCATCTTAACTGGATGGTTTTAGTTCCTTTGTCAAAGATCAAGTTACCATAGGTGTGTGGGTTCATTTCTGGGTCTTCAATTCTATTTCATTGATCTACCTGCCAGTCACTGTACCAACACCATGCAATTTTTATAACTATCGTTCTGTAGTATAGCTTGAGTTCCAGGATGCTGATTCCCACAGAAGTTCTTTTATTATTGAGAATAGTTTTCATTATCCTCGATTTTTGCTATTCCAGATGAATGTGAGAATTGCTCTTTTTAGATCTGTGAAGAATTGAGTTGGAATGTTGATGGGGATTGCATTGAACATGTATATTGCTTTTGGCAAGATATCCATTTTTACTATACTAATCCTGCCTATCCATGAGCATGGGAGATCTTTCCATCTTCTGAGATCTTTGATTTCTTTTTAAAGAGACTTGAAGTTCTTGTCATACAGTTCTTTCACTTGCTTAGTTAGTCACACCAAGGTACTTTATAATATTTGTGAGTATGGTGAAGGGAGTTGTTACTCTAATTTCTTTCTCAGACATTTTATCCTTTGAGTACAGGAAGGCCACTGATATGTTTGAGTTAATTTTATTCTCCACTAATTTGCTGAAGTTGCTTATCAGGCTTAGGAGTTCTCTGGTGGAATGTTTGGGGTCACTTAAGTATACAAATCTATCTTCTTCAAATAGTGATATTTTGACTTCTTCCTTTCCAATTTGCATCCCTTTGACCTCTTTTTGATGTCTAATTGCTCTGGCTAGGACTTCAAGTGCTATATTAAATAGGTAGGGAGAGAATGAACAGTCTTCTCTAGTCCATGATTACAGTGGAATTAATTCTAGTTTCTCTCCATTTAGATTGATGTTGGCTACTGGTTTGCTGTATATTGCCTTTACTATGCTTAGGTACGGGCCTTGAATTCCTGATCTTTCTAAGACTTTTTTTCATAAATGGGTATTAGATTTTGTTAGATAATTTCTCTGCATGTCATGAAATGATCACATGTTTTTTTTTCCTTTGAGTTTGTTTATATTGGGGATTATGTTGTTTGATTTTCTTGTATTGAACCATCCCTGAATGTGTGGGATGAAGCCTACTTGATCATGAAGGATGATTGTTTTGATGTGTTCTTGGATTCGGGTGGCAAGAATTTTATTGAGTATTTTTGCATCAATATTCATAAGGTAAATTTGTCTGAAATTCTCCTTCTTTGTAGGGTCTTTGTGTGGTTTAGATATCAGAGTAATTGTGGCTTCATAGAATCAATTGGGTAGTGTTTCTTCTGTTTCTATTTTGTGGAATAATTTGGAGAGTATTGGTTTTAGGTCTTCTTTGAAGGTCTGATAGAACTCAGCACTAAATTGATCTGTTCTTGGCCTTTTCTTTTTTGGGATAATATTTATAGCTGCTTGTATTTCTTTAGGAGTTAAGGGAATGTTTACATGGTTTATCTGAACCTGATTTAACTTTGGTATTTCGCATCAGTCTAGAAAATTGTCCATTTCATCCATATTTTCCAGTTTTGTTGAATATAAGTATTTGTAGTAGGATCTGATGATTTTTGAATTTCCTCAGTTTCTGTTGTTGTATCTCCCTTTTCAATTCTGATTTTGTTAATTTAGATACTGTCTCTATGCCCTCTGGTCAGTCTTGATAAGGGTTTATTTATCTTGTTGATTTTCTCAAAGAAGCAGCTCCTGGTTTTATTGATTTTTTGTATGGTTCTTTTTGTTTCTACTTGGTTGATTTCAGCCCTGAGTTTGATTATTTCATGCTGTCTACTTCTCTTGGGTGTATTTGCTTCTTTTTGTTCTAGAAATTTCAGGTGTGCTGTTAATCTGGTAGTGTACACTCTCTCCAGTTTCTTTTTGGAGACATTCAGAGCTATTAGTTTTCCACATAGGATTGCTTTCATTGTATCCCATAAGTTTGGGTTTGTTATGCCTTCATTTTCATTAAATTCTAAAAAGATTTTAATTTCTTTCTTTATTTCTTCCTTGACTAACTTATCAATGAGTAGGGTGTTGTTCAGCTTCCAACTGTATGCAGGCTTTCTGTTGTTGTTATTGTTGTTGTTGTTGTTGTTGCTATTGAAAACCAGCCTTAGTCAGTGGTGATCTGATAGGATGCATGGGATTATTCCAGTTTTCTTGTATATGTTGAAGCCTATTTTGTGATTGATTATATGGTCAATTTTGGAGTAGGTATCATGAGGTGCTGTGAAAAAAGTATATTCTTTTGTTTTAGGATGAAATGCTCTATAGATATCTATTAAATCCATTTGTTCCATAACTTAGTTTTAGTTGTTAGTTTAGTTGTTAGTTTTACTGTGTTTCTGTTTATTTTGTGTTTACCTAATCTGTCCCTTGATGTGAGTGGGGTGCTGAAGTCCTCTACAAATGTTGAGTGAGGTTCAATGTATGATTTGAGTTTTAATAAAGTTTCTTTTATGAATGTGGGTATCCTTGCATTTGGAGCATAGATGTTCATAGTTCTTCTTGGTAGATTTTTTTCTTTGATAAGTATTAAGGGTCCTTCCTTCTCCTTTTTGATGGCGTTTGGGTTAAAATTGATTTTATTGGATATTTCAATGGATACTCTAGTTTGTCTCCTCAGAAAATTGTTTTCCAGCCCTTTACTCTGAAGTAGTGTATGACTTTGACACTGTAGTGTGTTTCCTGTACTCAGCAAAATATTGGGTCCTGCTTACATATCTATTCTGTTATTCTATGTCATTTTAATGAGGAATTGAGTCTATTTGTGTTAAGAGATATTAAGGAATAGTGACTTTTGCTTCCTGTTATTTTTGGTGTTATTTTTATATTTGTGTGGCTCTCTTCTTTTGGGTTTGTTCAAAGATGATTAATTTCTTGCTTTTTCTAAGGTGTAGTTCCCCTCCTTGTGAAGGCGTTTTCCTCTATTATCTTTTGTAGGGATGCATTTGTGGAAAGATATTATATAAATTTGTTTTTGTCATGGAATATCTTTGTTTCTCCATCTATGGTAATTGAGAGTTTTGCTGGGTATAGTACTCTGGGCTGGCATTTGTGTTCTGTTTTGGTCTGTATAACATCTGCCCAGGATCTTCTAGTTTTCATAGTCTCCATTGAGAAGTCTGGTACAATTCTAATAGGTCTGCCTTTATATGTTACTTAACTGTTTTCCCTTACTGATTTTAACATTCTTTCTTTGTTTTGTGCAATCGGTATTTTGACTATTATGTGATAAGAGGAGTCCAATCTATTTGGAGTTCTGTAGTCTTCTTTTATGTTCATGGGCATCTCTTTCTTTAGGTTAGGGATATTTTCTTCTATAATTTTGTTGAAGATATTTACTGGCCCGTTAAGTTGGGAATCTTCACACTCTCCTATACCTATTATTCTTAGATTTGGTCTTCTCATTGTGTTCTGGATTTCATGGATGTTTTGTGTTAAGAGCTTTTTGTATTTTGCATTTTCTTTGACTGTGGTTTTAATGTTTTCTATGATGTCTTCTTCCCTTGAGACTCTCTCTTCTATCTATTGTATTCTGTTGCTGATGCTTTCATGTATGACTCCTGATCTCTTTCTTAGGATTTCTATCTCCAGTGTTGTCTCCCTTTGTGATTTCTTTATTGTTTCTATTTCCATTATTAGATCCTAGATAGTTTTGTTCGATTCCTTCACCTGTTTGTTTGTGTTTCATATAATTCTTTTAGGGAATTTTGTGGTTCCCCTTAAAGGGCTTTTACATGTTTACCTGTGTTTTCCTATATTTCTTTAAGGGAGTTGCTTATGCCCTTTTTGAAGTTCTCTATCATCATAAGATGTGATTTTTAAATTAGAGTCTTACTTTTCTGGTGTGTTGAGATTTCCAGGGCTTGCTGTGGTGGTAGAACTGAGTTCTGATGATGCCAAGTAGTCTTGGTTTCTGTTGCTTATGTTCTTTCTCTTCCCTTTTGCTATCTGGTTTTCTCTGATGCTAACTGATCTTGCTTGTCCCTCCTGCAATCCTGTGTGTCAGTACTCCTAGGTGTTCAGTTGTCTGCAGGAGGAATTTGGGTATGGAGAGTTGTGGCACAGTGTCAGTTCTGGGGTGAAGACAAAAACTGGAAGTATGCTGTTCCAGGCTTTTCCTTAGTTCCTGTGTCCTGATGACTCTAGGCAGTTCTCTCTTGGTCCAGGTATTTGTGCAGAAGTGGTGGGCTTACCTGTGCTCACAGGTTTTTCTGCACTCCTGGGACACCTGCTCTTCCCCCAGTGGTATTTTTGTATAGAGTGCTGAGGCACAGGATCAGCTCTGGGTGCTGTGGAATATGATCAGTATAGCTGAGCAGTTTTAGAACTTATAAAGTCGCCATAATGAACAAACTATCTTATTTATACTCTGCCTCTGTCTTATGTTGTTTTTGCTCTTTCTCTGTCTCTGTTATGCCTCACTGTTTCTCAGTCTTTATCTCTCTGTCTCTTGTTCTCTTGTCTGTCTCTGCCTGCCTGTTCTCTCTCTCTCTCTCTCTCTCTCTCTCTCTCTCTCTCTCTCTCTCTCTCATTTTATGTAGCTAAAATGTCCTCATCTTATTATCTCTTTCTTTTACAATGTGGGCTTTCCTGAAAATGATTGTGATTTTCATCCCAGGGATGCAGGGATGGTTCAATATAAGGAAATCCATCAATGTAATCCACTATATAAACATCTCAAAGAAAAAAACCACATGGTCATCTCATTAGATGCTGAGAAAGCATTTGACAAAATTCAGCATCCTTTCATGCTAAAGGTCTTGGAAAGATCAGGAATTCAAGGCCCATATCTAAACATAGTAAAAGCAATTTACGGCAAACCGGTAGCCAGCATCAATCTAAATGGAGAGAAACTTGAAGCAATCCCACTAAAATCAGGGACTAGACAAGGCTGCCCTCTCTCTCCATATCTTTTCAATTTAGTACTTGAAGTTCTAGCTAGAGCAATTAGACAACAAAAAGAGGTCAAAGGGATACAAACTGGAAAGGAAGAAGTCAAACTATCACTATTTGCAGACGATATGATAGTATACTTAAGCGACCCAAAGAACTCCACCAGAGAACTCCTACAGCTGATAAACAACTTCAGCAAAGTGGCCAGATATAAAATCAACTCAAGCAAGTCAGAAGCCTTCCTATACTCAAAGGATAAGCAGGCTGAGAAAGAAGTAAGAGAAATGATACCCTTCATGATAGCCACAAACCATATAAAGTATCTTGGCGTGACTCTAACCAAACAAGTGAAAGATCTGTATCCATTTGGAAGTCCAAACCAAAACAAAATCATTCTTTCTGACAGTAATTTGGTCATTGTCCTTTAACACATTTTTTTTAAAAAACAAAACCAATATAGTTTCTTTATAATTTAATAGGTTTCTGTATGACTTTTACTTGCATTGGAAGTTGTTTTGACTGACCTACCCCTTCCCACCTTTCCCTCACATCTCTTACATCCTTATTTTAGTCTTTCCTGATCTAGAGCTCCCCCCCACTCTATTTACATAGCCGGCATATTTTATTTTCCATTTCTGGAGACCTCCTCACAACATATTCTCATGGTCCTTATTTTTAGCTCTCTAATATCTACAGGCACCTCTCCACTTAATCACAGGAGGCTAAATATTTGAAGCTGTAGTTCACATATGAAAAAAACAGAATATTTTCCATTTCACAATTGTTTTGCTACAAATTTATATTTTTTGTAGTGTTAAGTATAATTTCCTTTTGTATTTGTCTAATACATTTATTATATAGTCATCAGTTGATACACATTTAAATAGATTTTATTTTCTAGCTTTTCTGGATTAAGTCGTAATGAACATGAATGGTTTGGGTCTGGAATTGTTTGAATAAATGTCCAAGACCTGTGAATGTACTCACACATGCACACACATGCGCATACACACACACACACACACACACACACACACACACACACACACACACAAGCAGGGGAGGAGAGAGAAAGAGAGAGAGAGAGAGATAGTTGAATATGTGGGGGTGGGATGCAGGTGGAGGGTAGAAACATGACTGGGAGGAGTGGAGTTAGGGCAGGATGTTGTTCAGATGTATTGTATGAGAAATGAAGTAATACTAAGAAAAAAAGAGGCAAAAAAGGAAATATATTCTTCTTTCATATGATACATCCCAATTACAGTTTACCTCTCTTTACTCCACTCAGCATACTCCCACATCCACTCTCCATGAGATCTACTTTTCTGCCATTTTCTTTTAGAAAAGAGCATTTCTCCAAGGAACAGCTACCAAACAGGACAACAGAAATAACAAATAAAAGGCAAAATCTCTCACATGGAGGTATGACAAGAAAACTTAGTAGGAGGAAAAGAGTCCCAAGACTAGCCAAAAGAGAGACACACCTGCTCCTACTGTTAGGAGGCCTATTTGTTTTGGTTTTTTGTTTTGTTTTTTAAATTAGTCTTGTATCTAACCATGTCACTGAAAGTGCTTATCAGCTGTAGGTATTCGGTGAAGCTTTTATTATCACTTATATAGTGTACACAATCAAATCATCTGCAAATAATTATACTTTGACTTCTTTCTTTCCAATTTGTATCCACTAGATCTATTTATTCTCTTATTGATCCAGCTAAAACTACCATATTGAATGGATATGAAGAGGGTATACAAATTATTCCTTGTTATGATTTTAGAGAAATGGTTTTGAGTTTTCTCTATTTAATGTAATATTCACTATAGGCTTGCTGTAAATTGCCTTTCTTATGCATAGATATGTCCTGTACATTCCCAATCACTCTAGTATATTTATCAGAAAGTGATATTGATGGTATCATAAGTTTTCTTCTTCTTCTTCTTCTTCTTCTTCTTCTTCTTCTTCTTCTTCTTCTTCTTCTTCTTCTTCTTCTTCTTCTTCTCCTCCTCCTCCTCCTCCTCCTCCTCCTTCTCTTTCTCCTCCTCCTCCTCCTTATTATTCTCCTTCCTCTTCCCCTTCCCCTCCTCCTCCTCCTCTTCCTCATTCTTCTTCTTTTTCAAATGAGATGATCCTTGATTTTTTTCTCTTTCTGTTTATTTTTATGGAAGATTACATTTACTGCATGTTGTATGTTGAACATTCCCTGCATATCTGGGATGAAGACAACTTGATCATGATGAATGCTCTTTTAAATGTGTTACTGAATTCAGTTTGCAATCCTTTTATTGACTATTTTTGCACCTAAGTTATATTGATTCAACCTATTGTTCTCTGTTTCTTTTCTTTAACTTTTTCTGCTTTCAGCCTGTAGATGATTACTTACCGCCTTCCATTTCTCTTCAATGTTGTATTGTTAAGTTGTCATTATGGGGTCTTTTCATTATTATTATTATTATTATTATTATTATTATTATTATTATTAAGTCACTTGAACTATCCTTTTCACACAGTTTTAATTGTGTTCCATAATTTTGAGTATGTTGTATATTAATTTTCACCAAAGTTTAGAAAGTCTTCAATTTTTCTTTATTTCTGTTTTTGTTTTTTTATAAAATTTAATAGTAATTCAGTTTCTATGAGTTTTAGGTTTTCTGTATTTTTTTAAATTTGTTTGTTTTTCTTGTTGTTGTTGATGACGTATAGCTTTATCCTGTAGTAGTCTGTTAAAATGCAGAGAATTATGTTAATTTGATTTAATCTCACATGATTTGATTTGTCTTTAAGTATAAAGTCAATTTTGGAGAAAGTTCAATGACGTGAACTTTGTGTGCAGGCTTGTATGATATGTTCTATAGTATCTGTCAGGTCCATTTGATTTAAAACATCTGCTAACTCCAGTATTCTTCTGTTTACTTTTTGTCTGGATGACCTGTCCATTGGTAAGAGGTGGACTCATTAAAGTTTCTCACTATCAGTATGTGAAGGTCTCTATCTGATTTAAGTTGTAGCAGGGTTCCTTTACAAAAGTGAGTGCCCTTGTCTTTGGGGATAGATGTTAAGAATTTAAATGTCATATTTGTTATTTTTTTTTATAATTAGGTAGAGTCCTTCCCTTTATTTTGATTAATTTTGTCTTGAAGTCTCTTGTGTTTGATATTACAACGGCTACAACAACTTGTTTCTTCAGTCCATTTGCTTGGAATAACTTTTTCCAACCCTTCCTCTTTAAAACCTATGGTGTTAGCATAGCTAGGCTCTAGAGGAGACATACTGTTCTGGTTGTTATTGTGGTTTCTTTTTTTTTTTCTCCTAGCTTCTCTGGGTTTTATTGGTCTGAAACAACCAATGGACTCTCACTGTGTACCTTCTGATCTGAGTCAGGATTTAAGTTTGTAACTCTGGTGTCTTGTATGGCTGTGCTAGGTTTGCTAAGTAACATTAAAGTTGGAATTTTTGGAAGGATAGGATGAAGAGGTGGTGTGTGTGTGTGTGTGTGTGTGTGTGTATGTGAGTGTGTGTGTGTGTGTTTTAATTGTTACCATTTGACAGATGAAAGACAGGTTTGTTATTGAAGTGATCTGAATGGAATCCCTGGTAGACCAAAATCGTCCCACCTTTATTTTATTTTATTTATTTATTTATTTATTTATTTATTTATTTATTTTCTAAGTTTTTTTATTTACATTCCAAATCATTTCCCCTTTCCCATTTCCTCCCTCCCCGAAAGTCCCATAAGCCTCCTTCCCTCCCTCTTTTCCCCATTCAACCCCCTCTCGCTTCTCTGTCCTGGCATTCCCCTACATCTAGTCTTTCCAGGACCAGGGGTCTCTCCTTCCATCTTCTTGGAAATCTATTGATATGCGAATTGTGTCTAGGGTATTCTGAGATTCTGTGTTAATATCCCCTTATCAGTGACTGCATACCATGTGTGTTCTTTTGTGATTGGGTTACCTCACTAAGGATGATATTTTCAAGTTCTGACCATTTGCCTAGGATTTTTGTGAATTTATTGTTTTTAATTGCTGAGTAGTATTCCATTGTGTAAATATACCACATCTTCTGAATCCATTCCTCCGTTGAGGGACATCTGGGTTCTTTCTAGCTTCTGGCTATTATAAATAAGGCTGCTATGAACATAGTGGAGCATGTGTCCTTATTGCATGCAGGTAAAACCTCTGGGTATGTGCCCAGGAGTAAGCAAAGTGACAAATCAAGAAAGACTTGAATGAGTCTGAGATAGGGTTTTCCAAACTATAATGAGAACAGACAGAAAGAAACAACTGTGGAAGAGTAGCAAAGAGTGAGAACAGGAGGGAAGAGCACTTCAGTGAGTGCAGTTCAGTTGAGTTCTGACAATGTAGTAGAGTTCACTTGAATTCAATTCAGTGCAGTTCTGTGCAGTTCAGGTGAATGCAGTGAGTTCAGCAGCATTCAGGCAGTTCTATTCACTTTACACCATCAGTGCAGTTAGTGCAGTTCTGTTCATGGAACTCAAAGGAAGTTTTTTCTAGGGGAGAAACAAAAAGAAGCCAGTTTGTATCAGTCAGCATGGAGAGGAGATTTGAGCCTAAACAGCTGAATTGCAGCAGGGAGTTAGAGTTCAGAAAAACTATAAAGGATGAGTTTATTCAGCAGTAAGCCTCCAAGACAATTACATCCAATTACATCTGATGGATAAACATTATTTTTATATCTAATGTCCAACATAATTGGAAATGAAGAAAGTTCATAAACATTGCAGAAAGTAGGAGAAATCTGACAGAAAGCTAGAGAGGAGAAATTCACCTGGGATTATCTCCTGAGGAAGCATCAGTTCTTCAAGTTTGACTGGGTGCCCAGAGAGACTAGGATGACTTTTATGCAGCAAGACACTCAGTCCCAGAGCAAGAAATGGCTCAGGAGTCTCTCTTGGAGACAGCAAATCACAGTAAGCCACCCCAAAAAGACAATTTTCAGTATTTACACAGACTTTTTGTCTTTGTTAAAGTTTCTTTGCTGTGAAGAGACACCATGACCAAGGAAAAATCTTTTAAAGTACAACATTTAGTTGGGGCTGGCAGTATTCAGGCAGTCAGTGCTGGAGAAGGAACTGAGAGTTTTACATATTGATCCGACGCCAACTAGGGAGAGGCTTTTCTCTGCATTGAGTGAAGCCTGAACACAAACCTCAAAGTCTACACCCACAGTGACACACTCTTCATGTCCACAAACATTCCAAAAAGGACACACCTCCTAATAGTGTCACCCCACTGTAGAAAAACCATTAAAACACAAAGAGTCTATGGGAGCCAAACCTAATCAAGCTACCACATTTTTCTTAAATCAAAAAATGAGAAGCTACATTTGCAAACATTTAAAACCAAGGGTAGACATGCACAGGATATAAATGTTTCTTTTTTTTTATTTTTTAATGAAAAAGGAAGTAAGAACATTTTATGATAAAATTAAAGATTTACGTGAAAATGTTTCTGACAAAATTGAAGAAACATATAGAAAAACACATTAAGATTAACAATTTTCATGGAAAATTAAAGAGTAAAATGATAAACATAAAAAACATTACTAAATTAATGTTACTTGAAAAAATTTGCTGCAGTATTGTAATTGTAATCACCGGAATAAACTCCTCCCTACTTTCGTTTGCACTTTTTATATATTCAGTCTCAAAAAGACAGAAAAATAGCTATAACAGCAAGAAAAAATTAGTTATCATAGTACAAAAGTGTGAAAAACATGAGACAGAGGAAAAAAGAAACCAAGAAATACTTAATTGTGAATGTATACCTAATGAAATTATAGAGCAAGACTGACATCCCATTAATACTACTCTGCAATTAAAAACAATGAATTCACGAAATTCCTAGGCAAATGGTCAGATCTTGAAAATATCATCCTTAGTGAGGTAACCCAATCACAAAAGAACACACATGGTATGCAGTCACTGATAAGGGGATATTGACCCAGAATTTCGGAATACCCTAGACACAATCTGCATATCAATAGATTTCTAAGAAGATGGGAGGAGAGACCCCTGGTCCTGGAAAGACTGGATGTAGGGGAATGCCAGGACAGAGAAGCAAACGAGAAGGGGTTGAATGGGGAAAAGAGGGAGGAAAGGGGGCTTATGGGACTTTCGGGGAGGGAGGAAATGGGAAAGGGGAAATGATTTGGAATGTAAATTAAAAAAAAATAAAATAATAAAAAAAGTATAGTGACACTTCTTAATGAAACTGAGAAAAGGCACCCTCCCCATTGGCTTTACAAGTTACCTAGGAACAAATGCCAGAAAATGGTGAATACTGGCAAAATGAACAACTAGTTGGGAATCCTGTTAAAATGCAGTATCTTAAATATTTTAAAGAATCAATGGTAACTTAAGGAATGTACTCACACTTGTGATACAAATATTAAATACCTGGACTAAGAAAAACAAGCTTATCCTCCAGGAGTGGAAGGACTTAGCAGCAGCTATACTAGAAAGCTTCTTTTCAATTACAGTGACTGGCATGGTAGCAAGAAGAAGCTACAATTCTAGAAAATTATGATATGTCTAAAGGTGTTAATATCATGAAAGGCCAATTGTTTCATGAATGCAATTTCTTGATTTAAGATAGTGTATGTGATTTAATGACTTTATTATTATACATTCATTGTAAATCAATATTCTTAAGAGCCGGAGATAAGTTGGAGGAACAAGGAAAAAGTTCTCTCATACCCAAATATTATGCAAATATCCAGAGAGATTTTTACTGAATTCTTACATAGAATAACATCTGTTATAAACAAAGCAATATCAGATCTAGATGCAATAAATATGCCAATTGAAACTCTAGTTTTCAATAATGCAAATGAAGAGGACAAAAAATGTTCTTAGATCTTTAAAAGCTTGGTCAGCACCCATGGATGAATGAATTAGAATTACTGTTGATATGGACTTTAATGACATTGTAATTGTACTAGTAATAGCCATTAATGACCATGTAACTTGACAAGCAAACAATGGCCAATAATCCTAGGTAATAAAAGTCCAATTTATTTTTACTACAGGAGATTGGGTCATTTGAAAAGGGAATTCAGAAAAGGCATTTCTACATACTTCTTTAGAATACCTCAGCCTTCTGGGATTTGTGAAATGTGTGGTAAAGGTAGCCATGAGAATAAAGCATACAAGTCACCAAGAGATATTCAAGGTAATACCTTACCAATTAGAAACTTTCTAAGTGGGTTAGCATGTACTTGGAAACAAACAAGCATTTTCTATCAGCAATTCACAAAACAAATAGCAAAAACTAAACTAGGTACTGGAGACACTGCATATTAACATCTTATTTAATATAGCTTGATTATTTCATTGTTTAAATGGTGGAGAAGACCAGCTTGCAGAAGTAGAACTGTGCATGGAATGTAAGTGCCTGAGTGACTAGTTTGTGTCTAGGTTCATAAAGACTTAATTTTACCTCGATAAACAAATGGGGAATACAATTAACTATAAGACGCTGGAACATAGGAAAAAAAAACTGCTGAATTATATCAACCTGTATACTTTAAAGATGTTTCAACATCAGAATGTGGTGTGCCTCATTTGCAAACCCCGAATGTCAACAAAGGACTCAACTCCAATGCAAATGCACTAGGGTAACTATTTCAATCTCCAGCTTCAGCCACATAACCATCTCTGATGCAGCAGAACAGGAGGGTGAAGCCTTGAGTTGTCATCAAGACAAGGTTTTATAGGACATGGTAAACAAGGGGGTTTTAGCCTGGACCATAAAAGATTGAGTGCCATTGTGGATTTTTAACATAATTGGCTGGTATAGGGAGTCAAACCATAAACTTAACTTCTGCTTTCCTCCAGATTGGTGCTTGTTAGGAAGTAGAGTGCCAGGGTCAGGCTTGTAATTTGGAAACTAGTGTCAGGGAACAGCTCATTGGGGAGTAATCTGGAAACTGGTATTAGGTGCTGGCTTGTTAACTCAATTTTAACCTTAGGTCAAGTTCTCTAAGATGGAGTCTAAACCCAAGATATGATCATTCAAATGAAAGTCAGAGAATGTGCTATTTTGGGGAGAAGGTTTTGTTTATATTTCCACAGATAAGGAAAGACTCTGGGGTCCATCACAATTGATAAAGATCCCATCTGTATAAGAGCAGCTTCCACATGAAAGGCACAACTTTAAGAAGGAAAAGACACAGAAACAGCAATGAGAACGACAAAAAACTGATTCCCATCCTCCAACCTCTAGCCCCACTCCCCAGCCCCACATGGGGACAGCTCAACAAACTGGCTAAAAATAAACAGATCTTTCATCAGACTCTCATATAGGAAATCCTTGGTGCTGAAATGGACACTTTTTTTTTGAAGGACAAATGATCAGAGCTGCAGTTATGAAAGATATCAGAAGTTTTTGAGGTTGATAATTGTTTCTGTTGTAAAAGTTATACTGTGTACAATGTTTTTGTTTAAATAGAAAGGGAGGCAATGTAGAGGGATTTTAATCTAGCAACATGCTAATCTATCAAGGGATCACATCTAAAGACCTTCTAGGTCTATATGATCCAGTCAGAATGAAGTCACACCCTAGATTTTGATAATAGGATCTGTCTGGAACACAGACATGTCCTTAATGCACACCATTAATCCCGAACAATGGAAGTAAGGTTAGTTTCTAGAAGGAAACTATTGTGGATGCCAACAAACGCTTGCTGACAGGAGCCTGATACAGTTGTCTCCAAAGAAGCTCTGGCAGTACCTGACAAATACAGAGGTGGATGCTCTCAGCCAACCATTGGACTGAGCACAAGGTCCCCAAAGGAGAAGCTAGAGAAAGGACCAAAGGAGCTGAAGGAGCTTGCAGCCCCATAGGAGGAGCAAAAATATGAACCAACCAGTACCCCAGAACTCCCAGGGACTAAACCATCAACCAAATAGTACAAATGCAGGGGTCCATGGCTCCAACTGCATATGTAGCAGAGGATGGAATTGTTGGGCATTGAAGGGAGGAGAGGCCCTTGGTCCTGAGAGGGCTTGATGCCCCAGTATAGGGGAATGCTAGGACTAGGAAGCAGGAGTGGGTAGATTGGTAAACAGGGGGAAGGGGGATGGTATAGGGCATTTTCAGAGGGAAAGCCAGGAAAGAATAACATTTGAAATAAAAATAAAGAAAATATCTAATAATAATAAGAAAAAATCACTTCTAATTGACAGGGAGAGGTAATGCATCAGATAAAGATTTGACAAAATGAGTCAGAGATAGAAAATTTCCAACTCTCAAAAGAACAGACATGAAAGAGAGACTATGGAAGAGCAGTGCAGAGTGAGTCATGAGGAGATGATAGTTCAGTTGAATGCAGTTGAGTTAAGGTGAGTTTTTGCATTTCCATTTAGTTCAATTCAGTTAATGTAGTCTATACAGTTCAGATCATGGAATTCAGAGGCACTTTTTCCAATTTGTGCAAATAAGTAAGAAGCCAAGAGAAACCAGTTTGAATAAGTCAGCTTAAAGAGGAGGAGTGAAACAGAATAGCTGAGTTGAACTAGCTAGCTAGAGTTCAGGAAGAACTAGCTAAGGATGAGCTTATTCAGCAGCAACTCTACAAGATGACAATAACATCTAGTGAATAAAAGTTTTTTTAAAATGGTATGCATTCACTTACTCACTTATATAAACATATAAGCTGTGAAATTAATGAAAACCAAGCTAAAATCCATAGAACAAAGTGTAGGTACAGAGGAAGGAACTAGAACAGCAAGATTTTATTTGGAAAGGGGAATAAAATAAGAGAAAATGGAAGGATGGGGAGTGGAGGGTATCATATGGAAGGGTAGTGTCAAGAGGATTATTGGAGGAAATAAAAAGAGAGGCACCTAAAATTAAGGGGCATTTAATAGGTGATATATAAGCCTACTACAATTATATATATATGGTCATCTAAATGAAATTACCAAATTTTGGGGAGGGCAGTGTCCCAACTGAACATTGCTTGTCATCAGTGTTTCTAAGAAAGAGTTTGCATTATATCTAATATAATTGTGGCTAAAAGGGATCCACAAGATTTCCCTAACCACCTATGGTGCTAACAAATATCTTGGTATAGTTTGTTCTTTGGAAACTGACACTAAGTTCTTAATGTAGGAAATAACACCTACACAACTCAATGATTGTAGAGATGTTGAGCCATTCCATACACACCTACACAATTAATTGATGATAGAGATTTTGAGTCATTCCATACATAAAACATTCACCTGTATGTTCCAGTACTCTGCACATTCTTTAAATAAATAAATAAATAAATAAATAAATAAATAAATAAATAAATAAATGCCAAGTTAGCCAAATTCATTATCTACAAATGGTCTACTGCCTAAAACCTGTTAGGGCAATGGTGGAACAGAATTTGTGGAAGTAACTCACTACTATTTGATTTGACTTAAGGAGTATTCTATGAGATGGAATTCATATAAGATAGTACCTTGGTGATGAAGATTCTAGGATGAAATCCCACGGACTTAGGGTAAACAAAAATAATACTGGTTTTAAAAAAAAATGTCACAGCAAATTCCTAAACCTATTCTGCTGTACTCATTGATCATTGCTTTGTTCAGTTGTTATCAGAGAAGTTTCTTCCTGCAGTAGATGGAAACAAATTCAAATGCATCCAGATTTAAGGCAAAGAATGAAAGATTTTGGAGCACTGAGCCCTACATGAGATGTCTTGATCCTAAGAGCTTTAAGTATTGAGGCCCCATTGAAGAACAGGTAGGCATAGTGTAAAAGCTAGAGAAGAGAGAGGACACCAAATAAACAGGGTCCTTTAATTCAACATGAGCAAAGCTCATATGAAGTCACAGAGACTGAACCAGCATGCATAAGCCCTCACAAGTCTACACCAAGCCTTCTGTGTATATATCAAGGCTTTCAGGTTCGTGTTCCTACAGTATTCCTGACTATAAATGATTAGGTCTCTGATTCTTGTACCTTCTCTAGGCTCTCTTTCATCTGTTGGTTTCTCTTGTGAAACCATGCAATAAATTTTTCTTAAATTTATTTTGTTAATTTTTTAATGAATGAAAGAATGAAATCCTCAACACTAGGGTCATGGATAACAATTGAAGTATCACTTATATCTGATAGAGAGGGAAAAGCAGTTTTCTTCAGTAGACTGTCATTGGAGATGCAAATCTTTCTAGGGCAGTCCTCATATTCAGGGGTAATTAGTTGACCGACATATAACTGGACTTTACATATTTTTGTGTGCTTTAACAGAAAAGAACAAATTTTTTTGTCAATTCATTTACTTAAAATTATGTGTTAGGATGCACTCTATTGCTAAGCACACATGTTTCAAATTTAGTACAGTTGGAAAGTTTGGGGAAAAATAGGTATCATCAGTGAGTATGGTATTCTTTAAGTACTTTGTCATGGAACTCTTTCACATGTAGAAGTCATATCTTTTGAATACTTTTTCAGAATAAGGGACAGTTTCAAGGTTACATTCCATCTCCTTGCAAACTATTGCTGTTTTTCTAAAATCAGTTACATTGCTGACATTCAGTAGTACTTTGCGAATGTCTTTTTCATCTGTTGTAATGGCTTGCCTTTGCATAATGACCTGTATAAATTTTGTGGAACTTGCTTTCTCTATGACTTGTGCCACATGCCATTAGTACTTTTTATTATATACAAAGCACTGATTCCATCGACAGCTTATACTACTTTTTTATTAGATATATTCGTTCTTTACATTTCAAAGGATTTCCCCTTTCCTGGTCCCACCCCGGAAGTTTCATAAGCCATCTCCCCTCCCCCTGTTCCCTAATCAACTCCCTCCCACTTCCATGTACTGGTGTTCCCCTACACTGCTGCATGGAGCCTTTCCAAGACCAGGGGCCTCTTCTCCCTTTGATGTCTAACAAGGCCAACCAGTGCCCATGCATCTGGAGCCATGGGTCACACCATGTGTACTATCTGGTTGGTGTTTTTGTCCCTGGGAGCTCTGGGAGTATGGGGTGGCTCATAACTTTGTTCCTCCTATGGCCCTGGAAACTCCTTCAGTTCCCTGGGTCCTTTCTCTAGCTCCCCTATCAGGGACCATGTGCTCAGTTCAATGGCTGGCTGAGAGTGTCCTCCTCTGTGTTTGTCATGCACTAGCAGACTCTCCCAGGTGACAGCTATATCCATCTCCAGTCAGCAAGCACTTGTGGGCATCGATAATAGTGTCTGGGTTTTGTAACTGTATATGGAATAGAATACTAGGAGGGGTAGTCTCTGGATAATCTTTCCCTCAGTCTCTGTTCCATACTATGTATCTCCTTCTGTAGGTATTTTGTTCCCCCTTCTAAGATCCCCCTTCTAAGAAAGACTAGAGTATCCATACTTTGTTCTTCCTTCTTCTTAGGCATCATTAGATAGGTGAATTGTGTCTTGGGTATTCCAAGCTTCTGGGCTAATATCTACTTATCAGTGAGTGCATATCATGTGTGTTCTTTCATGATTGGGCTACCTCACTTAGGATGATATTTTCCAGTTCCATCCATTTGCCTAAGAATTTCATGAGTTCATTGTTTTTAATAACTGAGTATTATTCCATTGTGTAAATATACCATATTTTCTGTATCCATTCCTCCGTTGAGGGACATCTGGGTTCTTTCCAGCTTCAGGCTATTATAAATAGGGCTGCTATGAACATAGTGTAACATGTGTCCTTATTACATGCTGGGGAATTCTCTGGGTATATGCCCAGGAGATATATAACAGGGTCCTCTGGTAGTATCATGCCCAACTTTCTGAGGAACCACCAGAATGATTTCCAGAGTAGTTGTACCAGCTTGCAATCCCATCAGCGGTGGAGGAGACTTCTTCTTTCTCCACATCCTCACCAGCAGCTGCTGTCTCCTGAGTTTTTGATCTTAGCCATTCTGACTTTTGTGAGGTGAAATCTCAGGTTTGTTTTGATTTTTTCTATTTGTAAAAATATTTAAATAATAGTATTAAGTATAGAATTTATTCAAAGATTCTGAAATACCTAAGTGACAAATATGTTCAATTAATGCAGTAGTTAAAAAACACTTGTTACTGAATATTGTGAGTCAATAATAATTATGTATGAACATGGAGAATACACTCAAAATATCTAACTATTGTTCATTACTTTAGGTAATAATTGTGGTCTTCCTAGTGTTTAAATGATATTATGCATATTCATAAGGTACGTAATAGAGCAGGTGTTCAAATTCTATGCAGTTTCACTTCTTGACCATGTGTGTGGAGGAAATCTGGAGAATGTGTAGTAATTGGCATACAGAAAGTTCCTAATCAAAATATTTTATGTTACTTATTAATAAATACATTTATTAAAACTTATTTAACTACCATATGTATGATAGTGAAAATTTTTTAACCTAAAAATTATGAGTAGACTTTGGTGCTTATCTGAGCTTTACATATAAGTTTTAAGTAAGAAAGAGTAAATTAATGATGTGCAAAAACATTGCATCATCAAACCCCTTCATTTGTTATTGCTAATGGAATGCCAAAAGGTCAAAATGCATTACTAAATCCTTTATTGTTGGATATGGAAATCCTTATGGTCACAATTCTCCACATTCTGAGTTCTGAGATTTGTTTCCCTTAGAAATGAATTAATTTGTTGTTGAATGTTAGCATTGTGATTTTTTTTTACCCCTGAATGTGTTGTTAGAATAAGACATTTTGTTTACTCTAGTGTACATTTTATAACAGATTTATAAATACAAAATAGTCTTGCTAAACAAGTACAGTTTTTAGTGTCACTTGCATCAGAGTGGACATAAAGCATCCACGGCAGCTTGTTAACATATAATCTTCTAACTCTATGGATAACTAATATTATTATGATGAATTTGCAAAAAGATACATCCACTGAAATTTCTCAACTGTTTACACGTTTTTCAACTTGTCATTGTTAATGCATTATTTAGAAAAGTATATTTTGACACACTACAATCATTGTAAACGGCCATATATTTACTACATTATTTTATTCTTAGACATTTGCTATCATTCATCATCTCTATAATTTGTTATTGTTTTCTGTATATTGAGTGTACAATGAATTTTTAAATACATAAGTTATTCACTCTACAGTCTCCTATGATATCTTCCGATGTCATATTTTATCAAAGGAGAGCAAACAATTAGATTTGAGGAGATTATACTGATGTTGTCAGACTGTAGAGATGTCAGTATTTAATTAGATGCTGTCCCCACAAAAAAAGAATGTTGAAGAAAGAAGACAACAATCCAAGGATTATAAGAAGCATTGATAACAGTTTATGCTTCACAGAGTATCAAATATGATTAGAAATGTGATATGCAATTTTTATTGAAGGCTCAGAATAATTTTCACATCACAGAGTTTTTATTCCACAATCAGAGACACTCAATCACTTTATGCATTATTCTATTGCAACATAAATGATTTTTATAGTTTTAAAAATAATTAATAATTACATACTATTATATTTATTACTCAGAATATTTATTTAGGATGATTGCAACACATTAAATTATATGTTAGTTATAATGAGGATTTATAAACAAGAGCGTGAGCACAGGAAGATTGCACATATTATGTAAATCATACCACCCATGGTTATCATTGCAGTAATTTCCATAAGATATCCAATCAATTTGATAAAACATTAGTTGATAAAACAATTACTTATAATTATCAGTGTAATTAGTTCAACATGGCACATTGTTTTCATCATATACACTTTGAATTAATATTTAGAGACAAATGAATAAAGACAAATAAATGCATTTCAATTTGGTAACTTTATTTTTCTATAAATTGTTATATTTCTATTTCTTTTACTATATATGTATCATACATATAAATACATAAAATTCAAGTTTACTGTGTATATTACATTTTAAAGTCTAAGATATAGACAAAGATATAGAGAATGTACTGATAAGAATGGGAGAAAGTTAAATTCTTGTCCACTGATGATGGTAATATAAATTTATATAGCCACTATGTTTTCTCTAAAACTAAAAATGTGATTGTCACATGCCTAGCTCCTACCCCTTAAGCATATACTCAAATGTCTCTGTACCCTACTACAGAAAAAACTTGGTTTAAAAATTGTTAATTTTGACTCTTTTGATAATAAATTAGAAATGAAATTAAGCTAAATGTCCTCTAACTAATGTATGCAAAATGAAAATTCATTGCCTACATATAATGGTGTATTATTCTGCACTAAACTACTGACTTTTAAATAACTTTTCTTTAGATTTTATAAAAACAGTAAATTATACCTACAACTTATTCATAAGAATGTTTTCCTATTATTACTAACATATATTTGAATGAAATGCTCTTAATTTTTTATTTACTTTTTGTAACTCATTATGGAATTCATATTTTTAGAACTCAGATTTAAAATTTTAAATAATTAGCAAGGATAATTTTCATTAACACTGATGGAAAGATTATAAAATCTTATTCTGTTTTAACTTTCCTGAAGAATTAGGTTAATGGAAAGGTAGATTATCATGGTGATATGCTGTTTAGTAACATGATATATGCAATTTACTTTGTAATTATATGCAACCACTTTGTTTAAAATTATTTTATCCTGTGTGCTGTTACATAAAATTTAATACATATTTAAAGAATCCTTTCATGCATTGTATGAACTTTGTAAACCAATTCTGGCTATGTTAAATTTTAATAAACAATTTATAAAAACCTGTTTGCATCCTATCTAAATGTAAATTACATTACACAATTCTTAACAATAATTTTAAAAGCACTTTCCAGGTTTAAAATCATCAAAGAACATAGCAAGAATGCACTGCTAAATATGTTTTAAACTCATAATTGCACATTATACCTAGTGTTAGAGAAGAGTGTTGTTTTGTAATGTAAGGTGTTTTAATTTTATTTACCTCAAGCTGAAGTTATTTTCCTGTGCATACAGCAGTCAAAACAGCGTAGAATTATATCCCTTTACCAATTTTCCTCAGTTTTGTATTTAGAGTTAATAAATATTATCTATACAACTAACATATATTACTTGTATATTCTAATTTAAACCAATTTTCTTGAAGTCCACCTTCTAATTCTATTTCAGAATACTAGCATTCATATTATTGCTTTCCATTAATCTCCATGTATCAACTACAAAATTTGCTCAGAAATAAATATCAGTTTAAAATAAATAACTAAAGAAAGAAGAAAGAAAGAAAGAAAGAAAGAAAGAAAGAAAGAAAGAAAGAAAGAAAGAAAGAAAGGAGGAAGAAAGATAGAAAGGAAGAAAGAAAGCCCTATAAACAACCAGTTAGCTGAAGTTACTTTACAAACGATAGACAGAGAACAAATCACAGTTTTTACCTAAAAAAGAGGGTAGAATTTGAGGAATTTTCTATATGCTGAAATTCTCCTGAGTATTAATTGAATAATTTTATTAGAAGTATAAACAGAATTTGTCTTTTCAAAATACAGTTCAGAGAAATCTTATCAACCAGCCAGTTGAGGGGAAATTTCAAAGTAAAGAAAGCCAGACTGGTCTTGACTTTGCATATAAATTACATTCTAATCTCTGGCTTATTTCAAGATTTGAAATGTGCCAAAGAAATTTTAAGCACAACATTCATAGCCAATAGACAGATTTTGTTAATGCACATATAATTATATTGAAGTGATACTAATCTAATACAGAAAATAATGAAATAGAATTTAGGCTATTCATAAAGTTAATTTGATTCTCTTAAGTGTTTGTAAACTGCAAACATTTCAAAATTATGTCTTCTAAAATAAACATTTAGTGTTCTCTCTCTCTCTCTCTCTCTCTCTCTCTCTCTCTCTCTCTCTCTCTCTCTCTCTGTCTCTCTCTCTGTGTGTGTGTGTGTGTGTGTGTGTATGTGTGTTTGCTCCTCAGCATTTGTAGAGGTAAGAGAAGGATATCACTTTTTCACTAACTGAAATCCACATGTATTTATACTCAGTGTCATGAAGGCTATAGTTGGGATATATCTTTGCAATATAGTTAATATCTAATGAAACCTGTGACTTAATAAGAAAAGTGTTGAATAGTGGTATCTGGATCTCATAATTTACATTGTGCTAAGGTTGAACTCCCATAACTTAATGAGTACTGTTGAAGGGTCAGGCAGATTTTTTAGGGTAAATGCATTTTTCAGCATCCATAAAGATAAGCTAGTCATGCATTTGATTAGAGACTCAGGGATGGTGAAGTATTTACACTCATCTGTATGTGACACATATTCTGAATACCCTCTCCTCTCTATAACTTGGACATTCAGATTGATGTTGAAATGAATGAGTATGGAGAAAGTATCGTGTGATAAAATTCTTTACCTGCATGTAATAAGGACACATGCTCCACTATGTTCATAGCAGCCTTATTTATAATAGACAGAAGATGGAAAGAACCCAGATGTCGCTCAATGGAGGAATGGATTCAGAAGATGTGGTATATTTACACAATGGAATACTACTCTGAAATTAAAAACAATGAATTCACGAAATTCCTAGGCAAATGGTCAGAACTTGAAAATATCATCCTTAGTGAGGTAACCCAATCACAAAAAAACACACATGGTATGCAGTTACTGAGAAGGGGATATTAACCCAGAATCTTGGAATACCTTAGACACAATTCACATATCAATAGATTTCTAAGAAGATGGAAGGAGAGACCCCTGGTCCTGGAAAGACTGGATGTAGGGGAATGCCAGGACAGAGAAGCAAGAGGGGGTTGAATGGAGAAAAGAGGGAGGGAAGGGGGCTTATGGGACTTTCGGGGAGGGAGGAAACGGGAAAGGGGAAATGATTTGGAATGTAAATAAAAAAACTTAGAAAAAAAATTCTGCACATATTTATATATAACTTGGTGATTTAGACAGTCTTCAGACTAGTTAATATAAACAAAGTTTAATTAAACTTATATTGAAAAAATTTCAATATTTTATATGTTCATTTAATTTTTAGTGTAACTTACATCTTTGTAAATAACTATATGATATATGCAAATGGTATGTATATTTTATACCAACTTTGATAAGGGATGTATTCTAAACTTTTTGTGCAAATGGTGATAAACAAAAGAGCATATATTTCAGAAATAATACTATCAGAATATTTGCTCCTTACTTAATTAGGAATAAACTAGGATTTGATTATTATAAGGAAGAATTAAAACATATTTCCAACTATTAAAATTAACTCATCCCACTCTAACATTTAATGGGAATTTTAGTCTGAAAGTTACTTGTTTTGATTCTCAAACAAAAGGTAAAATAATGACCTAATTTTACTTACCAAAATATAACATACTTTAGGAATTATAAACAGAATAAACTGCATTAGTTTGAGAAACTTAAGCAACAGGGTGTCAGAGAAAAGAAAACACACAGAAACACAAAATGTAGGTTCAATATACTCAAGTAATAGATATTACATGTTGATGTTTCCCATAGTAAATAAGTACTGTTGATAGGAAACGATATAGGATTACCTGATTAGAATAAGAAAGTCAAAGTATTTTCTTTTCACCATTGAATGTCTTTAAGAGAGAAAGAAGGAGAAATCAGAGAAGGAAGATGTGTAGGGATAAAGATGTAAAACTTATGTAAAACCAGAGAAAATATGTAGACCCAAAATTTACAAAGTAATAATTTTAAGGAAGGATAAATATCTTCCTTTGAGTCAGAAATTGAGTGACACAAGATATGAGTGTTATATTATTTGAAGATACATTATTTGAAGAATGGAAATCTCAATCAATAATTTTATGAATTGATCCTCAGAGTAAAGGAGTTTCTGAAAAGTTTACTGTAATGTATCATCCTTCTTCTAGTTCTTATAAAATTATATTATATCTTAATTTAAATATTACATTTTATCTTAATTTAAATAATTTTTTCTTCCAAAAAATATCCTGAATTTCAGATTTTTTAATAGGGACAAAAATGACAAATGATAGCACACACTCATTCTCTTTTATGTGCACCAGGACAATCTATTTTTGTTCATTATTTAGATAACTGCAGTAATTTCAGTTTATTTTCAATGAGCCATATTGATTCATCTTCATAGATCAATGTACCAATTCACAGTTTGGAAATGATGAGCATTTCTATACTATATGACTACCTAACTCACAGGTAAGCTCCTATACCAAGATTAAATCTGACTAATTGAATAAGTTCAGTCATTTACCATTTTGTACACGAAGTATATGGATGCAGGACTATTTTAGTTTCCTAAGTACATTAGTTTTGTTTTTGTTTTTTTTTACTATGATAAAACAGAAAATAACAATCAAAATAACTTATAAGAGGAAGGGATAAAAGCCTATCAATGTCAAGTGGCAGCAGGCAGGTGTAGAGACTAGACAGAAGGTATATATTCATATCCTGATACTCAAACATGAAACAGAAAATGTGTTGGAAATGGTATGAGGCTTTTGTAGCCTCATGGAATACCCCCAGTCTCTCTATTAATGCCACACAACCTATTAGAATAAAATAAACAGCATTAAATGGAGACTACATATTTAAGTATCTGAGCTAATAGGACTCAATTCTCATTTGAACCCCAACTCAGTCTTGTGAGACTGAACTGCATTACTTTTGTGAATGCACTAGAATTTCATAAATTTTGTTGTGTTGATTATTTAGAACAATTTCCAATAAAATATAGTACAGGTATATCTCACACTGTTTCCGAGGAATGCAAACATTAAAGTTTTTGTCATCCTTGAAAAAAAAAATGAAGATTTTAGTTGGGCTCTCTTACTGCATTGCTAGTATGAAGGCTCCTGGAAGCATTCACTAGAAGCCTAGTGACAAGGACATTGATACTGACTAGTATACATGTGGTGGTTTGTATATGTTTGTCCCAGGGAGTGGCACTACTAGAAGGTGTGGCCTTGTTGAAGGAAGTGTGTCACTGTGGGGTTGGGCTTAGAGATCTTCCTTCTGGATGCCTGAGGATGCCCAGTCTGTTCCTGGCTTCCTTTGGATAAAGATGTAGAACTCTCAGCTCTGCCTGCACCATGCCTGCCTGAATACTGCCATGTTTCTGCCTTGATGACAATGGACTGAACCTCTGAACCTGTAAGCCAGCCTCAATTAAATGTTGTCTTTTATAAAACTTGCATTGGTCAAGGTGTCTGTTCACAACTAATACAATACACTAGTATGTTTATTTCTAAATTTTACAGGTAAATAATTGGTAAACTAAAGAGAAATAACAGTGGTGATTACTTCACTAGTGGGCATAATATATCATGGTTTTGAGAAGAATTGGAAAAAGAATTCTTATAAGAATGATAAGGGTTGATATGGCAAATAATGAGCCCACAAGGAAAAGGCAATGAAGCAAGGATGATGAGTAATCAACATAACTGAAGTGCAAAGCCAAGAGGACCTCCATACAAGGCCATGAAACATTTCCCCTCTTGTCTAAATGGCATTAGAAGATATGAATTGACCCCAGAATTTGATTGGAAGTATATCTCCAAAAAGATTGACGTTAAAAATATGTCTGTGATATTATTGTCAAATGAAATGATTGAGAAACAGTGTCAACTAAAAGTCTGCAATAGAAATCTTGCCATTAAAGTGCTAGAGAATCTTGATACAGATTCTCCACATGTTCTGGCTTGAGCAAGCATTCTAACCCAGTTGGCTGAAGGTTAGAGGCCAAGGAAGCTCTCTCAGAGCTGTGAAAAAAGCCGCACCTGCATTCATAGTTCCTAAAAGTCACTGCAATATTATTTTATGTCTTTACCTGTGATCCAGATGAATACTCTAAGAAGAATCCTGAATAACATGAAAAACATATGAAGAGGAACAATATATTTTTGAAACAAAACTTATAGTCTAATAAGGAACTAATTATTATATGTCAAAACTATTCCTTCATATATTAGTTAAAATTTTATAGCTATCCTAGATGTGGGGATTTAACTAAGAAACATACTTCCATTCTTCTACAAGTGTCTGACAGTAGGGAATGTCTAAACTTATTAAAATGGAAATTCTAGAATTAAAATTGGAGCTATTGGAAAAATACAACAAATATCTTCAGAAATGGACAGACTATTTCAGAATATTGTGAAATTATATAAAATTTATTATCTCTACCATCATGGTACTTCCCAAAGTGATAATGAATGTGCTAGCAAGAGATGCAAGAAGTTTATCCAGCTATATAAGAACTGAGTTTCCTAACAGTTTATAAAAAGTTATGGCTATAATGAAAACATTCATGCAACAAATTTTAGCAAAAAGAAGACAATACATCTAATAATGAGAAATGGCAGTGAATACTGTCTTTAAAAAAGATTGCATGTACAGAGGAGTCAGATATAGCTAGACAGCTGGCTCAGGGTTTAAGTTCAAACACAGTTCTTACAGAGGATCTGGATTCTTTTCCAAGTACCCACATGGCCACTCACAATTTTCTGAGATTTCATTTGCAGGAGAACCAACACCCTTTCCGTGCTTCTGTAGGCATCAACCATGCATGACTTATACATACATGGATGAGAAATAGCACATAAACTACATACATACATAATACATATATATATACATATACATACATACACACACACACACACACACACACACACACACACACATATATATAAACTAGCACTTACATTTATTTTCTGTAGGGATACAGCAACAATTAAAACATTTCTTAACCAACAGACTAAAATTTTAAGCATGATTTATGAAATAAACTATGAGACCTGTGACAGAGGAAACAACACAAATGTCATAATATCTGCCCTATTTTCTGGGTATTAGTATTAATTTTAGTTTTGTAGCATGTCTCAGATGGGAAAAGTTGTGATCTGAATAATTATGGTACCCTAAGCCAAGAGGCAACAGTGATATTAGAATGTATAACTGTTCTGAAGTGGGTATGTCCTTCTCAGATGAAGTATGACACTGGAGAGTTCTTTGAGGTCCCCTAAATTCAAGCCAGGCTTGGTAAATCCTGCAACCTACGTATTGAGATGTAGAACTTTCCATTTTCTCTCCAGCACCATGACTGCCTGTGTGCCACTATGTTTCCCATTCAGATGATAATGAACTAAATAAACATCTGAAATGGAAGCCAACCCTAATAAAACAACTTATAACCTGAAGACTCAGCTATACCTCTCCTGGGCATATACTCAAAAAGATGTTCCAACAGATAGCAAGGACATATGCTCTACTTTGTTTATAGAAGTCTTATTTATAATAGCCAGAAACTGGAAAGAACCCAGATGTCTCCCAACAGAGGAATGGGTAGAGAAAATGTGGCATATTTCACAATGGATTATCATTCAGTTATTAAAAATAATGACTTCAAAATTCACAGACAAATGGATAGAACTACAAAATATCATCCTGAGTGAGATAACTTAGTCAGAAAAGAACATGCATGGTATCTACTCACAGATAAGTGGATAGTAGAAAAAAGCTCAGAATACCCACAATACAACGTACAGACCTTATGAAGCTCAAGAAGAAGGAAGACCAAAGTGTGGATGCTTCAGTTAATCATGGGAGATAGAAGGTTGGAGGAACTTGAGGGTGCACCATCATAGGGGTACAGTGAGGACATTGGACAGGTGTTTGTGGAGGAGAAACCAGGAGGGAGGCAACATTTGAAATGTAAATAAATAAAATAATCAATAAAAATTACAAAAAAAAATGAACATAGTTGCTCTGGTCATTCTTGGGAATCTGGAATTGCCACACAAATCTTGCAAACTCTAGTCCCAGTTAAGCAAGAGATTATTAAATGTATACTCCAAGAATGATCATTGTTGCAGCCTAGTTTTTCAGGTCAGCTTATAAAGGCTAAAATAAGAAAAACCACACTGAGCTCATGTGCAGGCACAGGAAGTGCTGCCTGGTGGTCGGCCCTGACTCAAGCTATTTGGCTAGCATAACAGAATAGTTTTAGCTGACCTTTATTTTGATTGGTCCTATGTGGAATTTATGATTGTGTAACTTCTTAAGATTAATAAACTCCAAAACATGCAAAATGTTACAGGGTATGTGGTCAACATGACCCTGTTCTGAGTCAAGCTAATCTTTTGTGTCAGCAGCAAAACTGTTTTTATGTTAGCATGGAATGAAAGGGTTTCAGTCAAGATCAAGGTGATTTTAAGCTAGGAAGCAGTCTCAACATGGGGACCAGGCTTCAACAGGTGTGGTGTACTATTACAGAAATAGAAACCCTAACTAACACAGGGAATCTCTAGGATAAGGAACATCATCTATCATAAAATAAAATGAATATTCAACAAAACCAACAGTATAAAGGCATGCATCTATTAGTAAGACTGGATTTAGTGGGAACTCACATGTTAGATTTTCTGCATTCTCACCCAATATCATGCTTGCCAGGGCAATGGGAGGCAGCTAAAAATGAACTACAACATTTTGTCAAATAGTTTCTCAATCCAAGTCAATGTTCATGTTCTCAATCCAAAATAGTGATTTGAAACACCAACTTTTTCAAAATTATTATTCTTTGAGGTGGTTATTTCTTTACGGGAGAAGATAAAAGTAAATGTCTTAATATGTTTTTACTTTTATTTTTTTTCAAAAAAGGTTGCTTCCTTAGATACAAGTGAACGCTGAAAAAGTCCTGGGAAGCAGTGGGCTGATTTTCTTTTTAACTCTATTACTAGAAACTGTTAAGATTCCCTGAACTCCAACAATTGATATCTCCTGTGTTCTGGATGTGGAAAAGAGGAACACTCCTCCACTGCTGATGGGATTGCAAGCTGGTACAACCACTCTGAAAAGCAGTCTGGCGGTTCCTCAGAAAACTGGGCATGACACCCCCAGAGGATCCTGCTATACTACTCCTGGGCATATACCCAGAGGCTTCCCCTGCATGCAATAAGGACACATGCTCTACTATGTTCATAACAGCCTTATTTATAATAGTCAGAAGCTGGAAAGAACCCAGATGTCCCTCAAAGGAGGAATGGATTCAGAAGATGTGGTATATTTACACAATGGAATACTACTCTGCAATTAAAAACAATGAATTCACAAAATTCCTAGGCAAATGGTCAGAACTGGAAAATATCATCCTTAGTGAGGTAACCCAATCACAAAAGAACACATATGGTATGCAGTCACTGATAAGGGGATATTAACCCAGAATCTCAGAATACCCTAGACACAATCCGCATATAAATAGATTTCCAAGAAGATGGAAGGAGAGACCCCTGGTCTTGGAAAGACTGGATGTAGGAGAATGCCAGGACAGAGAAGCAAGATGGGGTTGAATGGGGAAAAGAGGGAGGGAAGGGGGCTTATGGGACTTTCGGGGAGGGAAGAAACGGGAAAGGGGAAATGATTTTGAATGTAAATAAAAAAAAAACTTAGAAAAAAGAAAGATTCCATGAACTCACAGTAAGGTATGTCAGTAGAGTAAAGATTTGCAACTTAAAGGGCCAGTAAATATCTTCAACAAAATTATGGAGGAAAACTTCCCTAACCTAAAGAGAGAGATGCTGATGAACATACAAGAAGCCTACAGAACTTCAAACAGACTGGACCAGAACAGAAATACCTCCCGTCACATAATAATTAAAACACCAAATGTACTAAACAAAGAAAGAATATTAAAAGCAGTAAGAGAAAAAGGCCAAGTAACATATAAAGGAAGACCTATCTGAATCATATCAGACTTCTCACCAGAGACTATGAAAGCCAGAAGATCCTGGACAAATCTCATGCAAACTCTAAGAGAACACAAATGCCAGCCTAGACTACTATACCCAGCAAAACTCTCAATCACCATAGATGGAGAGATCGAGATATTCCATGATAAAACCAAATTTACACAATATCTTTCCACAAACCCTGCCCTACAATGGATAATAGGTGGAAACCGCCAATACAAGGAGAGAAACTACACCCTGGAAAAAAAGAGAAAGTAACCTTCTTGCATTAAACCCAAAAGTAGATAACCACTCAAGCATAAAGATAACGTCAAGAATAGCAGGTGGCAACAATCACTATTCCTTAATCTCTCTTAATATCAATGGTCTCAATTCCCCAATAAAAAGACATAGACTAACAGACTGGTTACATAAAAAGGACCCAGCATTTGCTGTGTGCAGGAAACGCACCTCAGTGTCAAAGACAAACACTACCTCAGAGTAAAAGGCTGGAAAACAATTTTACAAGCAAATGGTCCAAGGAAACGAACTGGAGTAGCCATCCTAATATCAGATAAAATTGACTTTTAACCTAAAGTCATCAAAAAAGACATAGAAAGACACTACATACAGATCAAAGGAAAAATCCACCAAGAAGAACTCTCAATTATGAATATCCATGCTGCAAACGCAAGGGCACCCTCATTTGTAAAAGAAACTTTACTAAAGCTCAAAGCACACATCGCACCTCACACAATAATAGTGAGTGACTTCAGCACCCCGCTCTATGAAATGGATCATTCAGGAAAGCAGAAACTAAACAGGGACACCGGGAATCTAATTGAAGCCTTGGACCAAATGGAACTAACAGATATATATAGAACATTTCATCCTATAGCAAAAGAATATACCTTCTTCTAAGCACCTCATGGTACCTTCTCCAAAATTGACCATATAATTGGTCACAAAACAGACCTCAACAGATATAAGATGATCGAACTAATCCCATGCCTCCTATCAGATCACTATGGAATAAGGGTGGTCTTCAATAACAACAAAAACAACAGAAAACCCACATATACATTGAAGCTGAACAATGCTCTACTCAATGATAACTTGGTCAGGGAGGAAATAAAGAAAGAAATCAAAGACTTTTTAAAATTTAATGAAAATGAAGGGACAACATACCCTAATTTATGGGACACAATGAAAGCGGTGTTAATATGAAAATTCATATACCTGAGTGCCTCCATAAAAACAAGGAATTATAGTCCTCCAAAGATCTGGGTATTTACAATGTAGATTTAAAGACACTCTGCATTTAAATTGTTTTACTTTTGTGTTTCAGTAAGTTTAAAATAAAGTTGAAGTGAATCAAAGTGGTTTGCAAGTAAACCTTATTACAAAACATTTTCTACCATACATTTAAGAATTCAACAAATTAAGTAACCAGCATATAAAAGGCATACAGTCTTAAATGGAGCCAAGTATCAACATGTTTACAAAAAAGCAATACCAATGCCCTGTAATCAAGAAAATAAATTCAGTACAAGGAATGTATTTGGGATTTGAGATAGGAAGATCTTTACAAGTTCATGGGCATCATAAATTTCAAGACCACCGTGAAATTCAATCAAAATCACCTCTTAAAAAAAGCTAATCAAACAAATATATAAAGGTGATTGAGAAGGTTGATTCATTGTAAACAATCATATTTTAAGAATATACGCAAAGACAAAAGTGAAAAAAACAAAAATATAATGAAAATTAATAGATTTATAAAATTTAAGTTTATTATCTAAATATTACAAACAGTCTAATGCAAAGAGTAAAAACAGAGGAATATCTACAAGAAAGAATGATATTGATACTAAAGCCAGAGCACACTAAATGAAAAATCTCAATACCAGATGTAAATAACTTCTTCTTCATTGAAAGTGAATGAGTTCTCATAGTCCCACAAAACAATAATAATTATTGTAATACCTCTTACTTGTCCTACAGAAATAGGTGGTAACACCCAATACACTTTGTCACTGTACTCACAAAATCACAATATTTGTAATCATCTGCACAAGATCTAAATAGAACTAGTTTTCCAACATTCAATTGTGAATAGGGAGGATACTGGAAGGCCACATCCATCCCTAGAAAGATCTACACAGCCTGTTTTTTCAAACATTTGATCATGAGCAGAGAGGGTACCAGAAGGCTACACCAACCTTCTAGAGAGCCTTTAGCAGCTATTGGCACATATATAAGGTGAAATGATTTTCTTCAGGAGGATAGCCACTGGTTAGTAGCTTATACTTCCATAAATAGTCACCAACCTATACTCATGAAACAATCCTCATTTTTCTCTGTTAGTCTCACATACACATACAAAAATTATATATGCATGTAGAGGGGAATTTTTTAGGACAAAGAGTGTAGTAAGTAGTAGCAGTGAAGAGTTTATAGCCTGTTGGAAACTTTATAGCTGTTTCAGAGTTCTATGATTAAAATCATTTAGTATCAGAAAATAAACATATATCAAGGTGATTTATATTTTAAGAATTTAAATGTTTTTAATATTTTTAAGCAGAGAAAAAGTAAAAAGTTAAATATCTGCTGATAAGCCTTCATTTTCAAGGCACTGAAAACTCAACATAAGCCAATTTATTTCATTTTCAAAGAAAATTAAGAAGTTAAAATACTTTGTTGGGGTGTTACTGTTTATTAACTTTATATTTTGAATTTAATAGTGTCTAAGGACAGAAATTTAAAACAATTTATTTTTGTTAAATATTCATAAGAGAGAGAGAAAATAGGAAGAGGGAAGAATGTGTTTGAGGAGAACACAAAATTTAAAACAAACATATTGCACTTTTTTGGTAAGTTTGAGTCAGTGACATTAGCCTCATTGAATGACATAAAGTTTTCCACCTATCAGTAGTTGATGTCTGCATATCTTGAATAAATAACCCCTCCCCCAACATTGGATGTAGGAGGTAGGACAGAATAAGTAATAACAAACAGAACTTCCCAATATATTAAATGAATAGTCACGATTCACTATGAGAAATACAGGATTATTGTGAAAAGAAGAAAAATAAGCTACTGTGTAGAAGAATGAAATACAAGAAACAAAACAAAAATCCTCAACATAACTATTTTTGGAAGTAGAGCTATGGAGGATATTCATTTTGGTCAAAGCAAACAGTTTTTAAACAATTTTCCAAAATTCACATTCTTAATTTTTATGTTTATCAGGCAAAGACTAGTTAATGGATCTCAGTTCAATATTTTATCTAAATATAGATGCTAAATAGATATGTAAATGTTTATAAATTAGAAATATATCATTGCAATGCTATGCAGATGCATGTTTATAAACAGAAATATGTGATAACAAAAGCTTTTGTTCTTGTAATTGAATATGTCACTCTCATTATTTTATGTTCTTTTGATATGCAATTTCAAAGTGAAAATATATACAACAGTTTATCTCCTTGGTGACCCCATTTATTAAAACAATAATAAATGAAAACATATTTTCTCAAGGCTTCAACTTTAAATGGAAGGCGGAAATTCAAAATTATCTCTGGAAACAGATGCTAAACATATGCCTCACACATAGAGCTAATTTTCATCATTATCAATTAAGTGCTCACAGGCTGAGTGTAATAAGTACTGTAAGGAGGGCTACAGAAGCTATGAATCTCTACCTACAGTGAATATGGGTAGGGGAAATTTAATTGTTTATGTGTGGTTACTCTTGCTGTTTTAATTATGACAAAAATTAAGAAATTGTGTCAATATGGTTAAAATATAATCTAAGTTGCTTTAGATTTTTTCTGAGTTTAATTTTTCATAATGCTAAACTTATTATGTAACAAATCTCAATATCAGTTATGTCTATATGAGAATATAGGTATACGTATTTTCAAATTTAAATTGTATAGAACATTTATAATATGTATATCCTCATATATATTATATGTATATATATACATGATATAATGTGTATATAATATATAATACATCATATATAGCATACTGTTATATTCTCTTAAATATCTATGGCATTTAACTTAATCATACATTATTTTATATTTTATAACTTCAAAATATGTGTTTTATTATATTATATATTATATGATATGTTATATGCCTTATGTATATATACATACATATATTCTTTTTTATTAATCATTTCATTTGCTTACATTTCAAATGATATCCCCCTTCCCAGTTACCCCGCCATGAACCACCTCATCCTATCTTCCCTTTTCCCCTTTCCCTTTACCTCTATGAAGGTGTTTCTCCACCCATTCACCCACTCCTTCATCAGTCCTCTACCAACCCCCTAGGCTGGGAAACCAAGCCTCCCTCTTCTGCTATATATGGTTGATACTATACTTCTTTTTTTAATATTCTCATTATTATTTTTAGATATTTGCTTTATTTACATTTCAAATATTAACCCTTTTCCATGTTACTCTACCAAAAACCCCCTATCACATCGCCCTCCCCCCTACTAACCCCCCCCAATTTATTGACTTGCATTCCCCTATTCTGGGGAATTGAGCATGCACAGGACCAATGTCCTCTCCTCTCATTAATGTCTGAAATAGTCATCTTCTGATACATATGTAGCTGGAGCTGTGGGTCCCTCCATGTGTGCTCTGTGGTTGGTGGTTTAGTCCCTGGGAGCTCTGGGGATACTGGTTGGTACATATTATTGTTCCTCCTGCAGAGCTACAAACCTCTTCAGCTCCTTGGGTCCTCTCTCTAGCTTTTCCATTGGGGACCCTATTTTCATTCCATTGGTTGACTGTGAGCCATGAGTGTTTTGATCCATTTTCCAATAAGGATCAAAGTATCCACACTTTGATCTTCCTTCATATTGAGCTTCACGTGGTCTGTGAGTTGTATGTTGGGTATGCCAAGCTTTTGGGCTAATATCCAATATAATACCTTGGGGTAACTCTAACCAAGAAGTGAAAGATCTGTATGACAAGCACTTCAAGTCTCTGAAGAAAGATATTGAAAATCTCAGAAGATGGAAAGATATCCCATGCTTGTGGATTGACAGTGCTAATATAGTAAAAATGGCCCCATCAAAATTCCAACTCAATTCTTCATAGAGTTAGAATGAGCAATTTCCAAATGTATCTGAAATAACAAAAAACCCAGGATAGGGAAAACTATTCTCAGTAATGAAAGAACTTCTGCCAGAATCATCATCCCTGACCTCAAGCTTTACTTCAGAACAATAGTGATAAAACCTCCATGGTTTGGTACAGGGACAGGCAGGTAGATCAATGGATGTTTTACTTCTTATAGGGTTGCAATCCCCTTCAAGACATTCAGATCCTTCCCCTAGCCCTTCCATTGGTGTATCTGGCCCAATTTGATGGTTGGCTGCATGTAACTGCATCTGTATTGGTCAGGTGCTGGTAGAATCTCTCAGGGGACAGCACTTCTTTGAATCAGCAATAGTGTGGGGGTTTAGTTTCTTCAGATGGGATGGATCCTTAGGTGGGGCACTCTCTGGATGGGGTTTCCTTTAGACGCTGTTCAAATTTTTTTGTCACTGTCTTTCCTTTGGAAAGGAACATTATGGGTAAAAATCTTGAGATATGTGTGTGGCCCCATCCCTTTACTAGGGACTGTGCCTATCTACTAGAGGTGGTCTCTATATGTTGTGCCACCCCTTTGTTGGGTATTTAGTAAAAGTCATCAACATTGGCTCTTAGGTGCCTCTTGCTTCCCTGGACTCTGGGACTTTCAAATGGGTACTCCCAGTTCCCCATCCCACTCTGCTACATGTTTCTATTCAATTTATTAACCTCTGTACTTCTCTCCTTTCCCTTCTAATATCTGTTACTGCTTCCCATTTTCCCCTCACTGTCCTCTCTCTGATTGAAGTCCTGCCCTCTCTACCTCCTATAATTATTTTGTTCCCTGTTCTATGTAGGATTGAAGCATCTATGCTTTAGTCTTCCTTCTTCTTAAGCTGCATATGGTTTGTGGATTGTATCATGGGTATTCTGAGCTTTTGGGCTAAAATCCACTTATAAATGAGAACATACTGTGTGTCTGTGTGTGTGTGTGTGTGTGTGTGTGTGTGTGTGTGTTTAATTTTTTTCCATTTAATTTTTTTTTTAATTTGGGTATTTTCTTTATTTACATTTTAAGTATTTTCCCCTTTCTAGGTCTCCCCTTCAGAATCCCCTATCCCATCACCCTCCCCCTGCCTCTGTGAGGGTGCACTCCCAGTCATGCACTCACTCTTCTGTCTTCACTCTTTGGCATTCTCCTACACTGGGACAACAAATACGCTCAGGCCCAAGGACCTCTCTTCCCACTGCTCTCCAACAAGACCATCCTCTGCCACATATGTGGCCAGAGCCATGGGTCCCTACATATGTATCCTTTGGTTGGTAGGCCAGGTCATGGGAGCTCAAGGGGTCTGGCCAGTTGACACTGTTGCTCCTCCCATGGGGCTGCAAACCCCCTCAGCTCTTTCAGTACCTTCTCTAACTCCTCCAATCTGGACCCCATGTTCAGTCTAATGGTTAGCCTTGAGCATCTGCCTCTGTATTTGTCAGGTTCTGGCAGAACCTCTCAGAAAACCTGTCAGTCTCATGTCAGCAAGCACTTCCTGGCATGGACTATACCATCTGGATTTAGTGGCTGTATATGAACCTTCACAGGACCAAGGGCCTCTCCTTCCATTGATGCAAGACAAGGCCATCCTCTGCTACATAAGCAGCTAGACCTATGGGTCCCTCCGTGTTTAATCTTTGGTTGGTGGTTTAATCCCTGAGAGCTCCAGGGGGTCTGGTTGGGTGATATTATTATTCTTCCTATGGGGTTGCAAACACCTTCAACTCCTTCAGTCCTTTCTCTAACTCTTCCATTGGGGAAGAGAGAACAGACTGTTTGTGTGACACAGCTAAACAATTATTTTTTGAAGAGTACTTCAGGTATTATCAAAGTAAGTTATCAACACCTAAGATATAACTCACAAAGCAAACGTATAATCTACATGGTACATTACCAACACACAGCAGAAGGTTGTTTAAGTTAAGTTGATTAAAAGGTCAGACATTCAATCAAATAGTACTTTGTTCTATGACAGAATCCTTAAAACTTATATCTCCATTGCCATGACTAAAAGAAGTCATTAAAGCAAAATATTTGTGATGCAATTACTCAAAATGTAGAGACTGCAATTATGAATAGAAACTGAAATGAAGATGTCAATAAAAATTAATTATTTTTTGTTTTTTAAGATTTGAAAGAGATGAATGGAACATGGTTTAAAGAAAAGGCGATGGACCATAACAAATATTGACTACACTTCCACTGATATAAATATTTAGAGAAATGGAATGTTTTATCCATTGGCATGATACATGAAACTTAGAAATTTTTTCATAAAATGACCTCAGTTTTTATCCTAAGAACACAGAGCTATTTCTAAAACTAATGGTAAAAAGAGTCTCATTATATATTAGGCAAAAGTCTGAGTAAGTAATGAGAAAAGTTGAGAAGCAGATTGTAGTGATTATTCCTGGTTGTTAACTTAGCTATATCAGAATGAACTACAGTCAAGAATTGGGCACCAGGCTCCCCTTGGTGACCTCTGCTCTGGGGATTGACTACACTGAGCCTTCAGGTACCCAGGGACTCCCCAGTATAACATCGCTTGGGACACAGCCTGCTGGGCTTCCATCTGCGCCCAAGGGCGGGGCAGCACTGTGGTCGTCTGGGCACCAGCTCTGCTGTAGAACATCTGCCCTGCAGAGTGATCTACACCGAGAGGGTACACAGTGCACTCCACCATCTTTGTTCCGGCAACAGAGCAGTTGGGACCTCCAGGCACAGGGATAACCGAGTATAATATCGCTTGGGACTCGGCCAGCTTGTGTGCTCCCTGCACCCAAGAGCTGGGTAGTTCTGTGGTCATCTACGCACCAGCTCTGCTGTGGGACACCTGCCCTGCAGAGGGACCTACAGAGAGAGAGAGAGAGAGCACACCAGCCTCCCCTTAGCCATTTCTGCTCCGGGGATTGACTACACTGAGTTTCCAGGTACTCATGGATTCCCCAAGTATAATATCACTTGGGGCAAGACACATCAGGACTCAAAAGTCACTCAGGAGCAGGGCAGCTTCTCAGCAGTCGGTGCCAGGGGAATCCCGGTCATCGGGGGTGGGGGGGCAAAAATAGCCATGCAGGCTCACAGGAAGTCCAACCAACAGCCAGTGACAGCAAGACCAACTAACACGAGAGGTAACCATATGACAAAAGGCAAATGTAGGAACGTTACTAACAGAAATAAAGTCAATATGGCACCATCATAACCCAACTCTCCAACAGCAACAAATCCTGGATAACCCATCATACCCGAAAGGCAAGATCAGGATTTAAAATCACTTCTCATGTTGCTATTAGAGGATTTCAAGAAGGACATAAATAAATCTCATAAATAAATACAGGAGAACATGAATCAATGGGTAGATGCCCTTACAAAGGAAACACAAAAATCTCTTAAAGAAATGCAGGAGAATATGGGTCAACAGATGGAGGCCCATAGGAGGCAACACAAAAATCGCTTAAAGAAATACAGGAGAATTTGGCTCAACAAACAGAAATTCTGAAAGAGGAAATGCAAAAATATCTTAAATAAAAACAGGAAAACACAAAAAAACAAGTGAAGGATCTGAGAAAATCCATCCAGGATCTAAAAAAGGAAGAAGAAACAGCTAAGAAATCACAAAGGGAGATAATTGGAGATAGAAAACCTTGGGAAGAAATCAGTAATCATAGATGCAAACAATAGAATACAAGAGATGGAAGAAAGAATCTAAAATGCAAAATGCAAAAACGTGTAACCCAAAACATCCAGGAAATCCAGGACACAATGAGAAGACCAAACCTAAGGATTATAGGTATAGATGAGAGTGAAAATTTGCAACTTAAAGGGCCAGTAAATATCTTCAACAAAATTATGGAGGAAAACTTCCCTAATCTAAAGAGAGAGATGCTAATGAATGTACAAGAAGCCTACAGAACTCCAAACAGGCTGGACCAGAAAAGAAATACCTCCCGTCACATAATAATCAAAACACCAAATGTACTAAACAAAGAAAGAATATTAAAAGCAGTAAGAGAAAAAGGCCAAATAACATATAAAGGAAGACCTATCCGAATCATATCAGACGTCTCACCAGAGGCTATGAAAGCCAGAAGATCCTGGGCAGATCTCACGCAGACTCTCAGAGAACACAAATGCCAGCCTAGACTACTATACCCAGCAAAAATCTTAATCACTATAGATGGAGAGACCAAGATATTCCATGATAAATCCAAATTTACACAATATCTTTGCACAAACCCAGCTCTACAAAGAATAATAGGTGAAAATCGATAATACAAGGAAAAAATGAGATAATATCCTTCTTTCCTCAAACCCAAAAGTAGATAAACACTCAAACATAAAGATAGCATCAAGAATAGCAGGTGGCAATAACCACTATTCCTTAATCTCTCTTAATATCAGTGGTCTCAATTCCACAACAAAAAGACATAGACTAACAGACTGGATACCTAAACAGGACCCAGTATTTTGCTGCGTGCAGGAAACGCACCTCAGGTTAAAAGACAAACACTACCTCAGTGTAATATGCTGAAAAACAATCTTACAAGCAAATGGTCCCAAGAAACGATCTGGAGTAGGCATCCTAATATCAGATAAAATTGACTTTCAACCTAAAGTCATCAAAAAAGACACAGAAGGACACTACATACTGGTCAAAGGAAAAATCCACCAAGAAGAACTCTCAATTTTGAACATCTCTGCTCCAAATGCAAGGGTACCCTCATTCATAAAAGAAAATCTACTAAGGCTCAAAGCACATATCGCACCTCACACAATAATAGTGGGTGACTTCAACACCTTGCTCTCTGAAATAGATCGTTCAGGAAAGCAGAAACTAAACAGGGACCAGTGAAACTAATTGAAGCCTTGGCCCAATGCAACTAACAGATATATCTATATCTATATATCTATAGATATATCTATCTATATCTATAGATAGATATATCTATAGATATATATATCTATATAGATATATATCTATATCTATAGATAGATATATATAGATATATATATCTATATCTATAGATAGATATATATATCTATCTATATCTATATCTATAGATAGATATATATAGATATATATATCTATATCTATAGATAGATATATATATCTATCTATATCTATATCTATAGATAGATATATATAGATAGATATATATATCTATATCTATAGATAGATATATAGATAGATAGATAGATAGATTATTTCATCCTAAACAAAAGAATATAACTTCTTCTAAGCACCTCATGATACCCTCTCCAAAATTGACCATATAATTGGTCACAAAACAGACCTCAACATATATAAGAAGATTGAACTAATCCCATGCCTCCTATCAGATAACTATGGAATAAGGGTGGTCTTCAATAACAACAAAAACAACAGAAAGCCCACATACACATTGAAGCTGAACAATGCTCTACTCAATGATACCTTGATCAAGGAGGAAATAAAGAAAGAAATCAAAGATTTTTTTTAAAATTTAATGAAAATGAAGGCACAACATACCCTAATTTATGGAACACAATGAAAGCTGTGCTAAGAGAAAAATTCATAGCCCTGAGTGCCTCCAAAAAGAAATGGGAGAGAACATACACTAGCAGCTTAATGGCACACCTGAAAGTCCTGGAACAAAAAGAAGCAAATAGACCCAAGAAGAGTAGAAGGCAGGAAATCATCAAACGCAGGGCTGAAATCTATCAAGTAGAAACAAATAAAACCATACAAAGAATCAACAAAACTAGGAGTTGGTCCTTTGAGAAAATCAGCAAGATAGATAAGCCCTTAGCCAGACTAGCCAGAGGCACAGAGACTGTATCCAAATTAACAAGATCAGAAACAAAAAGGGAGATATAACAACAGAAGCTGAGGAAATTTAAAAATCATCAAATCCTACTCCAAAAGCCTGTATTCAACATAACTAGAAAATCTGGAGGAAATGGACAATTTCCTAGACAGATACCAAATACCAAAATTAAATCACGATCAAATAGGCCATCTAAACCATCCTATAACCCCTGAAGAAATAGAAGTGGTCATTGGAAGCCTTCCAACCAAAAATAGCACAGGTCTAGATGGTTTTAGTGCAGAATTTTATCAGAACTTCAAAGAAGACCTAACACCAATACTCTTCAAACTATTCCCTAAAATAGAAACAGAAGGAACACTACCCAACTCATTCTATGAAACCACAATTACGCTGATACCAAAATCACACAAAGATCTGACAATGAAAGAAAATCTCAGGCCAATTTCTCTTATGAATATTTATGCATAAATACTCAATAAGATTCTTGCCAACCGAATCCAAGAACACATCAAAATGATCATTCACCACAATTAAGTAGGCTTCATCCCAGGGATGCAGGGATGTTTCACTATAAGGAGTCCATCAATGTAATCCACTAATAAACAATCTCAAAGAAAAAAAACTACATGGTCATTTCATTAGATGCTGAGAAAACATTTGACAGAATTCAGCACCCTTTCATGTTAAAGGTCTTGGAAAGCTCTAGAATTCGTGGCCCATATCAAAACATAATAAAAGCATTTTACAGCAAACCGTAGCCAACATCAATCTAAATGGAGAGAAACTTGAAGTATTCCCACTAAAATCAGACAAGGCTGCTCTCTCTCTCTCCTTATCTTTTCAATGTAGTACTTGAAGCTCTAGCTAGAGCAATTAGACAACAAAAGGAGGTCAAAGGGACACAAATTGGAAAAGAAGAAGTCAAACTATCACTATTTGCAGACAATATGATTGTATACTTAAGCGACCCAAAGAATTCCACCAGAGAACTCCTACAACTGATAAACAACTTCAGCAAAGTGGATGGTTATGAAAATCAACTCCAGCAAATCAGTGGCCCTCCTATACTCAAAGGATAAGCAGGCTGAGAAAGAAATAAGAGAAATGATACCCTTCACGATAGCCACAAACAATAAAAAGTATCTTGGCGTGACTCTAACCAAACAAGTGAAAGATCTGTATGACAAGAACTTCAAGTCTCTGAAGAAAGAAATTGAAGAAGACTTTAGAAGATTGAAAAACCTTCCATGCCCATGGATTGGCAGGATTAATATAGTAAAAATGACCATCTTACCAAAAGTAATACACAGATTCAATGCAATCCCCATCAAAATCCCAACTCAATTCTTCATAGAGTTAGAAAGAGCAATTCAAAAATTCATCTGGAATAACAGAAAACCCAGGATAGCTAAAACTATTCTCAAGAGTAAAAATACTTCTGGGGGAATCAGTATCCCGGACCTCAAGCTGTACTACAGAGCAATAGTGTTAAAAACTGCATGATATTGATACAGTGACAGGTATGTAGATCAATGGAACAGAATTGAAGACCCAGAAATGAATCCATACTCCTATGGTCACTTGATCTTTGACAAAGGAGCTAGAACCTTCCAGTGGAAAAAAGATAGCCTTTTCAACAAATGGTGCTGGTTCAACTGGAGGTCAACCTGCAGAAGAATGCAAATTGATCCATTCTTATCTCCTTGCACTAAGCTCAATACCAAGTGGATCAAAGAACTCCACATAAAATCAGACACACTGAAACTAATAGAAAAGAAACTAGGGAAGAACCTTTAACATATGGGCTCAGGGGAAATTTTCCTGAACAGAACACCAATAGCTTATGCTCTAAGATCAAGAATTGTGAAATGGCACCTCATAAAATTACAAAGTTTCTGTAAGGCAAAGGACACTGTCAAAAGGACAAAGTGGTAACCAACAAACTGGGAAAAGATATTTTCCAACCTTTCATCCGACAGAGAACTAATATCCAATATATACAAAGAACTCAAGAAGTTATACTCCAGAGAGCCAAATAACCCTATTAAAAATTGTGTACAGAGCTAAACAAAAAATTCTCACCTGAAGAATATCTAATGACTGAGAAGCACCTAAAGAGATGTTCAACATCCTTAGTCATTAGGGAAATGCAAATCAAAACAAGCCTGAGATTCCACCTCACACCTGTCAGAATGGCTAAGATCAAAAACACAGGAGACAGCAGTTGTTGGTGAGGATGTGGAGAAAGAGGACCATTCCTCCACTGCTGGTGGGATTGCAATCTGGTACAACCACTCTGGAAAACAGTCTGGCGGTTCCTCAGAAAACTGGGCATGTCACTACCTGAGGATCCTGCTATACCACTCCTGGGCATATACCCAGATGCTTCCCCTGCATGCAATAAGGACACATGCTCCACTATGTTCATAGCTGCCTTATTTGTGATAGCCAGAAGCTGGAAAGAACCCAGATGTTTCTCAATGGAGGAATGGATTCAGAAGATGTGGTATATTTACACATTGGAATACTACTCTACAATTAAAAACAATGAATTCACTCAATTCTTAAGCAAATGGTCAGAACTTGAAAATATCATCCTTAGTGAGGTAACCCAATCACAAAAGAACACACATGGTATGCAGTTATTGATAAGGGAATATTAACCCAGAATCTCGGAATACCCAAGACATAATTCACATATCAATAGATTTTCATGAAGATGAAAGTATAGTCCCCTGGTCCTGGAAGACTGGATGTAGGGGAATACCAGAACCAGGGGTCTCTCCTTCCATCTTCACGTGAAAGGGGGTTGAATGGGCAACAGTGGAAGGCAAGCGGGCTTATGAGACTTTTGGGGAGGGAGGAAATGGGAAAGGGGAAATCATTTGGAATGTAAATAAAAAAAATATAGAAAATAAAAAAAGTAAAGAATTGGAAGGCACACCTATGATCCTAATCTGGAGGCTCAGATATACAAGTTTCTGACTTGGATCTTGGCATGAAGATCATGAAGTTTAGTGGCTATGAATTCCAGAAGATTAAGAAAAGAAGATATCCAATTTCAAGGTCATCTGGGATTAAAGGCATGGTGACACACACCTTTAATCTTGGCCACAACCTCTGCTGGAGTCCTACAAAAGGACATTGGAAGAAGACTTTCACACTCTTCCTTGCCTGCTTGCCTTGTGGGACTGAGCAACTGCTAGATCCTTGGGCTTCCATACACAGCTGCTGCTGACCATTGTTGGGGAGTTGGACTACAAGCTGTAAGTCATCAACAAATTCCCTAACTATATAGAGACTATCCATACATTTTGTGACTCTAGAGAACCCTGACTAAACACAGACACTAAAGTGCTATGAGAAGAATGTTGGGTATATAAAAGCAGGCTTATTAAAGCAACTTGGAAAGCATTGACAAGAATTTCATTATTTTTACTATCATTCTGATTTTTACTATTTCTTTGAGAACTTTGTACAATGTGTATAGTGTTTATTCATGTAAATAGCTATTCCCCAAAACTCCTCCAAGATCCACACCTTTTTCTTCATCTATCTAGCATGTTTCAGCTACTGTAAGTTTAACAAATTCTGGTGGGTAGAACTCAATAAGATATAGAAAAGAGAAATAGTAGTGAATTCTCTTCATCTACCATCATAGATAGTGGTACTGATTTTGCATAGTTATAGTAAAATTAAACAGGAGGTTAAATGAGTAACTATGCATAAAATGTATATAAGAAACATTGCATTTGTATTATATTTTCATTTATTTTATGGTCCTTTTTAGTATCCATTTAGCAACTGAGAACTTGACAGACATCCCATTGGTCTCCAGTTATATAGTTCCATGTCAAATTCATCAAGTTTACAGACAATTTGTAATAAAGTAAAACAAAAAATCAAAAACTTCTGTTCCCTCAATCTTTTAGAAAAGAGAAATGATGGAGGAGAGTAGGAAACTTATGCCTCCATAAATCTTATCCCCAGAAGGAGAGAATAGCATTGTTAAACCTGAGTCAGCAAGAAAGCACCTCAAAATGTCAGAGAAGAAGTCACACAAAGGAAAGAATAAATGATACTTCAGGAGCCCATGATCATTGCTAAAAACATCCTTGAACTCTCAAAAAATTCACTGAGTTTCTTATGCAAATCAGTAATTAGGTATCCTACAGGTGCTCAATGAATCTGTCTACTGCATCATATATCTATCTAATCTATACACACACATACACACACATATATATATATGTATATGTAGATTATTTATGTATAACAGTCTAGACAGGGTCTGAATGACTGTCTGCTTAATAAAGTGAATGGATTAAATAGAGAATTAAATTTCACATGAGTAGAATACAGAAGATGTACTGCATTGGCTTTAAGTATTCTGAATATTAACAAACTTCTTTACATTGTTTTCTGGAACAAAATAATTTTTTAGAAATAACACCTTTAATTTTTCCTTTTAAATTTCAAACATGTATACATATATGAAACAATGCCACTCTTAAACTACTCACATTCCCTGAGCACATCACTTACTCTTCAATTTGATGTCTTCATTCTATAATTATATCTACTATGCAAAAATTCCACCATTAATTCAAATAAAACAAAATTCAAAAAATATATGCCTTAATGTTTTTATTTCTGTGACAAAACATCATGACCAAAAGGTACTACACGATTGAAGTGTTTATTCATTTTACATTTCCAGGGAATAATCCATTAGTGAAGGTAGTCAAGGTAGGAACTTGGATACAAGAGCTAATCCAGAAGCTTTGTAGAAGTGCTGTTTACTGGCTTGTTCCTTATGAGTTGCTCAGTATGCTTGTAAGTTTTCTTTTAGTTTCATTTACTTTTGTATTATTTTGTAATTTTTAAAAATTTCTTTTACCTTTGACATCGTATTACAATTACACTTCCCCCTTCCCTATCTTCCCTCCAGATTATTCATGCTTCTCTCTTCTTCCTTATGGAAATATATATATCCAGGGTCAGTTGGGTATATATATATATATATATATATATATATATATATATATATATATATATATATATATATATATATATATGGAAATATACCCAGGGTCACCAACTGAGGATGGAACCACCAACAATGGGTGGGACCTTACAAAGCAATCATTAGCTCAGAATAATGCTCCATAGTAATACCACAGCTCAATACTTTGTAGGTATTTTTTCAACAGTGGTTTCTATTCCCAGATATATCTATGCTTGCATCAAGTTAGCAAATAAACCCAACATAAATGACATCTTTTCAACTTGTCTGAATGTCACATGACTATTTTACTAGTCAATATAGCCTTTCTTTTCTTGTCCTTCCTCATATACTATAGTAACAATAACATCAGAAATCCATCATTCTTAAATATTTAAAGTTCCATAGTCTTTTCAAATAAAATACTTTACAAATTCTGTCTCTTTAACATATTTAAAAAGCACTTCAAAATGTTAACTATGAGTAACTGGAAAAAAAATCAGAAAATGAGTTAAATAATTTCTTGTTTCATGAAAGAAGCTCCAGGACAGAGTCTCAAATAAATAAAAGCAAAATCAAAATTTAACAGTATAAAGAGTTAGGTGTTTTATGCCTGTGACTCACTAATGGATCTTTTAGTCTAGCCAAAGGGACTGAGTCACTGTTTCTGCTTATATACATAGCTTCTTTTATTGGCTCAGACAAGCTCAGCACCTCAGCCGTTTCTGTACTTGGCAACTCTCTCAAGACACTGGTATTTCTAAAATGTGTAAATTTTTATCGCAACTGATTTACACCTTGGTTAGTGCACATTCTTGCTTCTCTTCAAGGTATATAAAGCTGATACATTGTATTAAGCCTCAAGTTCTCTCCTTCACTGTTAGAGGTTTGTTGCTAATGAGGCTTCACCTTACCCAGTGAACTTTTCTGTCCCCTCATTGAGCCCATTATCAGCTGCTCTCCATAACACTGTCTTGTTATTCCTTCAAAACAAGAATCACATGAGTAACTCTTATGTAATACTAAGTTCATTTTCCCCAGGAGGTATAGACTTGGGATCCTCAGGACCATAGATCCTTTCTGTTAACTATGGAAAAACACTTCCTAAAAGATTTAACTTCAGTGATGGTAGTCTATCCTTAACAACAATGTATTTCTCTCCATAACCAGTGGCAATTGGATTAGTAAAACAAATATTTCAGTTGAGTTTTTTAATTCAAAATATTAAATGCTAGTGTCTTTCAAACTTCTCAATCCAGACCTTGATAGTCTGCACTGCTGTCAGAATTATCTTCTAAGTTTTAACAATAGCTCAGAGTACTCAACACATTTCTCATTGTAACTTAAAATGTCAACACAGTCCTTCCCCATAAATATTGTCAGCTACAGAGACAGTGCATGTCCTGACAACCATTTCTGCCTTAGTTAGAGTTGCCTCTGCTCTGATAAAACATCATAACAAAAACCAATTCAGGAAAGATCACTTCATCTTATAATTCCAGGCAAATGTCCATCAGTGAAGGAAGTCAGGACTGGAACCTGGAGGGTTCCTGATAAAGGGGCCATGGATGAGTGTCCTTTCCTAGTATTCTCCTCATGGATTGTACAGTCTACTTTCTTACAGTACAAAGGGCCACAGCTGAGGGGCTCTGACATTCACTAGTAGGCTAAGCCCTGAGAAAAAAAGAAAATGTTCCATAGACTTGTCCACAGATCAATCTTTTAAAAGCATTTTCTCAATTGTAATTTGTCTTCTCAGGTATGCTTGTATTTGGGTCAAATCGACAAAATCAACCAGCATAATATATTTGTGCTAAAATGTTATCATACATACTCCATATATGTCTACATTATAAATACAAACATATCTGTCAAATTCTTAACTGCTATACCTTAATTTTGATTAATAAATAAGATTGTATTTATCTTAATTTTGAAATATAAATGTTCAGTGTATTTACAACTCAAAAATAATGAATATAAGCTACTTTTTTATTATTATTTATTTTATTTTTTTTAATTTACATTCCAAATCACTTCCCCTTTCCCAATTCCTCCCTCCCCGAAAGTCCCATAAGCCCCCTTCCCTCCCTCTTTTCTCCATTCAACCCCCTCTCGTTACTCTGTCCTGGCGTTCCCCTACATCCAGTCTTTCCAGGACCAGGGGTCTCTCCTTCCATCTTCTTAGAAATCTATTGATATGCGGATTGTGTCTAGGGTATTCCGAGATTCTGGGTCAATATCCCCTTATCAGTGACTGCATACCATGTGTGTTGGAATTGCAGGCTGGTACAACCACTCTGGAAGCAGTCTGGCGGTTCCTCAGAAAACTGGGCATGACACTCCCGGAGGATCCAGCTATACCACTCCTGGGCATATACCCAGAGGCTTTACCTGCATGCAATAAGGACACATGCTCCACTATGTTCATAGCAGCCTTATTTATAATAGCCAGAAGCTGGAAAGAACCCAGATGTCCCTCAACGGAGGAATGGATTCAGAAGATGTGGTATATCTACACAATGGAATACTACTCTGCAATTAAAAACAATGAATTCACGAAATTCCTAGGCAAATGGTCAGATCTTGAAAATATCATCCTTAGTGAGGTAACCCAATCACAAATATAAGCTACTTTATGAGGTCTGTATGCATTATTTTATTTTTCAATTTATAATTCTTAGTTTTAATATAAACAAAATCAGTAATACAAAACATATTTTTCTATTTATAGTCTATTTTCTTTAAACTAATGACTTTTAATTCATAATTCTAAGGCTATATTTTTAGGGATTTATATAATTTTATGAGTAATTCATTGTATATATACATAATGCTTCTTTATTCACTGGTACTCATCACTTGGACTTTCTGTGTGATCCTTGAGTTATTGATGAATGGAATGTTAAATCAGTCAAACAATAGAACAACATGAAAATAATCTTTCACACAGTGGCCGTTTAACCAAATATGTCTGTATTTACTAGGAGGTTACATAGAATATACATTTAAAGAATACAGCTCAATTGTAATTATTTATTCATAGTGCAGAGCTTACATTACATTCTTGATTTTAAACATTCCATAATCCTTAATGAAACCTTACATTCATAAACACCAGTTCCCAAACACTCTCCTCACAGCGAACCACAATAATTTATAAATTCTTGTATTTGTTGGTATGCCTGCTCTGTATACTTCTGTAAATGGAATCCTAAATAAATAATCTTTGTGACTTTGTATAATGTTTCCAAGATTATTCCAAAATGTAACATGTTCTAGAACTTTATTTCTTATTGAAAATAATAGTCAATGTTAGGATATGGAACATTTTATTTCTTCACTTGAATATAGATGGGCAGGTAGGTAATTTCCATTTTGTGACTGAGATATAATTCTTCTCAGATCAAGCTTTGAAGTTAACCTCTACTTTTTTTCTTTCTCAGTGCATAGCAAAATGTGAAATTAAGCCATATAGTAGATCTACAATAGACAATATAAAAAATGTGCAGATTTCTTTTTGAAATAGTTGCCCATTTTACCTTTGATCCAACATATAGAAGAATTCTAAGAACTTCATATATATGAAAAATAGTCATTTATGTCTTCCTTTTGTAGGTCTTTTAGTTGACTTGAGTGGCATCCTAGTATGCTTTTGACTTGTAATTTATTGATTCATGTTGAACGTTCTTTTTGTAACTTACCATTTTTGTGTAACTCTTTGGGACAAAATCTATTTATGTAAATATTTTTTGTTAAATTGTATTTGTTGTCTTTATGCTGAATCTCAAAAATTCTTTATTCAAACATTAAATAGTCAAATTGTTCGTAAGCAAGTACAACTCATAAACATTTTCTCATATCATGTGACTATTTTCTGCGCTGTTGTTGCCATGGTGTGTACTCCGCGTTTCACTGCCACAAACTATGCAATCCTACTTTTACCACATATCTGCTGAGATTAAAAGTATGAGTTAAAATATTTACCTTCATTTCATTTTCTTGAAAGTATTCTTTAATCATTTTCCTCTTGAATGCCTTTCCCAGCCTTGATATGAAGCTTTGTGCCTAGTCTTATCACATCTTGTTATGAGGGATTCAGATTTATATTAATGGGGTTGTTCATTATTTCCTGAATGGAAAAGGAGAACAATGTATCTGGGGAAGAGAGGAGGGAGAAGGGAGAACTAGGAGGAATGGAGGAAAGAGAGACCACAGCCAGGATGTATTTTATGGAACAAACATAAAAAAGAGAAAAAATGGGAAAAAGAGAAAAAATATTGTTTAAAAGTGCTAAAGGTTTTTAATTTTGATGAATTAAAATAGTTTTGTAATGATTACATTCATTGCCATATCTCACAAACAGGGCTAGATTTTACACTAAGATTTTTAATATGTTCATAATAAATTTCATATAAGTTGTTAGTGAAACATATTACGCTTATATACTTGCACATATAGATTTTCATATTCCATGGACTGAGAAAACTACTTTTCTGATATAATGTCCCAGGTACTCATATAATATTAAGTAATCATATGCTAAGCTATTTACATTGAAAGTAAAAAAAAAATCATTGTTTTATTAATCAGAAGCAAGATCTTTACATCAGTACCATGCTGGTTTTTAAAATAGGGTTTGTAGGTTTTGTTTGGTTTTAATTAAAGAATATGTCTAATACTCTAGGACCAAGACTATTTGCTATATCTGTCTCAATTCATTATTAGCTGTTTTTATTGGTGTAATCCTTGTCCAGGCCTTGTTTAGGTGGCCATTTTGGTGACATTTCACAAATATGGGTTTTCAGAACTTGAAGAAACAAAATTGCACAGAAAATTCCTGTCTCTCTGGCTCTTTAAGTCTTTCAACCTCTTCTTCTACAAATATCCTCTAGTCATAAATGAGATGAAGAGAAATAGTATTCCCAGAGAAGACACCATTACTACATTATCAAATAAAAATGGACAGCCCTGAGAATGAGTAAACAGAAGTAACGTATGAATCAAGTAGGCTGTCTCTTTGGAAATACAAACACACAGACACAGACACAGACACAGACACACACACACACACACACATACACACACACACACACACACACAAACACCCACGCACACACATATAGAGTTACAGTTACCATTAAACTCTCAAAGCTTCTCTGATGAGGGCTGAACAAGGCCCATGTTAATGAGTATAGCAGTCTATCTTAGGGATTATTTTATTGTTATTTTCCATTAGCAGACCAATAGTATTTTTTTATTTCCTAGGTTCATAATCTATCTAGATTCAGGTTCTTGTCATCATTAAGTGATGTGTTTCATTAATACATTTCAAATTAAGGGATGGTTCAATATAAGGAAATCCATCAATGTAATCCACTACATAAACAATCTCAAAGAAAAAAACCACATGGTCATCTCATTAGATGATGAGAAAGCATTTGACAAAATTCAGCATCCTTTCATGCTAAAGGTCTTGGAAAGATCAGGAATTCAAGGCCCATATCTAAACATAGTAAAAGCAATTTACAGCAAACCGGTAGCCAGCATCAATCTAAATGGAGAGAAACTTGAAGCAATCCCACTAAAATCAGGGACTAGACAAGGCTGCCCTCTCTCTCCATATCTTTTCAATATAGTACTTGAAGTTCTAGCTAGAGCAATTAGACAACAAAAAGAGGTCAAAGAGTAACAAATTGGAAAGGAAGAAGTCAAACTATCACTATTTGCAGACGATATGATAGTATACATAAGCGACCCAAAGAACTCCACCAGAGAACTCCTACAGCTGATAAACGACTTCAGCAAAGTGGCCGGATATAAAATCAACTCAAGCAAGTCAGAAGCCTTCCTATACTCAAAGGATAAGCAGGCTGAGAAAGAAGTAAGAGAAATAATACCCTTCACGATAGCCACAAACCATATTAAGTATCTTGGCGTGACTCTAACCAAACAAGTGAAAGATCTGTATGACAAGAACTTCAAGTCTCTGAAGAAAGAAATTGAAGAAGACCTCAGAAGATGGAAAAATCTGCCATGCTCATGGATTAGCAGGATTAATATAGTAAAAATGACCATCTTACCAAAAGTAATACACAGATTCAATGCAATCCCCATCAAAATCCCAACTCAATTCTTCATAGAATTAGAAAGAGCAATTCAAAAATTCATCTGGAATAACAGAAAACCCAGAATAGCAAAAACTATTCTCAAGAGTAAAAGAACCTCTGTGGGAATCAGTATCCCGGACCTCAAGCTGTACTACAGAGCAATAGTGTTAAAAACTGCATGGTATTGGTACAGTAACAGACATGTAGATCAATGGAACAGAATTGAAGACCCAGAAATGAATCCACACTCCTATGGTCACTTGATCTTTGACAAAGGAGCTAAAACCATCCAGTGGAAAAAAGATAGCCTTTTCAACAAATGGTGCTGGCTCAGCTGGAGGTCAACATGCAGAAGAATGCAAATTGACCCATCCTTATCTCCTTGCACTAAGCTCAATTCTAAGTGGATCAAAGATCTCCACATAAAACCAGACACACTGACACTAATAGAAGGGAAACTAGGGAAGAACCTTGAACATATGGGCACAGGGGAGAATTTCCTGAACAGAACTCCAATAGCTTATGCTCTAAGATCAAGAATAGACAAATGGGACCTCATTAAATTACAAAGTTTTTGCAAGGCAAAAGACACTGTCAAAAAGACAAAGCGGCAACCAACTAACTGGGAAATGATCTTTACCAACCTTACATCCGACAGAGGGCTAATATCCAATATATACAAAGAACTCAAGAAGTTAAACTCCAGAGAGGCACGTAACCCTATTAAAAAATGGGGTACAGAGCTACACAAAGAGTTCTCACCTGAAGAATATCTAATGGCTGAGAAGCACCTAAAGAGATGTTCATCATCCTTAGTCATTAGGGAAATGCAAATCAAAACAACCCTGAGATTCCATCTCACACAATCAGGATGGCTAAGATCAAAAACACAGGAGACAGCAGTTGTTGGCGAGGATGTGGAGAAAGAGGAACACTCCTCCACTGCTGGTGGAATTGCAGGCTGGTACAATCACTCTGGAACGCAGTCTGGCGGTTCCTCAGAAAACTGGGCATGACACTCCCGGAGGATCCGGCTATACCACTCCTGGGCATATACCCAGAGACTTTACCTGCATGCAATAAGGACACATGCTCCACTATGTTCATAGCAGCCTTATTTATAATAGCCAGAAGCTGGAAAGAACCCATTTTTCCCTCCACGGAGGAATGGATGCAGAAGATGTAGTATATTTACACAATGGAATACTACTCTGCAATTAAAAACAATGAATTCACGAAATTCCTAGGCAAATGGTCAGATCTTGAAAATATCATCCTTAGTGAGGTAACCCAATCACAAAAGAACACACATGGTATGCAGTCACTGATAAGGGGATATTGACCCAGAATCTCGGAATACCCTAGACACAATCCGCATATCAATAGATTTCTAAAAAGATGGAAGGAGAGACCCCTGGTCCTGGAAAGACTGGATGTAGGGGAACGCCAGGACAGAGTAACGAGAGGGGGTTGAATGGAGAAAAGAGGGATGGAAGGGGGCTTATGGGACTTTCGGGGAGGGAGGAAACGGGAAAGGGGAAGTGATTTGGAATGTAAATTAAAAAAATAAAATAAAATAAACAATAAAAAATTTCATCCACATATGCCTTCCTTTTACTTTCCAAGACAATATTTTGTACATTTATGTCATACACACATACAGATATATGTACAGAAATATATACATACATATGATTTTGCATCTATGTTAATATAGGATTAATAGATAAGAGATAACATATTTGCTTTTCTGTGGTTTGCTGTATTTACTTAAAATTGATATGTACATTTGCATTTATTTTCCTAAAAATAGCATAATTTTAATTTCATATATTTTTTTTATTATTTATTTTATTTTATTTTTTTAATTTACATTCCAAATCATTTCCCCTTTCCCGTTTCCTCCCTCCCCGAAAGTCCCATAAGCCCCCTTCCCTCCCTCTTTTCCCCATTCAACCCCCTCTTGCTTCTCTGTCATGGCATTCCCCTACATCCAGTCTTTCCATGACCAGGGGTCTCTCCTTCCATCTTCTTAGAAATCTATTGATATGCAGATTGTGTCTAGGGTATTCCGAGATTCTGGATCAATAGCCCCTTATCAGTGACTGCATACCATGTGTGTTCTTTTGTGATTGGGTTACCTCACTAAGGATGATATTTTCAAGATCTGACCATTTGCCTAGGAATTTCGTGAATTCATTGTTGTTGGCGAGGATGTGGAGAAAGAGGAACACTCCTCCACTGCTGGTGGAATTGCAAGCTGGTACAACCACTCTGGAAAGCAGTCTGGCGGTTCCTCAGAAAACTGGGCATGACACTCCCGGAGGATCCGGCTATACCACTCCTGGGCATATACCCAGAGGCTTTACCTGCATGCAAAAAGGACACATGCTCCACTATGTTCATAGCAGCCTTATTTATAATAGCCAGAAGCTGGAAAGAACCCAGATGTCCCTCAACGGAGGAATGGATTCAGAAGATGTGCTATATTTACACAATGGAATATTACTCTGCAATTTCATATATTTATATATTCATTTCATAATCCCATTTATCAGTTGAGTTGTTTTTTTAACTATTTAGTTTTTTGAGTTCTTTAGATATTTTAGATATTTATTTTGATTATCTCTTCTAGAGGGATAGAACTAACCTTAACTCATATTTAGATTGTGAACCGATCTCTCATAATACTAAAATCTTAATCACTCACTAAGTCTATATATACAAATCTTCTCAGGAGCTTTCATTAATAGTGTCCCTTCTTTAACAAGCATCATTTTTGTTCATGTAGGTCCCTCATTTAATTGACTATACATTATAAGGTCCTTGTAAATTGGAAGGCTCATTCTTAAACTTCTTGGCAGAAATTCCTCGGAAGTGCTGATAACTTTCAATGCTCTCAAATTTCTCTCTAATAGATTTAGAATTTTATGACTTATTACTTTTTTATTTTGAAATAAATTTTTGTACAAAGTGAGAAATGGAAATCTGATTCTTCAACATATTTGTGCTGACTATATTACCACTACTTGACAAAAACAAGAATACTCTGATAATCTAAGAGGAATGAGCTACAATTGAGAAAATGACTTCATAAGATTGGCCCGCAGGGAAGCCTGTAAGCTATTTTCTGGTGGGGCATATCCCCCCCCCCATTTCTAGCATTTGAGTTCTAAAAGAAATATGGCTAAGGAAATCATGAGAAGCTTGACAGGAATCCATACTCCTCCATGACTTCTTCATCAGTTCCTGCCTCCATATTTTTGTAAAGTTCAAGTTTCTGCCTTAGCTTCACTCAGTGACCTCTGATTCAGGATATAAAAGCTAAATAAAGCCTTTCTTCCCCAAACTGCTATTAGGCATGTTATTTTACAACTACAATAAAACCATAATTAAAATTATATCCATACACATTTCTGCTGGCACTACTGATTGAAATGTCTTTCTTCTTCCTTTTCTTAATTTTTTTTCATGCATGTCTAATTTGGATATAGACATGGTCTAGGTCCTCTATTCTTTCCAGTGATCTACACTATTTTGTGCCAGTAATACATTCTTTTGTTACTATTAAAAAACTCACATTACACATGAAAATAATGAACATGATAAGAAAGAAATCTGGAAAAATTCCTATTAATTATAAATTAGAAAGGATATATTGTACTTAGTTAACAAAGTATGGGAAATAATTTTATAATGAGAAATATAAAACACCAAAGAAAGAAATTTTGGAAAACCCTAGCAAATGGGATCGTTTCTTGTGTTCATGGATCAATAGTGTTGATGCTATGGAAATGGCTATATTTCTCAAAATGACAAATTTAAAGGAATACTCATCAATATTTCACAGACATTCTTTTGCCAGTGCCAGACTCTTAATCTTGGAAGGAAAAATTGTTAGATCTCTTGGACCTAAGGTATCCAAGACTCTGCCATGTATATTTGTTCACTCTGTGGAAATTTTATACTGTTCAGATTCCCTTCTTTCTACTTTTCACTTTAGATCTCTGTCTTCTACTAACTTCTGTTTCTCTCATTGCCTTTTGTCTCTGCTTAATCTTTCCAGTCATACCTCTTTTGACTGTGTTCTGGATCATTTCAGTTACTTCTAATCATTTTACCATTGTCAAAACTGAACTTTACTTCTTTCTTAGTGTTACCAGCTCAGACTATCTTACTCATACGAAAGAATATAAGCAAATCTTCTCATTCTGACTAATGTTGCAACACCAAAAGATAGTATAAAAGGCTATGTCTTCAGCAAGATGCAAATTGAGATAAATAATTGTCTCATTTAGCTAGGAAGAGTTATGGACATTGAGATAGTGCTGTGGCAGAACTTCATGAAGAAATATGTTTGCACAAAATATGAGAGATAATGTTTGCCTCTATCATAGAAGTAACTGCCTCAAATAAACTGTTATGTTTGTACCAGTTATACTCATCATATCCTGCTGGGATACTTCTAAAAACTGATAATATATAAAGGGTTGTAAATTTGCCAAATCTTAACAAATGCAGTTTGAAAGATGTTGTGGAGTTGGTCTTTGTTAGTAAGCAGGCTTGGCTCCTTGTAACTTCCTCAGGTATCTGGACAATGTTCATATCATTGCAGGTAGACAGTGTGTGTAGTCATTCTTGCTGTTTGACTAATAGTTATTCACTTAAGGCAGGAAGACCCCAGGGAGTATTCTGATAGCTATCAGTATAGAATCAAAATTTTCTGGCTCCCAACACAGGAACTATTCAAGAAAAAGCTAATTGAAAGAATGTAAACAATGAATGCTGTCATTAACACCTAATAGTAGCATTTTCAAATGACAATTTTATGTATACACAAAATATTATCAACAATATGTCATCCAGTATTTGTTCTATACTTTTCTCGCTCTCTCTCTTTTTTTTTTACTCCTGTTATGAATCTTTGGTAGACTCACAACTGCCTTCTATTCCAGTAAAAATGATCAACTTGCATTTGTTGGTATTTATATTGTATAATCACTATTGATATGTTTTTCTGAAATTGGTTCCTTCCATTAGATCACATTCACTTTGAAATTCTTCCACAGTTTAGCTTTTTGTTTGGTTATAATTTTCGCTAAGAATTTCAGATTTTCACTTTTACAACACATCATTTCATTTATACTCAATGAGGTCTTGTTATCAATCTCATTTGCTTTACTAGCTCCTTGAGTCTGTTTACAAAGCCTATCTAAATTCTAGTCAACATCTGATCATTTCTATAAACTGCTTTTCTTCTCTGCTATTTTAGTAGTGTATAAGAGATTCTTTCCTGTTTCATTTTTTTTTGAAATCTTTCCTTTGGTTGAATTTTGAAATTGGGTATTTTACCAAATAGAATGTTAATTGTACTACTGATTCCACTTCTTTAGATTGTTTCATATACAATTGCCATAATTTGTTAATGTATTTCACATTTTCTCATACTCTTTCATTGAATACTTTAATACTGTTACTTCGGGAGTTATTTAACTGTGTGTTCATGTAGACAATACAGAATAGAGAAGACATATATCATAAATGATTCCTAATAATATCCTGGGGCAGAATATTGCATCATTAAAATTTTTTTCTTCATTGCATATCTAGTACTTGCTATGCTTTCCATTTATTCCAATTTACTACTATATTATTATGATTATTTTTCATAAATACAATATTGTTTTCTCTATCTGAATATATTTAGTTTCAAATTTTATTTTTTTGAAGTAAATAATTCATTTGTAAGAAAATACTCCAGCTCTTGCCTCTTTCTCTCTTACTCCTGTTTGCTTCTTTCTTGTCCTCTTGGGCTCTTCTCACTCCCCCTCCCTTTCTCCTCTCTCCATGGCCATGGTCATGGCAGGCTTCTACTCTCTACTCTCTCCCTCTCTTTGCCTTTCTCTGCCTCTACTACCCTCTTAACTCACCTCCCCATGCCCTGAATAAATTCCATTCTATACTTTAAAAAAAAGGAAAAAATAAAAGAAAATACTCTAATAAAACATTGACACTAAAAATTCATAAGCATTCAAAGAAAAGACCATTTACTTACATCTTTTTTTTTCACATAAGCAACAAGTGCCATAGGTTGAAAATTCCAAAAGATACACATATATTAGTAAGGAGAAATACAATGTAAATGCCACATCACTTATCACTATGCACTTTTTCTTTCTTTTTTTTATTTCTTAGATATAGTCTTTATTTACATTTCAAACAATTTCCCCTTTCCTGGTACCCCCTTCTATGAAAGTCACATAAGCCTTCTCCCCTGCCCTGTTCCCCAATCAATCCCTCCCACTTCCCTGAACTGGCATTCCCCATACACCACAGCATCAAGCCTTTCCAGGACCAGGGACCTTTCCTTCCTTCTTCTTGGGCATCATTAGATATGTGAATTGTGTCTTGGGTATTCTGAGCTTCTGGGCTAATATCCACTTATCAGTGAGTACATACCATGTGTCTTCTTTTGTGATTGGGTTACCTCATTTAGGATGATATTTTCCAGTTTCACCCATTTGCCTAATAATTGCATAAATTCATTGTTTTTAATAGCTGAGTAGTATTCCATTGTATAAATATACCACATTTTCTGTATCCATTCCTCCATTGAGGGACATCTGGATTCTTTCTAGCTTCTGGCTATTATAAATAGTGCTGCTATTAACATAGTGGAGAATGTGTCCTTATTACATGCTGGGGAATCCTCGGGCTATATGCCCAGGAGTGGTATAATGGGTTCTTCCAGTAGTATCATGTCCAGTTCTCTGAGAAACTGCCAAAAAGATTTCCAGACTTGTTGTACCAGCTTGCAATGCCACCAACAGTGGAGAAGTGTCCCTTTTTCTCCTCATCCTAGCCAGCACTTGCTATCTCCTGAGTTTTTGATCTTAGCCATTCTGACTTTTGTGAGGTGAAATCTCAGGGTTGTTTTAATTTGCTTTTCCTTGATGACTAAGGATGTTGAACATTTATTTAGGTGCTTCTCAGCCAATCGATGTTACTGAGGTAAAAATTCATTCTTTAGCTCTGTACCCAATTTTTGAATAGGGTTATTTGGCTCTCTGGAGTCTAACTTTTATTTTGTTTGGTTTTTTCTTTGTTTTTTATTTATTTTCTATATTTTTATATTTACATTCTCAATGATTTCCCCTTTCCCGGTTCCTCCATCCACGAATGTCCCATAAGCCCTATTTCCTTCCCCATGCTCCCCATTCAACCCCCTGGCTTTTCTCTGTCCTGGTATTCCCCTACATCCAGTCTTTCAGGGACCAGGGGTGGGTGTTTCATTCCATCTTCTTAGAAATCAATTGATATGTGAATTGTGTCTTGGATATTCTGAGCTTCTGGTTTAATATCCCCTTATCAGTGACTGCATACCATGTGTGTTCTTTCGTGATGGAGTTACCTCACTAAAGGATGATATTTTCTAGTTCTGACCATTTGCCTAAGAATTTCATGAATTCATTGCTTTTAATTGCAGAGTAGTATTCCATTGTGTACATATACCACATCTTCTGAATCCATTCCTCCATTGAGGGACGTCTGGGTTCTTTCCAGCTTCTGGCTATTATAAATAAGGCTGCTATGAACATAGTGGAGCATGTGAACCTATTGCATGCCAGGGAGGCTTCGGGGTATATGCCCAGGAGTGGTATAACAGGGTCCTCCGGGAGTGTCATGCCCAATTTTCTGAGGAACTGCCAGACTGCTTTCCAGTGTGATTGTACCAGCTTACAATCCCACCAGCAGTGGAGGAAAGTTCCTCTTTCTCCACATCCTTGCCAACAACTGCTATCTCCTGTGTTTTTGATCTTAGTCATTCTGACTGGTGTGAGATGGAATCTCAGGGCTGTTTTGATTTGCATTTCCCTAATGACTAAGGATGTTGAACATTTCTTTAGGTGCTTCTCAGCCATTAGATATTCTTCAGCTGAGAACTCTTTGTTTAGCTCTGTACCCCTTTTTTAAATAGGGTTACTTGGCTCTCTGGAGTTTATTTTCTGGATTTCTTTGTATATATTGGATATTAGCCCTTTCTTGGATATAGGGTTGGTAAAGATCATTTCCCAGTTATTGGTTGCCACTTTGTCTTTTTGACAGTGTCTTTTGCCTTACAGAAACTTTGTAATTTTATGAGGTCCCATTTGTCTATTCTTGATCTTAGAACATAAGCTACTGGAGTTCTATTCAGGAAATTCTCCCCTGTACCCATATGTTCAAGGTTCTTCCCTAGTTTCCTTTCTATTAGTTTCAGTGTGTCTTGTTTTATGTGGAGGTCCTTGATCCACTTGGAATTGAGCTTAGTGCAAAGAGATAAGAATGGGTCAATTTGCATTCTTCTGCATGTTGACCTCCAGTTGAACCAGCACCATTTGTTGAAAAGGCTATCTTTTTTCCACTGAATGGTTTTAGCTCCTTTGTCAAAGATCAAGTGACCATAGGAGTGTGGATTCATTTCTGGGTCTTCAATTCTGTTCCATTGATCTACATGCCTGTCACTGTACCAATACCATGCAGTTTTTAACACTATTGCTCTGTAGTACAGCTTGAGGTTCAGGATACTGATTCCCCAGAAGTTCTTTTACTGTTGAGAATAGTTTTAGCTATCCTGGGTTTTTTGTTATACCTGATGAATTTGAGAATTTTCTTTCTAACTCTATGAAGAATTGAGTTGGAATTTTGATGGGGATTGCATTGAATCTGTAGATTGCTTTTGGCAAGATAGCTATTTTAACTATAACAATACTGCCATCCACAAACATGAGAGATCATTTCATCTTCTGATGTCTTCTTCGATTTCTTTCTTCAGAGACTTGAAGTTCTTGTCATACAGATCCTTCAGTTGTTTTTTTAGAGTCACACCAAGATACTTTACATTCTTTGTGGCTATTGTGAAGTGTGTCATTTCCATAATTTCTTTATTCCTTTTAGGAATGCTACTAAATTGCTTGAGTTAATTTTATATCTGGTCACTTCGCTGAAGTTGCTTATCAGCTGTAGGAGTTCTCTGGTGGAGATTTTTTTGGGGGGTTGCTTGCGTATACAATCCTATCATCTGCAAATAGAGAGTGTTTGACTTCTTCCTTTCCAATTCGTATCCCTTTGGCCTCCTTTTGTTGTCTAATAGCTCTACCTAGAAATTCAAGTACCATATTGAAAAGATATGGAGAGAGAGGGCAGCCTTGTCTAGTCCCTGGTTTTAGTGGGATTGCTTCAGTTTTCTCTCCATTTAGTTTGATGTTGGCTACTGGTTTGCTTTTTATAGCTTTTACTATGTTTAGGTATGGGCCTTGAATTCCACTTCTTTTCAAATCTTTTAACATGAAAGGATGCTGAATTTTGTCAAATGTTTTTTCAGCATCTAATGAAATGAACATGTGTTTTTTTTTTTTTCATTGAGTTTCTTTATGTAGTGGATTACATTGATGGATTTCCATATATTGAACCATCCCTGCATCCCTGGGATGAAGCCTACTTGATCATGGTGAATGATCATTTTGATGTGTTCTTGCAAAGAATTTTATTGAGTATTTTTGCATCGATATTCATAAGGGAAATTAGTCTGAAGTTCTCTTTCTTTGTTGGATCTTTGTGTGGTTTTGGTATCAGCAATATTGTGATTTCATAGAATGAGTTTGGCAGAATTCCTTCTGTTTTTATTTCGTGGAATAGTTTGAAGAGTATTGGTAATTGTGTCTTCTTTGAAAGTCTGATAGAATTCTGGACTAAAACCATTTGGTCCTTTTTTTTTTTTTTTTGGTTGGGCGACTGTCAATGACCACTGCTATTTCTTTAGGGGTTATGTGAACGTTAAATTGTCTATCTGGTCCTTATTTAACTTGGGTATTTGGTATCTGTCTAGGAAACTTTCCATTTCATCCATATTTTCCAGTTGTGTTGAGCATAGGCTTTTGTAGCAGGATCTGATGATTTTTTGAATTTTCTCCATTTCTGTTGTTATATATCCCTGTTCATTTCTGATTTCATTTCTGAATTCTGATTTGGATACTATTTCTGTGTCCTCTTGTCTATTTGGCTAAAGGTTTATCTATTTTGTTGATTTTCTCAAAGAACGAGCTCCTGGTTTTGTTGATTCTTTGTATAGTTCTTTTTGTTTCTACTTTGCTTATTTCAGCCCTGAGTTTGATGATTTCCTGCCTTCTATTCCTCTTGGGTGTATTAACTTCTTTCTGTTCTAGAGCTCTCAGGTGTGCTGTTAAGCTGCTAGTGTATGCTCACTCCAGCTTCTTTTTTGACACACTCAGAGTTATGAGTTTTCCTCTTAGTACTGCTTTCATTGTGTCCCATAAATTTGCATATGTTGTGACTTCATTTTCATTAAATTCTAAAGAGTCTTTGATTTCTTTCCTGATTTCTTCCTTGACCAAGGTATCATTGGTAGAGCATTTTTCACCTTCCATGTGTATGTGGGTTTTCTGTTGTTTTTGTTGCTATTGAAGACTACCCTTACTCCATAGTGATCTGATAGATGGCATGGGATTAGTTCAATCTTCTTTTATCTGTTGAGCTCTGTTTTGTGACCAATCATATGGTAAATTTTGTAGAAGGTACCATGAAGTGCTGGGAAGAAAGTATATTCTTTTGATTTAGAATGAAATGTTCCGTAGATATTTATTAAATCCATTTGGTTCAAAATAGCTGTTAGTTTCACTGTGTCTCTGTTTAGTTTGTGTTTTCCTGATTTGTCCTTTGACGAGAGGGGGGTATTGAAGTTACCCACAATTATTGTGTGAGGTGCAATATGTGCTTTAAGCTTTAGTAAAGTTTCTTTTACTAATTAGAGTGCCCTTGTATTTGGAGCATTGATATTCAGAATTGAGAGTTCCTTGTGGTAGATTTTTCCTTTGATGGGTATAAAGTGTCCTTCCATGTCTTTTTTGATGACTTTGGTTGAAATTCTATTTTATTGGATATTAGAATGGCTACTCCAGCTTGTTTCTTGGGACCATTTGCTTGGAAATTTTTTTCCAGCCTTTTACTCTGAGGTAGTGTTTGTCTCTGACACTGAGATGCATTTCCTGTATGCAGCAATGTGTTGGGGCCTGTTTAAGTATCCAGTCTGTTAGTCTATGTCTTTTTATTGGGTAATTAAGTCCATTGATGTTAAGAGATATTAAGGAATAGTGATTGTTGCTTCCTGCTATTTTGATGTAATTTTTATGTTGGTGTGGCAATCTTCTTTTGGGTTTGTAAAAGGAAGATTAATTTCTTGCATTTTCTAGTGTGTAGTTTCCCTCCTTTTGTTTGTGACTTCCGTTCATTATCCTTTGAAGGGCTGGATTTGTGGAAAGATACTGTGTAAATTTGTTTTATTTTTTTTCATGGAATACCTTGGTTTCTCCAAGAAACCAAGAGATTTAATTTAGAGATTTGCTGGATATAGAAGTCTTGTATAGCATTTGTGTTCCCTTAGGGTCTGTTTGATATCTGCCCAGGCTCTTCTGCTTTCATAGTCTCTGGTAAGCAGTCTGGTGTAATTTTGATAGGTCTACTTTTATATGTTATTTGACCTTTTTCCCTTAATGCTTTTAATATTCTTTCTTTGTTTAGCACATTTGGCATTTTAATTATTATGTGATGGGAGAAATTTCTTTTCTGGTCGAATCTACTTGGAGTTCTATAGGCTTGTTGTATGTTCATGGTCATTTCTTTCTTTAGGTTAGGGAAGTTTTCTTCTATAATTTTGTTGAAGACAATTACTGACCCTTTACATTGGAAATCTTCACTTTCTTCTATACATATAATACTTAGGTTTTTTATTTTTATTTATTTATTTATTTATTTATTTATTTATTTATTTATTTATTTTTTGGTTTTTTGAGACAAGGTTTCTCTGTGCAGCCCTGGAATACTTAGGTTTTGTCTTCTCATTTTGTCCTGGATTTCCTGAATCTTTTGGGTCAGGAGCTTTTTGCATTTTTCATTTTCTTTGACTGTTGTGTCCATGCTTTCTCTGGTATCTTCTGCATCTGAGATTCTCTCTTCTATCACTTGTATTCTGTTTTTGATGCTTGGATCCATGGTTCCTGACTTCTTTCCTAGGTTTTCTATGTACAGAGTTGTTTCCCTTTGTGATTTCTTTATTGTTTCTACCTCCATTTTTAGATCATGGAGGGTTTTGTTCAATTCCTTCACCTGTTTTGTTGTGTTTTCCTGAAATTCTTTAAGGGCTTCTCACTGTTTACTTGTTTTCTCCTGTATTTCTTTGAGGGAGCTATTTATGTCCTTCTGTAAGCCTTCTATCAGCATCATGAACTGTGATTTTTAAATCCAAATATTGCTTTTCTGGTGTGTTGGGCTATCCAGGACTTGTTGTTGTGGAAGAATTGGGTTCAGATTGTGCAATATAGCCTGGATTTCTAGTTTCAAATTTTACAAAATTAAATTTTTTTTTATTTTCTTTTTTTTTTAATTTACATTCCAAATCATTTCCCCTTTCCCGTTTCCTCCCTCCCCGAAAGTCCCATAAGCCCCCTTCCCTCCCTCTTTTCTCCATTCAACCCCCTCTCGTTACCCTGTCCTGGCATTCCCCTACATCCAGTCTTTCCAGGACCAGGGGTCTCTCCTTCCATCTTTTTAGAAATCTATTGATATGCGGATTGTGTCTAGGGTATTCCGAGATTCTGGGTCAATAGCCCCTTATCAGTGACTGCATACCATGCGTGTTCTTTTGTGATTGGGTTACCTCACTAAGGATGATATTTTCAAGATCTGACCATTTGCCTAGGAATTTCGTGAATTCATTGTTTTTAATTGCAGAGTAGTATTCCATTGTGTAGATATACCACATCTTCTGAATCCATTCCTCCGTTGAGGAACATCTGGGTTCTTTCCAGCTTCTGGCTATTATAAATAAGGCTGCTATGAACATAATGGAGCATGTGTCCTTACTGCATGCAGGTAAAGCCTCTGGGTTATATGCCCAGGAGTGGTATAGCCAGATCCTCTGGGAGTGTCATGCCCAGTTTTCTGAGGAACCGCCAGACTGCTTTTCAGAGTGGTTGTACCAGCTTGCAATTCCACCAGCAGTGGAGGAGTGTTCCTCTTTCTCCACATCCTCGCCAACAACTGCTGTCTCCTGTGTTTTTGATCTTAGCCATCCTGACTGGTGTGAGATGGAATCTCAGGGTTGTTTTGATTTGCATTTCCCTAATGACTAAGGATGATGAACATCTCTTTAGGTGCTTCTCAGCCATTAGATATTCTTCAGGTGAGAACTCTTTGTGTAGCTCTGTACCCCATTTTTTAATAGGGTTACTTGTCTCTCTGGAGTTTAACTTCTTGAGTTCTTTGTATATATTGGATATTAGCCCTCTGTCGGATGTAGGGTTGGTAAAGATCATTTCCCAGTTAGTTGGTTGCCGCTTTTTCTTTTTGACAGTGTCTTTTGCTATCACAGTTCTATTTTCTCACACCTGTAAGTCTTTTTTTTCTTTTTTTAATTAATTAATTTATTTTTTTACACACTATATTTTATTCCCTCCTACCCCTCTCTACCCTCTGACTGTTCCACATTCAATACCTCCTCCCCACCCCCTCTCCCCACATGGATGTCCCTACCCTCCTGACCTCTAACCTCCCTGGGGCATCCAGTCTCTTGAGGGTAGGTTCATCATCTCTGAATGAACACAGACCCAGCAGTCCTCTACCATATGTGTTTTCGAGGCCTTATATCAGCTGGTGTATGCTGCATGTGTGGTAGTTTCCATTGTTTGAAAATTTCAGGGGGATCCTGATTAGTTAAGACTGCTAGTCTTCTTACAAGGTCTCCCTTCTCAGATTCTTTCAGCCTTCTTTAATTCAACAACATGGGTGAGCTGCTTCTGTCCATTTGTTGGATACAAATATCTGAATCTGACTCTTTCAGCTGCTTGATGGGTCTTCTGGAATTGCGTCAGGCTAGGTCCCTTTTTGTGAGCACTCCATAACCTCAGTAATAGTGTCAGGCCTTGGGACCTCCCTTTTAGCTGGATCCCACTTTGGGCCTATTGCTGGAGCTTCTTTTTTCTCCTCAGGCACCTCTCTATTTTCACTCCTGTAATTCTTTCAGGGACAATTATAAGTCAGAGTTGTGACTTTATGATAACCCTCCTTAGCCTCATTTGATGCCCTGTCTTTCTGCTGAAGGTGGGCTCTATAAGTTCACTCTCCTTACTGTCTGGGATTTCATCTAAGGTCCTTCCCTTTGAGTCCTGAGGATTTCTCACCTCCCAGTAGGAATCACCATCCCTCAACCTTTACTACAGAGCAATAGTGATAACAGCTGCATGGTATTTGGTACAAAGACAGATACTTGATCAATGGAATAGAATTGAAGATCGAAAAATAAAAGCACACACTTATGGACAGTTGATCTTTGACAAGGAAGCCACAAATATACAATGGAAAAAAGAAAGCATCATCAATAAATGGTGCTGGTCTAACAGGCTGTCTGTATGTAGAGAAATGAAAAGAGACCCATTTTTGTCACCTTACACTAAGCTCAAGTCCAAGTTGATCAAGGGTCTCAACATTAAACCAGATACACCAACTCTAATAGAAAAGAAAGTGGTACCCTAAAAATTACCTTAAACTTTATACCGTATTTTTATTGTAAATCTATTAGTATTTCATGAATGTTTGGATTTATATAAATTTAAATCGGCAATTTTCATGAAAATTAACTAGAAAGCTTCAAATTCTCAGGTTAAGCATCCTTTTCTTTCTTCCATAGCTCATATATAATCAGGCAAGTTTCACTATTTTTACCACTGTATATTAGGGTGGTCTTCAGGAATTTACTGACCATTGCCTTGAGAAAATTAAATCTAAATAAGATTTTAGTTCTGAGGACTTATAACTCTCTATTTGAAAGGAGTAAAATCACTTTGCTTCTCTATGTTTATGAAGAATTCTAAAACTTTTGCCATTGAGTTGTATACCTTATCCAAACCTCTGCTGAATGTCAAGGAGAAAGTAGTAACTTACAAAGTTGCTGTTTTGAGATTTCCTTGAAGTTATATTTTTATTGAGCATGTGGAAGATTTTTTTCTTGAGTCCTTACATAGTGAAATATTTATTTTAATTTATTTTATGAAGGATGTCAGCTTCTTTTTTGTGAGAACTGTTTTAAAGATCTTGAAACTTCTGAAAGAGAGAGATACAAAACTAGATAGATTGAATAGAAAGAAAGAAAGAAAGAAAGAAAGAAAGAAAGAAAGAAAGAAAGAAAGAAAAAGGAAGGAAGGAAGGAAGAAAGGAAGAAAGAGAGAAAAAAAGAAAGATGATAAATAGACAGACAGACATATAGATAGATAGATAGATAGATAGATAGAAATAGACAGAGGGAGTCAGAGAGAGAAAAAGAGAGTCAGAGAAACACAAGCATACAGAGACAGAGAAAATGGAGTTTTCAATAATAGTATATCAATGCTCTGACTAAACACCACAAACTACAAAATGAAAAACCAATTCACACAAAACTGTTGGCCAGTGATGTCCCATAAATTATGAAGTTCTGCAAACGATTTCCCATCCTATTGATTACCATTCAAAGCTTGAAAACAAGATTTTATTGATGAGAGTGCCATGTGGTTGAGTCACAGAACAAGAAGATATCAATCTGGTACTGACCTGGAAGTTTTATACCTACAAAGTAACTTTTATAGTGCTATAAGGTGTTATGTACTATATCAGAGGAGAAAAGCAGTCATCAGTCTGTGACTTCTGAAAGTTATATGACTGGTCTGGCATGATATGCATTCTGATTCAATAGTGGCATGAACATCTTGGCATTAGCCAAGCAATTTTTGACTGGAATTAAGTCTCATCCCCGAAAATGAAATCCATATCTACTGTTTTGGTTAAACTGAAAACACCTGTAGCTAGTCAGATCATAGGCCTGACAGGAAAACCTAAAATTACTATTCTACTGCATGAGTTTAGTATTAAACTGACTCTTAATGGTTTATTCTTATATCCATAAGTTCATGCATACATCAATTCCCATCAGTGAAAATTCTATTTCAGCAGAGTGTGATTATCATACAGAACCTCAAGTAAAGTGTAGAGACTGTGTAATTCTCTCACTTAAATGAGATATTTGGGTCACAACCTCTCCTCTCAATGATTAAGAATCACTGTAGGAAATGGGGAGGAAAACTGGTAAGTGACAGACAGTATATAACTATAGAAAAACAGTATTTCACATATGCAATATGATAGTTGCACATATGGATTCACAATTGTTTTGACACACACGTATGATGTTGCAAGTCCAAGGCAAACAAAAACTTAACATGCTATGTGGCTATTGACACCCAACACCACCCCTAACTGAAAAAGTGTTGACAACTTATAGCTCATAGGAAGAATCAAAGTTGGTTTTCTTTAAGGATTGCTACAACTAGTAAGTAGACAATGTGTCATTCAAAAGAGACACATCAACCCATATATGAATATCACAAATGGATTATATAATGTACATGTGGGGAGTGTGTATGTATGCATATATGTATGTATATACGAGCATGTGTGTAATTGTGTGTATATGTATATAAATATTTATTAAAAAAGAACATGAGCTTTAAAAAAGACCAACAAAGGCTATATGGGACTACTTGGAGGGAGGTTACTGAAGAAACTGTGCAATTATAATTTAAAGACATAAAAATAATTTTTAAAAGAAGGAAAAGAAGAATGAAGAGTAACTGGTGAAAACAAATTTTAGTGCAGGAAGATCTGAGGGGAACTGGGGTAGGATAATCATGATTAAAATACAGTGAATAAAATTCTAAAGAATTTTAAATATGTAAAAATAAAAACTTTTATACAAATAAATTTATCTTGATCATATCCAATCATGTCCTGCCTCCATCTAAATCTTCTATACTGTAAACATGGTAAAATCATGGATGTTGCCCATAGAGCCAGGAAATAATCTGGTATTTTTTTTGTTGTTTTTGGTTTTTTGTTGCTGTTGTTGTTTTTTATATTTGCTTGTGTTTTGACAATTGGTCCTAATGTCAGATTCTTTCTAAACTTTATCCATGGTTTCATAGTTTTATGCTGCTCTCAACTCTGCTAAATACAGCTTCTTATTGCATTGTGTAGTGTATAATTCAGAGATTCACAATTGGTCAGTGTGCTGAGAGCTATCAGATGTGAGTTTCAGACATAATATGGCATCTGTAATAATTGTGATTGTTTTAAAATGTGTTTTTATGAAATAGATAATGCATGCACTTGGCACTATAATTTAACATGAGAGAAAAATTTACACAGAATATTCCAAAATTGGAATGTAATATGCAACCACTAAATGATGTAGAAGAGAAATAAGAATAAATGCTAGTAATGAAATGAGTACAATAGAAGAGCAGAACAGAAAGATGATTCTATTTAATTAATTTTATTTGATATATTTGGTTAATTTCATAAGATTTATTTCATTTGATTAGCATAATAGGCATGCTAGCTTCTGTCTACAATCCCTGCACTTGGATGGAGGTTGAGGAAAGTGAATTTGTCATGAGTGACAGAGCTTCCTTGGCTAGCTTATTACACTTTGCTTCACAACGCGACATGAGAACAGAAAAAGAAAATGTAAAATAGGATGGAATAAAAAAATTCTGTCTCTGATTTGTTAAACTGAGTTTCTGATTATTTCAATTCTTTTTTGAAATTGTGTGTTCAAAACTTCTCTACAGGATAAAAGGAATTTAATATTGGCATTTCTCAGACAAAGGCATATACATGAAATTACTTATTTAAAAAAATTATACAATGCAATGACTGCAGAAATAGCCTGTCAGAGTAGTCAACTACTTATGATTAGGACTGAATAATTCAATTATATATATTCTGAATTTTATAAGAAATATCCAGCATTTAAATTAAATGTGAATTTATGTTGTCTCCCTTATTTTATTTTACTATTTTACTATTTAAGATAAAATTATTGTCAATATAATATATTATAAATAAATACAGTTTTTAAAATAACTTTAAAAATATCAAAACTGCAATTTTGAAGGTATAAATAAAATATAAATATATTTTTTATATTATAGGACAGTGTAAGCTTCAATATACTGCCATATATACTAACATAGATTTTTAGTAAAAATTTTGAATAATCGTTAGTACTAAATTGGAGAAAGAAAGTTCTAGAAAATATAATTTTTATCTCTATATTACTCACTAAATTTAAAATAAAAATATCTTGTAGTCATTTTGTGTATATTTGAATTTGATTTCAAAAGTTTGAAGCATCCTCAGAAAGGATATATAGATTTTTATTTAAAATATAATTATGAAAATATATTGAACAAATCTAAAAATGTTTTCATTTACATACATAGCATACATTTTATTAATTATTTTATTTTTTGCATCCCAAATGTTGCCTTCCTACCAATACCCCCTAGCAGAGTTCTTTCCGCATTCCCCTTCACCTCTTAAAGGGTTTACTTCCCTTTATCTCCTCATTCTGGGGCATCATGTCTTAACACAATTAGGCACATTTCTCCCATGGAAGCTAGACAAGGCAGTCCTCTGCTGCGTAAGTGCCAGGGCCTCAGACCAGCTTTTGAATGCTATTTGGATGGTGGCCCAGTATCGGGGTGCTCCCAGGGATCCAGGTTAGTTGACACTATTGGGCTTCCTATTGGGTTGTCATCACCTTCAGTTCCTTCAATACTTCTCCTAACTTCCATAGGGATCCCTGACCTCAGTCCAATCCTTGGCTGTTTGAGTATCTGCATCTGTCTCTGTCAGCTGCTGGTAGTGCCTCTCCACAAGCCCAATATAGTGTCAGTAATAGTGTAAGGAATTGGTTCCTGCCCATTCAGTGGATCCCTAGTTTGGCTGGACATTGGTTAGCAATTCCTTCAGTCTCTAAAGGCTTATCCATTTGCCTGCAAAATTCATATCATTGTTTTAAATAGTTGAATAGTATTCCATTATGTAAATGAATCACCTTTTTCATATTTTTCTTTGGTTGAGGGACATCTGAGTTGCTTCTGGTTTCTGGTGATTAGTAATAAGTCTGCTATGAACATAGTATAGCGTATGTCCTTGTGATATGGTGGAGAAAATTTTGGGTATATGCCCAGGAGCAGTACAACTATGTCTTCAGGAATAATTATTTCCACTTTTATGAGGAACTACCAGTTTGAGTTCCAGAGTAGTTTTACAAGTTTGCAATCCCACCAACAATGAAGGTGTATCTCCCTTTCTCCACATGTGCTAACACATGAGTTTTGATGTTAGTCATTCTTATTGTTATAAGGTGGAATCTCAGGGTCATTTTGATTTCAATTTCCCTGATGACTAAAAGTGTTGAACATTTCTTTAAGTGCTTCTCCACTACTCATGATTCTTCTGTTCAGAATTCTCTATTTAGCTATGTACCTCATTTTTTTTTTAATTGTGTTACTTGGGCTGTTGGTATCTGACTTCTCAAGTTCTTTATATATTGTGTATATTAGAACTCTTTTGGATTTAAAGCTGGTAAGGATCTTTTCCCAATCTGAAGACTGCATTTTGTCATATTGACAAAAATTGACCATAAAATTGAACCCAAAACATTCCTCAACAGATACAAGAAGACTGAAATAAAGACTTGTATTCTATCAGATCACCACAGATTAGTCTGGATTTCAAGAGCAACCAAGACAAGAGAAAGTCTACATACTCCTGGGAACTAAACAACTCTCTACCCAATTGGTCATGGATGAAATAAATAAAAACATTAAAAACTTTCTAGAATACCATGAAAATAAAAGGCCAAACATATATAAAACTTATGGGGCACAATATAAGCAGTGTTGAGAGGAAAACTCAAAGCGCAAGAATGTGGAGAGTTCATATACTAGGAACTTAACAGCATATCTTACAGCTCTAGAACAAAAAGAAGCATGCATACATAAGAAAGGAACACTCCAGTAAATAGTCAAACTGAAAATTGAAATCAACTAATTAGAAACAAAGAAAACAAAACAAAAATTCAACAAAACCAATAGTGGGTTCTTTGAGGAAATCAACAATATAGACTGACCCTTAAACAAGCTAAGTAAAAGGGACAGAAAAAGTATCCAAATTAACAAACTCCAAAACAAAAAGGGAAATATAAAAATAGAAACAGAAAATTAAAAACAAATTATCAAGTCTTATAACAAAAGCCTATCCTCCACAATTCTGGAAAATCTAGATGAAATGGATGATTTTCTAGATAGATACTATGTACCGAATTTAGATCACAATCAGGTAGACTATCTAAACAGTTATTATAATCTCTAGGCAACAGAAGCAGTCACTGAAAATTCCCAACCAAAACAGAAAAAAAAAAGAAAAAAGAAAAAAAGAAAAGGAAAAAAGAAAAAAAACAAAAAGAAAAAAGAAAGCCTAAGGACAGATTGCTTTAGAGAATTCTACCAGATCTTCAATTAACAACTAATACCAATACTTCTCAAACTATTCCACAAAATAGAAAGAGAAGGAACACTACTTAGTTTGTTCTACAATCTCACAGTTTTGCTGATACCTAAACTACACAAGGATATGACAATGAGAACTTCAGAGTAATTTTACTTATGAACATTAATGCAAAAATACTCAATAAAATTGCTGCAAACAGAATCCAAGAACATCATCCATCAAGATCAAGTAGGCTTCATCCTGGGATGCAAGGATGGTTCAATACATGAAAATCCATCAATGTTTTACACTATATAAACAAAATAAAAAAAACCACATAGTCATCTCATTAGATGCTGAAAAAGCATTTGACAAAATTCAACACCCCTTTATGTTAAAAGTCTTGGAGAGATCAGGAATTCAAGGCACAAACCTAAACATAATAAAAGGAATATACAGAAAACCAATAGTCAACCTCAAATTAAATGGAGATAAATTTGAATCAATCCCACCAAAATCAGGGACAAGACAAAACTGCCATTTTCTCCCTATTTACTCAGTATAGTACTCACATTTAGGGGAAAAAGGGAGGTCAAGGGGACACAAATTGGAAAGGAAGAAATCAAGGAATCACTATTCACAGAAGATAATATACATAAACAACCCAAAATTCTACCAGAAAAGAAAAGGAAATCATTAGCCTTCATCTATACAAATGATGAACTGGGTGAGAAAGAAATTAAGGAAACAACACACTTCACAATAGCCACAAACTCTAACCCAACAAGTGAAACATCTGTGTAATAAGAACTTCAAGTCACTGAAAAAGAGATAGAAGATCTCATAAGATGGAAAGATCTGTATGAATACATAGAATAAACATTGTGAAAATGCCATCTTGCCAAAAACAATCTACAGTTTCAATGCAATTCCCACCAAAATTCCAACACAATATTTTACAATTGAAAGAAAAATTATTTTTATAGGTTATTTTATTTATTTACATTCCAAATCTTATTCCCCTTCCCAGTTTTTCCTCCACAAACTCTCTATCCCTTCCCTCTGCCTCTATAAGGGTGTTGAACCACTTCTGCCCCAGTGCCCTAGCATTGCCCTATGCTGGGTCATCAAGGCTTCACAGGAGCAAGGGGCTCCCCTCCCACTGATGCTACATATGCAGCTGGAGCCTTAGGTCCCTCCACGTGTACTCCTTAGTTGGTGGTTTAGTCCCTGGGAGCTTTGGAGGATCTGGTTGGTTGATATTGTTCTCCTTCATGGGGTTGCAAACTCATTCAGCTCCTCAGTCCTTCCCCTAACTCCTCTATTGGGGACTCTGCATTAAGTTCGATAATTTGCTGCATGCATCCATATCTGGATTTGTCAGGATCTAATAAGAAGCTCTCAGTGGACAGCTATACCAGACTCCTGTCAGCAAGCACTTCTCTCTATCAGCAATAGTGTAAAGGTTTGGTGTCTGCAGATGGGATGAATCTCTAGGTGGCGCAGTTTCTGAATGGCCTTTCCTTCAGTTTCTGCTCCACTTTCTGTAGCTGCATTACTTCCTTTTTTATTTTATTTTATTTTTTTTAATTTACATTCAAAATCATTTCCCCTTTCCCGTTTTCTCCCTCCCCGAAAGTCCCATAAGCCCCCTTCCCTCCCTCTTTTCTCCTTTCAAACCCCTCTCGTTTCTCTGTCCTAGAGCAATTCTGGATTAATAGTTTTGAGATGGGTGGGTGACCCCCATTCCTATCCAGTAGATATGGTCTCTACAGGCTCTATCTCCCCTTTGATGGGTATTTTGGCTAAAGTCATCCCTGTTGGGTCCTGGGAACCTCTTGGTTCCCTGGCAGCTGGGACATTCTAGTAGCTATACCTATTCCCAATCCCCCACTTCTACATGCCTCCATTCAAATTCTTGACCATTTGTGCTTCTCACCTGTCCCCACCTATATCTGATCCTGCCCCCTTTTTTCCTCCTCTCCTCTACACCACTCAGATCCCTCTGCCCCTCTACCTCCTGAGATTATTTTCTTTCCCCTTCTGAGTAGGACTGAAACATCCACACTTTTGGGTGATCTTCTTTCTTCTTGGGTTTCATATGCTCTGTGAGTTGTACTGTGGGTATTCTGCGATTTTTTGGCTAATATCTACCTATCAATGAGTACATGCCATTTGTGTTCTTTTGTGACTAGGTCACCTCACGCAGGAGGATATTTTCAAGTTCCATACATTTGTCTTCGAATTTCATGAAGTCATTATTTTTAACTGCTGAGTAGTACTCCACTGTGTAAATGTACCACATTTTCTGTATCCATTCCAGATCTATTGAGGGAAATCTGGGTTGTTTCCAGCTTTTGGCAATTATAAATAAAACTGCTATGAACATAAGTGACAGCAGATGCTGATGAGGATGTGAAGAGGAACACTTCTCTATAGGTGGTGGGATTCAAGCAGGTACCACCACTGTGGAAATCAGTCTGTAGGTTCATCAAGAATATTGTACATAGTTCTACATGAGGACCTAGCTATACCATTCCTAGGCATATACCTAAAATATGTCCCTGCACATAACAAGAAAAATTCTTAAATTCATATGGAAAATGAAGAAATGCAGGATAGCCAAAATACTTCTGAAGAATAAAAGAACACCTGGAGCAATATCCATCCCTGACCTCAAGCTGTACTATAGAACAATAGTCATAAAAACCTCATGATATTGGTATAGAAAAAGACAGTTTGGTAAGTTGAATAGAATTTAAGACCCTGAAATAAACCCACACACCTAAGCCAACTTGATTTTTGACAAAGAACCCCAAACCATACAATGGATAAAACAATGCATGGTGCTGGTCTAACCCATGCTCTACACATAGGAGAATGCAAATTGATCCATATTTATCACTTTACACAAAGTTCAAGCCTAATAAAAGACAAAGTGGAAAGGCCTTGAAGACATGGGCACATGAAAACAATTTCTGAACAGAACAGCAATGGCTCAGGCTCTAAAATCAACAATTGACAAATGAGACCTTATGAAACTGAAAAGCTTCTGTAAGGCAAAGGACACTGTCATTAAGTGAAAACACCAGCGTACAGAATAGAAAATAATATTCACTAACCCTCCATCTGATAGAGAGATGATAAAAAATATATACTGAACTCAAGAACTTTGACTCCCAAAATCCTAATAACTCAGTTAAAACATGGGGTACAGACCTAAGCAGAGAATTCTCAACAGTAGAATCTCAAGTGGACAATAAGCATTTAGCAAAATGTACAGCATACTTTTGTTTAACTATACTGCATTAATTGTACAGCAAAAGATTTTTGAAATGAGTTATTCCTTAGATTTTCATAAAGTAAAATGGGAATCATGGATATAAAATAGTATGAAAATCATATAAAGAGACTTTTTACAAGTTCATTGAAGTTATAGGTTATTTTGAAAAAATATTTAGTAGGAATATGAAAAAAGATTTATCTTTTATTACATGAGCACATAAAAGATGAGTAATAGCTCTTCTATTGTTTCTAAGGTATAAAATGTTATATAAAGTATGAAACAATGAACTATACTGGCACTCATATAAAACATTGTGTAAAACTCAATATGATAAACTGTGCTCAGAGTTTTCTTTATATAGAAACTTTTGGACACTCCTGTGTATAATATAATCAATTTAAATCCTTATAATTTCCTGGGGCTAAAGAATCTATATTGATGTGAATTCGATAATTCACATCAATAGACAAATATATGCCAATATTAAAAATGATTTTAAGTAATGTTCTGGACTTTTTTCTAGGAAATAAATATATGAAGACCACTAAAAGAAGAATGATATAATTTAGATTTAACAAGTTCAGTTTGTGGTTTTTATGACCATGAATCTCTATTATTTTGAGTCTGAGGTGAGACATGGCATGTGTGTGAGATGGAGAAAGTTGTTCGTTTCATTTGGACTGAAAGTAAAGGGAAAAAAGGAGCATGAGACAATATACTATACCTTTTAAAACCACATTAGCAGCCAACTTGTAATAACATGAAAGTCTATATCCACCAATTTTTCTAACAACAACTTTTGCATCTATCAATGGGTCAGTTTAATAATTTCCCATTGTGAAACCCTTTCTCAATAATGGGGTCATTCCATAAGTCTTTAATACATGGAATACTCAAACCTGAACATTTATAAAATATATAAACTAGTAAAATCAAATGCTAGATTTCTTCAAGGCAATATATACAGAAGAAACTGTGTTTTAGTATTACATGTGAATACATGAAAACATCTTTCCACTATTGTTACAGAGCTTGTGTTCATTCTTCTTTCAATTCCCTCAGAACCTCAAGCCCCACAAACCCCATTCCTAAAATTTCAAAATTTGCATATGTAACAAACCTTTTTTATAGACATCCTAGTAGTATATTCTCAAAATGCTATCACACCAGTTTGGAGAGAATTAAATTCTATACTGACAACAAATTCATCTAATACTAATTGATATTTTAAAATTTTGTTTGAGCAAATAAATCATCATTGAATTGTAATAAATAAATATATTTTGATATTAAAATTTGAAATGAAACATTATTAAATAGTATAATTGTTAATTGTCTGATTTATATATAAAATATTAAACTTTTTAAATTTTTCTCTTTTTTATGTGTATATAGCTAAAATTTAGAGAGTAATTTGTATGCATGGATGTGATTCATTCAATATATATATATATATATATATATATATATATATATATATATATATATAATTTTTGGTCATTCTTCTTTTATTTTCAAACAATTTTTAGTCTAAAAATACCCTAAGTATAGGAATTAAATTAAAATAAAATTGAAAATATAAATGTAGCAACATTTTTAAAAATTATTTAAAAACTTCAATTCATTATGTAAAAATATCAGAATTAATATTTTAGAAGCTTAATATTTTTATAATTATATAAATAAAACATCAACAAATCAAAATACAATCATCTTAATCCATGTTCCAAATTAATAGTTCTACCTTAAATAATTTTGTAAAATCTCAAAATCCTGTCAGACAAAAACATTTTATTTAAACATTTAACAAATGGAAACCATTTGCTAACTGATTAGGAAATGGAAAACTGATAGGCTGGCCAAGGGCCTGGGACAAAACAGTACATACATCTAAGGGAAAACCAAATAATCCAGTTCTGTTAACAGCCCCTAACAACAAAATTGCTCAATGATAAATCTGAAGTATTCATAGATCATGGTTTTGCTTAGTCAGAGATTCCTTGTGCTGTGGATGGGGAATAATACACAGACCCAAAGCAAGACAATGTGCAGATTATAAAAGGTCTTGAAATAACACTCAGTCCTAAATGGGATTTTTCTATCGAATACTTTCTTTCAAGAATAAGGGGCTCTGTAGAAGAGGAGACAGAAAAATGGAAATGGAAGACACAAGGACACAAGGACTTTCTGATATAACAGGACTGAAACATATATGAACATCTTCTCCAACACAAAATGTATCTCCATTTGATAATTGCTCAAAAAGGAAAAATTAGTTTCTCAAGCAGAGTATCAGTAGGTATAACCACAATGCACAAGGGAAGTTCCCTATGTCTAACAGTAGTTGACCAACACAACTAAACCCAGTAGTAGTTTTCAACAATTTTGGATGAAAATACTTTGTGTGATCATATTATTTTTTTCCCTTCAGTGTCCTTTGCTTGGATAATATTGTTTCTAATTTTGTGTTACTATAGGATTTCTGTGTGTCTCTCCATTTGTGTGTGTTTCTCGGTTGCTAATGTGCATAGTTTGTTTGCTTACTCTTATTCTTGTTTGTTCTTATATTATTTTAGATACCAATTTGTTTGCTAAAGAGAAAAAGAAAGTATGTTCATTTGGTTGGGTAAGGAGTTAGGGAGGATCTAGGAGGAGATAGAGGAGGGGAAACCAGGATCAGAATACTGTATGAAAAAATACGTTTTAAGAAAACATTTTCATCAAAGACTAAAAAGTGAATAAATCATTCTAAAAATATAAACAAAAATAGAGTAAGTCATATTGGCCATACTTCCTGTTAGATATCAGTATTACATATTTAATAATATAAAAATGTATTGATATGCACTCATGTTATTTCATTTTTGACATTGGGATACCTTAATATTGTCAGATACATGCTGCTAAAGTGTGTGCCACTTATTTTTGTATAATAAATATGTACATGCGCATGTAAGTATGTTGTTAACATTCAGGAACATATATGATTTAAAGGCTATAGGAAAAAATCCAACTTTAAATAAATTCATCTATGTATATAATTTAATTTGTTTTAAAGTGATTTTCAGAAACCAGTACTCTGTAACCACACATTTTCCCCATGATTACCTGTCTGTATTGTATTTTACTATTGACATAGCACATATTTTCATTACTGCATAAATATTGTTATATGTTTAGCTGAGGAACATTTGCGGAAATTTTTTATTATGTTGCTCAATTCATCCTTAAATGTAATTAGATTTTTTTCAGTTTCTTAAATATACAATGAAATAACAACCATAAGCCACTGTACTCAGCTCTAAATTCCATTCTCTGTTTGTGCTTCTTGGCTACCATCCAGATCCCACCTAGCTAACATGCTAGATGGAGTTGTCATATCTATTTAGATTCCTCTGAACTGTGACAGCTTCTCATATTTTATTTACTTTGAGTCATTTTGATAGCTTTAAGGATTTATCAGACATTGTATAGAATGACTGTCAGTTTCAGTAAATTTGATGTTTTTCTCACAAAGGAAAAATTCTATGTGCCTGTGGAAGTAAACCTATACTATCAGGCAGAATATATTCGTAGTACAAACATTTTGAAAGAGTTTGAAAATATATAAACCCATAATGATAGTACAGGTTATTGATAAATAATGCCCATGTGTGTGTGTGCGTGTGTGTTTGTGTGCATGTGTGTGTATATGTGTGTATATACATACATATATTTATGTGAACAGATAAGTGTATGCACGTACATCAAACCAAAAAAGTGTAAAGTATAAACCATTAAAGAGCAAATTTGAAGGAATCTTTGAGAACAGATCATAACTGTAAGTATAAAACAAAAAGAAAGAGAGAAACAGAAGTGGCACTGTGGTATAATTTCTGAAAGCTCATGTTGGGTGTTATACTTCTTCTAACAAAGTCCACAGCTTCTGCATAACACCTTACCATGACAAGTATTAAATTACCAACAGCCAAAACCATGGAGGGCAGAGTGTTCAAAAAACTGAGTGATATTTCTCACAGAAACAACCACATAGAAATGCTAGAAAGAAAGAAAATGACCATCAATGCTAAATGAAATGACACTAGTTGCCCATATAGTACAATAGTATATATCACAAGCAGGTTGGTTTATAAAATTATTGATAATTACTCAGTGGGCATTTTGGGTGATACAAAGCTGTGTTCCTGGCCACTTTATTTAGGAATATTTAGGAAGCTGAAAAAACACAAATGTCCACCAATAAAATGGATAATAAGTTGGATAATAAAAATAATTCACATGGACAGAATCCTTACAGTTTGCATCTGCGCCCCTTATCTAACCCTGTACCACACCTCTCTGTAATCAAATCCTGCTCTGAGAGAGTTGATCTCCTTGGAGTGCTGATATACCTAAGATCACAGACACATAGACTCATAGGAGGCACAAACTTAAGTCAGAGACAGCAAGATCATCTAACATTATAGATATCCAGATGGCTAAAGGCAAGTGCAAGAACAAAAGCAACAGAAACTAAGGACACTAGTCATCATCAGAACACAGTTCTTCTACCATAAGAAGCCCTAGATACCCCAATACACTGGAAAAGCACGATTCTGATTTAAAAATGCATTTTCTGATGATGATAAATGACTTCAAGAAGGACATAAATAACTCACTTAAAGAAATACAGGAGAACACAGGTAAACAGGTAGAAGCACTTAAAGAGTAAACACATGAACTCCTTAAAGAATTACAGGAAAATACAACCAAAAAGGTGAAGGAATTGAAGAAAACCATACAGGATCTAAAAAGGAAATTGAAACAATAAAAAAATCATAAAGGGAGGCAGCCCTGGAGATAGAAAACCTAGAAAAAAGATCAGAAGTCATAGATGCAAGCATCACCAACAGAATACAGAAAGGAAGAGAGAATCCCAGGTGTAGAAAATACAAGAGAAAACATTGAACAAAAAATAGTCAAAGGAAACACAAGATGCAAAAAGCTCATAATCCAACACTTCCAGGATATCCAGGACACAATAAAAAAACAAACCTAAGGATAATAGATATAGAAGAGAGCAAAGATTCCCAATTTAAAGGGCTAAGAAATATCTTCAACAAAATTATAGAAGAAAACTTCCATAACCTAAAGAAAGAGATGCCCATAAACAAACAAGAAGCCTACAGAACCCTAAATAGGTTGAACCAGAAAAGAAATTTCTTTCATCACATAATAACTAAAATACCAAAGACAAAGAAAGAGTATTAAAATCAGTAAGGAAAAAAAGTCATAACACATAAAGGCAAACTTATCAGAATTACACCAGACTTCTCAACAGAAAAAGACTGAAGATCCTGGGAAGTTGTCAGACAGACCTTAACAGAACACAAATGCTAGCTATGACTGCTATACCCAGCAAAACTCAAAATTGCCAATGAAGGAGAAACAAAGATATTCCACAGCAAAACCAAATTTAAACAATATCTTTCTACAAATCTAGCACTATAAATGATACTAGATGGAAAACTCCAACATATGGAGAAAAATTACACCCTAGAAAAAGCAAGAAAGTAATTTTCTTTCAACAAACCCCCAAAAAAGATAGCCACACAAACATAATCCAACCTCTAAGAACCAAAAAAAACAAAAAAAACAAAAAAAACAAAAAACAAAAAACAAAAACAAAAACAAAACAAAACAAAACAAAACAAAAAGAAAACAAGAAATAACAATCACTGGTCTTTAATATATTTTAAGGTCAATGGACTCAATTCCCTCAAAAAAGGGCATACACTAACAGACTAGATACTTAAAATAGACACAGCATTTTGTTGCATACAGACAACAAAGCTCAGAGACAAAAATAGATACTATCTCAGAGTAAAAGGCTTTAAATTGTTTTTCCAAGTAAATAGTCCCAAGAAACAAGCTGGAGTAGTCATTATAATGTTGAATAAAAACAACTTTAAACTAAAAGTTATCAAAAAAGATGAGGAAGGACACTTCATACTCATTAAAGGAAAAATCTACCAAGGAAAATTCTCAACTCTGAACATCTATGCTCCAAATGCAAGGGCTCCCACATTCATAAAAGAATCTTTACTAAAACTCAAGGTACACGTTGCACCTCACACAATAGTGGGATACTTTTATATTCCATTCTCATCACTGGACATATTATGGAAGCAAAACCTAAACAGAGACACAGTGAAACTAAGAAAAGTTATGATCCAAATAGATTATATATATATATATATATATATATATATATATATATATATATATATATATATATAAACATTTCATTATAAAACAAGATAATATAATATAACTTCTCAACACTTCATGGTACCTTCTCCAGAACTGAACATATAATGCTCACAAAACAAGCCTCAATATGCAACATGTACAAAAAGGCTGAAATAATCACATGGATCCTAAAAGATCACCAGGGACTAAGGCTGATCTTCAATAACAAAAACAACAGAAAGCTCACATACACATGGAGGCTGAACAACTATATATTCAATGATATATTGGTCAAGGAAAAAATAAAGAAATAAATTGAATATTTCAGTTCAATAAACTGAAGTAGTGCTAAGAAGCAAACTCATAGCTTGGAGTGCCTGCAAAATGGAACTGGAGACATCATATATTGTCAGCTTAACAGAACATCTGAAAGCTCTAGAGCAAACCAAGAAGAGTAGATAGAAAGAAATAAATTCATGCCTGAAAAGAAACACGTAGATACAAAGAGAACTATACAATAGACAAAGAAAGGAAGAAGGAAAGAAAGAAAAGAAAAGAAAAGAAAGGAAAAGAAAAGAAAAGAAAAGAAAAGAGGGCTTGTTCTTTGAGAAAAAAATAAGATAGATAAAACCTTAGCCAGATTAACCAGAGGGCAGAGAGACAGTACCCAAATTTAGAAACCACAGAAATTAAAAAATAGACATAACAACAGAAACTGTGGAAATGCAAAATATCATCAGATCATACTACAAAAGCCTATGTACAAAAGTCTCAGTGAGCAAAACCTGAAAATCTGTTTGAAATGAGTAATTTTCTAGACAGATACCAGGTGCCAAATTTAAAAGAGGATCAGATAAACCATCTAAACATTTCCATAACCCTTAAAGAAATTGAAGCAGTCCGTAAAAGTCTCCCAATTAAAGAAAAGCCCACAACCAGATGGGTTAAGTGAAGCATGTTGTCAGACCTTCAAAGAAGGTCTAATACAAATACTCTTCAAACTATGCCACAAAATAGAAACAGAAGGAAAACTACCCAATTCCTCCTATGAATTTACATTTACACTTATACTTAAATCGCACAAACACCCAACAAAGAAAGAGAACTTAAGACCAATTTCCCTTATGAATATCAATTAAAAAATACTCAATAAAATTCCCTCAAACCAAATCCAAGAATACATCGATATGATCATTTAATATGATCAAGTAGACTTCATCCCAGGGATGCAGGGATGGTTCAATATATGGAAATCCATCAACGAAATTCACTATATAAGCAAAGTCAAAGAAAGAAAAACACATGATTTTATCACTAGGCGCTGATAAATCATTTGACAAAATCTAATAACACTTCATATTAAAATCTTTTAAAGATCAGGAATTCAAGGCCCATACCTAAACATTGCAAAAACAATTAACAGCAAACAAGTAGCAAACATCAAACTTAAGAGAAACTTGAAACTATCCCACTAAAATCAGTGACTTGACAAGGCTGCCTATTGTTGCACTACATATACGATATATTAGTCAAAGTTCTAGTCAGGGCAATCAGACAACTACAGGATGTCAAAGGGATACAAATTGGAAAGGAAGAAGTCAAAATATCACTATTTTCAGATGATATGCGAGTATACTTAAGTGACCCCAAAATTTCCACCAGAGAACTCCTATAGCTGATAAACAACTTCACCCAAGATGTTGAATATAAAATTAACTCAAACAAATAGCCTTCCTCTACTCAAAGGATAAACTGGCTGAGAAAGAAATTAGGAAAATGACACCCTTCACAATAGTCACAAATAATATAAAATATCTTGTTTGACTATAAACAAGCAAGTGCAAGATCTGTATGACTAGAACATCAAGTTTTTGAAGAAAGAAATTGAAGAAGACCTCAGGAGATGGAAACAGCTCCCGTGCTCATGGATTGATATAGTAAAAATGGACATCTTACTGAAAGAAATCTAGAGATTCAATGCAATCACCATCAAAATTCCAACTCAACTCTTCATAGAGTTAGAAAGAACAAGTCTCAAATTCACTTAGAATAACCAAAAAACAGGATAATGTAAACTATTCTCAACAATAAAAGAACCAGTCAGAATAGCTAAGATCAAAAACGCAGTGAATGCAAATGCTAGTGAGGATGTGGAGAAAGAGGAACACTGCTTGATTGTTGGTGGGATTTCAACCACTCTGGAAATCATTCTGGTGGTTTCTCAGAAAACTGGTCATAGTACTACCTGAAGACCCAGGTATACCACTCCTGGGCATATACTCAAAATATGCTCCAACATGTAACAAGAAAACATGCACTTCTATGTTCATAGCAGCCTTATTTATAGTAGCCAGAATTTGGAAACCATCTACATGTCCCTCAACAGAGTAATACATACAGAAAATATAGTACATTTACACAATGGAGTACTACTGAGCTATTAAAATCAATGACTTCATGAAATTTGTAGGCAAATGAATGGAACTAGAAAAATGTCATCCTGAGTGAGGTAACTTAGACAAGAAAGAATATACATGATATGTACTCACTGCTAAGTGGATATTAGGAAAAAAAGCTTGGAATACCCATGATATAACGAAAAGACTATATGAAGCTCAAGAAGGAAGACAAAAGTGTGGATGCTTCAGTTCTTAGAAGGGGAAAGAAAATACTCATGGGAGGTAGAGCATGGTAGGGACATGGCAGGATGAGATTAGAGGGAGGGGAAAGGGGGCAGGATCAGGTTTGGGAGGGGTCAGGGGTGCTGTATGGCTTGTCAGGAAATTGAACGAAGATGTGTAGCAATGGGGATGGCAAACTGGTGGCAGCCCCCAGAAAGTTTCAGGAGACAGGAGAACAATAGTCTTCCAGGACCCAGTGGAATTGACATTGGCTGAAATATCTAACAAAGGGGAAGGAGAACATTTAGAGATCATTTGGAGATGTTAGTCTCAGGCCTGTTTGAGGGATGGGGTCACTCATCTCCAATATTTTAACCCAGAAATTGCTCTTGACTATGTTGACAAAGAGTGAAACAAATACTGATGGAAAGGATATCCTGAGTCTGCCTCACCTGGGGATCTATCCCATATGCAGAGACAAAATCTAGGCACTATTGCTAATGCCAAGAAGTGCTTGCTGACAGGAGCCTGATATAGCTGTCTCCTGAGAGGGTCTGCCAAGGCCTAACCAATACAGTTATGGATGCATGCAGCCAACCATTAGACTGAGCACAGGGACCCCAATGAAAGAATTAGGGAAAGGACTGAAGGAGCTGAAGGGTTTGAAATCCCATAGGAAGAAGAAAAATATCAATCAATCAGACACCCCCCAGAGCTCCTAGATACTAAGCCACCCACCAAGGAGTATACATAGAGGGAACAATGGTTCCAGTTGCATATGTAGCAGAAGATGGCCTTATCTGGCATCAATTGGAGTAGAGGTCCTTTGTTCTGTGGCGGCTCGAAGAACTTCTGTAGGGGAATGCCAGGGCAGGGAGGTAGGAGTTGGTTCGTAGTTGGGGGAGCATTCTCATAGAAGCAAGGGGAGGGGATGGAATAGTGGGTTTGCAGAGGGGAAACTGGAAGAGATAATGAAGAAAGATAAAACTCAATGAGAACATTTGAAAAGTAATACATAATCATTTTGTGTTTACTCAAATTGTATACAATGTACATGGAGTACATTCATACTACCTATACTACAATATATTGCAGAGGAAAATCTCTAGATGTTTTTGGTCAAGAAAGTTCATGAACCCTCAAAAAATATAGTCTGTGGCTGATGCCCTCAGTAGTCACCCAGAATAAAGGACAGGCCGTAATGATGAAGACATCATGAATGTTAGAAAACATACCTATAATAATTCAGCTAGAACTGATATGAGAATCACCACCCTAAATATTGCCTTTCATTGTATCAGGACTTGCTATGCAAGCTGCCAAATGAGAAAAGCAAACAAGTCTGATGCAGCAGTCAAATCTATAATACACAGCAATGGCTGGACTGGCAAAAATATCCACAATGTTGCAATTATGGCACATTTTAGTTTGATGATAACCAACATCAATCTAATTGGGTATAAGTCCTCTCAACAGGAGAGACATCATGCCTGGGACTGTAAACTTAACTAGCTCTTTGTGGTAGAAGAGACCATAGACTTACATAGATAGCCTCAAAATACCAGTCTCCTAAAGTAGTATGTGTTCTGTTTTCTAAATTCCTATCCTTATATTCACAGGTAAGTGTAGCTCTTGTGTATCATCATTGAAAATCCATGCAACAGATGAAGCATCTTTCAGTGAGCTACAACTTGTCAAAATGAAGAAAATAAGTTACTATGGAGTGTTCAACATCTACTGATACATCACAAGATAGCCACTAAATCAAAGACTCTAGGAAATCATTGAAGAATGATTAGAAAGTTTGTGAATGTGTGAGAATTGGGATACCTGGTAATAAAATAGGTCCCCTAGATACAAGACATAAAACAAATCACCAATAAATTCTTAAGAATATGGTTTCCTGAAGAAGATCAGTTAACATGGCATTAAAAATACATGAAATTCCAAATTGTATCACCACAAATAAAGAGCAATAAGAGGTCAATGACTATGAAGAGGGAGAATCAGTTTTCTCCAGGAAAAATACCCCATGTAAGTTTGCCCAAATCTTGTGGTTAGTCTTTGGCATTTGCACATATAAGCAAAGCTAAATTGATTCAGTATGTTACCTATACCTACATTTATTCATGAAACAACCATAATATATAATTAATCTTGAAAGAGAGCAATTGGAGAAAGAATGGGTTGGTAGAAATGATATATATGCAGCTCTCATGTATGAAAGAATAAGTAACATATTTATTAAAATTTTATAAGGGTATAGTATCAAGCCTGGAGAGCAATGGTAATTGCATCACATCACAAATATATTGGATATTAACAATACAATTGATATATACAATTTATAAAATTATACCAATTTTGTTTGTTTTGTTTGACCCTTGCAGAGTAGTAAAAAAATTTGAATTAAACATTGCCTAAATTATTTAATAGCAAGTGTTAACCATCTTCATTTCCTAGAAGAAAAACACTGTTGAAAATTCACTTGCTTTTTTATGTGTTTAAAATTCAGACTAAAATTAAGGGATTCATAAACAAATTGTTTATGCAGCTTAATGCTATTCAAGATATAGTCTTCTATTTTCTGATTATTTAAAAATAAAATTCTGGTAGAATTTGAAAATGTCAATGAAAAATAGTTTCACTTATTGTTCCTGATATTTATTTATAATCTCTTTATAGCTATAACCAAATTTTCAAAATATATACCTTCCTGAAATACCAAAAGGAAAATGCTTTTATTTCTATTATCAATGATTGAAATTATGTAATGTTAAGCTTGTTCTATTGTTTCCTGACTTTCACATGCCTAGTTGACAATTAGTGTAAGTTATCTGTTTATTGCTATTTCCTACAATATCTTCATGCATGAATTAAGATTTTCTTTCATAAAAGAATGAAACTCTAGAGAGTTATAAATCTATGCAAAATAAGCATGAAGCCATTTTTCTGTCTTATTTGACTGTAGGGATGCAAGGAATGCAGGTGTCTTATTTGACTATAACAGCACAAGGAACCAGGTGCATTCCTGTCCAACTTTTGTGAATACTGATGCTTTTTAATGTCAATGATGTGAAAAACATGAAATGTACTCTGCATTTCTTTGACTGAAATTAGAACTTTCTTGTTGAAAAATATTGTGTGAGAAAGTGATTTTCCAAAGGGAGGCTGTGATGCTGTATTGGGGGGGGGCGATAATGAGAAACTAACCTTGTTGTATTTTTTTTTCCTCATAGAATTTTCCACACTTAAGGACCTTTTCTTCAAGATTGTTTTAGCAGAGTCTAGTATTTGTAACTCAACCCATGTCAGGGCAAGGTCACACATGAAGGATGCTTGAAGAAGTATCAGTGAACAGGGGAATACAGATTTTAATACCAACAGGTTCAAGCTGCTGACAGAGTGGACATATTTGCTAAGACAAGTGTTCCCACAGGAAAAGTGCATTTCTGAAATTGATAGCTGATCTGACTGTTGGGTGTACTGGGAAAAGAGAAAGAGGGAGTGTGCTAAGGCTGAATAAGCCTACAGTTGTTTGATTAAACTATGGAATTCTACTAGATTTTTGTTTAAAATATTTTAAAACTGAAATAAAATAACTTCATAAAACTGGCTGCCTTTTATTTATAAACATATTTTCTATGCATAAAAGAATATATGAATATATTTGTTGTGATTTTCTTCTTTGAACAGAACCCAAAGAAAATCTAGGATTATTTTTATAAGATAAAGTACCTTCAATGCCAAGTCCACTAACACTGTCAGTGTTTCCATTACAAAAACAGGCAGAGACAAAATAAATATCAATTAATGTTCTATATGACATGATTAGTTCCGTAAAACAAATGATATCGTGTCTCATCATAGATTTTTCGGAGTGCCAGAGGATGTTTTTTAATAGGAAGAAAGACTCTGCTCAGGGCTGTAAAAATGAAAGCTTCTCTGGCACTGGGAATTAGTGCTAATACTAGGTTTTAGGTGAGGGTATTGATTTACTTGCAAGAGGAAGGAAGACACTTTAAGCATTTGTGCCAGGATATTTAACAAGTTCTCTTTGAGCCATTATTATTGTTTAACAGCTAAATAAGACGTTTATTTTCAGCACACTATCTTATAGTAGACATATATATATATATATGTATATATATGTATATATATGACCTAAACATCTTATCATTAATGCTTTGTTTATTAATGCATATGCACACAATCACACAGACATAGTCTATGCATATATTCAAATATATAGTAAATATTATTTAGAATGAATTATATATCACTTAAGCTATAGGATACAATGTCTTCATTAGGTTCTAGGTCCAACTGCTTTAGAATATTATTTTAAATTAAATACATGCATGTCAAAAGAAAAAATACAAGTCACAAAATCCTTGAGTGTTGTAGGTACACATTTAGTCACATAGAAGGCAACACTTAACAGGTTGATATTGTGAATCTCCATGATACAAAGTGGCCATCCAGACCATTCCTTCATGCTGCTTATAGTAATAAAATTGGAAGACTCTTGTGTGCTTTACTGACTCTATAAGTTATATATTGACAAGGCCATTTATCTTATTTAATTCCTTAGAATATGTAATGACCAAAATGATCTTTTCCCTCCAAACATTATTTATTTGAATACTGTAGTTTTCCCATGCATACTCTAGTGTTTTTTGGTTACTCTATACTTGAATTTAGAAGTGTAAATGCTTCTGTATACTGCAGTCATAGGAGCCATGTAGTCACTTGCGTAGTCAGTGGTGTCCTCTTGATTCTATGGAATATATCTGCAGAGAATTATTGGAAATGGATTTTCATCCTTTTCCATATTATCTCATATCTCCTTTGAGCAGCTGATTCTCAACCACAGCAAACATTTGCTTCTGTGATTATCAACTACTCAACTAAAACTGACATTATTTGAAAATACATTATAAATTACTAAGGAAGTTCTTTCTAAACTTATTAATAAACTTTCAAAGTTTCCTGAAGTATTATACAAAGCTTTTCCTTTAAGTTATCATAAAATACTTGCCAAGAACATTAAAAATAAAATTGTTTCATTTCTGTAATGTTTTCCTCTTCAGAATGTTACTTGATTCTCAGTTAATTTTTGTCTTGCTGGAATTTCCTTGTACAACTACTTTCTGTTTCCAATTATAACATCTTAATCTAGGGGAAAAGAGTTATAATAACTTTGACATGTTTTATTCACTACATTTCTGCCCTCTTACCAGTTATGTGATTGAACTAATGAGATAGTATTAAGAAGCAGTCCTTTGGAGCTGTTTGAGTTTCCTTGAGGTCTTAAACAGACATGCACATGACAAGGTTAGTGTAGGTACAGGGGCAAACAGCCATCTCTGAAGCAGGTGTATGTCCTCTCTAGCAATGCATTTGTCCTGACACCCTAGTCTTGGACTCCAAACACCTAAAACTGACATCAGTATTGATTGTTCATTAAGTTAATCAGCATTTTCCCAAACCAGTTCAGACTTAGGCAATGAAATCTAAAGCCTGACATGTACATTTGAATATATCAAATATAATTTCATATAAAGTTTATGAATGGAATTAAGGAAAACCAATTGATAAAAAGAAGATTAGTCCTTAGGAGATTTCTTATTGAATAAAGTATTTGTTGAATAAACTTGAAGCTTTCTGTTCTGATACTCAGAACCTATGTTAATTTCTGGTGAGCATGATTACCTACTTGTAATTTCAGCACTATGAAAGAGACAGGAAATTCCTTGGTTATATCAAACAAACCTGGGGTTAATGAAAGCCTATAACAAGTAACCAAACATACAGTGATTGAGGAAAATTCCGATATCAGCTTCAGAATTATACAAGTATGCAAACAAAAGCATCTGTATGCACAACTGCATCCATAAAAATTAGATTATTTATGCACCTATACATGCACACCACAAAATATACCCAGAAAATAAGCAGAGAGTCAGAGAAACAGAGAGAGAGAGAGAGAGAGAGAGAGAGAGAGAGAGAGAGAGAGAGAGAGAGAGAGAGAGAGAATGAGAGAGAGATCAACAGACAGAGAGATAGGAGAACAGAGTGAAAGGAGACACACATGTATCGCCTAAACTACAAACCTGAATGACAGCATGAATATATAAATAATAAATTCAGGCAAACTTGTGAATAACAAATAAATCAATTTTCCTTAAGTTATACTGTTTTCTGCTTCTGAATTACTAACTAGACATAATAACAAGTCAATAAAAAAAGGTCAACTGTGACACAAATGCTGAGAAGAATAGTACTGTGACTATTGTGATTTTAAATCTATTAGCATACTCGTCTTATTTCTAAAATTTTCTAAAATTTGCTGATATTATACAATTTTCATTCAACCTAATCCTTTTGCCAATTTCAGGAAGAAGGAGGAAAACATGATTTAAGATATTAAACCTAGACTATTTAAATAAATCCTTAAATTGATATCCAAATTTTCAGAATTTCATAATAGTTATAAAAAATTTTATATACATTTTTGGACATTTTCACAGACAATGTTGAATTATTACATAACTAACAATAATCAACATGACAATTGGAAGCATAAACATTTTTATGTTTATTGGTATAATTTATATTTACTTTGAGGGGAAACCATGAAGTAAAACACTTTATATTACCTATATATAAAAGGTACAAAACATAGATTTAATTAAAGGAAATTCAAAGTAATCTAGAATACATGAGTTTATTAATATTACAAGATAGTTTAAACATAAAGGATATCTCTTGGAAACTCTAAATTGTTATTTACGTTAATAATTATTTTATGTCCACTGGATGGTTTTAGCTGCTTTGTCAAAGATCAAGTGACCGTAGGAGTGTGGATTCATTTCTGGGTCTTCATTTCTGTTCCATTGATCTATATGCCTGTCACTGTACCAATACCATGCAGTTTTTAACACTATTGCTCTGTAGTACAGCTTGATGTCCAGGATATTGATTCCCCCAAAATTTCTTTTACTCTTGAGAATAGTTTTAGCTATTCTGGGTTTTCTGTTATTCCAGATGAATTTTTGAATTGCTCTTTCTAACTCTATGAAGAATTGAGTTGGGATTTTGATGGGGAGTGCATTGAATCTGTATAATACTTTTGGTAAGATGCTCATTTTTACTATATTAATCCTGCCAATCCATGAGCATGGCAGAGTTTTCCATCTTCTGAGGTCTTCTTCAATTTCTTTCTTCAGAGACTGGAAGTTCTTGTCATACAGATCTTTCACTTGTTTGGTTACAGTCACGCCAAGATACTTTATATGGTTTGTGGCTATCGTGAAGGGTATCATTTCTCTTACTTCTTTTTCAGCCTGCTTATCCTTTGAGTATAGGAAGGCTACTGACTTGCTTGAGTTGATTTTATATCCGGCCACTTTGCTGAAGTCATTTATCAGCTGTAGGAGTTCTCTGGTGGAGTTCTTTGGGTCGCTTAAGTATACTATCATATTGTCTGCAAATAGTGATAGTTTGACTTCTTCCTTTCCAAATTGTGTCCCTTTGACCTCCTTTTGTTGTCTAATTGCTCTAGCTAGAACTTCAAGTACTATATTGAAAAGATATGGCGAGAGAGAGCAGCCTTGTCTAGTCCCTGATTTTAGTGGGATTGCTTCAAGTTTCTCTCCATTTAGTTTTATGTTGGCTACCGGCTTGTTGTAAATTGCTTTTACTATGTTTGGATATGGGCCTCGAATTCCTGATCTTTCCAAAACCTTTAACATGAAAGGATGGTGAATTTTGTCAAATGCTTTCTCGGCATCTAATGAGATGACCATGTGGTTTTTATTTTTTTTGAGATTGTTTATGTAGGGGATTACATTGATGGACTTCCTTATATTGAACCATTCCTGCATCCCTGGGATGAAGCCTACTTGATCATGGTGAATGATCGATTTGATGTTTTCTTGGATTCAGTTGGCAAGAATTTTATTGAGTAATTTTGCATCGATATTGCAGACTTATTTATAAAAGCCAGAAGCTGGAAAGAACCCAGATGTCCCTCAACGGAGGAATGGATTCAGAAGATGTGGTATATTTACACAATGGAATACTACTCTGCAATTAAAAACAATGAACTCACGAAATTCCTAGGCAAATTATCAGAACTTGAAAATATCCTTAGTGAGGTAATCTAATCACAAAAGAACACACGTGGTATGCAGTCACTGATAAGGGGAAATTAACCCAGAATCTCAGAATACCCTAGACACAATTCGCATATCAATAGATTTCCAAGAAGATGGAAGGAGAGACCCCAGTCCTGGAAAGACTGGATGTAGGGGAACGCCAGGACAGAGAAGTGAGAGGGGGTTGAATGGGGAAAAGATGGAGGGAAGGGGGCTTATGGGACTTTCGAGGAGGGAGGAAACAGGAAAGGGGAAATGATTTGGAATGTAAATAAAAAAACTTAGAAAATGAAAAAAAAAAGATAAACCCCAGACTAAGAAAGAGAAAAAAAATAATTATTTTATTATCTGGCCCCTAGAGATGTTGCAGTTTTGATTGCTGTATTACAGTTGTGTCAGTAGGTGCCAGAGTGGATAGATGCTATGTCAAATCTCAGTGTTCTGTCCTGTGGACATGTGAATGATTACTGACCTATCATTCCCTGAAAAAAAAGTGACCATAGGACCACCATCAGTCTGGTGCCAGTGGGCCTGGACATGGAGATAAACTGAGACTAAAAGAATGCCATAGATAGGCCCTAAGCAGAAGTGCACCCAGGACATACCAGTGGCATTTCTGAAAGCAAGCAAGCAAGCAAGGAAGGAAGGAAGAAAGAAAGAAAGAAAGAAAGAAAGAAAGAAAGAAAGAAAGAAAGAAAGAAAGAAAGAAAGAAAGAAAGAAAAGAAGAAAGGAAGGAAGGAAGAATAAAAGAAAGAAAGAAAAGAAAGAAGGAAATAAGGAAGGAGGAAAAATAGGTGTCCAGGAGTATGTGGACTTATTTCTGGGTCTTCAATTTGGTTTTAATGATCAATGGGTCTGTTTTTATGCTGAGCCTTGTGGTTTCTATTATTTAAATCTCAATAGTATAAGTAGAACTTGTGAATGGTGATACCTTAAGTAATTGTTTTATTGTTAAAGATTATTTTGTTGTACTTGTTTTTCCATATGAAGCTGAGAATTGTTCTCTTAATGTCTGTGTAGAATTATGTTGGAATTTTGATATGGATTTCACTGATTCTCTTAATAAGATGGGCACCTTTACTATGTTAATCTTACTGATCCATGAGCATGGGTGATTTTCATATATACAATTGACTTCATCCCACCACTCAGCCCAGGGCAGAACCAACATTCTAGAATTCCTTCCTTACCCAGAGTCAGCTTGAGCTCCTGATGGACTATCACTCAGAGCTCACAGGTTCACAGGAGAGACAGGATCCAATCAGAGACAGCAGATTCACTTAACACCTGAGAAAAACAGATGGCAAGAGGCAAGTGCAAGAATATAAGCAAAAGAAACCAATACTACTTGGCACCATCAGTACCCAGTTCTCCTGCCACATCAGGCCCTGGGTACACTAACACTCCTGGAAAGCAAGACTCTGACCTAAAAATTCCATCTCATGAAGATGATAGAGGACATTGAGGAAACCATAAATAACTTTGATGATGATGATTGATGATGATGATGATGATGATGATGATGATGATGACGACGATTAATTTATTTTTGCACTCAATATTTTATTCTCCCCCAACTCTCTGTCCACCCTCTGTTCCACATCCCATACCTCCTACCTACTCCCCTGTTTCCATGTGGATGTCCCCACCCCTCACCCCATCTGACCTCTAAACTCCTTATGGCCTCCAGTCTCTTGAGAGTTAGGTACATCATCTCTGAATGTACACAGACCTGGCAGTCCTCTACTGTATGTGTGCTGGGGCCTCATATCAGCACCAGCTGTATGTTGCCTGTTTGGTGGTCCAGTGTTTGAGAGATCTCAGGGGTCCTGATTAAATAAGACTGCTGCTACTCCTACAGGATTGTCCTTCTCCTCAGCTTCTTTCAGCCTTCCCTAATCCAACAACAGAGGTCACCAGCTTCTGTCCATTGGTTGGGTGCAAATATCTACATCTGACTTTTTCAGCTGCTTGTTGGGTCTTCCGTTGTACAGTCATGCACTCCCTTTTTGTGAGTGCCCCATAGTCTCAGTAATAGAGTCAGGACTTGGGACCTCCTATTAAGCTGGATCCCATTTTGGGTTTGTCAGTGGACCTTTTCCTCAGTCTCCTCTCAGTTTCCATCCCTGTAATTTTCTCAGAGAAGCACCATTATGGGTCAGAGTTGTGACTGTGGGGTGACCCTTCTCCTTCATTTGATGCCTTCTTCTTGCTGGATGTGGGCTCTATAAGTTCCCTCTCTTTAATGTTAGTCATTTCATCTAAGGTCCCTCCCTTTGAGTCCTGAGAGTCTCTCACCTCCTAGGTCTCTGGTGCATTCTAGAGGGTGCTTTCAACCTCCTATCTCCCAAGAATGCCTGTTTCCATTCTGAGGAATCTCGAGTGGCTAAGAAGAACCTAAAGAAAGGTTCAAAGTCTGTAGTGATCAGAGAAATGCAAATCAAAATGACCCTGAATTTCCACCTTACACCAGTCAGAATGGCTAAAATAAAAACCACAGTAGACAACACATATTACAGAGGATATGGAGAAAGAGGAGCACTCCTCCATTGCTTGTGGAATTGCAAACTGGTACAACCACTCTGGAAATCAATCTGGAGGTTCCACAGATAAATGAAAATAAATCTACCTGAAGACCCAGCTAAACCACTCTTGGGAATGTACCCAAAAGTTTCCCCAACATGCCACAGGGACAAATGTTCTACTATGTTCATAGTGGCCTTATTTGTGATAGCCAGAAGCTGGAAACAATCCAGATGTCCCATAACAGAAGAATGGATACAGAAAATGAGGTTCATTTACATAATGGAATACTACTCAACTATTAAGAAGGAGGACATCCTGAGTTCTGCAGGCAAATGGATGGAACTAGAAAATATCATCCTGAGTGAGGTAACACAGACCCAAAAGGACATGCATGGTATTAACCCACAAATAAGTGGATGTTAGTCAACTAAACCAAACCAAACCAAACAAAACAAAACAAAACAAAATACAGTGCAGAGTACCCAAGATAAAGTCCACAGAACTCAAAAAAAGTCAACAAGCTGAAATACCCAAGTGAGGACACCTCCGGGAGAACAAAGCAATCACAAATGGGGAGGAAGGGACCTGAGAGAGAAAGTGGACAGGGGTGGGGGAGAGAGTGGGCAGATAGGGAGACATGATCGGGCACTGGGTGAGGGAAAAGGATTAAAGCCTTGAGGGATAGCAGAAAGAATGGAGACAGGCAACCTCAGGAGATAAAAAAACTTTCTTAAAGAATTACAGGAGAATACAGGTAGAAGAAACAGGTAGAAGCTCTTAAAGAGGAAACAGAAAAATCCCTTAAAGTGTTACATGAAAACACAACTAAACAGGTGAAGGAATTGAACAAAACCATCTAGGATCTAAAAATGGAAAGTGAAACAATAAAGAAATCATAAAGGGGGACAACTCTGGAGTTGGGAAACTTAAGCAAGATAAGAGTAGTTACAGATGAAAATATCAGTTAAATGAAGAATTTCTAACTGACAAATCTAAGAAATGGAATACTAGTCAGCTATTAAAAATGAAGACTTCATGAACTTTATAGGCAAATTGATGGAATTAGAAATAATTATTATGTGTGAGGCAACCCAGACCCAAAATGACATGCATATATGCACACACTAATAAGTTGATATTAGTCCCAAAGCTCAGAATACACACAATACTCACAGACCATATGAAGTTTAACAAGAAAGAAGGCCAAATTATGGATGTTTCAAACCCACTTATGAAAGGGAGCAAAATAATTATGGGGTGCAGAAAGAAGGAGGGAACTAGGGAAAGGAGAAGGGAAAGGGAGGCAAAATAGGGGGCAGGATTAGGTATGGGAAGAGACACGAGAGAAGTCCAGAGGCCTAGGAGAACAAATGGATAAAAAAAAGTAGTATTGGGCAGTGGGAACTTAAGTAATTACTAGAAAGTCCCAGAAGCCAGGATTAAAGATGCTCCCAGTACCCAATTGGGATGTCACTATCTGAAATACACAACAGTAGGATATAGAACCTAAAGAGATCACTTCTATTAGATAGACATAATCCCCTAGCTGAGGGATAGGACCATCCACCCACCTCAAAATTTTTACCCAAGGTTTGTCCCTGTCTAAAGGAAATACAGGGATGAAACTGGAGTAGAGGCTGCAGGAAAGGGCATCCAGAGACCGAACCAGTGTGACGTCTATTCCTCAGACACCAAACACTGACACTATTGCTGATGTCAAGATGCGCTTGCAGACAGGAGCGTGGTATTGCTGTCCTCTGCGATGCTCTACCACCACCTGACTAATACAGATGTAGATACTCACATGATTCACATGACTATTTTATTTACATGGTATAGAATTATGTGGCTCAGATAAAATAAGATCATAGAGTTTGGGAGTATGTACTATGTATGTATAAATTCATCATGAAAAATTAAATCATAATGCTAGATCCATTTCTAAATGCCAATACTTAAAACCAAGAAGACATAGTTTTCAAAAGAATGCCAAAATGCCATCGTGATATGGATACACTTAATTTTATCAGGACAGCACATTATTTATTAGAATTTTAGTATGCAGTTGAAGGACTTCTTAGAAAGTAGAATTATTTGTTTTATTTTATTTTAAAAATAAGAATTATTTGTTTTTTGAAATCTCCAAGCACTAACATTTAATATTTCATCTTGTCAAGGTCAGATATATGACACTGAATTTATTTGTTCCTGCCAAAGTGTTAGTTCCATAATATTTCTGAGCCATAATTTAATGAACTAACTTATTAATGGATTTATAATAGATAAAACAAAATTACACATACATTAAATGACCCACCTTTATATTTAACATAACTAGAAAAACAACATAATGGTAGAACTGTACTCTTTTAATTTGACACCAAACCCTACCTATATTCTGGGCATCACCAAGACTCATTTCTTATCATGAAAAATTACCTTTTATTTTAACCATTTTTCTATTGATTCATCTTTTTATTATATATACAAAATAATATATTCAAAACATTTTTCTCTTATTTCATTTTTAAAAGCAACTGTTCAATCCTGCCAGATATTTTCAAAGGAATGATAAAGTATCATTAATTATTTATGGAGCTAATGTATTCTAAATATCAGAATCAATTGAAATGTAATGATCTAAAAGACCAATGAACCACAAATGTGTGTAAAACTGACTGGAGGAATCTTCTCCATGGCAGCCCCTTCCTGGAGCTAATGCTAACTCTAGGAAACAATTAACATTAAAATGTCTGGAAAAATGGTAAAGAGGCAATGCATCATGTCTCTAATAAAGACTTCAAAGGTGCTTGGTAAGAAGCACACATTAGCTGGAGAGATTTCAAAATAACCATGAGTTTCATAAACAGAGTTTTCACATTCATAAAAGAAGCTTCCAAATGGAGTTTAACATGTACAACATATTGTATTGTTCTTTTCAAAAAAATAATGGGAAACAACTTAATTCTGTTAGAAAGTACTTCTGATCTGATGACAATATGCTAAAAATATGATCATGAGTAATACACAAGCCTAAATTATATTCAGGAATCATGCAAGCCTTTATTTTAATTAGGCTGGCAAGAAAGATTTTGAAATTTTTATTATATGGTATAAATATGATATTTATAAATATTGTAAAATGAATCATTGCTTCATTTTAGAAACCTAAACATGAAAAAATGATATTGAGCTTCCATATCATAAAATATGGAAATGGGAGTTTTAACTCAACTGTTAGAGAAATGTAGGCTTCTGTAGCATATTTTAGTAATGTCCAAAGCCAATAGTCAAGGATTTTTAATATTTTGACTAGTAACAGAATTTTTGTAGCAGATAAGCCACTAACATTGTAGCATTAAATATTTAAATAACATTGCTATGATTAAATAATTAGAAACAATCAACCAAGCTGTGTTCAAATTTTGCTTCAGAAATACTATAATGTTCTTTCCTGCTTTCAACTAATTGAAAAGTTCAATACATTCTAACAATAGCTACATAATACCTACAAAATTATATCTGGTACAGATACTTGATCCTATGAGACATTTTGATGTATCCACAAAATTCATCTCTACTGTATAGCTTTTATGGAATAGGGATGAGTTAACCAGGGAACAAAAGGCAGAAAGGAACTATTAATCATACCTACCCATGAACCATGTAAGCTATGGCAGTGCCAAATCTTCCAGATTTGTCCTAGTACAGTAGTGGTACTTATGATAAGTGAGTTATAAACTATTTACTGATTGTGGTAGGCCAACTCCATGAGATATATTACATATATGACACCATTATCAAGGTGAAAAATGGGTGAGTAAGCAAGACATAGGGCCTAGAGAATAACTTACCATTATGACACTTTAAAACTAACACAGTATAAAAAAGGCTCTGAATGGCTTATATTTATGCCCATAGGTTAATTCATTTTTCTAAAATGGAGAAGCTTCTTATGATGTTTAATGTGCTTAACACAAAGCTACACACCTTGTCAAGGTGCAGAGAATAAGAGACAATAGAATGTAACCTCTAAACCAAATACCTATAGGACAAACTTCCTTCCTAGGCTCAAGGATCATTACCAAGGATAGGAGGAAAATACAGAAGAGTCAGAGGGTATAGATGACCATAACCAAACATTGTTTTCTAGAAACAATGAGTCAGTTGTGTGCTCACATGAAATCACAGCAGCTAAGACAGCATATCTGAGACCTGCACAATCCCAGGGCAACCAAATGCCAGCAAGGAGAAGCAAAGTCAGAACAAAATCCCATCCCTGGGTATGAGTTATGTCAGTTAATTGTTTCTGGAATTAGAATTTTATTCTTTAACTGGGCTGACTTCTTTAAAGGCTGACCATATATTATCAAAATATACTACATGAATTTCTCAAAAGTTATACAAATGAGAAAAATCTAATTACATGAAAAAGAAAATACTTTCACTTTATAGTTTGCAGTTAGTAGAAAATTATTTTGCTTAAAACAATTGTACTAATTATTTGAAAATTTCTTTTTAATTATATATTTTATTTATTTACATTTCAAATGTTATCCCGTTTCCTCATTTCCCCCCTAAAACCTCCTATCCCATACCCCCTGCTCCTGATCACCAAACCACCCACTCCTGCTTCCCTTTCCTGCCATTCCCCTTCACTGGGGCATCAGGCCTTCACATGGCCAAGGACCTCTCCTCTCATTGATGTCTGACAAGGCCATCATCTGCTACATATGTGGCTGGAGCCATGGGTCCTTCCATGTGTAAGTATGCAAGTATATTTATCAATAATTATCTATTTAAAAGAAGCTATGAAAAAAGGGACTATCAACTTGATAGTGGACATAAGTGGGACCATTCAGATGGATCATTGAGAAAAGCTTTTGGAGAAAAGGCAAGTTATATTATCTTATTTCAGCTAATTGCTACATAAAATTAAAAATAATATAATAAATTCTATATAATTCTACAAAAAGTATGTTAAAACAAAATATGAAAAGAAACTGTCATTATGGCATAGTGCTAAGGCTTATATGTGGTATATAAAATATCCTAAGGACAATATATAGGTATATAAAAATCTCTATAAAGCAAAGGAGGAAGAAAGCTAGAGATTTATTATGCTCCTCCACCCAGAAAAGTGTTCAGTTGCAAAGCATTAGATCCCTGACTTTATCAAAATCATGTCCAAAATTACTTTTGACTTTGTTCTAAAGAACAGTGACGATGGTGTGTGTGTGCGTGTGTGTGTTTGTGTTGTGTATTTTAACAAGTCATGAATACAGATTCTTACAACTAAATAAAAATTATAGTCTTTCTTCTGGTTATTAGTTATTTCTGGAATTGGATTAAAATTTTTGGGATTGCCCTTGAACACAGAAGCAATGAGTTGGTTCAAATTTGTGGGGAATCATTTTAATATTCTCTTTTATACATTCATTTGAAAGTCCATATTAAATGTTTCATAATTATAATAAAAATAATATGATGAAGCAGTTGTAGGATGTCCAGTTAACAAAAATTTCATATCATCCTTAAGACTAAAGGAAGCATTACAGTAATTATTTAAGCCAATTTAAATAAGCATACCTCCAAATGAACATGATGAATGTAAATGAAAATACTACTTTACTAACTACCAGGGAGCCTCAAAGATGTAAAATGCCTACAGATATAGGCTGGTGAGATTGCATTGAGAAAAGAAGCATTGCTTCTTCCTTTTTTTATTTTTTGATAGAAAGTAATTTAATATAGATATATAGAATATGCCATTGAGGTTTCTGAAACAATTAAAACAGATCTACCATATTATCATACAACTTTCCTCTTTATAAATATCTATATAGGTATATGAATATATTTGTATCTTAGTTCTATTTGACTGAAGGGTTAAAACCTTGACCAAGGCAACTTAAAAACTAAAACATTTACTTAGAACCTTAGTTACAGATTGAGAGGTTAGTCCACGATCATCATGGTAGGAAGTATGGTGAAAAACAGGCAGGCATAGCACTGCGCCAGTGCTCGCATCTGATCTTCAGTTTTCAGACACAGACACAGACACACACACACACACACACACACACAGACACACACGCATGCACTCACAGAGAGAGACAGAGACAGAGAGACAGAGAGAGAAATATTGATCTTGGCAAAGTCTACACATCCTACAACATAATCCTACCACACAATCCTTCCTAAACAATTTCAATGACTTCCAAACAAACTTTAAAATATATGAGCCTCTGAGGGTCAGTTTCATTAAACACACACACACACACACACACACACACACACACACACACGCACGCACACATGCACGCACACAGACACACAGACACACACACACACACACACACACACACAGAGAGAGAGAGAGAGAGAGAGAGAGAGAGAGAGAGAGAGAGAGAGAGGAGGTGAATATATATACGAAAAAAGTTAAATCAGCTTCATAAACTAAATTTGCCATACCTCTATATTTTTTCATATATTTCTAGCATATTGATAGTTGACAAGTAATTAAAACAAAGCAATTATCTATAATCTGTTTGGGAAGAGGCTAGTTAAAACATGAATGTCAATGAAATATTGTTCAGCTATTGAAATTAATGAAATTTTGTCAGTGAAATGTCATAGGTAGAAAGAGTTTATTGTTTTAAATTAAATAAGTCAAAGATACAAAGGCCCATTTTGTGTAGAATCTCAAGAATTTGACAGATGTTGTAAGTGCTGAACAGTAGTTGCATAGGTTACAGAGAATAACTACAGAGGGTAAAGTTGAATGATTCATCAGTGTATATTAGCAGTCAGATAAAAAGTACATTTATTTTTAAGCAAAATATTTTATATTGGATATTTTATTTATTTACATTTCAAAATGTATCCCTTTCCCAGTCTCTCCAGGAGAAACCCCCTATGCCATCCCCTTCCCCCTGCTTCTATGAGGATCCTCCCCCACCCACCCACCAAACAACTCACACCTCCCTGCCCTAGTATTCCACCACACTGGGGTATCTAGCCTACACAGGACCAACAGCCTCTACTCCTATTGATGCCCAACAAAGTCATATTAAGCTACATATGCTGTGGGTCCCACCATGTGTACTCTTTGGTTGGTGATGTTTGTGCCTGGGAGCTGTGGAAGTTCTGGTTGGTTCAAATTGTTGTTCTTCCTACTGGGTTGAAAACCCCTTCAGCTCCTTCAGTCCTTTATCTAACTTCTCCATGGGGGACCCTGTGATAAGTGCAATGGCTGGCTGCCAGCACCCAACTCTACATTTGTCAGGCTCTCATAAAGCCTCTCAGGAGACAACTGTATCAGGCTCCTGTCAGTAAGTACTTCTGGGCATCCTCAATAATGTCTGAGTTTGGTAACTGTATATGGGATGGATCCCCAGGTGGGGCAATTTCTGGATGACCTTTTCTTCAATCTCTGACTCACACTCTTTCTCCATATTTCATCCCATGAGAATTTTGTTCCCTCTTCTAAAAAGAACTGAAGCATCCACATTTTAGTCTTCCTTCTTCTTAAGCATCACATGGCCTGTGATTTTTATCTTGTGGATTCCGAGCTTTGGGGCTAATGTTTACTTATCAGTAAGTACATATCATGTACGTTCTTTTGTGACTGGGCTATCACATTCAGCATGATATTTTTGAGTTCCCTCCATTTGCATAATAATTTTCATGAAGTCATTGCTTTTATTACCTCACTAGTACTCCACTGTGTAAATGTACCACATTTTCTGTATCCATATCTCTGTTGAAGGACATCTGGTTTCGATCCAGCTTCTGGTTATTAAAGATAAGGCTGTTATAAACAAAGTGGAATATTTGTCCATGTGATCTGTTGAGAATCTTTTGGGTATATACTTAAGAGTGGTATATCTGGGTCCTCAGGAAGTACTAAGTTCAATTTTCTGAGGAAATATCAGACTGATTTCTAGACTGGTTGTAGCGACTTGCAATCTCACCAGAAGTGGGGGGAGTGTTCCTCTTTCTCCACATCCTCACCAGCATCTGCTGTCACCTGAGTTTTTGATCTTAGCCATTCTGACTGATGTGAAGTGGAATCTCAGACTTGTTTTGATTTGCAAAAAAACATCCTGATGACTAAGGATGTTGAACATTTTTTTAGATGCTTCTTGGCCGTTTGAGTTTCCTCAGTTGAGAATTCTTTGTTTAGCACTGTACTCCATTTTTAATAGGGTTATTTGATAATTTGGAGTCTTTAACTTCATTATTTCTTTGTATATATTGGATATTAGCCCTCTATAGGATGAAGGATTGATAAGATCTTTTCCCAATCTGTTGGTGGCCATTTTATCCTCTTGACAGTGTCCTTTACTTTGCAATTTTATTAGGTTCTATTTGTCTATTATTGCTCTTAGAGCATAAGTCATTGGTGTTTTGTTCATGAAAATTTTCCCTGTGCCAACATGTTTGAATCTTTTCCTCATTTTCTCTTCTATTAATTTCAGTGTATATGGTCTTATGTGGAGGTCCTTAGTCCACTTGGACTTGAGCATTGTACAAGGAGATAAGAATACATCAATGTGCATTCTTCTACATGTTGACTGTCGGTTGAACCAGCACCATTTGTTGAAAATGCTTTTTTCATCTGGATGGTTTTAGCTCCTTTGTTAAAAGTCAAGTGACCATATGAGTGTGGGTTCATTTCTGGGTTTTCAACTCTATTCCATTGATCTACCTGCCTATGTGCCAAAACCATTTACTATCCCTCTGTAATGCAGCTTGAGCTCAAGGATGGTGATTCCCCTAGAAATTCTATTATTTTTGAGAATAGTTTTCCTATCCACTATCCTGAGGGTTTTTTTTATTTTATTATATGAATTTCCAAATGAATTTGTAAATTGCTCATTCGAACTTTATGAAGAATTGAGTTGGAATCGTGATGGGTACGGCATTGAATTTGTAGATTGCTTTTGGCTAGTTGGCCATTTCTTACTATATTAATCCTGCCAATTCATGAACATGGGAGATCTTTCCATCTTCTGAGGTCTTCTCTAATTTCTTCAGAGACTTGAAGTTCTTGTCATACACATCTTTCACTTGCTTAGTTAGAGTCACATCAAGATATTTTATATTATTTGTGGCTATTGTGAAGGGTGTTGTTTTCCTAATTTCTTTCTCTGCCTGTTTATCTTTGAGTAGAGGAAGGCAACTGATTTGTTTGAGTTTATTTTGTATCAAGTCATGTTTCTGAAGTTGTTTGTCAGGTTTAGAAGTTCTCTGGTCGAATTTTTAGGGTCACTTAATTATACTATCCTATCATCTGAAAATAGTGATATTTTGACTCCTCCCTTTCCAATTTTTGTCCCTTTGACCTCTTTTTGTTTTCTAATTGCTCTGGCTAGGACTTCGAGTACTATATTGCATAGGTAGGACAGTGGGTCATTCTTGTGTAGTCTGTGATTTCAGTGGGATTGCTTCAAGTTTATCTCCATTTAATTTGATGTTGGCTACTGCTTTGCTGTATATTGCTTTTACTATGTTTAGGTATGGGCCTTGAATTCCTGATCTTTCCAAGACTTTTACCATGAAGGGGTTTTCAACTTTTTCAAATGTTTTCTCATCATCTAATGAGTTGATCATGTAGTTTTTTTCTTTGAGTTTATGTAGTGGATTTTGCTTTTTTGTTTGTTTGTTTGTTTGTTTGTTTTGTTTTTTATTGAACCAACCCTGCATCCCTGGGATGAAACCAACTTGATCATGGCGAATGATCATTTTGATGTATTCTTGGATTCAGTAGGCAAGAATTTTACTGAGTATTTTGCATCAACATTCATAATGGAAATTGGTGTGAAGTTCTCTTTCTTTGTTGGGTCTTTGTCTTGTTTAGGTTTAAGAATAATTGTGGCTTCATAGAACAAATTGTGTAGTGTTTCTGCTGTTTTAATTTGTGGAGTAGTTTGAAGATTATTGGTATAAGATCTGATTCAACTCTGCACTAAACCCCTCTGGTCCTGGGCTGTTTTTATTTGGCAGACTATTAATGTCTGCTTCTATTTCTTTAGGGGTTCTGGGACTGTTTAGATCATATAGTTAGAGTATGCTTTGCCTTCATTTTCATTAAATTTTTAGCAATCTTTAATTTTTACTTTATTTTATTTATGTTATCACTGAGTTGAATATAGTTCAGTTTCCATGTGTATGTGGGCTTTCGGCTGTTTTCATTGTTATTGAAGACCAGTCTTAGTCTGTGATGATCTAATAGGGTGCGTCAAATTATTTCTATCTTCTTGTATTTGTTGAGGTCTGTTTTGTGTCCAAATATATGGTCAGTTTTGGAGAAGGTATCATAAGGTGCTAAGAAAAAGGTATTTTCTTTTGTTTTAGGATGAAATGTTCTATAGATATCTGCTAAATCCATTTGGTTCATAACTTCTGTTTCACTGCATCTCTGTTTAGTTTCTGTTTCCATAATCTCTCTATTAACCAGAGAGAGATTCTTTAGTGTTTATTTCTCTGCATATTATCTCCAGTTAACCGTAGTAACCTAATGTATAACAACAAAGCTGTAATGAAATGGTTGGAAATGTTTTCATCATTAAGAAATGGTAAATACTTGGGTATTTAAGTTAGTCATGACATAAACTTTTGAGAACATTTCAGAATTGTAACTACCTGTAGTTACATTGAATGGGTTACCTGGAAAGGAAGGTTGGGATATATTGGAATGGCAAAAAGAGATGGAGACCAAGACAACATTGCTGTTCAAGGTCTCAAAGTTTAATGGAGGACTCCAAATATATAGGCAGTGGAAAACCCTTCCGCCAAAGGCTGGAAGCTTCTCCACAGAACCAGTTCAGTTACTTCACAGGTGGCTAGTGTTTCTCAGGAAACTGCAGGTCCTTGAAGAACAATGGGCTTCACCTTGGTCCTAGTGCTTCACCCCAAGTGGAGGGGATTAACACAAGAGTTCCCACTCAAAGGCTGGGAGAGGAACTTCACATTGGTTGATGTCAAGTTCCTGCCAGATGACATGGCACCCCAATAAGGCACTCTACAAAGAATGCAAAAAAAAAATCAAAATATCATGGAATCCCCATTTAATATGCACACATCTATGTTTTAAAATAAGATTTCAAATATTAAATTTATTCTAAATGTCAATATAAATAATATATTTCAGTTTACAAGACTTTATTCAATATATTTTTTAAAAGTTTGCACATGATAATAATAATAATACATAATAATGTAATAAGCATACACTTTAAGGACTATATCCAAAAAAATTGTTTGTCTGTGCCAACTCTCATTTATTTGCTATAGTTTGGATATCACACATTAGTTCCATCTTCTGATCAGAATTATAGGAGTATTCTTAGGATTTAAAGAATAGTTCAAGACTAAAGAGGAAGGTGGTAGGACATAGTATGGAGTAGTGGATGGAGAGCAGAGTGATTGAGAGACAAAAGGGGGAAGTGAGGTTGTGTATATTAAACTGTCAAAGTCCAAATACAACACTACAGAATGGGTTTTTGCAACAAGAAACACAATACAGATAAATATTAAAATACAGAATGAAATGGAAAGAAGAAAAAGGCAAATAGCGATAGATAGAAAGAAATCCATCATTTAAGGAGTAGGAGACTTATAACCGTTAATGATTTCATTGATATATGTCTGCAAATGGCAATGGAGGCTGGAAGATACTAAATACACCTGTAGTTACAGATGGTTATCAGTTGTGCTTAACCACTAAGCAATATCTTTGTTCTCTATTATGCATCTTGAGATGTTATGGAGATTTATCATATTCCAAAACTCACAAAATTACAAATCAGATATGTATACATAACCATGCATTGTTTGTGCCTGAATAAAATAGCTGAATGAAACAACATTACATAAGATATCTTAGGAAGTTCCTCATGAGTACAACTTTATTTAAAAAAAAATTCTTTGAATTTTGAATGGAATGAAGCAAATTTTAAAAGTCTCATCAGTAAGCTATAAGATAAAGAGAGGTCAGACTTGTCTGAGAGAATATAACATGAGCAATGCCCACTGTGTTTTCATGGTTTTACTCTATTAGGGCACCATCTGCAAGTGTGATGATGAGGATTTATTGGGTTTTGTTTGTTTGTGTATGAAAAAAAATATAGGATGGATTTCAAATAAAAAATGAGTCATCACACTTAATTTATAGCTTTCATTTTTTTAAACTTTCGTATATGTATATCCTGAATTTTAGTTCTTTTCACCTGTATTGCAATCTCACAAACTTCTTTTTCTCATTGAAACCCTTATTATTTACAACAAAGCCACCAAGCTATATCATTTTATGTGTTTTCTCTTTGATCTTATATGATAGAAATCAATTTTCTATTTTTAATTTTTCTAAAGGCATCTGTAGTTCCTTTCTATTCACAGATAAATGTAAGCTTTTAAAGACGGAAAATGAAGCAAGTCATTCTAAGTCACTGTAACTGGCCTAGTGGGTGGCTATGATTCTTTTACATTTGTAGATTTGACTAATTACCTGAAATACATTTGCTTTGCCCTCTGTCTCCTTCCACATGAGCTGTTGTTAGCATTGATGGATGATTACAAAGTAAATCTTATTAATTTCATCATAGTAACATTTTACCAACATATATTTCATTTAAATGAAAATTCAATATTCTTTATAGAAGACATCTGTATTTTGACACACTAAGTGAATTCTTTTTGTCATCTTGTGAAATAATAATTAAGTGTTGAAGATGCTTTTCTCTGTGCCACACAGAAACTGACTTACTAAAAAGTTCCCTTTAAACACCCCATTTTTCATTTCTTCATCTAGTGATCAAGGTGTATGATTTTGAATTATAGTAATTTGAAGACTATATTCACTGACTATTAAGACTGGGCTTAATAGAACCTGTAATAAGGCAGAACATCTAAGGACAAAAAAAGGGGCATATTCTCAGTACTTTCTAAGGTAGAGAGGAAGAAAAATGAGATAGTCTACTTAGGAAACTCAGTGAATTTAATATGCAGTCAGTTCAATGCATTGCATGAAAAAATCCAATTAGATATTTGTATATGAAATTTAGTTTAACCAGGTTAATAAGTAGAGATAAGATTGGCTGCTGAAAGGATAATTTCACTTTTTATTCAATAAAACTACTATATAATAATGATGAAAGATTTCTTATATATGTAAGACAAAGATGAGCTATAATGAAGTTATTCATTCTTCCTAGACCAGAAGATAAATGAAGTATAAGTAAGGGGTTCCAATTGGGAGTACTTTTTTTTATACTAACAATAAGGGCTTTGATAAAATTGCATGTACTTTCTGTATCTCCACATTTTTCAGTCATTAGAAATGTATTTATCAGGGTTGAAGGGAAAGAAAAGAAATTTCTGCTTATATTCTGTGAAAGTCACATTATCAGGAGACACCACGGTTTACCTCTGTCTGCAAAATTAAAGTATACACAATGAATGAAATAGGAAATAAAAAATTAACAATTATAATCAAATAATTGAAATTAGATCAGAAAGCTATGTACATATAAACAAAGCATCCAACAACAATTTGTGAAAGAAGAGGTCATAATTTTGAAGAAGAGTGTGGATGGGTATATGGAAAGGTGTGGAAAGAGGCAAGTGAAGGCAAAAATATTGTGATTTCATTATATCAATACTAAGAAATAATATATAAAATATAAGAAAGTATCTTTTAAAATGAAACTTATGTAAAGAGATTTAAAATTAATATTAAAATATAGTTAAAAATATGCCTGGCAATAAGATGAAGATTTGAATAAGTTCTGTTTACTTATCCTATGTTGCATAATTTTAGTTATGGCATACATACACAATTCAGCCATACTTATTACATACACAATTCGGCTATACTTAACCATGTTTCCAGTGCGTCTATTACAAATATAAAATCAACAACAATAGCAACAACAAATTGTAATATAAGTGCCATTTGGAATTCCAAATAAATCAGCTCAGTATAGTATTACAAAAAAAACAAACAAAAACAAAAACAAAAACAAAAAACCCACTAAATATTTAAAAAGGAATTTATTACTGATGGTAGTTTTAACCTTGTGTTTTTAAAGAAAATGTGAGAAATTTTGAGCTGGAATTACTTTTCCTAGTCTTGTGAAATTTTAAAAAAATTTAAATTAAAAAAATTCTTCATTACAGTCTGCAACTCCTCCCAGGGAAAATCAGACACTCATGACACCGATTTGTACCCCAGAGACAGCCTGTTTTCCAGGAAGTCTGTCATAACCATAACTGTGTTGGGACACAGGTGAAACCCCAACTCTAATATCTGCCCCAACTGGGGCCCCAATGGAGCCCAGCAGTCGTAGGACCTATCTTCTCTGACAGACACAAATCTTCCTTCAGGTCTGCAATTCCCCCCTGGGCAGATTGGGTGCTCCTGACCCTCCCACATCCCATAGCCTGTCTGTCTACCAAGAGTTTTGCTGTAGCACAGTCTTCCTGTCTCCCAGGAGGTCTGCTATGACCAGGGACACAGGAGGCCTGTCCTGACTGGGAACACAGGATGCCCCATTACCAGAGACAGCACTCCAGGATGCCTGATCTAACAGACAATAGATGCCAGAGTCCCATATGACAGAGCCCTACCTGACTACAAGGAATGACAGGCTCCAGTCAGAGACAGTCACACAAGTTAGCAACAGAGATAATACCAGCCAGATGGTAAGAAGTAAATACAAGAATATAAGCAACAGAAACCAATGTAACTTGACATTATCAGTACACGCCACAGCAAGGATATGCTAATGAACCTGAAAAGCATGATTCTGACCTAAAATCCTATCTCAGGAAGATGATAGAGGTCTTGAAGGAGGATATTTAATAACTCCCTTAAAGAGATACAGGAAAATACAGGCAAGCAGGTACATGTCCTTAAAGAGGAAACAAATAAATCCCTTAAAGAAATATAGATAAACTAATCAAACAGGTGAAGGAATTGAGCAAAACAATCCAAGACCTAAAAATGGAAATACAAACAATAAAAAAATCACAAATTGAGATAACCCTGCAGACAGAAATCCTACAAAAGATATCAGGAGTTGTAGATGTAAGCATCACCAATATATATATTTAATGCAAAAAACTTCTAACCCAAAACATCTAAAAATTTCAGGACACAATGATAATACCAAACTTTAGAAAAATAGGTATCGAAGAGTAGAAAGATTCCCAATTCAAAGGACTAAAAGAAAAAAAAAATCTAGGAGATCATAATGGAAAATTTCCCTAGACTAAAGAAAGGGATGGTCATAAAGGCACAAGAAACCTACAGAACACCAAAGATTAAAAAAGAAAATAAAATCCTCCCCTCATATAATAATCAAAACACTAAATGCACAGAACAAAGAAGGAATGGTGAAAACAATAAGGGGAAAAGGCCAAGTAACATATAAAGACAGATCTATCAGGATTACAACAGACTTCTCAATAGAGACTCTAAAACCCAGACATATGAGATATGTCATATAGACCCTAAGAGAAAATAAATCCCAGCCCAGACTACTATACCTACAAACTCTCATTCATCATAAATGGAGAAAGCAAGATATCCCATGATTAAATCAAATTTAAACAATATCTTTCTACTAATCCAGCCCTACAGGGGACAGTAGAAGGAAATCTCCAATACAAGGAGTGAAACTATACCCAAGGAAATAAAAAAAATTAATCATTTCAAAACAAACCCAAAGAAGAGAACCACACAAACATAATACCACCTGTAACAACAAACATAACAGAAATCCATAATCATTGATCTTTAATATCACTCAATATGAATAGACTCAATTTTTCAATAAAAAAGTTATAGGCTAAGAGACTAGATACATAAACAGTACCCAGCATTTTGCTGCATATAAGAAACACACATCAGTGACAATGACAGACAGTACCTCAGACTAAAAAGCTGAAAAAAATAATCCCAAGCAAATGGTCCCAAGAATCAAGTTGAAGTAGCCATTCTAATATCTAATAAAAGAGACATTCAACCAAATTTTATCAAAACAGATGAGGAAGGACACTGCTTACTTATCAAGAGAAATATCCACCAAGATGGATTTTCAATTCTGAATATCTATGCCCAGAATGCAAGGGCCTGCACATTTGTAAAAGATACTTTACTAAAGCTCAAAATACACAATGAACATCACACACTAATAGTGGAAGACTTCAACACCACATTCTCACCAATCGACAGGTCATTCAAGAAGAAACTAAACAGAGACACAGAAAAATTAACAGAAGTTATGAACAATTAACATATATCTAAAGAACATTTCACCCTAAGACAAAAGAATCTACCTTCTCATGCCTCACAGTACTGTCTCCAAAACTGACTATATAATCAGACACAAACACAAGCCTCAACAGATAAAAGAAGATTGAAATAATCCCATGCATTTTATCACATCACCACACACTAAGGCTGTTCTTCAATAACAACAAAAATAACACATACTCATCAGAACTTAACAACTCTCTGCTCAATGATAACTTAGGGAAGAAATACAAACAGAAATTAAAGAGTTATGGAATATAAGGAAAGCAGTGCTAAGAGGAAATTTCATAGCACTAAGTGCCTTCATAAACAAAATGGAAAGGATCTACACTAGCAGTGTAACAGCACATCTAAAAATTCTAGAACAAAGAGAAGTAAAAAGACCCATGAGGAGAAACCAGGAAATAATCACTCAGGGCTGAAATCAACCGATTAGAAACAACAAAATGATACAAAGAATCAACAAAACTAAGAGCTGGTTCTTTGAGAAAATCAACAAGAAAGATAAAACCTGAGCCAAAGTAACTAAAGAGCAGAAAAACAGTATCCAAATTAACAAAATCATAAATGAAAAGGCAAACATAACAACTGAAACTGAGGAAATTAAAAAAATCATAAGATCCTACTACAAAAGGCTATACTCAATAAAACTGGAAGATCTATATGAAATGGATGGTTTTCTAAAGAGAAGGCGGGTATCAAAATTAAGTCAGGACCAAATAAACTTTCTAAACTGTCCCATATTCCCTAAGAAAATAAAAGCAGTCATTAAAAGTTTCCCAACCCCACCCCCTAAAAAACAGGACAAGATTACTTTATTGCAAAATTCAATCAGTTCTTCAAAGAAAATCTAATACTCCTCAAACTATTCCACCATATAGAAACAGAAAGAACAGTACCTAACTTGTTCTATGAAGTCACAGTTACTCTGATACCTAAAGCACACAAAGACCCAACAAAGAGAGAGGACTTCATACCAGTTTCACTTATAAATGTCGATGCAAAAATACTCAATAAAATTCTCATAAACTGAATCCAAGGTAACATCAACATGATCATTCACCAAGATCAAGTATGCTTCATCCCAGGAATGCAAGGATTGTTCACTCATGGAAGAAATCAATTGAATAATCCACTATATAAACAAACTAAAAAAAAAATCACATGATCATCTCATTAGATGCTGAAAAAGACTTTGACAATATACAACACCTCTTCATTTTAAAAGTCTTGGAAAGATCAGGAATTCAAGGCATATACCTAATCATAATAAAAGCAATGTCCACAAATCAACAGCCAGCATCAAATTAAATGGAGAGAAACTTGAAGCAATCTCACTAATATCAGGGACAAGGTTGCCCACACTCTCACTGTTTATTCAATATAGTACTCAAAGTTCTAGTTAGAACAGTTAAACAACAAAAAAGGTCAAAGGGATACAAATTGGAAAGGAAGAATTCAAGATATCACTACTTGAGGGTGATATGATAGTATACATATGCAACCCAAAAATTCTAGCAGAGAAGTTCTATAGCTAATAAACAACTTCAAGAAAGTGCCTGGATATAAAATTAACTCAAACAAATCAGTAGCCTTCCTCTATACAAACGATAGATGGTCTGGAAAAGAAATTAGTGAAACAAAGCCCTACACAATAAGTCACAATTAATATATAATATTTTGGTTGTAATTCTAACCAATCTTTATTACAAGAACTACAAGTGCCTGAGGAAAGAAATTGAAATAAGACCTCAGAAGATGGAAAAATCTCCAATGCTCATGGTTCTGTAGAATTTTCAAGTAAAAATGGACATCTTACCAAAAGCAATCTACAGACTCAATGCAATACCCCTCAAATTTAAAACTCAATTATCCACAGAGATAAAAAGAGCAATTCTCAACTTCATATGGAATAACAAAATCCCAGGAGAGCAAAAACAATTCTCAACAATAGAAAAGCTTCTGGTGGAATCACCATCACTGATCTCAAGCTGTACTAAACAGCAACAGTGATAGAATAACAGCATACTATTGTTACAGAGACAGACAGAGTGATCAGTGAAACAGAACTGAAGACCCAGAAGGAAATACATTCCTATAGTCACCTGATCTTTGCAGAGAAGCCAATACCATACAGTGGATAAAAGAAAGCATCTTCAACAAATGATACTGGTCTAACTTGCCATCTTCATGTAGAAGAATGCAGATTGATCCATATTATCTCCTTGTAACAAAGTTAAAGTCCAATTGCATAAAGGACCTCCACTTAAAACCAGATTCCCTGAATCTAATAGAAGACAAAGTGGGAAATACCCTCAAACACAGGAGGAATTTTCCTGAAAAGAACACCAATGGCTCAGTCTCTAAGAACAACAGTTGACAAATTGGACCTCATAAAATTGAAAAGTTTCTATAAAGCAAAGGACACTATCAATAGGACAAAATATTAACCTACAAATTGGGAAAAGATCTTTACTAACTCTACATCTGATATAAGGCTAATATCCAAAATATACAAAGAACTCAAGAACTTAGACTTCAGAAAAACCAAATAACCCACTTAAAAAAAAACGGGGTTCAGAGATAAGCAGAATACCTAAATGAGAAAGCTTTTAATTTTTTTTTGGATATTCTTTATTTCCATTTCAAATACTACCTCCTTTCCCGATTTCTCCCTCCAGGAAACCCCATATCCCATCTCCCTCCCCCTGCTTTTATGAGGGCATTCCTTTACCCACCCACCCATTCCTACCTCTTTGTCCTCTATTCTCCTAAACTGGGGCATCTATCGAGCTTTCAGAGGACCAAGGACCTCTCCTTCCATTGATGCCTGATAAGGCAATACTCTGCTACATGTGCAGCTGGAGCCATGTGATCTCCTTGGTTGATGGCTTAGTCAATAGGACAAAATGGCAACCAACAGATTGCAAAAAGATCTTTTTGAATCCCATATCCAAAAGAGGGCTAATATCTAATATATACAAAGAACTGAAGCAGATAGACTCCAGAAAATCAAATAACCCTATTAAAAAATGGGGTACAGAGCTAAACAATGAATTCTCTGGCTGAGAAACACCTAAAGAAATGTTACACATCCTTAGTCATCAGTGAAATGCAAATCAAAATGATCCTGAAATCCTCACACTAATCAGAAAGACTAATAACAAAAACTCAGGTGATAGCAAATGCTGGCAGGGATATGGAGAAAGAACAACACTCCTTCTTTACTGATGAGATTGAAAACTGGTGCATCTACTCTGGAAATAAATCCTGGGCATATATACAAAAGGTGCTCTACCATGTCACAAGGATATGTGCTCCTCTATGTTTATAGCATCCTTTTTTATAATGACAAGAACTTGGAAACAACCCAGGTTTCTCTCAACCAAAGAATAGATACAATAAATAGATATACAATGGAATATTATTCAGCTATTAAAATTGAAGACAACATGAATTTTGCAGGCAAATGGATGGAACTAGAAAATATCCTGAGTGAGGTAACTCAGACACAAAATGACATACATGGTATGCAGTCTCTGATAAGTGGATATTAGCCATGAAGTTCAGGATACCCATATACCATAGACACTTAACAAGAAGGAAAGCCCAAGTGTGAATACTTCAATCCCACTTAGAATAGTGAACAAAATAATCATAGGAGGCAGAGGGAGGGAGGTTCCTGGGTAGAAGAGGGGAGGGGAGAAACAATGAGGAAGCAGTTTCACGTATTGGGGTACTTAAGAGAGAATCCCAGTGGGCCAGTAGAATGAATAGAAACATATAGTGTGGTTTTGGGAATGGGGGAGTGGGTAGTACTTCTAAAATGTCCCAGATACCAGTAACGTGGGAGGCTTCCAAGACCCAATGGAGATGATATTTGCAGAAATGCTCTACAGTGTGGAACTGAAGAAATACACTTCAGTATAGGAACTGAAGAAACCACTCACAGGAGATAGACATGGCCCCCAGTTGAAGGATGGGGACATCCATTAATCTCAAAAATTTCAATCCAGAATTGTTCCTGTCTAAAGAAAATGTGGGAACATAAAATGGAGCAGAAACTGAGGGAATCACCATCCAGAGACTGCCCCACCTTGGGATCCAATCCCATCCACAGACACTTAGCTCCAACACTATTGCTGATGCCAAAATGTGCTTTCAGACAGAAGCTTGCCATGGTTGTCCTCTGAGAGGTTCTGCTGACAGAGACAGATGTAGATAGTTACAGCTAACCATTAGACAGATCCCAAGGAACTCAACTGGAAGAGTTGTGGGAAGGATTGAAGGAGCTGATGGGGATTGCAACCCAATAGGAAGAACAACAGTGTGGCAGTAATTTGTTAATCTGCTCTAAACTCCCTGGCAGGTGTGTTACCTACCAGATGTTTTGGATTCAGGAATGAAAGATACACATGCATCCTTATTTTTAAGATGCCCTAAGTAGCTCAAGAGCTGGGCCACTTCCAAACCTTCTCTTGTCTAACACACTTCCCCCTGTCATATTCCTGAATTATTTCTTACTAGAATCTATATTTCATCTTTGCTATCACAGACCCAGTTGAGAGAGTGGCCCTTGGGGCCACTCCTGCCTGATTCTTTCACAGCTTGTTCTCTGTTTTCTGCAGATCTCATGCTTGCATACATACTATTCCTATTCTGGCAGGGCAATTCTAAAACTCTTCCTCTCTGTGATCCCTTGAACAAACAAAATAACTCCATTAATTTTATTAGGAACATTTTTAAACCCAGTGTCTTCCAACAGCTCAAGTGAAAAGTACAGTGCAATATTGCCATCAAAACCTGAACAACCAGAAACCTGCAAATGTGTTAACATGAAAAACAGCTGTCTCAAAAGGCCTGAATCCTAGCAAAAGAGCTACAAACTGTTAAGGAATGTTGAAAGCAGAAGAAAGTATGCTATGGACCACTCTTGGCATGGAGAGGGGTGCTGAGAGAAGGGATGTCTGTGAGCAGTGAAAATACTACTTGAAGTCAAATCATTCAGACTGATGAGTTGCATTCTACTTAATATAGCTTTTCCAGTCTGGTTATTTCTATGTCCTGATTTCTATCTAAAGATTTCTCTGTCTATATTATGCTTGCTAGACATTCTAAGAGATCTCTCTGTCCATCTTCTGCTTGCTTGTTTCTTCATGTGTGTGTGTGAGTGTGTGTGTGTGTGTGTGTGAGAGAGAGAGAGAGAGAGAGAGAGAGAGAGAGAGAGAGAGAGAGACAGAGACAGAGACAGAGACAGATACATAGAGAGACAGAGACAGAGACAGATACATAGAGAGACAGAGACAGAGATAGAGAGACAGAGAGATCACCAAACAATTCTCTCTTTTTTCCTAAAAAGGTATCTGGATATCTCATCTCCTGAACACAGTTCCAGTCTTATATTTTCAGTATCAATCCAGTTATTTACTGCAGGTTATACTTTTGATTATCTTATGATTTAGAATCTCATGACTCCAGTACTTTGATTCTTAGGAGGCAGTAAGCATAATCTTTCAAATATTTTTAAACAATTCAGAGATGTGTCTGTCTTTGTTAAACACAGGATAAATAAGTAGGGTGAGACCCTGCCCAGAAATTATCATGCTCTGTCGTAGACTGATCCTGAATTCAGGAATCTATTTGCCTTTCTAAGCATAAAGAAAAAAATTAGCTGGGTACGATCTCTTGAGATCACCACTCTGTAAAATTGCTTTATCCCTGTCCCAGTAATTTTCTAACAAGTTGGCTCACAGTACAGCTAGTTTTCTTCCTGTAGATTCATGAAGCACCTCACAATTCATATTGCTTCCTTACATTTTACATAATGGAAAAATAATGTATTTTCCCATAGCCTTAAAAAGTACCAGTGTTTACCATTTTGCCGAGAAATAGCCACATCCTCAATTTCTGGTCTCCTGCTCTTTCTCATTATCATGGAGGTATTAGTGTTAACAGGGAGAATATTCCTCAGAAGAGAAGATTCCTCCACTGTTAGGAGTCCAGAAAATAAGTACCTTATTATATAAACAAGTCTTACGCCCACAGCAGCCATCAACACTACTGGAGGCTCACACTGGAGCCCTGTGTCACTCTGTCCTCATGAAGTTGATTACATAATGCCAAATAGCATTAAAGTTATATACATGCAATTAATATTAAAAGAAAACAGATTATATGCATAAACACATATATACACATTTTTTTTAAAAAAAGTCTATGTGCTCATGGATTGGTAAAATTAATATAGTAAAAATGACCATCTTACAGAAAGCAATCTTCAGATTCAATGCAATTCCCATCAAAATTATAACTTAATTCTTCAGAGAGTTAGAAGGAGCAATTTGCAAATTCATTTGGAATAACAACCACAAAAAATAAAACAAGTAGCTAAAACTATTTTCAACAACAAAAGTAGTTCTGGTGGAATCACCATCCCTGACCTCAAGCTATATAGCAGAGCAATAGTGATAAAAACTGCATGGTATTAGTACAGACACAGGCAGGTAGAGCAATGGAATACAATTGAAAACACAGAAATGAACACACAAACTGATGGTCACTTAATCTTTGACAAAGGAGCTAAAACCATCCAGTATAAAATAAGACATCATTTTCAACAAATGGTTCAACTGGCAATGTTTAGGGTATAGAAGGATGCACATTGATCCATTCTTATCTCCTTGTACAAAATTCAAGTCCAAGTGGATCAAGGATTGCCACATAAAATGAGATACACTGAAACTAATAGAAGAGAAAGTGGGGAAGAGTCTCAAATACATGAGCAAAGGGGAAATTTTCCCCAACAGAACCAAAAAGGCTTATGCTCTAAGATCAACAATAGAAATTTGGGAACTTATTGTCAATAGGACAAAACAGCAACCAACAGATTGATTAAATATCTTTACCAATCCTATATCTGATAGAAGGCTAATATCCAACATATACAAAGACATGAAGAAGATAGTCTCCAGAGAATCGAATAGCAATATTAAAAAATGTGATACAGGGCTAAACAAAAAATTCTCAACTGAGGAAACTTGAATGGCAGAGAAGCACCTAAAGAAATGTTTAACATCCTTAGTCATCAGGAAAATGCAAATCAAAACACCTCATGTCAGACAGAATGGCTAAAATCAAAAACTCATCTGATAGTAGATGCTGGTGAGAATGTGCAGAAAGAGGAACACTCCTCCATTGTTGGTGGGGTTGCAAGCTGGTATAGCTACTCTGGAAATCAGTTTGGTGGTTCCTCAGAATATTGGACATAGTACTACCTGAGGGCACAGCTATACCACTCCTGGGCATATACCCAGAAGATGCTCCAACGTACAACAAGGACACATGCTCCACTATGTTCATAGCAGCCTTACTTATAATAGCCAGAAGCTGAATAGAACCCAGATGTCCTTCAAGAGAGGAATGGATATACAAAATGTGGCACATTCCCACAATGGAGTACTACTGAGCTAATAAAAACAATAACTATGAAATTCTTATGCAAATGGATAGAACTAGAAAATATCATCCTGAGTGATATAAACCAGTCACAGAAGAATACACATGGTAAGCACTCACTGATAAGTGCATATTAGCCTGAAAGCTCAGAATATCCAATATACAATTCACAGACCACATGAAGCTCCAGAAGAAGGAAGACAAAAGTGTGTGTGCTTTGGTCCCTCTAAAAAGGGGGAAAAATCTCACAGGAGGAAACACACAGAGACAAAGTGTGGACAGAGACGAAAAGAAAAGCCATCCAGAAAGTGCCTGACCTGTGGTTTCAGCTTGTATACAGTCACCAAACCCAGATACTATTGTGGATGACCAGATGTGCTTGATGACAGAAGTCTGATATAGCTGACTCCTAAGAGGCTCTGCCAGAAGAAGAACAACAATAACAACTAGAATTCGTGGAGCCCACAAACACTAAACCACAACCAAAGAGTACACATGGAGGGACCCATGGCTCCAACTGCATATGTAGCAGAGAATGGCATTATTGGGTATCAATGGGAGGAGAGGCCCTTGGTTCTTTAAAGGCTCAATGGCGCAGTGTAGGGAAATGCCAGGTCAGGAGGGGGAGTGGGGGGAGTGGGTAGGGAATACTCTCATAGAAACAGGGGGAGGGGAGTGGGATAGGGTGTTTCCTGAAGGGGGGAAACTGGGAAAGTGGATAACAATTGAAATGTAAATAAAGAAAATATCCAATAAAAAAATGAAAAAAATAAAAGAAGCAGACAGACAGACAGACAGAAAAAAGAAAGAAAGAAAGAAAGAAAGAAAGAAAGAAAGAAAGAAAGAAAGAAAGAAAGAAAGAAAGAAAGAAAGAAAGAAAGAAAGAAAGATGAGAATATGAATGAGTTGGAGGGAGGAAAGAAAGAAGGAGAAATTATGTACTTACATTTAAATTTCAAAAGTCCTTTCCAAAGACATTCAATTTGAATAATCTGGCTGGGAAATTCACAGTGAATAATGTCATGAAAAGTAATTTTGAGGTTAACATAGATGAGTTTAGTTTGAGTTTAGTGTATCATGCTATAGTAATAGAACCTATCAGATGACATTAAAAACAGGATGGTTTTCAAAATTATCCAAGTTTAGTGTTCCCTCATTATGTGAACACTGGCATCTTATTTTACAAAAATGTTTTGCTTCTGGTATTTTAATCTTATTTATATTGCTAAGGGTTATATCTTATCATTGTTTTATTAAACTTACATTTTAAGAATATTAATTTTATAAAGGATGATAAGAAAAAAATACATATTGTAATATTTGGTGAATGTTAGTTCTCCATTGAGAACTAAGGTAACAGTTGTTCCTCTCTCCTTAACCCTGCTTGGATTTTGTGCATATTAAAGATAGAAAGATGGGACATATTTTTGCTTTCCTTTCTTCTGGCACATCCTTGAAAAGTCTCTGCCCCAAAAGTTTGAAAATACTTTAAATAATAGTAATCTCAATCATATTGGTTTGTTAGTACATTCATCTGGATTAGTCCAAAAATCATTCCAAAGGAAAATAGTCCCAAATGAAGAATACTGAACATTTCCATAGGCAAAGACTTTAATGAACATATTTCTTTGAACATATTTAGATTCAAAAATACAACTAGTCTATGATTAGCATATTTTTAATTTTTAATTATGCTGGGGATATAACTCAGATTGAAATGTGGGAACTCAACGACTAAAAAATATAATTTTCTACAATACTGAGAAGCAGATAAAATTCTACCAAAATAAGCAACGAGAATTTGGGTACATACAATCCATGTAAATATCAGAGGGGTGTAAAATCTGCCTTTACCTCCAGACTTATACTTGTAAGATGAGCAATCTCTGCAGCAATCTGTGTAGTGAGGTGAGCCTCATGCATGAGCTCTGGGTTTGATTGAGAGACAATGGATCAGAGTATAGGATGGAAGAGCAATGGAGAAATGTTTCTAATATCAGTTTCAACTTCATTCCTACTGACACATTCTCATAGGCCTGCATAAATCTCCCCACATATATGCTCTGTAGACATGCATATACACACATTGAACACAAACCTATTTTTATGTTTTCATGTTGTAGAAAAGTAAAAGAAAACTTGATCTACAGAAAATTATGCATATTCATACAGGCAAGCATACTGATATGTTTGAATACCTACTGTATCTCAACAACTCTCATTTTTCCTTCTGTCCCTTGTCTTTGCTTCCTTCCTTTCTGTTCTCCTTGCATGTCTTCCTTTCTTTGCCCCTGTCCTTCCTTCCCAACTGTCTTCCTATATTTCATCACCCTCCTTAATTTTTTTCCTTCATTTCTCCTCCATTTTCTTTTCTGTTCTTCCAACTCTGGTTTGTCAAAGGTTTTAACACTGAACACTGGACTAATTGGTATTATCTACAGTCATTAGTAAAATGAGTAAAAATCAGTTCATGAACTGGAGAAGTTCCTCAGATAGAGTATAACCCTATAAATATTATAATACCTGAGATATTTCAAATTTGCCCACTTATTGTTTGGTGTTACTTTCTCATTGTCTTTTAAATGGAACATGGATTTGCTCATATATTTGTAGAACAATACCCATTCCAATAAATGTGGGAAGTTAATAATATAGGAAGCACAGATTTGGGTAGTTATAACTTGACTTTGATAATCCATCATTGAATATTGAAATTTTTTGCTAGAGGAATTGTTCCTAAAGAGGACCTCAGTTCAGTTCCCAGCACCCATACAAGATAGCTAATAATCTCTTGAACCACAGCTTTCTGAATTTGTACACATGCATACGTACATACATAAAAATAAAAAAGTACTTTTAACAGACACATTTGGCTATTTTTACAGCTTATGTGCATTTTATTTGCATATCCTAGCAATAGTATTTTAATAAAAATAAAAGAAAAAAAAAGAAATACGCTGAAATGTATCTATACCATATGCCTAAGCATCAACTATGTTCTAGTTACAAATAATAATAACGGATTTTGGAATGAATCTTTGATAGCAAATATTACAGTAAGTTTTTGATTATAATAAAATATATTTAGCATTCATAAGGATAAAAATCATTATAAAAATTCCCTAATTTGTGATGTGAAGCATCAGAAGAATTGTATGAGCTTCAGACTGAAGGAAGCCTGTCTATAAATGATGGAGTCTGTACTTTCATCAGTTGCTGTGCCATTACTGTACACCATGGACTTTTCTAAATAATAAAATGTACTTTTCTCTATCTTCACCATTTGACAATATGTTCATCTTAAAGATGTATTAATCAGTCTACAATGTTAAGAAGAACCAAATGCAAAGTATTTCCCGAGACATGCTTTAATATTATTTCTATAAAATTTATTGAGAATTTTTGTAGTTTTGTTTGACATTTAAAAGATGTGTTAGACTAACCATTTGGTATTGGATCACCTCACAGCATCCTTTCACAACTGTATTTTCCCAAGATCTCTTTGATATCTCCACAGTGACACTGAATTTGTCAGGCTATTTGCTTCTATTCTTTGTTTCAGGAGACACCTTACATGGAGTGGCTACAAAAGGTTTTATGTGGCTGGGTTGTCTTCATTCATTCTTATAACAGTGAGACAAACTGTCTATGCTAAAGTAGAAACTAAAGTATAGTATATACCTTACAAGTACAGCTGAAATTTTCTAGACACCACCCATAAGTTCAGCTGAAGGAGGTATATATGCTAAGTGATTAGAAGGCATACTAGTGAGGTCACCAAGGAATGTTAAAGTCCTAGCTTGACCTGGTAGAAGGAGGAGCCAATTTTGGTACTGACTATTTTTTTTTTTATATTTTAATCTAGATATTTTAACTTTTAAAGAATATTTTTAAAAAATTACAGAAATTTTTTTGTAAAATTGATTTGTGCAAAACTGCTTTTAAATGCTATAACCAAACTCCATCTACTTTAATTGAGTTTCTTAAAAATTAAAATTAAAATCCCTTACTAAGCATTTTTAAAGGTTTGCATTTAATATGGAGGTTTCCATGTAAAATGAATCTGCAATGTGAACACAATGATGTCAGCCTCTGCTTACTCATTGGTATATGTCTTGAGTTATGGGGAGAACTAAGCACCTTTGGGAACTTTGTCAGTGGCAATACCTATTAATAATTGGTGACAAATTAGCAGCTACCCAGAAGCTAGTTTTCTACTGACAATTGGTAAAAAACAAGTATATGGTAGCTTTGCATTATCTTAATTTTCTTTTTTTATTATATATTTTCTTTATTTACATTTCAAAAGTTATCCCCTTTTTCTGGTTTCCCTTCGAAAACCTCCTATACCATCTCCCCTCCCCCGTTTACTAACACACCCACTCTCACTTCCCTATCCTGGCATTCCACTACACTAGGGAAACAAGCCTTCACAGGTGCAAGGGCCTTGCTTCTCACTGATGTCTGACAAGGCCATCCTCTGCTACACATATGGTTGGAGGAATGGGTCACTCCATATGTACTCTTTGGTTGGTGATTAAGTCCCTGGGAGCACTGGGAGTACTGCTTGATTCATATTGTTGTTCCTCCCATGGGGCTGCAAGTGTATTCAGCTACTTGAGTCCTTTCTCTAGCTCCTCCATTGGGAACCCTGTGATCAGTTCAATGGTTGGCTGAGAGCATCCTCCTCTGTATTTGTCACGCACAGGCAAGCACTTTCAGGAGACAGTTATATCAGGCTCCAATCAATGAGCACTTTTTGGCATTCATAATAGTGTCAGGGTTTGGTAACTGTGTATGGTAAAGATTTTCAGGTAGGGCAATCTCTGGATGGCCTTTCCTTCAGTCTCTGCTAGACACTTTGTCCCTGTATTTCTTCCCATGAGTACTTTGTTTCCCCTTCTCAAAAGGACCAAAGTATCCATACTTTGGTCATCCTTCTTCATGAGCTTTATGTGGTCTGTGAATGTATCTTGGGTATTCCGAGCTTCTGGGCTAATATCCACTTATTAGTGAGTGCATACCATGTATGTTCTTTTGTGATTGGGTTACCTCACTCAGGATGATATTTTCAAGTTCTGATCATTTGCCTAAGAATATCATGAAGTCATTGTTTTTAATAGCTTGTTAGTACTCCATTGTGTAAATATACCACATTTTCTGTATCCATTCCTCTGTTGAAGGACATCTGGGTTCTTTCCAGCTTCTGACTATTATAAATAAGGCTGCTGTGAACATAGTAGATCAGGTGTCCTTATTACACGCTGAAGCATCTCCAGGGTATATGCCCAGTAAGAGTATAGCTGGGTCCTCTGGTAGTATTATGTCCAATTTTCTGAGGAACTGCCAAAATGATTTCCAGAGTGGTTGTACCAGCTTCCGACCCAACCAGCAGTGGAGGAGTGTTCCTTGTTCTCCACAACCTCTCCAACATCTGCTGTAACCTAAGCTGTTGTTCTTAGCCATGCTGACTGGTGTGAGGTGAATTTCAAGGTTGTTTTGATTTCCCTTATGACTAAGGATGTTGAACATTTCTTTAGTTGCTTCTCAACCATTTGGTATTCTTCAGTTGAGAATTCTTTGTTTAGCATTGTGCCCCATTTTTAATAGGGTTATTTGGTTCTCTGGAGTCTAGCTTCTTGAGTTCTTTGTATATATTGGATATTAACTCTCTATAGGGTAGATATAGGGATGTAGTTTTGTTAAAGTTCTTTTCCCAATCTGTTGGTTGCCTTTCTGTCCTATTGACAAGTTATTAAATAGAATGTTGTTCTACTTCCATGTGTATGTGGGATTTCTATTGGTTTTGTTATCATTGAAGATCAGCCTTATTCCATGTTGATCTGATAGATGCGTAGGACTATTTCAGTCTTCTTATATCTGTTGAGGTACTGATAATATAGTCAATTTTGGAGACGATACCATGAGGTGCTGAGAAGAAGGTATATTCTTTTGTATTAGAATAAAATGTCCTATAGATATCTGTTAAGTCCTTTTGGTTTGTAACTTCTCTTAGTTTTACTGTTTCTCTAACTTCTGTTTTCATAATCTGTCCATTGATAAGAGTGAGGTGTTGAAGTACCCCACTATTACTCTGTGAGGTACAGTGTGGACTTTTAGTTTTACTAAAGTTTCTTTTATGAATGTGTGTGCCCTTGCATTTGGAGCATAGATGTAGATTTGAGTTCTTCTTTGTAGCTTTTTTCCTTTGATGAGTCTTTCCTTATCTTTTTTGATAAATTTTTGTTTTAAGTCGATTTTATTCAATATTAGAATTGCTACTCCAGTTTGTTTCTTGGGACCCAATTAGGTTACCAGTCTTTTAGTCTATGTCTTTTTATTGGAGATTTGAGTCCATTGATATTAGGACATATTAAAGAGAAGTGTTTGTTTCTTCCTGTTATTTTTGTTCTTAGAAGTGGCCTTATAATTATGTGGCTATCTTCTTCTTGGTTTATTAATACAAGACTATTTTCTTGCTTTTTCTAGGGTGTAGTTTCCTTTCTTGTGTTGGACTTTTCCATTTATTTTCCTTTGAAAGGCTAGATTTGTGAAAAGATATTGTGTAAACTTGTTTTTGTCATGGATTATCTTTGTTTCTCCATCTATGGTCGTTGAGAGTTTTTCAGGTTATAGTAGCCTGGGCAGGCATTTTTGTTCTCTTTTGGGTCTGTACGACATCTGCCCAGGACCTTCTGGCTTTTACAGTCTCTGGCAAGAAATCTGGTGTAATTCTGATAGGTCTACATTTATATTTTACTTGAACTTTTCCCCTTACTGATTTTAGTATTCTTTCTTTGTTTCATGCATTTGATGTTTTGATTATTATGTGACAGGAGGAATTTCTTTTCTGGTCCAATCTATTTGGAGTTCTGTAGGCTTATTGTATGTTCATGGGTATCTCTTTCTTTAGGTCAGGGAAGATCTTTTCTATATTTTTGTTGATGATATTTACTGGCCCTTTAAGTTGAGAGTCTTTGCTCTCTTCTATATCTACTATCCTTAGGTTTGATCTTCTCATTGAGTCCTGGATTTTCTGGATGTTTTCTGTCAGGAGCATTTTGTATTTTGCATTTTCTTTGGCTCTTGTGTCAATGTTTTCTATGGTATCTTCTCCACCTGAGATTCTCTCTTCTATCTCTTGCATTCTGTTGATGCTTACATCTCTCACTCTTGATCTCTTTCCTAGGTTTTCTATCTCCAAAGTTGTCATCCTTTATGATTTCCTTATTGTTTCACTTTCCACTTTTAGATCCTGGATGGTTTTGTTCAATTCCTTCACCTGTTTGGTTGTGTTTTTCTGTAATTCTTTAAAGGATTTTTGTGTTTCCTCTTTAAGGGACTACCTGTTTACCTGTGTTCTCTTGTATTTCTGTAAGGGAATTATATATGTCCTTTTTGACGTCCTCTATAAGCATGATGAGATGTGATTTTAAATCCAAAACTTTCTTTTCCAATGTGTTGGCGTACCCAGGACTTGTTGTGGTAGGAGAACTGGGTTCTGATAAAGTCAAGTATCCTTTGTTTCTTTTGGTAGTTTTCTTGTGTTTGCCTTTCACCTTCTGGTTATTTCTGGTGTTAGTTAGCCTTGCTGTCTCTCACTTTGTCTCTCCTATGTGCCTGAAAGCCTGTGTTCCTCTAGGGAACTCAGCTCTCTCCTGGATGGACCTATACAGAGGGCTGTGGAGCAGCCCCAGCTCCAGGATGCAGAATGTAGATAGTGAACAGAAGGATCCTGTCCCAGCATCAATCAAATATACACATGGTTCCTGCCAAAAGTGTGGCAGAGAAATGCTTTGTCAGGCATTAGTGAGAGTAGAGGTTCTTGGTTCTGTGAAGGCTCAAAAGATGCCCCAGAATAGGGAAATCGAGGTGGGATAAGTGAGAATGGGTCGGGTGGAGGGGCATATACTTGGAGGCAGGGGGTAGGAGGAGGGGTTGGGGGTTTTCAGGTAGGGAGGAAACCAGGAAAGGTTTTAGCATTTGAAATGTAAATGAATAATATAATCAATAATTTTTTTATTTAAAAAAAAAGAAAAGAAACCAAGTATCTCAGGAATATTTATTTATGTGGAAAAAAAAAGAAAAGTATAATGCCCCACCCATAGATAGAGTGTTATGTGTAATCAGTAGCTGGTGAGAGAATCAGCAATAATAAATCTCCCAGGAGTACAAAAATGATCTTCAGGCCTGAAGAAGTTAAGCAGAAATTACTGGAATGTATACTCTGGAAAGAAACAATTATGAAGCTAAATTATAGTTTTGACTTCATAACAAATAAATAGATCTTCCTGTCAAAAGAAGACATCAATATAAATTAGTAGTTTTTGGTAAGAAAGTGACAAAAATAGCAGATTCTGGAGTGGATGTGGAGAAGAGAAATACTCCACCATTGCTGGTGGGATTGCAAGCTGGTAAAACCACTCTGGAAATCAGTTGGGTAGTTCCTCAGAAAATTAGACATAGTACTACCTGAGGACCCAGCTAACTCCTGGGCATATACCCAGAAGATGCTCCAAAAGGAAATAAGGACACATGCTCCATTATGTTCATAGCAGCCTTATTTATAATAGCCAGAAGCTGGAAAGGACCCGGATGTCCTTCAACAGAGGAATGGATACAGAATTTGTGGTATATCTATACAATGGAGTACTATTCAACTATTAAAAACAAATGAATTCACGAAATTCTTAGGTAAATGGATGAAAGTTGAAAATGTCATTCTGAGTGAGGTAGCCCAATCACAAAAGAACACACAAGGTATGCACTCAATGATAAGTGGATATTAACCAAAAATCTCAAAATAAACAAGTTACAATTCACAGCCCACAGGAAGCTCAAGAAGAAGGAAGACTGAAGTGAGGGGCACTTTGGTTCTTCAGAGCAAGGGAACAAAATAATCACAGGAACAATTATGGAGACAACGTGTGGGACTCAAGGAAAGGCCACCCAGAGACTGCCCTACCTGGGGATTCATCCAATAAACAGCCACCAAACCCAGACACTATTATGGAGTACAAGAAGTGCATACTGAAAGGAACCTGTTATGATTGTCTCCGGAGGGGCCCTGCCAGAGCCTTACAAATAAAGAGGAAGATACTAGCAGCAAAACATTGGACTGAGTGTGGGGTCACCAATGGAGGAGTTGGAGGGTGAACTGTAGGAGTCAAAGGAGTTTGCAGCCCCATGGGAAGAATGATGATGTTGACCACCCAGATGCCCCAGGACTCCCAGGGACTAAACTATAAACCAAGGGGTACACATGGTTCCAGCCAAAAATGTGGCAAAGGAATGCCTTGTTGGGCATTAGGGTTAGGAGACGACCTTGGTCCTGTGAAGGCTCAATAGATGCCCCAGCATAGGGAAATGGGGGTGGGTAGGTGTGAGTGGGTCAGGAGGAGGGGCATATTTTTGGAGGCAGGGAGTGGGAGGAGGTGTTGGGGGTTTTCAGGGAGAGAGGATACCAAAAAAGGTTTTAGCATTTGAAATGTAAATGAAGAATATATTCAATAAATAAAATTATTTTTTTTAAAAAGAAACCAAGTATCTCAGGAGCATTGAATTGTTTGCAACTAATGATTATATGATCTTGGTTGTCTTGGTCATGATGTCTTATCAGAATAGAAAAATAAGAAGGCATGCATTGACCCACTCAATATGCATTTTTAAAATGCCCCAATAACAAAGAATAGAAGATGGTAACACATTGAATACACGGTATAAAATTTGTACTGTTCTTCTGTTATATAATGCATTTCGCTAGTATAAGCATGGGCATCCGTTTCTCCTTATAAAAATCTACATAATCTGGTCTATATTTACTGCATGTAATTGAACTCTTGAATTTGTCCCTCTTTATTACATGACCTGAAACTCACTGACCCTCATTGGGATCCTCACATATGTGCAGCTCGTTTAAAATAGCTTCATGTCTTTCCATAGGGTGTTCCATTTGCAAAGCCATGGACTTTTCTTCCTCACTGTGATTATTTTTTTTTTTTAGTAAAACAAAAATTTTATAAGTAGAAAAAAATAAAAGTATATTTGTAGATAGGGTCCTAATATGTAGCCATAGCAAACTATATTTTGCTCTAGATATTAAGGGAGCATTGGGATACAAATGTAGGCATGCACTTCACACTGCATTCCAAATATGTTTTGTGTCTATTCTTGACTTACTGTAATGCCACAGGCAGGGTCATTATGTTACATCTCATGGGTATTGATAGGTTATGACAGATGGGGCTTAATGTTTCATCTATTAAGAATGGCCTCAGATGTACTGAAGGAATATAATCTTTTCATAAATATAACTACTTCAAAACTAAAAGTGTGAACTTTGTCACCTTTCTTTCAAGGTGACTACTCATTATTTTTCCCTGATACTCCTGAAAAATTCAGTCTTAGCTGTGAGGAGCAAGAATACAAAATTCCTTAACATCTGTGCCAGCTGTTCCTCTATTTGAGAACCATTTGGCTTCTGAACAGATGAAAAATGAAATGCCATCTTTATATAATAATGGTGATTTGGATTTGCATATCACTTTTAAACTAAAATATGTTTATTTAGCTGTTATATATTTAGACTTAATAGCTGATATTAATTGATAGACTCCAATTACTAGTAGTGTTTTTAGCACAATAGAATAAAAATCTTGTAAAGTATACCCTCATTAGCTCAGTACCTTTGATTCACACTGGGCAGGGAACTTTATACATTCAAATGTTTAATCTCACAGCATATGACATTCTCTCACAGTTTGCCATGGTTGAATTTTGAGCATTCCTACCAGTTCTTGTCATTTTCTATGTTCTCCTTGTAGGTGTTGAACTACTGATAAAGCCTTTAACTTGGTACAACAGAAAAGATTGACCTTTGAATTTCAGATATTTTTTCAATTCTTTATTTTCAAATGTTTGTATTCTACTTAAAATATTTTGATAGCAGTTCATAATTACAATATTTATGTTGTTTTAAGTTATCAACATATCACTTTATTCTAAAATGTTTTTATTTTGCATAAAAGCACATATAATGTTCTTGAGAGCTCTTCTGATTATTTTCAAAATTTGTTGGTAGATAATAAAAATTGTGCAGCTTAGTGAGGTAGTGCTTGTTTTTAATCCCTGCAGCACTGAGGATGAAGAGGCAGGCAAATTTTTATGAGTTTGAGACTTGCCTGTTTTTACTCACTGAGTTCTAAGCTGAGACTACATAGCAAGATCTTGTATCAAAAAGCAACAAGAAATGTGCAATGTTTATGAAGCCGTACAGTGTATGTATGTACACATATGTGTCTGTACCCTTGCATGTGTTTGTGTATTATGTGTGCACATGCATGTATATAGATCACTGCATGAGCATGTGGAGATGAGAGGCCAACATTAGGAATCTCCTGTTTCTTTTGACACTATTCCACTTGTTTCCTAATGTAAGATTGGGACTTTTTATTTAACTAGGAGCTTAAGAGTTGGTTAGTCTTGCTAGCCAACAAACCTAATGGGTCCTCCCTCTTCACAATCCAGTGTAGAGATCATAGGAGTGTGTTTCCACGTCTGGTGTTTTATGTGTGTCTGTACACCCAAATCCGAATATTTGCACATTTATCCACTGAGTTGCCTTTTAGTATTACAGGATTCTTTTCAATACTCTGAGGTCAAAAGTATAAAATAACTCCTGGAAGAGTAGAGAATATTCCTCTTTTGTTTCCCATATTTCAGAAAAATGAAATAGCAATTCAAATAACATCAAAGGAGTTCATAATAACAGAAAATGCAATGTTATCCATACTGTACTGAGGTTAACATGTTAAAATAGCATTTTAAAAAATCCTTTAAAATGGTTGGAATTAAATCAGTGTGCTTTAAATAAATACTAAATTTCTAAAAATATTATAAAATTGTTGAACTTCCTCTCATGTTAATGGAAACATAGGAATTTATACTGTATCTTTGACCTAGACTTTCCATTGTGTTGCAAAGTTACAGAGATCACGTCCAACAAATCTTTACAATGACTTTTACATCATGAAAGAAGGAAGGAACTCTATGGATTTTCTGTTATATATTTAGCAAGGTAACATAAACATTTCCTTTTTTTTCTAACATTGTAATATATCTTGTTTCTCCATTGCAGCATTTGCTGTAGTGCCCATCCATGACTCAGCTACCAAGATTCCATAGTGATCCTGAGGTGTCTGAAATATCCCCCTCTGTCCTGTGCTAGAAGGGTTTACTTTAAGCCCTTGGTGACTGAGAAATCTCTATATAGTACAGATTGTCATTGAGTTCACAGAGATACACCCTCTGGGTTACCAGAAGAATTAAAGGCACATGTCATGATGTCAGACACTGTGTAAACTTTTAAAGTCCTGATATTGTCCTAATTAAATTCAAAGATTGTAGAAGTCCCCCTTTTTATGACAATGCCAGTTGAGGTAGGAACTGACAGATGAGTAAGGAGAATGTGGGTAATATTCCAGCACTAAAGAGAAATTGACAATGAGAAATGTAACTGGCCATTCTCTCAGCAATGTTCATGTCCTTTCCTCGTCTTTTTTTTCTAATTTCTACCTGTTTATGAAAAAGGAATCAAAGCTTAATAGTTTATGCAGAGTGTATCATTAGGCATCGCCAATTCTGAATTTACTTTTTACCTCCTCTGTCAAAAACTTGTGACTTTGTTTGTTCAAATGTATTAAAATTTCCCCAGCATTGTATTTTGCTTCTGCATATTGTAGATATATCAGATAACTGAATTAGCTGTATTTTCCTATATTGTTTATTGTCTTAACTGTAAAATATATAATTGAAGTCTATCAGAGTACCTGTGAATAAATCCCTCATGAAATAGGCTGAAGAAATTATAGATAATAGGATAATCTAAATATATAATGTTCATAGTCTTTGTTCAACTAGTGAAAATTTGGTTATAAAATAGACTGATGAAGTCATAGATAATAGAAAATGCTTGCCAGGCAGTGGTGGCACACGCTTTTAATCCCAGCACTTGGGAAACAGAGGCAGGAGGATTTCTGAGTTCGAGGCCAGCCTGATCTACAAAGTGAGTTCCAGGACAGCAAGGGCTACAAAGAGAAACACTGTCTTCAAAAACCAAATAAATAAATAAATAAATAAATAAATAAATAAATAAATAAATAAATAAAAAAGAAAAGAAAATGCTAATTGTATAATACCTAGAATCTTTGTTTACCTAGTGAATTATTTTTCAAATGTATTTTTTTATTATTTTTATTTTCAAAGTTTTTTTTATTTACATTCCAAACCATTTCCCCTTTCCCATTTCCTCCCTCTGCGAGAGTCCCATAAGCCCCCTTCCCTCCCACTTTTCCCCATTCAACCCCCTCTCGCTTCTCTGTCTTGGCATTCCCCTATATCCAATCTTTCCAGGACCAGGGGTCTCTCCACCCATCTTCTTGGAAATCTATTGATATACAAAGTGTGTCTGGGGTATTCCCAGATTCTGAGTTAATATCCCCTTATCAGTGACTGCATACCATGTGTGTTCTTTTGTGATTGGGTTACCTCACTAAGGATGATATTTTCAAGTCCTGACCATTTGTCTAGGAATTTCGTGAGTTCATTGTTTTTAATTGATGAGTAGTATTCCATTGTGCAAATATACCACATCTTCTGAATCCATTCCTCCATTGAGGGACATCTGGGGTTTTTTCCAGCTTCTGGCTATTATAAATAAGGCTGCTAGGAACATAGTGGAGCATGTGTCCTTATTGCAAGCAGGTAAAGCCTCTGGGTATATGCACAGGAGTGGTATAGCAGGATCCTCCAGGAGTGTCATGCCCAGTTTTCTGAGGAACCGCTAGACAGCTTTCCAGAGTGGTTTTACCAGCTTGCAATCCCACCAGCAGTGGAGGAGTGTTCCTCTTTCTCCACATCCTCACCAACAACTGCTGTCTCCTGTGTTTTTGATCTTAGCCATTCTGCCTGGTGTGAGATGGAATCTCAGGGTTGTTTTGATTTGCATTTCCCTAATGACTAAGGATAATGAACATCTCTTTAGGTGCTTCTCAGCCATTAGATATTCTTCAGGTGAGAACTCTTTGTTTAGCTCTGTACCCCATTTTTCATAGGGTTATTTGGCTCTCTGGAGTCTAACTTCTTGAGTTTTTTGTATATATTGGATATTAGCCCTCTGTCAGATGTAGGTTTGGTAAAGATTATTTCCCAGTTAGTTGGTTGCCGTTTTGTCTTTTTGACAGTGTCTTTTGCCTTACAGAAACTTTGTAATTTTATGATGTCCCATTTGTCAATTTTTGATCTTAGAGCATAAGCAATTGGTGTTCTGTTCAGGAAATTCTCCCCTGTACCCATATGTTCAAGGTTCTTCCCTAGTATCCTTTCTATTAGTTTCAGCGTGTCTGGTTTTATGTGGAGGTCTTGATCCACTGGGAATTGAGCTAAGTGCAAGGAGATAAGAATGGGTCAAATTTCATTCTTCTGCATGTTGACCTCCAGTTGAACCAGCACCATTTGTTGAAAAGACTATCTTTTTTCCACTGGATGGTTTTAGCTCCTTTGTCAAAGATCAAGTGACCATAGGAGTATGGATTCATTTCTGGGTCTTCAATTCTGTTCCATTGATCTACATGCCTGTCTCTGTACCAATACCATGCAGTTTTTAACACTATTGCTCTGTAGTACTACTTGAGGTCCAGGATACTGATTCCCCCAGAAGTCCCTTTACTCCTGAGAATAGTTTTAGCTACCCTGGTTTTTCTGTTATTCCAGATGAATTTTTGAATTGCTCTTTCTAACTCTATGAAGAATTGAGTTGGGATTTTGATGCAGATTGCATTGAATCTGTATATTTCTTTTGGCAAGATGGTCATTTTTACTATATTAATCCTGCCAATCCATGAGCATGGAAGATTTCTTCATCTTCTGAGGTCTTCAATAGACAGATACCAATACCAAAATTAAATCAGGATCAAATAGACCATCTAAACCATCCTATAACCCCTGAAGAAATAGAAGTGTTCATTGGAAGTCTTCCAACCAAAAAAACCACATGTCCAGATTGTCTTAGTGCAGAATTCTATCAGATCTTCAAAGAAGACCTAGCACCAATACTCTTCAAACTATTCCACAAAATAGAAATAGAAGGAACACTACCCAACTCGTTCTATGATGCCACAATTTCGCTAATACCAAAATCATGCAAAAATCCGACAAAGAAAGAGAATCTCAGGCCAATCTCTCTTACGAATATCGATGCAAAAATACTCAATAAAATTCTTGCCAACTGAATCCAAGAACACATCAAAACGATCATTCACCACGATCAAGTAGGCTTCATCCCAGGATTGCAGGGATGGTTAAATATAAGGAAGCCCATCAATGTTATCCACTACATACACAACCTCAAAGAAAAAAACCACATGGTCATTTCATTAGATGCTGAGAAAGCATTTGGCAAAATTCAGCATCCTTTCATGTTAAAGGTCTTGGGAAGATCAGGCATTTGAGGTCCATATCTAAACATAGTAAAAACAATTTACAGCAAACCGGTAGCCAACATCAATCTAAATGGAGAGAAACTTGAAGCAATCCCACTAAAATCATGGATTAAACAAGGCTGCCCTCTCTCTCCATATCTTTTCAATATAGTACTTGAAGTTCTAGCTAGAGCAATTAGACAACAAAAGGAGGTCAAAGGGATATAAATTGGAAAGGAAGAAGTCAAACTATCACTATTTGCAGACATTATGATAGTATACTTAAGCGACCCAAAGAACTCCACCAGAGAACTCCTACAGCTGATAAACAACTTCAGCAAAGTGGCCGGATATAAAATCAACTCAAGCAAGTCAGTAGCCTTCCTATACTCAAAGGATAAGCAGGCTGAGAAAGAAGTAAGAGAAATGATACCCTTCATGATAGCCACAAACAATATAAAATATCTTGGTGTGACTCTAACCAAACAAGTGAAAGATCTGTATAACAAGAACTTCAAGTCTCTGAAGAAAGAAATTGAAGAAAACCTCAAATGTATTTTTATAAATCATAGTTAAAGTAATGTTGAAATTAATATACATAACAGAAAATCATTAATAGTGATTTTCTACAACAAATAAAAGTGTGGATGGTTTATGCTTAATGAATGGTGAGAAAATGAAAGAATAATTTAATTATGGTAGAATAATTCAATAAGAATGTTCTCAACAAAGGAAATGAATAATTATATAGAAGAGTTTCTTTCTAGCTGATCAATTAATACATTATAATATGAATTGGTCATCTTTTAAAGGCTAAGTAATATTTGCTGCCAATCTGCAAATATCATGAGAATATGGTATGTTTCTACAGTAGCTGATAATTCTACATATGAATAAAGTGTTTTTATATAACACCAGAAGGACCCAACTTAACCCTATACACATACAGAGAGAGAGAGAGAGAGAGGGGGGGGGGAGAAGGAGAGGGAGAGGGAGAGATGAGAGTGAGTCACTATAAGTATAATATTAATGTATTTATACTAAGTTACTTAAAAGTGCCCAATTATCTCCATTATAAATTCTTTCTAAATGTATTTTATTTCATTTTTGTTTCCATTATTTAGTACACTTTCTGATTTAATGTGAAAATTATGTTGGTATTTGTAGTTATGAGAAGAATTGCATTGGTACTTTTGCAGTGATTACATTGATTCTGTAGACCACTTACAGTGGTATGGATGTTTTAACAGTATTGATAATCATTTTCTAATTCATAATTTGAGGTATGTTTTTCTATTTGTCTACCAAACATGCCTGAATTATTGAAGCATGAGGAAATGACAATGAGTAATATACTTTGTACTTTCTGGTTCTAGTATAAATTTTAGACATGAAAAGACTATCATATCATACAAACAATACACGCAATAAAATAGAACAAAATAAAGAGCATTACAGTAACACCAAAGTAAATAATCAGCAGTTTGATGGCAAGTTCAGAAAGAACACAAACTGATAGGAATATAGTGTCTCAATTACTAACTTTGAAGGCACTGAAAAGAGACAGGAGTAATGTTTCAGGATATTTAAAAAGTCAAATCTTTTCACCATTATATTAAAACATAGGTAACACTATCAAATAGACAAGATTATGAGAAGCTAAAAATATTGTGCTCATAAAATGCACAAAATGGTTAAGGACATTCACTAACTGTGGTGAAAGCTGCCCACGTTGTCTGATACCAGAATGACTAAAGATGTCATGTTTTGGTGAGCTATGGAGCAAAAAGAAAATACTATGCATACTGTAGTAATGTATTCAAACCAATGTAGTAGAAAATAAGAATGTAGAGATATCTTAAAAAATTCAACACACAAACAACCTGATTATCCAGTTATCCCTACACTGAGTAGATAACCAAATGATATAATGTACTTCTGTCAAGAAGACATTTATACTCTCATCCTTATTTCATGGGTACCCACAATACACTAGACATGAAATCAAGCAAGGTAGCCATCAACAAATGAATGGATGAAGAAAATGTGGGAGATACATAACTTCATCTTCCCTTTTATAAACTTTGTTTTCCTCTTCTCCTTTCCTTCCCTCTCTTCCAGTCTGCTCTCTTACCTACCCTCCTCTATCCCTTCCTATCTCCTTTTCTCCCCTCCCCCCATTCCTTCTTCTCTGTCTTTACTTCTGAGACTTTTTGGTTATTTCACTTCTGTTTCTTCTTCCACTGGAATTGCTGGTTGGATTTGTTTACATAGTGACCAAGATTTAAGAACCAGCCATAGAGAATCATAACAACAATAAAACTCCCATTCATATAGAATTCATCTCATTTAATTGTTGGCCATGTTATAGCTCTAATATTTTCTATTCATCTTTCAGATACTAGTACTAGAAAGATTCATTCCATATCATGAAAGTGTAGCACTCTTTTCTATGCCTTGGAATGCTCTGATGGAAATCTTTTGTTAAGCACTATAGAAGTACTGTTCTTTTACTATGTGCATTTACTTACATCAGAAAATTTTTTGTACTGTACATTTTAACTGGAAATGTTTTATGCAGTATCAAAGATGTATACTATAAGTCTAAATTCACAAGGAATATAATTGATTTTCTAAGAATTGTGCAAAAATATACAAAAGTATAGTTTTTTCATGTATGCTTATTTGGAAAGTTATTTCAGAGATCACAAATTATTCCAAATAAAGTCTCTCTATCTCCTTCAGCTCATTCTTTTTTTATTTATTTTAATAATCAAATATTTAAGAGTTTTAGAAATGCTATGTTATATAAAGGTTTAGTGAAATCATTAGTGAAAAATTAGCAGAATATTTAATTTTTCCTCTAGGAAGTTATACTATGTTTTCTCCAACTGAAATTGTTCTACTTCTATATTATGCTATATTGAAGGACACATGCATATTCTTGTGGTCCATAATTTGAGAATTAAGGAAAAATAAGTTTGGTAAACATTACATTACAAGTCACATTTCAAAATGAATTTAATAAAGGATTGTTTATTTCTCATAAATGACATATACATATAATTTTTAAGTAACAAAATTGCAGATTTGAGCAATACTATATTATCTCATTGGATAATGTCCATTGTCTAAATATAAATTATAGAATAAATGACTGGTTTAACTTCATACCTTTTAAAGACACTTCTTAAAGTCTCTTCTCACCACATTGGCATTTGTTCTGTCCCTGTGCTATTACACAATCTTTGTTTGAAAAACAATAACCTATTCAAAAGGACCCTTGCCTGAGAGAGTGATAAATAAGTATCTTGTTGATTTTCAAAGAATCACAGCTGTGACACTTTTGAACATAAGCTGGAAGATTAACCCTGTCCAATATTATGCAGCATTTTTCAGACTCACAATAGTGTATAGATTTTTATTAATTATTACTCATCATGAGCATAGAAATGCTATTTTCTCTCGGTGTGTGGACAAATCATCACTTAAATTGCGAAAATAAGTTGAACAAATGAGTAATGAAATGAGTAACAAAAATGTTATTTTTTTTCTTGTATCTCTTTCAATTCTCCTTTATTATATACCTTCAATGGGAAATCAACCACACATTTGACATTTTTGAATGATAAAAAAATCTAATACATGAGTCATTGAGACTAGAATTTCATTAATGCCATTTTAAAATAATATGTACTATGTTATATTATTTTTCTTCTAACACTAAGTTTATACAGTTAATAATAAAAAGTGATGTGGAAAATCATGTTCCAACTTTTTGTTTTGTAAGTGATTTTAGTGGTCTAAACACAAATGATGTCTCATGGGTATGACAAATATTTGTGGTATTTTTTTGCTTTAGGAAAAAGGGACAAAAAATAATTGATTTTCTTATCATGTCTCAAGCACTTTTTGGCATTTTCTGTATATACACAATGTTTTTATTTGAATAGAAATTAAACTGTTAACCAGGACAGTAAATACTAAGAACACAATATTAAGAGTTTGCTATGTTAACTGTCAGTATATGAGTTACCAAATAATGGAGATTTTAAAACACCAGATGAAACACTTTGTATCATCTGTGTAAAGAGAAATGAGACATGAGTTTGCAAAGAGTAGACTATTCCTATTGATTAATAGCATCTTATATTTTTCTGAGGGCTGAATTCTGATAATAATACCGAGCGTATTTATAATATGCTAGATCCAACTTTGGTCCTATCGCTGGACCTTCTTTTCCTCAGGCTCCTCTCCATTTCCATCCTTATAATTCTTTCAGACAGGAAAACTAATGGGTCAGTGTTGTTACTATGGAATGCCACCCTCCCTCCCTCATTTAATGCCATATCTTCCTGCTGGAGGTGGGCTCTATAAGTTCCCTCTATCTACTGTTGGCCATTTCATCTATGGTCTATTCCTTTGAGTCCTGAGAGTCTCTCACCTACAAGGTCTCTGGTGTACTCTGGAGGTTCTCCCAAACCTCCTATCATCTACCTAGGTTACCTGTTTCCATTCTTTGACTGGCACTCAGGGCTTTAGTCCTTTTCTCTCACTCAATAGTGGATCAGGTTCCCCTCTCCCCCAGACTTCCCCAGCCCCGTCCACTTTCCATCCCAGGTCCCCCCTCTCCTTCCCCACTTGGAATTGCTTTCTTCTCCCTCCCTAGCAGTTGTGTCCCTGTGGCATGGTGGGGCATCTTTTGGGTATATTCTCAAGGGGTCTTCAGGGTAGATCTTTTCTGAGGAACCTTGATTGATTTCCAGAGTGATTGTACTAGTTTGCAATCCTACCAGCAATGGAGGAGTGTTCCTCTTTCTCCACATCCTCTCCAACATATGTTGTCACCTGTGGTTTTTATCTTAGGCATTCTGATTGGCAGTAAAGTAGAATCTCAGGATCGATGGATTGGAATTTCTCTGATCACTAAGGACTTTGAACATTTCTTTAGGTGCTTCTCAGCCATTAGAGATTCCTCAGTTGCAAAATCTCAGTTTAGTTTTATACCCCATTTTTTGATTGGGTTGTTTAATTTTTTTTAATTTTTATTTATTTATTTATTTATTTATTTATTTATTTATTTATTTATTTATTTTTTGGTGATTAGCTTCTTGAGTTCTTCATATATTTTGGATATTAGCCCTCTATTGGATGTTGGGTTAGTTAAGATTTTTTTCCTAATCTGTCTGTTGCCGATCTATCTTATTGGCTATGTCCTTACCCTTACAGAAGCTTTCCAGTTCTGTGAGGTACCATTGATACCTCTTGATCTTACAGCCTGAGCCATTGGAGTTCTGTTTAGGAAATTTCTCCCTGTGCCAATAAGTTTAAGGTTCTTTCCCACTTTCTCATCTACTAGAGTCAGTGTATCAGGTTTTATGTTGAGGTCCTTGATCCACTGGAACTTGAGCCTTGTGCAAGGTGACAAATATGGTCTATTTTCATTTTTCTGCATACAGACAGCCAGTTAAACCAGCACCATTTTTTTTTCTATTTTATTTTTTGTTTTGTTTTTGTTTTTCTAAGTTTTTTTTTTATTTACATTCAAAATCATTTCCCCTTTCCTGTTTCCTCCCTCCCGAAAGTCCCATAAGCCCCCTTCCCTCCCTCTTTTCCCCATTCAAACTCTTGCTTCTCTGTCTTGGCATTCCCTACATCCAGTCTTTCCAAGACCAGGGGTCTCTCCTTCCATCTTCTTGGAAATCTATTGATATGTGAATTGTGTCTAGGGTATTCCGAGGTTCTGGGTTAATATCCGCTTATCAGTGACTGCATACCATGTGTGTTCTTTTGTGATTGGGTTACCTCACTAAGGATGATATTTTCAAGTTCTGACCATCTGCCTAGGAATTTCGTGAATTCATTGTTTTTTAATTGCAGAGTAGTATTCCATTGTGTAAATATACCACATCTTCTGAATCCATTCCTCCATTGAGAGGCAAGTAACCCTATTAAAAAATGGGGTACAGAGCTAAACAAAGAGTCTCACCTGAAGAATATCTAATGGCTGAGAAGCACCTAAAGAGATGTTCATCATCCTTAGTCATTAGGGAAATGCAAATCAAAACAACCCTGAGATTCCACCTCACAATAGTCAGAATGGTTAAGATCAAAAACACAGGAGACAGCAGGTGTTGGCCAGGATGTGGAGAAAGAGGAACACTCCTCCACTGCTGGTGAGATTGCAAGCTGGTACAACCACTCTGGAAAAAAGTCTGGCGGTTCCTCAGAAAACTGGGCATGACACTCCCGGAGAATCCTGTTATACCACTCCTGGGCATGTACCCAGAGCCTTTACCTGCATGCAATAAGGACACATGCTCCACTATGTTCATAGTAGCCTTATTTATAATAGCCAGAAGCTGGAAAGAACCCAGCACCATTTATTAAAGGTGCTTTCTTTTTTCTATTGTACATTTTTTTCCTTCTTTGTCAAAGATCAAGAATCCATAATGTGTGGTTTTATTTTTGGGTCTTCAACTCTATTCCATTGATCAACATGTCTGTCTCTGTACAAATTCCATGCAGATTTTATGACTATTGCTCTGTAGTAAAGCTGGAAGTTAGGGAGAATGATTTCCCCCAGCCGTTCTTTTATTGTTAATAATTATTTTAGCTACTCTATTTTTTTGTCTGTTTGTTGTTTTGATTTCGTTTTTGATTTGTTTTTGTTTTTTATCTGTTTTTGTTTTTGTATTTTTGCCTTTCCAGGTGAATTTGGAAATTACTCTTTCCATGTCTTTGAAGAATTGTGTTGATATTTTGATCAGGATTGCAAATGAATCTATAGATTAACTTTGGTAGGATGGCCATTTTTACTATGGTAAATCTGCCAGTCCACTAGCATTGGAGATTTCTCCATTTTCTGAGATCTTCTTCTATTTCTTTCTTGAGAGACTTGAAGTTATAGTCATACAGGGCTTTCACTTGTTTGGTTAGAGTTACCTCAACAAATTTTATGTTATTTGTAGTTATTGAGAAGGGAGTTGTTTCCCTAGTTTCTTTCCCCACATGTTTATCATTTGTATAAAGGAAGGTTACAGATTTATTTGAATTAATTTTATATCCAGCCACTTTGCTGAAGTTGTTTATCAGCTGGAAAAGTTCTATAGTAGAATTTATGGGGTCGCTTATTTATACTATCATATAATCTGCAAGTAGTGATACATTCATTTTTTTCTTTGCCAAATTGTATCCCCTTGATCTCTCTTTGTTGTCTTAATCTTCTAGGTAGCACTTTAAGTACTATATTGTACAGATATGGGCAGAGCCTTGTCCCTGTTTTCAGTGGGATTGCTTAAAGTACTTCTCCATTTAATTTGATATTGGCTGTTGGTTTACAGTAATTTTTTTTTATTATGTTTAGGTGTTAGTCTTGAACTCCTGATCTCTCCAATACTTTAATCATGACGGGTTATTGTATTTTGCCAAATGCCTTTTCTACATCTAAGGAGATGTTCATGTGATTTTTTTCTTTGAATTTGTTGATATAGTTAATTACATTAATAGATTTTCATGTGTTAAACCAACTTGCATCCCTGGGATGAAGCATAGTTCATCATGGTGATAGTTTTGATGGGTTCTTGGATTCGGTTTGAAAGAATTTTATTTAGTATTTTTGCATTGATATCATAAGCTAATTGGTCTGAAGTTCTCTTTTTGTGGTTGGGTCCTTGTGTGGTTTAGGTATCAGAGTAATTGTGGCTTCATAGAATGAGTTAGATAGTGTTCTTTCGCTTTCTATTTTATGGAATTGATTGAGGAATATTGGTATCAGGCCTTCTTTGAAGTTCTGGTAGAATTCTACACTAAATCTATCTGGCTAGGGGCTTTTTTATTTTTGATTGGGAGGTTTTTAATCACTTCTATTTCCTTGTGCAATATGGCCTATTTTGACAGTTTACCTGTTCTTGATTTAATTTTGGTATATGGTTTATCTAGAGTTTCCAAGTATTTTTTGTTTTTTTTGAGTATAGGCTTTTATCCTAGGATCTGATTAATTTAGGATATGATATTTTTGAATTTCCTCTGTTTCTGTTGTTATGTCTTCCTTTTTATTTCTGGTTTTGTTAGTTTGGATACTGCCTCTGCACCGTTTACTTTGTTTGGCTAGGGGTTTATCAATCTTGTTGATTCTCTCAAAGAACCAGCTTCTGGTTTTGTTGATTCTTTGTACTGTTTTCTTTGTTACTATTTGGTTGCTTTTGACTCTGAGTTTGACTATTTACTGCCTTCTACTCCTCTTGTGTGAGTTTGTTTCTTTTTGTTTTAGAGTTCTCAGGTGCTGTTAAGATGTTTGTGTAAAATCTCCAGTTTCTTTGCCAGGGCATTTAGTGCTATGAACATTCCTCTTAGCAGTGCTTTCATTGCGTCCCATAAGTTTGGGTATGATGTGTCAATATTTTCATTAAATTCCATAAAGTCTTTAGAAGTCTTTAATTTCTTTCTTCATTTCTTCCCTGACTAAGTTATCATTGAGTAAAGAGTTTTTCAGTTTCCACATGTATGTGGGGTTTTGCTGTTACTGAAGATCAGCCTTAGGCATAGTTATCTGATAGGATGCATGGTATTATTTGAATCTTCTTGCAGTGTTTGAGGGTTGTTTTGTGACCAGTAATATATTCGATTTTGGAGAAGGTATCATGAGGTGCTGAGAAGAAGGTATATTCTGTTGTTTAAGGGTGAAATGTTCTGTAGATATCTGTTAAATCCATTTGTTTCATAGCCTCTCTTACTGTGTCTCTATTTAGTTTCTGTTTCAATGACCTGTCCATTGGTAAGAGTAGGGTATTGAAGTATCCCACTGTTATTATGTGGGTTTCAATATGTGTTTTGAGCTTTAGTAAAGTTTATTTTATGAATGTGGGTGCTCTTGCTTTGGGACATAGAAGTTCATAATTGAGATTTTTCTCTTGTTGGATTTTTACACTTGATGAATATGAAGTGTCCTTCATCATGCTTGATAACTTTTGGTTGAAAGTCTATTTTATTGGATAGTAGGATGACAACTCCTGCTTGTTTCCTAGGACCGTTTGCTTGGAAGACCTTTTTCCATCCTTTTAACTTTGAGATAATAGCTGTCTTTGTTATTGAGGTGAGTTTCTGGTATGCAACAAAATGCTGGGCCGGGCGGTGGTGGTGCACGCCTTTAATCCTAGCACTTGGAAGGCAGAGGCAGGCGGATTTCTGAGTTCAAAGCCAGCCTGGTCTACAGAGCAAGTTCCAGGGCAGCCAGGGCTATACAGAGAAACCCTGTCTCGAAAAACCAAAAAAAAAAGAAAAAAGAAAAAAAAAATGCTGGATATTGTTTGCATATCCATTCTGTTAGCTTCTGTCTTTTGGGGGGGGGCGGTGATTTGAAGCCATTAATATTGAGAGATATAAAAGAGAGATGACTGTTGGTCCTGATAGGTTTGTTTTCGTAGTTGGCTTTATGCGCTTGTAGCTCACTCCTTTTGGCTTTGTTGTGAGATGCTTAATATCTTGTCCTTTCTTTGGTGCAGGTACCTTCCGTGTGTTGGAGTTCTTCTAGGATCCTCTGTAGGGCTGGATTGGTAGATAGATATTGTTTGAATTTGGTTTTGATCTGGAATATTTTGGCTTATCCATCTATATTGAGAGTTTTGCTGGGTATAGTAGCCTATGCTGGCATTTGTGTTCTCTTATGAGTCTGCACAACCTCTGACGTGTCTCTTCTGGTTTTCAAAGTCTCTACTAAGATGTCTGGTGTAATTCTGATAGGTCTACCTTTGTGTGCTACTTGGCACTTTTCCCTTGCAGCTTTTAATATTCTTTCTTTGTTCTGTGCATTCGGTGTTTTGATTATTACGTGACAGGAGAATTTTGTTTCAAGTCCCCTTTATTTGGTGTTCTATAGGCTTATTGTACCCTTATGAACATATCTTTCTTTAGGTTGGGGACGTTTTCTTCTATGATTTTTTTGAAGATATTTTCAGGTCCTTTGAGCTGGGAATCTCCATTTTCCTCTATTCTGATTATTCTTAGATTTGTTATTTTCATTGTGTCTTGAATTTCCTGGATGCTTTGGGTTAGGAGTATTTTATGTTTTGAATTTTCTTCAAGAGTTGTGTCAATCTCTTTTATGGGTATATTCTACACCTGAGATTATCTCTTCTATCTCTTATATTCTGTTGGTGATATTTACATTTGTATTTCCTGACCTCTTTCCTAGTTTTTTCCATTTCCAGATTTGCCTCCATTTGTGTTTTCTTTATTGTTTCTATTTCTACTTTTAGGTCTGGATCACTTTATTTAATTCCTTCACCTGTTTACCTGTTTTTCCCATATTTCTTTCAGTGAGTTATTGATATCCTCCTTAATGGACTCTTTTTTTGTTTGTTTGTTTGTTTTGAAATTTACCTTTGTTTTTTTTTTGTTTTTGTTTTTTTTTAAATTTTAATTTCTAAGATTTTATTTACATTCAAAATCATTTCCCCTTTCCCGTTTCCTCCCTCCCCGAAAGTCCCATAAGCCCCCTTCCCTCCCCCTTTTCCCCATTGAACCCCCTCTCGCTTCTCTGTCCTGGCATTCCCCTACATCCAGTCTTTCCAGGAACAGGGGTCTCTCCTTCCATCTTCTTAGAAATCTATTGATATGCGAATTGTGTCTAGGGTATTCTAAGATTCTGGGTTATTATCCCCTTATCAGTGACTGCATACCATGTGTGTTCTTTTGTGATTGGGTTACCTCACTAAGGATGATATTTTCAAGATCTGACCATTTGCCTAGGAAATTCGTGAATTCATTGTTTTTTTTTTTTTTTTTTTGGTTTTTCGAGACAGGGTTTCTCTGTGTAGCCCTGGCTGTCCTGGAACTCACTCTGTAGACCAGGCTGGCCTAGAACTCAGAAATCCACCTGCCTCTGCCTCCCAACTGCTGGGATTAAAGGCGTGCGCCACCACCGCCCAGCGAATTCATTGTTTTTAATTGCAGAGTAGTATTCCAATGTGTAAATATACCACATCTTCTGAATCCATTCCTCCGTTGAGGGACATCTGGGTTCTTTCCAGCTTCTGGCTATTATAAATAAGGCTGCTATGAACATAGTGGAGCATGTGTCGTTACTGCATGCAGGTAAAGGCTCTGGGTATATGCCCAGGAGTGGTATAGCCGGATCCTCCGGGAGTGTCATGCCCAGTTTTCTGAGGAACCGCCAGACTGCTTTCCAGAGTGGTTGTACCAGCTTGCAATTCCACCAGCAGTGGAGGAGTGTTCCTCTTTCTCCACATCCTCGCCAACAACTGCTGTCTCTTGTGTTTTTGATCTTAGCCATTCTGACTGGTGTGAGGTGGAATCTCAGGGTTGTTTTGATTTGCATTTCCCTAGTGACTGAGGATGATGAACATCTCTTTAGGTGCTTCTCAGCCATTAGATATTCTTCAGGTGAGAACTCTTTGTTTAGCTCTGTACCCCATTTTTAAATAGGGTTACTTGCCTCTCTGGAGTTTAACAACTTGAGTTCTTTGTATATATTGGATATTAGCCCTCTGTCGGATGTAGGGTTGGTAAAGATTATTTCCCAGTTAGTTGGTTGCCGCTTCGTCTTTTTTTTTTTTTATTTTCTAAGTATTTTTTATTTACATTCCAAACCATTACCCCTGTCCTGTTACCACCCTCCCCGAAAGTCCCATAAGCCCCCTTCACTCCCTCTTTTCTCCATTCAACCCCCTCTCGTTTCTTTCCAGGACCAGGGATCTCTCCTTCCATCTTCTTAGAGATCTATTGATATGCGAATTGTGTCTAGGGTATTCCTAGATTCTGGGTTAATATCCCCTTATCAGTGACTGCATACCATATGAGTTCTTTTGTGATTGGGTTACCTCACTAAGGATGATATTTTCGAGTTCTGACCATTTGCCTAGGAATTTTGTGAATTCATTGTTTTTAATTGCAGAGTAGTATTCCATTGTGTAGATATACTACATCATCTGAATCCATTCCTCCTTTGAGGGACATCAGGGTTCTTTCCAGCTTCTGGCAATTATAAATAAGGCTACTATGAACATAGTGGAGCATGTGTCCTTACTGCATGCAGGTAAAGCCTCTGGGTATATGGCCAGGAGTGCTATAGCCGGATCCTCCGGGAGTGTCATGCCCAGTTTTCTGAGGAACCGCCAGACTGCTTTCCAGAGTGGTTGTACCAGCCTGCAATTCCACCAGCAGTGGAGGAGTGTTCCTCTTTCTCCACATCCTCGCCAACAACTGCTGTCTCCTGTGTTTTTGATCTTAGCCATCCTGACTGGTGTGAGACGGAATCTCAGGGTTGTTTTGATTTGCATTTCCCTAATGACTAAGGATGATGAACATCTCTTTAGGTGCTTCTCAGCCATTAGATATTCTTCAGGTGAGAACTCTTTGTTTAGCTCTGAACCCCATTTTTTAATAGGGTTACTTGCCTCTCTGGAGTTTAACATCTTGAGTTCTTTGTATATATTGGATATTAGCCCTCTGTCGGATGTAAGGTTAGTAAAGATCATTTTTCAGTTAGTTGGTTGCTGCTTTGTCTTTTTGACAGTGTCTTTTGCCTTGCAAAAACTTTGTAATTTAATGAGGTCCCATTTGTCAATTCTTGATCTTAGAGCATAAGCTATTAGAGTTCTGTTCAGGAAATTGTCCGCTGTGCCCATATATTCAAGGTTCTTCCCTAGTTTCCATTCTATTAGTTTCAGTGTGTCTGGTTTTATGTGGAGATCCTTGATCCACTTGGAATTGAGCATAGTGCAAAGAGGTAAGAATGGTCAATTTGCATTCTTCTGCATGTTGACCTCCAGTTGAGCCAGCACCATTGTTGAAAAGGCTATCTTTTTTCCCGTGGATGGTTTTAGCTCCTTTGTCAAAGATCAAGTGACTATAGGAGTGTGGATTCATTTCTGGGTCTTCGTTCTGTTCCATTGATCTACATGCCTGTCACTGTACCAATACAATATGGTTTTTAACACTATTGCTCTGTAGTACAGCTTGAGGTCCGGAATATTGATTCCCCCAGAGATTCTTTTACTTTTGAGAATAGTTTTAGCTATTCTGGGTTTTCTGTTATTCCAGATGAATTTTTGAATTGCTCTTTTTAACTCTATGAATAATTAAGTTGGGATTTTGATGGGGATTGCACTGAATTCGTATATTACTTTTGGTAAGATGCTCATTTTTACTATATTAATCCTGCCAATCCATGAGCATGGCAGATTTTTCCATCTTCTGAGGTCTTCTTCAATTTCTTTCTTCAGAGACTTGAAGTTCTTGCATACAGATCTTTCACTTGTTTGGTTAGAGTCACGCCAAGATACTTTATATGGTTTGTGGCTATCGTGAAGGGTATCATTTCTCTTACTTCTTTCTCAGCCTGCTTATCCTTTGAGTATTGGAAGGCTACTGACTTGTTTGAGTTGATTTTATATCCGGCCACTTTGCTGAAGTCGTTTATTAGCTGTAGGAGTTCTCTGGTGGAGTTCTTTGGGTCACTTAAGTATACTATCATATCGTCTGCAAATAGTGATAGTTTGAATTCTTCCTTTCCAATTTGTATCCCTTTGACCTCTTTTTGTTGTCTAATTGCTCTAGCTAGAACTTCAAGTACTATATTGAAAAGACATGGAGAGAGAGGGCAGCCTTGTCTAGTCCCTGATTTTAGTGGGATTGCTTCAAGTTACTCTCCATTTAGATTGATGATGGCTACCGGTTTGCTGTAATTGCTTTTACTATGTGTAGATATGGGCCTTGAATTCCTGATCTTTCCAAGACCTTTAGCATGAAAGGATGCTGAATTTTGCCAAATGCTTTCTCAGCATCTAATGAGATGACCATGTGGTTTTTTTTCTTTGAGATTGTTTATATAGTGGATTACATTGATGGATTTCCTTATATTGAACCATCCCTGCATCACTGGGATGAAGCCTACTTGATCGTAGTGAATGATCGTTTTGATGTGTTCTTGGATTCGGTTGGCAAGAATTTTATTGAGTATTTTTGCATCAATATTCATAAGAGAGATTGACCTGAGATTCCCTTTCTTTGTTGGATCTTTGTGTGCTTTTGGTATTAGTGTAATTGTGGCTTCATCGAAAGAGTTGTGTACTGTTCCTTCTGTTTCTATTTTGTGGAATAGTTTGAAGCGTATTGATTTTAGGTCTTCTTTGAAGGTCTGATAGAATTCTGCACTAAAACCATCTGGACCTGTGCTTTTTTTGGTTGGAAGACTTCCAATGACATCTTCTATTTCTTCAGGGGTTATAGGACGGTTTAGATGGTCTATTTGATCCTGATTTAATTTTGGTATTTGGTATCTGTCAAGGAAATTGTCCATTTCCTCAAGATTTTCTAGTTGTGTTGAATATAGGTTTTTGTAGTAGGATCTGATAATTTTTTGAATTTCCTCAGTTTCTGTTGTTATCTCTCCCTTTTCGTTTCTGATTTTATTAATTTGGATACGATCTCTGTGCCCTAGGGTTAGTCTGGCTAAGGGCTTATCTATCTTGTTGATTTTCTCAAAGAACCAACTCCTCGTTTTGTTGATTCTTTGTATGGTTTTATTTGTTTCTACTTGATTGATTTCAGCCCTGAGTTTGATGATTTTCTGCCTTCTACTCCTCTTTGGTGTATTTGCTTCTTTTTGTTCCAGGGCTTTCAGGTGTGCCATTAAGCTATTAGTGTATGCTGTCTCCTGTTTCTTTTTGGAGGCACTCAGGGCTATGAATTTTCCTCTTTGCACTGCTTTCATTGTGTCCCATAAATTAGGGTATGTTGTACCTTCATTTTCATTAACTTTCAAAAAGTCTTTGATTTCTTTCTTTATTTCCACCTTGACCAAGTTATCATTGAGTAGAGCATTGTTCAGCCTCCATGTGTATGTGGGTTTTCTTTTGTTTTTGTTGGCATTGAAAACCACCTTTATTCCATAGTGATCTGATAGGAGGCATGGGATTATTTCTATCTTCTTGTATCTGTTGAGGTCTGATTTGTGACCAATTATATGGTCAATTTTGGAGAAGGTACCATGAGGTGCTGAGAAGAAGGTGTACGTGGGTTTTCTTTTGTTTTTGTTGCCATTGAAGACCACCCTTATTCCATAGTGATCTGATAAGAGGCATGGGATTAGTTCTATCTTCTTAGATCTGTTAAGGTCTGATTTGTGACCAATTATGGTCAATTTTGGAGAAGGTACCATGAGGTGCTGAGAAGAAGGTGTATTCTTTAGCTCTAGGATGAAATGTTCTATATATATCTGTTAGTTCCATTTGGTCCAAGGCTTCAATTAGATTCAATGTGTCCCTGTTTAGTTTCTGCTTTCCTGAACGATCCATTTCAGAGAGCGGGGTGGTGAAGTCACCCACTATTATTGTGTGTGGTGTGAATATGTGCTTTGAGTTTTAGTAAAGTTTCTTTTACAAATGAGGGTGCCCTTGCATTTGAAGCATAGATATTCAGAATTGAGAGTTCTTGATGGTGGATTTTTCCCTTGATCAATATGTAGTGTCCTTCTGTGTCTTTTTTCATGACTTTAGGTTGAAAATCAATTTTATCTGATATTAGGATGGCTACTCCACCTCGTTTCTTGGGGCCATTTGCTTGTAAAATTGTTTTCCAGCCTTTTACTCTGAGGTAGTGTTTGTCTTTGACACTGAAGTTCGTTTCCTGCATGCAGCAAAATGCTGGGTCCTGTTTACGTTTCCAGTCTGCTAGTCTATGTCTTTTAATTGGGGAATTGAGACCATTGATATTAAGAGAGATTAAGGCATAGTGATTATTGCCATCTGCCGTTCTTGACGCTATCTTTATGTTTGAGTGGTTATCTACTTTTGGGTTTGATTCAAGAAGGTTATTATCTCATTTTTTCCAAGGGTGTTGGTTCTCTCCCTGTATTGGAGGTTTCCACCTATTATCCGTTGCAGGGCTGGATTTGTGGAAAGATATTGTGAAAATTTGGTTTTATCATGGAATATCTTGGTCTCTCCATCTACGGTGATTGAGAGTTTTGCTGGGTATAGTAGTCTAGGCTGGCATTTGTGCTGTCTTAGTGTCTGCATGAGATCTGCCCAGGATCTTCTGGCTTTCATAGTCTCTGGTGAGAAGTCTGATGTGATTCGGATAGGTCTTCCTTTGTATGTTACTTGGCCCTTTTCTCTTACTGCTTTTAGTATTCTTTCTTTGTTTAGAACATTTGTTGTTTTGATTATTATGTGACGGAAGGTATTTCTGTTCTGGTCCAGTCTGTTTGGAGTTCTGTAGGCTTCTTGTATGTTCATCGGCATCTCTCTCTTTAGATTAGGGAAGTTTTCCTCCATAATTTTGTTGAAGATGTTTACTGGCCCTTTAAGTTGCAATTCTTCACTCTCATCTATACCTATAATCCTTAAGTTTGGTCTTCTCATTGTGTCCTGGATTTCCTTGATGTTTTGGATTACATGTTTTTTGCATTTTGCATTTTCTTTGACTGTTGAGTCGATGCTTTCTATGGAATCTTCAGCACCTGAGATTCTTTCTTCCATCTCTTGTATTCTATTGTTGATGTTTGCATCTATGACTCCTGATTTCTTCCCAAGGTTTTCTATCTCCAAAGTTGTCTCCCTTTGTGATTTCTTAGTTGTTTCTACTTCCTTTTTTAGTTCCTGGATGGATTTGCTGAGATCCTTCACTTGTTTGTTTGTATTTTCCTGTATTTCTTTAAGGTATTTTTGCATTACCTCTTTCAGGATTTCTGCCTGTTGACCCACGTTCTCCTGCATTTCTCTGAGCGATTTTTGTGTTTCCTCCTCATGGGAATCCATCTGTTGATCCATCGTCTCCTCCATTTCTTTAAGCAGGTCTCGTGTTTCCTTTGTAAGGGCATCTAACCATTGATTCATTTCTTTAAGCAATTTTTGTGTTGCCTCCTTATGGGCATCCGTCTGTTGACCCATATTCTTCTGCATTTCTTTATGCAATTTTTATGATTCCTTTGTGAGTGCATCTACCTATTGATTCATCTCATTAAGCGATTTTTGTATTGTCTCCTTGTGGGCCTCCATCTTTTGATCCATGTTCTCCTGCATTTCTCTAAGCGATTTTTGTGTTTCCTTTGTAAGGGCTTCTAACCGTTGATTCTTGGTCTCCTGTAATTCTTTATTAGATTTATTTGTGTCCTTCTTGTGGCCCTCTAATAGCATCATGAGAAGTGATTTTAAATCCAGATCTTGTCTTTCGGGTGTGGTGGGGTATCCAGGACTTGCTGCTGTTGGAGAGTTGGGTTCGGATGGTGCCATATTACTTTGATTTCTGTTAGTAACGTTCCTACGTTTGCCTTTTGCCATCTGGTTACCTCTGATGTTAGTTGGTCCTGCTGTCACTGACTGTTGGTTGGACCTCCTGTGAGCCTGCAAAGCTATTTCTGCCCCCTCTGGTTTACCAGGATTCCCTTGGCACAGATTTCTGTGGCGTGCCCTGCTCCTGAGTGACTTTGAAGCCCTGATGTGCCTTGCCCCAAGTGATGTTATATTGGGGAGTCCTTGCACATCCAAAGGCTCAGTATAGTGGATTCCTGGAGCAGAGGTCGCCAAAGGGAGGTTGGTAGGCTCCTGCCCTGTGCAGGGGTGTGTGATCTCTCCTAGAGTGTGGGGGGGGAAGGGGCGTCCCTCTGCCAGGCAGAAGTCCCACAGCAGAGCTAGCATGCTGGTTACTGCAGATCTGCCCAGCTCTTTGGAGCCATGTACACACAATCTGCGTGAGACCCAAGCGATATTATGCCTGTCTGTCTCAGAGCATGGCAGTCCCAACTTCCCGGCCACTGGAGCAAAGATGGCGGAGTGCACTCTGCACTCTCTCCGTGGCACTGGTCACCCTGCAGAGGCGATGGCCTGCAGATCTGGCACCCAGACGACCACCGCGCTGTCCTGTTCTTGGGCGCAGGTGGAAGCCCCAACAGGCCGTGTCCCAAGCGATGTTATATTGGGGGAAGCCTGGGTACCTGTCTCTTCAGTGCAGTCTACTGTAACAGAGATCGCGGAAGGGAAGCTGGTAGGCTCCCGCCCAGTGCGGGGTCCCTCTGCCAGGTGCTTAATGGACTCTTATCTTCATGAGGTAGTATTTTAGGTCAGCTTCCTGATTTTCAGGTGTGGTGTTGTTATCAGAGCTTGCTGTGGTGAGAGAACTAGTTTCTGATGATGTCCACATATATTGGATTCTTTTGCTTATGATCTTGTACTTTCCTTTTGTCATCTGGATATCCCTGGTGTTTGTTGGTCAGGGTGGCTGTCTGGAGTCTGCCTTTTTTGTCCCTGTGTTGCTTTAGGGCTCTTGGGAGGCCTGCAGCCTTGGCAGTAGCAGAACACCTGTGGGAGCTCTTCACAGGGACAGAGAATCTGCTTATCTGTTGCTCTAGCTGCAGTAGCTCACCTGGGAGGCCTTTAAACTGTTCAGTCTTCAGTGTAGCAGTCAAGTTGCTGTCCAACTGCTTTGAGTGCAGCTGGTATTCAACTGCTCTGAATGAGGTGAATCCTCTACTGCTCTGAGTATAGAAGGTTCTCTAAGATGTGTCAGGATATGGTGTCTTCTCTGGAGCAGAACAGCAAAATGTCCACATTTGAGTTCTTAAATATGATTAAATATTTTGAATTTATGTTTGAATATATGAAATGCTTTATGTAGCTAAAAACAGAATTATAAACAACATTTTGTGAAGTATTTTTTAAAATTTATCTGGGAACATCCATTTTCAAGTAAATGTCTGTTGTTTAATATCATCTTCACATTAAGTAAAGTGTGAACTTTCCAGTAGCCGTGTAATAAAAAGCTTTGAAGTCTTAGTTCATATATTTATTTTATGTTTTACAGATATTTTTCTTTCTTATCAGTTTTTAAATGGCCAATAATTCTTTCTATAATAACACAATATTTCTTTTACAAGTAATATATAGCTTCCCTTCACTATTTATATATTTTGTAAGAAGTTCATATAGGTATTGCAATAAAAATATTGCAATCGAATTTTTACTTGGATTAGGCTTGCATTCATTTTCTAGAAAAGCAGATGCACTTTCTTGTACTGCATATAAAGTAACTAGATATTCTTCTTACATTTCTAAGCTTCCTGAATTTTAGCCAATCACATAGCAGACATGTAAAACTAATGTTCAAATAATTAAAATAAATTCAGTAAGGAAATTCATTTTGATTAAGTAAAATTTTGGTAATACTAATGAAGGATAAATTTATTTTTTAATATAATTTTATTTTTTAATTATTCACTTTATATCCTGCCCACTACCCCATCTCATGATCACTCCCACCCACAATCCCACCCCGATCCCCTATCCCCCATCCCCTTCTCCTCTGAGTGGGTGCACCCATCCATATGTATCCCTCCACCTTGCCACTTCAGGTTTCCCATTGAAACCAGATGAATCAGCCCAGCTAGGAGAACACAACCTACATACAGACAACAGATTTTGGGAGAGCCCTCAATTCCAGTTGGTGAGTACTCACATGAAGACCAAGTTGCACATCTTCTACATATCTGCAGGGAGGCCTATGTCTAGCCCATATATGTTCTATAAATGTTGGATCAAACTCAGAGAGCCCAAGGGTCCAGATTAGTTGATTCTGTTTTTCTTCCTGTGGAATTTCTATCTCCTTTGTAGCCCACAATCCTTCATCCTATTCTTCCATAAGAGTTCGCAAGCTCTATTCACTGTTTGGTTGTAGGTGTATGGATCTTTCTGAATCAGCTGCTGGGTAGAGTCTTTCAGAGGACAACATGTTCCCATCTACAAGCATTGCAGAATGTATCTAAAATTGATAGGAACTGGTGCTTGCCCATGGGTTAGGTCTCAATTTGAACTGGTTATTAGTTTTCCAGTCCCTCAGTCTCTTCCTGAATAGCCCCTCTCTGCATTTCTTGTAAAGAAGATACATTTTGGGTTGAACAGTTTGTGTGTGGGTTGGTATTTCTATAACTCAGCTGGGTTTTATACATGACTGTAGAAAGTGTCTTCTTCAGGCTCCATGTCCCCAGTGTTCTGAGTCACAGCTAAGGTTATCTCCATTGATTCCTTATCACAGATCTCTGTATCATCTTGGAGATGCAGATAACCTCCTCACCCTGCCAGTTGGAGATTTCCATTCATTTTCATTCTCAAGTTCCATCCATTTGCCTTTACAATTCATGATGTCTTTGTTTATTTTAGCTGAATATTCCATCATGCAGATATACCACATTTCCTTTATTCATTCCTCAGTTGAGGAATATCTATGTTGCTTCCAGTTTCTGACTACTACCAATAAAGGAGCTAAGAACATAGCTGAACAAATGTGAGATGTTAGAGCATCTTTTGAGTATATGTTAGGTCTTAAGGTAGAATTATCCCCACATTCTGAGAAACAGCCAAACTTATTTCCAAAGTGGTTGTACAAGTTTGCATTTGCACCCCCTGCTCCAAATCCTCACTATCATTTGTCTCTTGAGTTTTTGATCTTAGCAATTCTGATGGGTGTAAGGAGGAACCTCAGAGTTGTTTTGATCCAAAATTCTCTGATGACTAAGAATGCTGAACATTTCTTTAAGTTCTTCTCAGCCATTCAAGATTCCTCTGTTGTCAATTCTCTGTTTAGCACTGTACTCCATTTTTTAATTGAGTTATTTGGGTTGTTGGTGTCTAACTTCTTGGTTTCTTTGTAAATTTTGGATAATATTCTTCTGTCAGATATAAAGTTGGTAAAGATACTTTCATATTTTGTAGACTGTTTGTAGATTGTTCTATTGACAATGTACTCTGCCTTTCGAAGTTTTGCAGATACATGAGGTTCCATTTATCAATTGTTAGTCTTAGAGTCTGAGACTTTGTTGCTCTGCTCAGTAACTTCTCTCTTGTACCAATGTCTAATGTCATTTATCATTTTCTCTTCTATGAAATTTATTATATCTAGTTTTATGTTGAGGTCTTTGATCCACTTGGACTTAAGTCTTATGTAGAGTGATGAATATGTATCTATTTCCATTCATCTATATATAGAGATCCAGTTAGACTAGCACAATTTGTTGAAGATATTTTCCTTTTTTGCATTTTATGGTTTTGATTTCTTTATCAAAAATCAAGTGTCTATAAGTCTGTGGGTTAATTTCTGGTCTTGACTAGATTCCATTAATCAACATGTCTGTTTCTGTACCATTACATTGAAGTTTTTGTTTTTTTTTTTTCACTATTAATTTGTTATAGAGCTTGAGGTCATGGATGGTAATTCCTTCTGAATTTCTTGTAATGTTTAGGACTATTTGGCTATTCTGGCTTTTTTTTTTTGTTTGTTTTTTGTTTGTTTGTTTTGTTTTGTTTTTCAATACAAAGTTGAGAAATGTTCTTTTCATGAAGAATTGTGTCGGAATTGTGATGGGAATTGCATTGAATCTTTAGATTGTTTTTGGTCAGGTGGCAATTTTCATTATGTTAATCCTACCTATCTATACATTTTTCTGACAGTTTCTTCAGTTTATTTCAACAGGGACTTGAAGTTCTTGTCATACAGTTCTTTAACTTCATGATGCCTTATCTTCATAATGTCTGTTAGTGTCATTATTTCTCTGTTTAGTTTTTGTTTGGATGATCTATCAATTTGGTGAGACTGAGGTCTTGAAATCTCCCATTGCTAATGTGTGTTCTTTGATGGGTGATTTAGCAATGTTTAGCAATGTTTCTTTTTTTTTCTTCTTTGTTTTTTTATTATTTTCTAAGTTTTTGATTTACATTCTAAATGATTTCCCCATTCCCATTCCTCCCTCCCCGAAAGTCCCATAAGTTCGCTTCCCTCCCTCTGTTCCACATTCAAGCCCCTCTTGCTTCTCTGTTCTAGTATTCCCCTACATCCAGTATTTCAAGGAACAGGGGTCTCTCCTTCCATCTTCTTGGAAATCAATTGATATGTGAATTCTGTCTTAGGTATTCCGAGATACTGGGCTAATATCCCCTTATCAGTGACTGCATACCATGTGTGTTCTTTTGTAATTGGGTTACCTCACTAAGGATAATATTTTCCAGTTCTGATCATTTGCCTAGGAATTTCGTGAATTCATTGTTTTTTTTATTATTTATTTTATTTTATTTTTTTAATTTACATTCCAAATCACTTTCCCTTTCCCGTTTCCTCCCTCCCCGAAAGTCCCATAAGCCCCCTTCCCTGCCTCTTTTCTCCATTCAACCCCCTCTCGCTACTCTGTCCTGGCGTTCCCCTACATCCAGTCTTTCCAGGACCAGGGGTCTCTCCTTCCATCTTTTTAGAAATCTATTGATATGCGGATTGTGTCTAGGGTATTCCGAGATTCTGGGTCAATATCCCCTTATCAGTGACTGCATACTATGTGTGTTCTTTTGTGATTGGGTTACCTCACTAAGGATGATATTTTCAAGATCTGACCATTTGCCTAGGAATTTCGTGAATTCATTGTTTTTAATTGCAGAATAGTATTCCATTGTGTAGATATACCACATCTTCTGAATCCATTCCTCCGTTGAGGGACATCTGGATTCTTTCTAGCTTCTGGCTATTATAAATAAGGCTGCTATGAACATAGTGGAGCATGTGTCCTTATTGCATGCAGGTAAAGCCTCTGGGTATATGCCCAGGAGTGGTATAGCCGGATCCTCTGGGAGTGTCATGCCCAGTTTTCTGAGGAACCGCCAGACTGCTTTCCAGAGTGGTTGTACCAGCTTGCAATTCCACCAGCAGTGGAGGAGTGTTCCTCTTTCTCCACATCCTCGCCAACAACTGCTGTCTCTTGTGTTTTTGATCCTAGCCATCCTGACTGGTGTGAGATGGAATCTCAGGGTTGTTTTGATTTGCATGTACCCCATTTTTAATAGGGTTATTTGGCTCTCTGGAGTCTAACTCCTTGAGTTCTCTGTATATATTGGATATTAGCCTTTTGTTGGATGTAGGGTTGGTAAAGATCTTTTCCCAGTTTGTTAGCTGCCGCTTTTTCCTTTTGACAGTGTCCTTTGCCTTACAGAAACTGAAATTTTATGACGTCCCATTTGTCAATTCTTGATCTTAGAGCATAAGCTATCGGTGTTCTGTTCAGGAAATTTTCCCCTGTGCCCATATGTTCAAGGTTCTTCCCTAGTTTCCTTTCTATTAGCTTCAGTGTGTCTGGTTTTATGTGGAGGTCCTTGATCCACTTGGAATTGAGCTTATTTCAAGGAGATAAGAGTAGATCAATTTGCATTCTTCTGCAGATTGACCTCCAGTTGAGCTAGCACCATTTGTTGAAAAGGCTATCTTTTTTCTACTGGATGGTTTTAGCTCCTTTGTCAAAGATCAAGTGACCATAGAAGTGTGGATTCATTTCTGGGTCTTCAATTTTGTTCCATTGATCTACATGCCTGTCACTATACCAATAACATTCAGTTTTTAACACTATTGCTCTTTAGTACAGCTTGAGGTCCTGAATACTGATTCCCCAAGAAGTTCTTTTACTCTTGAGAATAGTTTTAGCTATCCTGGGTTTTCTGTTATTCCAGATGAATTTTTGAATTGTTCTTTCTAACTCTATGAAGAATTGAGTTGGGATTTTGATGGAGATTACATTGAATCTGTATATTGCTTTTGGCAAGATGGTCATTTTTACTATATTAATCCTGCCAATCCATGAGCATGGAAGATTTTTTCATCTTCTGAGGATGTCTTCAATTTCTTTCTTCAGAGACTTGAAATTCTTGTCATACAGATCTTTCACTTGTTTGGTTAGAGTCACACCAAGATACTTTATATTGTTTGTGGCTATTGTGAAGTGTATCATTTCTCTTACTTCTTTCTCAGTCTGCTTATCCTTTGAGTATAGGAAGGCTACTGACTTGCTTGAGTTGATTTTATATCCGGCCACTTTGCTGAAGTTGTTTATCAGCTGTAGGAGTTCTCTGGTGGAGATTTTTGGGTCGCTTAAGTATACTATCTTATCATCTGCAAATAGTGATAATTTGACTTCTTCCTTTCCAATTTGTATCCCTTTGACCTCCTTTTTTTTCTAATTGCTCTAGCTAGAACTTCAAGTACTATATTGAAAAGATATGGAGAGAGAGGGCAGCCTTGTCTAGTCCCTGATTTTAGTGGGATTGCTTCAAGTTTCTCTCCATTTAGATTGATGGTGGCTACCAGTTTGCTGTAAATTGCTTTTACTATGTTTAGATATGGGCCTCGAATTTTTGATCTTTCCAAGACTTTTAGCATGAAAGAATTCTGAATTCTGTCAAATGCTTTTTAAGCATCTAATGAAATGACCATGTCAACATAAGTTGTTTGATGGGTGATTTAAGCTTTAGCAATATTTCTTTACCAAATATGGGTGCCCTTGTGTTTGGGGCATTAATGTTTGCAAAGAATTATCTTGTTAGAGTTTTCTTTGTTGAGTCTGAAATGCCCTCCTGTCTATTTTGATTAATTTTGTTTGAGAATATATTGTATTAGATATTATAATGGCTAATCTAACTTGCTTCTTGGGTATATTTGCTTGCAAATTGTTTTTCTAGCCTTTTACTCTGAGGCAATATGATTTTATATTGATAGGTGTGTTTCCTTTATGCAACAAAATGGTGGACCCTATTTCTGCATCTATTCTGTTAGTCTGTGTCTTTTTATTGGGGGAATTGATTCCCTTGATATTAAGTGATATTAATGACCAGTGATTGTTATTTCCTGTGATTTTTATATTAGTGGTATTAGCATGTGTGGGTGTATGCATGTATGTCTGCTTTTTCGTTTGTGCTGGTATGAGATAACTTATAGCTTATAGCCTATGTTTTCTTTTTCTTTATTTTTTTTGTTTTAGTCTAGTTGATATCCCCCTCCTGGTCTGTCCTCTGAAAGTTCCTCATCTCATTCATCCTCCCCAATCTCCCTCCAAGAGGATGTCCCCACTGCCCCATCCCCACACAACCAGGCCTCCACCCAACTCGGGCCTCAAGTCTGTCAAAGATTAGGTGCATCCTCTCTCACTGAGGCGAGACCAGGCAGTCCTCTGCTCTATATGTGTTGGGGGCCTCAGACCAGATAATATATGCTGCCTGGCTGATGGCTCGTTGTCTGACAGGTCTTGGGGATATAGGTAAGTTAAGGCTTTTGGTTTCTCTATTGGGCTACCCTCCTCCTCTACTTCTTCCAGCCTTTTCTTAATTCAATCACAGGGGGTCCCTGACTTCTTGAGTAACAGGTTTGGTCTAATATTTCTGGAGAGTTAGATTTGTGGATAGATATTGTTTAAATTTATATTTTCTTAAAAAATCTTGTTTTCTTTTGTGATCTATTGTGATTCAGTGTTTTGCTGATCTAGGTTGGCATCTGTGTTTTTTTCAGAAATTGCAAAACACCTGTCCAGGCCCTTCTAAATTTTAGTATCTGTGTTGAGAAGTTAGATACAATTCTGATAGATCTGCCTTTGTATGTCACCTGCCTTCTTTCCTTCATTGATTTTATTATTCTTTTTTGTTGTTGTTGACCTTTAGATTCATGTTTTAATTATTATATGTCAGGAGGATTTTCCTTTCTGTTTCAGTCTAATTTGTGTTGTATAAGTTTCTTGTATACATATAGTCACCTTTTTCCTTATGTTGGTAAAGTTTTCCTCTTTGATTTTTTTGAAAATATTTTCTGGGCCTAGGAACTAGGACTCTTAAACTTCTTCTATTCCTACTATTCTTAGGTTAAGTTGTTATATGATATCTCAAATTTCCTGGATGTTTTGTGTCAGGAACTTTTAGATTTAGTATTTTCTTTGACTGATGTATCAATTTCTTCTATTGTACCTTTTACACCTTAGACTCTTTCTTCCATCTTCTCTATTCTGTTGGTGATACTTACATCTGTTGTTCTTGTTTTCTTTCCTAGGTTCTCCATCTCCAGGATTTTCTCAATTTGTGTTTTCTTTATTGTTTCTATTTCTATTTTCAAGTCTTTCACACTTTTCTTTATTTCTTTTACCTATATAATTGTATTTTCCTATATACCTTTAAGAGGTTCTTTTGTTTCCCTTTTAAATATGTCTACCTGATTATATTTTCTTGTTTTTCTTTAAGGGGTTTACTCATTTTCTCTTTTAAGGCCCCTTTAACCTTTAAAGGATTGGATTTAAGGTCATTTTTCTTGTGCTTTGGTGCTGTTAGGATATCCAGAGCTTATTGTAGTAGGATAACTGTATTTTGGAGGTGTCATATTGCTCTGGCTTCTGTTGATTTCAAGATCCTTCTCTGTCTTGATAGCTTTAGTTCCTGGATATTCTTGTTGTAATAGGTATTGGGATGGGGGTGAACCTCAGTAGTTCATGAATGGCAGGGTATCCTAGGGTTGTATGGTGTCATCCCTGCAGATCTTAAGGTTCTCAATCTGAGGGTCTGTATGGTTTAAGAACCTCTAGTCCATCGAAGGTGGGCAGACAGTTGGCAGGAAAATGGAGGTTGCCCAGGTTAGAAAACTCTGAGAAACTTGACTTGGTTGAGAGGACTCAGAGTCCTGGACATACGGATAAGGGAATGGAAGCTTACCTGTATGGTTCAGGAGTCTCTTGAAGGTAGAGGAGACATCATGGGAGAATGAGGTTCCCCTGGGATAGAAGACTGCTCCAGGGTAGCTTGCCTTGGCCCAGACATTCAGATGGGTGGGGAATGGAAGCTTATCTGTATGATTTAAGGTGCACAAGTTTGAAGAGAGTGGGGTGAGAGGTGGCAAGAGAATCTGATTTTTAATAGTTGTCATATTATAATGTCATATTCTTTCAACAAAATGCTCACTTTATAACATAGTAGCACAAAAAAAAATCTAACAATGAAATGTGTTCTCAAAATAAATCTATGATGAGGTCTTTAAGGATTACTTAGTACCTCAAAGTTTATTTGTCAGTTGCCTCAAGTATAACCTAAGTATACATGCATAAAAGGATCTCTATTAGGAGTCTTTCTATAATGGTAGAGAACACATGCAATAGGCCAATTGCTTACTTTACTGTTTAAATTTTCTGTGCAAAGTGTATCAAATTTTCCATGGATATTTCAATACCAGGATGCAAGATATCAGTGACTTGGGCCAAATTTCTACTGATTGACATGGTTATGATCTCTGTATCATCTTGCAATTGGATTATTCCTCAAATACTTAAAGTCAGTTTGAAGTTCTGATTCTTTGAGGGCAAGGGTATATGGGGGATAATTGGGAAAAAGGGAAGGATAAGAGGCTGTCTTCTGGACTATAGTATAAGAGAAGAATAAATAAAGCAAAACAACTCAGTGCAGTGTCCAGATCCTCAAAGTACAGAGATATACTTAGGACAAGTGTTTTTTATCCATTACTGAATGTGACATATTTACTCTCATTTCTATTCTTTGATCCTCTAAAAAGTGATTGACTTTATACATAAACAATTAAGTGCCACATAATACACAGCCTGTCTACAGAACAAAGTATGAAGTCTCAAGCTAGAGCCGTATAGATCAAGGATATTTGTGTTAACATACACATATATTTTAAATAAGTGACATTTAATTTGAAGGCTTACGGAATGGAAGAGGAATCAGCAGTGTAGAATACTGTTACTCTTACAAAGGTTCGTTAGGGACTCAGCACTCACACGATGGCCTACAACCATCTATAACTGCCCTACCAGGAGATCTAATGTCTGCTACTGATGTGTGTGTGTATGTGCGCATCATATGTGTATGAAAAACTAAATAATTAAATTAAATCAAAAATTTAGGAGAAAATAAAACATCAAAAGCTCTAAAATGAAAAATGTAAAATAATATGCAAGATTTTTATAGGCAATTTATATGGTGAGAGAAAAGTTAAACACCAAGTAGAAACAAACAAATGACAACAAAAAACTAACCAAACAAACAAACAACAAACGAAAAAACAGAAATACAGAAAGAATCCCTGAGTTTCTTCTAAGGCTCAAATATTGCTGGAAAAAATTGATGAAGATAAAGCCTGGCGAAAAACAACCAATATCAAACTAAGATGTTCAAACAGGATCAGTGGTGAAACAGTATAAATGGTTTAGAATAGATGTAATGGAGCATCAAAAAGTAGAAAGGAAATTAAGGAAGATATTTCTCAAGAAATAATTCCTAAAGTATGTTACATACTTACTGTCAGACACCAGTTTCTGTTAAAAGAAAGAAAAGAACATAAAATATGTAAAAAAGACCTAAAATAGGCATATTACAGTAAAATTGCTGAAGCATAGGAAAAATAGAAAATATTGAAAGTGAGAGAGATAATAATAGAAACATAACCTACAATAGTACTATAAGAATAAGAATTGTATAAAAAATATCTGACTTTTTTTCAAATACCTTGCAACCCAGAAGACTATGAAGTCTCTCAATGAACAAAGAAAACCCAGGCATTGTAGCCAGTGTTATATTCTATAGCCTTCAAAATAGAGGGCAATTAAAGACTTTTCTTAAATTAAAAGACATCAGAGAAAGAAAGCATAGATGGGGGGAGGGCTAGGATGGACAGCACACTGCTAATGCTTGGTCTTTTTGGCCTTCATTAAGTCTCATGCTTGTCCCCCTAAAGAGAAAATTCAAGTGAGGAACTACTTGCCTCATTTGGCAGACTACAAAGACCTAGAAAGGCTTCTCCAGTTTACTCTCTCCATTATTAGTTTCTATTATTTATTATATTTTCATATTATTTTTTACTTTATTGTTTCTTTTTAGATTCAACACTTAATTCATTATTTTTGCAAAAAATTCAAAGGTATGGAAAAATAGATTTAGAAATATTTATGTATTTATAGCTTTTATTCAATAACTTAAAAATTCCTACATACACACACACACACACACACACACACATACACACACACTTCATAAATTTATGTAGTCAAGAATGTTAGTTCTGTTGTTTTCTTTTTGTTCCATCTTCAGGGTTCTATTTCTTTTTAAATTTATTTATTCTAGTTTGTGTCTGAGTGAGATTCAGCTGCCTTTGGATCATATGGGAGGATTAATAATGAAGACCTGAAAAACTGGGAAAAGAACCTGAAAACAAGTACACAACACACACATACAAACACACATGAGTGTGCATATACATGGTAACACACAAACAAACATACAATAAGCATCGAAGAGAGATCCACAGTGAGGTTACACAAATCCTTTCAGAAGTTGGCAATTTCTCAGTGGGATATGAATGAATGACTTTAGCGTCATAGATGACCAGGAAGTATAAAAAGATGAGTAATAAGGATCACATGCTTCATTGGGTTGTGAGAAACTATGTTAAAATCCTAAGAATCAAATTGGTCCACTTGGTTAAGACCATCCTAGTTGTGTTGTATGTTTCATTGTTTTCCTTGTTCAAGATTATCCAATATGTGTTGTGTGGACCATTGGGATTCTTAGGTTTGAAACAGCACTTTCTCAGATCAAATCCACATACACCAGTCTCAACATGCTTCTATCCTTGTAAAAGAAGTTGCAAGTACTCAGTTGTGGTTGTCTGTCAAAGAACTTCCTCATAGGGAGTTCATCAATCACTTTAAACTGCCAATCATGGATATAGATGGCACCTCCTATAAGACACAGGGATTAGACTAAACAGTTGTACCTTTGCTCTTTATCCTGATCCTAGGACCCTGAGCAACAAGACTGCAGGCATCCCTAACAGGATCAAAACACATGAAAAACACAATATGGAATTCCCCCTTTTCTCTAAAACCAGTAAAAAGGGAATCCTAAATGTCTTCAAAGCCAAAAGAGTCCAAAGAATTCCCAACTTGCTGTATAACCACATGTTGCATGTAAGTTTAAAATCGTGCTTGCTTTTCCTTGAGAATTCTGAGTTCTCTAAACCTCTTGTGGCTAGATCTGACAAGCTGCCAATGTTGGCCTAACTGTGCTCTTTCTCTTGCCCACCTTAGTCGCCACAGATGGAAAACACCAGACAGTCTTAATATTTTAAAACTATCCAGATAACTCAATGACTGAGTGAAGAATATCCTGCTCCATCCTCCTTGGCTTCCTTCCAGGCTACAAACTACAGGTGCCCTGAGACCTACATATCTTGTCTCTTTCTCTGCTCCACTGACTGCTATTACTCTTATTCCTCTCTTTGTCCCTTCTCTTCCTGTTGGGCCCAAAACTCCAAGTTTCTCTTCACCCAGAAATTGGCTTCTGCCTCTTTTATTGATGCAAACATAAACCAATTAGGGAACCAGATTTTAGTATCGGCCCCCCCCAATCCATGGATTTTTAGAATTTCCTAGTAAATCTTATAGTCAACAGAGAAAAAAATGGAAAGAAAGAAAAATATACAAAATGACCATTAAAGACGTTTAAAATGGTTATCAAAGGAGATAATCAGCTTTGTTTCTCAATCTAGTCAAAATAAATGCTATCAAGAAAACAATGATAAATGCGACAAGAATGTGAGGAAATATAAGCCTTATACTTTTGATGGGATATAAACAGTTACAATCAGTTTGGAAATAAATACAGCAGTTCCTCTAAAAACTAAAATTTCCATTACACATATGGTGAATAAAAGTTACTTTTACACCAAAGTAATCTGGACTATAATTAATGCTGGCTCCTACCCCACATCTTCTTCAACCACACTCACACACACACACACATACACACACAAAAACACACACACACACACACACATAACTGAGGTTTTATAAAACATATTGTCAAAATCATAATACATTAATATTAACAAAGGAAAGATATGTGGATAACTGAATGAGAAAAATAACATATGGAATAATATTTTAAAAGAAAAAATGGAACTAGTGACATATGCAGATGAAAAAATTAAGGTGGCTTTTTCTTTTTCAAAGTGTTTTGGTTTGCTTCTCAGCACCATTCAGTGGTTCACAGTCATCAAGAACTTTAGTTTCAGGGAATCTAAAATCCTTTCTCACCTCTGCAGACACCAGGCATGCACATGGTACCCATGCATAGGAACAAGTAAACCATTCATCCTATACATGAAAATAAATATATCAAATATTTTTAATAAATATTTAGTAGATAAAATGGGACAAAAATAAAACAAAAAAGTGAGGAAAATATTTGACAAATAACAGGAAAATATTTCAAAGTATATTTAGTAAATAAAATAAAAATCTCAGATAAGAAAAGTTTGTTTGAAATGTTTGAAAATATACAAAGAGGTTCTAAATTAGAAAAGTCACTATCGGCCTTTTATTTTATAATAAGAGCATAAATATACACTAAAAAAGAGACAGAAAAAGTAGTCACAAACTTATTTCCATCTAGAAGCGGAAAGCATGATAATAATAAACTCCAATGCTTTTCTTTTTGATCCCCTTACTTGCCTTTTTACTCTTCTAGATTTCCTAAGGAGCATCAGATTTAAATGATCATGCATTAAACTCACCAAAACAGTTGACTTGGGTTTGGCTAAGTTACTGGAGGCAGAAAAAATAATTTTAAATAAACAGGACAGTATTCAAAAATTGTAATTACTCATGTATAGGATTTTTTTTAATAACAACTTACAGCTTTCATAAGTGAAATAATGCGTGTAATTTATTTATTCTTTATTCTTAGATTTTTTGGCTTCTGCAAGAAACATAGTGATGAAAGCCAAAATTTTTGCAATTGTATAAATTTAAAAACTCGATATATGTATTAAAGGTACTATATGACCTAAGCATACATGATTCATTATTTTATTTCATTTATGTATGATTATTTTTATTCCCTTCTATTCATTCAGTATTTCAGTTCTCTCAAACTACTTCTCCTTTCTTGTTTATGATGATTTCAACCTACTTTAAACTTTTCCTTATTTCTTCAAGGTCAAATAAGTATAAATAAATTTGGCACAGATACAAACAATAACATCAAAAACTTGGTTTTGAAAATATTATCTCTAACAAATTTTAGTATAATTCTAATAGTTATGTTACTATAATTTGTAGTTTCCAAATAGAAAAAAAAATCAGGTTTAAAGAGAGAACCTACATACAGGCAGGAAGCTACTGAACTGCAGATTTATCATTCAAATAAACTGCCTATAATCAGAAATTATGTTCCTAATTGCTGTTCTCAGATGTTCAGTGTGACTTTATGAACAAGTGTAATCTGAACTATCCTATCTTCTGTGATGCCATATTCAAAGACATGTCATAGGGAAATACTTTAATCAAGTTTACATTATATTGGGTCAATTAACTGTGTTTTAAAAATGAGAAGAGAGCTGGGGAGATGGCTCAGCAGTTAAAGTCTAGGCTCGCAACCAAAAATATAAGAATGAGAAGAGTATAGTTTTTTGTTATAAGGAGTAAAATTGCTGATGGGCTAAATAAAATATTTATGAAGTTTTTATTAAACTGTCTCATTTAACTGTCTTTAATGACTTGACAAATTTTGTCTCTGGGAAATTACAAAGTAAATTGTTATTTTTAGTAGCTCTTAAGTAAGATTTTGTAATGAATGGAAAATTTCAACAGCATGAATAAATAAGCACATTGATCTCCATTTATTTCAAGTGTATCAGAGACAACAGTTTAATTTTAAGCTTTAGGTTAATAAGATAAAGTGAATTTGTTCTCAATCCAAAAGATATCCATAAATATACATACAATATCAGTAATCCTGACAATGAAAATTTAGGGACGAAAAATTGGGTTTTGGTAGGAAATGTCCACCAAATACTCATGTACTGAAGGCCTGCTTCTCAGGCTGGTGGAGGGGAAATACTGACTCCTAAGTTGTCTGACTTCTGGCTTAATCATTTTCCATGGATTCCTAACATATTAGCATTACACAATGATGGAGTAAACCAGTTTAAGTGATACAGTTAGAGGAAGCAAGCCACTGGAATGTGTATTTTGGAGAACTATTTCTCCCTGACCTGCTATGTTTTCTGAATCCTATCCATCAAGATATAAAACACTGGATCCACAGCATACTCCCTACCATAATTACCTTTCTTGTCACTAATGGGCCCAGAAACAATAAGTCATGTAACAAAGAACTAAAAAATATTACAGTGCAAAATCCTTCACTACTGTGAATTTCTGATTTTGTCAAAACCACACAAGAAAACTCATGATCAAAATAATAGGATCCTTTTAAATCATATCAGTTATATCAATTAATACCATAAATTATGTGACTTGAAAATGTATTATATAGGGGCTGGAGAGATGGCTCAGTGGTTAAAAACACTGAAAGCTCTTCTAGAGGTCCTGAGTTCAATTCCCAGCAAAGACAAGTTGGCTCATAACCATCTGTGATGGGATCCAATGCCCTCTTCTGATGTATCCGAAGACAGGGATGGTGTACTCATATACATAAAATAAGTAAATAATTCTTTAAAAAATTAAAATGAAAATTTATAAGATATTCATATATGTTAAGATTTTACATGTTCTAGATAATACAAATTTATCTGAGATACTTGGGATATTTTATGGGAAGCATATTTATATATTTTTAATCTTATATTTGAATAATTATCTTAAATTTAATTATCTTTCCATGAAACTTCTGTTTTACCATAATAGTTCATAACTAAAATGCTGTCAGTCAGAAGGCTGAGGAGAAAGCCCTCATTTTCAATGCTGAACTGTGTTAGAAAGTGCCTTGCCTGAACTAATCCCTGACATCATTAATGATACCATTTTATGTTTGCGGATAGGAACCTAACAAACTCTCCTGATAGGTTCCACCCAGAAGCCAATGGAAAGAGATGCAGAGACCCAGAAACAGCCATTAGGTTGAGCCCAAGGAGTCTTATGGTAGAGTGGAGAAAAGGTCTAAAGGACATGAAGAGGCCAAGGAATCCACAGTAAGATCAACAGAGTCAGTTAATTATCCTTCACCCTTGGTAGTTCTCAGAGCCTGAATCACCAACCAAAGAACAAGCACAAGCTGGACCTATGGCCCCTATACTTATGTAACATATGAGCAGTTTGGTCTTTATGCTGTTCCCCCTGCAACTGGAACAGGGGCTTTTCCTGATTCTGTTGTCTGTATGCCTATGGATCCTGTTCCCCAAAATGATCCACCTTGTCTGGCCTCAGTTGGAGAACACACACCTAATGCAACAGGGGTGTAATGATGGGCATTAATACCCAGAGGGGCGCTCTGTCTTCATAAAGAATAAGGGTAAGGTGGAATGGGGGGAGGATCTGCATTAGGGGTCACTGGGAAGATTTTTGAGGCTGATATTGGAATGTAATGTGAATATATCAATAAATTTAATAAATAAAAGAAAGCTCTTTTGCCTTAAAAGTCAATGATTCCATAATATAACCAGACAACTTTCCAACATTAACAAAATTTAAAATATATAACTCCTTAGAAATTTAAAATATATAGCCGGGCGGTGGTGGTGCACGCCTTTAATCCCAGCACTTGGGAGGCAGAGGCAGGTGGATTTCTGAGTTCGAGGCCAGCCTGGTCTACAGAGTGAGTTCCAGGACAGCCAGGGCTATACAGAGAAACCCTGTCTCGAGAAACCAAAAAAAAAAAAAATTTAAAATATATACATTTTTATTAAAAGATGAATTCTCAAAAATGTAAATGAACCAATTGATTTATTCACCAAACTTTCTGAGCTTTATTGATGTATAAAATGCAAGTAAAATTATATCTCAATGTATACATGTATATTCTTGAACACACATACACAATAAATAAAATTTATAAAAGGTAAAGACTCTGTATTGATTGGGCAAACACATAAGCACACATACATTAATACACACTGAATAAAATGGCATAATATAAAAAGAAAGAAAAATGCATAATAAAATAATTATCCTAAATAAAATAAAAATTATAATATCTATTTACTGTAGGGTCTTTGTATATGTGCAGTACTCATAAATATATTCAGTATATTTTAAATATACCATATTTGATTTTTAATTCTCATAGTATAAATTCAAAAACTAATACTAATTCTAATAGTATTATTCTAAACAGTAGTTTAATAATTCATTTATTCCATACATTATGTAAGTATACTCTTAGGCAAACATTTTTACATTATGCCCATGATTCTAATTTTCAAAAGTACTTTATTTTCCTTTTGGGGGGAGAAAGATATACTAGACCCTTGGTTGATGTAGTACTCACTAGAAATTGCTGAGTTACTTTTCCTCAAATGTTCACATCAAATAATGATTGTTTTTAAATGTTATAATGTATTTGACTATTTTTAAATTAATTTTTCTTTAATTTATGCAAAAATTCAATTATCTTAAAGTATCCATTTGAAAATTTATTAGTTTTACTGTTACTTAATACACAGAAACTTTGATTTAATATTATTTCATTCTAAGACAACATATTAAGAAAAGATAAAAAATAGAAGATAGTTGCTCTACAGTGGGGAGGCAGATACTAAGACTGTGGAATTAATGAATAGCATATAATCAGAAATCAGTTTGGTTAATAAAAATCATAGATACACACAAAGACACAAACACACCTCTCTAATAATTTTATCCAAGTCTAAAACTTTTGTATATCATGGAAAAAATGCACAAAGGAAAATTAATTATAGTGTAAAGGAGTTATTTGATGCCTTGAAAAGTACCAGGACTGTAAAAGTACAGAGAAACTGAAAGAAAGAATTTCTATTGAATGCGTATTGAGAGGTGATTTGACTGAAAGTTGGATGTTGTTTTTGCTAAACGGAAAGGAAAATAATTATCAGTAAATACGAAAAATAGTAGAATAAAACCTGTTCATTATTTTATAACAGTTTATAAAACAGTTACCAATATACACAAATGTTATATTCATAAGCTTAGTAACATAACACACTCATGATGACTGTGTTTCAGAGAACTAACATTGGTTGATGGGGTTTGTCAAAAGGATAAAACTCTTCAATTTGATTTAGAAGTATTTAAACTTAAAGAAGGCAATATTGTATACACAAGAAGATAGAAATTTAGATATTTTACTAGCATTATATATTAACTGTAATGTAAATGCAAGCATTATACATGTAAAATACATCTATATTAATACAAAAATGTACCATATAATAGAATACACTAAAGAATTTGAAAAGTTGCAATCCTAAGAGAAGAAATCCTCAACTGGTGATCCAAATCCAAAGTGCTTAATCCCCAAATCATATTCACAAAAATAATATTGTTGTGAATGAGCAGGTTATATCTACATGTTTACAAGTATTACATATCATATGCATACATATATTTAAGCAGTTCAAAAATGAGGCTTTAAATCTAAAAGCAGGTACACAGGAGGGATTAGAGGAAGAAAGGAGCAAGATGATATATTAGACAGCATGAAATCCTCAAACTCATGGATGAGATCAATAAAATAGAAAGAGAACAATACAAAGATTGGCAAAAAGAAGGATTTGGTACTTTGAGAAAATCAAGCATATCAACAATCCCTTATACAAATTAACTGAAAGGGAGAAAACATACAAATAAACAAATTCAGAAATGAAAACAGGGACATAGCAATAGACACTAAAGAAATTAAAGAATCATAAGAACATATTTAAAAAAATCTACTCCACCATATTTGAAAAAATCAAAAAGAATACAATTTTCTAGGTAGATACCACTTTTGAAAAGTTAAAGATCAAACTAGCAATTTAGAGAGACCTAGAGTGAAAGAGAAGATGTCAGTGTAATTCTACCAACCAACTAAACCTGAGAGTCAGTTCTCTCTCTCTCTCTCTCTCTCTCTCTCTCTCTCTCTCTCTCTCTCTCTCTCTCTCTCTCTCTCTCTCTCTCTGTGTGTGTGTGTGTGTGTGTGCGCGCGCGCACGTGTGTACAGAATTCTACCAGAATCTCAAAGAAATGTCAATGTTAATACTCCTCAAATTATTCTGCAACCCAGAAACATTCCCAATACATTTTAACGAGCCACATTACTGCACTACTCAAACCACATAAAGACCCAACAAAGAGAGAACTACAGATACATTTTTATTATGAACATAGATATAAAAGAACTCAATAAAACACTTGCAAACCAAACCAAAAAGCACCTCAAAAATCATCCACCATGATCTAGTTGGACGCATCTCTGAGATATAATAGAAAAATAAATAAAAATCAATACATGCAATTTAACATGCAAGCAAATTGAAATAAAACAAACACATTATCTCATTAGACACAGAAAAGTTAACTGATGAAATCAGACTCCCCTTCATAATAAAATTGCTGGTGAAATTAGGGATACAAAAAGCATACCTAAATACAATAAAGGCAGTTTGCATTAAGCCTATAGCCAATATCCATTTCAATGAGAAGAGACTGAAAGAACTTTCAGTAAAATCAGGAAGAAGATATGATTGCCAAAACTCACTATACCTACTCAATTTAGTAGTTGAAGTATTTTTTTCAATTTTTTTAGATATTTTCTTTATATACATATCAAATGTTATCCCACTTCCTCATTTCCCCTCCAAAATCCCTCTATCCCAACCTTCCTCCCCCTACTCACTAACACATACCCTCCTTCTTCCCTGTTCTGGCATTCCCCTATCCTGGGGTATCCAAATTTCATAGGACCAAAGGACTCTCCTCTCATTGATGTTCCACAAGACATCTATATATGCAGCTGGAGCCATGGGTCCCTCTATTGCACTCCTTGGTTGGTGGTTTAGTCCCTGGGAGCTCTGGGGGTACTGATTGGTTCATACTGTTGTTCCTCCTATGGGACTGCAAGTTCCTTCTGCTTCTTTGGACCTGTCTCTACCTCTTCCACTGGGGACACTTTGCTTAGTACAATGGACTAAGCATCCACTTCTGTTTCTGTCAGATATTGGCAGAGCCTCTCAGAAGACAGCGATATCAAGCTCTTGTCAGCAAGAACTTGTTGGCATCTACAATAGTGTCTGGGTTTGGTGTCTGTATATGAGATGGATCCCCAGGTGGGACAGTCTCTGGATGGCCTTTCCTTCAGTTTCTGTTCCATATTTTGTCTCTGTATCTCTTTCCATGGGTACTTTGATCCCCCTTCTAAGAAGGACCAAAGTATCCACACATTTGTCTTCCTTCTTGAGCTTCATGTGGTCTGTGAATTGTATCTTGGGTTCTCTGAACTTCTGGGCTAATATCCACTTATCAGTGAGTGCATATCATATGTGTTCTTTTGTGATTGGGTTAGCTCACTCAGGATGATATTTTCTAGTTCTATCCATTGGCCTAAGAATTTCATGAATTCATTTTTTTTAATAGCTGAGTAGTACTCCATTGTGTAAATGGACCACATTATCAGTATCCATTCCTCTGTTGAGGGACATATGGGTTCTTTCCAGCTTCTGGTTATTATAAATAAGACTGCTATGAACATAGTGGAGCATGTGTCCTTATTACCTGTTGGAGCATCTTCTGGGTACATGCCCAGGAGTGGTATAGCTGGGTCCTCAGGTAGTACTATGCCCAATATTCTGAGGAGTCACAAAACTGATTTTCAGTTTGTACATGTTTACCAACCCACCAACAATGGAGGATTGTTCCTCTTTCTCCACATCCTACCCATCATCGGCCATTACCTGAGGTTTTGATTTTAGACATTCTGGCTGGTGTAAGGTGGAATCTCACTGTTTGTTTTTTTTTTTTTTTTTTTGATTTGCATTTCCCTAATGACTAAGAATGTTGAACGCTTCTTAAGGTACTTCTCAGTCTTCCCATATTCCTCAGTTGAGAATTCTTCATTTAGTTCTGTACCCCAATTTTAATAGGGTTACTTGGTTCTCTGGAATCTAAATTTTTGAGTTCTTTGTATATATTGGATATTAAATCTCTATTGGATGTAGGATTGGTAAAGATCTTTCCCAATCTCTTGCTTGCCGTTTTGTCCTTTTCCTTACAGAATCTTTGCAATTTTATGAGTTCCCACTTGTATATTGTTGCTCGTAGAGCATAATCCATTGGTGGCCTGTTCAGTAAATTTTGCCCTGTGCCCATGTGTTCAAGGGTCTTCCCCACTTTCTTTTCTGTTGGTTTCACTGTATCTGGTTTTATGTGGAGGTCCTTGATCCACTTGTATTTGAACTTTTTACTAGGAGATATGCAGCAAACCAGTAGCCAACATCAAACTAAATGGAGAGAAACTTCAAGCAATCCCACTAAAATCAGGGAATAGACAAGGCTACCTACTCTCTCTCCCTCCTGTTCAATATAGTACTTGAAGTCCTAGCCAGAGCAATTAGAAAATAAAAGGAGGTCAAACGGATACAAACTGTAAAAGAAGAAGTCAAAATATCACTATTTGCCAAGGATATGATAGTATACTTATGTGAAGTCAAAAATTCCACCAGAGAACTCCTAAACCTGATAAACAACTTTACCATAGTGGCTGGATACAAAATTAACTTGAACAATTCAGTAGCCTTCCTCTACTCAAAAAAAAAAAAAAAAAAAAAAAAAACAGGTTGAGAAAGAAATTAGGGGAAAAAACACCATCCAAAATAGTCACAAATAATATATAAAGTATCTTGGTGTGACTCTAACTAAGCAAATAAAAGGTCTGTATGACAAGAACTTCAAGTCTCTGAAGAAAGAAACCAAAGATCACAGTAGATGGAAAGATCTCCCATGCTCATCAATTGGTAGGATTAATATAATAAAAATGACCATCTTTCTGAAAGCAATATACAGCTTTAATGCAATCCCCATCAAAATTCTTTTTTTATATATATATTTTTTATTTTTTATATTTTTATCTACATTCAAAATCATTTCCCCTTTCCCGTTTCCTCCCTCCCTAAAAGTCCCATAAGCCCCCTTCCCTCCCTCTTTTCACCATTCAACTCCCTCTCGCTTCTCTGTCTCGGAATTCCCCTACATCCAGTCTTTCCAGGACCAGGGGTCTCTCCCTCAATCTTCTTGGAAATCTATTGATATGTGTATTCTGTCTAGTGTATCTAGATTCTGGGTTAATATCCCCTTAACAGTGACTGCATACTATGTGTGTTCTTTTGTGATTGGATGACCTCACTAAAGAGGATATTTTCAAGTTCTGACCATTTGCCTAAGAATTTCATGAATTCATTGTTTTTAATTGCAGAGTAGTATTCCATTGTGTAAATATACCACATCTTCTGAATCCATTCCTCCATTGAGGGACATCTGGGTTCTTTCCAGCTTCTGGCTATTATAAATAAGGCTGCTATGAACATAGTGGAGCATGTGTCCTTATTGCATGCAGGTAAAGCCTCTGGGTATATGCCCAGGAGTGGTATAGCTGGATCCTCCGGGAGTGTCATGCCCAGTTTTCTGAGGAACCGCCAGACTGCTTTCCAGAGTGGTTGTACCAGCTTGCAATCCCACCAGCAGTGGAGGCAAAATGCAAAACACGTGTAACCCAAAACATCCAGGAAATCCAGGACACAATGAGAAGACCAAACCTAAGGATTATAGGTATAGATGAGAGTGAAGAATTGCAACTTAAAGGACCAGTAAACATCTTCAACAAAATTATGGAGGAAAACTTCCCTAACCTAAAGAGAGAGATGCCGATGAACGTACAAGAAGCCTACAGAACTCCAAACAGACTGGACCAGAACAGAAATACCTCCCATCACATAATAATTCAAACACCAAATGTAGTAAACAAAGAAAGAATATTAAACGCACTAAGAGAAAAGGGCCAAGTAACATACAAAGGAAGACCTATCCGAATCACATCAGACTTCTCACCAGAGACTATGAAAGCCAGAAGATTCTTGGCAGATCTCATGCAGACACTAAGAGAGCACAAATGCCAGCCTAGACTACTATACCCAGCAAAACTCTCAATCACCATAGATGGAGAGACCAAGATATTCCATGATAAAACCAAATTTTCACAATATCTTTCCACAAACCTAGCCCTGCAAAGGATAATAGGTGTAAACCGCCAATACAAGGAGAGAAACAACACCCTGGAAAAAATGAGATAGTAACCTTCTTGCATCAAACCCAAAAGTAGATAACCACTCAAACATAAAGACAGCATCAAGAACAGCAGGTGGCAATAATCACTATTCCTTAATCTCTCTTAATATCAATGGTCTCAATTCCCCAATAAAAAGACATAGACTAACAGACTGGATATGTAAACAGGACCCATCAAAATTCTAACTCAATTCTTCATAGAGTTAGGAAAAGCAATTTCCAAATTCATCTGAAATAACAAAAAACCTAGGATAGTGAAAATCATTCTCAACAATAAAAAAACTTCTAGAAGAATCACCATCCCTGACCTCAAGCTCTACTACAGAGCAATCATGACAAAAATTGCATGGTATTCGTACAGTGACAGAAGGTAGAACAATGGCGGAGAATTGAAGACCTAGTAATAAACACACACACTGATGGTCGCTTGATATTTGACAAAAAGCTAATACCTTCCCATGGAGAAAAGACAGCATTTTCAACAAATGATGTTGGTTCAACTGGTGGTTAGCATGTAGAAGCATACAAATTGATCCATTCTTATTTCCTTGTACAATGGTCAAGTCCAAGTGGATCAAGGACCTCCACATAAGACCAGAAACACTGAAACTAATAGACAAGAAATTGGGTAAGAGTCTTAAACTCATGGACATGGAAAAAATTCCTGAACAAAACACCAATAGCTTCTGCTCTAAGATCAAGAATTGACAAATGGTAGTTGAAGTCTTATGTAGAACAATAAAAGAGCAGGAAAAAATAACTTTAATTGTAGATGATGTGATAGTATACATACATAACCCTAAAAATTTCACAGGGGAATTCCTATAGCCTATAATGACTTTCAGCAATATGGATGCAGAAAAAAGTACTTCATAAAAATCAGTAGTCTACTGAAATACAAATGACGAAGGGACAGAAATTGAAATTAGGGCAACAACATCTTTCACAAATGCAACGAATAATGTAAAATATATTAGAAAAACTCTATCCAAGTAAATGACAGACTTGCATGATTTAAAAACAAAAAAAAACATGACTAAACAGAACAAAATTAAAAACTTCATACCCTTGAAGAAAGAAATTTAAGAAGGTATCATAAATTGGGAAGATCTCCCATGTTCATGGACAGATAGGATTAATATGGTAAAACTAGTCATCCTACTAAACACAATATGCAAATTAAATATAATCCCCATTAAAATACCAAATCATGCATTGGTAAATATAATACCACAGATCATGAATGACAGAACAATTCTCAGCTTCATATGGAAAAACAAAAACAAAGCAAACACCAAAATCAAAACTAAACAACATACAAAACAGGATAGCTAAAACAATCCTGAAGACCAAAGTGTGGATGCTTCAGTGATTCTTAGAAGGGGAAACAAATACTCACAAGAAGAAATATGGAGACAAAGTGTGGAACAAAGACTGAAGGAAAAGCCATTTAGAGACTGGCCCATCTGGGAATTCATCCCATATACAGTCACCAAACCTGGATGCTCTTGCGGATGCGAGTAAGTGCTTGCTGACAGGAGCCTGATATGGCTATTTCCTGAAAGGTTCTGCCAGAGCCTGATAAATACAGACAGAGGCATCTGCTTGCAGCCAACCATTGTACTGAGTGCGAGGTCACAGGTGGAAGAGTTGCAGAAGGCACTGAAGGAGCTGAAGGGGTTTTCAGCCCAATGGTGGGAGCAACAGTGTCAACAAGCCAGAAGCTCCGAGCTCCTGGGGACTGGAACACCAACCTAAGGTTACACCTGGAGGGACCCAGGGCTCTGGACGAATATGTGGCAGAGGATAGAGGATAGCCTAGTTGGATATCAGTGGGAGGAACAGTCCTTGGGCCCGAGGGGTTCTATGCCCCAGTGTAAGGGAATGCCAGGGCTGGCAGGCAGGAATGGGTGGATGGGTAGAGGTGTACCCTCATAGAGGCAGAGGGAGTGGGGTGGGATAGGGGATTTCCTGAGAGGAGACCTGGAAAGGGGATAATACTTGTAAAGTAAATAAAGAAAATATCCAATAAAAGGGGAAAAAGAACTGCTGAGGTTTTGATATCTGTATTTCAAGTTGTAGTATAAAACTATTATAAAAGAGCATGGTACTGACATAAGAAAAGATGGTCATGGAATCAAAAATTAAGTGTCTTATGGACACTTAATTTTTCATATGTAGCCAGAATAAATACACACTGGAAAAAATATTACATCTTCAACAAGCAGGACAGACTAAATGGTTTCATGCAGAAGAATCAAAATATGTCTCTAATTATCACCCTGTAAGAGACTTAATTCCAAATGAACTGAAAACTTCAACATAAAACCAGATTCCATGAACTGGTTAGGAGAAAAATTGTGGAAGATCCTTGACCTCAGTTGCACAGGAGAGGATTTTTCTGAAAAGAACACCAATAGCAAAGGCACTGACATAAATGATTAATAAATGGAATCATTCGAAATTGGAAAGCTATAATGCAAAGGACACCATCTTTGAACAAAATGCAGCCTACAGAATTAGAAAATCTACCGACTCTATATCCAATAAGGGATTATTATTCAAAATATATAAAGCACTCAAGAAACTGGATATTGAATATATAAATAATCTATTTGAAAATACATAACAGATCTAATCAAAGAATTCTCAAGAGAGAAAACTCGAATTGCTGAGAAATACTTCAAGAAATGTTCTACATCTTCAGACATCAGGAAAACGCAAATCAAAACTACTCTGATATTCCAACTTAACACCTGTCAGAACAGCTAAGATCTGTAACAGAGGAGATAGTTCACATTGGTTAAGACTAACACTCCTCCATTGCTTGTTGGAGTACAAACATGTTGAGGATTTTAACTTTAGTGTCTATTATAATGATATCTTGGGACCTCCATGACTAGTTGCCCCTGAGATGAGAGAGTCTACATATAAAGTGCTGAGTGATCCTGCCCCCAAGATTATTTCTAATTGTTTTAGGTTTCCTCAGCTTTTATCAGAGAAAGAGAACATAAAAAATATTCCTATGTTTTTTGAAAGTGGAATTATAAACACTTTCTGATAAAATTTAAGGTGTACAAGGGAAATATTCCTGAAAAAATTCAAGAAATATATAGAGAAACATGTTAAAACTGACTATTATATGGAAATTAAACAGATAAAATGGAAGGTATAAAAATGTTCCTAGGTTGATTGAAAGTAAAATTATAGACATTGTCTGATAAAACTGAAGATCCATATGGAAAATACTTCTGACAGAATTGAAGAAAAATACAGAGAAACGTTAAAACTGAAGATTATCATGGGCAATTATACTGATGAAATGGTAGGCCCAAAAATATTCCTAAATTGATTGAAAGTGGAACTACAAACACCCCCCACTGCAATGAAACCAAAGATCTACATGAAAAACATCTCTGACAAAAATCGAAGAAAAACACAGAAAAAATGTTAAAATTAAAGATTATCATGGAAAATAATACAGTCAAAATGGTAGAAACAAAAAACATTACTGAATTGAAAGAGGAGTCACAAACATTTTCTGATAAAATCGAAGATCCACATGAAAAACATCTCTGTTAGACTATGTTTTTTGTTGGGGAATTGATTCTATTGACATTATGAGATATTAAGGAATAGTTATTGTAGCTTCCTGTTATTTTTGATGTTCTTTTTATGTTTGTGTGGTTACTTCCTTTTGGGTTTGTTGGAAAAAGATTACTTTCTTGCTTTTGCTAGGGTGTAGTTTCCCTCCTCATGTTGGCAATTTCCATCTATTATCCTTTGTAAGGCTGGATTTGTGGAAAGATATTGTGTAAATTTGGTTTTATCATGGAATACCTTGGTTTCTCCATCTATGGTAATTGAGAGTTTTGCTGAGTATAGTACCATTTTATCTGTATAATTTTTCCATGAAATACTCAATCTTAACGCATTTTTTATATATTTCTTCAATTTTATCAGAGATATTTTCCAGCTAAATCTTCAATTTTATCAGAAAAAGTTTATAATTTCACTTTCAATCAACTTAGAAATATGTTTATGCTTTCCATTTTATCTGTATAATTTTCCATGATAATCTTCAATTTTAATGTTTTTCCATATATTTTTCCAATTTTATCAGAAATATTTTCCATGTAAATCTTCAGTTTTATCAGAAAATATTTATAATTCTACTTTCAATCAACTAAGGAATATTTTAATTCCTACCAATTTATCTGTATAAATTTCTTCAATTTATCAGAGATATTTTCCATGCAAATCTTCAGTTTTATTAGAAAATGTTTTTACTTCTACTTTCAATCAATTTAGGAATATTTTTATGCCTACTATCTTATCTGTATAATTTTCCTGAAATAGTCAGTTTTAACGTGTTTTTCTATATATTTCTTGAGTTTTATTAGAAATATTTTCCTTGTAGCTTTTCAATTTTATCAGAAAATGTTTATAATTCCACTTTCAATAATTTAGGAATATTTTTATGCCTACCATTTTATCTGTATAATTTTTCCATGAAATAGTCAATCTTTTTTTTAATTATTTATTTTTTTTTAATTTACATTCCAAATCATTTCCCCTTTCATGTTTCCTCCCTACCCGAAAGTCCCATAAGCCCCCTTCCCTCCCTCTTTTCTCCATTCAACCCCCTCTCGTTACTCTGTCCTGGCGTTCCCCTACATCCAGTCTTTCCAGGACCAGGGGTCTCTCCTTCCATCTTCTTAGAAATCTATTGATATGCGGATTGTGTCTAGGGTATTCCGAGATTCTGGGTCAATATCACCTTATCAGTGACTGCATACCATGTGTGTTCTTTTGTGATTGGGTTACCTCACTAAGGATGATATTTTCAAGATCTGACCGTTTGCCTAGGAATTTCGTGAATTCATTGTTTTTAATTGCAGAGTAGTATTCCATTGTGTAGATATACCACATCTTCTGAATCCATTCCTCCGTTGAGGGACATCTGGGTTCTTTCCAGCTTCTGGCTATTATAAATAAGGCTGCTATGAACATAGTGAGAAAACACAGGAGACAGCAGTTGTTGGTGAGGATGTGGAGAAAGAGGAACACTCCTCCACTGCTGGTGGAATTGCAAGCTGGTACAACCACTCTGGAAAGCAGTCTGGCGGTTCCTCAGAAAACTGGGCATGACACTCCCAGAGGATCCGGCTATACCACTCCTGGGCATATACCCAGAGGCTTTACCTGCATGCAATAAGGACACATGCTCCACTATGTTCATAGCAGCCTTATTTATAATAGCCAGAAGCTGGAAAGAACCCAGATGTCCCTCAACGGAGGAATGGATTCAGAAGATGTGGTATATCTACACAATGGAATACTACTCTGCAATTAAAATCAATGAATTCACGAAATTCCTAGGCAAATGGTCAGAACTTGAAAATACCATCCTTAGTGAGGTAACCCAATCACAAAAGAACACACATGGTATGCAGTCACTGATAAGGAGATATTGACCCAGAATCTTGGAATACCCTAGACACAATCCGCATATCAATAGATTTCTAAAAAGATGGAAGGAGAAACCCCTGGTCCTGGAAAGACTGGAAGTAGGGGAACGCCAGGACAGAGTAACGAGAGGGGGTTGAATGGAGAAAAGAGGGAGGGAAGGGGGCTTATGGGACTTTCGGGGAGGGAGGAAACGGGAAAGGGGAAGTGATTTGGAATGTAAATTAAAAAAATAAAATAAAAAAAATGGGGTACAGAGCTAAACAAAGATTTCTCACCTGAAGAATATCTAATGACTGAGAAGCACTTAAAGAAATGTTCAATATCCTTAGTCATTAGGGAAATGCTAATTAAAACAACCCTGAGATTCCACCTCACACCAGTCAGAATGGCTGAGATCAAAAACACAGGAGACAGCAGGTGTTGGCGAGGATGTGGAGAAAGAGGAACACTCCTCCACTGCTGGTGGAATTGCAAGCTGGTACAACCACTCTGGAAAGCAGTCTGGCGGTTCCTCAGAAAACTGGGCATGACACTCCCGGAGGATCCGGCTATACCACTTCTGGGCATATACCCAGAGGCTTTACCTGCATGCAATAAGAAATAGTCTATCTTAACGTGTTTTTCTATATATTTCTTCAATTTTATCAGAAATAGTTTGCATGTATATTTACACAATGGAATACTACTCAGCAATTAAAAAGAATGAATTCATGAAATTCTTAGGTAAATGGGGAACAGGGGGAGGGAAGAGGGCTTATGGGACTTTCAGGGAGTGGGGAACTAGGAAAGGGGAAATCACTTGGAATGTAAATAAAGAATATCGAAAATAAAATTAAAAAAAAAGATATGGAAAAAAAAAAAGAAAGAGAACATGCAGGAGAGAGGAGAAGCCAGCATGGGTTAACTGAGCCATAAAAATGTGATCCTGTGGGCTAGCTAATTGGAGTTGAAAGCAGCCTAGATGAAACATAGTAAGTTGTAGTTTGAGGTTATTAATATAAAAAATAAATTCTAACAGCATTGAGGGTAGGCTGCTGCCCAATTCTTGTGTTATTAAAGGCTTACTGTAAAGATAAAAGCTATGAGTTGTTTGTTTGTTTGGTTGGTTTGTTGGTTCTAATTTCAGAATTAGATTAACATGGTGTGGGTAGAAACCCCAGACTGGGATTTAAACACTTTCTACATCAAAAGGCACTTCAACATCTGGCAAAAACTCACCTTTAAAATTTTAATTTGAGATTGCCAAATGGAAAATGCATTCTGTCCCTTCAAGATTAGAGACAGGGAGAATTGGTTTCATAGCATAAATGCATGTATTCCCCTAAGCTTTGTGGGTTTAAACAAAATATGTGCTAATTTGGCAAGTATAACTCTGGAGTTTATAGCATAAGGGAAGACCCATTTGTGCCCCTCAAACCTATCCAAATAACACCCTAAATAGTAGTCTCATACTTCAGCCTGAAGTCTTCTCAAATGAATCTAAATGTCCCCTAATATGTAGATGCTAGGAAACTCTGCTATGCAATGAATCAGGAAAAGCACTGCTGCTCAGAGGGGAAAAGGCAAGATCACATGTCTTCCAAAATTAAAAAGAATCAAAATAAATGGAAATTAAGAAGTCAATAATATTGTAAACAACTGGGTTCTTTGAACGTGGGTTACACTGGAACACTCTGACAGTTTAGCCAAGCACTTGCTATATACGTTGACCTGTGAATATTCATATACAGTAATTGAAGGGAATTTATTGAAGATAAATATATAGAAAAATATATTAATTTAATTTATTTGAATAGAAAGAGGTTATAAGTACATTTATCCACAGATATTAATTTCCATATAAGAAGAAATGAATGAAAATTGCTTAAATTATTTTTATGGATACAAAGAAGAAAATAAAGGAAATTGCTTTAAAAGAGTTTAAATATATATAGATGAATAATGACATCCAGGCCATTGATCTCAACGCATATGAGACAAATGAGAAGGACACAGATTTCTTGTCTGAAGGCAAAATATTCTACAAACAACTCCAGGTCAGCTCAGCTCACACAGAGAAACCCTATCTCAATAAATAATTATAATTGTTTTAAATTATTTTAATTATCAAAATGAAGGTATTTAAAGTTCAGTGGTTATAATGGTATTACAAATCCTCTGGCCAGGCAGTGGTGGCACACGCCTTTAATCCCAGCACTTGGGAGGCAGAGGCAGGAGGATTTCTGAGTTCGAGGCCAGCCTGGTCTACAAAGTGAGTTCCAGGACAGAGAAACCCTGTCTCGAAAAACCAAAAAAAAAAAAAAAAAAAAAAAAAAAAACCCACAAACAAACAAACAAACAAACAAACAAATCCTCTGTGAGAGAAGTCAAAGTAGAGCAGGCCTAAGGAAAAAAGAGGCTGCTTAATTGAATCAATCTGTATTTTTGATGACTTTGGGTTTTTAGACCAAGGATATGTTATTGGGGAGATAGGCTCTATATTTGTATCAACAGGAAAGGAAAGCAAAGATTTTGGACCCCTTCCAAATTAATATGGGTCAGATATGATAGACAAATACCTCTGAATATTTTGGCTGCAGACAGCAAAGACAGCTGGTTTTGTGCATCAACTTGACACAGGCTGGAGTTATCACAGAGAAAGTAGCTTCAGTTGGGAAGTACCTCTATGAGATCCAGCTCTGGGGCATTTTCTCAATTAGTGATCAAGGTGGGAGGGCCTCTTGTGGGTCGTACCAACTCTGGGCTAGTAGTCTTGGGTTCTATAAGAGAGCAAGCTGAGCAAGCCAGGGAAAGCAAGCCAGTAAGTAACATCCCCCCATGGCCTCTGCATCAGCTCATGCTTCCTGACTTGCTTGAGTTTCAGTCCTAACTTCCTTTGGTGATGAACAGCTGTGTGGAAGTGTAAACGGAATAAACCCTTTCCTCCCCAACTTGCTTCTTGGTCATGACGTTTGTGCAGGAATAGAAACCCTTGAAGAGTCCATCTCCAATAGATAGGCAAAGTTGCAAATGAAGGCATAGGGTTACCAAACTATAGTCAAAATTTCTGGCCCAGAATTTTTCCTGTCTAAAAGAACTGCACAGACAAAAATAAAGAAGAGTCTGAAGGAAGGGAAGTTCAGTGACTTGCGCAACTTGTGATCAATCTCATAGTGTGGACACTATTACTTATTTATGATGTTCTTACAAACAGGAGCTTAGCCTGGCTGTCCTCTTAGAAGCCCTACCAAGAGCTGACTGAGACAGGTGAAGATGCTTACACTCAATTATTGGACTGAAGTTGGGGGCCCCTAAGGTTGATTAGGTTGAACTAGGAAAAGGATTGAAGAAGCTGAAGGGGAGGGCAACCCCATAGGAAGACCAGTTGTCTCAACTAACTCGAACCCATGGGAGCTCCCAGAGACTGAGCCACCAACCAGGTAGCATACATGGGAGGGTCTGAACCTCCCAGCACAATATATCAGAAGTGGACTTGGTCTAGCCTCAGAGGAAGAAGACATGCCTAATCCTCAAGAGCTTTGAGGCCCCAGGGAAGGGAGGTGCCTGGAGGAGGGTGGAGAGGGAGAGCACCCTCTCAGAGGCAAGGGCAAGGAGGAATAGGATGAGAAACTGTGGGAGTGGGGACTGGGGGGAACAGCTGTATCTTAAGTATTTGAAATAATTTTAAAAACTGTTTCTAGCCAAAACTTCATCTATACGTAGCCTATAAATTTTGGTTACAAAATTCTCAAAATTCATCATGCCATCTTTTAAACATATTGCATGAATAAAGTTACTCATTACACTTTGGTTACTGATCAAACTAACTCATAGAAAGACTTGTCTTTCACCTGCTCATCAAAATAAGGAGCAAAATTTTCATCCTTAACTGATCTGTATACCTTGTGGAATCCATACAAATACCTTATAGAACTAAATATTATTTGTATGGTTCATATATTACAGAATAAAACACCAAGAGTGCAATCCTGACAAGATTCACCATCAGGTATCTGCTGTTCCATGTCCCTTCCTGGTCCTGTCTGAACTGATGCTGTTTCCTGACTTGCTTCCAGTACAGTTTCAGAAATGGCTGCTAATCCCTGATGACCAGGCAGGACTTCAGTTAATCCCCAAATTTTCTCAGCATACAAAGACATGACAATAAATGCTACAGTTAGCTTTCTTATGAGTTATCATTTTTCTTCTAATTTATTTTTACCCCCTCTCTAAAGGAATCCTTTTCTTCAATTCAGCAGAAAGAAATCAAAGAAAATGATTATTCCAAATTCCTTAAATTGGGAGTGTTTGCTTTTGGTTATTATATGAATTATATATTATATATTATATATATGTTGTCATATTAAAGGCCAAGTTACAAATAATTATGCTTTTGAATATGGAAAAAAACTACATAGAAAGCTTAGTCTCAGAGATTTCTGTCTTTCTTTTCTACTTCTCTATCCTTTCTCTTTTAGTTAAAAGAAAAAAGGTGAATATAGTAATATTACAAGAAATTAAATTAATAAGGATGGATTATTAAATTTACTTGTAAAAAGAGCATTTTATACCCATAATCTTATATTGATAGAAATCTTTATATTTTGATTCAGAATAGAAGTTATATTTTCTTACTTTTAAAGAATTTATCTATTGATACAGATTTAAGGGTTTCATTGGTATGTCTTTGTAGTGATACAAAATTTAAAATTAATTTTGTTACTCTTACATAGGCAATATGCCTCTACAACTCACTTAGGAATACAAGGATTAGACCCAGACCTTTCAATAGCTGCTGTTATAAATGGCTTAGAATAATTAAGAAATGCAGGTAAAGAGTTAGATAGTTAAACACATGGTCATATTAGATTCTAATGTACTTAATTACAACAAAATGTTTTCATGGTTATTCATATAACCATGAAATAATCCATGCTAAAAATAATCAATGTTTAACTGTTCAGTTGTTATTTCTTGATTCGTGATCTTCAAAAGTATCAGAGATCTACAGAATATGGCATTTAAAGTTATTTCATTATTAAATGATCTTTTGATTATTCATCAGATCTGTTCCTGACAGTACCTCCATTTCACTTCAAGAAATATAATGAGCATCATTACCTCCATATTGTTGGGGTTACTCCAATTGTGGCAAGGTAGCCAGTTGGCAAAAAAATGCTCCAGTTACATCTGCTGATAAAATGCTGTCCAAAACAGACAAACAGAAAAGGATGGTTGATTGCTAAATTATCCCAAGACAAGGTTAGCTAGTATTTCATAATTCCTGCTTCACTTAATGTCTGTCAGATGGTTCTGGCTGAAGGCTGAAGATAGATGCTTCAGTATTTTATTGGAGACTGTGCACATAATGAGCTGTTTCAGTCAATTGTTTAAATTTTGGAAGCTACCTTCCTACATACTCAAATATATGCCCCTTCTTAAATTTGTGACAGGGTTAAAGACTAGTTATAGTTTCTTAATTGAACTTAAGTTCTATAGCATTAAAGAAGTTGTAAATTAAATATGATGGTTTTCAGATGGTACAAAAATTGAAATCAAACAGTATTTAGGAACAAAATTGTAACACATTAAGTTAGGATAGATGATAAAATTTGTAAATTTCCAAATATTTTCAACTGGGTTTATAAGTGTGTATCATACCTTGTAATTTTTATAATTATAAGAATTGTGTTCAGCATATATCTGAAGGAAAAGAAACTTCATTTTTAAATTGGATATTTTATATATTTCCATTTAAATTGTTAACCCTTTCCCAGTTTCCCCTCTGCAAACACCCTCTCTCATCCCTCCTTACGATTCTTCTATGAGTGCTCTCCCCTACCTACCTACCCACTTCTGTTTCACCTCACTAGCATTCTTCTATACTCAGGAATCAAGCCTTCATAGGACGAAGGGCAACCCCTCCCATTGATGCCTTAAAAGGCCCCTTCAGCTCCTTCGGGCCTTCCCCTGTGCTCAGTCCAATGTTTGACTGTGAGCCGCTGCATATGTATTGGTAAGGATCCTGTCAGGAGACAGTTATATAAGGCTTCTGTCATCAAGCACTTTTTGGCACCATCAGCAGTATCTGGGTTTGATGTCTGAATGTGGGATGGAACACTAGGTTGGGCAGTTTCTGAATGGCTTTTCCTTCAGTCTCTGCTCTACTTTTTTCTCTGTATTTCTTTTAGAGCAGAACAATTCTGGGTTAAAATTTTGGCAAAAGGCATGTGGTCCCATCCCTCAAATGGGGAGCCATGTCTAATCTCTACATGTGGTCTCAAAAGGTTCACCACATGTAGTCCTGAGAAGCTCTTGCTTTCCTCGTATCTGGGACTTTCTGGTTGCTACCACCAGTTCCTTATCCTCCAGTGCTACATACCTTTGTTCAATTTCCTGATCATCTGTACATCTCCTCCATATCCCCCTATAACTGATTCTTCCTGTCTTTTTCCCCTCTCCTTCTTCTCTTCCTCCCAAGTCTCCTGCACCTTCTACTTCTCTTGATTATTTTGTTACCCATTCTAAGAAGGAATGAAGCATTCGCATTTTGTTCTACCTTCCTCTTGAGCTTAGAGTGGTCTGTGATTTGTATTATGGCTATTCCACACTCTTTGCCTAATATCTACTTATCAGTGATTACATACTATATGTCTTTTGTGATTAAATTACTTCACTCAGGATGATATTTTCAAGATCCATTGATTTGCCTGTGAATTTCATTAAGTCATTGTTTTTAAAAGCTGAGTGGTACTCCATTGTGTAAATGTACCACATTTTCTGTATCCATTCTTCTATTGATGGACATCTGGGTAATTCCCAGCTTCTGGTTAAAATAAATATGGCTACTATGAACATAGTAGAGCATGTATCCTTATTACATGTTGAAGCATCTTCTGGGTATATGCCCAGGAGTGGTATAGCTGGGTCCTCAGGTAGTACTATGTCCAATTTTCTTATGAACTACAAGCCTGATTTCCAGAGTGGTTGTACCAGCTTGCAATCCCACCAACAATGGAGGAAAGTTCCTCTTTCTGCACATCCTCTCCAGCACCTGCTATTCCCTGAGTTTTTGATCTGAGACATTCTGACTGGTGTGAGGTGGAATCTCTGGGTCATTTTTCTTTGCATTTCCCTGAGGACTAAGGATATTGAACAGTTGTTTAGGTGCTTATCAGCCATTTGACTATGATCAGTTGAGAACTTTCTTTTAAATTCTGTTCCCTATTTTTAAATAGGGTTGTTTGGTTCTTTGGAGTCTAACTTCTTGAGTTCCTTGTATATATTGGATATTAGATCTCTATTGGATGTTGGATCGGTAAAGATGTCCAAATCTGTTGATTGCCATTTTATCCTATTGACAGTGTCCTTTACCTTACAGAAGTTTTACAACTTTATTAGGTCCCATTTGTCAATTCTTGATCTTAGAATAGAAGCTATTGGTGTTCTGTTCAGGAAATTTTTCCATGTGCCCATGTGTTGGGGGCTTTTCCCCACGTTCTCTTCTATTAGATTCAGGTTATCTGGTTTTATGTGGAGGTCCTTGATCCACTTGGACTTGAGCTTTGTTCAGGAAGATAAGAATGGATCAATGTGCACTCTTCTGCATGCTGACCACCATTGAAGCAGCACCATTTGTTGAAAATGCTGTATTTTGGGGCTGGAGAGATGGCTCAGTGGTTAAGAGCACTGAATGCTCTTCCAGAGGTCCTGAGTTCAATTCCCAGCAACCACATGATGGCTCACAACCATCTGTAATGGGATACGATACCCTCTTCTGGTGTGTCTGAAGACAGCAACAGTGTACTCACATACATAAAATAAATATTTAAAAAACAAGAAAATGCTGTATTTTTTTCACTGGATACTTTCAGCACCTTTGTCGAAGATTAAATGATCATAGATGTGTGGGTTTATTTCTGTGTCCTCGGTTCTATTTCATTCATCTACCTGATTCTATCTGTATCAATAACATGCAGCATTTTTTTAATCACTATTGCTCTGTACTTCAGCTTGAGGTCAGTTGTGATTTCCCCAGAAGTTTTATATTGTTGTTGTTGTTGAGAATAATTTCGCTATCTTGGGTTTTTGGTTATTCCAAATGAATTTGAGAATTGTTCTATCTAACTCTATGAATAATTGAGTTGGAATGTTAATGTGCATTGATTGAATCTGTCTATTGCTTTCAGCAAGATGATCATTTTTACTATATTAATCCTGCCAATCCACAGCATGGGAGATCTTTCCATCTTCTAAGGCCTTCTTTGATTTCTTTCTTCAGAGATTTGAAGTTCTTGTCATATAGATTGTTCATTTGTTTAGTTAGAGCCACACCAAGATATTTTTATATTGTTTGTGAAGGGTGTAGCTTCCATAATTTCCTTCTCAACCTGTTTATTCTTTGAGTATAAGAAGGCTACTGATTTGTTTAAGTTAATTTTATATCCAGCTATTTTCTGAAGTTGTTTAGCAGGTTTAGGAATTATCTAGTGGAATTTTTTGAGTTCACTTAAATATACTATCATATCATCTGCAAATGGTGATATTTTGACTTCTTCCTTTCCAATTTGTATCCATTTGACATTTTTGTTCTCTAATTTCTCTTGAGAGAAATTCAAATACTATATTAAATAGATAGACAGAGTGGGCAACATTTTCTAATCCCAGATTTTAAGTGGGATTGCTTCAAGTACCTTTCTATTTAGTTTGAAGTTGGCTGTTGTTTTGTTGTATATTGCTTTTACTAGGTTTAGGTATGGACTTTGAAGCTCTGATCTTTCCAAGACTTTTAATGTGAAGGGTTGATGAATTTTGTCAAATGCTTTTTCAGCTTCTAATCAAATATTCATATGTTTTTTTCCTTTGAGTATGTTTATATAGTGGGTTATGTTGATGTATTTCCATATATTAAACCATCCCTGCATCCCTGGGATGAAGCCTACTTGATCATGGTGGATGATTGTTTTGATGTGTTCTTGGATTCAATTGGCAAGAATTTTTTTTTTTTTCTTTTTTTTTTTTTTTTTTTTTTTTGGTTTTTCGAGACAGGGTTTCTCTGTGTAGCCCTGGCTGTCCTGGAACTCACTTTGTAGACCAGGCTGGCTTCGAACTCAGGAATCCTCCTGCCTCTGCCTCCCAAGTGCTGGGATTAAAGGCGTGCGCCACCACCGCCCGGCTAATTGGCAAGAATTTTATTGAATATTTTTCCATTGATATTCATAAGGGAAATTGGTCTAAAGTTCTCTTTATTTGTTGGGTCTTTGTGTGGTTTTGGTATCAGCATAACTGTGACTCCATAAAATAAATTGAGTAGAGTTCCTTCTGTTTCTATTTTGTGGAATAGTTTGAAGAGAATTGATATCAGGTCTTTGAAGGTCTGATAGAATTCTGCACCAAACTCATCTGGTCCTGGGCTTTTTTTTTTTTTTTTTTTGGTTGGGATACTTTTAATGACTGCTTCTATTTCCTTATGGGTGATTGGACTGTATAGATGGTTGATAAGGTTCTGATTTAACTTTAGTACCTGGTTTCTGTCTAGAAAATTGTCCATTTCATTCATATTTTCCAGTTGTGTTGAGTATAGGCTTTTGCATTAGGATCTGATAGTTATTGAGTTTCCTCAGTTTCTCTTGTTATGTCTCCATTTTCATTTCTGATTTTGTTAATTTGGATACTGTCTCTGTGCCCTCTGGTTAGTTGGGCTAAGGATTTATCTATCTTGTTGAGTTTCTCAAAGAACCAACTCCTTGTTTCTAGATTCATTGTATAGTTCTTTTTGTTTCTACTTGTTTGATTTCAACCCTGAATTTGATTATTTCCTGCTTTCTACTCTTGGCTGTATTTGCTTGATTTTCTTCTAGAGCTTTCAGGTGTGCTGTCAAGCTGCTCATGTATGCTGTCTTAGTCAGGGTTCCTATTCCTGCACAAAGATCACGACCAAGAAGCAAGTTGGGGAGGAAAGGGTTTGTTCAGCTTACACTTCTGCATTGCTGTTCATCACAAAAGGAAGTCAGGACTGTAACTCAAGCAGGTCAGGTAGCAGGGGCTGATGCAGAGACCATGGAGGTTCCTTACTGGCTTGCTTCCCCTGGTTGCTCAGCCTGCTCTCTTATAGAACCCAAGAATACCAGCCCAGGAATGGGACCACCCACAAGGGGCCCTCCCCCCTTGATCACTAATTGGGAAAATATCCCTCAGTTGGATCTCATGGAGGCATTTCCCCAACTGAAACTCCTTTCTCTGTGATAACTCCAGCCTGTGTCAAGTTGACATACAAAACCAGCCAGTACATATGCTCTGTCCAATTTCTTTTAGAAGACCATCAGAGCTATGAGTTTCTCTCTTAACACTGCTTTCATTGTGTCCCATAAGTTTGGATATGTGCTGCCTTCATTTTCATTGAATTATAAAGTCTTTAATTTCTTTACTTTTTTTTTCATTGACCAAGTTTTGACTGAGTAGAGCATTGTTCAGCTTCTATGTCAATGTCAACTTTCATTGCCTTTTGTTATTGAAGATCAGACTTAGTCCATAGTGATAGCATAGGATCATTTCATTTTTCTTGTATCCGTTGAGGCCTGATTTGTGACTGATTATATGGTCAATTTTGGAGGACATACCATGAGGGCCTGAGAAGAAGGTATATTCTTTTATTTTAGGATGAAATGTCCTATACATATCTGATAAATCCATTTGCTTCCTAACCTCACTTAGTTTCATTGTTTAGTTTCTGTTTCCATAATCTGTCCATTGATGAGAGTGGGGTGTTGAAACCTCCCACTATTATGGTGTTAGGTACAATGTGTGCTTTGAGCTTCAGTAAAGTTTCTTTTATGAATATGGTTACCCTTGCATTTGAAGTATAGATGTTCCAAATTGAGAGTTCATCTTGGTAGATTTTCCTTTGATGAGTATGAAGTATCCTTCCTTATCTTTTTTGATAAATTTTGGTTGAAAGTCAATTTTATTTGATATCAGAATGACCACTCCAGCTTGTTCCTTGGGACAATTTGCTTGGAAAAATTTTTCTAGCCTTTTACTCTGAGGTAGTGCTGTTCATTTTCACCCAGGTATGTTTCCTGTATCCAGCAAAATGTTGGGCCCTGTTTATGTATCCAGTCTGATATTCTATGTCTTTTTATTGGGGAATTGACTCCATAGATGTTAAGAAATATGAAGGAATTCGGATAGTTGCTTACTGTTATTTTTGTTATTTAGAGGTGGAATTATGTTTGTGTGGGTATCTTCCTTTTTGTTTGTTCTAAGATTACTTTCTTCTTTTATCTAGGATGCAGTTTCCCTCCTTGTGTTGAAAATTTCCATCTATTATCCTTTGTAGGGCTGGATTTGTGGAAAGATATGCAAATTTCATTTTGTCATGGAATATCTTGTTTTATCCATCTATGGTAATTGGGAGTTTTGCTGGGTAGTAGCTTGGGCTGGCATTTGTTTTCTCTTAGGTTCTTTAAGACATCTGACCAGGATCTTCTGCCTTTTGTAGTTTCCGGCAATATGTCTGGTGTAATTTTGATAGGTATGCATTTATATGCTTCCAGACCTTGTTCCCTTACTGCTTTTAATATTCTTTCTTTTCCTGTGCATTTGGTATTTTGACTATTATGTGACTGGAGGAATTTCATTTCTGGTATAATCTATTTGGATTTCTATAGGTCTCTTGTATTTTTATGGACATGTCTTTCTTTAGGTTATGGAAGTTTTCTTTGATAGTTTTTTCGAAGATTTTTACTGGCCCTTTAAGTTGGGAATGTTCAGTTTCTTCTGTACCTATTATCCTTAGGTCTGGTCTTCTTGCTGTGTCCTAGATTTCCTGGATGTTTTGGATTAGGATCATTTTGTATTTTGCATTTTCTTTGACTGTTTTGTCAATGATTTCTATAGTATCTTCTATGTCTGGCATTATCTCTTCTATCTCTTGTATTCTTTTGGTAATATTTCAATCTATGACTTCTGATCTCTTTCCTAGGTTTTCTATCTCCAGGTTGTCTCCTATTGTGGTTTCCTTATTGTTTCTATTTCAATTTTTATATACTAGATGGTATTATTTAATTCCTCCACCTGTTTGTGTTTTCATATAATTCTTTAAGGGATTTTTGTGTTTTCTCTTTAAGGGCTTCTAGTTGTTTACCTGTGTTCTCCTTTATTTCTTTAAGGGAGTTACTTATGTCCTTCTTAAAGTCCTCTATCATCATCATGAGATGTGATTTTAAATCAGAGTTTTTCTTTTTCCGTGTTTTGGAGTATCCAGGGATCACTGTAGTGGGATAATTGGGTTCTGATGATGCCAATAACCTTGGTTTCTGTTGCTTATGCTCTTGATCTTGCCTCTTGCCATCTGGGTATCTCTGGTATTAGCTGGTCTTGATGTCTCTGACAGTGGCTTGTATCTCCTGTAAGCCTGTGTGCCAGGACTCCTGGGATAACATTTCTCTCTGGGGGGAATTTGGGTATGGAGAGCTATGGCATAAGTTCAGCTCTATGGCACAAGTTTGGGGCCCAGAAAGAAACTGGATGGAACCCATTCCAGGCTGCTCATTGGTTCCCATGTTCTGATGGCTCTGGGCATATCTTTCTTGGGCCAGGAATTTGAGCAGAAGTGATGGTCTTAGCTGTTTGCTCAGTGGGTCAGCACTCTTGGGATACCAGCTCTCTTCCTGAATGACCTGTGTATGAAGTGTTGTGCTCTCAATTGTGTATGCACTCCTGGGAGACCTGCACTCTCCTGGCTGACTGGATCAGTGTAATCAAGAGACTTCTAATTGACTAAAAGGGGGGATTGTTGAGGTTTTGTCTTTTACTGTCCATTCTAATGTCTATTTGGCACTCCTAAAACTAGCTGCCCCAGAGCAGAGAATGTCTACCCATAAGGTGCTGAATGACTCTGCTCCCAAGTTATTTCTAAATAAGTATAAATAAATAAGATAAACAAAATAAATAAAGATGCCCACTGCCAATATCTGGGCATAAGAGGTATAGGCCGGGTTTAAGCTTCCTGAGCTTAGTGTCACAGGAGGAGGAGGAAGAGGAGAAGAAGGAGGAAGAGGTTTGAAAACATGCAGTAGGGAAGAGACACCACCATGGGTTAGCTAAGCAACAAAAACATACGCTGTAGAGTAGGCAACTGGAGTTAAGAACAGCTCAGATGAAACATAGTATGTAGAGAGTAATAATTTGTGATTATTTATAGGAAAATAGATTCTAAAATCATGAAAATTGGGTACCTGCCCAGATCTTGTGTTGTTTATAGCTTATTGTAAATATAAAGACTGTGAGTGTGTTTTTTCATTTGGGAACTTAATGAGCAAGGTGGGGTAGACGCCTCAGGCTGGTATTTTAATACTGTCTGTAACACAAACTTCTCTAATCACTGTGCAAATCTATATCATAGTTCCTCAGAAAACTGAAAATATATCTATCTGAGTGTCCACTATACAACAGTTGGACACATATACGAGAAAATTTGCTGAACCATATTCACTGTTTCTTTATTTCCAATGGCTAGCAACTAAAAAATAGTCTAGATTTAACTCAACAACATCAAAAAAAGGATAAAGAAATTATGGTACATGTACACAGTGAAGTGTTACTCAACTATTAAAAATGACATTATGAAATTTGCAAAGAAATGGATTGAACTGGAAAAAAAGTCATCCTGAGTGATATAAGCAAGACCTGATATGTATGGTCTTTATCCATTTGTATGCATATTAGCCATCAAATAAATGACAACCAAGTTGTAATTTGTAGTGTCAAAGTAGTCAGGTACACAACAAGGAACAATGTAGACAACACATGGATCTCCTTGTTTTGGGTAAATGCCATAGTTAGGGTTTCTATTCCATCATGGCTGAGGCATGTCTCATAAATGCAAGTATTTCTTTTGGGCTGGCTTAAAATGGAGTTTCAGTTCATTGTCATTATTGCAGGAGGCATGACAGAGTGTAGGATGACATGGTGTTAGAGAGTCAAGAGTTCTATATCTTGATTTGATGGCAGGCAGGAGAAGTCTGTATTTTACACTGGGCAGAGCCTGAACATATGAGACCTCAAAGCCCTCCCACACAGATACACACTTCCTCCAATAAGGCCACATCTACTCAAAGAGAACTCCTCCTAACAGTGACCCTCCCCACTGGCCAAGCATTAAAACAAATGAGTCATTGGGTCCAAACCTAACAAACCATCACAGGAAATATAATAGGTTTTATGTGTGAACTGGGACATGAGAAGGGGACAACAAAATAGGAGGATCAGTTTTGGTGAGGCAAGGTAGATGTGGTCATTGAGGGAATGCTTGAAGAGACAGAATTGAAAGTCATTTTGGGTGTGGTATGAAAATCTATTGCATGAGAAATGTCTTAAATTATATGAAATAAATTCTTGTGGTTTCCCTATATTAATGGATAAAGTGCCCTAATTGGCCTTGTCTTATTGCCAAATGAAGCTTCCAGTACTGGTACTGGGTTATATAAACTTGAGTTATTGATCAAAGGTTTCCCATGGAAATTCTCCAAAATCTCAGGTGGTTTCCAAGATAATACCTTGCTATCAGCAAACTGACAGCAATGCCCTATTGCAGAAAAGAACAACCTTACAACTCATTCAACCTTGAGAGGTTGAGCTTGTGCCTTCATATACCTTAAAACTTCTCGTGTATATCATGTGGGATGTTACTCTAAGTCTACTGAATGAATATTGGAAACACCAAGCTGGCCTCAAAACCTTTAATCTATAATCTGTCCTTTCTACAAAATATGCTACAGCAATACTTGCACAAAACTCGTGAGAATAACCGAGCAATGTCTGATTGACTTAAGGCCCATTCCATGAAATGGAACCTATACCTGATAGTACTTACATGACCAAGAGCAAGAGAACAGATATTCCAGTGATCTAGGGTAAAACAAAACACCAATAAATAAATAAATAAATAAATAAATAAATAAATAAATAAATAAATAAATAATATATACATATATAATAAAATGACTCCTAACAATATTCTGCTATACTCAGATCATTTCCTTATTTATCTACTGCAAGTGAAACTTTATACTGAAGCAGATGAGAACAAAGAGAGTTCACAGCCAGACCTTATGTAGAGAGAAACCTTGGAACACACAGATCTAAATGGAATGTCTCCATCATACTCTACCCTCAGAGCTCAGACAACCCCTCAAAGAAAGAGAACAAAGAAAAAGAAGATGGAGGACCCCTCTAAATCAACTGATCAAATCTCATGTGAACTCAAAAACTAATGCAACAAGCACAAGATCTACATTGGTTTTAAGCAGTTTCTTTGCATATATAATAGTTTTTAGGTTAGTATTTTTATGGGACTCCAAAGGGGGTAAATGAGTGTGTCTCTGATTCTAGTGCTTTCTCCTATGACTACTTTCCTACTGTTTGTCTTGTAAAACTTCAATTTCATGACTTTTTATCTTATTTTATTTGATTTTGTTGTGTTTTTGGTTATCTCTTAGTTATTCTTTTCCAATGAGAAATAGAAACAGAGTTAATCTGAACTCAAGTAGATGTAGGGAGGAATGGAAAGAAGCAGTAGAAGGAGAAACTGTAACCATGATATATTATATAAGAATAGAATTTATTTTTAATAAAATGGGGAAATTGTTTTAAAAAATTTAAAAATCACAAGATACATTCATTGTGCAAAAAATTATTGAAAAATAACTGATAAATATATAGATATATTCATTTACATAGAATTTTTGTCTACATTTATATGTATAGAACATATTTATATATTTATGCATTACTCATTTATCATAGCCAAACTTCTAGAATATTATTAAACATAAAGTCTATCATATTTGACTTATTTGTCAGAAATCAAGACTACTTCAATATCTGTCACTTGTTTTCTGTTTTCCTTTTCTTTTGCTACCCTGATGTTAAAATTCACCAATGTTCTTTCCATAATTTCTTTTCATATCAATGACATAAAACACACTCTATCATTTTCAATTCAGCTCAGTTTTTTAGTACAAGATCAAAACAAGTACCCTAAGCTGGTCATAGTACCTGTGACTCTCCTGATTTGGAGGCTGAAGCAAGAAGATGGCAAGTTAGAAGCCTGCCCAGATAACTTATCAAGACTCCTTTTCAATAAACAAACATATATATATCAATTTCACTCTCTTTTTCTGATAACTGATTAGATGACAATTAAATATAAATATTATAAATTTCTTATTTTTTTATCATACTGATAAAAGAAAAAGTTTACTCCTATCCAGAGTAATTTCTAATAATTTTATTCCCCTAAATTAACTTGGTGTTTTTATAACATATCATATTCACTACGACTTAAATAATTAAAATTTTAAGGACACCAGTCATATTTGATTAAGGTTGAATTCTGAAAGCTACACTTTAGCATATATATATATATATATATATATATATATATATATATATATATATATATATATAGTTGAGACATTAGACTTAATCACCAGCATTTTAATTTGAGAAAACCATAATTCTGTTCAAAATATATTCTCATTAGATTGATTTTGAAAGAAAATTTCATATTTGTCATTTTCATATCTCCTTATATACAGTGAATAGATAAAATATTGTACTTTATATAATCATTGCCATATATGTAGAAATAAGTTATAGTTTGCTTTTAGTAACATTAATGTTGTTTTTAATTGCATGAATATATGTGTAAAAATAAAACAGTATGCCTGCTTCCTGCTTAACCATCTCTGCAACCCTGGTATTTTTAGTTTTATCTGTGGTCAATTTAAGGTACTGCCTCAACTTATAACCAACAGCAAAAACTGATACAATATAAAATATTCCCATCCTAAGACATAAAAACATTTTAAGCTTGCTACACTTTTGCTCTTCTTTAAAGTGTGATATTTTGCTTTTATTTACCAAATGATGTATTTACAGATTTGGAAAAGAAACATTTGATAATTTCATGAAACCTAATCATATCTCTGAGCTAAATGCCTGTTGACTCAAGATTAATTTTTTTTAATTAATTTAAATATATTTCCTTTTTTATTGAATATAGTCTTCATTTACATTTCAAATGCAAAAAACATTTCCTGGTTTCCCCCCTCCCCGAAAACCCTCAACGCCTCCTCCCACCCCCTGCCTCCAAGTATATACCCCTCCATCTGACCCACCCCCACCTCCACCCCCCTCAATATCCCTTTGTTGGGGAATCTATTGAGCCTTCACAGGACCAAGGACCTCTCCTCCCACTGAAGCCTGACAAGGTATTCCTCTGCCACATTTTTGGCTGGAACCATGTGTACCTACCCCTTGGTTGATGGTTTAGTCCCTGGGAGTCCTGGGGCCTCTGAGTGGCCGACCTCATTATTCTTCCCATGGGGCTATAAACCATTTCAGCTCCTCCAGTCTCCTCCATTGGGGACCCCATGCCCAGTCCAATGGTTGGCTGCTAGCGTCTGCCTCTGTATGTGTAAGGCTCTGGCAGTGCCCTTCAGGAGACAACCATAACAGGCTTCTTTCAGTATGCACTTCTTGTCATCCATAATAATATCGTGATTTGGTGACTGTTTATAGGATGAATCCACAGGTTGGGCAGTCTTTGGGTGGCCTTTCCTTCAGTCACTGCTCCACACTTTGTCTCCATTATTGATCCTGTGAGTATTTTGTTCCCTTTCTGAGAGGAACCCAAGCACCAGTTATTCTTTGCTATATCATTTCCCAACAGAAAATTTAATAGCTCTGTTAAATTAAAAAAATAAAAAAGCCAAATAACAAAAGGATAATTATATTTTAACTACATTAAATGTGTATTTAAAATAATTCTAAAAATTATATGTAATTCTCAACTGTGAATAGTTTAGTAACTTTTTTACAAAAGTATAGTGCACGTTTACAAAAGCCATGTCTGCAGTCAAATTCACTTTTACTAAATAAGTGCTAAGTTAAACAAAACTTGAAAGAAAATAGATTAAGTTCCCTCTAGTGTTTTCTCTAACCAATCTATGTTAACTAAGGCAAATCTTCTCTTGTACAATCATAAGTTTTCTTTATAAATCGCCATGATTTCACTCAAAATGAGTTAAATGTCATCAATTCTTTAATTTTATTTTTTATCATTCACTCAAAGATATGCTTTTGAAGCATTTCATAGTGTGGTACAAATGTTTTTATAGTATTTCACTGACTAAACTAACTTCCATTTGTCTATTATATTTATTTCTATTATTGGATGATATTTAGAATGGTTCCATGGTTTATTATTCTTATATAAACAAATACTCCAATTATGATTACTTTTTCTGTTTTTCTATGTTCTGGTACAAATACAAACTTATGTTGGTTATTAACCCACTAATATAACTCCTGTGCCATAATATATGCATATAATGGCTGTTAGTATTTTCTGCTAAGAATTTTGCAATATTCTTGTAAAATACCCCTTGGTAATTTCTCCCTTGGGCTGCTCATTTTTGAATGCTACCATTACTATTCTGAAATTGCTTCATAGCTACAATATTAGTTAACTGGTTGGTGTACATCTATTACTTAAATAAGTGAGTAAGTCCTCTGATAAATCAAAACTTCAAATTCATGTAACCCTACTCATGGCAAATGGGTTAAACAATATGTTGATCCACAAATTAACCTAAAATGTTTGATATGCCACATCTTGTTTATCATTAAGTGGAAATATTATTTATTTTCTATTATGAACATTATACATGATTAGGCTCAACTAATAAGATATGTTTTACAATTTGAAATTGGTAGAAAAATATAACTACATGATTATTACATTTCAAAAATTCTGTTTTATGTTGTTTTCTGATGATGCTTGAAATGACACTATCAAAAATTTGTCATTCATTATCTATAAATTTCTTACTAACAGACAACTAGTTTCCTCCCAAGTAAAATAAGAATATACCAAACAGCACTGAAATTTATAGAAGAGACAGCCCAACCTTGTTGTATCTGTGTGCCTCATAAGTCCACCAGTATATTTGAAAAACATCTTTATTATTTTCATTTATTTTGTAATTACAAAAACTAATAAGAATTGTTATTCATTAGATCTTGGTATATGAAGAAAGTTGAATCTTTTCTGTAGTTTCATTACCACCAACATTTGTATCTATAATAAAATATTGTATTCTGTTTTCTAGTAAAGCTTTATTTTTGGAACGTATATATTATATGCACACAAACACACACACACATACACACACACATATATATATATATATATATATATATATATATATATATATATATACTTATATACACATATACACATTATGAATATACACATACACACAAATACATGCATATATATGTATATATACACATATATATGTATATATATATATATATATATATATATATATATATATATATATATATATAATGTATATTTGTTGTTTGTTTGTGTGTGTGTGTGTGTGTTTGAGTTTCAGGAACCTGTCATTTACTCAATGCATGAACTATGACTGGGGAAATGAGGATTAGTATAAGAAAGGCAGAAAGAAAATGAAGGAGACAGAACATAGGAGGGCTGCTGGTCAATACCATGGCAGCTGTGATTGTATTTTCTCTGTGTCTTTTAAAGGCAAGCAAAAGAAAGCATGACCAAATCTAGGAAGTTAAAACATGACCACAAATGCTTATGTGGTGAGTATCTACATTCGACTAAGTTCATTTCCTTCAGGCTTTGACAGTCTCTCAAGGACTTATGTGTAAGAGGAGCAATGTGGCAGGATATAACACATGTCTTAATTAAAAACAAAGACAGATGTTGGCAGACTTATTCATGATTAATACAAGCAAAAGGTCAGCGAAAGTTAACTCCAGACGTGGTTCCCATGTGTCTCCCCGTCCCCTTTTTTTAATCTATACATGCATAGGCTTTCTCAGCTATTGGTAAAGAAAGACTATGTCTGTATTAGGCATCACACGAAGAATCATGGACCTTACCCATAATTGGTACATGAATCCTAGCATTCATAACCTGTCTTAGGTTGAACCACCTCTGAGAGAATCTTACTCATTTATTTCTTCTTCTCTATAATAGCCATGCACTTTATCATTCATGGAGCAGAAAGTTACCTCTGTCTTAGGTTGTCATCCAAAAACACAGCTTTTACCCATCATTAGCTCATGAATAAGCTTGAATTCATGGCCTGTCTTAGGTTGAAAAGGTTTCAAGACTATCTTACCTGTCATTGACTACCCACTTCTCCTAGGGAAGTTGTTGGAGCTTGAACTGATGTACCTATGCTTTGACATCTGTAAAAGCTCTGATGATTTCTTTCAAAAGAACAAGTAATAGACATGCCAGAAAAGATCTAAAGACAAGTTATGCTATGCCCAGCGAGAGAGATATAAACAAGGTCCATGTATGAAAAATGGCCTGTAACTTTTTTAGAATATCATTTGCAAAGCTAGCATTGACAAAAGACAATGGCTTTGCATTTCTTAAACACACAACCTTATTATTCAGTGTGCCTTTTCAAGACTTGAGCAAGCTGAATAGACCTTGAGAGCTTGTCACAATGGACCTTATCGACATTGGTGGAGTCACATGACTTTGTTGCACCTGTAAGTTCCCACGGGTACTTAGAAGAATAGACTCCCCACTGACCTTGCTTTGCAGCATACAGTGCAGAAACACAACAGTGCAAAGACAATTAAAACAAGAAACATTGAATTCATCAGAGCCTACAGCAAAGGTAACATTCTCAATTAGTAAAAGATTAGGTGGGGTAAGGCAGGATGTCACATTTATCTTAACCCCAGAACATGTTCTATTTTCTACACAGCAAACATAACATTATACAAGACAGCTGTCAATTTCCAAATATGACTCAGAAAAATGTACTGCACCTGCCCTCTAAATGCCCGATGTCATTTTCCTTTGTCTGATACTGGATTGATTTCCAGACCAGTCAATGATTGAATTGGGATAACTGGTCCCATTAGAGAAAAAAAGGAAAAAGAGGGTCATCATAACATTTTCCATTTGATTAACTTATCAAAGGCAGGATCCAGAGTCTCCATGTTCTCTCTCCTGCAAGATCTAAAACTCTGAGGCAAGGCAGCTTATCGAGTCTGTGATATAGGCATTCCCATCTTAATGCTTCATGCTACAATCTGAAAAGCATTCATTTCCCAATTCTGAGGATCCACAGAAGTACATCCAACCTTATTACTATTTCTAATAAAACAAATAGGTAGGTCCTGACTCATAGTAATTTAATCCACTAATTTTAAATACTTTTTACCCTCAATCCTAAGAAGTTCTATGAGCTGAGTATTGTTAGAGGTCACTAGTACTTCTGACCTTGACCAAAAAGAAAACGTTACAAGGGTGGGTCATACACATATGCCCAGTACAGCTTTCCAATCGCCATCCTCAGGGCATTCAGCAAGATCATGGTCAGCATAATTTTTTTGTCTCAGCATCAGCATGTCTCACAAAATTTTTGTGGTGAAGGAATATACAATTCCCCCATTTTATTTTATGTAAGTCATGTTTTTAGAGTTCCATGGGCTCATTCCTAATTGCCTGAATTTGAGAACATGTGAAATTATGTATATTATATAGATTATACCTTATATTTTATAAATTTAACTCATAATTCATATTTTACATATAAAATTAATATTTAACGAATATAATTTTCATTTAAAGTGTATAATCAATATTTAATGCTTGTGATTTATATTTGCTGTATATAATACATATGAAAGTTTATAAATCATATTCAATGTATATAATTTATTTTTAACTTTTATAATTTTTCAAGGTTTAATATTTGGTTATATTTGATAGAAAATTAAGTACAATGAAATAAATCACGAACATTTAAACTTTGCAACAGCTGACATGGTATAAAACAATTTATTTTTTTCAAAACTCTATCAAATAATTAATCTTTCTTGCATAAAAAAATTTAAAATGCCAAAATATATTGAAAAATATTCGTTGCATGTAGATTGAGAGGATGTATGAACGTGCATGCAGTTATTATATACATGTTTCAATGCATGTAATTTCTAAATTGTATGATATATGTCAGTTTATATAGTTTTATATTTGTAGTCACCTGATGGATTGGATCAGAACAGGCATGTGTAATTATCTGTAGTCCATTTGATCTGTGACAGGAGGACCTAAGTCCTAGGACACTTGACATAATTAATGTACGTTAGCTTTTACCCGTGTATTGAAATCCATATTTTAGAAATATAGTTAACAGGTGTCTGTTAGATAACAGAAGTAGATTCATGTCTACTGAGTTAGAGACTGAGTTGATACCTAGTTAAAGCTGTAGGTTTTATATATATATATATATATATATATATATATATATATATATATATATATATATATATATAACCTATAGCTCTCTCTCTATATATATATATGTGTGTGTGTGTGTGTGTGTGTGTGTGTGTGTATGTGTGTGTGTGTGTACATACAAATATATTTAACAAACATGTTTTAGCATGATGAGATGCATCTTTAAATTTATATTAAGAACACAACCAAAGGAAAGTTAGAATCTTGGGCTTGTGACTGAATTGCAAACTGGCAGTGTTCCATTAGCTTATCAGAACTTCATTGATCACTGTTATAATTCTAAACTTTGAAATAACAATAGCATGTGGGAGGAATATGAAACAGTTCCCAATTTTTATATGTTAAATCATGACCTTCATTTCCTGAATCAACCTATAGGCTCCTCCAATACTATGATTCACTTCTCAGCATAACCAGATTCTGAAAGTCTTTTAGCAGCATTTGGCCTGGTGAAACTGTTAAATCTTCATCTTTAGACACCATTGCGAACCTCTAGAATTATCACCAATTCCAGACTTAGACCAACATATCCATCATGTATTCCATCCCAAACCCCTGTGTTCACCAGACTTTATTCCAACTAAGTCACATCCAATGTTTAGTCTCAAACAGGATTATGAACCCTGTGTTCTATCCCAACACACTATGTTCATGTCAGAAATAAAAATGTCATCATAGTCATGTTTCATTGCTAAAATTAAAATAATATTTTAGCCCTTTTTAAAATTCATCACTCTTATAATGGTTTTCCCCAATAGAAGTGCCCCGACAATCTATGGGACACAGAATTAAAAACAACAAAATTAATCAAATTTTACATAATTAATCAAGGTGTTTAAAGTATACAAAAAGAAGAATCAGTTCAATAAGTTTAAAAAGAATAAATGAGAATAAATGTTCAAGAAATGTCCATGAAAAGATATGCATACACAAAAATAAGGTTGAATCAAATGATAAAGACAAAATAATTCAAGTACTGGAATTCAAGAAGAAATAAACACTGAAAAGCATCTAAGTTTATATGAAGATGAAATTGCAAAGCACTAATTCAACTAGAAAATTCAAGGGAAAGCCTTAGATGTAGCATGAACAAAGCAGACAATAGAATATTATTACCCTAAAATCAAAGTAGTAAGTATATGTCACATCAGCAAGGATTATTTTAAATTTTTCAAGCTATAAGATTTGAACAGATAAATGAATGATACAAGAAAATAACAAAATTCATATTAAAGAAAATGATGAGGAAGAAGAATCATAGGTAAGCAGCATATACCAGATTTTAAATAGCATCTAAAGAAGAAATTTTCTCCAAACTAAAGAAACACATAACCATACTGGTAAAAGAAGCACACAGAACACAGAGGAGAAAGGGAGAAAAGATAATGCCTCATGGACTATCATAGTTAAGTCACTAAGAATACATAACAAAGAAAGTGTATTGGAAGCTGTAAAAGAAAAAATTTAGTTCAAATATATGTAAATCCAATTAGAACTAATGCCACTCAAAAACTGAAAATCAAAAGCAGTCCAAATATGAACATAGTCATTAGAAAACAATAATATAACTCAGAAGAAAAATTGATGAAATGTCATCAAAGAAAAATCCAAATAATCACTAATTTTAAGAGAATTTTTTGAGGCTAAAAATATGGTTCACAGTCTCTTGGTCAAACTCACCAAATTAAAGAGAGAACCCAAATTAATATAATCAGAAAAGAATAGGATATATTAGTTTGAAAACCAAATAGTTTCAGAATATTATAAATAATTACTTATATTCCAGTAACTTTCAAAACCAAAAATAAATAAGTTAATTTCTAGATTCAGTCCAACAACAAAATTTGAATCAAGAAGGAATCAATAACTTTACCAGATCTATAACAAATGAGAACATTAAAAAGTAATAAGAAAACATTATAATTAAATAAAGTCAAGGCTTGTGTGGATTCTCAGCAGAATTCTGCCAGACATTCAGAGAAAATCTACAGTCAATGTTTCTTAAACTATTTTTAGAAATAAAATCAAAAGGAACATCCCAAATATTTTTGTTGAGCCAGAAATATTCTAATACCTAAACAAATTAAAGGAAAAAAACTTTAAGCCTATCATTGCTATTGAATGCACATTTAAAAACTCTCAAATAAATATTTACAAACAGCACATAAACATAAGTCAAAATATATCCACCGTGATATATGAAATATATGACTGAAATGCATGTTTGCTTCAACATATGCAAGACATGAGGAGATAAAGACAAAAAATATGTATCCTTACATGTTGAAAAATGTTAGTGTAAAATTAAAAACACATGTCTTTAGTTTGAAATAATAGTTGAACTATTTGCTAATGTAGGGCTATGGGGAAAACACATAAGCAGAATTAAGGCCATATGTAAGTAATCTATAGGCAACATTCTAGACCATAAATTAAGAAAAATTTGAAGCTATCCCACTAAAATCAGGAATGAGACAAAGCAGTTCATTTTCCTCTTTTCTTTTGAATATTGTGATTTAAGTATTATATAAAACTGTAATACATGAGAAGAAATTTTAAGAAATACAAGTAGGGAGAGAAAGCAAACTATATCTATTTTCAGATGGCACAAATTTGCATGTAAATGTTTCCAAAATTAAAAATGATACTAAAATTGTTTATCAGCTGAAGGAGTTCTCTGTTGAAATTTTGGGGGTCACTGATGGATACTATCATATTGTCTACAAATAGTGATATGTTGATTTCTTCTTTTCCAATTTGTATCCTCCTGGATCTTCTTTGGTCTAATTGTTCTAACTAGAACTTCAAGTACTATATTCAATAGATAGGGAGAGAGTGGGCAACCTTGTCTTTTCCCAAATTTTACTCAGTTTGCTTCTAGTTCCTCTCATTTAGTTTAATGTTGGCTTTTGTTGTACTGTATATTGCGTTTATTATGTTTGTGTACTTGCCATGAATTCCTGATCTCTCCAAGAGTTTTAACATGAAGGGTTATCAGAAGATTTTCTCTGTCCAATTACATTAGGGCAGCAGGAGGCCTGCGATTATACACGGTAAAGGGAGGCAGAGCTAAGAGTTGCAGAGTCAGAGAGCACTGGAGGGAGAAGGGGAAGATCAAATGGAGGCAGACATGAACCAGCATGATTTTATCCAGCCACAGGTAGTTATAATATCATAAGGTTAGAATAATTGAGATAAAGCTTTTATCATTGTCAACTGGCTCTGAAATTATTGTATTGGCATCTTGTAAATTGATAATTTATTGATATATATGTATATATATATCTGACTTGTTAATTATAAGCTTCTAGAGTTTTGCCTTCTACTGGGTAAATGTGGTGACTGACCGTGGGGTAGATGGTCATGGTGTGGGCTGGCGTGACAGCAAAAGGAACTCAGGAACTCCAGGCCTGCTGGAAAGTTGGCTGATAGAGACAGCCTGTTGGACTGCAGTGGGGCTGAGAGTTGCTGGCACAAGCATGGGAACATGCTGGTTCTTTTTTTTAATATTTCCTGCAACAAAAGGTTGCTTTATTTTGTTGAAGGAATTTTCAACTTCTAATGAGCTGGTTTCCTTGAGTTCATTTATATTGTATATTACTTTGATGGATTTTCATATAAAAAACAATCTCTGCATCCCTGGGATGAAACCTATTTAATCTTGATGAATGATAATTTTGAGGTGTTCTTGGATTTGGTTTGTGAGAAATTTATTGATTAATTTTGCAAATATATTCATAAGAAAGACTGATCTGATGTTCTCTTTCTTTGTTGGTTCTTTGTATGGTTTAGGTTTCACAGTAACTATGACTTCATAGAATGAATTCGGTAGTGTTCCTTCTTTTTCTATTTCATGGAACATTTGAGGAGTATTGGTATTAGCAAATCTTTGAAGGTCTGATGGAAATCTGCTCTAAAACCATCTGCTCTGGGACTTTTTTGATTGGAAGGTTTTTGATGACCTTTTCTATTTCATTAGGGTTTATGGCACTGTTTACATGGTTTACCTGATATTGATTTAACTTTGGTCCCTGATATCTGTCTAGGAATCACCCATTTCACTCAGATTTTTAGTTTTATAGCGTATAGGTTTTTGTAGTAGATTCTGATTTTTTAATTTTTGGAGTTTCTGCTATGTCTCCCTTTTCATTTCTGATTTTGTTAATTTGGATACTGTCTCTGAACTTTAGTAAGTGTAGCTAAAGGGCAAAGTTTAAAAACTCAAGTGACAGCACATGCTGGCAAAGATATGGAGAAAGAGGAACACTCTTTCATTACTGGTGAAATTGTAAACTGGTACAACCACTCTGGAAATCAATCTGGTGGTTCTTCAGAATATTGGAAATAGTTCTACCTGAAGACCCTTATATAATACTTTTGGGTATATACCCAAGAAATGCCCTACCATGCCACAAGGATACATGCCCCACCATGTTCGAAGCAGCCTTATTTGTAATAGCCAGATGTTGGAAATTTACCCAAATATCCCTCAACTGAAGAATAGAAAGAAAATACAGTTCATTTATACAACGGAATTAAGATTCAGTTATTAAAAAGGAGGACATCATGAATTTTGCAGGTAAATAGATGAAGCTAGAAAATATCATTCTGAGTGAGGTAACTCAGACCCAAACAATACAAGCATGGTATATACTCACTGATAAGTGGGTATTAGCCAAAAAATACAGATTGCTAAGGATACAACCCACAGACCATAAGATGTATAAAGAATAGATAGGCCCAAGTGAGGATGCTTCATTCCCACTTAGAAAAGGGAAGGAAATAATTATGAGAGGCAGAGGGAGTGAGGGATCTGTGTCAGAGAAAGGAGGTGGAGTAGAAAAGGAGAACAGGACCAGGGATGGGGGAGGGGAACAAGAGAGAAGTCTAGAAGGCCAATGAAATGAATGGAAATAAGCAGTCTTGGGAGTGGGAAGTGAGGGTACCCTCTAGAAATTATCATAGACCCAGAAAGTGGGAGAGACTATGCACTCATTGGGGATGACATTAGCCAAAATGTTCAACACTGGGGAGAGGAGACTCAAAGAGTCCACCTTCAGGAGATAGGGTCTCAAGTGGAAGACCAGAATTATTAACCCACTGTCAAAATTTCTGACCCAGAATTGCTCTTATCTAAAAGAACTGAGGGGACAAAAATGGAGATTGAAGGAAAAGTGGTCCAATAACAGGACCAATTTAGGATACATCTCATGAGGAAGCACAAAGGCCTTAAACTATTACTGATTCTATGATGTGCTTACAGACAGGAGCCTAGCATAACTGTCCTCTGAGAGCCCCTAACAGCAGCTGACTGAGACAGACACAGATACTTATACCCAAACATTGGACAGAACTTGGAGACCCCTATGGCTGAATAAGGGGAAAGACTGAAGACAGTGAAAGGGAGAGTGAACCTATGGAAAGACCACCTGTTTCAACTAACCCAGACCCCAGGGAGCTCCCAGAGACTGAGATACCAATCTTGGCCATGGTAGTCCAAGGCCCTTGGCACAATTATAGCTGAGGTCTGCCTGGTCTGGCCTCAGTAGGAGAAAATGTGCTTAATCATTGCGAGATTTGAGGTCCCAGAAAATGTGGAGGCCTGTTGGGGCTTGGGGGACAACTCTCTCAGAAGTGAGAGAGAGATGGAATGGGATGAGGAACTGTGAAGCGGGGCACCTAGAGGGAGGCAAGACTGTAATATAAATAAATAAAACAATAAAAAATATTTTAAAACCTTAGAAAATGAACATTTTATAGATTGTTAGAATTATTATCATTAAAAAAATTTCTATTAAAAGTCACATATAAATTCAAGTAAATCCCAGTCAAAATTACAAATCTAATCCTTTATAAAAATAGTATATTATAAATGTAACATTTATATGAAAGAACAAAAGACCCTAGATAATCAAATCAATCCTGAAAGTAGGAGAATTGATGTATAAGTTGACATTCTAGACTGCAAATGATAATCAAGGTTGATTATAACAATAATATGCTACAGGCACAAAAATATGCAAATAGAGCAATGAGGGAAAATTTCAAGGTCCAAACATGAGTATGCATAAGTTTAGCCAGTTAATATTTGACAGGTATATCAAAACATACACTAAATAAAAGGCAGCTTACTCAACATACAGTGCTGGTAAAACTGGATCTGCATATACAGAATAATATATTAGACATATATACCACTATGAACAAATACAAAATCCAAATATATCAGAACAAATATGAAACCTGAACCACTGAAATGGCAAAACCAAAACATATTCCCTTTAGAATATCGGTGTAAAAATATTTCTTAAGATTTTATCAGTTCCAAACCAGAAGCCAATAATTGACAAGTAGGATATCATATAAGAAATGTCATAAGAGCTAAAGAAGTCAACTGGCGGGGTGGGGGGGGGACGGTAGAGGAAATATATACAATGGGAGAGAATTCTCGGCAACTAAACATCTTAGAGATGGGTAATATCTATTATATATGTAGAAGTCAAAATAAAAATAAATACTCAAAAATTAGGCATAAAATGAGCCTCAGATATGAAAAGTGAGTCCTCCGAAGGGGACTTAAAATTTGTTAAGAGGGAGCAGCGCCACGGAGAGAGTGCAGAGTGCACTCCAACATCTTTTCTCCAGTGGCCGGGAAGTTGGGACAGCCAGGCTCTGAGACAGACAGGCATAATATCGCTTGGGTCTCAGGCGGATTGTGTGTACGTGGCTCCCAAGAGCTGGGCAGATCGGCAGTAACCAGCATGCTAGCTCTGCTGTGGGACTTCTGCCTGGCAGAGGGATGCCCCCTCACCCCATTCTAGGAGAGATCACACACCCCTGCACAGGGCAGGAGCCTACCAGCCTCCCTTTGGCGACCTCTGCTCCAGGAATCCATTAGGCTGAGCCTTTGGATGTGCAAGGACTCCCCAATATAACATCACTTGGGGCAAGGCACATCAGGGCTCCAAAGTCACTCAGGAGCAGGGCAGGCCCCAGAAATCTGTGCCAGGGGAATCCTGGTAAACCAGGGGGGGCAGAAATAGCTTTGCAGGCTCACAGGAGGTCCAACCAACAGCCAGTGAGAGCAGGACCAACTAACATCAGAGGTATCCAGATGACAAAAGGCAAACGTAGGAATGTTACTAACAGAAATCAAAGTAATATGGGACCATCCGAACCCAACTCTCCAACAGCAGCAAGTCCTGGATACCCCACCACACCCGAAAGACAAGATCTGGATTTAAAATCTCTTCTCATGATGCTATTAGAGGATCACAAGAAAGACACAAATAAATCTAATAAAGAATTACAGGAGACCATGAATCAATGGTTAGAAGCCCTTACAAAGGAAACACAAAAATCGCTTAGAGAAATGCAGGAGAACATGGATCAAAAGATGGAGGCGCACAAGGAGACAACACAAAAATCGCTTAACGAGATGAATCAACAGGTAGATGCACTCACAAAGGAATCACAAAAATTGCATAAAGAAATGTAGAAGAATATGGGTCAACAGATGGATGCCCATAAGGAGGCAACACAAAAATTGCTTAAAGAAATGAATCAACGGTTAGATGCCCTTACAAAGGAAACACGAGAACTGCTTAAAGAAATGCAGGAGACGATGGATCAACAGATGGATTCCCATGAGGAGGAAACACAAAAATCGCTCAGAGAAATGCAGGAGAACGTGGGTCAACAGGCAGAAATCCTGAAAGAGGTAATGCAAAAATACCTTAAAGGAATACAGGAAAATACAAACAAACAAGTGAAGGATCTCAGCAAATCCATCCAGGAACTAAAAAAGGAAGTAGAAACAACTAAGAAATCACAAAGGGAGACAAATTTGGAGATAGAAAACCTTGGGAAGAAATCGGGAGTCATAGATGCAAACATCAACAATAGAATACAAGAGATGGAAGAAAGAATATCAGGTGCAGAATATTCCATAGAAAGCATTGACTCAACAGTCAAAGAAAATGCAAAATGCAAAAAACGTGTAACTCAAAACATCCAGAAAATCCAGGACACAATGAGAAGACCAAACCTAAGGATTATAGGTATAGATGAGAGTGAAGATTTGCAACTTAAAGGGCCAGTAAATATCTTCAACAAAATTATGGAGGAAAACTTCCCTAACCTAAAGAGAGAGATGCCGATGAACATACAAGAAGCCTACAAAACTCCAAACAGACTGGACCAGAACAGAAATACCTCCCGTCACATAATAATCAAAACACCAAATGTTCTAAACAAAGAAAGAATACTAAAAGCAGTAAGAGAAAAGGGCCAAGTAACATACAAAGGAAGAGCTATCTGAATCACATCAGATTCTCACCAGAGACAATGAAAGCCAGAAGATCCTGGGCAGATCTCATGCAGATACTAAGAGAGCACAAATGCCAGCCTAGACTACTATACCCAGCAAAACTCTCAATCACCATAGATGGAGAGACCAAGATATTCCATGATAAAACCAAATTTTCACAATATCTTTCAACAAATCCAACCCTGCAACGGATAATAGGTGGAAACCTCCAATACAGGGAGAGAAACAACACCCTGTAAAAAATGAGATAATAACCTTCTTGAATCCAACCCAAAAGTAGATTACCACTCAAACATAAAGATAGCGTCAATAATGACAGATGGCAATAATCACTATGCCTTAATATCTCTTAATATCAATGGTCTCAATTCCCCAATTAAAAGACATAGACTAGCAGACTGGATATGAAAACAGGACCCAGCATTTTGCTGAATGCAGGAAACGTACCTCAGTGTCAAAGACAAACACTACCTCAGAGTAAAAGGTTGGAAAACAATTTTACAAGAAAATGGCCCCAAGAAACGAGGGGGAGTAGCCTCTATATCAGATAAAATTGATTTTCAACCTAACGTCAGACACAGAAGGACACTACATACTGATCAAGGGAAAAATCCACCATCAAGAACTCTCAATTCTGAATATCTATGCTTCAAATGCAAGGGCACCCTCATTTGTAAAAGAAACTTTACTAAAACTCAAAGCACATATTCACACCACACACAATAATAGTGGGTGACTTCACCACCCCGCTCTCTGAAATGGATCGTTCAGGAAAGCAGAAACTAAACAGGGACACAGTGAATCTAATTGAAGCCTTGGACCAAATGGAACTAACAGATATATATATATATATATATATATATATATATATATATATATATATATATATATATATATATAGAACATTTCATCCTAGAGCTAAAGAATACACCTTCTTCTCAGCACCTCATGGTACCTTCTCCAAAATTGACCATATAATTGGTCACAAATCAGACCTCAATAGATATAAGAAGATAGAACTAATCCCATGCCTCCTATCAGATCACTATGGAATAAGGGTGGTCTTCAATGACAACAAAAACAAAAGAAAACCCACGTACACATGGAGGCTGAACAATGCTCTACTCAATGATAACTTGGTCAAGGAGGAAATAACGAAAGAAATCAAAGACTTTTTGAAAGTTAATGAAAATGAAGGCACAACATACCCTAATTTATGGGTCACAATGAAAGCAGTGCTAAGAGGAAAATTCATAGCCCTGAGTGCCGCCAAAAAGAAACGGGAGACAGCATACACTAACAGTTTATTGGCACTCCTGACAACCCTGGAACAAAAAGAAGCAAATACACCAAAGAGGAGTAGAAGGCAGGAAATCATCAAACTCAGGGCTGAAATCAATCAAGTAGAAACAAATAAAACCATACAAAGAATCAACAAAACGAGGATTTGGTTCTTTGAGAAAATCAACAAGATAGATAAACCCTTAGCCAGACTAACCAGAGGGAACAGAGATAGTATCCAAATTAATAAAATCAGAAACGAAAAGGGAGACGTAACAACAGAAACTGAGGAAATTCAAAAAATCATCAGATCCAACTACAAAAACCTGTATTCAACACAACTAGAAAATCTTGAGGAAATGGACAATTTCCTTGACAGATACCAAATACCAAAATTAAATCAGGATCAAATAGACCATTTAAACTGTCCTATAACTGCTGAAGAAATAGAAGTTGTCATTGGAAGTCTTCCAACCAAACGAAGCACAGCTCCAGATGGTTTTAGTGCAGAATTCTATCAGACCATCAAAGAAGACCTAACACCAATACTCTTCAAACAGTTCCACAAAATAGAAACAGAAGGAACAGTACCCAACTCGTTCTATGAAGCCACAATTACACTAATACCAAAAGCACACAAAGATCCGACAAAGAAAATCTCATGCCCGTCTCTCTTATGAATATCGATGCAAAAATACTCAATAAAATTCTTGCCAACTGAATCCAAGAACACATCAAAACGATCATTCACTACGATCAAGTAGGCTTCATCCCATGGATGCAGGGATGGTTCAATATAAGGAAATCCATCAATGTAATCCACTACATAAACAATCTCAGAGAAAAAAACCACATGGTCACCTCATTAGATGCTGAGAAAGCATTTGACAAAATTCAGCATCCTTTCATGCTAAAGGTTTTGGAAAGATCAAGAATTCAAGGCCCATATCTAAACATAGTAAAAGCAATTTACAGCAAACCGGTAACCAGCATCAATCTAAATGGAGAGAATATTGAAGCAATCCCACTAAAATCTGGGACTAGACAAGGCTGCCCTCTCTTTCCATATCTTTTCAATATAGTACTTGAAGTTCTAGCTAGAGCAATTAGACAACAAAAAGAGGTCAAAGGGATACAAATTGGAAAGGAAGAAGTCAAACTATCACTATTTGCAGACGATATGATAGTATATTAAGCGACCCAAAGAACTCCACCAGAGAACTCCTACAGCTGATAAACGACTTCAGCAAAGTGTCCCGATATAAAATCAACTCAAGCAAGTCAGAAGCCTTCCTATACTCAAAGGATAAGCAGGCTGAGAAAGAAGTAAGAGAAATGATACCCTTCACGATAGCCACAAACCATATAAAGTATCTTGGCGTGACTCTAACCAAACAAGTGAAAGATCTGTATGGCAAGAACTTCAAGTCTCTGAAGAAAGAAATTGAAGAAGACCTCAGAAGATGGAAAAATCTGCCATGCTCATGGATTGGCAGGATTAATATAGTAAAAATGACCATCTTACCAAAAGTAATATACAGATTCAATGCAATCCCCATCAAAAATCCCAACTCAATTCTTCATAGAGTTAGAAAGAGCAATTCAAAAATTCATCTGGAATAACAGAAAACCCAGGATAGCTAAAACTATTCTCAAGAGTAAAAGAACCTCTGGGGGAATCAGTGTCCCGGACCTCAAGCTGTACTACAGAGCAATAGTGTTAAAAACCGCATGGTATTGGTACAGTGACAGGCATTTAGATCAATGGGACAGAATTGAAGACCCAGAAATGAATCCACACTCCTATGGTCACTTGATCTTTGACAAAGGAGCTAAAACCATCCAGTGGAAAAAAGATAGCCTTTTCAACAAATGGTGCTGGTTCAGCTGGAGGTCTACATGCAGAAGAATGCAAATTGACCCATTCTTATCTCCTTGCACTAAGCTCAATTCCAAGTGGATCAAGGATCTCCACATAAAACCAGACACACTGAAACTAATAGAAGGGAAACTAGGGAAGAACCTTGAACATATTGGCACAGGGGAGAATTTCCTGAACAGAACTCCAATAGCTTATGCTCTAAGATCAAGAATAGACAAATGGGACCTCATTAAATTACAAAGTTTTTGCAAGGCAAAAGACACTGTCAAAAAGACAATGCGGCAACCAACTAACTGGGAAATGATCTTTACCAACCTTACATCTGACAGAGGGCTAATATCCAATATATACGAAGAACTCAAGAAATTAAACTCCAGAGAGGCAAGTAACGCTATTAAAAAATGGTATACAGAGCTAAACAAAGATTTCTCACCTGAAGAATATCTAATGGCTGAGATGCACTGAAAGAGATGTTCATCATCCTTAGTCATTAGGGAAATGCAAATCAAAACAACCCTAAGATTCCATCTCACACCAGTCAGGATGGCTAAGATTAAAAACACAGGAGACAGCAGTTGTTGGCGAGGATGTGGAGAAAGAGGAACACTCCTCCACTGCTGGTGGAATTTCAAGCTGGTACAACCACTCTGGAAAGCAGTCTGGCGTTTCCTCCGAAAACTAGGCATGACACTCCTGGAGGATCCGGTTATAACATTCCTGGGCATATACCCAGAGGCTTCACCTGCATGCAATAAGGACACATGCTCCACTATGTTCATAGCAGCCTTATTTATAACAGCCAGAAGCTGGAAAGAACCCAGATGTCCCTCAAAGGAGGAATGGATTCAGAAGATGTGGTATATCTACACAATGGAATACTACTCTGCAATTAAAAACAATGAATTCACGAAATTCCTAGGGAAATGGTCAGAACTTGAAAATATCATCCTTAGTGAGGTAACCCAATCACAAAAGAACACACATGGTATGCAGTCACTGATATGGGGATATTAACCCAGAATGTCGGAATACCCTAGACACAATTCGCATAGCAATAGATTTCTAAGAAGATGGATGGAGAGACCGCTGGTCCTGGAAAGACTGGATGTAGGGAAATGTGAGCACAGAGAAACGAGAGGGGGTTGAATGGAGAAAAGAGGGAGGGAAGGGGGCTTATGGGACTTTCGGGGAGGGAGGAAATGGGAAAGGGGAAATGATTTGGAATGTAAATTAAAAAAATTAAAATAAAATAAAAAAAAGAAAAAATTATAAAAAAAATTTGTTAAGAGATATATCAAATAATGTTCATAATCCTTAGCAATTGTGGGAATGTAAATTAAAACAACCTCTAGATTTCATCTTATATGCCAAAATGGAAAAGAGAAACAAACAGCAGGTAACAATTCCTGGATTGTATGAGGTGGGATAGAAATTGTTTTATTATTAGTGGGAATGTAAATTGTTCCTTTCTTATGAAGACTGGTACATATACACAATGAATTTCTATTCAGCTATGAATTTAAAACATGAAATAATGGACTTTTCAGGAAAATTGATAAAAGGAGAAAAGATCATACTGAGTGTCTTACCCAAGACCCAGAAAGACAAATATTACCTAGTCTTTCTCATCTGAGACTTTTAGCACCATGTCTTCTAATGTGAGTGTATAACCTAGAGAAATTGCAGGAATTGCAATATTTAAAGGACATAAGAGGAAGGATGAATGAACAAAAGAGAAGATAATAGTATACAGTTGATTTGAAGTAGAAAACCAGAAAAGTACATGGAATTAATCATGAGAGAGAGAGAGAAAGAGAGAGAGAGAGAGAGAGAGAGAGAGAGAGAGAGAGAGAGAGAGAGAGAGAGAGAGAGAGAGAGAGGTAAACATATAGTAGATTTTATTATTACCTATCTGCTTAAAATTACCTATAGTATATATAATTCTGTATTTACACGTATTTACAGTTTAAATAAAAATTTCCTATAGCAGCTGACAATGACATCCCAAAAACCATAGACTAAGCATCCCTATGTCTCATAATTCCCATTTTGAGATACTAGACAAGATTGTTCAAGAGATTCCCAAGTAATATAATTTATTTATGCTGCCATGGTATACCCCAGAGGTTTAAGGTAACTTGCTAATATTTCAGCCCCACAGAGTTTAAAGTTAGGACACAGCAGATCTAAACTTGATGTTACTAAATGTTCTTCTTCTTGAGGACTAGCTTGCATGGTGCTGAATGTATCATGAAAGCTTCTAATGGAGAGAAAGGAACAAATCCCCTTACCATGATATAATACCTGTGAAACATAATTATTAACCCTAATGGTATAATGGTGACATAAATATGTTTACAGAAACCAGCAACTTTCTAAATAATCTTAATCCTATTCAAGAATAGAGTAACAGTGTCTGATACCTGATAACTCAACTACCATGGGAATTCTGTATCTTGGAGGACAACTGACATCATCTATTTTGTGAAATCATCAGAATTCATGATAATCTTACAAATAGTTATCATTATATCCACAGATTAGTACAGTATTTGCTGCTTAGAAATAATTAATCAAAACAACTACAAACTAATAAACAAAAACTTCCCTTTGCAACAGAAACCCTTACAGAGAAATGGAACTAATAAAAGTGCAGAAAAGGAGAGAACATGTGGTACCTAATACTAACTAATTTATCAATAATGCACCTAAGGTGAGGGAGCCTGCAGAGATGGTATGGAACTACTTTAATAGCCAGAGAAATATAAATTTGGTGTGAGATTATTTCTCCTGGAAATCAGTCTTGAGGTTCCTCAGAAAATTGGAAAAAGATCTAACTGAAGATGAAGCAATACCACTCTTGGGAATATACCTAAAAGATACCCCACCATGCCACAGGGGCATGTGTTTCACTGTGTTCATAATTTGATAGCCAGTAGCTGGAAACAACCTAGATGTCCCATGAGAGAAGAATGGATATAGAAAATATAGAACCATATAGAAAAGATGATTCATTTACACAATGGAATACGACTCAGCTATTAAGAATGAGCACATGTTGAGTTTTGTAGGCAAATGAATGGAACAAAAAAATATCATTCTGAGTGAGGTAACACAGAATCAAAAGGACATGCATGGTATGTACTCGCTAATAACTGAATATTAGCCAAAAAGTACAAAATATTCAAGATACAGTCCACAGAACTCAAAAAGGTCAATAAACTAAAGTGCCCAAGTGGGAATGCTTCAGTCCCACTTGGGAGGGAGAAGAAAGTGATCACATGTAGGTAGGTAGGGAGGGACCTGGGAGGGAAATTGTACAGGGAGGGGGGCACAAACAGAGGAGAGAGGAACCTGATCTGGTATTGGTGAGGGAAAAAGACTGTAGCCCTGAGGGTCAGCAGAAAGAATGGAAACAGGCAACCTCAGGAGATAGGAGACTGAGAGGACCCTCCAGAACGCACCAGAGATTTGGGAGGTAAGAGTATCTTATGACTCAAAGGGAGGGACCTTAGATAAAATGCCTGACAGTAGGGAGAGGGAACTTATAGAGTCCACCTCCAACGTGAAGACAGGGCATCAAATGAGCAGGAATGGGGGGGCATCCCACAGTCACAACTCTGACCTATAAGTGTTCCTGTCTGAAAGAATGACAGGGATGGAAATGGAGAGAAGCCCTAGGAAAAGAAGGTCCATCCAGTGACAGGCCCAAAGTGGAATCCAGCTCAAGGGAAGGTCCCAAGGCCTGAAACTATTACTGAAGCTATGGAGCATTCACAAAAAGGGACCTAGTATGACTGCTTTCCCAAAGATCCAGAATGCAGCTGATAGTCACATGCAGATATTTGCACCCAACCAATGGACAAAAGCTGCTGACCCCTGTGTTTGAATTAGAGAAAGGCTCTCTCTCTCTCTCTCTCTCTCTCTCTCTCTCTCTCTCTCTCTCTCTCTCTCTCTCTCTCTCTCTCTCCTGCTTGTTCTCCCCTAGACCTCTTCTTTGTCTATCTCTCTGTCTCTCCATTTTCTCCCCTTTCCATGTGGTCATGGCTTTTCTTATCTATTTAATCCTCTTCCTTTGTCTTCTTATCTCTTTTCTTTATATATTTTCTTAATAATTAAACATTAAAGCTAAAAAAAAATAGAGAAAGGCTGGAAGAAGCTGAGAAGGAGTGCAACCCTGTAGGAGGACCAGCAATCTCAATTAATCTGGAGATGGAAGGGGAGAGAGAGAGGGAGAGGGAGAAGGTGAGGGCAAGGGAGAGGGAAAGGGAGAGGGAGAGGAAAAGGGAAAGGGAGAGGGAGAGGGAGAGGTCCAGATCTCTGATATTGGACCACCAAGCAGGCACCATACCCCAGCTAATATGAGACCCTGAACACATATACAGCAGAGGATTACCAGGTCTGTGTTCAATCAGATATGATGCACCTAACCCTCAAGAGACTTGGAGGACCCAGGGAGATTAGAGATCAGTTGGGGTCAGAGACTGGGGTTGAGGACATCCTCATGGAGACAGGGATATGGGGAGGAGGTATGTGATGTGAACATGTGAGGCAGGGGGATAAAATCAGGAGAGTAAAAAAAATTAAAAACTTATAAATAAAATAAAAATGAAATAAAGATAACACACTGAAATCTCATCAACATGGCTGCCTAAACAAGATCTGAACAAAAAGAACAACAAGGACCTTCGAGAATGGAAGGGAGAAAGCCCATGGTGCTCCTCCGAGACAAGGAACTATGAGTTATTACAGAATGCTAAGAGTGGGTGAAATGGTCTTCCTGGGAAAAAGCCTCCATTTTGTTATCCAATAGAAAGCAGTCAAAAACAAGATCACATACATACATGAACATTATAGGGGATCTTTGATCTGGCAGTAGAGCAGTTGGGACTTCCAGGTGCAGGGATAACCAAGAATAACATCGCTTGGGATACAGCCAGCTGGTGTGCTCCCTGCACCCAAGAGCTGGGCAGTCCTGTGGTCATCTATGCGCCAGCTCTGCTATGGGACATCTGCCCTGAAGAGGGACCCGCGCCAAGAGAGCAGCCTCCCCTTAGCCACCTCTGCTCCAGGGATTGACTACACTGAGTCTCCAAGGTAAGCAGGGATTCCTCAAGTATAACATCGTTTGAGATACAACCTGCTAGGCTTCCATCTGTGCCCAAGAGCATGGCAGATCTGTGGTCATCTACTTGCCAGCTCTGCTTTGGGACACCTGCCCTGCAGAGGCACCCGTGCTGGAAGAGAGCACACCAGTCTCCCCTAAGCCACCTCTGCTCCAGGGATTGACTACACTGAGTCTCCAGGTACGCAGGGATTTCCCAAGTAGAACATCATTTGGGACAAGGTACATCAGGGCTCGAAAGTCACTCAGGAGCAGGGCAGCACCTCAGCAATTGGTGCCAGGGGAAACCTGGTCATCCAGGGGGGCAAAAATAGCATTGCAAGCTAACAGGAGGTTCAAGCAACAGCCAGTGACAGCAGGACCAACTAACACCAGAGACAACCAGATGGCAAAAGACAAACGAAGGAACGTTACTAACAGATATCAAGGCAATTTGGCACCATCTGAACCCAACTCTCTGACAGCAGCAAGTCCTGGGTACCCCATCACACCCGAAAGGCAAGATCTAGATGTAAAATCACTTCTCATGATGGTATTAGAGGATTTCAAGAAGGATGTAAATAAATCTCATAAAGAAATACAAGAGAACATGAATCAACTGGTAGAAGTCCTTACAAAGGAAACACAAAAATAGCTTAAAGAAATGCAGGAGAATACGGGTCAAGAGATGGAGGCCCATAAGGAGGCAACACAAAAATTGGTTAAAGGAATACAAGAGAACATGAATCAATGGGTAGATGCCCTTACAAAGGAAACACAAAAATCGCTTAAAGAAAAGCAGGAGAATATGGATCAAGAGATGAAAGCCCATAAGGAGGGAACACAAAAATCGCTTAAAGAAATACAGGAGAACATGGGTCAGGCAGAAGTTCTGAAGAGGAAACACACAAAAAAAAATCTTAAAGAAATAGAGAAAAACACAAATAACAAGTGAAGGAACTGAGCAAATTCATCCAGGATCTAAAAAAGGAAGTAGAAACAACTAAGAAACCACAAAGGGAGACAACTGTAGAGATAGAAAACCTTGGGAAGAAATCAGGAATCATAGATGCAAAAATCAACAATAGAATACAAGAGCTGAAGACAGAATCTCAGATGCTGAAGATACCATAGAAAGCATCGACACAACAGTCAAAGAAAATGCAAAATGCAAAAAAAAGTAACCCAAAACATTCAGGAAATCCAGGACCAAATGAGAAGACCAAACCTGAGGATTATAGGTATAGACGAGAGTGAAGATTTGCAACTTAAAGGGCCAGTAAATATCTTGAACAAAATTATGGAGGAAAACTTCCCTAACCTAAAGTGAGAGATGCCCATGAACGTACAAGAAGCCTACAGAACTCCAAATAGACTGGACCAGAACAGAAATAATCAAAACAAAAAATGTACTAAACAAAGAAAGAATATTAAAAGCTGTAAGAGAAAAAAGCCAAGTAACATATAAAGGAAGACCTATCCAAATCACAAAAGACATCTCACCAGAGACTATGAAAGCTAGAAGATCCTGGGCAGATCTCATACAGACTCCAAGAGAACACAAATGCCAGCCTAGACTACTATATCCAGCTAAACTCTCAATCACCATAGATGGAGAAACCAAGATATTCCATGATAAAACCAAATTTACACAATATCTTTCCACAAACTCAGCCCTGCAAAGGATAATAGGTGGAAATTGCCAATACAAGGAGAGAAACTACACCCTGGAAAAAATGAGATAGTAAACTTCCTGCATCAAACCCAAAAGTAGATAACCAGTCAAACATAAAGATAGCGTCAACAATAGCAAGTGGCAATAATCACTATTCCTTAATCTCTCTTACTATCAATGATCTCAATTCCCCAATAAAAAGACATAGACTAACAGACTGGATACATAATCAGGAACGAGCATTATGCTGCGTGCAGGAAACACACCTCAGTGTAAAAGATAAACATTATCTCAGAGTAAAAGGCTGAAAAACAATCTTACAAGCAAATGGTCCCAGGAAACGAGCCAGAATAGCCATCCTAATATAAGATAAAATTGACTTTCAACCTAAAGTCATCAAAAAAGACACAGAAGGACACTACGTACTGGTCAAAGGAAAAATCCAGCAAGAAGAACTCTCAATTCTGAACATCTATGCTCCAAATGCAAGGGCACCCTCATTCATAAAAGAAATTTTACTAAAGATTAAAGCACACATCGCACCTCACACAATAATAGTGGGTGACTTCAACACCCCACTCTCTGAAATGGATCATTCAGGAAAGCAGAAACTAAACAAGGACACAGTGAAAGTGATTGAAGCCTTGGACCAAATGGAACTAACAGACATATACAGAACATTTCATCCTAAAGCAAAAGAATAAACCTTCTTCTCAACTCCGCATGATACCTTCTCCAAAATCGACCATATGATTGGTCACAAAACAGAACTCAACAGCTAGAAGAAGATCAAACTAATCCCATGCCTCCTATCAGATCAATTGCCAACTGAATCCAAGAACAGATCTAAATGATCATTCACCAGGATCAAGAAGGCTTCATCCCAGTGATGTAGGGATAGTTCAATATAAGGAAGTCCATCAATGTAATCCACTACATAAACAATCTCAAAGAAAAAAAACACATGGTTATTTCATTAGATGTTGAAAAAGCATTTGATAAAATTCAGAATCATTTCATGCTAAAAGTCTTGGAAAGATCAGGAATTCGAGGCCCATATCTAAACATAGTAAAAGCAATTTACAGCAAACCGGTAGCCAACATCAATCTAAATGGAGAGAAACTTGAAGCAATCCCACTAAAATCAGGGACTAGACAAGGCTGCCCTTTCTTTTCATATCTTTTCAATATAGTACTTGAAGTTCTAGCTAGAGCAATTAGACAACAAATGGAGGTCAAAGTGATACAAATTGGAAAGGAAGAAGTCAAATTATCACTATTTGAAGAAGATATGATAGTATACTTAAGTGACCCAAAGAACTCCAAAAAGAACTCCTACAGCTGATAAACAACTTCAGCAAAGTGGATGGATATAAAATCAACTCAAGCAAATCATTAGCCTTCCTATACTCAAAGGATAAGCAGGCTGAGAAAGAAAGAAGAGAAATGATATCCTTCAAAATAGCCAAAAACAATATAAAGTATCTTGGTGTGACTCTAATCAAACAAGTGAAAGATCTGTATGGCAAGAACTTCAAGTCTCGAAGAAAGAAATTGTAGAAGACCTCAGAAGATGGAAAAGTCCTCCATGGTCATGGATTGGCAGGATTAATATAGTAAAAATGACCATCTTGCCAAAAGCAATATACAAATTCAATGCAATCCCCATCAAAATCCCAATGCAGTTCTTCATAGAGTTAGATAGATCAATTCAAAAATTCATCTGGAATAACAGAAAACCCAGGATAGATAAAACTATTCTCAAGAGTAAAAGAACTTCTGGGGGAATCAGTATCCCAGACCTCAATCTGTACTACAGAGCAATAGTGTTAAAACCTGCATGGTATTGGTACAGTGACAGACATGTAGATCAATGGAACAGAATTGAAGACCCAGAAATGAATCCACACTCCTATCGTCACTTGATCTTTGACAAAGGAGCTAAAACCATCCAGTGGAAAAAAGATAGCCTTTTCAGCTAATGGTGCTGGTTCAACTGGAGGTCAGCAGGCAGAAGAATGCAAATCGATCCATGCTTATCTCCTTGTACTAAGCTCAACTCCAAGTGGATCAAGGACCTCCATATAAAACCAGACACACTGAGACTAATAGAAAAGAAACTAGGGAAGAGCCTTGAACATATGGGCACAGGGGAAAATTTCCTGAACAGAACACCAATAGCTTATGCTCGAAGATCAAGAATTGACAAATGGACCTCATAAAATTGCAAAATTTCTGTAACACAAAGGACACTGTCAAAAGGACAAAGCGGCTAACAAACTAGGAAAAGAGCTTTACCAACGCTACATCTGGCAGAGGGCTAATATCCAATATATACAAAGAACTAAAGAAGTTAGACACCGGAGAGCCAAATAATCTTATTAAAAAATGGGGTACGGAGCTAAACAAAGTTCTCACCTAAAGAATATCTGATGGCTGAGAAGCACCAAAGAAATGTTCAACATCCTTAGTAATTAGGGAAATGCAAATCAAAACAACCCTGAGATTCCATCTCACACCAGTCAGAATGGCTAAGATCAAAAACACAGGAGACAGCAGTTGTTGGAGAGGATGTGGAGAAAGAGGAACACTCCTCCACTGCTGGTGGGATTGCAAACTGGTACAACAACTCTGGAAAGCAGTCTGGTGTTTCCTCAGAAAACTGGGCATGACACTCCCAGAGGATCCTGTTATACCACTCCTGGGCATATACCCAGAGCCTTTACCTGCATGCAATAAGGACACATGCTCTACTATGTTCATAGCAGTCTTATTTATAATTGCCAGAAGCTGGAAAGAACCCAGATGTCCCTCAACAGTGGAATGGATACAGAAGATGTGGTATATTTACACAATGGAATACTACTCTGCAATTAAAAACAATGAATTCACGAAATTTCTAGGCAAATGGTCAGAAGTGGAAATTATCATCCTTAGTGAGGTAAACCAATCACAAAAGAACACACATGGTATGCAGTCAATGATAAGGGGATATTAACCCAGAAACTCGGAATACCCAAGACAATTCACATATCAATTGATTTTCAAGAAGATGGAAGGAGAGACCCCTGGTCCTGGAAAAACTGGATCTTGGGGAATACCAGGACAGTGAAGCGAGAAGGATTTGAATGGGGAACAGGGGAAGGGAATAGGGATTATGAGACTTTCAGGGAGGGAGGAACCGGGAATGGGGAAATCATTGGGAATGTAAATAGAAAAAATATAGAAAATTAAAAAAATAAACATTATAGGGACTGCGATATATGTCTATAATTAAGAAATATATTCATATATTAAATATATATTAGATGTTTAATATACCTGGCTGATATGTATACATATATATGAAATTTATATGCATAAAAATTTTTAAAAGTATGTCAGCTTATGATAAAGCTGGGATAAGTGAATAAGAAGGGTTAGAGGGTGAAAGAATAATGGCAGAAAACATGTAAATTGTAGTTTCAAAAAATTTAAATATTATAAGCTTAAAAGGATCTTGAGCCTTTTTGCTGTTGGATTAATTGAAGGTCAGTTTGACACTTTGTGGCTTGCTTTAAATCTTTGATAATACAGATCTGAAACATGTAACTGGAGATATGTTTCAGACAAATAGGTCCATTTAAGGCTCTTTATTACTACACCACGTTTCCATTTTTGCCTTACAACTTTCTCTCTTTGGGGATAAAACCTTGAAAATCCTTTCCAGGTGTGTAAGCTCTGGGAACAGATTAGCTAACAGTTTCAAATTCTTTTACAGAGGAAAGAATTTAAGACACATCCAGTTGAATGGATAGTGTGGATTCTCAACAGCCCTTTAAGGATTTTCTTATAGATCTCACCTCACTAGAATACTACCACTTAAACTCCACAATCCCATACTTCTAGTATCTTTGTACATTTACTGCTTTATTTCATGGAAATTGTTGAACTTTTAAAAAATGTTTTCTATGACCTTGAATTTCTGAAATTCTCTTATAATTAATCTTTTACACAGATTTCTATTTTTCCTCCCTTGTCTCACGAATTTTGATACAATCCTTGATCTTTTCTAGTGTCCATTAATTATTACATCAAAAAGCTTTCTAATTATTCATAGTAAGAATGCAAGAAATGAATTTCTATTAATTTAAAAATAGTATCTATTTAAAATTGTTATAAATATATAAGAAACTAGCATATATTTTTTAGGGGAATTTTAATCCAGCAGCATGGCTGCTCTGGCAAGGGATCACATTCAAAGGCCTAGGTCAGTGTGATTGGGCTAGTATATAGACACTCCTTTATTACATACCCTTAATTCTAAACAATGCAGGTAAGCTTTAGTTTATAGAAGGAAGCAGCATTGTGAAAAATCGATGTCTATTTGAGGGGTAGACAAAGTGACAAATCAAAGACAGATTTGACAATATTAATCAGAAAGAGTATATTCCCTCCATGACTAAGGAAAGTTGCTGAGGCCAGGTGTATCAGGGTTGTACATGCATGGAGGGCCAGATAGGCCATTGCTGAAGCTGTGAAGATGAAGTCTAGATTGCATCAGAGACCCCAAAATGTTAGAGATAACAGAACTATAGGATACCTGTAAAGGAATGTTACTAACAGAAAGTGGAAACAGCCCAGCACACAGCCAAGTCCAAACCTGAGTTGCAGCTGGTGGTATGATTCTTCCACAGCTTCCCCAACTGATTTTCCCATCCCAGGTGTGCTGTTCAGGAATATCTTGCCTGTCTTTGAAGATCCAGACTCCCTTCCTAGTTCAGGAGTGGGATGTGGGCTATGTGCTAATTCAGAAGCGTGGAAAGCAGCTGGGGCCTATGATCTGGAGTATGGGAAGACTGAGCTGGAAATCCAGAAAGATGCCTTAGAACCTGGGCAGAAAGTCAACGTTGTGGATGATCTACTGGCCACTGGAGGAACCATGTGTGTGGCCTGTGAGCTGCTGAGCAAGCTACAGGCTGAGATGGTAGAGTGTGTGAGGCTGCTGAAGCTGACCTCCCATAAGGGCAGGAAGAAGCTAGGACTAGTACCATTCTCTCTCTTGAAGTATGAGTGAGGAGCTGGCAAGGTAGCCACACCTCTGTTACCAGCATTGTCAGTGACTAACTGCACAGTGCCTCAGCCCAGAGCATCTAAATGAACTTAGTGAGCTACCGTCTGCCCTTTTGTGAGTCTATCCACTCATTTCATTGGTTAGCTGATCACTATCCCTAATGACCACCTGGATCCTTGCTTTTGTACTTGTGCCAAATCCTGGAGTAGAGCAGAGCTGTGCTACTGGAGGCCAATAAATTGCCTTTATAACAAGAAAGAGAGAGAGAGAGAGAGAGAGAGAGAGAGAGAGAGAGAGAGAGAGAGAGAGAAAGAAAGAAAATGAAAAAAAAAAACGTTTTGCAATCAACAAAGCTTAAACGAGTTCGATATCTGAATATCAGTTTGACATCAGAAAGAGAGATGCAAACTTTGGAGTTTTCCAAGTTGTTTTTGAGTATTACTTAAGTCTAATATTTCCTTACTATTCTCCCCTTTCTGCATTTTGGAACAATAATGTATAATGTGAACGTTTTTTAAAAAAATAGGGAATGGAATTTAAGAGATTGCATGGATCTCATAGCATTCTTTGAACTTGAACTTTTAAAAATTTTTGAGATTCTGTTAGTCTATCAGAACTTATGAAGTAAAACTAAATGCATTTTGCGTAATGTTATGACTACAAGTCAATGGGGAACAGGTAGCAGAGTGTGGTGATTTGAATAGGTGTACTTCCCATAGACTCTTGTGATGGAATGCTTGGCCCATATGGTGTGACACTATTAGGAAGTATGCCCTTGCTAGAGTAGGTGTAGCCTTGTTTGGGACAGTGTGTCACTGTATAGCCATGGTTTGAGGCCTTACATATTCTTAGTAAGGCCTCACACACATACGCCCAGTGTGGCACACAGTCTCCTCCTGCTTCCTATGTTTCAAAATATACAATTCTCAGGTCTTTCTCCAGTACCATGTCTGCCTGTATGCTGTCATGCTTCCTATCATGATGATAAGGGACTGAACCTCTGAAATTGTAAACCAGATCCAATAAGTGTTTTTCTTTATAAGAGTTGCCTTGGTCCATTTGCCTAAGAATTTCATGAATTCATTGTTTTTAATAGCTGAATACTACTCCATTGTTTATATATACCACAGTTTCTGCATCCATTCCTCTGTTGAAGGACATCTGGGTTCTTTCCAGCTTCTGACTATTATAAATGAGGCTGCTATGAACATAGTGGAGCATGTGTCCTTATTACATGTAGGGACATCTTCTGGGTATATGCCCAGGAGTGGTATAGCTGGGTCCTCAGGTCTAATTTTCTAAGTAATCGCCAAACTGATTTCCAGAGTGGTTTTACCAGCTTGCAGTCCCAGCAAAAATGGAGAAGTGTTCCTCTTCCCTCACATCCTCTCCAGCATCTGCTGTCCCCTGAGTTTTTCATCTTAGCCATTCTGACTGGTATGAGGAGGAATCTCAGTGTTGTTTTGATTTGCTTTTCCCTAATAACTAAGGATGCTGAACATTTCTTTAGGTGATTTAGAGTCATTCGAGTTTCCTCAGTTAAGAATTCTCTGTTTAGCTCTTTACCCCATTTTTTAATAGGGTTATTTGACTCTCTGGAGTCTGACTTCTTGAGTTCATGGGACTAGAAAGTGTCAACCTGAGCAAAGTAACCCAATCACAAAAGAATGCACATGGTATGCATTCACTGATAAGTGGATTTTAGCCCAAAAGCTCAAAATAAACAAGTTACAATTCACAGACCACAGGAAGCTCAAGAAGAAGGAGAACTGAAGTGGGGGTACTTTGGTTCCTCCAAGAAAGGGAACAAAATATGCATAGGAGCAGTAAAGAGACAAAGTGTGGAGCAGAGACTGAAGTAAAGGCACCCAGAGACTGCCCTACCTGGGGATTCATCCTATAAACTGCCACCAAACCCCGACATTATTATGGATGACAAGAAGTGCATACCAAAAGGAGCATGTCTCCAGGGGTGGGGGTGGGGAGGACCTGCCAGAGTCTTACACAGACAGAGGCAGATACTAGAGGCCAACCATTGAACTGGGCATGGTGTCCCCAGTGGAGGAGTTGGAGGGCAGTCCGGAGGAGCTGAAGGGGTTTACAGCCCAATGGCTAGATCAAAGATGTTGGCCACCCAGATGCCCCAGGACTCCCAGGGACTAAACTATCAACCAAGGGGTACACATGGTTCTAACCAAAAATATGGCGGAGGAATGCCTTGTCGGGCATCAGTGGGAGGAATGGTCCTTGGTCTGGTGAAGGCTCAATAGATGCCCCAACAAAGGGAAATCAATGGGGAGGAGGAGGGGGGAGGGGGTCAGGTGGAGGGTCATATACTTGGAAACAGGGGGTAGGAGGAGGAATTGGGGGTTTTCGGGGAGGGGGGAACAGGGAAATGTTTTAGAATTTGAAATGTAAATAGAAAAAAATTAAAAATAAAAAAATAAAAATAAAGAAAAAAAAAAGAGTTGCCTTGGTCATGCTATCTTTTTCAGAGGAATGAAACCCAAACTAAGACAATTTTGATGACTGAATATATTTTGAGATGATATAACAATCATAAATGCATTTAAATTAAACTATATTTTGATAAAGTTTAAAAACTGTGTAAATTAGAGTTTGAAAACAATGAAGCAATATTTAGCAGATATGTTTAACAAAATATATGAGGGTCTGTCTCAGCTTCTCCTCATTATTTAATTTAAAATCTCAGCTAAGAATAAAAGGAGTTGTTTATTAACAAATGGGAATGAATCATAACAAGTTCTTAAAAATCATCGGTCTACCCATACTTTAAAAATGAAAAGATGTTCTGAAGTGATATTACTACAGGTCTGGACAATCTCTTCATATAGAGACTATCCACAGATTTCATTTGCGTTCTCAGCAGTCATGAAACAGATACTTGGAGATTTTACAAGACAGTGAGCAATTAAGGAAAAAGAAACAAAAACAGGATGAATTAATAGAGATCCTCTATGTTTGGAACGTTCAGAATGAGTCAATACAGTTATCTGGCTATGAAGATTTTCCTTGAACGCATATGCAGCAAAAACAAAAAGGCTTATTTTGACTCTAAGTTTAGGAAGATCACTATTCTCACCATAAAGTAAGATTCTTTATTCACTTAAAACAGAAAATAACCACTAAAGAAATCCTGAAGGGCAGATAAGAAAGGCAAAATGTACCATGCCTGTCTTATTAAACTAAAGGCTCACTCAACAGGGGAAACAATGCCTGCTACTGGACACCTTGCCAGATTCTTGGGGATGGTGAGTTCAAGGACCCTGGAAAAGTGCTTAACACAAATCTTTTTACTACGTCATCATAATCTCTAATTAAAGTCTAAATATTATCATTGTACCCACAGGTAAGTTGCTATAAGACTTCATTAATGATGCTTTTCTTTACATAAAATAAAGACAATACAGAGAAAACATAATTACATACAAAACAGAGATCTATATATATTAGGGATCCCATCAGTGATTGATATATCTATATTACCAATCCTATATCTATGGTTCATGGAACATGAAGGAAGAGGTAGCCATAATGATTATATGAGCAAGGATATTAGGAAATGTATGGTGAAACAGTCTCTTAGAGATTTATTTCCATGAACAAGACCAGAGTGAAATCAAGGTAAACAGACATATTAACATAGAATAAGAATTTTTTTTCTTTTTTGTTTTTATTTATTTTTTGATCCTAGTCCTAAACAAAAAACTACAAAGTAACTATTATCTGCTAGGTGAAAGAGAATTAATCCACTAATGTTACAAGTGACAAGTAGGCATATGCACACATATATGTGTGTGTGCATATGTATCTATGTATTTTAGTATCAAATATAATCAGAGCAAAGTTATGTCAACTTGAGAGTGAGGATACATAGATGAGCTCTAAGGAGTTTAGCTGTAATTGGCTAAAGGAAAGAGAGAAAAAGGTTGTATAGTAATTCTTTATCAAACATTTCAAATAAGTAAATTTTATATATATGATATTTGGTTTTTGTGTTTTGATTTGCTTGAAACATATTCCATTTTCTTCTTTTAAATCTTTTATCTTATTTCATTTTTTTTCATTTGTTTTTGTCAAAAAGAGTTTTAAAGCAGCTAAGTTTTCTGTTTTCACATATTCATATATAAAAAATAATTTTTATAGAAATGAACTACAATTAGAGTTTTATCTATGTCTGGTATGAGTAAGGATTAGATTTAGGTTTGTACTAAGGATTCATGCTTGGCTTGGTTGAAATCATTCTGGCTTTAAGATGGCCAAATTATTTTTTATGTGAACATAAATAGAGATACTGCAAACGACATGGTTGTATCATTTGATAAGGAAATAGAAATAGGAAGTTAAATAATTTTCACTGAGACAATAAAGAAAAACTTGATCTTGTATGCAAAGATAAAAGCACAGTGAAAAAGCACAGTAAAAAAGGAAATCATTTTCATACCAAGAATATTATGGCAGTGGAACTTTCTGTGAAAACAAGTGGAAGGACTCATGATATGTTAAATATGCAGGCAATTTAAGTTGTTACACTGCCCTCCAAAAATGGAAGAAAGTTAATTTGTCATTTAAGTAAGCTAGTGCATGTGTTTTGAGATGATGACTTGTATAGCCTAATGCATACGTCTATTTGATGTTCATGTTCAAAGACTAATGATCAAAAAATTTTAATTTATTGTCATAGGATTTTGGACTGAATAGGAAGTATGGGAAGTCAGAAATGATGATACATGCTTATAATCTTGGAATTTATAACACTTAAGTGGAGTTGGCAGAAGTTTAAGATCATTTTTGACAGCACCATAAGTATAAGCCCAACTTGGCCTCTATAAGTTCTTTGCACCAGTGGAGCTTTGAATTTATCTTGGAGAGTTCTAAGGAAAAAAAAAAGGTAGAGGTAAGTGAATAGGGAAACAGTGTTTGTTCAGATGTTTTGGGGGATATATTATCAAAAGGAATACAGAATTAGAATCAATCACAACTACAGGCCACCATAGAATGCTGATGGACAGACAAATAATTTTCTGCAGTGTAGAGGATACCAACTACTTATATAATGTCAAATGGTCAGCCCTGAAACCATCACACAAGTAACATTACAGATTAAGCTGTTTGTTTGTGAGAAAATATATGTGTGTGTGTCTATGTAATTATAAACATATTAATAGGTAATTGGTAGCTTTTTGTATTTGTTATACAAACAAATATACAAGTATTTGGTTTTTGTATTTCATATAAGAAAATAATCAACATTCTTACATACAACTTTAAGTTAATCCAGAAGTTTTATACCCTGACTTTTGTAAATTTGAATAAGTTAGATTTAAAATTTTACAATTTTTTTATAAATTTTACAATTTAAGTTGGAGAGTTATCAAAATTATCACATTAAATGAACCATAATTTTGCATGCAAAACAAATTCACAAAGGAAACAGTTTTCATAATTTTTTCCAAACAAGATTTATATTGTACTTCAGTTAACCCAGATTAAACTGTGCTAGGCCTACAGACCACTCAAAGACTGTAGTGATATTGAAGTGCTCAGAATTTGCTGAGGTATTCCCCCTGAATTTCTGGTCTTACTACAAATACGTTAATTATACTTCACTACACTGAATTCCTTTCCTATTTTCAATTAGGAAATATATTTTTTCACTTCTTTCAAAACTACAATTGGCAACTAGAGCTGCCATAAATGTTGTATATGCACTTGCCTTGGAATTTTGTTTTGATGGGATGTCACATATGAATGTTTTGCATCTCTACAGTTAAGGCATGCTACATTTCCATACACTGTAGCAACATGAATCACTAGACTTCTTGGAAAATATGAAATATGACATTTTACTTATGTTATTTAATTGTTTAATCATAGTATATCATAAGGGATAAAAACTCAAGGGTAACATACAGGACATTTTAGGTTCAAGGAGCAAATTCTTTTTTTTTTTTTTTTTAGTTAGCCAATTAGATTTATGTATCAATAAAATCACAATTCACAAGATGCCAATAAATAATCTCAGAAACAAATGATAAAGCTTTATCCCTATTATTCTTTTTTATTTTTTTTAATTTTATTTTATTTTCTATATTCTTTATGTACATTCCAAATGATTTCCCCTTTCCCAGTTCCCCCCTTCCCGAAAGTCCCATAAGCCCTCTTCCCTCCCCCTGTTCCCCATTTGCCTAAGAATTTCATGAATTCATTGTTTTTAATTGCTGAGTAGTATTCCATTGTGTAAATATACATGGAAACTATCTCTGATAAAATTGAAGAAATATATAGAAAAACACGTTAAGATTGACTATTTCATGGAAAAAGTATACAGATGAAATGGTAGGCATAAAAATATTCCTAAGTTGATTGAAAGTGGAAATATAAACATTTTCTGATAAAATTGAAAAGCTACAAGGAAAATATTTCTGATAAAACTCAAGAAATATATAGAACGCCAGGCAGTGGTGGTGCACGCCTTTAATCCCAGCACTTGGGAGGCAGAGGCAGGCAGATTTCTGAGTTCGAGGCCAACCTGGTCTACAAAGTGAGTTCCAGGACAGCCAGGGCTACACAGAGAAACCCTGTCTCAAAAAACCAAAAAAAAAAAAAAAAAAAAAAAAACAAACAAAACAAAAAAAAAACAGAAATATATAGAAAAACACGTTAAAACTGACTATTTCATGAAAAATTATATAGATAACATAGTAGGCATAAAAAATATTCCTAAATTGATTGAAAGTAGAAGTAAAAACATTTTCTGATAAAACTGATGATTTGCATGGAAAATATCTCTGACAAATTGAAGAAATTTATACAGATAAATTGGTAGGAATTAAAATATTCCTTAGTTGATTGAAAGTAGAATTATAAACATTTTCATGGAAAATATCTGATAAAATTGGAAAAAATATATGGAAAAACATTAAATCTGAAGATTATTATGGAAAATTATACAGATAAAATGGTAGGCATAAAAATATTTCTAAGTTGATTGAAAGTGAAATTATAAATATTTTCTGATAAAATTGAAGATTTGCCTGGAAAATATCTGTGATAAAATTGAAGAAATATATAAAAAACGTGTTAAGATTGAGTATTTCATGGAAAAATTATACAGATAAAATGGTAGGCATAAAAATATTCCTATGTTTTTTGAAAGTGGAATTATAAGCACTTTCTGATAAAATTGAAGATCTACAAGGAAAATATTCCTGAAAAAATTCAGAAATATATAGAGAAACATGTTAAAACTGACTATTATATGGAAAATTATACAGATAAAATGGAAGGTATAAAAATGTTCCTAAGTTGATTGAAAGTAAAATTATAGACATTGTCTAATAAAACTGAAGATCCACATGGAAAATACTTCTGACAAAATTGAAGAAAAATACAGAGAAACGTTAAAACTGAAGATTATCAGGGACAATTATACTGACAAAATGGTAGGCACAAAAACATTCCTAAATTGATTGAAAGTGGAACTACAAACATCCCCCCCCCGACAAAACCAAAGATCTACATGAAAAACACCTCAGACAAAATCAAAGAAAAACACAGAAAAAATGTTAAAATTAAAGATTATCATGGAAAATAATACAGTCAAAATGGTAGACACAAAAAGCACTACTGAATTGAAAGAGGAGTCTCAAACATTTTCTGATAAAATTGAAGATCCACATGAAAAACATATCTGTTAGACTATGTTTTTTTGTTGGGGAATTGAGCCTACTGACATTATAAGATATTAAGGAATAGTGATTGTTGCTTTCTGTTATTTTTGATGTTCTTTTTATGTTTGTGTGGTTACTTTCTTTTGGGTTTGTTGGAAAAAGATTACTTTCTTACTTTTGCTAGGGTGTAGTTTCCCTCCAAATGTTGGCATTTTCCATCTATTATCCTTTGTAGGGCTGGATTTGTGGAAAGATATTGTGTAAATTTGGTTTTATCATGGAATATCTTGGTTTCTCCATCTATGGTAATTGAGAGTTTTGTTGGTTATAGTAGTTTGGCTGGCATTTGTATTCTCTTAGGGTCTGTATGAGATCTGCCCAGGATCTTCTGACTTTTATTGTCTCAGGTGAGAATTCTGGTGTAATTCTGATAGGCCTGCTTTTATAGGTTACTTGACCTTTTTCTTTTACTGCTTTTAATATTCTTTCTTTGTTTAGTGCATTTGGTGTTTTGATTATTATGTGCTGGGAGGACTTTCTGGTCTGGTCCAGTCTGTTTGGTGTTCTGTAGGCTTCTTGTATGTTCATGGACATCTCTTTCCTTAGGTTAGGGAAGTTTTCTTCTATAATTTTGTTGAAGATATTTACTGGCCCTTGAAGTTGGAAATCTTCACGCTCTTCTATACCTATAATCCTTAGGTTTGGTCTTCTTATTGTGTCCTGGATTTCCTGGATGTTTTGGGTTACATGTTTTTGCATTTTGCATTTTCTTTAACTGTTGAGTCAATGTTTTCTCTGGTATCTTCAGCCCCTGAGATTCTTTCTTCTGTCTCTTGTATTCTGTTGTTGATGCTTGCATCTATGACTCCTGAATTCTTTCCAAGATTTTCTATATCCAGAGATGTCTCACTTTGTGATTTCTTTATTGTTTCTACTTCCATTTTTAGATCCTGGATGGTTTTGTTCAGTTCCTTCATTTGTTTGTGTTCTCCTATAATTCTTTCAGGGATTTTTGTGTTTCCTCTTTAAGGGCCTTTAACATTTGACCCATGTTCTCCTGTATTTCTTTAAGGGAGTTATTTATGCCCTTCTTGATATCCTCTAAGAACATCCTGAGAAGAGACTTTAAATCCCACTCATGCTTTTCCAGTGTGCTGGGGCATCCGGGACTTGCTGTGGTGGGAGAACTGGGCTCTGATGTTGCCAAGTAGCCTTGGTTTCTGTTGGTAGGATTCTTGTGCTTGGCTTTCATCATCTGGTTATCTCTGGTGTTAGTTGGTCTTGTTTTCTCTGGCTGGAGATTGCCCCTCCTATGGGCCTGTAAACCTGTGTCTGTACTCCTGGGAGACCAATTCTCTTCTGACAGGGTCTGTGCACAGAAGGCTGTGGAGCTTTCTGGTTCCCTGCTGTAAATGGTGGCTAGAAGGGAAGATTCCTGTCTCAGCTACTCCACTGATCATATGCCTTGTGTGCTCCTGGCTGTACCCCTCCAGAGAGAAGGTGGAGATCTCACCTCCATACTCAGAAGTGAAATCGCTGCTGGGAGATCATTCTCTTCTGGTGGACTAAGCACAGAAGGCTATGGAGCTGCCTGGTTCCCTGCTGCAGATGGCGGCTGGAAGGGAAGACTCCTGTCCCAGCTGCACCACTGATAGTATGTCCTGTGTGCTCCTAGCTGTACCCCTCCAGAGAAAAGGTGGAGATCTCACCTCCATACTCAGAATTGAAATAGCTGCTGGGAAATCATTCTCTCCTGGTGGGCTAATCACAGAAGACTGTGGAGCTGCCTGGTATCCCGCTGCAAATGGCAGCTGGAAGGGAAGACTCTATCCCTATTATTCTAACCTTTTGATAGCATCACGTTGGTCTCCATTCCTCCCCTCTCCTACTGTGATCTCTCTGTCTCCCTCACCCCTACCTCTGCCTCCACTCTTCTGTCTCAAGGATCAAATTCTTGACATGAAAGCATATAACAGTAGTCTTTGTGGACCTTCAAGAATATTCCAAGTAACCTGTGACTACAAAGAATTTGATAAGAGCTTAACCAACACACTTACATTGAGTTACTCAAAATCATTTATTTTTGAATTTTGATGGGGATTGCATTGAATCTGTACATTGCTTTGGCAAGATGACCATTTTTACTATATTAATCCTGCTAATACATGAGTATGGGAGATTTTTTTTTTCTATCTTCTGAGATCTTCTATTTCTTTCTTCAGAAACTTGAATTTTTTTCATACAGATCTTTCACTTGGTTAGGTGGAGTAACACTAAGGTATTTTATATTATTTGTGACTATTGTGAAGGGAGTTGTTTCTTTAATTTCTTTCTTAGCCTATTTATCCTTTGAGTAGAGGAAGGCCACTGATTTGTTTGAGTCCATTTTATATCTAGCCACTTTGCTCAAGTTGTTTATCAGGTTTAGGAGTTCTCTGGTGAAATTTTGGGGGTCGCTTAAGTATACTATCATATCATCAGCAAATAATGATATTTTGACTTCTTCCTTTCCAATGTGTATCCCTTTGACCTCTTTTCACTGTCAAATTGCTCTGACTAGAACTTCGAGTACCATGTTAAATTGGTATAGAGAGAGTGCACAGCTTTATCTCGTCCCTGATTTTAGTGGGCTTACTTCAAATTTCTCACCATTTAGTTTGATGTTGGCTACTGGTTTACTGTATATTGCTTTTACTATGTTTAGGTATGAAATTTGAAATCCAGACCTTTCTAAGACTTTTATCATGAAGGGGTGTTAGATTTTGTGAAATGATTTTTCAGTATATAGTGAGATAATCACATTTTTTCCTTTGAGTTTGTTTACATAGTGGATTATGTTGATATATTTTCTTATACTGAACCATCCCTGCATCCCTGGGATGAAGCCTGCTTGATCATGATGGATGATCATTTTAGAAGAATTTTAGTGGGTATTTTGCATCAATATTCATAAGGGAAATTGGTCTGAAATTCTCCTTTTCTGTAAGGTCTTTATGTGGTTTAGGTATAAGAATAATTGTGACTTCATAGAACAAATTGGGTAGTGTTCTATCATCTACAAATAAAGACAATTTTACTTCCTCCTTTTTAAAGAAAATAAAAGATCATCTGATAAAACTTTTGTTATCTAATCACAATTTTAATATTTTCTAGAAATCTCATTTATAACATTCTTACATTTTCTAAAATGCTATAGGTTAAAAATAACAGTGTAATATACATTGAAAATGTTTCATTGTAAACTATGTCTTAATGACTTATCTTTATAACAAAAGAACTAAATATCTTTAAATATTCATCAGCAAATCTACTTCTAGTAGATAGTGATTAACACAGAAATTCATACTGGCCAAGGTACTGATAATAAACATTTGCATAATAGTCAGCCCTAAATATGACAAATAAATAAAACACCTCCTAGGTCCTGTGGTTCTGGGTTTATTGGAGAAGAGGAAAAAATGAAAAAAGATGTAAGAGTCTGAAGTGGTACATGATTTCATGGGAACAGTACCTTCTGGACAAACTACAGTTTGTATCAACTACACATACAAACTCAAAGCAATTGTAGCACATACGAAACATAAGTCAAACTAGACTAAACCGATTACTAGCACAGAGAAGAGACTGGGCCCAAATCTTGTCCCTAACCATGGAGTTATTAGAAATTACTAGCTGCAAAGAGGGAGAATCTGTTTTCCTTAATAGTGTAGCTTAGGGTGAAATTATTCATGCTTCAAAGGAAGACTAAACAGCCACTAATAATTAAGCAGCAAAACTGGTTTTGATAAGAAAAAAATAGACAAAACATATGATAAGTTGAGAAAGATGCATATCTGTGAAAAGTTGAGAGGGATGGGGTGAAAAATTACAACACATCAGTAAGTACTCAATGTATAAGTGCTTAATAATTATATACACATTACTAATGACTAAATAAAGATTTAGATGATAGAAATAGAGATCTAGATGATACAATTATAGATGATGTAGACACAGATATATAGAGAGATATGAGAATAAAAATTCTACTGTAAATGAGTAATTCCTCACTTATTTTCTGGTTCTGAAATATATGCCATCTTTTAATACTAGTAAAAACAAAAGTATCACTTTCCAGGAATGTAGAGAAGACTTAGTCAGTAAATCATATGTTATTAAATCATAAGAATCTGAGTTGTGATAGCCAGTCTCCAGTCAGGGCTTAGTTTGGTGATTGATGTCTATAGCCCTAGCACTAGAAGACAGGATTAGGTGGTCAAACAGTCTACCAAATTATGGAGTTTCAACACAATCAGAGTTGTAGTCTCACAAGTAAATGTGAAATCTATAGAAGACTCTTAATATTAACACTGTCTTCCATAAGGACATGCATGCACATGAACCACAACATATACATGTGTACATATACTCTATGGAAAAACAGACATTGAAAATAATAATAATAATAATAATACTGATATATATATATGAAAATTTAAAATAATAAAAGGCTTGAAAATCTGACATTAGGGGCAAAGTAAATGTTTATTTTAAGAATTTGAACACTACAGTAAATATTATTTAAATATATACCAAAAAAGTCACATAGCTTAGAAAGTGAATTCATTTAAACTTCAAGAAACTTAATTCCTTTGGGTGGGGAAGACAAGAAACTATATGAGAACAAATAAATAAGATCGCATATTTATAAGAACAACAACAAATAGGGAAGAAAAAAGATGATTGAGAAAGGAATATCACATATTTTCTTTAAAAAGAAATGCAGAAATATGAAAAAAGGAAGGTAATCATTGTAGGCAATGTGGAGATATAACATTCTAAATGGCCAGTGTGATGTGCAAAAAAGTGTAATGGAAAGGTACTTACCTGAAGAACTTTGTGGGGAGCTCTGGGCCTACATGAAATTAAACAAAGAAAGACAATTAAGGACTTGGCTCCAGCTGAAGTCTGTAAAAATTGCCAAGTGCTGTATGGATCATGCAAAGAACTGACTTGATTCAGTGTTTTGTTGAGCACAGAAGTGAAAAATAAAATTTGAAAGACTTAGGAGTCTGTGGCAATAGTACATGTTTATAATGAGGCAGTATGAAAAGCAGTATGAGAGTATAATTAATTGTAGTGGATCAAAAATTAAAATAATTTCAAAGGTAAAAATTAATAAGTTCTTATGACTGCATAAAGTATCATTCTATTAGGTATTTTTTACAACTAGAAGAATGAGGTTTTTAAAAAAAGACTAAGAGAATATATAAGGTTGAGTAGGGTCTTCCATTAAAATCAAGTGTACCACCAACTTTAGATATTTGGAAGCCTCCCCCCATGTGTAAGTTTTTGTCAGCTTGATACAAATATAAAAACATTTGAAAAAATAAATTTTAATTTTAAAATTAGTTCCATCAAACTATCTAATTGGATAGATGGAGAGGTATATATTCTTAGTGAATGATTGACATAAGATGAGCCACTTTACAGTGGGCAATGCCACACCCAGGCAGGCTGTTCTAGGTGGCATAAGAAAGCAAGTTGAAAAAACATAGAACCAGCCATTAAACCAATTTCATCCATGATCTCTGTGTCAATACTTGCTTCCATGTTCCTACTCTGGCTGAAGGGTCTTGCTTTAACTTCCTCTAATGAATGAATTCAAGTATAAGATAAAGTAATCCCTTTCTTCCCCTCAAATTGTTGAAGTCAGTGTTTTATAACATAAACAAACAAAAAAGACCTTTTAAAAATGGGGTTCAGAGCTAAATAAAGAATTCTAAACTGAAAAATATCTAATAGCCAAGAAGCACCTAAAGAAATGTTCAACATCCTTAGTCATCAGGGAAATGCAAATCAAAACAATCCTGAGATTCCACCTTACACCAGTCAGAATGACTAAGATCAAAAACTCAGGTGTTAGAAGTTGCTGGTGAGGATGTGAAGAAAGAGGAACACTCCTCCATTGTTGGTGGGATTACAAGCTGGTACAGCCACTCTAGAAATCAGTTTGATGGTTCCTCAGAAAACTGGACATAGTACTAACTGAGGACCCAGCTATACTACTCCTGGACATATGCCCAAGAGATTCTCCAACATATATCAAAGGCACATGCGCATAGCAGCATTATTTATAATAATTGGAAGCTAGAAAGAACCCAGATGTCTTTCAACAGAGGAATGAATACAGAAAATGTGGTACATTTACACAAAGAAATACTACTCAGCTATTAAACACAGTGAGTTCTTGAAATTATTAGGCAAATGGATAGAACTAGAATATATCTTCCTGAGTGAGGTAACACAGTAAAAAAAGAATACAAATGGTATCTACTCACTGATAAGTAGATATTAGCCCAAAAGCTCAGAATCCTCAAGATACAATTTACAGACCACATGAATCTTAAGAAGGAAAACCAAAATGTGGATGCTTCAGTCCTTCTTAGAAGGTGGAACAAAATACTCATTGGAGGTAGTGGGTGCGAGAGCCTTGGGAGGAAGAGAGGAGAGGGGAAACGGGGAAGGATCAGCATAGGTATGTTAGGGAACATGAATGATATACAGAGGGTCAGGAATTTGAACAGAGGTGTGTAGTCATAGGAATATTGACTGAGGTTAACCACCAGCAATTCCAAGAAGCCAGGAAAGCAAGAGGCTCTAAAGACTCAATGGGGATGCGATTAGGTGAAATGCCCAGCAAAGTAGCGGGAGAATCTATAGAGAACATATCTAGAGTGTAGGCAAGGCCCCTGGTTGGTAGATGGGGCTACCCACTCATCTCCAAATTTTTAACCCAGAATTGCTCCCAGAATTTCTAAAGAAAATACTGAGACAACGTGTAGATCAGAGGCTAAAGGATATACGGGGACAAATTGTGGATCCAAGACTGAAGGAAAGTCCATCCAGAGACTGTTCTCCCTGGGGCTCCATCCCATATACAGACACCTATCCCAGACACTACTGCAGATGCCAAGAAGGGCTTGATGACAGGAGCCTAATATAGCTGTCTCGGGAAAGGCTCTGCCAAAGCCTGACAAATACAGAAGAGGATTCTAGCAGCCAAACAATAGACTGAGCATGGAGACCTCAATGGGCGAGCTGGAAAACTGAAGGACTGAAGGAGTTGAAGGGGATTGCAACCCCATAGGAAGAACAATATGAACCAACAAGATCCCCCCAGAGCTCCCAGAGACTAAACCACCAACCAAAGAGTACACATGGAAGGACCCATGGCTATAGATGCATATATAGTAGAAGATGGCCTTGTCTGACATCAATCTGAGGAAAGACCCTTGGTCCTGTGAAGGTTTGATACTCCAGGGTAGGGGAATGCCAGGGCAGTGAGGTGGGAGTGGGTGGGTGGGTGAGGAAGCACCCTCAGAGAAGCAGGGGGAAGGGGCATAGGACAGGGGGCTTTCAGGAGGGGAAACCAGAAATGGGATAATATTTGAAATGTAAATAAATAAAATATTCAATTTTTAAAAAATAGACTCTTCTAGACTACAGAAATGGGTGGATGAAAACTTTATTAAATTAAGGTGGGCATTAAGTTTAATGACAGTGGAATTATAAGAGAGTACAGAGAATGTAGATACTCAGCAAAGCAACTGTATTAAACAAACTAATAAACAATGACCAAAGACAGAACTAGTAGGTACCAAAACTGTAGTTGCCTAGCACATGTGTGGTTCTGAATGTATCCCAGACCTGAGTGTAGGGCACAGGGAAATAGGTAAGAAGACTGGTGATTAGCAAGTAATAGCAGAAAGAAAGACAAGCAAGACACAATGTGGGTGCTGAGAAAGAAAAATTAATTGTATTAAATACTTAATTTTCATGTAGTTTTAATGTGGTGATAAAGAAAAATGCAGATGACAGAAAGAAATTAGGAGTTTATCTGAAGTCAATTATTAAAATTTTGATATGAATTGCACATCTTTTACAAAGCTAGGACCAAATGGGTGATGGAATTCTGTGGTTTAAAGTAAATTTAAGCCAAATTTAAGTATTTGTGACTCACTAGTGAAAAATTGTTACTGCAAGTTGGCAGTGAAATAAAGTGCCCATGAATGAATGTAGCTGTGTACCAAATTGACTGAAGTATTGATAAGTGGCACAGTTTGTCATTTAAAATTTAGCAATCAGATGAACTGAAAAAGATATACAGTGAGCAGCAAAAGCTAATGGAAGAGAGTTTCAGGCAGAAGATTCTTGCCTTTGTGAACAAGTATGACTGTATGATGGGAGTTGCACATTGATTATTTTTGAACAGGAGATCACTGTTGACCTTTGTGTTCAGGGAGTGTGGGCAGACCACATTTTCATTGATTTGGATTCCAAAGTAAATGAGTAAGAGTTACTGGAGTTTGAGTTTAAAGTTTGACAACTTTGAGAGTAAATGTGGAAATAGGAACAGAAATTACAGAAATGCCTGAAGGGGCTCCAGGCTTGAATTATGAGAATTTCATTTCTGAAATCCTAAAAATATAAATAAATAAATAAATAAATAAATAAATATTTGCTCAGTCAAAAATCAGTGACTTGGAAATCCAGATGAAGCCATTCCTTTCTTTGGACATTCTCTTTTCAATGTGATTGATATTTTCTTTATTTTGTATATTCATGTTCCTATGTGTCTATGTATGTCTATTTATATGTGTGCATATGAAAGCCTGAATGGGATTCCACTTTTATTCCTCTATCACTTTTCTCCACCTTTCAATAAAATTCAGAGCTCACCTGCATGGTGTGATTGGTTTTACAGCTAGCATACTCTAGGTATCTCTTTTATCCACCTCTCTTAGCATGATTTCACTTCTACCAAGCATCTATTCCAGTATAAGGAATGAACCCTTTTCTTCTTAACCACTGAGCTGCCTCCCCATATAATTTCATTTTCAATTTGTAATCCTTGTAATGGATGTTATCTTCATTTAGCTATGTCATAAGATCAAATGTCTATATAGTTCGTCTTTTACATTAAGGACAAAATTTCCTTTTTCCTTGAATGCCTTTATTAAAAAATTAAAAAAAAATGCTGCAATAGGAGATTAAAGCTCAGTATTATCTAATCCAAAATTTTCACAAGCACCATGCTATTGCTAACCATATTTGATTAATTTTTTATGTTCCACATTTACATTTCTATTAGCTTTTCATGTTTTATTTTCTTTCATTTATATTCAAATCACCTAAAGTCATATTTGTTTAGAAATTAAATTGCAGGTTTCCCAAGAAGATAATTTTGTTAACTTATGCCATTTACTATTAAAAAGCTGTAATACAGTATTTTGATTATATAGTAGGTTTAAAAATGTGCAGGGCACAAAGAAATTATAGTTATTTAAATACTTTTCTCTAACAATTTGATCTAGAATTAGACAAATTTTATCAAAAGAATAAATAAAAGACAAACAATAGAATGATAATTATTTTTCATAAATGAACAATAAAGGGAAAAATAGACCTGTATAATATTGGTTTGGGTAAAATATATTTGTTTAATTCCATGTAATTGTGCTATACTAAAATTTGAAACACAAATATAACATATGGACAGCTGCCTGCAATCTTATTTGTGGCTTTAATTATAAAAAACTATTGTAGGAAGAGAAATGATCAAGTTTATGAAAAAAATTAAGATGCTTGCATGGAAATCTTTTGATCACTTTCTGCATAACAAAATTACATGCTCATTCTTTGCACTTAAGGTAAAAAACTAATAATAAATATTTTTTAAATGTTATAGGAAAACAGGATCTTGGTTAAAGTCTACAACACACACACAAACACACACACACACACACACACACACACACACACACACACACACACACACATATACACACACATACACACATACTCCAAACATTGTAAAGTATACAGATGCACATACACACATGACTAACAAATTGAAATAAAATAATTTCTAAAAAATTTAAATTAGAGCTCTCTATTCATCTATATCTCCCATATCATTCTCCAGATCATTCTCCAGACCTGCAGATATTCTCACCTTTCAAATCCTTACTATGGTGATTTGATTATGGCCAGAAAAATCTCATATATTTGAATGCTTGGTCATCAGCCACCAGGGAATAGCACTACTTGAGAATGATTAGGAACTGTGGTCTTCTTAGAGTGGGTGTGGCATTATTGGACATAGTGTGTCAGTGTGGGTTAATTTGAGGTTTCATAAAAGCCCAAACCATCGCTCGTGTAATAATCTCTGTCTGCTGCACTTAGATCTGGATGTAGAATACTCAACTGTTTCTCTTCCACCATGTCTGCCTATGTCTCCCATTCTCTCCACCATGATAATAATAGACTAAACATCTGAAAGAAACTCCATGTAAGCCTCAATTAAATGATGGATCCTATGAGTTCCCTGATCATTATGTCTCTTCACAGCAATAAAACACTGACTAAGACTAAAGTTGGTACCAGGAAGTGTGATATTGCTGTGATAGTCCTGACTATGTTTATTTTTGTGGAATGTGGGTTGGGGAACCTGAGTTAGAAAAACAAATGAGTACATTAAGGGGATTTAAGGGGTCATATTAGTAGGTATTTGGAAGACAGTAGAGGAGCAGTGTAGACAATGATGGAGCTCTTCTCATTTAGTAAAGAAGAATATTATGGCTTTGAAACTATTTTTATGATATTTTGTCTAGGAATATGGCATTTTTATGGCCATGTTCAAATATATCTGCCTGAGACTGAATGGAAGACCTTTAGATTAATGATTTTTGCCTACAAGATTTCTAGGTAGATTAGTATTGACTCTTTTCTGTAAATAAGAGTGGTCACTCTTATGTAATCTCTATATTCAGGGATTGATCTAAGCAGGGAAAACATGAGTGCACAGTTTAAGGTGAAGAAGAGTAGAATAAAATGTGATTAGGTTAAGTTCAGTGCTCAAACAGATAAAAAGATTAAGGCAGAGCCTGATGCTAAGTAGAATAAAGGATGTCATGACCTCAAGGTAAGATCTCATCCAGCCTAAGCTCCCAAGTTGTGAAAGGCAATTAAAAAATAGCTTAATCAGTGAAGGAAACCATTAAAGACAGAAACTGATGAATATGAATTTGAGTATAGTGGCTGGCTTTGAGCTCTAGCAAGCTGAAGAGCTTGGCAGCTATAGCTACATCGTTCTGGAATTAGAATCAAGGGTACACACACAAAAATGTTTCAGAATGTCTCTTCATGGCTAAGAAATGCCTGTGAGACCAAGTTTGGATCAGGAGTGGTCCTTCCTGGAGTCCCAGATTGGCCATTGCCTAAAGCTGAGAAGGTAAAACCTAGATTGTTTTTGAGACCCCATGATGTTGAGGAATACCTGTGAAGGATAGCTATAGACCAGGTGTAGAAGCAGTCCAAGAGAAAGAAATGAATTACAGTCAAAAAAAGGTGAAAAGAGTTAGACCCATAAAGACTACTTTGGCATCAGATATGGAGATGCAGAGTTTGGAGTTTAACAGTTTTAGGACTTGATTTGGTCCAGTATTTCCTCACTATACTGCCTTTTCCTCCATTTTGGACTGACAATGTATATTAGCCATGTATATTTGAAGTATGTAATCTGTTTGTTGATTTTGATATTAAAGAGGATTACAGCTAGGAGAATTCCATGAAACTTCGAAGAGACATCATTTTTTTTTAATTTAATTTAATTTTATTTTTTTAATTTACATTCCAAATCACTTCCCCTTTCCCGTTTCCTCCCTCCCCGAAAGTCCCATAAGCCCCCTTCCCTCCCTCTTTTCTCCGTTCAACCCCCTCTCATTACTCTGTCCTGGCGTTCCCCTACATCCAGTCTTTCCAGGACCAGGGGTCTCTCCTTCCATCTTTTTAGAAATCTATTGATATGCTGATTGTGTCTAGGGTATTCTGAGATTCTGGGTCAATATCCCCTTATCAGTGACTTCATACCATGTGTGATCTTTTGTGATTGGGTTACCTCACTAAGGATGATATTTTCAAGTTCTGACCATTTGCCTAGGAATTTCGTGAATTCATTGTTTTTAATTGCAGAGTAGTATTCCATTGTGTAAATATACCACATCTTCTGAATCCATTCCTCCGTTGAGGGACATCTGGGTTCTTTCCAGCTTCTGGCTATTATAAATAAGGCTGCTATGAATATAGTGGAGCATGTGTCCTTATTGCATGCAGGTAAAGTCTCTGGGTATATGCCCAGGAGTGGTATAGCCGGATCCTCCAGGAGTGTCATGCCCAGTTTTCTGAGGAGCCGCCAGACTGCTTTCCAGAGTGGTTGTACCAGCCTGCAATTCCACCAGCAGTGGAGGAGTGTTCCTCTTTCTCCACATCCTCGCCAACAACTGCTGTCTCCTGTGTTTTTGATCTTAGCCATCCTGACTGGTGTGAGATGGAATCTCAGGGTTGTTTTGATTTGCATTTCCCTAATAACTAAGGATGATGAACATCTCTTTAGGTGCTTCTCAGCCATTAGATATTCTTCAGGTGAGAACTCTTTGTGGAGCTCTGTACCCCATTTTTTAATAGGGTTACTTGCCTCTCTGGAGTTTAACTTCTTGAGTTCTTTGTATATCGTGGATATTAGCCCTCTGTCGGATGTAAGGTTGGTAAAGATCATTTCCCAGTTAGTTGGTTGCCGCTTTGTCTTTTTGACGGTGTCTTTTGCCTTGCAAAAACTTTGTAATTTAATGAGGTCCCATTTGTCTATTCTTGATCTTAGAGTATAAGCTATTGGAGTTCTGTTCAGGAAATTCTCCCCTGTGCCCATATGTTCAAGGTTCTTCCCTAGTTTCCCTTCTATTAGTTTCAGTGGTTCAACTCAAGCAAGTCAGAAGCCTTCCTATACTCAAAGGATAAGCAGGCTGAGAAAGAAGTAAGAGAAATAATACCCTTTACGATAGCCACAAACCATATTAAGTATCTTGGCGTGACGCTAACCAAACAAGTGAAAGATCTGTATGACAAGAACTTCAAGTCTCTGAAGAAAGAAATTGAAGAAGACCTCGGAAGATGGAAAAATCTGCCATGCTCATGGATTGGCAGGATTAATATAGTAAAAATGAGCATCTTACCAAAAGTAATACACAGATTCAATGCAATCCCCATCAAAATCCCAACTCAATTCTTCATAGAGTTAGAAAGAGCAATTCAAAAATTCATCTGGAATAACAGAAAACCCAGAATAGCTAAAACTATTCTCAAGAGTAAAAGAACCTCTGGGGGAATCAGTATCCCGGACCTCAAGCTGTACTACAGAGCAATAGTGTTAAAAACTGCATGGTATTGGTACAGTAACAGACATGTAGATCAATGGAACAGAATTGAAGACCCAGAAATGAATCCACACTCCTATGGTCACTTGATCTTTGACAAAGGAGCTAAAACCATCCAGTGGAAAAAAGATAGCCTTTTCAACAAATGGTGCTGGCTCAGCTGGAGGTCAACATGCAGAAGAATGCAAATTGACCCATCCTTATCTCCTTGCACTAAGCTCAATTCTAAGTGGATCAAAGATCTCCACATAAAACGAGACATCATTTTTTTAAACAGTTTGAGACTGTTATAAACTATATGGATTTATGAATTTTGACAATGTATTCTTGCATTATGATATGATTACAAACCTATGGGGGCCGGTGAGTAAAATGTGGTGGTTTGAGTAGGAATTTCTCCAATAGGCTTATATATTTAAATGCTTAATCTTCTGGGAATAACACTACTGAGTAAGATTATGGGGTGTGCCATTATTGGAAGAAGGTGTCATTTGAAGTAGGATTTGAAGATTCAAAAAACCCATGCCAGGTTCACTGTTGCTCTTTCCCATTTGCTTCTGGTTCTGGACATAGAATTCTCAGCCACCTTTCCAACAATATATCTGAATGTGCGCTGCCATGCTCTCTACCATAATGATAATGTATTAATTCTCTGAAACTGTAAACAAGCTCTCATTAAATTATTTCTCTTAGAGGAGTTGCCTTGGTCATAGGGTTCCTTCACTGCAATAGAACACTGACTGCAACAAAAACCTTCATCCTACACCAACAATTCTACATAGATCTCACATCAAATGGCATAGTCTAATTTATTCATACCTATCTTAGAATCCTCTGGGATTCTTTCTGAACCATTCCTACTTGCCACCACCCACAGATCCTGGCTGTATAATACCCAACCAATCCATCCAATCAGACCTCCCACATGCTTCTGTTGGATGTGTACCCAGGTAAATTTTCTGGACCCTCTATGCACACTTCCCAAACATTCACATCCAGTCAGGACACACCTAGTTATTCAGCTTAATCCTGGCACTACATTCCATACCATGTCAATTTATAAGCTCTGATAATATTTTCCTATACTCGATGCTAGACCAGGAGGCTGGTCTTGTATACTAACCTTCTTTCCCCCTTATTTATCATATTTAAACCATTTGTAACCTCTAGGTGATCCCTTGCACATGTCTTCTCATCTTTGTCCATATAGAATTCAGAGTTAACAAAGTAAGTCCACATGCCAAGATCTCATCACTAAAATAGAAACATTATTAATGATTAGGCCATGAAATTCTGCCCAACTCTGCCAAAATTGTCAAAATATCTGATGCATTTAATTACCTATATCAACACATGGGATAACATTTTTAACAGAACAATTAATAAATTTCATCAAGGAATTCAATATATATGCATATATGACACAAAATAAAACATTTAAAAAATTAATAAGAAAGAACTTAAATAAAACACAAACAACCAAGAGATATTGAAGAAATCACAAACCAGACTGATGAAAATGGCAAGGACAATCAAGGATTTATGAGTAAATTCAATAAGGAGATAGAAATGTTGAAGAGGATGCAAGCTAAAATAAAGTTTGAACTGATGAACACAACAAATATGCATAAAAATTGAGAAAATTCTCATCTGTTTGATGGCTCAAGCAGAAGACAGAATATCAAGAATTAAACATAAAGGATCTATATGAATAAGAAATAAATATGAGAAAACAAACAACAAGAAAGGAACATATCATAGTAGTGGAATAACATGAAAACCTTTGCATTATAGGCATAGAGAATATTTTTTAATTTGACCATATCCAGGGACATAAAGCAAATATTTACAGTTACAAAAGGATTTAAATAATTATTTGTATCCTATGTGAACATAATGTAATAAAACTTAAAATTGATACCCAACAAAATTCTAGTAAATATATACACTCAAGGAGATTAAATATCTCATTATTATGTATGAGTAAGTAAAAGATAGAATCCAGCAGCTGGAGAGATGGCTTAGTGGTTAAGAGCACTGTTTGTTTTTCTAGAGGTTCTGAGTTTAATCTCGAGCAACCACACAGTGACTCACAACCATTTATATATAGTGTGATCTGATGTTCTCTTCTGGCATGTAGGTGTATGTGCAGATAGAGCACTCATCTGCATTAAATAAATGAATAAGCAAATAAATAAATAGAAATAATGAAATAAAAAGTTTCCTGAAATTACATAAATATGAATATACAGCATAATGGAACACCTAGTTTTATTCGAAGTAGTCCTATATTAGAAATTGACAGATTATTTTAAAAATATTTAATTTTGAGTTGTAATTACATAATTTCCCCTTTTCTTTCCTCCCTTCAAATGTTTCGATATATCCATTCCTTTTTTCTTTCAAATTCATGGTCTCCGTTTTCATTAATTATTGTTACATACATATGTTGCAGATAGTTTTAAAATGTAAGCTTGCTTCTTACCTGATGCCAGCAACAGCTGTCTCATCCAGCTTCCACAGCTAGCTTCACCAAACCTCTAATGACCACTCTGCATCTGTACCCTTTCTCCTGCCCACCTTAGTCACTGCTGATGGAAATCACCAGACAGCCTTAATATTTTAAAACCAGCCAGAAAACACAACTGTTGAATGATGAATTTCTTGCCTCTTCCTCCTTAGCTTCTGCACCCACCTTTGGAGGCTACAAACTATTTGTCCCAGGGAATTACATATCTGCTACTTCCTATCCACTCCACTGCCTGGTCTGAATCCCTCTCCCTCTCTCTCTCTCCTCTTCCTCCTAGGATCTGGAAATTCCACCTTATCCTTTACCCAAAGATTAGCTTTTGCCATCTTTATTGACCAGTTAAAACTGGGAGAAGGTTCACATGAAATCATCGGAATATGTGATCCACTCCTTGCTTGGGCAGCCCACTTGAGGAAGCATAATTAGCAACAATTACAAACAGCATCAAGGGCAATCCATCTGCAAACATCTATATACATCTATCTATCTATCTATCTATCTATCTATCTATCTATCTATCTATCTATCTATCTATCTACCTACCTATCTATCTATCTATCTATATTATGTATATGTTTTTGATGAGTTACATAGGATCTTTTTATAAATTAATTGACACTTCATATGGGGAAAATACTCTACCTGAGATAATCTGTTGTGTTTCTCATATGTGGAGAAAGGACTTAAATGTAAATTTATTTTAAAGCTACATATTGTCAATGATCCAATAGTGTTTTTTTTTGTTTCTATTATTTGTAATTTTCAATATCCTAAGTACAATAACAGTTTTTGTTTGTTTGTTTGTTTTCTGTTTTGTTTTGTTTTGCTTGGCTTAGATTTTGAGACAGGGTTTTTCTGTCATACCCTTGCAACCCTAGAACTTGCTTTGTTGACCAGACTGAATTGAACAGAGACGGTCATCTTCTTTGTCTTACCATTGCTTAAATTAAAGGTATGTCCTACCAAGACTATCTTAGTATTATTTCTTTGGGCTTACTCAGAAAAAATAAAAATAATATATATAAATACATATAAATGGAAATATAAGAACACATTTATCTAAGCACAGATGATAGCAATAAATAAATAAATAATTAAATAAAAATTAAAGCAAGTAATAACAAAATAGAAACAAATAAAACAATACAAAGACTCAACAAGTCTAATGGCTGATTCTTTGTGAAACAAAATAGATTGGGAATTTCATGGCCTAACCAACAGGAAAAAATTACAATTTAAAAAAATTTAAAAGAAGAAATGAAAGGACACAAATTTGCAGAATAAGAAATTAACAGAAAACATTACAATGGACTCAAAAAATTCACAGTATTATAAGGGAATAATTTAAAAATGTGTACTCCATTAAGCCGGGAAACTTAAAAGAAAATGGTGATTTTCTAGGTTTAGCCAAGCCACAAGCACTAAATCAGGAAGAAATAAAAAACCTAAAAGACACATAATGATGAGAAGATTGAAGAAGTAATAAAAGCCTTCCTGCTAAATCTAGTAAGAAGTAGTTGGATTTACAAAAGTTTGATACCAGAATTTCAATGAATGACAGCCAATTCCACTTAAAGAAAGCAAACAAAAAAGACAAACAGAAAACCTCCCAAAGCCTTCTATCAACCTGCATCATAGTAATAAAAAAATCTAAGTAAACACATACCTACAACAAAAAGACAACTATATCCCAATGTTGTTGATGAACATAGAGTATATTTCAAAAAAATATTTTCAAAAAACACACATAATAAAAATATTATCTTCCATGAGCAAGTTGATGCTAGTAGTGAAATGCAGGGATTAATCCACATTTTAAAGTATATATGTAAAAAGTATTTACAAATAGAAAACTGGAGATGGGTCACAGTAAAGACAATACCAAAATCTTGCTAGCACTTAGCTCTGCTGGCACAGCAATTAACAATTGAAAACAGAGGGGCACACCTTTATACAATGTGAGTGAAGATTGTCCCAGCAATCATCTCAACAGATCTAGAAAAGACCTCTCATAAAATACAACATTTTTATGTCAAAAATACCAGACAACAAAGGAAGAGAGAAAACAAGAATCAAGAAATTAAATCTGTATAGGAGAAACCCATAGGAAAAATCATCGCCAATGTTGAAAAAATTGAAGCCATTCCATTGAAGTTATGAATGTGGTATATATCCATTATCCCCAGTCCTTTTCAATAGTTTTCTTGAAATGCTATCTAAAATAATAGGACTAAGGAAGAAAAGTAAGAGTATATCAATGTAGAAAGAGGAAGTAAAAATATCCCTATTTGCAGGTGATAAAAATCTATAAATTAATGATTCCAACAGTTCCATCAGAAGACTTCTAGAAACAATGTTCAAATTCAGCAATATGACAAGTTCAGACTCAATTTGAACAAATCAATAACTGTTTAAATTCCAACAATAAACAGTGAAAGAGATCACACACATATTCCAATTCATAATTATACCAAAATAAATAAAATATATAGAAAAAAATCTACCCAAGAAAATTAAGAATCTCTACAGGAAAAAAAAATCTCTGAATAACGAGGTAGATAATGATACTAAAAAATGGACAAACTTTGAATTGGTAGAATTAATATTGTGAAAATGACCATTTTACCACATGTTATTTACATATCAAAATCTCATTTAATTCTTCACAGAATAGAAAACTGTATCTTTAAAATTCATACTCTGAGCACAAATAATTCTGGAGAGTTTAGATCCTAAGCCATATTACAGAAACATAGTAATAAAACCAATTGGTAGTGGCACAAAAAAGACAAAAAATAAAATTAAATGCCCAGATTCAAGTACATATAATTTTAAACACTTGATATGTGACAAAGATGCCAAAAGCGTAAATTCAAGAAAAAATATCTTCAACAATTGTTTCTGAAAATATTGGATGTACTCATTCAGAAGAAAGAATTTAGACCTATATCTGTCACATTACACAAAAAATAGTGTCCAGTGGATTAAGGATTTTAATGTGAAAGTGGAAACACTAAAATGGTTAGAAAAAAGCATAAGCAGTCCCTATATCACGTAAGGAAGGACTGACTAGAATTCCATTTGTATTAATATTAAGAAAAAAATTGGTAAATGTAAATTCATAAAACCCAAAAGCTTCTGCATAGCTAAAGAAACAGCTGGGTAAAGAAGAATCCCAGAAAATAGAATATTTTCAAGAATACACAAGGTAGAGTATTACTACCTAGACTATGTATAGGATTTGAACAATAAAGAATCAAAAATACTACCATATTTTTATTTTCATTTTATTAGATATTTTCTTTATTTACATTTTAAATGTTATCCCATTCCCTTGTTTCCCCTCTGAAAACATCCTATCCCATCCCCTACCACCACCTGCTCACCAACCCATCCACTCCTGTTTCCCTGTCCTGGCATTCTCCTATACTGGGGCATCGAGCCTTCTCAAGACCAAGGGCCTCTCCTCCCTTTGATGTCCAACAAGGCCATCTTCTGCTACATATGCAGCTGGAGTCATAGGTCCCATGCATACTCTTTGGTTGGTAATTTAGTCCCTGAGATCTCTGGGGATACTGGTTGGTTCATATTGTTGTTCCTCCTATGGGGCTGTAAACCCCTTCAGTTCTTTGAGTCCTTCCTCTAACTGGTAAATTAAAACAACCTAGATGTCCTTATACCTATGAATAGATACTGAATATATGATGTATATATGCTATTGAATATTTCAGCTATAAACAATGATGAAATCATAAACTTTGAAAATAAATGGATGTAATTAAAACAAGAACATATATGAGGTAATCCAGACTAAGCTAGACAAATGTGATATAAACATTGAGGCTCCTAGCTTGAAATCTGTATATTTGTATATATATATATATATATATATATATATATATATATATATATATATATATGTATATATACATATATATATACATATATATACATATATATCCTAGAGTAGCTGTAGAAACCAGAAAAGTAAAAATTTCCTACTCAACTATGGTGCCTATGGACCTCAATGAATAGCATGGCATGACAAACCAATGGGTGCAGTCATGGCAGTTATAACTTGGTGAAATCAAACAGCTGTCAAATTTGACTTAAGACCAGCAAAGAAAATCATGCTTAGTACTAGAAACCTAGCCAACTATCCAGAAATAGTAAAGTCATGTGTCTTGATGAAGAACATACAACTATTATTTTACTGAACTGCCCAAAACTCTATTTTGTTTAACTACATATTCAATATGTAAGTATATTCCTTACCCCTTGTCAAAGGAAATTCTCTTTGTTACAGTTAACTACCACACATGCGCACACACACATGCACACAATATTATATTATATTATATTATATCATATCATATTTTGTTGACTGAAAATAAGGTTATAGGCCACTAAAGTACTCATATTTCAACATTCTACGATTAGAAAATTGATGTAGTATTTCTGACATTGGCAGAAAACTCTGTGTACTAACAACAGAGAAATAGGTCAGGAACACATTAAAAATAAAGGTTTCTTTCTTCTACTCAGAAACATGTAAGTAGCATACTATTTATATGAAATTTTAATATCTGTACTTCTAATTACTAATTTTTACTTAAGTTATTCAGTCTATTTGTGATAACATAATTGTTTGGTTAACAAATAATTATATTGTCTCATGGGTTTCCATTTCTTAGACTCAGGAGACTACAATAGTTTTGATTCTGAAATACAAATTTATTCATATAATTTAGAATAATATTTGTTGCATAATCATTAAACCCTACTGAGAATAAAATTTAAAATGTTATAAACATAAAAATTTTATTATGATTACTGGTAATATTAAAATGTTTATCAAGTGTTGAACACACATTATGGTAAACACTGTTTTAGAAATATTGTAAAATTTATCTTTTTCACAAATCTTTTCAAGGAGCTGGAATTCTGAATGATGATTCACTTTATATTCATGACTTCCTCATGTTTTTAAAATTTTTGTTTTGATATGCACTTAATTATACATTATTTGATATGACCCTGTATAATGTGATTCTGCCACTGGAATTCAATAGTAAGTAGTATGAAAAATTGAGAAATAACTCTCTATTAATTATTGAAATCAACATTTACATGTGGTAGTCATTATATTCATTTAAAGTTTACCTCAAGAAGAAAATGTCATCATTTCCTACCATTCAATTATTAACTCTTTGGAATTATTTATTATGGCAGTTTTATTTTGTTATATTTTATGTAAATATGAATTTTAAATCTGATAATTATTCAGAATATAGACCTAAGCAGGAACTTTCTAAATAGAACCCTGTTTGCCCAGAAGTTAGGACAATTATCAAGTAGAACATCACTATGTCTCATAAAAGAAGCTGTAATTGAAATAAAGAAGGAGCTTACAGAGTATGTAAATAATATTTGCCAGCTATATGTCTAACAGATGAGTAGTATCTAGACTATACAAATATATAAAAATATACCTAAACTCTAAGAAAACAACTTGATTAAAAAGTAAGCTACAGAACTGAAAATAATGCTTATAAGAAGAGACCCATATGAATGACAAATATTTTTAAATGTTTTCATCCTTCTTAGACTAAGGGCAATTCAATTTAAATAGTCAGCATGACTTAAATCAATAAAACAAAAGACAACTAATGCTGTAGAGTATGTAGGGGAAAGGAGATCATAGCATACTGTGGGTGGGAGCATAGGTATCACAGAAATCAACATGAGTATTCTATAACACACTAAAAAAATGACCAACCATATCACCCAGCCATCATTTCTTAGATTTTAAGGCCTACTGTGAGTTGACATATAAAGCCTGATATCTAGGAGGCCAGACTGAAAGAAATGTAGCATTTTCCTGTCCATTCATTCTCAGAGTCCTTTCCTTAGTTCTCACAGACAGGGCAACAGAAAAAATGGAGAACTCAAGCAGACCGAAAACACTTCGCTATGAGTACTGGCCTCTTGTTATTAAATAAGGACCAAAAAACTAGATTTTGCCTGCTTCTGAAGACTGACAATAAAAACATATCCATGCATTCTGGATCCCTAACTAACATGGGGGCAGCTGTTCAAGGACAGTGGAGGTGAGACAGATTCTAAGTCTGATAACCAGCAGGAATGGAGATTTTCTTGTATTGGGATAAGTAATAAACTGATGGGAGAAAAGTCAACTAATTCTGAGTCAGGAGTCTCTGAAGTTTGCTCATATCTATAGGCAGGCTGCTTAAACTAATAGGAAACCTAGAAAGACTATAATGCTCTGGCCAGGAAAATCAAATTTGGTGAGAAATGATTACAGACACACAGAAGTGTGGAATATAAAAATATTTGAAAGCAAACAAAAATGGAATGAGTTTATAGACTGCAACCTGAGATACCAATTATTGTTGGTAATATTTAATTTTGCTTCTTCCATTTGATAACTTCAGGAATTGGTTTTAAAAGGAATAAGAGTCTACTTACCTACAGTACATACTGACATTACTAGTGTATCAAAACAGAAGTATTCTCTTTGAACATAAATATCATTTTATCATTATTCAATTTTTCTGTTCATGTATAATCTGTGGTGGTTTAAATAAATTTGGCTCTCACAGACTTATGTGTTTGAATGCTTGGCCTATGGGAGTGCACTGTTAGGAGATCTGAGCTTGTTGGAGGTTTGGCATTGTTTGTCACTCTAGAGGTGGTCTTTGAGGTCTCCTAATGCTCAAGCTCCACCCAGTGTGGAACAGTGTCCTCCTGGCTGTCTGAAAAAGACAGTTTCCAGGAAGTCCACATGGAGCAACCCATGGCTCCAGCTGCATTTGTAGCAGAAGATGGCCTTGTCAGCCATCAAGGGGAGGTGAAGCCCTTAGTGCTCTGAAGGCTCGATGCCCCAGTGTAGGGAAATGCCAGGGCAGGGAGGCAGGTGTGGGTGGAAAGATGGGGGAGTGTCATCATAGAAGCAGAGGGAGGGGGCATTGGGTAGGGGGTTTCCAGAAGAAAAACAAGGAAAGAGGAAAACATTTGAAATATAAATAAAGAAAATATCTAATAAAAGAAAAAAAAGACAGTTTCCTCTTTGCTGTCTTTTGATAAAGATGTTGAATTCTCACTTCTTCCAGCAGCATGTCATCCTGCATGCTGCCATGTTTCCTACCATATGATAAAGGATTGAGCTTCTGAGACTGTAAGGCAGCACCAATTAAATGTTTGCCTTTACAAGAGTTGCCTTGGTCATAGTGTCTCTTCACAGACACCCAATGAAACCCAAACTAAGACATCATCTAATGTTATATGAGAAACATACAATCATTAAATCAGAATACCATTACCTAATGATACCACAAAAGCCCAAATGATACTTTATTAAAAGGGTGAAGAACATTGATCTAGTATCGCAGAACCTCTAAATTTATTCTTTAAAATGAAAAAAATTCGTGGGACCTTTGAACAGAAGTGAGAAGGGATTTAATAATGAAATACACCATAGTGTAATAGTTATTAATGAACTAGAAAGAAGAAAGGCTCAATAAACAGTAAGGATGAAACAAAAATATGAAAGGATATTTCATGCATTATGTACTTAGCATGGCACATTAATATACAAGACAAATAATTGATAAATATATTAAGATAAATGAAACAGCAACAATAAACTAATGACAAAGATCAAAATTTATGGGATGATAATAAATATTTAATTGTGTATTTGTTGTCTGTGAAACAAAGAGAATACTAGATTGGAATTGATAAAAATAACTTAGAAATAAAAGAATACAGGCATATATCTCCAGAGCAAAACTGTTCCTTTAATAAGAACAATTGAAAGGCTCCAATTTTTCAGGGAACCAACAACTGGGTGTTTGTGGCATGGTGTCATGGGATTTCATAGAAGTGAAAACAGAAAGCAGCAGGATGGGAGGTTCCACCTGGTGGTATGTTACAGTTTTAAAGTGGTGGGTACCAACAGATTAGGTGAGTGGACCTCTTTACCAGAAGCTTCCACATGTGTTTTCAGTCAAGTAATTTTTTTTTTCTGTTAAGAACTATTCAATATACCTGAGAAATTTTGGTGATTATGCCATTAAAAAGATGTAAGAATGCAAAGAAATAATGGGAAAAATAGTGAGCAATCATAAAAGAAATGACAATAACAATCCATAAATACAATAACATCAACACTTATCAAAAAGAGAAAGCTAACAAATTCATAAACTTGGAGATTAAATTAACACTGAAGAAAACTATTTAAAATGTAATGAAGATAAGTAAATATGTTCAAAATAGCTCAGTGATAGAAAACACGGTTTAAATACCCAGTACTTCAAAGGAAGAAGAAAAAAAGAAGGAAGGAAAGAAGGAAGAAAGGAAAGGAGGGAGGGGAAAAGGGAAAAGGAAAGACAAGGAAAGAGAGAGAGAGAGAAAGAAAGAAAGAAAGAAAGAAAGAAAGAAAGAAAGAAAGAAAGAAAGAAAGAAAGAAAGAAAGAAAGAAAGAAAGAAGAGAAAAGAAAAGAAAAAGGAGAGGAGGGAGGAATGAATGGAGGAAGGAAGGAAAGGAAGAAAGAATTAAAGGAAGAAAAAAGAAAGAACAGGAATGAGGGGTAGAATGAGGGAGAAGGGGTTAAAGAAAGAAAAATGAAACCAATGGCAACTATAAGTCTTTCCCAGTACCTGAGGATGATGAGACAGGAAGAGATATTCTTTTTTTTTCTTTTTTCTTTTCTATATTTTTTATTTATATTCCCAATGAGTTCCCCTTTCCCGGTCCCCTCTCCCCGAAAGTCCCAAAAGCCCTCTTCCCTCCCCCTGTTCCCCAGTCAACCCCCTCCAGCTTCTCTGTCCTGGTATTCCCTACACTAACCGAACAGCTTCCTTTGTTGACTGATCCTGGACTCTAGAAGAGTTTCACAGTGTGACTTTAGGCAGTGTGAGTACCATGAAAGTATCATCTGCATTAGACATGAGTCTAGAGCATTTCATTATGGTGAAATTCAAATGATTTTAATAATCATGCTCTATTTTTGCTGATGACTCTTCTTAGACAGCTTACAGTAAGAAAGCATACAAGAGTATGATAGAAAATAAATTTGTTGACAGGGTGGATTCAAATAATGGTGTTGGTATGCAAGTTTAAGTTAGCATCATTGAGTTTGGTGTGATCGTTTAGTGAAAAATTGTTCTTGCTATGCAAACCAGGCAAAATAAGTTAGGTCACAGGGACCATTGGAAAGGTGAAAGAGTGAGCTGACTCCCCAAAATACCCTCACAAATACAAGCAAAAAAATGCATGCATACAAACTTATATACATACATACATACATGCATACATACATACATACATACATACACTATATGATCTATCTCTATCTAAAGTACATATAAATATGCATACATATATGTGTATATTTATTACACATACATATGCATGTATACACAAATATACATATGTTCATATGCATATAGAGAGATAAATGTAGGGGAGAGAGGAAAGGGAGAGAAAGAGAGACTTATTAGGACTGCTAAAGAGAAAACTCACATTTTATTCTGGAAGATGACTTGATCAACACTCCATCTATGTAGGATTATACTTTCAAATTAATTTGACAGTCTTGTTTCTACTTGAATAAAGAGAGTGATAAATGTTGAGCAGAGTTAGCCTCATAGAGAGTTCATGTATATCATAGAACTCAGAACAGCAGGGATGGGATCATAGAAGCCTGTGGAGGACAAACTACATAAATTGGAGTTTCAACAGGTGCATTACTTTTTGAATCAATATTTCTATTCTATCTCCAACTTGTCCCTTTTGAATGTTAATATATTCTCAGTTCTGTTATAACTTAGATGTATAAAATTTGTATTTTGTCTTTTAAATTAGTTCTTTGAGAGTTTCCTGCAGTGTGTTTTAATCTTTAATCAAATTCATTGTGTTCCTATCTTTTTGCAGATGCACCCAATCCCCATTCCCTACCCACCTGAACTCAGTTCAGATATAGCCTTGAGCCATTATATTCCTTTTAATTTTGATAGCAGTGAATCTAATCCTCTGAAAGTTAGGGATGGAGTCTTGTAGTTTGGATATAAAATGTTTCCCACAGGGTTGTGTGTTTGAAAAGTTGATCTCTGATAGTGGTTGTAGTCTAAGAGGTTGTGGAACCTTTGAGAATTGGGACTTATCTGACAAAAGTGAGTAATAGAAAAATAAGCTTGGAGATAAATTGCATCGACTTTCTTCTTGTCCTATTTCTGCTCTCTGGTCTACTAAGATATGGGGAAGCAGATGCCAACTTATTTCCATGTTGTTACCCACAGTATATTCTCCAAACCACAGTAGAAAGGAAATAAATTATGAACTCACATCAACCTGACACCTACTAAATTGTTTCTGTATAAATTTGATCACAACAATGTGAAAAGTATATAATTAATAAAGTATTTGAAATGAATTTTAATGAATTTCTTAACTTATCCCAAACATTACATATAAAAAAATCATAACTTAAGGTTGTATAACTACTCTAATGTATACATGACCACAAATACACACAAAAAATTAAATGTCAATGAATGATACAAAGGCATGAAAGTAAAAATATAATCATTTCACTAAAATAAGGAAGAATATAAATAGTCATGAGTAAAGAGCAGATATAACATATATGAAGCAAACAAAAATGTGGCCACAATTTCACTACAATCATAATATGTAATTATGTGTGCATTAAAAGGATACAAGGGATTAATACTACAGAAGAAGCTCATTGATTTCATCTCTTTTAATCACTACACTTTTCTTACTGTAGTGATTCAAAAACAATCAATTAATCGGAAAAGTAAGGTGCTATTATTTGTTTCTAAAATTAGAAAAGCAAACCAAGTACACAGGCTAGGGCAGTCATAAATCTTTGATGAGAACAGTATCATTCCTTATTAGAATTTAAATACTTATCCTTAAACCTGAAAGTAAGAATAGATCTCAACTCTTGTCAAGAGGCAATAGTGAAAAGACATATGTAATCTAAATATAAAGAGCAATTGAATCTGTGGTGTCCAGTCATAAATGATATATCTATAACATAATTCTCACACCGAAGGCTCAGGAACCATCATTGAAGAGAATGAAAGAATGTCCCACAAAAATTTTTGCTTTCTAGCTATGCCAGTGACATTTCTCCTACATAGATGTTTAAATAAGACCTGAATAATTCCACTACCATTTGATAAGCCAGAATAGATAAATGAAGGAAAGGCCACGCTGCTACTTGAAGAGTTACAGCAACTTAGGAACCTCTGAAAGCTTTCCAATTTTATGAGGTCCTATTTATCAATTCTTAATCTTAGAGCATGAGCCATTAGAGTTCTGTTTAGGAAAATTTCCCCTGTGCCAATGAGTTCAAGGCACTTTGCCACTTTCTATTCTATTAGATCCATTGTATCGGGCTTTATGTTGATGTCCTTGATACACTTGGACTTGAGATTTGTGCAAAGTGACAAATATGAGTCTATTTTCAGTTTTCTACATACAGACAGCCATTTAGACCAGCACCATTTATTGAAGATGCTTTCTTTTTTTTATTGTATATGTTAGGCATTTTGGTCAATGATCAAGTGTTCATAGGTGTGTGGTTTTATTTCTGGGTCTTTAATTCTATTCCATTGATCAACGTGTCTGTCTCTGTACCAATACCATGCAGTTTTTATCACCATTGATCTGTATAGTAAAATTTGAGATCAGGGATGGTGATTCCCCCAGCCATTCTTTTATTGTTAAGAATTGTTTTCTCTATTCTGGGTTTTTGCCTTTCTAGACGAATATGAGAATTGGTCTTTATATGTCTTTGTAGAATTGTTTTGGGATTTTGATGGGGATTACACTGAATCTGTAGATTACCTTTAGTAAGATGGCCATTTTTACTATATTAGTTCTGCTAATCCATGAGCATGGGAAATACTCCAGTTTCTGAGATATTCTTCAATTTCTTCTTTAGAGACTTGAAGTTATGATCAAACAGGTCTTTCACTTGTTTGGTTATAGCTACCCCAAGATATTTTATATTATTTGTGGCTACTGTGAAGGGAGTTGTTTCCCTAACTTCTTTCTCAGCCTGTTTATCATTTGTATAAGGGAAGGCTACTGATTTATTTGAGTTAATTTTATATCTGGCCACCTTGCTGAAGTTGTTTATCAGCTGGAGATGGTCTCTGGTAGAATTTTTGGGGTAGCTTATGTATACTATCATATCATCTGTAAATAATGATACCTTTATTTCTTCTTTGCTATTTTTTATTCCCTTGATGACTTTTTGTTGTCTTATTGTTCTAGGTAGCACTTCGAGTACTATATTGAACAGATATTGGGACAGTGTGCACTCTTGTCTTGTTCCTGATTTCAGTGGGATTGCTTCAAGTATTTCTCCATATTATTTGATATTGGCTGTTGGTTTGAAGTATATTGGTTTTATTATGTTTAGGTATGGGCCTTGAATACCTGATCTCTCCAATACTTTTAACATGAAGGGGTATTATATTTTGTCAACTGCTTTTTCTGCATCTAAGGAGAAGATCATGTGCTTTTTTGAGTTTGTTTATATAGTGGATTATGTTAATAGATTTTTGTATATTGAAAAAACCTTGTGTCCCTGGGATGAAGCCTACTTGATCATGGTGAATGATGGTTTTGATGTGTTTTTGGATTCGGTTTGCAAGAATTTTATTTATTTTTTTGCGTCAATATTCATAAGCGAGGTTGTTCTGAAGTTCTCTTTTTTGTTTGGATCCTTGTGTGGATTAGGTATGAGAGTAATTGTGGCTTCATAGAATGAGTTAGGTAGTGCTCCTTCTCTTTCAGTTTTATGGAATAGTTTGAGGAATATTGGTATCAGGTCTTCTTTGAAGGTCTGGTAGAATTCTGCACTAAATCCATCGTGCCCTAGCCTTTTTAGGGTTGGGATATTTTTAGGGACTTTTTCTATTTCCTGGTTGATATAGACCTCTTTATATAGTTTATCTGCTCTTGATTTAACTTTGGTATATGGTATCTGTCTAGAAAACCATCCATTTCATCTAGAGTTTTCAGTTTTGTTGAGTATAGGCTGTTATAGTAGGATCTGATGATTTTTTGAATTTCTTCCATTTCTGTATGACTCCTTTATCATTTCTGATTTTGCTAATTTGGATACTGCCTGTGGGCCCTTTAGTTAATTTGGCTAGGGGTTTATCTATCTTGTTGATTGTCTCAAAGAACCAGCTTTTTTCTTGATTCTTTGTATAGTTCTCTTGGTTTCTATTTGGTTGATTTTGGTCCTGGGTTTGACTATTTCCTTCCTTCTCCTCCTCTTGGGTGAGTTTGCTTCTTTTTGGTCCTGGGTTTGACTATTTCCTTCCTTCTCCTCCTCTTGGGTGAGTTTGCTTCTTTTTGTTCTAGAGCTCTCAGGGGTGCTTTTAAGGTGTTAGTGTAAGATCTCTCCAGTTTTATTTTTATAGCAGCCTTATTTATGATAGCCAGAGGCTGGAAACAACCCAGATGTCACACAACAGAAGAATGGATACAAAAATGTGGCCCATTTAGACAATGGAATACTACTCTGATATTAAGAATGAGGATATCCTGAGTTTTGCAGGCAAATGAATGGAACTAGAAAATATCGTCCTGAGTGAGGTAACTCAGACCCAAAAAGACACACATGATATGTACTCACTAATAAGTGGATATTAGCCAAAAAAAAAAAAAGAAAGAAAGAAAGAAAGAAAGAAAGAAAGAAAGAAAGAAAGAAAGAAAGAAAGAAAGAAAGAAAGGAAAAAAATAAGAAAAGAAAAACAAAGTACACAATACCCAATATACAGTCCACAGAACTCAAAATGGTCAACAAGCTAAAGGACCCAAGTGCAGATGCCTCAGTTCCACCTGTGAGGGAAAAGAAAGCAATCACATGTGTGGAGGGAGGGAGGGACCTGGGAGGGAAAGTGGACAGAGCAGTTGGGACAGGGGAAAGGGGTGGGGTGTGGTGGGGGGAAATTGATCTGGTATTGTATAAGGGATAAGGACTGAAGCCCTGAGGGCCAGCAGAAAGAATTGAAACAGGTGACCTCAGGAGGTAGGAGGTTCAGGTGACTCTCAAGAATTCACCAGAGATCTGAATGGTGAGAGACTCTCAGGACTCAAAGGGAGAGATTTTAGATGAAATGACCTCAGAAACTAGAGGGAACTTATAGAGCCCACCTCCAACAGACTGCATCAAGTGAGGAATGGGCTTGCCATCTTACAATCAAAACTCTGACCCACAATTGTTCATGTCTATAAGAAATTCAGGGATGGAAATAGAGAGAAGCCTGAGGAAAAGAAGGTCCAGTGACAGGCCCACAGTGGGATCTAGCTCAAGGGGAGGTCCCAAGGCCTGACACTATTACTGAGACTATGGAGCACTCACAAAAAAGGGGCCTAGAATGACCTCACTCTGGAAGACCCAACAAGCAGTTGATAGAGTCAGATGCAGAAATTTTAAGTGAAGTCAACAAACAGGAAATAGGTATATGGATATGTAATTTTGAGATGAAAGTTAGTTTTAAAATATAAATAAAATATTGAATATGAAAAAATATGGATTGTAAAAAAATAAATTAAAAAACAAAGAACATCTGAAAGAAGGAGAATAAGCCTTCTTTATGGATAAGACTTTTGTGACCTAGAAACATATTTAGGCAAAACTGAACAGGCTCAGTTTTTTTGTATTTATATAGTTATTTACTTATATGTTTATGTAATAATGGTTAAATGAGAGGAGGCCTATGGTTTTGGGAGAAAGTCAGATGGTAAGAGATGTCCAAATAATGAAAGGAGAAGAAGGAAGGGATAAGTGTAATGATATTTTAATTAAATTAAAAACAGTAAATGTATTTAAACATTCAAAGTTACATATTTTATAATTTACATATGATTTCCCATATGTTTTCCAACATCACAAATATATGAAAACTCACTAGGCTTTATTGATGACTTTATTTTTCCTAGGTAGTCTTCCTGGTTTCCTTTTACTGTCATGTAAATAAACACTGGCCAGTAATCTCTACTTAGTATTTTTGCATTATGCTTATTTAGTTTTATTATTTGTAAACATGTAAATGTGTTTGAAATTTGAGCTTTTTTAGAGTAAATTTTAAGAAATCTATAATTGTATCAAAGCATAGATAAAATGAATGTACTTACCCATGCTTATGTACTACAAACCTTGCTATAGAAATATGTTTATATCCATATATACTTCTTTACATTTTGAAATAAAGCATAGAGTGAACTCATCCAAATACCCATGCATTTACATAGTAAGTTTTTCTGCAAAAATTGTATTTTTACATATTTATGTAGCATATTTTCCCTCTTTTTATATTTATATATATATACATATATAATGTATATATGTATTATATATATATATATATATATATATATATATATATAATTTCTTTGTTTTGAGATTAGAATATAATAACATCACTTTCCTCTTCTCATTCTTTCCTCCAAACTCTTAGGTACAAATCTTTCTTTCTCACAAATCCACTGCTTCCTTTTTTAATAATTTTTGTAACATACATTTAACATCTGTTCAGCTTGTATGCTGCTTGAATAAACGTTTTAGGTCTGACCATTTGATATTTAATGACGAACTGGTGTTCTCTTCCCTGGCAAAGACTAATTCTTCCACTTCATATTGCCAGTTGTTGTTTGTGTAAGGCCCAGACATTGTGAGCTATATCACTTCTCTCTTCTTGTTCAGCTCACTTTATGCAGTCAAGTTAGTGAGACTTTCTGCACATGAGGTTTATTTTATTTTTTCATCTACACTTCTGAAAAAAATGGTTTAGATGATAGGAGCCAAGCTAAAAATTATTATGAAAGGAGTTTGTATACACTAGGTCTTATAGTATTTAAAAGGGCTGTATTTGCATCCTGGGGCATCATATAAGAAATAAAAGTATCTAAATCCTCAAAAACCATTCATTTATCAAGTTTCATATTTTTTAAAACTGCCCTAGGCATAATTTTATATGACACATTAAAAATAAAGCATCTATAAAAGGTGGATTAATCTGGTATATTATACCATCGTAAAATATCTTTATAAATTTCTTGCAATTAGTCTAGTTTTTTTATGATTTACAGAAAATATTTTTATGTTTGCTACAAAAATACATCACAAATCTTTGGGACTTCCATATATAATTTATTAATTATGTTTCTAATTTATATTTTATAGTTTTAGTTTAATAAATTTATTTTAGTGAAGTCTAACTCATGTGGAGTTACTAATTACTAACATAATATATACTAATATTGCATATGAATATATTTATTATGTAATGACATGTTTATTATTAAAATAATAAAATTTACTTATGTATTTCCATGTAAGAAATTCTTAGAACAAAAAATGTTCTCTTATTCCTACAAACATTCTCAATCTCTGAAGTTTTACGGCTTAAAATGCAAATTTTTAAGAAAGTTTATTATTTGTGCATTTTACCTTTATGGGTGTTTTGTCTGCATGTACATACAGAAGATGTCACTGGATCTTCAGTGTAGACATTTGTGAGCCTCAAGTGGGTGATGGAAATTGAACTCACGTCCTCTGAAAGAGCCAGTGCTCTTAAACTCAGAACCATTTCTCCAGGCCTGAAATGCAATATTTCATCGAATCTGTAATAGTGTTAATATCTGATCCTTAAGAATAATTAATATTAAATTTTTCTTTTTATATGCATAGGCATTTTTTCTCACCATCCTCCAGTTGTCTATGATACCATGTGAGATAATAGCCTAGTTTTCTATTCTTGTTTCATTAATTGGTTTATTCACCTCAACTAGAATACAATAGTGGTTGGCCATTTTGTGATTTGGATAAGGACGACAATGAGAAGGAGGAGGAGAAAAATTTATGACTAATGCTTCTTGTATTGATTACTCACTTTATTAATGTTAGGTGAGTTTTTAAGAAAAAAATGTTAATTTTATAGTAAGTATGTAAAAATTGTTATCTCAGATATAATTACACATTTTGGTTTATAATTAAAATATTTAAATTAAACAGTATTTTATACACTACAGAAATTATATTGGGTATATGCCCAGGAGTGGTATAACAGAATCCTCTGGGAGTATCATGCCCAGTTTTCTGAGGAACCGCCAGACTGCTTTCCAGAGTGGTTGTACCAGCTTGCATTCCCACCAGCAGTGGAGGAGTGTTCCTCTTTCTCTACATCCTCGCCAACACCTGCTGTCTCCTGTGTTTTTGATTTTAGCCATTCTGACTGGTGTGAGGTGGAATCTCAGGGTTGTTTTGATTTGCATTTCCCTAATGACTAAGGATGTTGAACATTTCTTTAGGGGCAAATACCCAGAGGCTTCCCCGGCATGCAATAAGGACACATGTTCCACTATGTTCGTAGCAGCCTTATTTATAATAGCCAGCAGCTGGAAAGAACCCAGATGTCCCTCAACGGAGGAATGGATACAGAAGATGTGATATATTTACACAATGGAATACTACTCGGCAATTAAAAACAATGAATTCATGAAATTCTTAGGAAATTGTCAGAACTGGAAATTATCATCCTTAGTGAGGTAACCCAATCACAAAAGAACACACATGGTATGCAGTCAATGATAAGGGGATATTAACCCAGAAACTCGGAATACCCAAGACACAATTCACATATCAATTGATTTCCAAGAAGATGGAAGGAGTGACCCCTGGTCCTGGAAAGACTGGATGTAGGGGAATACTAGGTCAGAGAAGCGAGAGGGGATTGAATGGGGAACAGGGGGAGGGAAGAGGGCTTATGGGACTTTTGGGGAGGGAGGAACTGGGAAAGGGGAAATCATTGGGAATGTAAGTAAAAAAATATAGAAAATAAAAAAAGAAAGAAATTATATTGGTTAGGAAAACTAATTTTTGTTTTTTTATGAACTGATTAAAAACATCCCAAATGTTTTTAATCTGGACCCATTCACCTGTGTGTATGTGACTGTGTGTGTGTCTGTGTTTTATTCATACTACTTTAAGAAACATCTTATTTCGTTTATCACTGGTTTATAAAACTTTCTATATAACTGGATGATTTTACATTTCTGACATACCTGCTTCTACCTCTCAAGATAATATATGAGTATTGGGATTGCTGAGAGGGATTAGCTGGTAAGAGCTCTGACTTCTCTTCCAGATGACCCATGTTCAGTTTCCAGCACAGATTTGGTAGATCACAATGATCTCTGACTTCAGTTCCAAGGAAACTGACACCCACACATAGATATAGATGCATGAAAAACAATAATGCACATAAAATAGAAATAAATGAATTACCAAAAAAATATATGTGTCACCTGCAAAACTATGTCACATAATACTTTCAGTACCCTGCATTATATGTATCAGATTATTTAAACTATTGAATCTACTCTGTAATGTTTTTCTTTTACACTTTGAGATTTCATCTTATATAGACTATGAGATGAATTCAAAAGTTTATTTGAATATTGTATGTTGTTTTTATATGAAGTAACATAATATACGATGAAATATTGGATATATTTTCGTGATTCTTTTATAAATACATTATGTATCTTTTTACTTTTGCCTTGTTTGTTCATCTCAATCCTATCTGCTAAAAACTTACTATTTAATCAGCATTTTTTAGAGAGATCAGCTTTAAAATATGTTTATCTAGGACATAGATAGATGTCATATATCTCACAGATTATTTCTCATGTAATTCAATCTTGTTTCTGTTATTGCCCCTTATTACAGACCCCTCTCCTTTGTCCCACTTCACTTTTTTTAGTGATGATTTAATCTTATTTAAATCACTTAATTGCTATATATAAATATTTTGTAGTAAAATATGGAATAAATAACAAGATTTATTTTACTTTGAACTGTAGTTTCTGATTTATTAAGAACTTTACATCTTTAATTATTAAAAGAGTTGGCTCTAAAAAGCCTATGATATTTTCCTCTCATTTTTACTATATTTTAAAGCCAACAATTCTTTATTCTTGATTTTTGTACATACCTCTCTTCTCATAAGATTACTATGTGAACATTCACCCTATTAGTCATAGCCTTTTATTCTACATGTAAAGGATACTCTAAATTCAATTTTTATTTGAAGTGAAACATTTCATATTGTGGCATAATTAGCAACGTGAATTTATAATTTTTAGTTTCTAATTCTGGTTAAGCCAAAATGTGCACACGTGCGTGCACACACACACACACACACACACACACACACACACACACACACAAACACACACACAAACTCATAAAATTATTTTTGGATGAATCCTGAAAGATACCAATTTTTATCATCCTCTGCCTCTGGTCTTACCCTTGTTTATTGCTTTTTAGTCACCTTTAGTCAGTTACCTACTGACATATAGGCTCTGCAGTGTAAACTGAAATTTCCAAGAATACTGATAAGGATATTAAGCTTAAATATACTATGCACTAAGGATTCCATGTCCTGTTAGGGCTCCAAAGATGTTAGTGCATCATGGTGGCATTTATGAATAACCCAAGTCCCTTGGAGTTACACTTGGCAGTAACTTAATATGTATTCACAAGGAGTCACTAACCATATGTCAGTGCATCTGGATGAGGGTAAGTAGTTCATAACAATGCAAAAACAAATTTAAAGCAATGGGTAGTCACAGATGTCACTCGATGAAAGGTTCTATTAAAATGTGATATTTTTAAATATGCAAACTCTTGTTTCATTAGACAATTATCTTCAGTTCTCCTAATGTCAATTAATAGTTCCAGTGAATAATTGTGATTTTCACAACTATGATGAAATATTTTCCTGTATTTTCCTTTTCAAAAGTAAAATAGACATTTTAATGTTTTACATTATGACAGTTTCACAAATATTGATTGACAAGAAACTCACAATGGGAACAATGGGAACACTATTTCAAGACCATATACAGAAGAACCTATGTTTAATAGAATAGTGGGTTTACTAAAGTAGTTGACAAAATTATAACAAAAGCAATTTTTTCAAATACTGAAAAGTACATATCATTAATTTCACATGTAAGCACTTGATGAATTCTTTGTGGGATTATCTTGGGCACAGTTTCATAAGGGCTCATTTCAAGAAACAAATGTTTTTTTTTTTTTCTTTTTTTTTTTTTTCGAGACAGGGTTTCTCTGTATAGCCCTGGCTGTCCTGGAACTCACTCTGTAGACCAGGCTGGCCTCGAACTCAGAAATCCGCCTGCCTCTGCCTCCCAAGTGCTGGGATTAAAGGCGTGCGCCACCACCGCCCGGCAAGAAACAAATGTTAATATTAGGAAATGATTTAGGAAATGCATTATCTCAGGTCTGGAGAGTTGTTCTTGCAGCAGACTGGGATCATGTCACCAGCATTTGATCTGGTTGCCCACAATCACCTGTAACTACAACTCCAGGGCACAAGACTCTTCTGGTCACCATAGGCACCTGTAACTCACACATACCCATTCACAAGCACAGAAGGAAATATATATATATTAAAATAAAATAATCCTTAGCACATAACAATTAAAATATGCCTCATTAGTTTCCTATAAAGCAAAGGACTTGAAGGACTTCCTGAGCTATACTGTAAGCTCACTAACTTTACAAGGTTGCAAGTTGATGAAACATACATTTTAAATGTGCTAAGCAAAAGACAATCTATAATAAACTCATATTGCATACAATTAACTTCTTTGCCCCATTATTTATTTAGCTCTTGCTCATTATCAATATCCCTTTGTTTCATTGGAAAAAACATCTTGGTGGCAGAAGCTTTTCAACATGATTACTGAAAGAAAATGGCATTAATTTACAGACAGAATCCAGAACTGAAGACAATATTATGATTGAGAGATGAAGTATAAATTCAGCATATATATTACATTTTTTAAACCTCATCAAAACTTTTGTGAACCATATAATTATATATTATATGTACACATGAATTTGATTAAAGAACTATAAAACCAACAGTTCAAAGATATTTCTATAATTTCTTTAAATTATACAATACCTTTTTAAAGTGAAAAAATCATCCTTATGTTTTATTTTCCTATTTTCATATGTATAGAGATTTATATTTAAATCTTTAATCCTTCTATAACTTATAGTTTATTTCAAGTTAGACAATAAACAATTCACTTTAGTAGACAGAAGTAAGTGTGGATTAGAACCAATGGTCTAGAGGAATGTGCATAGTAGCTTGGCTATCTATGACTCATAATTCATGAATCATGTTTTGTTCCCTTCAGTATTTTGTTAATTGTTTTCTTGTTATTTTCATTATTGATTTTTAATTTTTTTTCATTTGGCATTGTGCCAGATATAGTTTAAGGCAGTCTGAATTGTATTTACTTCCATTAAAGGTCTTTAGCTTGATAATGACAGAAATTTAAAGTTAATAAATGTTGTCCAGATTCAGTATAATACTTTTAAGTTTTTTTCCTATTTTTTATTTTCTTTAGTATTAAAAATATAATAATTCTTCTTTGAAGATCAGCAAGATCCTTATTTATTACTATTATTAGTTAATAGTAATAAAAATATTAATTAAAAATTTATTTTTTCACTTTACATCCTGGTCAGACATCCCTGGTCCCCCTCACACAGCCCCTCCTCCTATCCTCTGCCTCCTTTCTCCTCTGAGAAACTGGAGAAACCCCTTTCATGGGTTTCGACCCACCCTGGCATATCAAGTCACTAGAGGACTGGGCACATTCTCTCCCACTGATGCCAGAGAGGATGGCCTAGTTAGCAGAATGGGATCCACAGGTAGGCAACAGAGTCAGAGACAGAGATTTCTCCAGTTATTTGGGGACCTGCATTAAGACAAAGCTGCACATCTGCTATATACATGCTCAGGGCCTAGGTCCAGGCCATGCTTGTTCTTTGGTTGGTGATTCAATCTCTGTGCTTCCCCTATTGGTCCAGGTTATTTGACTATATTTGTCTTCTTTTCAAGTTGCTATTGCCTTTGTTTTCTGCAACTCTTCCTCCTGACTTTTCCATGAAGTTACTAAAGCTCCATCTAATACTTGACTGTGGGTCTCTGCATCTGTTTTCATCAGCTGCTGGGTGGATGCTCTCAGAGAATTGTTATGCTATATTCCTCTCTGCAAGCATAGCAGAATATCATTAATAGTGTCAAGAATTATTTCTTTCCTGTGGCATGGTTCTTAAGTTGGGCAAGATCTTTTTAGTCTGGCTTAAGAGAAATTCTGACATATTCCAACAGCAAATTTCTTGGGCTGTTGGGCATCACAAATAGCTCTGTTGGGTATATTCTGTGGAACTTTTCCCATTTTAGGCATATCTTTATTATCCTTTGCTATCTGTGGAGATTTGTTCTTGACATACACATCAGAGTTATTGCTGTTGACAAACACAAAACCTGTATATAATTCTGCATTTGCTTCCTGACACTGTTCCTTTCTCTCTTATGTTCATCTGCAGTACATTACAATCAATTTAGCAAAGTTTCAGGCCTGTTCCTCTCACAGCAAACATTTGATCCCAATCTTCCTAAGCCATAGTCTCCACAATGATCCGAGGTAGAATACCAAGGTAACACTAACCCTTTATTTGTTTTCTCATGTTCCACATATTTGTTCTTTGTTTTGATGAAGATACAAAATTACCTCTATCTATATATATTTATTTTCATTCTTAAATTATTTATAGTGTAATAACTATGTTAATTTTGGTTATTTTTTTCTCACATAGAATTTCATAACATTTGAGAAGAATTTGCTTACAAATAATGTGAATAAAAGAAGCTATGAAGATTAAATAGTTCAATGAAGTTATAATTCCTAGAAAATGAATTGTCTCAAATACCCTTTTCAGTCCATAGAAATAATGGATTGTAAATCTTCTGGTCATATTCTTTGGAAAAAGACTTTCCATTATAAGAAAGACTGACTCATGCTTACTCCCATTCTTCACTAGAGTTACATGTATTCCCACCATTACAGTATTAAAAAGTATTAAAAATACAAATGTGTAGTCCTTTGTAAATGAGTTTAATTTAAAATCATTCTTCCTCTATTAATTCTGGAATTAAAGGGAATATTGTTTTCACACTCTAAATCCATTTAACAACTTTATAGTTTTTAAATGCTGCTATTGTAAGTATAATATACATTTTCAAGCAAAATTTTTTTCATAGTAAGAAAGAACATATTTTAAATAACAATGAATATTAGATATTTTCCTGCTTCTTCTGGTAATAACTTCTGTGTAAGATATGTACAATAAGAATTCTCTCAGGTCATTAAAAGTGCCTCATTTGTTCTCAAGGACAAATCTGTTTTATTCACTATCTCAGTTAAGCCCACGTGTGCCAAGATCTTTTTGTATGGCTCTCTCTGCCTCAGACATTAAGTATTTTGCAGTCATCTCCACTTCATCATACAAAACTGTTTTACTTTGTACTGTGTCAAAACTGTTGTACTTTGTAAAAAATTAAAATCATCCTAGCTGTGAACATAAACACCACCCACCTTACGCAAGGAAAATGTTACTCAACGTCAACTCCATCTTTAGCCAGCCTCCATTATAACAGAATTTAACCAAGGAAATCCCTGACTCTTTCCTCACAGCACACTAACAAGCATATTATTCAATGTTTTTCTTCTTGGTAACTAGGACTGCCACTGGACAATTATCAGAATTTAATTTCTCTGTACACAATAAGTTCATTTTTAGAATGGCCTTTGTTTGCTACCATCAAACCAGGGATATCCAGGGAGTCCACATTGCAGAAATACTTTGGATTTATTATCTCTGAATAGATCTGATTTGAAGCTGAATATCAGATGTATTAAGAGTAGCTTGAAGTAGAAATTTCTAGGTGCTTAAAATTCAGTTGTGTCACGTTATGTTTTTCTGAACACTGTCTTGTTTGAGAGCATTTGATGTTTTGCTGAAAACATACCCTTGAAAGGGTGCATGATAATCAGAAAGAGTATAAATGGAACCCCACAAACAGTGAGAGGATACATTTGAATTGCTATACTGTACAGTGCTTTGCTGGTCTTCACTGGTCTTGATTGGTCAATATTTTGGAAAAAGAAATCACACCAAAGAACTCTCTGTGGTATTCTGGCTAATTTTGCTCATTTCTGTTGAATTGTGCCAATGTGGCAGAGCCTTCCATGCCACTGCTACTGATTCAGGTTTGGCATTTGCTACTGAACTGTACTGCTAGTATCCCGACAATGAAGAAGAGAATTGCCTCAAGGAACTACTTCTAAACAGGTCCTCAACACCCTTTCCATATTAACATTCTTTTTTCCCTACCTTTGGTACATAGGTTAAAAGAGAGGTTGAAGCATTTAGTAACACTAAATAAAGTAGGTTTCCAAAAAATCTAACCATCCAGTAATTTTTCTTTATCTTTTGAAAATTAAAGGTCTGGGTCTTCTGGAGGCTAAGTACCTGAAAAATACTGTGTTTAGAAATAGAGATTTTATTTATTTGGTGATTTAGTCCCTAGGAGGTTTGGGGGGGGTCTGTTGGTTGATATTATTGTTCTTCCTGTGGAGTGGCAAACCAAACCCCTACAGCTCCTTCAATCCTTTCCCTAACTCCTCCATTGGGGCCCCGTTCTCAGCCAGAGTTGGTTGAATGCATCTGCATCTGTATTCTTTACTGAAGCAACCATACTCCTTGTAGCTACACCAGGACTCAGTGGTACTAATGCATACTTATTTGTGAGTATTATTTCACATAGAAACATTCTGAAATAAGAACATAGCCTTCTTAAAATTCAGACTTAATGGTGTCTATGTCTTTTTCTTAAAATTATCTTTTCCAAGTATAACTTAAAATAATTAAAGATGAGAATGAACACTTACATGGATTTTACAAATCCCTGAGTTCCAAACTCAACATTCAACAGCAATGAAAGTAAATCTGGTGGTACACATCAGTACTTTTAAGATTGACATAGAGGACTAGAAATTCAAGGATATGTGACAAGTTCAAAGAAAACAATAAATTGAAGTTGATCTCATCCTGGGAAACTGGGAAACCTCGTTCTACAAACACACACACACACAAAGAGAGAGAGAGAGAGAGAGAGAGAGAGAGAGAGAGAGAATAATTGCATCATTGCTACAGCATTTTTCTAACATACATGAATCCTGGCTTGAATACTTAGGTTGTCAGAATAGAACAGACATATGGATGGATGGATAGATAGACAGACAGACAGACAGACAGACAGACAGACAGACAGATAGATAGATGCGTGCATGCATAGATATATAGATGATAATGAATGAGTAAATACATATACATGTATGCATACATACATATACATGAAACAATAAAAATGTAGGTAGGATTGAAAATATACCATTTCATGGAAGTATAGAATAAATAATAACATTCCTGCTTAGAAAACCTCTAATAAATCATGCAGTTGTGTGTTCTTGCCATATACATTGAAATTTATAACTAGATTTTCTTTTTAATTTAGAGAATTTAAAAGGTATTAAATAATCTCTGCTATAAATTTATATCCCCTCAACAATTATTAATTTAATAATGTCAGTATAGTTAAAATTTTCTATGAATGTATATTTGTTAATTTAATAGATAACTAGGCAATGCTACCAATCTTGTTATTTTCCATTAAATTGTGGTATACCCTGAATATTAATATTTGTACACAAAATGGGATTATATTATTCTTTTCTCTTAAATGTAAAATGTTTTCGGTAAGGCACATTTTGTTTTCTATAATCTCAAGCAAGGAAATCAGTTTGCAGCTAAATTATTAAAGTCAGGTATTAGATACTCTTACTCTAATTTGGCAGAAAGCATGTTAAAGTTCCGAAAAGGTTTACTGTTAAAAGTCTCAGATTTCTGAGGAATAAAATATAAAAAATATTCTCCATGATAATTGTGTTTACACACAACAGCAATATAAATAGGGAGATGTAATAGTGACTAAATCAGTAATTTTTAATATTTTGTCATGTAGAAAAAATATAAGACAGAAAGAGACATGGAATATGTATTCTTTTTGTTCAATAAACTCTTCGAGTGGGATTAAAGCATGAACCAGTGATAAGTAACCTAACAAGGGGACAAAATGAAGTTTATAGGTTTTTTGAAAAATAAAACTATTTCCCCTTTAGTTCTCATATACAATACAGGACATAAAAGATAAGCACAATAGACACAGATGGAGACATGCTGGGTATGCTATTTTGAAACCTTAAAGCCCACCATAAGTACAAAAAAGGCCAATCCTCTTAATCCTTCCCAAATACTTTCACCAACTGAGTACCAAGTATTTAAACACAAAAGCTGATGGGAGGCACTCTCATTCAACAAACCACAATAGGTGTGTATTATAAAGTGAATTGCAAATATATATCTTTTGTGCAGGTACATAGAGTGGAAAATTCTAACAAATGATAGGACTTTTCAATCCTTCCTCTTTTATCTGGCATATTTCTGTAGTTATGTTCCAGAAATAAGGCTGAAAATGCAAATGGTAGTAACAATAATTTCTTCCACTAGACAATAGAGTATGTTACCAATAAATCCTCAACTTTTTAGAGTGGCACACTAGAAATATGTTAATTTTTGTAATATAAACATGACTGATGCTTAAGATCTCAAATGTAGTTAGTCTGTAATTTAGACAACTCTCATATTTGTTTTCTAAGAATACCATACTCATCTACAAATAGATGAGAGAGGACAAGACTCAGACAGTTTGAGTTGAGAAGATACAGAAGGTAAAGTTCCTTCTGTGGAAGCTTGGTTACTTGTATTTTGATTCTGGAAACTTTGTGGTGGAAGAAGAGAAATGAATCCCTCAAGTTGTCTGCTCTGACTTGCATAGATTGTACATGCTTTCATGCGTGTGTGTGCACATAGACACACACACACACACACACATGGAAGAAAGAAAGAGAGAGAGAGAGAGAGAGGTGGGAGAGAGAGAGAGAGAGAGAGAGAGAGAGAGAGAGAGAGAGAGAGAGAGAGAAATATAATTTTAAAAAGACACACCTAGAATAAAACTATTGTTGAATGCAACAAATGGTAAAAATACTTCTGCATTAGGTCCACTGTCTGGAACTCAGGCAATCAGTTAAATTTGAATGTATTTAAACTCAGATTGATTTTCTGAAAACAAAACAAAACAAAAACAAACAAACAAACAAACAACAACAAAAAAAAATGCTGAGCACATTTTAAAACTTAGACATCTCTGTCAAAACACCCAGTGATGTTGGTAGTCAGGAAATGGTATATAATGTTGCAGGTAAGAGTTGAGATATTATTGTGTTGCTTTAAAAAAGTACAGTAAACAGGAAAGAATTTAACCACAAAACATCAAAATGGAAGATTAGGATTAAAATAGATTTAACTAAGCTATTTGATCATTTCATAAAATTTTCCCTCAAAATACAAAACAAGTAAATGTAAAATGCAAATACACAATCTATATTAATAAAAAGAAACTTAGAGGAAATTAAAAGATTTCATTTGTATTTTGTCTCCATCTAATGTGAATCTGGGGCATGGGTATTACTTTATATACATACAATTAGAGAATTCATAATTTCCAAAATTTTCCCTAAGAAATTATTGAAATTCAGAAATAAAAACCTCACATATAAGTTATATTGCATAAATTACATTTCTGTGGGAAAGCAAGCCAAATCATTTTCTCTACAAACATTACGATTTCATTGCTTTTTTGACAAATGCATCCTCTTGTTTTGGCTCATGTTTTTCTTTCTGACAAGCCAGCTACACTAGGCATGCAACTTAAGTCCTCATGCTGTACATGAGTTTGAACCCAGGTCCTCCTACATGCTGGATGTTGACACTCCCAGTAAGTTACAGCATTGCCCTCCTCCAAGTGTCATGTATGACAGCCCAATAAGTGGAAGAAAGAATTCTGGACCATGATGGAAAACTTTGTTTTCAGACTTGTGGGTGCAAAAATCAGACAAAAATAAGTTTCTATTAAATTTAATATCTCAATTAATTGAGGCTACTGTGGAAAACTGATATTTATTCTCTTTCAGTTTTGTATTCCAAATCTTTGAAACTCCTGATCATCTTTGAACACTGTAGGCTCACAAACTTTATAATTCAATTTTACATATTGACCTAAGGACAAACTCCATATGGGTCTCAGGAACATTTGGAGTGGAATCAGAGGTTCTCTTATATAACACACAGAATTTTTACTGCTTATTGAAGATACTTCACAGATTTCTTATTATCTGGTGTTCTTTTGAGGCACCATGCCAATTCTTTTAACTCCATTTTCCAGTAGTGATATTCTAGTCTTTCTTGATAACAAAAAAAATATTTTAAAGAGAATATTTTATGGCTTAAGTAAGAAATACCCCTGAAACAAAGGTATGTGCCTACATTAAATATTTAGAGTTCACTCTATAGAAATATAAGAAATCAATAGAAGAAGAAAATAGAAGAAAGTCTATAGTTTTAGGCCATAGTCTTACAGAAAAAAATGGTTCAGGGTGAGGAGCTGCAGATGTATATATTATGCTTAACATTGTCCCCAAGGTGAAAGACACTGAGCTTTCCTGTTTGTCATTTCTGACTCTCTATAGCAGCAGACAAGAAGCCCTTTGGAACTAGATTTTCCAAAGGTTGATGTAGTCCTGTGAAAGAGAGTTGCAGGTACAGGCCAACAAAAGAAAGTGCACATCAAAGCAGAATGCCCTTGTCATCAAAAATCTACTTCATCCCTGAAGGCTTCTCTGATCTCAGTTTTGTTCCAAACTTCTGCCCTGAACTTTGTCCCATCAACTGAGAAGCCATAAAAGTTTGTGGTTGATGCTGTGTTATAAAATGCTTTCAAACTTAAAAGGACATTTGGGCTTTAATTAAAAGTAAATTTTAAAAATACTCCTGAAATGATGTTTTTTTAAACAGGAGAAGATAGTAAAGTGAATGGTGAATATGAACAGAATTTAAGTGTGGTGTCAATTATACTAACTAATCCTGTATTTAGATTGAAATTTTATAAAGTCCATTTAAGAAGTAAGTAAATATATATTAAGCAACAGATTTCTAAATACAAAGGCTCCCTTTTTTTCTGTGTTGTGTTCTGTTTATTGTTCCAATCGTGAACATTTTCCTTTATTGAAGGCTGTTTTTCTACTACTAGGTTTACAATTTCCATTTTAAATTCTTTTATGAAAAGATTTTCTTTGAAAACTTTCAACTAGTCTGGGAGGAAATAATCATCAATGATCTTACTTAATGTAAAGAAAGACCTTAAGTGTTTTGGTTAGAGGTTTCATTGGAGTCTTCTGTTCTTCTAAATTTCTCTGACAATGTTGAGTCAGAAGAAAGGAAGGTAATATATTTTGGTCAATGAATGTAAAAATGATTCATCACAGGAGTCTGCCTTCCATTGTCAAGAAGATTTGGAGGTCTTAGAATCTTCTAATCATCAACTTGCTCTGAGGAATAAAAATGGTTCATCATGGGTTCTACTGAAGCCACGCAGAGGTAAGTAACAACATAATTTCCATGTGTTTTGAATAGCATGACTTACTACTTACCTTTTGAACAAACAGATTATATGTATTATTATCTCCACCTTTACATTAACTTCATCATATCATCAGGAATGGCACATGACAAGGTGGTGGTTTCTTTGTAGTTTCTTCCGTTTCAGAAGTTGTACTAAGACTGGGCTGGAGCCTACCAGCTTTCCTTCCGCGACCTCTGTTCCCGCAGACTGCACTGAAGCAACAGGTACCCAGGCTCTATCCCCAATATAACATCACTTGGGAAACGGCCTGTTGGGGCTTCCGTCTGCGTCCCAGAACGGGTCAGCGCTGTGGTCGTCTGGGTGCCAGATCGGCAGGCCATTGCGTCTGCAGGGTGAGCGGTTGCTCCAGTGACTGGGAAGTTGGGACAGCCAGGTTCTGAGACAGACAGGCATAATATCGCTTGGGTCTCCAGCGTCTTGTGTGTATGCGGCTCCCAAGTGCTGGGCTGATCTTCAGTAACCAGCGCGCCAGCTCTGCTGTGACACTTCTGCCTGGCAGAGGGACGCCCCCTCCCCCCCAAGGAGAGATCACACACCCCTGCACAGGGCAGGAGCCTTACCAGCCTCCCTTAGGCGACCTCTGCTCCAGGAATCCACTAGGCTGAGCCTTTGGATGTGCAAGGTCTCCCCAATATAAGATCACTTGGGGCAAGGCACATTAGGGCTCCAAAGTCACTCAGGAGCAGGCAGGCCCCAGAAATCGGTGCCAGGGGAATCCTGGTAATCCGGGGGGGGGGGGCAGAAATAGCTTTGCAGGCTCACAGGAGGTCCAACCAACAGCCAGTGGCAGCAGGACCAACTAACACCAGAGGTATCCAGATGGCAAAAGGCAAACGTAGGAATGTTACTAACAGAAATCAAAGTAATGTGGGACCATCTGAACCCAACTCTCCAACAGCAGCAAGTCCTGGACACCCCACCACACCCGAAAGACAAGATCTGGATTTAATATCACTTCTCATGATCCTATTAGAGGATCACAAGAAGGACACAAATAAATCTCAAAAACGGTTACAGGAGACCATGAATCAACAGTTAGAAGCCCTTACAAAGGAAACACAAAAATCGCTTAGAGAAATGCAGGAGAACATGGATCAAAAGATGGAGGCGCACAAGGAGACAACACAAAAATCGCTTAACGAGATGAATCAACGGGTAGATTCACTCACAAAGGAATCACAAAATTTGCATAAAGAAATGCAGAAGAATATGGGTCAACAATGGATGCCCATAAGGAGGCAACACAAAAATTGCTTAAAGAAATGAATCAACGGTTAGATGCCCTTACAAAGGAAACACTAGAACTGCTTAAAGAAATGCAGGAGACGATGGATCAACAGATGGAATCCCATGAGGAGGAAACACAAAAATCGCTCAGAGAAATGCAGGAGAACATGGGTCATCAGGAAGAAATCCTGAAAGAGGTAATGCAAAAATACCTTAAAGAAATACAGGAAAATACAAACAAACAAGTGAAGGATCTCAGCAAATCCATCCAGGAAATAAAAAAGGAAGTAGAAACAACTAAGAAATCACAAAGGGAGACAACTTTGGAGATAGAAAACCTTGGGAAGAAATCAGGAGTCATAGATGCAAACATCAACAATAGAATACAAGAGATGGAAGAAAGAATCTCAGGTGCTGAAGATTCCATAGAAAGCATCGACTCAACAGTCAAAGAAAATGCAAAATGCAAAAAACGTGTAACCCAAAACATCCAGGAAATCCAGGACACAATGAGAAGACCAAACCTAAGGATTATAGGTATAGATGAGAGTGAAGATTTGCAACTTAAAGGGCCAGTAAACATCTTCAACAAAATTATGGAGGAAAACTTCCCTAACCTAAAGAGAGAGATGCCGATGAACGTACAAGAAGCCTACAGAACTCCAAACAGACTGGACCAGAACAGAAATACCTCCCATCACATAATAATCAAAACACCGAATGTTCTAAACAAAGAAAGAATACTAAAAGCAGTAAGAGAAAAGGGCCAAGTAACATACAAAGGAAGACATATCCGAATCACATCAGACTTCTCACCAGAGACTATGAAAGCCAGAAGATCCTGGGCAGATCTCATGCAGACACTAAGACAGCACAAATGCCAGCCTAGACTACTATACCCAGCAAAACTCTCAATCACCATAGATGGAGAGACCAAGATATTCCATGATAAAACCAAATTTTCACAATATCTTTCCACAAATCCAGCCCTGCAACGGATAATAGGTGGAAACCTCCAATACAGGGAGAGAAACAACACCCAGGAAAAAATGAGATAATAACCTTCTTGAATCAAACCCAAAAGTTGATAACCACTCAAACATAAAGATAGCGTCAAGAATGGCAGATGGCAATAATCACTATGCCTTAATCTCTCTTAATATCAATGGTCTCAATTCCCCAATTAAAAGACATAGACTAGCAGACTGAATACGTAAACAGGACCCAGCATTTTGCTGCATGCAGGAAACGCACCTCAGTGTCAAAGACAAACACTACCTCAGAGTAAAAGGCTGGAAAACAATTTTACAAGCAAATGGCCCCAAGAAACGGGGTGGAGTAGCCATCCTAATATCAGATAAAATTGATTTTCAACCTGAAGTCATCAAAAAAGACACAGAAGGACACTACATACTGATCAAGGGAAAAATCGACCATCAAGAACTCTCAATTCTGAATATCTACGCTGCAAATGCAAGGGCAACCTCATTCATAAAAGAAACTTTACTAAAACTCAAAGCACACATCGCACCGCACACAATAATAGTGGGTGACTTCAACACCCTGCTCTCTGAAATGGATCGGTCAGGAAAGCAGAAACTAAACAGGGACACAGTGAATCTAATTGAAGCCTTGGACCAACTGGAACTAACAGATATATATATAGAACATTTCATCCTAGAGCTAAAGAATACAACTTCTTCTCAGCTCCTCATGGTACCTTCTCCAAAATTGACCACATAATTGGTCACAAATCAGACCTCAACAGATATAAGATGATAGAAATAATCCCATGCCTCCTATCAGATCACTGTGGAATAAGGGTGGTCTTCAATGCCAACAAAAACAAAAGAAAACCCACGTACACATGGAGGCTGAACAATGCTCTACTCAATGATAACTTGGTCAAGGTGGAAATAAAGAAAGAAATCAAAGACTTTTTGAAAGTTAATGAAAATGAAGGCACAACATACCCTAATTTATGGGACACAATGAAAGCAGTGCTAAGAGGAAAATTCATAGCCCTGAGTGTCGCCAAAAAGAAAAGGGAGACAGCATACACTAACAGCTTAATGGCACACCTGAAAGCCCTGGAACAAAAAGAAGCAAATACACCAAAGAGGAGTAGAAGGCAGGAAATCATCAAACTCAGGGCTGAAATCAATCAAGTAGAAACAAATAAAACCATACAAAGAATCAATAAAACGAGGAGTTGGTTCTTTGAGAAAATCAACAAGATAGATAAGCCCTTAGCCAGACTAACCAGAGGGCACAGAGATACTATCCAAATTAATAAAATCAGAAACAAAAAGGGAGAGATAACAACAGAAACTGAGGAAATTCAAAAAATCATCAGATCCTACTACAAAAACCTGTATTCAACACAACTAGAAAATCTTGAGGAAATGGACAATTTCCTTGACAGATACCAAGTACCAAAATTAAATCAGGATCAAATAGACCATCTAAACCATCCTATAACCCCTGAAGAAATCGAAGTCTTCATTGGAAGTCTTCCAACCAGAAAAAGCACAGGTCCAGATGGTTTTAGTGCAGAATTCTATCAGACCTTCAAAGAAGACCTAACACCAATACTCTTCAAACTGTTCCACAAAATAGAAACAGAAGGAACACTACTCAACTCGTTCTATGAAACCACAATTACACTAATACCAAAAGCACACAAAGATCCGACAAAGAAAGAGAATCTCTGGCCAATCTCTCTTATGAATATCGATGCAAAAATACTCAATAAAATTCTTGCCAACCGAATCCAAGAACACATCAAAACGATCATTCACCACGATCAAGTAGGCTTCATCCCAGGGATGCAGGGATGGTTCAATATAAGGAAATCCATTAATGTAATCCACTACATAAACAATCTCAAAGAAAAAAACCACATGGTCATCTCATTAGATGCTGAGAAAGCATTTGACAAAATTCAGCATCCTTTCATGCTAAAGGTCTTGGAAAGATCAGGAATTCAAGGACCATATCTAAACATAGTAAAAGCAATTTACAGCAAACCGGTAGCCAGCATCAATCGAAATGGAGAGAAACTTGAAGCAATCCCACTAAAATCAGGGACTAGACAAGGCTGCCCTCTCTCTCCATATCTTTTCAATATAGTACTTGAAGTTCTAGCTAGAGCAATTAGACAACAAAAAGAGGTCAAAGGGATACAAGTTGGAAAGGAAGAAGTCAAACTATCACTATTTGCAGATGATATGATAGTATACTTAAGCGACCCAAAGAACTCCACCAGAGAACTCCTACAGCTGATAAACGACTTCAGCAAAGTGGCCGGATATAAAATCAACTCAAGCAAGTCAGAAGCCTTCCTATACTCAAAGGATAAGCAGGCTGAGAAAGAAGTAAGAGAAATAATACCCTTCACAATAGCCACAAACCATATTAAGTATCTAGGCGTGACTCTAACCAAACAAGTGAAAGATCTATATGACAAGAACTTCAAGTCTCTGAAGAGAGAAATTGAAGAAGACCTCAGAAGATGGAAAAATCTGCCATGCTCATGGATTGGCAGGATTAATATAGTAAAAATGAGCATCTTACCAAAAGTAATACACAGATTCAATGCAATCCCCATCAAAATCCAACTCAATTCTTCATAGAGTTAGAAAGAGCAATTCAAAAATTCATCTGGAATAACAGAAAACCCAGATTATCTAAAACTATTCTCAAGAGTAAAAGAACCTCTGGGGGAATCAGTATCCCGGACCTCAAGCTGTACTACAGAGCAATAGTGTTAAAAACCCGCATGGTGTTGGTACAGTGACAGACATGTAGATCAATGGAACAGAATTGAAGACCCAGAAATGAATCCACACTCCTATGGTCACATGATCTTTGACAAAGGAGCTAAAACCATCCAGTGGAAAAAAGATAGCATTTTCAACAAATGGTGCTGGCTCAGCTGGAGGTCAACATGCAGAAGAATGCAAATTGACCCATTCTTACCTCCTTGCACTAAGCTCAATTCTAAGTGGATCAAAGATCTCCACATAAAACCAGACACACTGAAACTAATTGAAGGGAAACTAGGGAGGAACCTTGAACATATGGGCACAGGGGAGAATTTCCTGAACAGAACTCCAATAGCTTATGCTCTAAGATCAAGAATAGACAAATGGGACCTCATTAAATTACAAAGTTTTTGCAAGGGAAAAGACACTATCAAAAAGACAAAGCGGCAACCAACTTACTGGGAAATGATCTTTACCAACCTTACATCCGACAGAGGGCTAATATCCAATATATACAAAGAACTCAAGAAGTTAAACTCCAGAGAGGCAAGTAACCCTATTAAAAAATGGGGTACAGAGCTAAACAAAGTGTTCTCACCTGAAGAATATCTAATGGCTGAGAAGCACCTAAAGAGATGTTCATCATCCTTAGTCATTAGGGAAATGCAAATCAAAACAACCCTGAGATTCCATCTCACACCAGTCAGGATGGCTAAGATCAAAAACACAGGAGACAGCAGGTGTTGGCGAGGATGTGGAGAAAGAGGAACACTCCTCCACTGCTGGTGGAATTGCAAGCTGGTACAACCACTCTGGAAAGCAGTCTGGCGGTTCCTCAGAAAACTGGGCATGACACTCCCGGTGGATCCGGCTATACCACTCCTGGGCATATACCCAGAGGCTTTACCTGCATGCAATAAGGACACATGCTCCACTATGTTCATAGCAGACTTATTTATAATAGCCAGAAGCTGGAAAGAGCCCAGATGTCCCTCAACGGAGGAATGGATTCAGAAGATGTGGTATATCTACACAATGGAATACTATTCTGCAATTAAAAACAATGAATTCACGAAATTCCTAGGCAAATGGTCAGATCTTGAAAATATCATCCTTAGTGAGGTAACCCAATCACAAAAGAACACACATGGTATGCAGTCACTGATAAGAGGATATTGACCCAGAATCTCAGAATACCCTAGACACAATCCGCATATCAATAGATTTCTAAGAAGATGGAAGGAGAGATCCCTGGTCCTGGAAAGACTGGATGTAGGGGAACGCCAGGACAGTGTAATGAGAGGGGGCTGAATGGAGAAAAGAGGGAGGGAAGGGGGCTTATGGGACTTTCGGGGAGGGAGGAAATGGGAAAGGGGAAATGATTTGGAATGTAAAGTAAAAATAATATAAAATAAAATAAATAATTAAAAAAAAAAAGAAGTTGTACTAAGGAACCTGATAGCCAAGAAAAAAATATGATTGTGATTCTTAACAAGGGAAAACAAAACAAAATAAAGTATCACATAAACCCTGCCTTCATGAAAGTGTAATGCTAGCTTTTCAAAGGAAAAAGATAACTGCAGCTTACATGACGAGTATTCATTATGACTATTGTTCAACATTATTTTCAATTTGCACAGTACAACACAAAACATAAAAATATATGTACATCATTTGAAAAGTTCTTACTAAATCAAATATGTTGGAAATTAATTTTGTGCACTGTATATTCAAATGTTGATTTCTATGCCCAGACATCTGTCTATAGTCCAGATGATGACCTGGTGAAACATTTCTGTACTCAATATTATGTAAAAGCTGTTTTCCATCATCTCTGATTGGTCAGTAAAGAGATGATTCAGCCTGTGCCAGAGCAAGATAGATAGAAAGGTTGTAATTCCTAATTCAACATGCTGTCAGGTAAAATAAAGTAAAAGAAGGACATAGAGGAAGGGATGTTTGGGAACAGTGAAATCAGTGACTTGAAGTCAGTGATGGGTGCAAACTGATGGTCTTGTCTGATGCTGGAGATAGCTCTCTATATTAAATATCACATCTAAATACTTCAGTTCTTGCCCACCAAAGTCGAGCCTTTTATTTACATATCATTGAATAATCATTACCCCAGGTTCCCTTTTGTTTATCTCATATTTCAGCATTTTATGATCTTATCACCTTGATTCTTAGAAGAAAATATAGCAAGTGCATTTTTTTTTAAGCTTAGCAAATGAATACCGATATCTGCCTGCCTTTACAACCAAAACAAAAACATAGCTGGGTGGGATCTGCCTCTGAGGTCACCATTTCCAACCCACCTAGACCTAAATTTACTCTGTCTCAAGTTGGTCTTGAACTTAATAATCTGTCTACCTTTGCATCTTTCTGACAACCTGGCTCATATCATTCATATTTTATTCTTATATTTTGCTTAGTTGAGACATTATACATTCTTGAACTCATGTTTTCAAGAGTTCTTTTCCACATCTGTAAGGGCTATCCTAAAGCCCTCATTGTTTACCATTGTACTAAGTCACAATAAACATACACTTGCCTCCCAGACTTGTGTTGCTTTTAATTATCATGAGACAGTAAACTTGTCAGGGAGAACATTCCCCCATAAGTTTAGCAGTGAGAGTATTTCCAAAAGGAAGAATATAAAATGAAATATATACATTATTATATAAACAATCCTGACACCTAACAGTGGTCAACCTTTATGGAGACTCATGGAGGCCTATGCTTTGCTGACTTTGCTACAGTGGTGGGAACAATGTCACATTGTCCTTTTTGAGGCCTTCAGGAATTGGGATGAAGAAGAGAGACAATGTAGATAGTTCATGAGGCATAGGGTCCAGGAGGAGTCATAATGAGCAGGTCACCAAAAGGTTCACAATGCAGACACACATGGATCTGAGCAAGCCAGAAAAAGATTCAGATTGAAGGTAAAGGACTAAGTGTCTGGTAAAATGATATCTTAGAGGGTTAGAATACATGAATATCTGCTCAGTCAGTGCTTAAAACTTGTTAATAAAATTAATAGTTCTTCATATCAATTATTTTGGTGGTAGAATGTGATAAATATTTCATATTTAAATTATAGATTATATTTGGTGTGTACATGGGCTATAAAATCCAACCTTAGGAAGAACCAGGCTTAGACTCTGAAAGTCCTGGGTGAGAGGCACACTAACAAGCAAGCATTCCCTGGGAACAGAGCAGATTTCTAAAATAGATACAGAGAATTGAAGTCAAATGCATGTCACAGGTGAGCCTTACTGGAAAGGCAGTCTCTGAGACAAGCACAGAGTGCAGAGAACCCTTGCTATACACAAAGATTGATGGAACAGAGAAGCTGCCAGCCAAAAGAGGAGTGCTTCAGTTCCTGTTGCTGAAGACTAGCATCCAGGACAGGACATTGAATGGTTTCCTAGGAACTGTAGCCTTTAGTAGAGACAAGCAGTGATACTAGCAGTGGTTTCCCACCCCCCCCCATGCACTGTGCAGTTCTGGAGAAGAATCAGAATGAATGCTATTCTGGTACTTAAGCTTCTGTGGGACAAGAGAGACCACCTTCTGTGCAGCAAGACTGTAGAAGGCTTGCCCCAGGAATGGAAGAACCAAGGTCTCAGGGCATTTTTAGAAGCTGTGGCACAGTGGTTCAATCAGTGACATACGGGGGGGGGGGGCGTGGAGAAGCTGAACATATAGTAAGGTTCAGTTCCTGGTTAAACCCCACAAACTTGAGACTTGGGAAATGCCAGTTACAAACATTCAGAAAAGAGAAAAGCCTCTCCTTATGAACAACAACAAAAAAAAGGTAGGGGCGGGGCAAATCACAGCATGGAAAGCAGAAGCCAGCCACAGACTAAAGGAAGAAACTAGAGCACTGATCAGGTTAACAAAGAAGTTTGAAATTAAGCTTTGATGCTAAAGAGGAAAAGAGATCGCATATAAAATTCATAGACAAGTATAAAGAATTATAAATTGATAAAATTAAAAAGAATAAGACAAATAAGATGAGGAAATCCATAACACATAGTTTTTTGGCCTTATATGATGCCATTTTAAATGGCTTAAAGATACAAACAAAAGATGAAAACATAATTGACCTTGTTAAAATGTATGTATTACGAATTATGATTATTATTATGTTGATACTTCTTATCCTAATAACCATAATGGGCTTTTGTAACTTCTCAAAGAAATGGGCTTTAGAGATAGTAGAAAATTAGAAAATTTATAATTAAAAATGAAGAAAATACTAATGATAATAGACAAAAAAGAAAACTTTAAAACATGGAGACATGCATTATTTGAAAAATTAAAAAATAATAAATATGAGGAAAATAATAAGATATTCGAAATACAAGAAAAAGAGAAATATGAGAAATGGAGACAATCCTTAGAGGAGAAATTATAAAAGATTATAAATAAAATGGAAGAAGATACTAAAGAGACAAAGGAAATAAGGCCAATTCCTCCCTACTGCACCACAATATAATGAAAATCAAGGAAGTGAACCAAATGTTCTTAGAAAAGCAATCTTAGCTTATCCAGTTATTATACAAGTGTCAGAGTCAATGGACACACTAAAGAGGACTATAGGTGGTCCCGTGTAGATATGCTGGATTTGAGAAAATTTAAAGAAAGTGTTACCAATTATGAAATGCATTGACCATTCGTGAAGCATATATTAAATTCTTCAGTGATTCAAAATGGAATATTTCCCTAAGACTGAAAAGATATGACAAGAGCAATGTTAGACAGATATTCAGAATTTTAATGGGTAATTGCTTTAAGTTCTGAAATGGCTGATTTGGTAATTACAAATTTATTTGAAGTATGACAAATATTGGAATACCTGTACTAATTAAGACAGACAACCATATGTCTGCTGTAAGATGAAGTGCTTTTTGTATATCATAATATTAAACATCCTATAGATATATGCCACACTCCTACAGGACAAGCCAATTATAGTGAGAGTAGATCATATTTTAAAGGAGACACTTGAACAAAAAGGGGCAAAAATGAACCCCAGATATAGATTATATAGTGCTTTATTAACTTTAATATTTTGAACACTAATGAACATAAAACAACATGAGAGACATTGGATTATGGAAAAAATGCTAAACTAAATTACCCTGCTTATATTAAGTATGCATAACACCTTAAAGGAGGGAAGGGAGTGTCTTGCTTTGGGTGGGATGTTTTCTCATTTCAATAGGAGAAGAAAAGCTATAAATTCCATTCAAATTATAAAACTCGGTTATGACTGCGGGCATCCCCTCATGATATTGGCTGCAGATAGAAAAAAGAAATCAAGAAGAAGAAGGAGTAGGAAGGAGGAGAGATGGTCCTCTGCATGTAAATAGCACTGAATTCTTGCTGAAACACGAAAATGTATCCACCAAGATCTTCAGCTATGCATAGCCAATAAATCTTGGGACATATGCCATTCTTCAAAATGGAACGAATAAAAAATTTCTTTCAGTTTGATAATATAATCCAAACTAATTTGTAAAAGAAAGACAAGTGTCTTGCCTGCTCATACAGAGCAAACCAAAACAAAATATTTGGCTGATTGTGCACACTGCATATTCTATTCTTACGTTTCTCCAGAAATGTATAGAAATGTATATTACCTGTGAAAGTTTATATGTATGCAGGCACTAATGAAGTTAAAGCAGCCCTGACAAGATTCACCCTGAAGATAATGAAAAGAATACTAATATGCTAATAAACCTTTATCCCAGGACCCTGCTTCATCCAACTTCAGACTACGACAATAGCTGATTCTTCAGTGATCTGTATCTGGGACAGTATCAAAGCAGCTAGGTAGGATGGTCCAGCTTTACAGACTATTCCAGTTAGAACTTCAATTGAGCTCTGTATACAGAGACTAGAGAGCAAATATTGTAACTATATTTCTTAAAACCGACCAATGCCCCAGTTTTCTTTGGACCCCCTAAAGAAAATGGCACCTCAAAAGAGCAGGAAGAAATTTCTAGAGAATGATGTCCCATTCTTAAAAACTGGGATGGATGATTTTCAGTCATTCATAGGGTGATTGATGTTTGTTTTCATTTTTTGTTATTGTTGTTGATTTATTTTGTTTTTGTTGTTGCTGTTTTATTTTTTGATGGGGTGTTAATGGTCTTAGTCAGAGAAGAAACAAACTAAGGGACTTCTTTCTTTCTTTTTTCTTCCCTCTATCATTCTTTCTCTCTTATATAATATTAGGGGAAAAGAGGGAAGAGTAGATCAAAAGAAAATAGGTGGTATAAATATAATAGGTTAAAGGGCTGAGTCTACTTTTAGACCAAAGAACATTACCAAACCAAAATTTTACATTTGTTAAGAGCTTTGCATATTGATTCAGATTAAGATTATGCTTTGTTCCAACGTAATATATATGCATATTTCAACTCTAAGGTATTATATCTATGTAAATTTTGAAAATACAATGTTAAGTTTCAGTATTTTTTTTTTTTTTTGGATTTTTGAGATAGGGCTTCTCTGTATAGTCCTGGCTGTCCTGGAACTCACTGTGGAGATCAGGCTGGTCTTGAACTCAGAAATCCACCTGCCTCTGTCTCCCAAGTGCTGGGATTAAAGGCGTGCACCACCACTGCCCAGCTTAAGTTTCAGTACTTTTAAAAGGTGATTTTGAAACTATTTAGGTTAAAGAAAAAAGGAAGGCTAAAGTTAGTCAATCAAATGTAGGGTCATATTAGATAAGAATTTAGTTAATTATAGAAATAAGCTTCATTAAGCTTCCTATAGATATTTTCAAATTTAGGCAGATAGTAGATAGCTGGAAACAAACAAGTCAAATATAACATCGATAAAGAGATTGTCTTCAAAAACATCACATTTCTACAGAATATGGCACTTATAGACATTTTTATTAATAATGTTTTTTGACAAGAAGACATGTCAGTACCTGGCAGTACTGCAATTCTATTTCAAAGAGGATGATGAGCTTTGAAGAACCTCCTTATAGAGTTTTCTTCAAATGTGGCAAATGTTGCACTTGGAAAGGAATTAATAAATAAATAACCCTTACCTTAACTGCACATGGAATGCTATCCTAACTGGAAGATTTGGATGCTAGAAAGTTGACTGTCATGTTTTGCAAGGACAAAGTAGGCAAGTCCGTTATAATTCCTGCTTCACAGAAAAATCTCTCAGATATTCAGGGCCAAAACACTGAAAAAGATGCTCTGATGACTAAAAGAAATTTTGGGCAACTGTGTAGGCAGCCAGATATTTCTGCAATTTCTATAGTTTTGGAAGCTATTTGTCTTGCACTTCATCCATCCTCAGATAAGATTTATCCTTCTCCAGTCTCTGATGGATGGAAGACTAGATGGTAATAGTCTGACAATTAAGCTTAAATTATTTAGGATTTAAGAAAATAGTTTAAAGTCTAAGAAGGTGTTCTTAGCTTTATCAATATAAGTTATAACAAGTACAAAATTCTAAACTCAACTAGATAGGATAGAAAAATGGAGTACTATATCCACAACTGCCAAATACTAATGGACTAGACTTTATGAATGCAATTCTTACCTGATTGTTTTCATAATATTTCTTATAGTATATAGTATTTGATGTTAGATAAGAGAAGGGAAACCTTGTAGGTTCGTCTTATGTAACATATATTTAGATTCTGATTTATAGAAACCATAAGGTTCATCTTGATATATAGAAACATAAAGGTCATCTTGCAATGTGTGTGTGTGTGTGTGTGTGTGTGTGTGTGTGTGTGTGTAATTTAAATGGAGTTATTCCAAAATTCAATATTAGTGTGCAATATATAAATTAACTTAAGGTACTTGTAGGTGTGCTTTTTAATGTATATTGTGTGGCTCTTGTATTTCTCACTATTCCAAACCTTATTCCACCCTAATCCCTTCAAACCTCCCCTCAGCCAACATGAGGTAGGAAGGAAAGAAATTAAGAAGGGAAAGAAGATATAGCCATCTTGAAATTCTTTCATGCTAAATAGGGGTGTTCAATACCTTTGGGCACGTTCTATCTTCATAGTTAGTATATATCAAACTTCTTCTTGTTCCTTTTATCATGATTGCCAGCAACAACTGTGGGGTGGGGAACTTGGGGCAGCCACTAGAAAGTCTCAGATGCCATGAAAACAAGAGTTTTCCAGGACCTAACAGGGATGATATTGGCAGAAATACCCAAGAAGGAGATAGAACATGTAGAGACCATCTCCAGTAGAAAGGCCCAACTCCCAGTTGAGGGATGGGCCCACTAATCCAACTTAAAAATTTTAACCCAGAATCATTCCTATCTAAAGAAATGCAGAGACAAAAAAGGAAAGGCCATCCAGAGACTACCCCACCTAGGGATCCATCTCAACTGCAGACACCAAACCTTGACACTATTGCTAATGCCAAAATATGCTTGCTGACAGGAACCTAGTATAGCTGTCCCCTGAGTCGTTTTGCCAGTACCCGACAAATACAGATACAGCCAACCATCGAGCTGAGCCAGGAGAACGCAATGGAAAAGTTAGGGGAAGGACTAAATGAAGGAACTTAAAGGAAATACAACCGCAGAGGAAGAACAACACTGTCAACTACCCTGTGTAGTCAGAGCTCCCAGGGACTAAACCACCAACCAAAGAGTACACATGGAGGGACTGATGGCTCCAACTACATATATAGCAGAGGATGACCTTATCTGGCATTAGTGAGAGGGCAGGCCCTTGGTCCTGTGGAGGCTTGATAACCCAGTGTAAGGGGATACTAGAGTGGTAAGACAGGAATGGGAGGTTGGGTGGGGGTGCTCCCTCACAGAAGTAAATGGGAGGGAAGATTGGATGAGGGCTTAAGAGGGGAAACAGGGAAGAGGGACAATATTTGAAATGTAAATAAATGAAATAAGCAAAAAAATAAAAGATAAAATAAGAATAGTTCTTATTAAAAAATCATTATTGTGGGCTTAGTTTTGTTAAACCTAGTTTTTTTTAATTGAATATATTCTTCATTTACATTGCAAATGGCATACCTTTTCCCTGTTTCCCCTCACCCAGAAAAATCCCAACCCACAATTCCACCCCTACCTCCAAGAAATTTCCCCTCCGCCCAACCCAATCCCACCTACATCCTCTCGATTTCCCCATGCTGGGCAGCTATCTAGCCTTCATAGTACAAAGGATCTTTCCTCCCACCGATGCCCAACAATTCCTCTGCCACAATTGCAGTTGGAACCCTGTGTACCCCTTGGTTGATACCTTAGTTCCTGGGAGCCCTGGAGGGGTTTGGTTGGCCTACAGACCATTTTCTTCCTACGGGGCTGCAAACCCCTTCACCTCCTCCAGTTCTACTTACAACTCATCCATTGGGGATCCCATGCTCAGTCCAATGGTTGGCCTCTAGCATATGCCTCTGTCTCTACAAGGCTCTCGCAGGGCTCCTCAGGAGACAACCACAACAGGCTCATTTTGGCAAGTATTTCTTGTCATCCATAATAGTGTCAGGGTTTGGTAATTGTTTATGGAATGAATCCCCAGGTAGGACAGTCTCTCGGTGGCCTTTCCTTCAGTCTCTGCCCTACACTTTGTCTCCATAATTGCTCCTGTTATTATTTTGTTCCCTTTCTCAGAAAAACCAAAAGAATAACACTTTTGTCTTACTTCTTCTTGATCTTCTTGTGGTCTGTGAGTTGTATCTTGTTTATTCTGAGCTTTTGGGCTAAAATCCACTTATCAGTGAGTGCCATGTGTGTTCTTTTGTGATTGGGTTACCTCATTCAGGATGATACTTTCTAGTTCCATCCATTTGCCTAAGAGTTTCATGAATTCATTGTTTTTAATACTGAGTAGTACTTCATTGTGTAAATACACCACATTTTCTGTATCCATTCCTATGTTGAAGAACATTTGGGTTCTTTCCAGCATCTGGCTATTATAAATAAGGTTATTATGAACAAAGTGGAGTAATGTTTCCTTATTACATGTTGGATCTTCTGGCTATATGCCCAGGAGTGGTATAGCTGGGCCCTTAGGTAGTATTATGTCTAATTTTCTGAGGAACTGCCAAACTGATTTCCAGAGTGGTTGAACCAGATTGCAATTCCACCAGCAATGAAGGAGTGTTCCTCTTTCTCCACATCCTCACCAGCATCTGATTTCCCCTGAGTTTTTCATCTCATCCATTCTAACTGGTATAAGGTAGAATCTCAGGGTTGTTTTGATTTGCATTTCCCTGATAACTAAGGATGCTGAACATTTTCTTAGGTGTTTCACAGCCATTTGAGATTCCTCAGTTGAGAATTCTCTGTTTAGCTCTGTACCCCATTTTTAATAGGGTTATTTGCCTCTTTGTAATCTATCTTCTTGAGTTCTTTGTATTCATCACATATTAGCCCCTTTATCGGATATAGGCAGGATTAATATAGTAAAAACTGCCATCCTGCTGAAAGCAACCTACAGACTCAATGCAATCCCCATCAAAATTCCAAATCAATTTTTCATAGAGCTAAAAGGAGCAATCTGCAAATTTATTTGGAATAACAAAAAACCCAGGATATCAAAAACTATTCTCCACAATAAAAGAACTTCTAGGGAATCACCATCCTTGACCTCAAGGTCTACTACAGAGCAATATTGAAAAAAAAACTGTATGGTATTGATACAAAGACAGGCAGGAAGATCAATGGAATAGAACTGAAACCCAGAAATGAACCCACACACCTACGGTCACTTGATATTTGACAAAGGAGCTAAAAAAAAATCTAGTGGAAAAAAGAGCCTTTTTAACAAATGATGATGGATCAACTGGAAGTCAGCATATAAAAAAAATATGAATCAACCCATTCTTATCTCCTTGTACAAAGCTCAAGTCCAAGTGGATCAAGGACCTCCACATAAAACCAGATACACTGAAGTTTATAGAGAGAAAGTGCGGAAGAGCCTTGAACACATGAGTACAAGGGAAATTCCTGAACAGAACACCAATGACTTATGCTCTAAGAACAAGAATCGACAAATGAAACATCATAAAACTGCCAAGCTTCTGTAAGGTAAAGGACACTATCAATAGGAGAAAATGGCAACCAATAGATTGGGAAAAGATTTTTACCAATTCTACATCTGTTAAACCTAGTTTTAATAAGGATTCTCAAATGCTTTGACCCTCCACTCCTTTGAATCTTCATCCAGAAGTAGAGGAGAAAGGATGGTAAATGGGAAAAGGGAATATAGACCTGTTTAGAAGTAACTCATTGGGGCAATTTCCAATCTTCATTTGTCAAGATACTAGTAGTCCAGTTCAGTAGTGTCAGAATACCAAATATGGATCAGTAGTGTCAGCACAGTGAAGCAGAAATCACCAGGCCTCTTTCAAATTGGCATGAATCAGCAGGAACAGTAAGAACCAACCAGGAATTCAAGACCTCTGCTGTGCCTCTCTCAAGGATGCAAAGTTCAGAGAAGTTGAGACACCAAAGAATCTTGGCAAAACTAGATATGCAAACACTCTCTCACTATCCATTTTATTTCTATTTATACTTTCTTCAATCATCATGTGTCCTCCAATGGGTCTTCCCTCAGAAAAACACCACATGAGTATGAATCAGCTTTGGCATGTAAGTCTGCATCATATGATCCAACCAGACATTTCTACTTTACATTATATTCCTGTAAGGATGTTTCACAAATGTAATTCATTTTAAATGAACTGATTCTAATTTAATGCAACATTATGCAACAAAATACAGGAACATATTGAAATTAGGGAAACTGAAAATCTTTGAGAACCAGGCAGACTTTCTCACCTTAGTTGAGCAATATTTTGCAAAAGCAGGAATCCGGAAAATCAATGGCCTTGAAAGCCATCCCAGCTAATGGCTTCCAATTTTTTTTGCCTGGTAAATATGAATAATGACTTTTACTGATACTTAGAGAATGAGTATTTAAAAGAGATTTATAATAGGTTCATAGCTTATAGCTTAAGAGTTAGAGATCAAGGAGACAGGAACAGGAGAAGCAGCTCCTATGATCTGATCTCCCAAGGAAGGAATCATTTTAAGGTTACCAAAGCTTTCTAAGTTTGGGATGGTCCATGAGCTAGTGAGTGTTGTATGATGATTCCTTACAAAATGGTAACTTTTCAGTGGTAACATCTATTTTCTTTTTTTATTAGATATTTTCTTTATTTACATGTCAAATGTCATCCCTTTGTGGTCCCCCCCCGAAAATACCCTACCCCTTTACCCCTCTTCCCCCGCTTACCAACACACTTCCTCCCAGTTCCCTGTCATGGTATTCCCCTGTACTGGGACATAGAGTCTTCTCAGGGCCAAGGGTCTCTCTTTTCTTTGATATCCAACAAGGAAATCCTCTGCTACATGTGAAGGTGGATCCATGTGTACTCTTTGGTTGGTGGTTTAGTCCCTGGGAGTACTGGTTGGTTCATAATATTGTTTCTCCAATACAGCTGACAGCACCTTCAGCTTCTTGGGTTCTCTAGCTCATCCCTTGGGGATCTTGTTCTCAGTCCAATGGGTGGCTAGGAGCACACACCTCTCTATTTGTCAGGTACTGGCAGAGCCTCTCAGGAGACAGCTATATCACGCTGCTGTCAACAAGCGCTTATTGGCATCCACATTAGTGTCTATGTTTGGTGACAGTATATGGGGTGGATCCCCAGGTGGGGAAGTCTTTCTATTGCCTTTCCTTCAGTCTCTGCTCCACACTTTGTCTATGTATCTCCTCCCATGGCTGTCTTGTTCCCCTTTCTAAGAAGGACCAAAGTATCCATATTTTGGTCATCCTTCTTCTTGAGCTTCAATTGATCTGTGAAATGTATCTTGGGTATTCCAAGCTTCTGGGCTAAGTGGTCAGAAGCCAATATAATGCCCTTGTCTGCATCTTTAAGGTTTTTCCTGACTTGGCATTACTCTACACTGAGGTGTTGAGCCTTCATAGGACCAATGGCCTCTTCTGTCATTGATGTCTGAAATGGCCATCCTCTGCTACATATGTAGCTGGAGTCATGGACCCCTCCATGTGTGCTCTTTGGATGGTGGTTTAGTCCCTGGGAGCTCTAGGGGTACTGGTTGGTACATATTATTGTTCCTTCTATGGGGCTGCCGACCTCTTCAGCTCCTTGGGTCATTTCTGTAGCTGCTCCATTGGGGACTCTATGCTCATTCTATTGGTTGGTTGTGAGCCATGGGTACTTTGATTCACTTTCCAAGAAGGATCAATGTATCCAAACTTTGGTGTTCCTTCTTGAACTCCATGTGGTTAAACTTAAGTTTTTCAAATGGACAAGAAGTTAGTATCAGAATAGTGTCTCAGGATGAAGTCTGAGTGGGACTTCCTCGCCAGTACTTTGAGGTCTAGAGGTCAGGAAAGTGGGGGGTGGGGTGGTAAGAAGGGGGAGGGGAAGGGGATAGGGGGATTTCAGAGGAGTATCTAGGAATGGGGATACCATTTGAAACGTAAATAAAGCAAATATCTAAAACGAAAATGAAAAAAAGGAAAAGAAAATTCACTACTGTGGAAAATGAAGACTTGGGTTGAATGGGGAAGGGAAGCTGGGGGCTTGGTGACTAATTGCTATAGTACTGTCCTTCTGGTGGCTGTGGCAGTTTCATGCTCTCTTTTGACATCATCAAGTACCACAGTTCCTGCACGATGACTTTGATGATGTGGGAATTCTGCCACTTTGCCAACACTTCCGTGACTCTTGGATCCACCACTCTATTCGAAGTGCTCATGCAGCTCACATTGACTCTTGGTTAGAAATCTTCCATTTTACCAGTCTACTTTTGTGTTTTCATGGGGTTTCTGTATGTGAAAATATCTATTTCTTTGAGATTGTATTTTTTTTCTTGTGCATTTTCTTTCACTCCCATTTTTAAAATTTGTATTGTCTTATTCTAGTTTGCATGTTTTCAATTTTACATTACCTTTGGCTGCTTGCTGATTCTATTGAGAGAAAAAAAAGAGGGTGTGGATTTGGGTGGGTAGGGAGATAGTAAGAATCTGGAAAAAGTTATAGGGGAGGTATAATCAGAAAGTATTATCTGTAATAAAAATGTTAAAGAACCGTAAAAGAAAATGTCTTTTTAATGCAATCACTGTAAAATGAACATATGCTAAACTAAAAGTACATAAAAATTTAAGAAAGTATTAAATGTCAGTTTATATCACATTTGAAATGTACCTTCTTCACTAGAAAGATAGTCGTACTACATACAACTATTGGGACTCATATAATATCTGAGATGCTTTCAAACAGAACTGCATCTGTTTGTTTAATTATGGTACACTTTGTGTATAGAGCAGTGTATGCTTGTTGAGTAACTGAATGAGATGATTGTAAAAGTGAGATGCTACTGAGTAAAGTATATGAAACACACAAATTTTTATTTCTTATTTTCATAATGTACATTATACAATCAATTCCTAAAAAGATTATGTCCAGTTCAGATCACTGTAGGCTTAATTGGTCACAGAGCTTTTGGACTGGTGACATTCAGTGCATCCTGGCTGAGAGCAAAGATGGGATATTAAAGACAGAAAAAAGAAAACAATATATTTTCATTATTCCTTTATAGGTCCTGCCCCCCAAAATCAAATGGAGTCCCAGTAGAACCCATGTTAAAAAGTTCCAACCTCTTGTCAAAGACACTGCAGTGTAACCTTCATTTCTCATATGTGGGACTTTAAGGCACACACAATCTATGAAGGCACATATTTGTTAGTTTTCAGGTTTTTTTTTTTAATATAGAACTCATCTAAGTTATCTAACAGTTTTAAATGTTCTAAGAAAAGCATTAACTTAAATGTCAACTTAATTTATTTTAGATGGTAATGAGTTAAGAATGAGTGATCTAATCATCTTTATTAAAGATTATAGGCCCACATATGGGATGGTTTTCAGAAGACAAGGGTTAGACCTTCAGAACACTTTCTTACGGAGGTGGAGTGGGCATCTAGAGAAAGATCACTTTGAGCAAAACTTGTTCATTTTAGATGTAATTAACCTCCATGTGTCATTTGCATTACTAATGTGATGGGATTACTATTCTTTTCTAATGTGTTTGTATTTCTATTAATATCAACTACATTAAATAAATAAAAATGGTTGTATAACATGACAGCTATTTTACCTATTCAGTATGGATCTTTTCCCTTTCTGTGAGTTTATTAAATACCAAGTTGGATAAATGCTATTTCATGACATGTTTTGAACCTTAATAATACTAAAAGGAATCATTTTTTAAAAATTACTTGAAAAATTGATCTGCAATTAAAAGTGACGTTTTCTTCTTTGAAATATTTAACCTTTTCTATTAGTTTAAAGTAAGTTTTATGAGAGAAACAGTATTGACCATAAACATAGTTTTAACAAAATTAAGATATTTACAGATTATCTTTTAAGTGCTTTTTTTTTATACATTCAATGATGAAAGTTACAGGCTGAGTTTGAAAAGTCATACTTATACTAGATTTGTGTACTTTTAGTTAGGGCAGTCATTTATTTTTTCAGTATTAATATGGTAGTTTTTACAAAGAGCTAAAACTCATTGGAATTTTAGTGTCCTTAATACTGATGAGTTAGTTCCTCATGCTAATTTCTGACTACACATCCCAATTCTGGTTATGTATGTGTTAAACTATAATGTTTATGCAGCTCTGGGACTGTATCTAGATTCCATAAATTAATTTTGGATATTCATTAATGAAAGAAAATTTTTTTCCTTCCAATGATGTCCTGACATTATGAAAACTATTATTAATTCTACTTCATATAGATATTTTAAACTAGCTTTCAAATCAAGGAAAACTAAACAGTCTTCTGAATATTTATAATTTAACTGAAAATATTATTCAAAACTATTCTTTATGATAAATACTTATTTACCATTTTGTAATCATCCTGCTCTGCATTAGATTACTAGAATTTCTTGTATTAAACTATAAAGTAACAACTACCTCTTAATACCGATTCTCTTTCCTCTGATCTCCCCAAACTCCTGGAACTACAATACTAATATTAATTTAACTATGGAATGGAATGATTTAAATAACAAGGTACGTCTCTGACATTTCATGGTTTATCACACTCAGCATGGTAGTTTAAAAATCTTCCCTCCACTGCTGGTGGGATTGCAAGCTGGTACAACCACTCTGGAAAGCAGTCTGTCAGTTCCTCAGAAAATTGGGCATGACACTCCCAGAGGATCCTGTTATGCCACTCCTGGGCAAATACCCAGAGGCTTCCCCTGCATGCAATAAGGACACATGCTCCACTATCTTCATAGCAGCCTTATTTATAATAGCCAGAAGCTGGAAAGAACCCAGATGTCCCTCAATGGAGGAATGGATTCAGAAGATGTGGTATATTTACACATTGGAATACTACTCTGCAATTAAAAACAATGAACTCACAAAATTCCTAGGCAAGTGGTCAGAACTTGAAAATATCATCCTTAGTGAGGTAACCCAATCACAAAAGAACACACAGTCAATTGGTATGCGGTCAATGATAAGGGGATATTAACCCAGAAACTCAGAATACCCAAGACACAATTCACATATCAATTGATTTCCAAGAAGATGGAAGGAGAAACCCCTAGTCCTGGAAAGACTGGATGTAGGGGAATACCAAGACAGATAAGCGAGAGGGGGTTGAATGGGGAACAGGGGGAGGGAAGAGGGCTTATGGGACTTTCGGGGAGGGAGCAACCGGGAAAGGGGAAATCATTGGGAATGTAAAATATATATACATACATATATATATTTTTTTATGTAAAATATATATATATATACATATATATATGTATTATATATTTTTTATATATATGTATATGAAATAAAAAAAAGAGAGACAACCAACTATTAAAAAATTCTTCCTATCTTATCAAATAATACTTTTTAATATTTTACAGCAGATAAACATTCTTACGTACATATTTGCATTTTTTCTTTATCTATTGATCAGTTTATAGTCACTGGGTGAAAACATTTCTTGGCCATTATGAGAACTGCTGTAATAAATATAGTGAGTAGATCTCTTCAAACATCCACTCTGGCTTTCTTTTGGCTATTTATTCAGGATGAAGATGGTGGTTGTTTTTGATTTATGCTTTGGAGTTCTAACCAAATGAAACTTTACATGTGTCCTTCTAGTCGTTTAATAATTCCAACTATTATATTAAGTCCTTCATCTACTTTGAGTTTATTTTGCTAAAAGTGAGGAGTCTAGTTTCATTATTTGGCACAAGAAAAATTAGTTTTCAGAGAAACAATATTGGATAACTTCTTTTTTCAATATTTTCTGATTAATTTCCTTAGAAACCAGTTGGGTTGAGAGAGAAGTGTTAAATATAAGCCCAATTGATTCATGTGTTTTATTGGTAATCCCTTTATGTGGCAACTTTTTGCTACAAACATTAATTACCCTTGATATTCTGTTGTCTTCCATAATTTTGAATATACTTTGCTTATTGCTTTATTTTGATGCAACCTCTTAAAACTATATGAGTTTATTTCTTGATCAACTTACTGTTTTCCGTGTACTTTTCTTGTTATATATTATATTCAGGAAAACATCAATAATCATAAGTAAATAAATATATATGTTTGCATTCTAATTTTCTTGCTATTTTTTGAAAATTGTTTAAACCACTAAATTTATGGGGGGAAGAAATAATGCACTTATTTATATCACACTTTCTGTATCTTGAAGATTGTTAATTGGTGTTGATATTTTATTTTATTTTCTCTATTAATCATTGGTTTGTTTCAAGTAAAACCAACCAAACAATACAGCATTAAAAGCCTAGAACACTGAAGGGGATTATGAAGGTAGAGGGTCAACTCTTAAGTTAAAATCCTTAAAAGACATGAGCCAAGTAGTACAAAAGCAGGCAGGAGATTAGCAAATTAAAGTCTTTTGTTCCATGAATTTAAGAAGGACAACTCTGGGCTCCCTTATAGATTAGTCGTTCTGAATCTAAAATATGCTTGTCTTTACAAAAAGGTGAACCTATGATGAACCTCAAATGCACATGCTATATGTGCAGACTCAGTTTCAGAACAAAATTTGTAGGTGTGTCACTTTACTGAAATTTGGTGATGATATTAGGAACATAATATCTAACAATTAGAAATAAATTACTTTTTATTTTTATTGAAAATCGATTTTTCTCATATAATACATACCTACCACAGTTTCTTCTCTTTCTATTCATCTTAGTTTTAATCCTTCATCTACCTTCCCCATCTAGATGCACTCTTTCTCCCTTTCCACTTCAGAAAGAACAGGCCTGAAAGAGACTACATCTAAACAGGACAAAACAAAATACAATAAAACAAGGCAAAAGCTCTCATATTGAGACAGGAAAAGGCAGCACAATAGGAGAAGAATAGTTTCACAAAAAGGCAACAGAGGCAGACTCCCACTGTTAGGAGTCACACAAAAACACCAAAACTAACATCCAAGTTATATAAAATTTTCATTATATTCTTATTTTATTTACTTGTTAATGGCTATATCAGTCAATTACACTGGGTTTATGTTGTAATGTAATGTAATGATCAACATTAATTCTGATAAAGTGACAATTAGGAGATAATGTGCTTTGAAAATTTTATAGGAAATGGAATGAAGATCAGTTCAGAATGTCCAACTTTATTGGCAGAAGTCAATAAAAAAATACAATTTGTACAAATATATCAAAAACTACTAATTACAATTTCAGAAATTAAGTTTAAACACTTGTTTGGTAAAATGCAATAATATTATATATATTTACTGATTATGTATGTGTGCATTTGTATACCTGACTGTTAATAAATATTAAAGACAACGACTAGTAGTGGGCATATTTGTCAATTGTACTCTACCATGTTTTTGAGAAATGGTATCTCACTAAACTTGAAGGTGGATGACCAGTAAGTTGTTTATCCACACCTCCCTAGCTCTGGGATTATAGGGTTCTGGCACTTTGCTGGATTTTTACATATGAGTTCTGAGAAACTGAATTAGGGCATTCATGATTACATGGAAAACACTTTGGATAAGTGAACAATATTAGGATACTGCATAAACTTTTCAGTTACAGAATAAAAATTATATAAAAAGTAGCTAGGAGTGCTATGATGATTGAATAATAATTTTTTTTTTTTTTTTTGGTTTTTCGAGACAGGGTTTCTCTGTATAGCCCTGGCTGTCCTGGAACTCACTCTGTAGACCAGGCTGGCCTCGAACTCAGAAATCCACCTGCCTCTGCCTCCCAAGTGCTGGGATTAAAGGCGTGCGCCACCACCGCCCGGCGAATAATAATTTTTAATTTCAATTTGTTATTAATCCTTAGTGGTATCTAGGACAATCCTCTAAAAGAACTTGTGCATTGATTATTTGATGATGACTGTGCCATGAAGTTTATGGAAACTTTTACTCTATTATTCCTTAATATTAGATCATATATATATATGAATAAATTATTCCTTAGGGCTGACAAAATACATAGCCTAATGTATTTATCAAGAGAATGTATAATTTTTTCTCTTCTGACATAAACATTTATCTAGTAATTAATATATGTTATAATGTACATCCAATTCAAGAAAAACAAGGTTTTTTACAAGTTTATGTTTTTAATAGTCATCATTTAAAAATCTTTTTTCTATACTATCTCATTTTAAATTTCTGCTTTCATTTACCACAAATGTTTATACTATCACAATACCAAGCATATCATTTTATAAAATATATTATAATAAACATCAACTTCTTTTTTTATGACCTGTCATTTTAATATCTTGTGTATACTATGTTTGATATTATAATATATTTTCCTTTTATTAGGATTTATTAAATATTTACAGATTTTGTAGTTTGACTGAAAAGTAGAAAATAATCTTATTGTAGACACAGAATATTTTAGTCAGGGTTGTGTGACACCACATGTCTACTGTATCAATTTGACTGAAGTTAGAATTTTATTATAGCTACACAATGCATTTTACAATATTGGCTCTCCATATTATCAGATTAAGGAATCCTATGTGTACAAATAAAAAATATGTACCTTAAGTACAATAAGTTTTTATCTCAAGTGGTTTATCTGTTTCTCAGATCAAAGGTAGGTTCTCTGAATGTGTCATTTATTCATAAATAATTCATTTGATGTTGCTCAAAGCAACTAATAACCCATACATATCTCAGTCTCAAAAATTGATAAAATTTTGACATAAAATTATAAAATTTTATATTAAAAAGCAGTTTTAGAGTTGGCCTTACTTTAGTTCATCTACTTAATCCATTAGTAAGTAGAAACTTCTACAACTTATGTTCAGAATTCAGAAATTTAATCGCCTTGCTACCCTGTCAATCAAATCATACATTTTAAGGGCTACTAGTAAAGTTGAACTATCACCTTTGCTTTCCACAACTGTACTTCACCAGGGTGAACATGAATGGACAATAATTCTGATTATCAACTTGGGATCTAGATTTACCATGGAAACAAACCACTAAATATGTCTATATGAGACGGTGTCTAAATTAGCTTTATTGAAGTGGAATGAACACACTAAGTATAAATAGTGTAATCCACTATATGAGATAAAATCTAGACTGAATAAAAAGAAAAGCAAACTGAACATCCTCCCTCTTTTCTGTGATACAATATTATATATTGTACTACCCTACTGCCAGGAACTATTTCTTGTCATGATGAATTGTATACCCAATCTGTGAACAAAAATAAATGCTATCTTCCTTAAATTTGTTTTGTTTGTTTTTTTGTAACAGTAACAAGAAAAGTTAGTAATATGTTACATCTTGATTGTGATTTTTCTGTTAATCTTATCAATACACACCATAGAATCTGGAAAAAATATCATTATAATTTATTTGGATACAAATCAATTTAATTGATGATATTGTCATAGGAGAGTTTGTGCATGCTAAAAGGTGTATATGAAGGATATATGTAGAAAAAATTCAAAGTATCCTAATTTATATGTGATTTTGTATATACATCACTGTGAAAACATCACCCATAAACTTCTGAAATGATAGAATGCAAAGCAAAGTATCAAGATACAAAATTAACTCACAAAAATTAGTAGATTTCTTATGTACAAATAATGAATATAGCAAAAAATGAAATTATAGAGATATTATTTTACAAACCCATAAAATATCATGGAATAATTTAAAACAAGCTAGTGAAAGAATTTTACAAGAAAAACTTTAATACAATGAAGAAAGAAATTGAAAAGGCATCAAAAGATGCAAAGATCTGATGGATGTTCAGATTAATATTGGGATAGTGGCTTTCCTTCCAAAAGCAATCTACACATTCTATGTAATTCCTCTCAGAATTTCATCATAAAATTTCAAAACACATTTGAAAAACCTTAAGATCATATGTAAATATAAGAACATTCCCAGATAATAAAGGAACTGCAGATAGTACCACCACTGCAGGCTTCAAGATTACAAATCTGTAATAATTATAACAGCACTGAATTGGCCCCAGAAGAGATATGCTGATAGATGGAAAGTGATTGAAGACCTTGTTAGAATTCCACATACTTGTGGACACTTGTTATTTACAAAGAAAAATATACACTAGAGAATAAACAACAAATTATGCTGATAAATTTGATAGCTCCATGTAGAAAAAGAAAATAGATCCATATCTACAATAGCACAAAACACAAATCCAATAGTACAAGAATATAAATAATCCCAGGTCCTCTATAACCAATACAAGAAGTATTGAATAAGTGGATATGCATTGATTTAGGGAAGAACTCAATTGAATAGTATCCAAATAGCATTGACCATAAGACTAAGAGTCAATAAATTAACAAAGGGAACTCATAAAGCTAAAACATTTCTATATAGAAAACAACATCATCACCTGAGAGCAACAGCGGCATTCAAAGCAGTGGAGAAAGTGAGCATGAAGAAAAGAAATAATAATTAAAAATGGGTATAGAACTATGAAAATTTTCCAAAAGATCAAACACAAATTGCTAAGAAACCTTTTAAAGTTTTTAGATTTCTTAGCCAGGATGCAAATTAAAACAGTTTTGATAATTCATTTTACCCTAATTAGAATGACCGTGATTAATAAACAAATGACTGCAAATGATGGGGAGTATGCTGAAAAAGGGATGTACCCTTGTGACTGATGGAAGTACATACTTGAATGGGTACCATAAAAATGAGTATGGCAGTTCCGTAGAAACCTGGAAATTAATCCACCACAAGAACTTTGACGTACACCCGAATGACTCTGAAATACATCCTTGTTTATTGCTATTATGGTATTGATAGCTTGAAATTAGAAAGAACCTGTGTGTCCAATAAATGATAAATAAATAATAAAAATGTGTTACATTTACACAAGAAATTCTTAATAAGTTGTTAAGTAAAATTTGCAGGTAAATGGCTCTAGCTAGATGCAGTCATTTTGAATGCAATAATCTGAATCCAGAGGGTCAAGCATTGAATAACTTCTATTTTATGTAGATATTAAATTTCAAACTTTACATGTGTGTGCATCATTCCAGATACCTCCTGATGATAGATGACTTGTGCAGAACAAAGTAGGAGGAAAAAATATTTCATGAAAGGGGAAATAGTGTATTGTTTCATTGTTTTCATTACTTTAACATTCATTAGGACTCCATCTGCTTTCTATATTATATTTTGTTGAATCCTTGACCAAAAGATCCCATAGACACTACCAACATTATAGGTTATTAATAATACTACTAGTTATCCTCATAATCTTATGACGAGGCCTTATCATAAAGATAACATTTACTTGTGCTCCCAAATAGAAGCTTCACCAACTCAATACAAGTTTCGCAGTGCTAGAAAGTATTATATACACTCCCAGAGTGAGGGTGTTAGAATCAAACTAAACCAATACAAAATCTGAATAAAACCTAAATGCTACAAAAGTGACCTGTCTTCAGTACATACTGAGGAATAGTGCCATAAATGTGTGGGAGGAATAAACTCTCTCTTTTTTAAAAATCAAGCTCCAGGAGATGAAATTTACACCTGACACTGCTAAATTAGCCAAGAATCTGAGGCTAGATAAACTAGAAAGGTAATTTGCCCGAAAAGAATATACACTAATATTATTCTGCTACATGAATAAAGCAATAAAATGAATGCTAATGGCAAATACATAGATCAATGTGTCACAGTAACTTCACCAGAAAAGATTCTTGTTTTAATGTGGTAATGAATACAAAGCCCTACAAAGAGACACTATCCAGACAGTGAAATAACTTGGTAATTCAGTCGTGATCCCAATGTCTCCATTTAGCCTCTTCTCAATCATCTCAATTTTAGAGGTGGTACAAAGATATTCAGAGCCAGATGTGGTTGCCAGGAGATAATTTTCCAGACACAACAGCACTGAAACATACATGAGCTCACAGAGACTATACAAAACTGAATAAATTAGTCAGAAAAAAATCCTAGCATGAAGAAGAAAAAGTAGACAAAAAGTCCTGCCATCATCCTATAAGCAGTTCATAGTAAAGAGCACACAATTGTTCCCCTCTAAAGGAAACACAGGGATAATAATGGAGAAGAGAATGGAAGAAAGGCCACCCAGTGACCAGACCAATGTGAGATCAATCCCATGCCTGCACACCAATCCCAGAAACTATTACTGATGCCATATTGTGCTTGAAGACAGGAGTCACTCTACCAGGAACTGACTGAGGCAAATGCAAATACTGACAGCCACCCATTGGATTGTAGTCTGGGACCCATATGCAAGAGTTAGGGGAAAACTGAAGGAGCTGAATGGTATTGCCACTGCATAGAAAGAATAACAGTGTCAACTAGCCCGGAACACTCAGAGCTCCCACATATTCCACCAAAAACCGAGGACCATACATGGAATGCTCTAGGTCCCCAGGCATATGTGTAGCAGATAACTGCACTTAATTCTGAGCAAACTTGATTCTCCAGGAAAGAGTCATGATGTTGGGGGCTGAAGGAAGGTGGGGGAATGGGAGAGTGAGCACCTTCTTTGAGTGGAGAGCAAGGGGAGAAGAAGAAATGCAGTAAAAACTTGGGAACAGGGACCAGGAAGATGGGAAACATATGGGATGTAAATAAATAAAATAATATATTTCTTCAAAAAAAAATCTTAAAAATGGAAAAAACATCAATTTTCTTCAATGTAGTTGACTAACACAAAATAGTCTCTTTGATTTTTAGTGTTTGGTTGTTTGTTGTTGTTGTTGATGTTCATATAGTTTTGTGATTTATCTTTAATTTTTTGTTTGTTTTCTCATATTTAGGGGTGTGTGTGTGTGTGTGTGTGTCTGTGTGTGTCTGTGTGTGTGTGTGTGTATGCTTGATAGAGGAAAGTAATATGAAGTTAGATAGATAGGTAAGAATACAGGTAGGACTCCATTGTGTAAATGTACCACATTTTCTGTATCCATTCCTCTGTTGAGGGACATCTGGTTTCTTTCATCTTCTGGCTATTATAAATAAGGCTGCTATGAACATAGCAGAGTACAATAGAGTACTTCTCAGCTGTTAAAACCAATGAATTCATGAGATTCTTAGGCAAATGGATGGAACTAGAAAATATCATTCTGAGTAAGGCAACTCAATCGCAAAAGAACACACATAGTATGCACTTGCTAATAAGGGGATAATAGCCATAAAGCTCAGAATACCCAAAATACAATTCACATACCACATGAAGAAGAAGGAAGATCAAAGTGTGAATACTTTGGTCCTTCTTAGAAGGGGGATCAAAATACCCATGCCTCAAAGCCGCTCAATGGACTGAGCATAGGGTCCCCAATGGAGAAGCTAGAGAAAGGACCCAAGGAGCAGAAAAGATTTTCAGCCCCATAGGAGGAACAACAATAGGAACCTACCAGTACCCTCATTGCTCCCAGGGACTAAACCACCAACCTCATGCAGGGACCTATGGCTCCAGCTACATATGTAGCAGTGGGTGGCCTTTCTAGACATCAATGAGAGGAGAGGTCATTGGTTCTTTGAAGGGTCAATGCCCCAGTGTAGGGAATGCCAGGTCAGGAAAGTGGAGGGGGGTAGTAAGCAGGGGAGTGGGGATGGGATAGGAGGTTTTCAGAAGTATAACTAGGAAAGGGGATAGTATTTGAAATGTAAATAAAGCAAATATCTAAAAAATGAAATAAATAAAAATGTAACTTAAAAAAAATAATACAGGTAGGATCTGGCAGGTTGAGGAATAGGAAAAAATGTGATCAAATACATTATTTGAAATTTTTAATTAATAATAGTAGTAGTAGTAACTGTAGTAGTAGTAGTAGTAGTAGTAGTAGTAGTAGTAGTAGTAGTAGTAGTGGTGGTGGCTTTCAAAAACTGTCTTGCATTCTTATCTTTTCAAACCATTGAAGCTTACAAAATGAATTAATTACATAATTCAGTTCTGATGGGGATTAGTTAGATATATGAAAATCTACAGCATACTTTAGACATACTTTTCTTAATATTAAGTAGTTAGACAATTCTGTGGCCTTAGTAGTGAAAGGTGCATGCTGATTAACCTGACAACCTATGCTTAATCTATGTGGCCACATAATGTAAATGGAGAACCTACTACTGCAAGTTATTCTGTGACATTTTCACACATGGAGAATGACACATGTGTACATGCATGCATCTGCACACACACACACACACACACATACACACAAACACAGACACACACATGCACACATACACACAAACATGCACACACATGCACACACACTAAATTAGTGTAGTTTAAAAAAAGAACTACATCTCTTGGGGATGGAGTCAGAAAAAAAATAGATCTAGGTTATCTTTAACTTTGTAATGCCTTCCAGGCTGTTATTATATAATTCCTTGTCTTAAGAAAGTAAAATATCTGTTGAGGTCTGTTTTGTGACCAATTACTTGGTCAATTTTGGGGAAGATACCATGAGGAGCTGAGAAGAAGGTATATTCTTTGATTTAGGATGAAATGTTCTATAGATGTTTAAATACATTTGGTCCAAAACTTCTGTTAGTTTCACTGTTTTTCTGTTTTGTTTGTGTTTCCCTGATCTGTCCATTGAGGAGAGTGTGGTATTGAAGTCACCCACAATTATTGTGTGAAGTTCAATGTGTGCTTTAAGCTTTAGTAGTTTCTTTTACGAATGGGGGTGCCCTCAAACTAATCCCATGCCTCCTATCAGATCACTATGGAGTAAGGTTGGTCTTCAATAGCAACAAAAACAACAGAAAGCACACATACACATGGAAGCTGAACAATGCTCTACTCAATGATACCTTGGTCAAGGAAGAAATAAGGAAAGAAATCAAAGACTTTTTAGAATTTAATGAGAATGAAGGCACAACATACACAAATTTATGGGACACAATGAAAGCAGTGCTAAGAGGAAAACTCATAGCACCGAGTGCTTCTAAAGAAAGCTGGAGAGAGCATACACTAGCAGCTTAACAGCACAACTGAAAGCTTTAGAACAGAAAGAAGCTAATATACCCAAGAGGAGTAGAAGGCAGGAAATCATCAAACTCAGGGCTGAAATCAACCAAGTAGAAACAAAAAGAACTATATAAAGAATCAACAAAACCAGGAATTGATTCTTTGAGAAAGTCAACAAGATAGATAACCTTTAGCCAGACTAGCCAGAGGGCACAGAGACAGTATCTAAATTAGCAAAATCAGAAATGGAAAGGAAGATATAACAACAGAAACTGAGGAAATTCAAAAAATCATTAGATACTACAACAAAAGCCTATACTCAACACAACTGGAAAATCTGGATGAAACAATTTCCTAGACAGACACCAAAGTTAAATCCAGATCAGATAGACCATCTAAACTGTCCCATAACCGCTAAAGAAATAGAAGTGGTCATTGACAGTTGCCCAACCAAAAAAAAAAAAAAGCACAGAACCAGATGGTTTTAGTGCAGAATTCTTTCAGACCTTCAAAGAAGACCTAACACCAATACTCTTCAAACTATTCCACAAAATAGAAACAGAAGGAATAAAAAAATTAGAATATAATACAATAAAACAGAATTTTTATTGATAAGAGCTGATGCTAAATTATTTTAGCATCAGTTATATTTTTACAATGTTGAGAGCATTTAATATGTTCCCCATGAACACTTCCTACCATAGGTTTTGGCTGTACCAAAGGAATAATTACTAGGCTATAGCTTCTTCTTAGAGTGTTACTTCCCTCACCTTCCTTCAGAAACACTGCTTTGTTTTCCTTATTTGTATTGATCTGTACTTATTCAGAAAGCTAACAAGAAAAATGTATGATAGAAGGCAGACTTGATGTGTTGATCCTAGCTCTTGGGAGACAAATACTGAAAAATTTCTATGGGTTTGAAGGCAGCCTGATCCTCACAGTTCCAGAACAGCAATGGTTATACAAAAGAAGAGTGTGTGAGAGAAATACAGAACTAAAGTAAAGTTGAATGCCATAGAATATTTTTGATTATGCACATAACACTTGCATTTGTCGATCTTCTGGAAAATATAAAATGTTTCATACTAGATATCACAACATATTTGATAAGATCTTGCTATCTCATGTATTTATTGCTCTATCAGGAAAAAATATCAGAAGTGACCTTCCTTAAAGGCAACAGATTTAACTATTAATATTTTAAATTATGTTAAATAACTTATCATCAAATATACATATACATAAATCCTACATACTAATATACATGTGCACAATAAATGAAATTAATGTATTATATATAAAATCTTATATATATTATAATACATAATATACTATAAACATTAGTAAATATATATGTGTTACATTTTTAATAAATTTATATATTAAATGATTTATATATTTTAACTTGTAAAAGGTGAAACATTAAGTTCATTTTTAATGTAGTCATTAATATCCATAAAATGTTAAGTATATTTCCTGTGATTCAACAAATAATATTTTAAGGAAATATTATATTTTCCTTACATATACAGAATATATATTTTAAGAAGATTTAAATAATTTCTAATTATAATTATATAACTATAATTTTATGTAAATTAACTATAAACAAAAAGTGAGGTAAAAAATGAAGACAACTTGACTTAGAAATGTTAATTGGTTTATCCTTAAATATAATTTTTTAGTTTAAAATCTTGTAATGATTGAGATGTAATAGCAAAGTAATTTTGTAATTTACTTAAGCAGCTTCAGTATAGGATGATGGGCATTCCAGTACAGTTTAAGGTGTGGGAAGATATTGATGAAGAACAATACAATTTTTCAAGCAAAAGGACTTTTATTACAGGGAAAATATACTACAGAATACTAATAAATTATTATTATTCAAATCAATAATAAAGTAAATGTATTCAAAACAAATTGACTTTCATTTCACAATAAGAAAATGTAACTGACATATACAAATAATTTTACCAGAATATATAGCTAATGATATACAACTGCAATTTATGGTGAGCATGCTACTTTTAGCTGCTTGTCACAGGAAAGAGGTATAATTCACATCCTAGAGAATCTAGCATCACCTGTTCTGCTACTCTGGTCAATAATTCCTATGTATGGAACAGTGATGTATAAACAGTTTTGATTTTTGTCTTTGCAACTTGGAACTAATGATGTGGATGCCTGGAAGAAACTAATTGCATGTTATGCTCTGGCTTCCCACTTTCTGGGATAAATATTAAAACAAGTGTTCCCTCTTCCCCTGCATTCCATCATCCAGTGTTCACTGCCATGCAGTCTATAATGGTTATCTTTCTGATACTTCTATTTAACTTACATCATTACTGAAGCTTTCTTCACATTAATCATTAATATGTTTTATAAATGACTATGAAAAATAATATTTTCTCCTAAGAAATTATTTACTTTCTTTAAAGTCTTGTGAAACTCATTCACAATTTTTCATCCAAAGGTTTACTATTTTCTCTTGTCTTTCTTATAATAATATGTATTTTTATATTACTGTCCACTCTTAGGACTGAGTCACAACCTCCTAACATCCTTGATGATGAGGTTCTCTCTCTCTCTCTCTCTCTCTCTCTCTCTCTCTCTCTCTCTCTCTCTCTCTCCCTCCCTCCTCTCTCTCTCTGTCCCTCTCTGTCCCTCTGTCTCTCTCTATCTCTAGCTCTCATTTTGGAAAGATAATTTTGTCATCTTTACCAAAATATGTCACTTTTTATCAGTTGTAGGAAAAATAAAGCATATTATATTATTATATAGTATAATAACATAAATTATAAGGTTATTTATGTATCATATATAATTATATACCACAATATATAATATATTATATAATTATATATCATATGTCATATATCATATATCTCATATCATATGTTATATACTATATTATAATGCTATATTAAAGTTGTATATAATATTAATAAAGAGGAGTACAACTAAGATTATTTTCAAATATTTACATAAGTTACTATATAATTACTATTTGTTTCCAACAAATCTATGATCTGAAAGACTTCACATTACATGACTCACTTCATAGATGATTGACCAATTATTTTAGCATAAAATCTGGTAACTAAAAGCTTGGATTACAGATTGGAAAATATATTAAAATATCTACTTCAGAATTAAAGAAGACAATTGAGAATTGAGTCACAGTTTAATAATAGTTTATGAATGGACCTTTTCCAAAAGTTCACTAAAAGTTTTCAGATTTTATTTGTTTATTTACTTAGTTGGTTAAATATAGAATGTAATTTCAATACCACGTTGGACAAAGTCTTTCTGGCAAAATGAAATAAAATAAACAAAATAGTTTGGTTTGGAATGAAAGCAAAAGATCCATAACTTTGCCCATAGACTATAGAAGACTATTTAATATTGCTTTGTTCATGTTTGTGAAATGCAATAATAATGTCATCAGAGGTAGCTAAAAGACCAAAGAAGACAGGGCCAGAAAAAAAATAATAAAGATGGCTTCTTGTATAAAAAAAGTTAATTTTCAGAAATGAAAGCATTAAAGACTAGCTGGGAGCAGTAAGTATGATTTAATGCATTCCTGCCAGAATGCACTTAAGAAAATACACAGATCAATTATAAGACTTGCCAACTCCTTTCAATCACAGTATACAAAATCTATTTGTAAAGCACTGCTGAGCATTTATCTTTGCACATATAAAGTTATTTGTGGTTAGCATAAAAGCTGAAAATAAAATTATAAGCTTAATAAGGCAATTTTAGAATAATTTTTGATACTAGATTTTTTAATATTATTGGCATATAGATTTTAATGAACAAATACTATTTTTTTCTCCCATGAAAACAAAAGTGTTGCCTACCTAGTCAGGCAAGTTATTAAATAATATATCTGATACTCTTAAAAATTCAATTTGTCATGAATAAATTAGAAGTTATAGATCAAACATCATTATAATCATGTGTTCATGAAGGATGAAGTTTTGCTAAACTTCATGCACATACACACATATGCACAGACACACACATATATACATATATGTATATGCATAACTTAATTTATATACGCCCAAAAGTAAGGTCTTTCACACCTGTAATTGGAAGACAGAATCAAATACAGTAATGTCTTAAACAATACAAGTACTCACTTCTAATAAAAAAACTTTAACATCAACTATCATTCTGGTGGCAATTTTTTCTTTCTTTTTTTCTTTTTTTTTTAAAATTGGATATTTTTTTTATTTACATTTCTAGTGTTGCACCTTTACCAGGTTTCCCCTACAGAAATCCCCGATCCCATCAGCCCTCTCCCAGCTTCTATGAGGATGTCGACCCACCCACCCACTCATAAATCTCTGCCCTGGCATTTCCCTAAACCAGGGGATTGAGACTTTCCAGGAAAAAAGGGCCTCTCCTCTCATTGCTGTCCAACAAGGCCATCCTTCCCTACATATGAAGCTGGAACCATGGGTCCCTCCGTGTGTACTCTTTGGTTGGTGGTTTAGTCCTGGGGAGCTCTGGGGGATCTTGTTGGTTGATATTGTAGGTCTTCTTATGGGTTGAAAACCCCTTAAGCTCCTTCAGTTCATTCTATAACTCCTCCATCATGGAACCTACACTAAGTCCAATGGTAGCCTGCGAGCATCTGGCTCTGTATTTGTCAGGCTTTGGCAGAGCCTCCCAGGAGACATTCATATGGGGCTCCTATCAGCAAGCACTCCAGGCATCCACAGTAGTGTCCAGGTTAGATAACTGTATATTGGATGGATCCCCAGATGAGGCTGTCTCTGGATGGCCTTTCCTTCAATCTCTGCTCCACACATTGTCTCCATATTTCCTCCGGTGAATATTTTGTTCTTCCTTCTAATATATACTGAAACATCCACACTTTGGTCTTTCTTCTTCTGGGTCTTCATATGGTCTGTGAATTGAATCTTGGCTATTCTGAACTCTTGGGGAAATTTCCAATTATTAGTGAGTGCATATCATGTGTGTTTTCTGTACCCGAGTTACCTCACTTAGGGTGTTTTCAACTTCCATCCATTTGCCTAAGAATTTCATGAAGTCATTGTTTTTTAATAGTTATCTGAGTAGTACTCCATTATGTAAATGTACCACATTTTCAGTATCCATTCCTCTACTGAAGGGTATCTGGGTTCTTTCCAGCCTCTGGCTATTATAAATAAGACAACTATGAATATCTTAGAGCTTGTGTCCTTGTTATATGTTGGAGCATCTTCTGAATATATGTCCAAGTGGTATAGCTGTGTCCTCAGGTAGTACTATGTCCAATTTTCTGATGAACCATCAGAATGATTTTCAGAGTGTTTGTACCAGCTTGCAATCCCACCAACAATGGAGGAGTGTTCCACTTTCTCCACACCCTTACCAGTGTCTGCTGTCACCTGAGATTTGATCTTAGCCATTCGGACTAGTGTGAGCTGAAATCTCAGGGTTGTTTTGATTTGCATTTCCCTGATGACTAAGGATGTTGAACATTTCTTTAGGTGTTTCTCAGACTTTTTTTATTCCTCAGTTGACAATGCTTTGTTTAGCTCTGTACCCCATTTTTAATAGGGCGATTTGTTTCTCTGGAGTCTAACTTCTTGAGTTCTTTGTATATGTTAGAAATTAGCCCTCTATCGGGTATAAGGTTGGTAAAGATCTTTTCCCAATGTGTTGGTTGCTGTTTTGTCCTATTGATAGTGTACTTTGCAAATTTATGAGGTCCCACTTGTCAATTCTTGATCTTAGAGCATAAGCCATTGGTGTTCTGTTCAGGAAATTTTCCCCTGAGCCCATGTGTTGGAGGCTCTTCCCCACTTTCTCTTGTATTAGATTCAGTTTATCTGCTTTTATGTGGAGTTCCTTGATCTACTTGGACTTGACCTTTGTACAAGGAGATAAGAATAGATCAATTTCTATTCTTCTACATGATGACAGACAGTGGAAGTACCACGATTTTTTTTGAAAATGCTTTCTTTTATTCACTGGATGGTTTTAGCTACTTTGTCAAAGATTGAGTGATCATATGTGTGTGGCTTCATTTCTGGGAGTTCAGTTCTATTCCCTTGATCTACCTGACTGTCACTGTACCAATACCATACAGTTTTTCTCACTATTGCTCTGAAATAGAGCTTGAGGTCAGGGATGGTGACTCCCCAGAATTTTTTTGTTGTTGTTGTGAATAGTTTTGCTATCCTGGGTTTCATGTTATTCCAAATGAATTTGAAAATTGCTCTTTTGAACTCTATGAAGAATTGAGTTGGAATTTTAATGGGGATTGCATTGAATCTGTAGCTTGCTTTCAGCAACATGTTCACTTTTACTATATTAATCTTGCCAATCCATGAGCATGGGAGATCTTTCAATCTTCTGAGATCTTCGATTTCCTTCTTCAGAGACTTGAAGTTTTCTCATACAGATCTCTCACTTGTTTGGTTAGAGTCAGACCAAGATACTTTATAGTGTTTGTGACTGTTATGAAGGGTGTTGTTTTCCTAATTACTTTCTCAGCCTGCTTAACCTTTTGAGTAGAGGAAGGCTACTGATTTGTTTGAGTTAATTTTATATTCAGCCACTTTGCTGAAGTTGTTTTCAAGTTTAGGCATTCTCTGTTAGAATTATGGGGTCACTTAAGTATATTATTATATAGTCTGCAAATATTGATACTTTGACTTCTTCCTTTCCAATTTGTGTCCCATTGATCTCATTTTGTGTAATTGTTCTAGCTAGAAATTCAAGTAAAATATAAAATAGATAGGAAGAGAGTGGGCAGAATTGTCTAGTCCCTGATATTAGTGGGATTGCTTCAAGTTTTTCTTCATTTAGTTTGATGTTGGCTACTGGTTTGCTGTATATTGCTTTTACTATGTTTATGAATGGGCCTTGAATTCCTGATCATTCCAAGACTTTTATCATGAAGGGGTGTTGAATTTTATCAATTGTTTTTTAAGCATATAAGGAAATGGACATGTGTTTGTTTGGGCTTTTGATTTTTTTTTTGAGTTTAATTATATAGCGGATTAAGTTAATATGTTGATAGTTTTCTGGATAATTCCTGATTCCCTTGAATGAAACATACTTGATCATGAAGTATTATCATTTTGATGTTTTCTTGGATTCAATTTATGATAGGTTTATTGGAAAATTTTGCATCGATATTCATAAAGGAAATTGGTCTGAAATTCACTTTCTTTGTTGGGTCTTTGGTTTAGGTATGAGCAAAATTTTGCCTTCATAAAACAGATTGGGTAGTGATCCTTCTGTTTCTATTTTGTGGCATAGTTCGAAGAGTATTGGTAATAGGTCTTCTTTAAAGGTCTGATTGAATTCTGCATTAAAGCCATGTGGTCATGCCTTTTTTTTTTTTGGTTGGGAGGGTTTTAATGACTGCTTCTATTTCTTAAGGAATTATGGGACTGTTCAGATGGTTTATATGATCCTGATTCGATTTTGTTAATTGGTAACTTTCTAGAAAATTGTCCATTTCCTCTGGATTTTCCAGTTTTGTTGAGTATAGGCTTTTGTAGTAGGATCTGATGATGTTTTCTATTTCCTCAGTTTCTCTTGTTATGTTTCTCTTTTCATTTCTGATTTTGTTAATTTGGATACTGTCTTTGTGCCCTTTGGGTTATCTGACAAAGGGTTGGTCTATCTTGTTGATTTTCTCCAAGCTCCTGGATTTATTGATTCTTTGCACAATTCTTTCAGTTTCTACTTGGTGTATTTTAGCCCTGAGTCTGATTATTTCCTGCCATCTACTCCTTTTGGGTATATTTACTTCTTATGTTCTAGAGCCTTATAATGTGCTGTCAAGCTGCTAGTGTATGCTCTCTCCAGTTTCTTTTTGGAGCCACTCAGAGCTATGAGCTTTTTTCTTAGCAATGCTTTCATTGTGTCCCATAAATTTGAATATGTTATGCCTTCATTTTTATTAAGTTCTAAAAAGTCTTTAATTTCTTTTTTATTAATTCCTTGACCAAGTTATTATTGAGTAGAAAGTTGTTCAGCTTCCATATATATGTGGACTTTCTGTTGTTCTTGTTGTGTTGTTATTGAAGACCAGCCTTATTCCAGGGTAAAATGATAGGTTACATGGGATTATTTCAATCTTCTTGTATCTTTTGAGGCCCGTTTTTTGACTGACTAGATAGTTTTAGAAAAGCTACCATGAGGTGCTGAGAAGAAGGTATCTTCTTTTGTTTTATGATGAAATGTTCTATAGATATCTATTAAAACTACTTGGTTCATAACTTCTCTTAGTTTCTCTGTGCTTCTGTTTAGTTTCTCTCTCCTTGATCTGTCCCTTGATGAGAGTAATATGTTCAAGTATCCTACTATTGTTGTGTGAGGTGCAATGTGTACTTTGAACTTTAGTAAAGTTTCTGGTTTTGTTTCCCAACTATTTAATCAGTGTTTTCTTTTTGTTTTTGCTTTTTATTTATTAGGTATTTTCTTAATTTACATTTCAATTGTTTTCCCCTTTCCTGGTTTCCCCTCCAAAAACACCCTCTCCCATCCTCTCCCCTCCGTCTCATCACCTCACCCACTCCTGATCCCCTGTCCTGGCATTCCTTTATACTGTGTCATTCATTAAGCCATCTCAAGACCAAGTGCCTCTCCTCCCTTTGACGTCCAACAAGGTCATCCTCTGCTACATATGAAGCTATAGCCATGGATCCCTCCATGTGTACCCTTTGTTTGGTGGTTTAGTCCTTGGGAGCTATGGGGGTACTTGTTGGCTCATATTGTTCCTGCTATGGGGATGCAATCTGCTTCATTGGGGAACTTGTGCTCAGTCCAATGGTTGGCTGAGAGTTTCTATCTCTGTATTTGTCAGGTACTGGCAAAGCCTTTCAGTATAAAGGGCTCCTGTCAGCATGCACTTATTGGCATCCACAATAGTTTCTGGGTTTGGTAACTATATATGGGATGGATGCTTAGGTAGGGCAGTCTCTAGATGGTCTTTCTTTCAATCTCTGCTCTAGGTTTTGTCTCTGTATCTCCTCCCACAGGTATTTTTACCCCTTCTAAGAAGGATCAAAGTATCCATACTTTTGTCTTACTTCTTCTAGAGCTTCATTTGGCCTGTGAATTGTATCTTGGGTATTCTGAGCTTCTGGGCTAATATCCACTTATCAATGAGTACATACCGTGTGTCTTTTGTGATTTGGTTACCTCACTCAGGGATGATATTTTCTAGTTCTACCCATTTGCCTAAGAAGCTGAATTTTGTCAAATGCCTTCTCAGCATTTAATGAAATAACCATGTGGTCTTTTTCTCTGAGTTTGTTTTTGTAGTGGATTACATTGATGGTTTTCAGCTTATTGAACCATCACTGCATCCCTGGGATGAAGCCTACTTGATCATGGTGAATGAATATTTTAATGTTTTGATGTGTTCTTGGATTTGGTTGGCAAGAATTTTATTAAGTAATTTGCATCAATATTCATAAGGGAAATTGGTCTGAATTTCTCTTTCTTTGTTGGATCTTTGTTTGGTTTTGATATCAGTGTAATTGTAGCTTCATAGAATGAGTTGGGTAGTGTTCTTTCTGTTTCTATTTTCTGGAATAGTTGAAGAGTTTTGGTTTTAAGTCTTCTTTGAACATCTGATAGAATTCTACACTAAAACCATCTGGTTCTGTGGTTTTTTTGGTTGGGACACTTTTAATTGATGCTTCTATTTCTTTGTGTTATGGGACTGATTAGATGGTTTATCCAATCCTGATTTAACTTTGGTATTTGATATCTGTCTAGAAAATCGACCATTTCATCCAGATTTTCCAGTTGTGTCGAGTATAGGCTTTTGTAGTAGCATCTGATGATTATTTGGATTTCCTCTGTTTCTGTTGTTATGTCTCCCTTTTCATTTTTTATTTTGTTAATTTGGATGCTGACTCTGTGCCCTCTGGGTAGTCTGGCTATGGCTTTATCTATCTTGTTGATTTTCTCAAAGAACTAGCTTCTGGTTTTGTTGATTATGTATAGTTCTTTTTGTTTCTTTTTCTTTTTTTTTTTAAATTTTTTTATTAGCTATATTCTTTATTTACATTTCAAATGATTTCCCTCTTACTGGTTCCCCCCCTCCCCAAACGTCCCATGAGCCCTCTTCCCTCCCCCTGCTCCCCAACCAACCCACTTCTGCCTCCCCTTCCTGATATTCACCTACACTGCCCCATTGAGCCCTTCCAGGACTAGGTGCCTCTCCTTTCTTCTTGGGTATCCTTTGATATGTGAATTGTTCTTTGGGTATTCCAAGTTTCTGGGTTAATATCTGCTTATCAGTGAGTGCATATCATGTGTGAATTTTTGTGAATGGGTCACCTCACTCAGGATGGCATTCTCCAGTTCCACCCACTTGCCTAAGAATTTCATGAATTCATTGTTTTTAATAGCTGAGTAGTATTCCATAGTGTAAATATACCACATTTTCTGTATCCATTCCTCTGTTGAGGGACATCTGGGTTCTTTCCAACTTCTGGCTATTATAAATAAGGTTGCTATGAACATAGTAGAGCATGTGTCCTTATTGCATGTTGGAGAGTCCTCTGGGTATATGCCCAGGAGTTGGTTGATTTCAGTCCTGAGTTTTATTATTTCCTGCTGTCTACTCCTCTTGGGTGAATTTGATTCTTTTTGTTCTAGAGCTTTTAGGTGTACTGTTAAACTGCTAGTGTATGTTCTTTCCTGGTTCTTTTATTGAGACTCTCAAAGCCATGAACTTTCCTCTTAGCACTGCTTTTATTGTGCCACATTAGTTTAGGTATGTTGTATCTTTTTTTTTTCATTAAATTCTAAAAGTCTTTAATTTGTTTCTTTATTTCTTCCTTGACCAAGTTATTATTGAGGAGAGTGTTGTTCAACCTCCATGTGTATGTTGGCTTTCTGTTGTTTTTCTTGCTATTGAAGACCAGCCTTAATCTGCAGTCATCTGATATCAGGCATGGGATTATTTCCATATTCTTATATCAGTTGAGGTCTGTTTTGTGACCGATTATATGGTCAATTTTGGAGAAGATACCATGAGGTGCTGAGAAAAAGGTATATTCTTTTGATTTAGGATGAAATGTTTTATAGATATCTGTTAAAACCATTTGGTCTATAACTTCTGTTCATTTCACTGTGTCTCTGTTTATTTTGTGTTTTCCTGATCTTTCTATTGATAAGAATGAGTTGTTAAAGTCGCTCACAGTTATTGTGTGAGCTACAATGTGTTCTTTGAGCTTTAGTAAAGCTTCTTTTACGAATTTGGGTGCCCTTGTATTTGGAGCATAGATGTTCAGAATTGAGGAATCATCTTGTTAGATTTTCCTTTGGTGAATATGAAGAGTCCTTCCATATCTGTCTTGATTCCTTTTGGTTGAAAGTCAATTTTATTTGACATTAGAATAGCTTCTCCAGCTAGGTTTTGTGTGTGTGTGTGTGTGTTTTGTTGCTGTTGTTGTTGATTTTGTTTTTTACTATTTGCTTGGAAAAATTTTTTCCAGGCGTTTACTCTAAGGTAGTGGCTGTCTTTCTCACTTAGGTGTGGTTTTGTATGCAGCAAATGCTTGGTTCTGTTTATGTATCCAGTCTGTTATGTCTTTTATTGAGTAATTATGTCCATTGATGTTATTAGATATTAAAGAAAAGTGATTGCTGCTTCCTATTATTTTTGTATTGGAGATGGAATTCTGTTTGTAGGTCTATCTTCTTTTGGGATTGTTGAAAGAAAACTACTTTGTTTCTTTTTTATGATATTGCTTCCTTCCCTGTGCTTGATTTTTCCATCTATTTTCCTTTGTAGGTCTGGATTTGTGGAAAGATATTGTGTAAATTTGTTTTGTTTTTTTTTTCATGAATTATCTTGGTTTCTGTTTTCTTTTACTGTTATGTCAATGTTTTCTATGGTATCATCTACACCTGAGATTCTTTCTTCTATCTCTTTTATTATGTTGGGTATGCTTGCATCTATGACTCCTGATCTGCTTCCTAGCTTTTCTATCTCCAGGGTTGTCTCCCTATGTGATTCCGTTATTGTTTCCATTTCCATTTTTAGATCTTGGATGGCTTTTTCAATTCCTCACCTAATTGGTTGTGTTTTTCTCTAATTCTTTAAGGAATTTTTTGTGTTTCCTCTTTGAGTGCTTCTAGCTATTTACCTGTGTTCCCCTGTATTTCTTTAAGGGATTGTTTTATGTCCTTCTTAAAGTCCTCTACCATCATCATGAGATGTTATTTTAAATCCTAATCTTGCTTTACCAGTGTATTGGTGTTTCCAGGACTTGCTGTGTTGAGAGAACTTGGTTCTAATGATGCCAAGTAGCTTTGATTTCTGTTGCTTAGGTTCCTGTGTTTGCCTCTTGCCATCTGGTTCACTCTGGTGTTAGTTGGTCTTGCTGTCTCTGACTGGAGTTTGTCCCTCTGTGGGCCTGAGTGCCTGTGATCTTAGGTGTGTAAGCACTCCTAGGGAGACCAATTTTTTCCTAGGTAGGATTTGTTATGGAGGGCTGTGTGTCACACTTAGCTCAGCAGCCCACATGGATGCTGGAAGGATAATGTCCTATGCCACTCTGCTGTTCCTGTAACCTGTGTGTTCCTGGGGAGAGGGGTCCCTCTTTAAACAGTTATTGGAGAGAAAGTATTGATCTCACATGTGGCCTTAGGAGTACGAACACTCCTAGGTGACCAGCTCTCTCCTCATGGTATTTGGGTACAGGGAGCTATTGGACAGCCTTAGCTCTGGAGTGCCAATGGAGAACAGAATGATCCTGTCCCTCTGGTAGCAATTTTTAACATTCCTTTTCAAACTCTGAAAGTTAACAAATATTAGTAAATTTTTTTGTCAAGACAAAATATTCTGATATTTTGTGTGTAAATGTGTATATGTGTATGTCAGAATGTGTGAATGTAGAACATAAGCAGCTTATTTCAGAATACCACATTGCCCTCTCTAGGGATGAGAATGAACAATGGTTAAAGAGAAACATTTTCTATCTAAATTTCACCATGACTTTACACTCCTTTCAAGGTCTCTAAAACAGCCATATTTTTCTGAGGGTTGTTTTTCTGCCCAGGTTGTTCACAGGCTCATTTGAATTGAATATTAAGAAGGGAGAAGTATACTTTTGTTGTTTATCAGAAAGCCTCTGGTTAGATAAAAACCATAAAACTTTAAATGATTATCATATACAGCTTTCTAGATAATTCATAGTCATACCTGTCTATCTAGAAATTAAACCTCTTATCCCATTACTGAAACTAGTAAGCAAAGTTCTAGAGTGTTTTTTTACTTCATAATTCTGAGTGTTGCATATAGAGGAGAGATGTGTATTTATCCGTGCTGATATCAAAGCCTAATAATATTTAAACTTTTTACCTACTCATCCCATTCAAAAGTTGAAACTTAAAATCATTGATTGAATTTATGTGGACTTTATCTGGCTCTCTTTGTACAAAATTTCCAAAAATCAGCATTTTGTTAAATTTCAGTACTTAGAGAATGACACATGGGAGTAAAATATAATTAGACTATCCCAGAAATAACTGAAAAAAGATTAGTGCAAATGAGAGGAAATAAAATTAAAGACAGCAGTTAGAAACTTAAACTAAGTAGAATCAAGATTAAGATCATAACAGGTATATTACCACCATGACTATTTCAGAATCAGTTCCAAAGCTACTTTGGTAAAAGCAATAGATTTGTCACAAGGTCTGCACGGAAATTCTGATGAAAGCACCAAGAAATTTAGTGATACAGTTTTAAAAGTCTGTTAGATATTGTAAGTACATATGAAGGCCTGAAAAGTAGCTTTTAATTCATCAAAGAACTTGCTCTTTCTAAGTAAGGGGAACTTACTCATTTCTCTTTAAAGAGTTAAACACAGGATTAACCTTGAGGCTATGCTTGTGAACATGAAGTCAAGAGTCATTTCAATGGGCCACACAACTATTTTAGAGTATGAGAAAATGGGTGCATATAAATGGCACAGAAATGAATATCTATGTTCTGGAATTAAGATGTACCTTACATATAATACTTTTTAGATAACATTGAGTTTTGCTTTGGAGGATATCTTTTAAGTATAGAAAATTTTAAGTTTGTAAATTTCCTTTAAATAAGGATAAAAGATAACCTCTCAAGTTTTACAATGATTTCATTTTTATTTATTTATATGTATTTATGTATTTATGCATTTATGTATGTATGTGTGTATGTATTTACTTTGGTTTTTCAAGACCAAGACCGGATTTCTCTGTGTAGCCATGGCTCTCCTGGAACTCACTCTGTAGACCAGGCTGGCCTCAAACTCAGAAATCTACCTGCCTCTGCCTCCCAGGTGCTGGGATTAAAGGCATGCACCATACTGCCCAGCTTGATTTCATTTTTAAAGCTTAAGTCAAATAGGACCTGGCTAAGGGCTGTCCCAGAATAAGGTAGAAGGGGGAGAGTTTCTCTTAAATACTGGATAATAACTTTGAAGAAGGCTGTCTATTTTAAGGTTATACATCTGTCAATTCAAAAGCATGAAGTTATTAAGAGTTATGGATTATGAAATTATAAAAGAAGGTATCAGTAAGTCCTAGGATGTTACAATGATTTTGTTTAATAAACCTTAGGTGAAATGAGTTAATATGTATATAAGACTAACTTTACTTAAGGTATTTATCACCGGTAGGAGTTCCATTGTATAATATTTGAGATTACTTATGTGTACTAACTTTTCATCTGTGAATAATTTTACTTTTTCTTCTTTTCAATTTGTATCCCCTTGATATCTTTCAGTTGCCTTATTGCTAGCTGAAACATTAAGTGCTATATTGAATAAACATGAAAGGAGTGGTCATCCTTGTCTCATTCATGATTTTAATGGGACTGTTTTGAATTTCCCTCCATTTAATTTGATGTTGGCTATCAGCATGCTATAAATTGCCTTTATTATGCTGAAGTATGTTCTTTATAGCCCAACACTCTCAAGTTTCTTATTTATTTCTATTTTATTGATTTCAGCCCACAGTTTGATTATTTTTTACCATACACTCCTCTTGAGAACATTTACCTCTTTCGTTCTAGAACATTTATGTCCATTGGTTACCAGTATGAGTTCTATCTGATCATCTTCATCATTATCAATCATCATCATCATCATTAAGGCACTTATTTCTGTGAACTTTTCTTTCAGCACCTCTTTTATTGTGTCCTAGAATTTTGATTATGTTTTGTATTCATTTTTATTATACAGTAGAAATTTTACAGTCGGGTTCTGTCCACAGAAACCTGGTAATTTCATTATCAATCTGCAAGCCTAAACTGGCCTACTTTTTCCACCATTCCAGTAATAGGCCAAGTTAAGTTACTTGTCAGCTAAGTCTTGCTCTGTTTGCTCTACTCCATGTGCCTGTGGTAAATCCTCATGATCCATCTTGCCTTATGGTGACCTCCTTCATCCTCTAACATTTTCCTTCTCCTCATAGTCCCTACCTGAGACACCCTCTGTCCTGCCCAGTCACAGTCTCTAGCCTTTACTATGTAATCAAATATTATTGGAAAGCATTCATTACGGTACATTGACCAATGCAATGCCCATATCCAGACTGCAAACAGAACACAGCAGTTAGATAGTTGTTCAGTTTACATGTGTCTGTAGGCTTTTTGTTGCTTCTATTGTTAAAACTCAACTTTAATCGTTAGTTAACTGATAGGACTTAGGTGGTTATTTACTTGTATCTGTAGATACTTGCTTTATGAATTTTGAATTTTGAATCTAACAAGGTTGCTCTGGCAAGGCACCACATCCAAAGATATGATCTAGCCTGAATGCAGATACTCTAAATTACAATATGATATTTCTGGAATTAATACACACCCTTAGTATACACCTTTAATCCCTAACAATGAAGGTGAGGTTAGTTTACAGAAGGAAGCAGCCATGTTTGAAAGTGATGTCTAAATGAAGGGTAAAGACAAAGAGACAAATCTGACAGAATCAGTCTAAGATAGGATACACCCAACCTGCATAAGAACAGACCATGGAAGAGAGTCTACTTAAGAGCAATGAGAGAGAGAAAATGATATGTGTTTAATGGTGTATGCGTCCATGCATGCATGAGAGAGAAAGAGAGAGAAAATGTGTGTGTGTGTGTGTGTGTGTGTGTGTGTGTGTGTGTGTGTGTGTATGAGAGAGAGAGAGAGAGAGAGAGAGAGAGAGAGAGAGAGAATGTGTTTTACTGGTGCAGTTTTAAAGAGACAACTTTGAGAGAGAAAAGCTAGACATAGGTAAAGACAGAATGAGCCTAAAAATGAGAAGGAGATGATTTGAATATATCGTTGAAGTTAATATGAAGATAGGCACAGCAATTTAGTCAAAATCTGAGAGAAGATGGGTTGAATCAGTCAGTTAGGATGATTAGATTATACAGAGGCTAGAATATTCCAGGCCTAACCCTAAGGATAGTTAGAACAGAGAAGGAAATCTCTGAGATCATCATAAGTTTTATATTTCCACAGCTTTGGGTACAGTTCTCATCTCATCAGTTCATCTAAGGAAATAAAAGTGACAATTACAGCTATTGTTGATGTTGTTGTGGTGGTGGTAGTGATGGTAGTGGTGGTGTGTGTGCATGTTTGTGTGTGTGTATGTGTGTGAGTGCGTGTGTGTGTGTGTGTGTGTGTGTGTGTGTGTGTTTGTTCCCCTTCTTTTGGCTTGTTGGTGTTAGGCTATTTATTTTCTTCATTTTTGGGGGTGTAGGTAAACTACTTGGGTTGTAGTTTTTCCTATAGTACTTGTTTTTAACACTGGACTTGTTGAAAAATATTATTTAAATTTTGCTTTATCATAGAGTATCTTGTTTTTTACATCTATGGGGATTGAAAGATTTGCTGGGTATAGTAGTCTGGGCTGGTATCTTTGGTTTCTTGGAGTCTGAATGACATCTGTCCAGACTCTGACTTTTAGAGTCCCCAGTCAGTGTGTATTCTAATAAGTCTGCTTTTATTAGATGCTCTTTTGCCCTTACAGCTATAATATTTTGCCTTGGTTATGTATATTTTGTGTTTTGATTATTATGTGTCCAGAAGAGTATCTATTTGATGTTCTGTAAGGTCCTTGCACCTCTATAGGCATTTCCATCCTTAAGTTTAGGGCATTTTTATCTTTGAGTTTTTGAAAATACTTTCTGAGCTTTTTAGCTGGAATTCTCCTTTGATTTTTGTCACTCTTAAGTTTGGTATTTTCATATTGTCCCAGATTTCCTTCAATTTTTTCCCTCAGGAATATTTTAAATTTAATATTTTCTTTGAAAGATATATTTATTTTTTCTATGATAACTTCAAAACATGAGGTTCTCTCATCTCTTGTATTCTGTGGTTGATGATTGTGTCTATATTTTATGTTCACTTAACAAGATTTTCCACTTTCAGATCCCTCTCATTTGTAATTTTTTATTGCTTCTCTTTTCATTTTCAGGACTTGAAGTATTTTATTTATTTACTTTTTTATTCCTTTGTTTGTTTCTACACCACTGTATTTCATTAAGAGATTTACTTACTTCCTCAGTTGTTTGTATTTTCCTGAATTTCATTATGAAATTTATTCATTTCATGGTTAAGGATATCTATCATTGCTATAAAGTTGATTTTAATATCTTATCCTTTTGCTTTGACTGTGTTGGATTATTAGGACATACTGTAGTAGGGTAGCTGTGTTCTGATGGTGACATAGTTCCACGAATATTGTTAACTGTTCTCTTACTCTGGGATCTAAGCATCTGGTTTGGGGTAATTATAGGTTTAGGTGCCAATTTCTGAGTTTTTCTGTGTTGAATGGGTGTTTTGTTCCTTTGGTTTCTGTTTCCTCTCTGGTAATTTGGCTGATATGACCTGTGGTTGAGCAGAGTTCTCTACCCATGTTGTGGGCTGGACTTTGTCTCAGCCTAGGGTCCCCACAATAGTTGTTGTGCTGATAAGGTAATCATAAGGTTTGGAGGGTTTGCAGATTGGATGGCTACCCAGAGTATCAGTTAGGTCCATGGATCAGTATACGACCTGGAGTTGGGGCAACATTCATGGTCTCTGGTCAATCAAAGTGTGCCTGTACTAGTCAATTGGAATATACTTCTATACTTCAGGATTGAGACTAAGTAAACAACAATTGGTTAAAAATTAGGCATAAAGATTAGTGGATAAGTTAAAGAGACAACAACTTTTTCAAGAAAAATTAAATGTTGAAAATCCGGGTTTGCTTCTATCTAAATTCATATATTCTTCTAGTGCTTGATATGATAATATCTTGTGATAAGGTTTATCTGGAGGTAACTATAATTAAACAATTTTGTAAATTGGAGCCACATTCTAATATTATGCAGCTTAATAAGAAAAGGGATATCAATCATTTCCTCTCACCATGTATATTCAAGGAGAAAAAAAAATCATGTGAAGAAACAGCAAGAAGGAAGATGCACTTAGGATAGAAAGGAAGAAGAGTATTTAGAATACTATTGTGCTGACACAACTTGATGCTAAATATTACGTCTGAAAAACATTTAAAAATAAATCATTATTGTTTGATACACTTAATATGCAAAGTTTTGTCTTGGTAGTCTGAGAAAACTAACACATGAAAGATATTAATTAGTTCTGATACAAGCAAATTTTAATGGAATGAGCCTTCATCAATACACAGAATACATAGAAGAACCAAATTTCTTTTACTGTAGTTGTCTAGTATAAGTAACCAATGTGTCCTAAAAGAAGAAATCAACAGTTTTTTATCATTTGCTTTTGAGCACTACTAAAAATATGAGTCATTGTATAAATTCTTTGATACATTTTAGTTTTAGATCATGGTAATAAATATGACCTTTCATGTATGAATCACTAGAGGCCAATTGACAGTTATACTAGATAGAATTAATGACTTTACAATCATTTTTTGGTACTATTAAGTCTCTGTTCCCAATGCAAGAAAAGAATAAAAGGCAACAGGTTTTCTATAAATATTACTATTCTAATCCATTATTAAATATCTTTTTATACTGCTATTTAAATAACCAGTACTACTTATAAAAGTTCTATAAAATATTCAATAATAATGTTTGACTACTCTACATTAACTCCACTTTATGTTATAAGTATCTAGTAGAACTAAATACTGATTCTAGTAACAAAATACAGAGAGGAAGAATTCTATGTAAAGGGGGGGTAAGATATCTTTGGCAAGAATCAAAATTATTATGTGTTTCTCTTAGACATAACATGTAAATTATTATACCATGTTATGTTACTGACATATATAATTTGTATGTAACATTTTTATATATTTTCTTTTTATTTTCTGGAAGCCAATTTTCAGCTGGCTTTTCGTTATGAAACTTGGTCTAAAATTATTTATAATTTTGGTGTGTATCTAATTCACATCACAAAAAATTTTAACCCAGTAAAAGTGCCAAGATGTAGAAGTTGTCAGTATCAATAAAGACAGAAGACTGATTATACCAATGTATGACTAGAGAAAATGAAATCTAAATGGTAATAGTAGAATTAAAGGGTTCTATGAAGGTTACTTACAAAGTAAAGAAATCCCCCAGGAAGTCTTTAAATGCACATTTTACAAATAACCTCTGTGCTGAGAAAGAAGAATTTTAGAAGAAAGTATAAAGTCAAATAATCACAATGCCAAACAAAATCAACTGTAAGTTATAGACTATTAGGAAAAAGAAGTCCAATTAATGGATGAGTATATATAAAACAACAATCTATTATTATGCTAGAGTTATTGTTATTCCTGAAATGATGCTTTGTAATATAAGCTACATCAACTTAATTGCAAATATGCAAACTATTATTTGAACATATTTGTTTAATTTATTTATGAATATGAATTTTACTTTTAGGAATTTAAGTTTGTTGTCCCTTAAAATTTAATACACAAATAAAATACTGTATTAGACAACAAGTGGAGTTAATATAGAGTAGTCTGATATTATTATTTAACATTTTATAAAACTTTTAAAAAGTGTCACACTATATGCTGTACCTTGTTTGACTTTTTCCATTTCAAAGCTGAGTTGAGTAACTCCTCTCTGTATTGTTATTATATATTTCATTTGAAAAAGTGTAAAGCAAAATATTTTCAAATACCTAAAATTTAATTTCTTAGTTATGGTTCTATATTGTATTCAGGTAAACTAAGAATTGTATTATGGAGATTTCTTCAAGTAAAATCACAAAGTATATCTTGTTTGATTATTTAATATGTTAATTATAAATTATTTTAATAGACACAAATAAATAGTACTTTTTGAAAAAAGTAGCAACAAACAGATGTATAAATAAAAAGTAGTTTGTTTCTGATGAATTCTTTTCGAAATATTAATCTAGACTCTGTTGTTCTCAATAGCTGCTTGTGGGTAATAATATAACTTAAGAAAGTGGATATTTCCTACTTGGAATCTGCAGGGATAGCAGTGATGTCCTCTATTGGTGGAAAGTCAGTCACCATAATATCTTTATATTTGAATTTGTATTTGTTGATTTACCTGAAAATACTTTCTTGTTTAATGCTGAGTAGATCACAGGGCCATTCATATGCCAAGCATTATCAGAAAGTGGAATGTTGACACATTTAAATTTACACTAGTTTTCAAAAAGACTTACATGGAAAGTGTCAAAAGACACTTTTTACAGGTATACTGTTAGCTTGTACAGAGAAAAACAGGTCAAAGTCAAGACTGCTATATATATTCAGAAGACAGTATGCAAACACCAGGTAAACATGACTTAGCACAAAATACAACTACTGGATAGTTAGAGGACCTTAGAAACCAGACAAACACTGTCTATTTATATTTGTTCTTTCTTCTCTGCTATTAGTTTGAAATACAATAAAGACTCAACAATTTAAACTTATGCTAAAAAATAAATCACTATTATTATATTTGATGGTATTTCTACTTGGAAATTAGTGTTCTTTAACTTTATGTATCAAATATTAAAAAGAAAGCTGAATTTCTTTTTAGTTGGAGGTTTCTTTCCCACCTTTAATCATTCAGTTCTGAAATATGTGACACAAAGCCTTTGTATTCATAATGTCTGGGAAGATATCAGGTCTCTAAGTTATTTTGCCTACTTTCCTGGCAACAACCTCAAATTAGAATTTGCCATGTTCCATCTGGACTGCTCTTACTTCAACTGGCCAGTCATCATGGCCATGTTTTAATGATTCACCTATCCCGTGGAATCTTCTGATTTTCTCTACTCATTGTGGTCGTTGCCTCAGTCCTCAGGCCCCAGAACTGAAACCCTGACACTACCCTTCTGCCCAGATAGAGGCTGTAGATATTTTTATTGACCAATCAGGTATAGCTTTGGGTACAAGGTTACATAACATCATTCAGCGTACCTGAGGATCTCCTCATATAATATATATTATATATTTACATATATATTATATTAATATATTATAATATATTAATAATATTATTAATTAATATATAATATTATATTATATATTATTATATATTATATAATATTATATTATTATACAATATAATATTAATTATAATTATTAATAATTATAATTAATATTATTATATAATATTAATATATTATATTATATTATATTATATAATATATTATATATATATAATATATATATAATATATAATAATATATTATTAATATAATAATATTATATAATTATTAATAATTATAATTAATATTATTATATAATATATAATATATTATATATCAATATAATATATAATATAGTATAATAATTATATATTATATTAATATAAATATAATATATAATATATAATATATAAATTTATAAATAATAATAATATATAATATATTATTCTATATTATATATTATATATAATATAATGATATATTTTATTATATATAATATATATTATATATATTATATAAGTATATAATATATATTATACATTATATATATTATTATATATTACATATATATAAAATATATATATTATATAATATTATATATAATATATATGTATATATATCAACATACAAAAGCTCACCAAAGTTTGATGTTCAACTATAAGAAACATAAAAATTTCATACATTAAGAAATAATAAGATGAATAATAAGCTAATTATATAATAAGCAAGGTATAAATGTTCTAAAATATGAATCTTGATTTAAAAATTAGTACATCAAAAGCTCATAGTCCATGGAAATCAGAATTACAAATACTTTCAAGTTCCTTTACACTTCATTGGCCCATGAACAGTGATATTTTCTTTCTAAATGCTTATTAATATTTTTCCACATACATTTTATATACAATCTCTATAAACATTTTTACTACTATATGTTTTCTAAATTACAAATTAATTGAAACAGTGTGACATCCAATAGATTAAATAAAATTATTTATGTTTATGCCTGTGGCTTAGTCTATAGAATTTCATGAATAATTGCATGACTTTGATTTGAAAGTTATCTTCAAAAATTAAACATTATAAATACTACTTTTCTTATAAGATAAAAATTTAGCAAAAAAATAAAAAATCTTGAAAAATTGTAAATATTTTTATTAATCTATCAAGTATTAATTAATATATTTTGAAACTCTAGTATCTTATAACACAGCTTTGGTGTGAATTATTGCAAAACCAAATTTTTAAATTAATTATCTTAATTAAGGAAATAGCTCAGTAAAGAAGCATACTGGGATGTTGATACATTGTAGTAGAATTAATAATTCCATGATGCATTATCACATTCTCTTATTCGTCTTTATTTCAAATAGAAAAAAAATCATAGTGAAGTCAAGTATTTTAATTTCATTCTCATTTGAATGTACTTGACAATATCATCTTTCTTATGTTTTCTCTAGACAGACAGGGTTCACCTTCTCCCTCTTCTTTCTTTCAAATAATTAATAAACTATTCTACTTTGGTTTTTCCTCATAACTTTGTATAAAGAGCCACATTCATTATTCTTAGGAGTACCTTTAGCGTGCACAATGTGCTTCCTAAAGTTTTAAAATAAAATATGATTTTATACTTAGAAATAATCTCCTCACCAAATATTTTTACATTATAAACTGTCAAGAATTGCTAGTATATCTGCATGAAATTATCTTTTAAAAATTAAATAAAAATACAACCCTCAGTAATATAGCTCTTATTGATCTCTGCCCATATATGAACAATATTTTTGTCTGGATAATTTCATTCAAGTACTTAAATCTCTCAAAGCCCTTACCTAGACAAGATACAAATGTATTTACTTTTCTTGCTTTGATCTTATAGTTTTCATTGAATAAAAATTTCATATACTTTTGAGATCTTATATAATTGCTAGATAAATACTAACACTGTAGTAATTAGAGGGTTTTCAGATTTTTCTTCATGAACATATTTTCTGACAAAAAAGATTTAATTATTTTTTAATCATTATCTTGTTGGTGGAAATTTATTTCATTTACAGTCCAAGGAAGCATGATTAATAAGGTGACTGAAGCTCTGAGGTTCAGCAGAAAGAAGGGAAAGAAACAACTTCTCAGGAAGTAGGAGGTAGGGGGAACCTCCAGACAGTTCCAGAGACCTGGGAGGTGAGAGACTCTTAGGGCTCAAAGGGAGGTACCTTAGATGAAATGCTCTACAGTGGGGAGAGAGAACTTGTAGAGCCAACTTCCAGCAGAAAAACAGGGAATCAAGTGAAGAATGGGATTGCCATCCATGATGAAAACTCTGACTCATAATTGTTCCTGTCTGAAAGAACTTCAGGGATGGAAATGGAGAGGATGCTGAGGAAAAGGAGGTCCAGTGACCAGTCCAAAGAGAGATCCAGCTTAAGGAGAGGCTTCATGTTCTGACACTATTATTGAGGTTACAGTGTGCTCACAAAAAGGGGTCTATCATGACTGCCCTCCAAAAGACTCAACAAGCAGCTGAAAGGGTAAGATGCATATTCTTTCACCCAACCAATGGACAGAACCTGATGACCCATGTTGTTGAATTAGGGAAAAGCTGGAAGAAGCTGAGAAGGAGGGAGACCCTGTAGGAAAACCAGCAGGCTCAACTAACCTGGACCCTGGAGGTCTCTCAGACCCTGGGCCACCAACCAGGCAGCACACATCAGCTGATATGAGGCCCCCAACACATATACAGAAGAGGACTGCCTGGTCTGGACTCAAGAGAAGATGTATTTAGTCATCAAGAGACTGGGGAGGTCTGGTGGTATGCAGAGGTGGAGACATACTAGTGGAGAATGGGGATGGGGGGTAGGTATAGGATGAAGAACAGTCAGAGGGTGAACCTGGAAGGATAAAATTTGGACTGTTAAAAAAAGATTAAATAAAAATAAAGAAAATTAAAATAACAGTGATGCACATCTAGTAAGATCTTGTATTTTCTGTTTCAGCTACTAAATTTTAAAAACAGCATCTAGGTCTTAAAACTACATGCATGCCAAAAATTTCCATGAGTGGAAATATTTACTTTTACTTCAATGATCAATTTAAATTTAATTTGTAGCATCTAATGAGTTTCTTTTGCATAGTAGTAGGTGTTTTTAACATTGTGGGCACATGATTAATATGATGTATTTGAAGCAAATGTTTATTTCTATTTAATTTGTTTGAAATAAAGTGTTTTACTATGTCACCTTCTTCCTGTACTCAGATTCAAGTTCGAAACCCTGAAGAGATGCATTCATTTATTCAAGAAATTAATACTGTATTTCTTTCTGATTTGATCAATTTAGAGTTATAACAAACACATTGTAAGGATCTTGATATATTTAATTGTTCAAATATGTGTTGTGGATAAGCAGGATTATTTCCACCATAAAATATTGTGTATCTATAATAATTAAATAAACAAAAATCTGAATGATTAAGTTATGCAAACCATTGCACATTTTTCTTCAATGTTTTATAAAGCTCAAATAACTCAGAAAATCTCCTGGTCTTAAGTTTAAAACAGTGTAATCTGTCACTGTCATGATGCAGATATTCAACTTTATTATTAATCCTTGGGTGGAATGTGGCATAGTCTAAAAATTTACAAGGGATTAATCATACCTTAAGTATCTCTTTATTCTTTTTTCTTTTTTGTTTTGGATATTTTCACTATTTACATTTCAAATATTATCCCCTTTCCAGGTCTCCCCTTCTGAAACCCCCTATCCCATTCCCCCCATTCCCTGACTCTATGAGGGTGCTTCCCCAAACCACCCACACATTCCCATCTTCCCGCCCTGGCATTGAACTACACTGGGGCATCGAACACCCTCAGACCCAAGGGCGGGTTTCTCCCACTGATGTCCAGCAATGCCATCCTTGGCCACATCTGACTGGAGCCACGGGTCCCTCCATGTGTACTCTTTAGTTGGTGGTTCTGTCCTCAGGAACTCCAAGGGGTCTGGCCTGTTAACACTGTTGCTTCCCCCAAAGGGCTGCAAAACCCCTAAACTCCTTCTTTGAGTCCCTTCTCCAACTCCTCCATCAGGGAACCCGCAGTCAGTTCAATGCTTGACTGCAAGCATCTGCTTCTGTATCTGTCAGGCTCTGGCAGAGTCTCTCAGGAGACAGTCATATTAGGCTCCCTACAGCAAGCACTTTCCCACTTCCACAATAGGATCCATGACTGGTGACTGTATATGGGATAGATTCCCAGGTGGAGCAGTCTCTGGATAGCCTTTCCTTCAGTTTCTGCTATACACTTTGTCTCCATATTTCCTCCTATGAGTATTTTGTTCATCATACAAAGAAGCACTGAAGCATCCATATTTTGGTCTTTCTTCTTGAGCTTCAAATGGTCTGTGAGTTGTATCTTGAATTTTCTGAGCTTTGGGACTAATATCCACTTACTGGTGATTGCATACCATGTGTGTTCTTTTGTGACTGGGTTGCATCATTTGAGATGATATTTTCAAGTTCCATTCTTTTGTCTGCAAATTTCATGAAATCATTGTTTTTAACAGCTGAATAGCATTACACTCTGTAAATGTACCACATTTTCTGTATCCATTCCTTTGTTGATGGTCATTTGGCTTGTTTGTAGCTTCTGGCTATTATAAACATGGCTGCTATGAGCATAGTGGAGCATGTGTCCTTATTATATGTTGGAGCATCTTCTGGGTATATGCCCAGGAGTGGTATAGCTGGAATTCAGGTAGTACTATGTCCAATTTTCTGAAGAACTGCTAGAGTTATTTCCAGAATGGTTGCAACAACTGTCAATCCCACCAACAATGGAGAAGTGCTCCTATTTCTATACATCATTGCCAGCATCTTGTGTCACTTGAGTTTTTGATATTAGCCATTCTGACTGAAGTGTACTCGAATATCAGGGTGGTTTTGGTGTGCTTTTAACCCATTCAAGTTTTCTCAGTTGAGAATTCTCTGTTTAGCTCTATTCCCTCTTTTTAATAGGGTTATTTGGTTCTATGGAGTCTAACTACTTTAGTAATTTGTATATATTGAATATTAGCCCTCTATCAGATGTAGGGTTGGTAATGATCTTTTCCCAGTCTGATTGTTGCTGTTTTGTTCTATTGACAGTGTTCATTGTCTTACAGAAGCTTTGGAATTTTATGTGGTCCCAATTGTCTTTTGTTGATCTTAGAGCATAAGCCATTGGTGTTCTGTTCAAGAAATTTTCCCCAGTGCCCATGTGTTAGAGAACTTTACCTACTTTCACATCTATTAGATTCATTGTATCTGGTTTTATGTGGAGGTCCTTGATCCACTTAGACTTGAGCTTTGTACAGGAAGATAAGAATGGATCAATTTGCATTCTTCCACATGTTGACCACCAGTTGAACCAGCACCATTTGTTGAAAATGCTCTTTTTTTCAACTAGATGATTTTAGCTCCTTTGTCAAAGATCAAGTGACCATAGGTGTGTGTCTTCATTTCTGGGCATTCACTTCTATTCCATTGATCTGTCACTGTACCAATACTATGCAGTTTTTATCACTATCGCTCTGTAATAGAACTTGAGGTCAGGGATGGTGACTCCCCCAGAATTTCTTTTGTGGTGGTGAATAGTTTTTGCTGTCCTGGATTTTTTGTTATTCCAAATGAATCTGAAAGTTGCTCTTTCTAACTCTATGAAGAATAGTGTTGGAATTATGATGGAGATTGTATTGAATCTATAGATTGCTTTTGGTCAGATAGCCATTTTTACTCTATTAATTCTACCAATCCATCATCATGGGAGATCTTCCCAGCTTCTGAGGTCTTCTTCAATTTCTTTCATCAAAGACTTGAAGTTCTTGTACAGATCATTCACTTGTTTGGTTAAAGTCAAACCAAGATATTTTATATTGTTTGTGACTACTTTGAAGGGTGTTATTCTCTGAATTTCTTTCTCAGCCCTTTTATCCTTTGAATATAGGAAGGCTACTGACTTGTTTGAGTTTATGTCCAGCCACTTTGCTGAAGTTGTTTACCAGGTTTAGGTGTTCTCTGGCATAATTTTAGGGGTCACTTAATTATACTATCATATCATCTGCAAATAGTGATATTTTGGTTTCTTCCTTTCCAATTTGAATGCTTTTGACTTCCTTTTATTTTTCTAATTGCTCTGGCTAGGTATTCAAGTACTATATTAAATAGATAAGGAGAGAGTGGGCAGCCTTGTCTAGTACCCAATTTTAGTAGGATTGTTTCAAGTTTCTCTCCATTTACTTTTATGTTGTCTGCTCATGTCCTGAATATTGATTTTACTATGTTTTGGTATAGGCCCTGAGTTTCTGATTTTCCAGTACTTTTAACATGAAGGGTATTGAGTTTTGTCAAATTCTTTTTCAGTATCTAATGAGAAGATCACATCATTCTTTTCTTTTTCTTTTGAGTTTGTAATGGATTATATTGATGGATTTCCACACATTTAACCACCCCTGCACCCCTGGAATGAAGCCTACGTGGTCATGGTGAATGATAATTTCTATATGTTCTTTGATTCAATTTACAAGAATTTTGTTGAATATTTCTTCATCAATATTCATAAGGGAAATTGGTCTGAAGATCTCTTTGTTGTGTCTTTGTGTAGTTTTGGTATCAGTGTGTCTTTTGGCTTCACAGAACAAATTGGGTAGTATTTCTTCAGTTGCTATTTTGTGGAATAGTTTGAAGAGTATTGTTATTAGGTCTTCTTTGAATGTCTGAGAGAATTCTGCACTAAATGGATATTGTCCTGGGTGATTTTTGGTTGAGAGTCTTTTAATGACTGAGTCTATTTCTTTACATGTTAGGGGACAGTTTAAATTGTTTAATTGATCCTGATTTAGCTTTGGTACCTGGTATCTGTCTATAAAGTTGTCCACTTCATCCAAATTTTTCAGTTTTCTTGAGTATAGGCCTTTTTTGTATGATCTGATGAGTTTTTGAATTTCCTCAGTTTCTCTTGTTATGTCTCCCTTCCCATGTCCGAATTTGTTTATTTGGATACTGTCTCTGTGCCCTCTAGTTAAATTCTCTATAGTTTCATCTATCCTGTTGAATTTCTAAAAGAACCAGCTCCTCGTTTTGTTGATTCTTTGTTTAGTTCTTTTAGTTTATACTTGGTTGATTTTAGGCCTGAGTTTGATTATTTCCTGCCACCTACTCCTCTTGGGTGTATTTGCTTCTTTTTGTTCGAAGGATTTCAGGTGTGCTGTCAGGCTTCTAGTGTAAACTCTATCCAGTTTCTTTTTGGAGGGACTCAGAGCTATGACCTTTTCTCTTAACACTGCTTTCATTTTGTCCCATAAGCTTGACTATATTGTGCCTTCATTTTTATTAAATTCTAAAAAGTTTTTAATTTCTTATTTATTACTTTCTTTACCAAGTTATCATTGAGTAGAGTGTTGTTCAACTTCCATGTATATGTAGGTTTTCCATTGTTTTTGCTGTTATTGAATACCAACCTTCATATGTGGTGATCTGATAGGATTCATGGGGTTGTTTTAATCTTCCTATAGCTGTTGAATCTTGTTTTATGAATGCTTATATGGTCAATATTGGAGAAGGTACCATGAGGTGCTAAGAAGGTATATTCTACTGTTTTAGGTTGTGTTGGTCATTCTCAGATTTCTGATGGGGTTATAGTCTCATAGGCAACCCAGGCTATTTACTTTGATAGGAACAGATTTAAGAAGATGGTTTTCAGATGGCATTCAGTCAAATCAAGACATAAGTCAGGTGCAGAATTATAGTCATTTAAGTTAAAATAGATGACAGTGTTTTATTTTATTGACAAAAATGTTTGACTGGGTGTTAGGTCTATCTTGTACTTTATGAGTTACAGAATGGTAATAGTTGTGCTCAATTTATAATTGAGAGAAAAGGTTTTTAAAAATTAAACAGAAACAGTGAAATGTTGCAGGATTTTCCCTGTCCACTCATATTAGGGCAGCAGGATGCCTGTGATACAACTTTGAAAAGTAAGGCAGAGCTAATAATTGCAGAGATGGAGAGCATAGGAGAGAGAGGAGAAGAAGATTGGAGGATGACATGAACCAGCGTGGTTTGAACCAGCCACAGGTAATTATGATATCATAAGTTTAGAATAATTGGGTTAAAACTTTTATCATTATCAATTGGCTCAGAAATTATTGTATTGGCATCTTATAAATTGTGATTTTGTTGATACAAAAATCTGATTGGTTAACCATAAGCTTTAAGAGTTTTGATTTTACTAGGTTACTGGATATTGTGATATCTAACCAAGAGGTTGGCTGTTCCAATTGGTTACTGGAATGTGGGACAGAACCAGAGACCCCTCTGGGGCATAGTGAGGTGATACCCTGGTTGCCACTGGTAGTATGGGAAGCCTGCCAGACTATTTTTTTAAATATTTCCAGCAACAGGAAACTATAATATAGCTCCATTTTGCTGCTAATGACCTTTACAATTGGATGTTACAGAGGCTCAAATTCTCAGAGAAACCATCACTCTGATATAACTCTTGGGTTCCATATTGTTGATTTACCAGCTGACTTGAGATGATTGCCAACAACTGTTCCAGGTCCTTTTCACTATTGAATACAGGGGGAAAAATGGGGAGCTGCCTTGAAATTGTTTACAGGAGCAAATGGGGTACCCAATCATATCCTGAACAATATTGTTGCAGCCTTTCCTATGATTTAGCCTGACTGGAACCATAACACGGGGTTCTTAGGGTGGAGGGGGCTCCTAGAAGCTACTAGGCACCTTAAAATTTATCCAAAGAAGTCAAATACTGCAGGGAAAGATAAATCACCAACAAGTTTTTAATAAAGACTAATAGAGGCCTATGGGACCTATACTCCATTTGTCTCAGAGGCCAGAGAGAACCAATCTGTCATAAATATGCCCTTAATCAATCAGGCCATCCCTGACATTCTTTGGGAACTTTGATATCTGGATGGCTTTGCAGGTAAGCAATTAATTAAATTAGTAGCCATTGCTAAAATGGTTTCAACAACAGAGAGACCCCCAAGGATTGACAGACTTGAGGACTGGTGAGAATGCTGCTTGCCACTGTGAGTTGCAGCCCCCAAGATGAAAGAGAGCTAACAAACCTAGCTCATGGAAGTGGCAGAGATAAGCCAGTATTCATTGAAGAATAATCCCACTCTTTATTAGAGAGAGACCAATGCTCTTATTGCAAAAAAGAAAAGCCATTGGAAAAGTGATTATCTTAAGGACACATATTGAAAAACAAAAAGCCATTAAAAAAGGATTGCCTTAAGGACCAATGCATTTATTGTAAAAACAAACAAACAAATAAAAAGCCATTGAAAAATGATTTCCCTCAGAAAAAATTTCAGAAAGGGCCCAAAATTTCTGCAGGTAGAAGAAATAGATGACTGAGGGTGTCTGTGATCATCTTCCCTCCATGAACCCTAGGTAACTCTGAAGGTGTATGGAAAACCTATAGACTTTCTGGTGATGTGTGTAAAACACTCTGTTTGAAACAAACACTGATGTTACTGTCAGGTTGAAAAACATTGTTATGGGGCAACAGGCACCACGGACTACACAAGAAAAGTGGTCTTGGGAATTGGACTTATAATCCATTCATTTATGGTCATTCCTAGATACCCACAACCCTGCTTCAGAGAGACCTCATCACCAAATGTGAGACAAATCTATTTTGATTGAGAGGGGTCAAAGTGGTGGATAAGAATGGCACCATCCATGTTCTGGCTTTTGCCCTAAAGAAAAATACAAATTATTTCATCAGCCAACCTAATCACAGAGCCCCTTGTTCCATAGATTTTGGACAAAAGGCACTGAGGTCTTGGGCAGACAAATAAGAAGAGAAAAACAAAAGTATTCATACAATATTGGATCCCAATTCTAGTAGAACTAAAAGTTGGAACTATTCCAGACCAAATTAGGCATTACCCAATGCCCAAAGAAGCTAGATCAGGGGTCACCCCACATATCAATTGGTTCTGAGAAACATACATTTTTAACCCCTTGCTAAACAGCATGAAACATCCCTCTCCTTCTAGTCAAAATGCCTCATTCCCATGAATATTGAACTAGGTAGGACTTGGGGAAAATCGACAAGTGGATGGCAGTCATTAATTTAAAGGTTCTTAACTAATCCACCCTGTGGATCAGCTTCCCCCTGGTGCAGGCTATGTACACCATACTTGTCCTAAAGTATGCTTTCTTCAGCTTGCCTCTGCCACTCAAAAGTCAGCCTCTTCTGCCATTGAATAGCAAGATTTGGAAAGATGTTTCAATGGAAAAATGACTTGAACAAGTTTGCTTCAAGCATTCAAAAACTTACAATCTTGACTTGTCATAGGACTGCATAAGGACTTGTGTGAGCACTATCAGACCTATCCTCAACTGGACTCCAGCATTTATATGATCCCCTAATACAGGTCCCCAATAAGGAGACCTTCTAAAAAGCAATGAGAGACCTGCTACAAGAGGTCTCTGCCAAGACCAACTTGGCTAACAAGTGTCACCCAAGTTGCTTGAGTCTGACAGTGGGCCAGCATTTATCTTTCTGGTAACTGAATCTTTAATACAAATCTTAAGGACTAATTGGAAGTTACACTGTGCTTACAGATCCCAACATACAGGATTGATGGAGATAATGAATCAGAACTTAAAGAAGGCCTTAACCAAATTAACCCTTAAAATTGGCAATGACTGAGTGTCTCTCCTACCTTATGTTTTATATAAGACTAGGAATATTCCCAATACTTTAGAACTTGCCCCATTTGAGGAACTATATGGGAGACCTCCTCCCTTGTTACTTAAACTCCAATCTGATATTCTAGATAAATATAACCAATACAAAATTCTGGAATCCTTAAAATCCCAGAAGCAACTCTGGTTCAAAATTCATCAAGTCTATAATTATGCTCCTCCTCCTAAATCTCATTTCTTTGAACTAACAATGAAGTCTGGATTAAGAGACATAACTCCAAGACCCCTGAACCCTCCTGGAAGGGACATCACACTGTGATCCAAACCACATTGATGGACATAAAAATGGACAGGTTTCAGATGTGTATACACTACTCCTAGGTTAAACCTGCCAGGGGATGGGGACCTAAAACAAATTAAAAAAAACAACAAACAATCAACAACTAAGGTCCTGCCAAGAGCAAATTCCAGACAATTCATCTTAAGAACAATGGAGGTCTACCCTACACCTTCCTTCCAATACTTACGTGGAGATAGTTCTGAGATTTTGGGGACCTCACCAATCTTGCTTATACTGCTGATGGGAATGGGTATTGGTGCTATGGGCCTAATCAAAGTGAATCAGACCCTTCAATGATCAGTTCTAAACCTTTAATAACATATGGTTCATTCATTCAACCATTATTAAACAGTTGTCTTACATACAATTAAGTTTAAGGATCTATACATTTTACCACACCTAACAAAATAGAATGAGCTGATTGATAAAAAGTTCAATAATACCAACAGTTTCTAGTTGTACACATAGTTTACAAACTCAGTGTCTTCATTATCAACTTGGAATGCAGTCTAACTCATGAAAAGTCAACAAAATATTTTCAGAACAGTTATACCAAACTCCATGTTTATAATTATAGTTAGTTTCTAACGAATCTTTGTAATTACCCAAAATAAAATTTAAGTACTCTTGACTTTTGTGAATTATGTGCTACAATAACTCAAAATACACTATTAGAAAAGTCAAGTATGTGGAAATTGCATCTTTAAGGGTGATCAAATATTTATGATTGAGAATTTATAAATGTAAAAAATGGTGAAATTGTCAAATAACCAACTTATCAAATAACTATATTACAGTTTTGTGTAGACTTCAGTGAAATTAAATAGAACACAGAGAGATTACATAGAGGATAGATAAAGGTTGAATTGATAAATGAAAGTAAGATAGATAGATAGATAGATAGATAGATAGATAGATAGATAGATAGATAGATAGACAGATAGACAGACAGACAAACAGATGTTGTTTTGCCCAAGTCCTACTAAGTGAGACCAATGAGCTTATGAGGCTCTCTTATAGAGAACAAAGGAGAAATTACTTTTAGGAGTGTCACAAGGGAGTACAAAATAATCATAGGCAATAGAGGGAGTGAGGGATTTGGGAGGGAGAGAAAAGGGGGAAAGGGAAAAGGGGGCACAGGATAAGGTATGGGAAGTGACAGGAGAGAAGTTCAGAGGATCAGGAAACTGAACTGAAGTATGTAGCAGTGGGGGATGGGGAAGTGGGGGTAGCCACTAGAACGACTCCAATGCCAGGAAAGTCAGTGGTTTCTAGGATGCAACAGGTATGACATAAGCTGAAATTCCTCAAAAAGAAAATTTTCCCCTGTGTCTATTTGTTCAAGGCTCTTCCCTATTTTCCCTTCTATTAGGCTCAGTGTAACTGGTTTTAAATGGAGGTCCTTGCACCACTTTAACTTGAGCTTTGTACAAGGAGATAAAAATGGATCAATGTGTGTTCTTCTACATGCAAACCGACAGTTTTAAACCAGCACCATTTAATGAAAATGCTGTCTCTTTTCCACTGGATGCATTTAGCTTTGTTCACCTTCCAGGTATATTTGTGTTTTCTGTTGTTTTTGTTGTTATTGAAGACCAGCCTTAGTCCTTAGTGATCTGATAGGATGCATGAGATTATTTCAATCTTCCATTATCTATTGAGGCTTGATTTATGAATGATTATATGGTCAGTATTGGAGAAGGTACAATGAGGAGCTGATAAGAAGGTATGTCTTTTTGTTTTAAGATGAGATTTTCTATAAATAATTGTTAAGTCCATTTGGTTCATAACTTCTGTTAGGTTCACTGTGTCTCTATTTAGTTTTTATTTCCATGATCTGCCCATTGATAAGTGTGAGGTGTTGAAGTCTCCCACTATTATTGTGTGAGGTACAATGTGTGCTTTGAGCTTTAGTAACATTTCTTTTATGAATGTGGGTGCCTTTGCATTTGGAGCATAGATGTTCAGAATTGAGAGTTTATATTGGTAGATTTTCCTTTGATGAGTATGAAGTGTCCTTCCTTATCTTTTTTGATAACTTGGTTGAAAGTCAATTTTTCTTGATATTAGAATGGATGCTCCAGCTTGTTTCTTGGAACACTTTGCTTGGAAAAAATTTTTCTAGCCCTTTACTCTGAGGTGGTGTTTGTCTTTGTCACTAAGGTTCATTTCCTGTCTGCAGCAAAATTCTGGGTCCTGTTTATATATCCAGTCTGTTACTCTATATCTTTTTATTGGGGAATTGAGTCCATTGATGTTAAAATATATTAAGGAATAGTGATTGTTGCTTCCTGTTATTTTTAATGTTATTTTTATGTTTGTTTGGCTATCTTCTTTTGGGTTTATACAAAGAAGATTATTTTCTTGCTTTTTCTTGGGTATAGTTTCCCTCCTCATGTTGGCGTTTTCCATTTATTTTCCTTTGTATGACTGGATTTGTGGAAAGATATGGTGTAAATTTGGTTTTGTCATAGAATATCTTGGTTTCTTCATCCGTGATAATTGAAAGTTTTGCTGAGTATAGTAGCCTCAACTGGTCTTTCTGTTCTCTTAGGGTCTGTATGGCATCTGCCTGGGATCTTCTGGCTTTTATACTCTCTGGTGAGAAGTCTAGCCTAATTCTGATAGGTCTGCATTTATATGTTACTTGACCATTTTCCTTTACTGCTTTTAATATTCCTTCTTTATTTAGTGCATTTGGTATTTTGATTATTAAGTGATAGGAGGAATTTCTTTTCTGTTTCAGTCTACTTGGAGTTCTGTAGGATTATTATATGTTTATGGGCATCTCTTTTCTTTAAGTTAGGGAAATTTTATTCTCTAATTTTGTTGAAGATATTTACTGACCGTTTAAGATGGGAATCTTTGCTCTCTTCTATACCTATTACCCTTAGGTTTGGTCTTCTCATTGTGTCCTGGATTTCCTGAATATTTTGTGTTAGGAGCTTTTTGCATTTTGCATTTTCTTTGACTGTTTTGTCAATGTTTTCTATGCTGCCTTCTGCCCCTGAAATTCTTTCTTCTATCATTGTATTCTATTGTTGATACTTGCATCTATGACTCCTGACCTCTTTTCTATACTTTCTATTTCCAGGGTTGTTTCCTTTGTGATTTTTTTAATATTTCTATTTCCATTTTTAGATACTGTGTGGACTTTTCAATTCCTTTACCTGCTTAATTGTGTTTTTCTGTAATTCTTTAAGGGATCGTTGTGATTCTTCTTTAAGGGCTTCTACCTGTTTACCTGTGTTTTTCTGTATTTTTAAAAGGGAGTTAGTGCCGGGCGGTGGTGGCGCACGCCTTTAATCCCAGCACTTGGGAGGCAGAGGCAGGAGGATTTCTGAGTTCGAGGCCTGCCTGCTCTACAAAGTGAGTTCCAGGACAGCCAGGGCTCCACAGAGAAACCCTGTCTCGAAAAACCAAAAAAAAAAAAAAAAAAAACAAAACAAAACAAAAAAAAAACAAAACAACAAAAAAAGGGAGTTAGTTATGTCCTAGTTAAAGTCCTCTATCATCATCATGAGATGGGATTTTAAATCAGAGTTTTGCTTTTCCATCCAGTGTGTTGGGGTATCCAGGGTTTGCTGTGGTGGGAGAACTGAGTTCTGATGATGTCAATTAGCCTTGGTTTCCATTGTTTAGGTTCTTGTGCTTGCCTCTCCATCTGGCTATTTGTTGTTAAATGGTCTTTCTGTCCATGAGTGAAGATTTTCCCTCCTGTGGGCCTGTGAGCCTATGAGCCTGTGATGTGTCAGCACTCCTGGGAGACCTGCTCTTTTAGGGCCAGATTTGGGTAAAGAGGGCTGTGGGCCAGACTTAGCTTCTGGATGCATATGGAATCTGGAAGGATTCTGTCTCTGGCTACTCTAAAGTTTCTGTGCCCTGTGCACTCCTGGCAGGTTCCTTTTTGAACAGTTATTGGAGCAAAAGTGGTAGTCTCACTTGTGGGCTTAGGAATGATAGCACTCCTGGGAGACCAGCTCTCTCTGGCCAAGATTTGCTTATGGAGGACTGTTGGACTACCTTAACTCCAGGGCGCAGAAGGAGACAAGAAGTATCCTGTCCCCAAGTGCTCCACAGTTCCTGTGTCCTGTGTGCTTAATGCACAATTTATAATTACAATCAAGAGTTTTTTTTTATAAAGTAGATATTGCAGTGTAGAATAGAAAAGACAATAGACAAAAAAATTTGGAGGTTCTATGCTGAAATGGTAATAAGAATTTTCTTTCAAATAAGATAAACAATAGATATATGTCTAATTTAAGGTATCTGATAAATGAGAACATCTAGGCTGTACTTTTAGTGACAAAATGATGAAAGAGGACTTCTGGCTTAAGATGGTGTGCTAAAGGTTTTCTGTACAAGACTGCATGAATAGAAGAGCTATATTGACAAAGGATAAACTATTTATTTAAGACAATGAGAGAGAATATCATGCATAAGAATAGAGATCACAGGAGTAAAAATGCAACAAATAGAAACAAACATAAATCAAATACACAAAAAGTTAGAAATTAGAAACCCCAACACCAGCATGTGTTTGTGTGTGTGTATCTTATATGTCTGTTTCATTTTTCTTGTTTGCTTGATTATTTCATAGCTCCTCATTTCTAAGAGGGATACACTCAGGTCTTACTTAGAGAAGGACATGTTAAGATTGGGCAATTATAAGGACATGGAGCAGGCAGGGGAGCTTGGGGCTATCATGCCACTGTATCTTGTTGGAGGAATAACATGAGATATAAGGAATGAGAAACTTATATGCTGATGCAAGTTCAAGCAGTGGGTACCTTGAGTTTTAGAAAGAACAGTGATTAATATCCTTGCATCTGGGGAAAAGGCATAAGTTCCATCTATGAATGGGGAGCAGAAACAAAAAACTCCATGTGAACTGTGAAAGACTGATCATTCTACTGGTTATGATTTGCAGATGGGCACTGTCAGATCTCTGAGTCTATCTCTATAGACACTGGGTTTCTGTAGCCTTCATCATTCTACTGGGTAGTTGACAGCTGGGCTTTGAATCTAAGAAAATAAAATTAAAGATATAAAGCAAATTATCTGTAGGTATTTCACAGAGCACAGAGGTTAGAATTGTTTCCATTTTTTTTTTAAATTTCTGCAAATACTTGGGGAATGCCATGGTTAGAACATTTGTAGCCTATGGCAAAATACAAACTGTTTCTTTGAGTTGGTTAAGGCCTCATGAACCTCATGAACCAGAAGACTCAAAGTTCCTTGGGAAAAATAGCAGATCTTAGTGTGCAAGAAAGGATATATATTCAATAAATTCAGCCCAGAATTTGATAACATGCAACTGACTGAAGGTTTTAAAACTAACCCAACATTACCCTGTGGCATGGAAATATAGGGAACAATTGGCCTAGGTAAGAACCCAATAACTATCTTCCAAACTGGATGAATTAAAATAAACAAATGAGAAAAATTTCTTCAAATCTTGATATTTTTCATTAATATATTTTCATTAATATGTTTTCCTTTTACACACACACACACACACACACACACACACACACACACACACACACACGTATAAAGGCTTTATAGGTTCTTCTACTTTGCTTTTAATGATTTATTTTCTTTAATCTCTGGAATTAGATGCATTTAGTCAACATGGTTTATTTCTGCATTTAATTGGTTTGGTGTTATTGTTGTGTGGCATTTCCTATTTTCTATTTTGTAATTTGCAATTTATGTATTTTCACTTTCTATTTTGAAGATGATACCAAGGATTGAGCCATCATTGGTGTATGTATGTTTGAGTGTGTGTATATGAATATTATACTCTACATTCCAGATGAAGGATCTACACAATTTAATATATAAAACTAGAAAATACGTAAAAATATTAAACTAATTGAAGTAAAATTTAAAACATGTGACTTATTACATTCATATTGTTCATGTATGTTAGATATCATTAACCATCTTTTCACATATAAAACCCACATCAATGTGTATATTTTTAAAATAACAAATTATTTATTCATATATAAGTTTTCAAAATTATTTTAAAGTTTCAGAAAATTCAGAATTATTTTCTATGACTTTCTAGTTTTATTTATATGTAGAGAGACATATAATATCTATTATGAACATATACACACACCCACACAGTTGAACAAACACATACACATACATAAAACAAATCCTATATCTGGAATAAATGTGAGTAATTTTCTTAATTACATTTTAGTGTAACAAAAACTTTATCTATATTTAATTAAAAATACTAGCTGAAGCCAGTGGTACAATATTTTATCTTACCAATTGTCAAGAAGAAGAACATGTAAGTCTGTAGGATACATAATCATAGTGAGTTCCAAGACAGTCTGAGCTTCATACCCAGTCACAAAAAAAAAAAATATGGTCTGAAAAAAGACATTTATAAGAAGTAAATAAAACACATTTTCAGGAATGTAATCTTATTTTAATAAAAGGCCAGAATTACAGTACAATCTACTCTGATTGCTATAGCCTTCTAGTAAACAGAAGCCTAGGTCTTTCTTCTTATTAAGAGAACCATATGGTATAGCATCTCAGAGGACAGCCATGCAAGGCTCCTTTCCGCAAGTACAACATAGCATCTAGAGTAGTGCCAGAGTTTCGGGGCACCCATGGGATGGATGCCAAGTTGGGCAGGTGACTGGTCAGTCATTCGTTCAGTCTTTGCTCAGTTTTGTCCCTGCATTTCTTTTAGAGATATAGATACTCATAGTTGAGTGTTGGACTAAGGTCAGTGGAAGGATTTAAATGTTTGAAGGAGACAGCAACCCCATAGGAAAACCAACAATGTCAACTAAACTGGACCCTTGGGAGCTCCCAGAGATTAAGCTACCAACCAAAAAGTATACATGGACTAGTCTGACGTCTCAGACACATATGTAGCAGAGGACTGCCTTGTCTGGTCTCAATGGGAGAGGATGCACCTAACCCTGTAGATACATGGTGCCACAGGGAGGGGAGGTGCTATTGGGGCAGAACTCTGGGAGGGGAAATGGAATAGGGGCAACATTTGGAATACAAATGAATAAAATTAGTAATAATAACAATAATAAAGAGAAGCCTACATTTTTTCCTATTTCTCTTTTTTATTTTAATCCTATCCAATCAATTATGGAAACACTCAATAAATCCTGAATTGGGTTCTCACAAACTTGAAACTGGTCTAAAAATCCTTTGAAATATCTGGCATTACCAGAATAAGAAGAACACTGTGAGGACAGTCTTGGAGGTAAAGGGTTGAATGTCCACAAGATTCTCCATGCCACACACAGAATAACCTGAAGAATGAATCGTATCTCATTCTAGCTTATGTTATCACAGAACTCCTATGAATGTTAGACCAAGAGAAGATCAGTTTCTTCTTCACAGATTGGAAGACAACAATAGTAGTAAGTGTTCTATTGGCTTGGTTTTCAATAAAAACTGATACACATATATATGAGAAAATCTTAGTGAGTGAACAAAGCAATAATAACTGAGAATCACTAGTATAATAACCTATGTACCTATAAAGTAGTTTATTCTTAACGAACAGTATGATTTTGTTAGAAAAATACTTTATTTACTGCATAAGATTGGTCAATATATAAACTAATTTGTAACAATATCTAATAGAAATCTTAGGTAATTTACTACCAACGTTTTAATAATTTTATTTATCATTAGTTCTGTAATACCACCCTGTAGGTATTATTCATGGGACATTTTATTGATATATTCATATACCTATCAGTAAAGATATTTGAATTTATTGCATACCATAAATGGCTTATTTTCTTGCTTTATATAACCTTGTATCCATTATGAGAAATTAGTCATTAGATAATTAAAAGGAAAAAATTTTAGTTCAAAAATGACATCTGTCACACAAAAATTAAGAGGTATATTCAGTCTTGTAAATTAAAGCATTTTAATAAAAGAAAACATTTAAATTGGAGTTATTAGTCCAAGAATTTTGAATAATTCCACTGTGTAAATATACCATATCTTCGGAATCCATTCCTCTGTTGAGGGACATCTGGGTTCTTTCCAGCTTCTGGCTATTATAAATAAGGCTGCTATGAACATAGTGGAGTATCTGTACTTATTGCATGCAGGGGAAGCCTCTGGGTATATGCCCAGGAGTTGTATAGACGGATCCTCCGGGAGTGTCATGCCCAGTTTTCTGAGGAACCGCCAGTCTGCTTTCCAGAGTAGTTGTATCAGCTTACAATCCCACCAGCAGTGGAGGAGTGTTCCTCTTTCTCCACATCCTCACCAACAACTGCTGTCTCCTGTGTTTTTGATCTTAGCCATTCTGACTGGTGTGAGATGGAATCTCAGGGTTGTTTTGATTTGCATTTCCCTAATGACTAAGGATGATGAACATCTCTTTAGGTGTTTCTCAGCCATTAGATATTGTTCAGGTGAGAACTCTTTATTTAACTCTGTACCCCATTTTTAATAGGGTTACTTGGCTCTCTGGAGTCTAACTTCTTGAGTTCTTTGTATATATTGAATATTAGCCCTCTGTTGGATGTAGGGTTGGTAAAGATCATTTCCCAATTAGTTGGTTGCCGCTTTGTCTTTTTGACAGTGTCTTTTGCCTTACAGAAACTTTGTAATTTTATAAGGTCCCATTTGTCAATTCTTGATCTTAGAGCTTAAGCTATTGGAGTTCTGTTCAGAAAATTCTCCCCTGTGCCCATATGTTCAAGGTTCTTCCCTCTTTTCTTTTCTATTAGTTTCAGTGTGTCTGGTTTTATGTGGAGGTCCTTGATCCACTTGAAATTGAGCTTAGTGCAAGGAGATAATGGGTCCATTTGCATTCTTCTGCATGTTGACCTCCAGTTGAACCAGCACCATTTGTTGAAAAGGCTATCTTTTTTCCACTGGATGGTTTTAGCTGCTTTGTCAAAGATCAAGTGACCATAGGAGTGTGAATTCATTTCTGGGTCTTCAATTCTGTTCCGTTGATCTACAATTAAAAACAATGAACTCACGAAATTCCTAGGCAAATGGTCAGAACTTAAAAATATCATCCTTAGTGAGGTAACCCAATCACAAACGAACATACATGGTATGCAGTCACTTATAAGGGGATATTAACTCAGAATCTTGGAATACCCTAGACACAATTCGCATATCAATAGATTTCCAAGAAGATGGAAGGAGAGACCCCTGGTCCTGGAAAGACTGGATGTAGGGGAAGCCAGGCCAGAGAAGGGAGAGGTGGTTGAATGGGGAAAAGAGGGAGGGAAGGGGGCTTATGGGACTTTCGGGGAGGGAGGAAACGGGAAACGGGAAATGATTTGGAATGTAAATAAGAAAACTTAGAAAATAAAAAAAACTGAATAAAAAAAAGAAAGGTAGTGACTTACCTAAGACAGTCATAATTTCTATACATAAAGATGTTTAGAAAAAAAAAGAATTTTGAATAAAATTAAAAATGAGTTTCTGTGTTCAATGTTTATCTGTTAGAAGAGGAGGATGTTAATCATTTTAATGCTGTTAAGTCACAGAGCACACTGAAAATGAAATTCAATGAAGATCAATCAATTAATTTTTCGATCCAGGTTCTACCACTAGGGAATTGACGAGGAATCATTTTATTTTAAAATGAACCATTTCAGTTTTGAGTCAAATGTCAGAAAACCTGCACCAGCTAAAGTGGTCTCAGCTTTATCAAAGTTAAATACAAACTAAAAGTTACATACAGCAATTGTGCTGTAACCTGTGGGGTTTTCCCCATTGCCATAAGGTTACCGAGTTTTCAGAAATTTATTCCAGGTAAAAAGAGAAATAGTGTAATTAGAAAGTCTCTTGTACCTGAGATCAGAATGTTAGAAACCCTTTAACGTTACAATTCAATACAGATAAGGAAATAAATAAGTTTTATTTACACACAACTGCTTGTTGAAATATACAAACAGCTGGGATTTATCTATTTGTTTAATATAATGCAGTCACTTATGATTTTCTTTATAGTCAATATATTGCACAGTGAATGTAAGAATATCTGTATTACAATTTCTTCATGTAATAATAACCTTGAGACATATCTTGCCATTTCAGGTATATAACTCTTTAATATCAAAACAGCTTTTTCATTACTTTGGATATATTGATACTTCAGGTCGAAATTGATTCTCTCAGAGAGTAAACATTGACCTTCTCCTGAATCTCTTAGGATAGTATCAGCCTTGATTGTTGTGTAGGCCTCGTTGTTTTACAATAGACAGATTCCATTAATATCGGGTTTGATGAGCTTTATAGTTCTTTCTTTAATAAGTCATTTGCATTATTTTATTCTTTATTTGTGAAAGATAAGATTGAAATATGAGGCTGAAAGAAATGTGGCATTTTCCATGCCACAGATTCATTGTCATATCTATTCAATTAGATTTTTTTCCTTAATGTAAGTGGCTTTATTAAAAATAAGCAGTTTTCCTACACTACATTTCTCTAGTAAATTTGACTGCAAAATTTGTATGCCATCATTAATTAGAAAACATAATATTCCAAAATATTTCATTCAGACAAGTTTTAAAAACCATTTATTTACTTTGTTTTGGGCTGGAATGAGTAATACTTAATTCTAACAGAAGTTTGTCTAATTAGGCAATATTCTTCAATAAGTATATAAATATTGAGGTGACATACATGGCTTATTTTCATAACTGTTTTATGAAATCCAACAATAATTCAGAAGAAACATTAAGACAATATTTATTAAAATTACCAAAATTAATTAATCTGTATTGACATAAATGGGTTTTGGAAACCTTCCAATTGTTAAACAAGTAGGAAAATATCAATATATCATTTAAAGGGTTTAAACATTATTTGAAATATGAGGACAAAAAGCATTTAAAACAGTGCATATAAGCAGCAGTTTTACACTTACAATGAATGCCCCATATTTCACTCTTACATAAATAAAAGAAATTTTAGAACTTATCTCAAAAATCTCATAAGTAATGTATTTGTAATGAGTCATTTTGTGGATTTTTAGAGATTGTAATGCTTGAGATGTCTCTAAATCATTATTCTAGAATCATTCTGGAAAGGAAAATATGTAATGGTAACAGCTAATTAGAGTATGTTTTAAAGTGCTTAAGGAAAGTGTACAATTTTCTTTTAAACATTGCATGTTTTTGTTGATCTTTATGTAGTTAAGCAATTTTCCACATAAATGTAAATAATAACCAGGTTAAGGGTCACATAATCATGTAACTCAGTAGGTTTCTAAATACTCTAGAACATAAAATGTAGATAGCGAAAATTCAAATGTAACACAATGAGGATAGAAACTGGGACAAAAATGGAATGAAAGGGTAGAAAATATGAACAAAATAGAGGAGAGTGGAATACAAAGAAACATAAAAATATACTTTATATAGTATATTTCTTGTAGGAATATACACAAATGTATAAATGCATGAAGTTTCAAACAAATTAGAATATACATTACTGTGTCAACTCAGATTGACAACATTTCTTATGAACATAATATATCAATAAAATATTACCAAATAAATGATTTCCAAAATTTCTAAGTGATGAATATTTTATTAATTAAATGATAATAAAATTAATTTCCTTGAGAATGTAATCTAATCAAGACCATGTTAATCTTTTCCTTATTATAAATACACTACCAATGTGATTTCTTTTACAAGGCAAACAAAGAAATCAATGATGCTTTTAATTACTTTAATTTTGAAAGCAACATTTTCTTATTATCAGAATCATTTTTTAATGATTACATTTTCTAAAAAAGAATTTAAGGGTTGTGTGTGTGTGTACCAAACTTTAAACTAATCCAGAAAATGTCAAACACCCAATGACATTTTAAAAGAAAGCTACGCTTCACATTATATATGAATATGTACATTATGCTTATATAACAACTATGCATTTTATAAACATACATAATTATAAAATCTGAATACATATTTCTTTTATAAATTTATTTTTCTAATAACATTTACTTTATACTTACAGCATCACCCATAAACCCATATTAACTGGTATTAAATTTGTTCATTATATATGCATACATGCAATGTCATCACTTTTATACAAACATCAGATGATTTGAAGAATGAACTAGACTTTTCATTGCTGTAAGTTCCTAAAATAGACATCAACTAAAAAGTAAAAGGATACATTTGACTCATGTTTTCAGAGGATGTCAGCTTGTTTTATTGCTGTAGATAGGTCTGAATGAGTTGAATACCATAATAAAGAACAAACATGATAAATCAGTCACATCATGCTACCTAAGAACCAGAAAAACAGGAGGAAACCTTGGGAATGGTAGCTTCAGGATCACTGGCAGTGACATGTTTCCTCCAGCTAAATTCCAATTCCTAAATTTTCACTTCACAAAACAGTATTAATAGCTACAGAACATTCTTTTGACACAAGAATATGCTGTGGAAATTGCACATTAATACCACAACAGTAAGTAGTTGAATAATTTTATTTATTTAATCTGCTTCAATACAAATGTGGTTTTATATTTATTTATTCAACTTAAAATTTAAATTGATGTTAAGTCATCTGCAAACATATCAACCACATCTATTAAGTATGCAGCTATTTAGATTTCTGTAATCATGGAGAAATATGGATTGATTCATTAAAGGATTTATGGAGAGTCATTCTGAGAACTTGAAGTCTAACTTTATTTACTCAGAATATATTATATATGATCAATAAGAATCAAATATTCGCCGGGCGGTGGTGGCGCACGCCTTTAATCCCAGCACTTGGGAGGCAGAGGCAGGCGGATTTCTGAGTTCGAGGCCAGCCTGGTCTACAAAGTGAGTTCCAGGACAGCCAAGGCTACACAGAGAAACCCTGTCTCGAAAAACCAAAAAAAAAAAAAAAAAGAATCAAATATTCATTTAAGGTGAAAAGATATTTAAATGTATGTAAATTTAAAAGAACACATTATTCATTTTCATTTTTTTCATTACTTCTTACAGTTTTATATTTTCATTTTCTTATTTATTCATTCTATACCATGATTGAGGACATGTACATGACAAACAAAATAGATATAATAATTATTAAATTATTATATTAAGTCATTTAAAGAAACAACAGAATAGACAGCTCTTCTTATAAAAATTATCTTCTTATAGTTTTTTAAAGTTCTTTGTAGATTTTGGATATTAACCCCCTGTTAGATTTAGGATTGGTAAAGAACTTTTCCCAATCTGTGGCTTGCCATTGTATTCTACTGACAATGTCTGTTGCCTTACAGAAGGTTTTCAATTATATGAAGTCCCATTTCTCTATTGTTGATCTTAGAGAATGAGTCATTGGTGTTCTCTTCAGGAAATTTTCTGCTGTGCAGATGAGTTCAAAGGTCTCCCCCACTTTCTCTTTTATTAGAATCAGCATATCTGGTATTATGTGGAGGTCTTTGATCCACTAGGACTTGAGTTTTATACAAGGAAATAAGAATAGATCAATTTGTATTCTTCTATATGCTTACTGCAAGTTTAACCAGAACCATTTGTTGAAAATGTGGTCTTTTTTCCATTGGATGGTTTTGGGTCCCTTGTCAAAGTTAAAGCGACCATAAGTGTGTGGGTTCATTTCTGAGTCTTTAATTTTATTCCATTAATCTTCTTGCCTGTCTCTGTACCAATACCATACAGTTTTTATTACCATTGCTCTATAGTACAGCTTGAGGTCACAGATATGTCCAGTTCTTTTATTGTTGAGAATAGTTTTCGCTATCCTAGGGTTTTTGTTATTCTAGATGAATTTCAGTATTGCTCTTTCTGTCTGTGAAGAATTGAGTTGTAATTTTGATGGGGATTAATTGAATCTGTAGATTGCTTTCACTATGTTGGCCATTTTTATTATGTTAATCCTGCTAATCCAAGAGTATGGGAGATCTTTAGATCTTCTGAGGTCTTCTTCGATTTCTTTCTTCAGAGACTTGAAGATCTTGTCATACAGATCTTTCACTTGCTGGGTTGGAGTCACATCAAGATATTTTATATTATTTGTGACTATTGTGAAGAATGTCATTTTCCTAATTTCTTTCTCAGCCAATTTATCCTCAGTTTCTCTTGTTAGTCTCCCTTTCCATTTCTGAATTTGTTTATTTGGATACTGTCTCTGTGCCCTCTGATTAGTTTCTCTAAAGTTTTACCTATCCTGTTAATTTTCTGAAAGAACCAGCTCCTCATTTTGTTTATTCTTTGTATGGGTCTCTTTGTTCCTACTCGGTTGATTTCAGCCCTGAGTTTGATAATTTCCTGCAGTCTATTCCTATTCCTCCTGTGTGTATTTGCATTTTTTTTTTTCATTCTAGAGTTTTCAAACATGATGTTAAGGTGCTAGCATATGTTCTCTTCAATTTTTTTTTTATAGAGACACTCAGAGCTATGTGTTTTCCTCTTGGCACTGCTTTTGTTGTATACCATAAGTTTGGGTATATTGTGCCTTCTGTTTTGTTAAAACCTAAAAAGACTAATTTCTTTCCTGTTTTTGCTCTGACCAAGTTATCATTGAGTAGAGTGTTGTTTAGCTTCCATGTGTACCTGGGCTTTGTGTAGTTTTTTTTGTTTGTTTTTTTGTTATTGAAGACCAGCCTTAGTCCATGGTGATCTGATGGAACACATGAGATTAATTCAATATTCTTATACCTGTTGAGTCTTGTTTTTTATCTGATTATATGGTCAGTTTTGGAGCAGGTGCCATGAGGTGCTGAGAAGAAGGTATATTCTTTTGCTTTAGGATAAAATGTTCTGTTAATTCCATTTTGTTCACAAATTCTGTTAGTTACACTATGTCTCTGCTTAGTTTCTTTTCCAGGATTCATCTCTTGATGAGAGTTGGGTGTTGAAGTCTACCAATATTATTATTTTGTGAGGTTCAATGTTTGTTTTGAGGTTAAGCATTTTTTATTTTAAGAAATATGGGTGCTCTTTTTATTTGGAGCATAGATTTTCAGAGTTGAAAGTTGATTTTGGTGAATATTTCCTTTCATATGTATGTAGTATCCTTCCCCATCTTTTTATTTTATTTTATTTTATTTGATATCTTTTGGTTGAAAGTCTATTTTATTGGATAATAGAATATCTACTGCAGTTTGTTTCTTGGGACCCTTTGCTTGAATTTTTTTCTACCCTTTAACTTTGAGGTATTGTCTTTCTTTGCCACTGAGGTATGTTTCCTATGCAGCAAAATGCTGGGTCCTGTTTTTGTATCCACTCTGTTAGCCTATGTCTTTTTATTGCAGAATTGAATCCATTGATGATGAGAGATATCAAGGACCAATGATTATTTCTTACTGTTATATTTGTTGTTAGAGGTAGAATTATGCTTTTGTGGTCCTCTTCTTTTGGGTTTGTTGTGAGAAGATTAATTTCTTGTTTCTTATTAGGTGTAGTTTTCCTCCTTGTGTTTGACTTTTTCTTCTATTATCCTCTGTAGGGCTGAATTAGTGAAAAGATATCGTTTAAATTTGGTTTGTCATGGAATATCTTGTCTTCTCCATGTATGGTAATGGAGAGTTTTGCAGAGTGTGGTAACCTGGGCTGGCATTTTTGTTCTCTTTGTGTCTGTATGATCTCTGCCCAAAATCTTATGAATTTTAGAGTGTTTGTTGAATAATCTGGTGTAATTCTGATACAGTTGCCTTTATAAGTTTCTTGACCTTTATCCCTTACCACTTTTAATATTCTTTTTTTGTTTGTTTGTTTGTTTTTTGTTTTTTTGGGTTTTTTTTTTTTTTTTTTGGTTTTTTCGAGACAGGGTTTCTCTGTGTAGCCCTGGCTGTCCTGGAACTCACTTTGTAGACCAGGCTGGCCTCGAACTCAGAAATCCTCCTGCCTCTGCCTCCCAAGTGCTGGGATTAAAGGCGTGCGCCACCACCGCCCGGCTCACTTTTAATATTCTTTCTTTGATCTTTGCTTATTTGCTTATTTGGTTGTTTGATTATTATGTGACAAATAGAATTTTTTTTCTGGACCAATCTGTTTTTTGTTCTGTAGACTTCTTGTATGGTTGTGGGCATCTCTTTCTTTAGGTTAGGGAAGTTTTCTTCTATAATTTTCTTGAAGACATTTACTGGCCTTTTGAGTTGGGATTATTCACTCTCTTCTACAGCTATTATTCTTAGGGTTAGTTTTTCATTGTGTCCTGGATTTCTTGAATGTTTGAGTTAGGAGATTTTTGTTTTCTGTATTTTCTTTGACAGTTACGTCAATGTCTTTTCTGGTATTATGATGGTTTGTTTATGCTTGTCCCAGGGAGTGGCACTATTAAGAATAGTATTATACCTTGTTTGAGTAGGCATGTCACTATGGGTGTGGGCTCTAAAATCCTCATCCTAGCTCCCTGGAAGTCAGTATTCTATTAGCACACTTCAAATGAAGATGTAGAATTCTCAGTTCCTATTTCACCATGCCTGCTTGCATGTTGCCATGTTCCTGCTTTGATGATAATTGACTGAACCTCTGAACCTGTAAGCCAGCCCCATTTAAACGTTGTCCTTATAAGAGTTATCTTGGTCATGCTGTCTCTTCACAGTAGTAAAACTCTAATTTAGGCAGAAGTTGTTATTGGTGTATAGCTGTGATAGGCCTGACCATGCTTTTTTTTTAATATTTATATTTTGGGACTTTGGATTTAGAAAGCAGTGGAATGCTTTAAGTAGGGCTTAATATGTTTTCCTACTAGGAATCTAAAAGACTTTGTTACTGACAGTGATTTGAACTGTGTGGAGCTGCCACCAGAGGTTACAGTATGTGGCCTACAGACTTTTTTTTTTTTGGTGGGATTTTGGTGAAGAATATAGCTGCTTTTTCCCCTTGTCTCAAGAGTCTAGCTAGAACCAAGGTATAAAGATTATATATTAATTACATTAACAATAGAAATCTCAAAAAAAATAATGTCCAGCAGAATCTTTGTTCTCTGGTTATGTCCCATGAAGAACATTTTAAACAAGTGTAGCAAGCTTAGAAAGGAAAAGTATAAAATATATGGCATTAAAGGGGAACTACAAAGTGAAATGGAACTCAATCCTCTGTTCAAGGATACTAAATTGAATTAAGGGAGTAGTGACCTGGGGTAAGTTCCCACCCACTTAAGTTTATGTCCTGGCATGATAGTACAATCTTTAGTCCTAGGAGGCAAAGATAAGTAGATCTCTGTTCAGGGCCAGCCTAGAACACAACAAATTCTAGGTAAAAAAGTTTAAGTCTAGCCTTTATGGACAACACCAGTATCACTGACGTGAAATTCTGGGAAATGTTTTCTGAGAGCACAAAGAAGTGTTCCAGAGATAGCCAGGTTGTACTTATGCTGTGGCTGTACTCGGTAATGTGTAAGAGTATGTTGTACTGGTTTTGAAGGCATGAAGGTGTCATGAAGAGTATCTGAGTCTTGGCACTCTGAGAGACCATAGAAGGCCAATGGTGAAGGCGTAGCCTCAATTGAGGTTAATGGCCCAGGACTGATGTAGTCATGCAAAGGATTTGAGGCTTGGCACCATGAAGAGAGCCTATGAGAGGTTATTGGTGAAGCCTAGATTTAGAATTCTCAGTCCCTTCTGCACCATGCCTGCCTGCATGTTGCCATGTTCCTGCCTTGATGATAATGAACTGAAACTCAGAACATGTAAGCCAGTCCCAATTAAATGTCCCTGTAAGAGTTTCCTTGATAATGGTGTCAGCTCACAGCAGTAAAACCCTAAGACAGTTATCTTCTTCACCTGAGATTCTCTCTTCTCTCTTGGATTCTGTTGGTGATGCTTGCATCTCTGACTCCCGCTTTCTTTCCTAGATTTTCCATCTCCAGTGTTGTCTCCTTTGTGTTTTCTTTAATGTTTCTATTTGAAATTATAAACCCTGGATGGTTTTGTTCCATTCCATCACTTGTTCGATTGTGATTTCCTGTATTTCTTTCAGAGATTTTTATGTGTTTTCTCTTTAAGGGCTTCTACTTGTTTACCTGTGTTGTCCTATATTTTGTTAAGGGAGTTCTTTGTGTCCATCTTAAAGTCCTATATCATCTTCATGATATGGAATTTTAGATCTAAATCTTGCTTTTCAGGTATGCTGGGGTATCTAGGGCTTGCTGTGGTAGGAAAACTGGGTTCTGATGTTGCCAAAAATCATTGGTTTCTATTGCTTATGTTCTTTTGCTTGCCTCTTACTGTCTGGTTATATCTGGTGTTAACTGGCCTTGCTAACTCTGAGTGGAGCCTGTCCTTCCTGGGAGCTTGAGATCTGGGTGTGTCAGAATTCCTGGGAGTCAAACTATCTCTGGGGGTGGGAAGGTTGTGGGAGGCCAGAACACAGTCTCCAGACCTGGGTGCAGATGCAAACCTAAAGGAAACCCCTGGCTGGGATGGGGTTCCTGTGTCTCCTGTGTCATGGGGATCCTAGTTAAGCCAGGTATTGTGGTGGTGGTTGGGGCCAGAATTTTGCTTATTATTATGAGTAAATGTTGCATACATATATAGAGAGGAGCTAATTTTAGGGCTCATTTCTTTGCTTCATATACGGGAGTCATAGGAAATACGTGCCTTCTGTGCCATCTTGACATCATACCAATATTTTAATCCAAAAATGGAATCTAAAATCTCAACTAAATCCTGGAGTCATGTGTAGCTGTCAGTTAATTATTCCAACTAATCTTCAAAAAGTAAAATCAACACAAAAATTCCTAAGAAAATATAAACATAACACAACAAATTTTCTGAAAAGAGTGAGCTTAACTTTTCTTAAACTGTAAATTTAAAAAAAAAAGTCCAAGATAAAATACATCTGAAGCATAGACAGTGGGTGTAGACATGCATACACACACACAGACACACACAAACACACAGACACACACACACAGACACACACACACAGACACACACACACAGACACAGACACACACACACACCACACACACAGACACACACAGACACACACACACAGACACACACACACACAGACACACACACACACACACACAGACACACACATACAGACACACACACAGACACAGACACACACAGACACACACACACAGACACACACACACACAGACACACAGACACACACAGACACACACACACACACACACACACACATTTTCTGTTGTTTCTAGTTCCAAAGGGGACAATAGCCCTTTCCAATTTTGCAATTTGTATAACTTCCTCACACCTCATTCCATTTTGTCATAAAAACAGATCTATGCCCTAATCGGCTCTGTTCTGCTATCTGTTAGCTTTCAGCTGTATCTTTTTATTATTAGATTTTTTCCTTTATTTACATTTCAAATGTTATCCTCTTTCCCATCCCTCACCCCAGGAAACCTCCTATCCCATCCCCAAAGCCCTGCTTCTATGAGGAGTAGAGACTGAAGGAAAGGACATTCAGAGACTGTACCACCTGGGGATCCACCCATATACAGACACCAAACCCAGACACTATTGTAGATGTCAAGAAGTGCTTGCTGACAGGAGCCTGATATAGCTGTCTCCAGAGAGGCTGTTCCAGAGCTTGACAAATACAGAGGCAGATACTCACAGCCAACCTTTGGACTGAGCACAGGGTCCCCAGTGAAGGAGTTAGAGAAAGGACTGAAGGAGCTGGAGAAGGCATTTGCAGCCCTGTAGGAAGCACAACAATAGCAGCCAACCTAAGCCCCTGGAGCTCCCAGGGACTAACCCACCAACCAAATTACAACAATTAACCCACATGATATCAAAGTTCATTTTCTGTAAAACTTAACATAAATTTTAGAGACAGATTACATTATTCCATCCTTACTGGAAATGAAAACTATGCTTCCTGTCCAACAAGCTATAGCATGCTGCTTTATAATATCCATTCTCTTTAGAAAGGAAAACAAATCATATTTATTGAAGTAACCCTCATGTTTATTTCAGATGACCAAATGCTATGAAGGACGTCATGTTCAGTAATACAGCATGCCTTTGTAACTAAGATGGAGGAAGTTATCCCTGTGCTGGACAGCAAATCATTATAATGTGCATTACTGTATGCTTCTTCCCAATAGGTTTCAGAAGCAGGAGATTTGTATAGTCAGTGTGATAGGTTAATGAACTAAACTCCCATATTAAGAGACCTGAGTTCAAACTATATGTGCAAGTTATGCTTAAAATAAGTAGTTAACTGTTCTTTGATGTCTAGTTGTCTTTCTCTCCTCAGCAAGCTTGATATCAAGGTAACATTTTTTCACATTTAGGTTTAACTGAATCTTATTAATTTAAATTTTTCAGTCACTGATAAGTATTCTCAAATTTAGGACTTAATAAATTTTCAGAGATATAGAATTTGAGAATCACAAAGATTATCCTTTGAATGAAATCCTTGAGACTATAACCCAGCTCTGATAAAAATGACATTTAGATAAGAACAATGAAAAGGAGATGTGAGTAGTTTCTCTCTAAATTGGTTTTAATTTAAATTTAGAGAAAAGAAGTGATAAAAATGTCTGACAATTAAGTAAGGATAATGACTCACAATTTACAACACTTACTGATATTACAGTATAGGTATAATTTTGACACTACTGCAAAAAATTACATATCCACAAATACCATTGACTTTAGGAACTATTCCTCCAGTTTGATTTCCTTAGTAAAGTTTCCAAGACCAATTAAATATCTAGAGATTTTTTTGATAAGGAATATTAATATACAGCATGCTTGAAATTGAGAAAAAATAATATAGGTGACTTTTCTTCAAATATATTCAGGTCTTAATATTAATGGAAGTGAAATAAAAGAAGTTCACAATGACCAAAGGCTATGTCTTAAATCCTATAGCTCTAGTAAAATCAATTCACTAGTTCCTGTCTACTGTAAGTGATTATGTCCACATTATAGTAGTAAAAACTTATGATGTCTTATTGGTAAAGGAAAATAGATGATAAGAAGTACAATGTAATGAGAAAGCACAATTTCATAAAATGAATGGTAGCTTTTTTATTACTTAAAAATATGTGTACTTGATAATAACCTACAAATATTTTGTACACAATTGGTCTAGCATATCTGTGAATCCACAAGCTTAATAATACTACACAAGCTCTGTAGACATCCCATAATCAATTTCCAAGTAGGAGTGAAATTCTTTAGATTATTTTCAAGAGTACCAGGTCACTATCTCCTGAATGTTTGAGAGGAGCCCTGTTAGAGGAGCTGATGTAAACATGGCTTTGAAAATGTTACTGCATTTGTATGAAAAGAATGAGAGAGATTGAAAGAGCTGAAGGGGATAACAACCCCATAGGAAGACCAATATTATCAACTACCCCGGACACCTGGGAGCTCCTAGAGACTAAGCCACCAACCAAAGAGCATACATGGGCTTGTCCATGGTCCATGGCACATATGAAGCAGAGGACTGCCTTGTCTGTCCTCAGTGGGAGAGGATAAGTCTCTACAGGATTCTGTAAAGACTTGATGCCTCAGGGAAGGGGAATGCAGGGAGCAGTGTGTGTGGGAGGAGTACGAGGGGGTGGGTAGGTAAGCCAGAATATAGCCTCTCAGAGGCAGATGGGAAGGGGAATGGGATAAAGAACTCTCAGAAATGGGGACTTGGAAAGGGGAAATATTTGGAATGTAAATAAATAAAATAATTTAATTTTTTGAGATTTTTTATTTATGGCTACATAGTAAAATAAACCTTTCTGGGATATGTAAAGTATTGATATGCCTATGTTATGCCAGGCAATTCAATCCTTAGTCCACTATAACTACACACATATATTGAAAATTGAGGTCGAATGTCAGGCACTGGTGGCACATGCTTTTATTCCCAACACTTGGGAAGCAGAGGCAGGTGGATCTCTATGAGTTCAGGGACATCCTAGTCTACAGAGTGAGTATCCCTATAGCTAGGGCTACAAAAAGATTCCCTGTTTTGAAAACTCAAAGAAAAAATAAAAGAAAGAAAAAGAAAAGGAAAGAATGAAAGAACAAAAGAGAGAGAGAAAGAAAGAATGAAAGGAAGGAAGGAAGGAAGAAAGAAAGAAAGAAAGAAAGAAAGAAAGAAAGAAAGAAAGAAAGAAAGAAAGAAAGAAAGAAAGAAAGAAAGAAAGAAAGAAAGAAAGAAAGAAAGAAAGAAAAGAAAATGCAGGTAGATATGAAACAACAGGAGTACTTGGGACTACTGTTAAAGATCCTATGAAGTTTCTACTTTCAATGCCATTTTGACTTCACTTATGTAATACCTACTTTGGATATTCCCTTCTAGTATTATGAGCTTTAAAAATTTTTATTGGAGGCTAGAAAGAAATCACAGTGCTGAAGAAAACTGGCTCTTTTTCAAGAGTTTGTAGATTCAATCTCTAGCACCCATAATTAGCTCATAACCATTTATTTGTTACTCCAGGGAATCCAAAATCTCTGAACTCAATGGAACAAGGCCCTCACATAGTAGAGGAAAAGACTCATAGGTAACCAGCCCACCAATACACACACACACACACACACACACACACACACACACATACACACATACACAGACATAGACACACACTTATATTGTTTATATTTTTATTACATTCCAAGTTCACTAATTTAATACAACAGTCATAAAGTGCTAATATATCATATTTCACTCCTAAACTGTCATGAGATCTGTATAATATGGTGAGTAAAAGAGACTGAAAATTATAGGGAGAAAATTGATAATAAAATGCAGCTCATAATGCTTATATTTTTCAATCTATACATAGATTAATTATATAAATGTGTATTCCATATACATACATATAGAATCACTCTACTATCCAAACTTTGCCTCCTTAATATTTCTTATATCTACTACCATTTTGCATACACACACAGAGAAATATATACAGCACACAGGGAACAGTTGAGAGTTTGTTTTAGTTTCATTTGTTGTGCATTTTTGAGACAGGTTGATTACAAATATACAGTGCAGCTGAAGATAACCCTGTACTAAACCTCTTGTCTGTGTCACCATGCCATGTTCCTGTACATGATTTTCCTTCCTTTGTAGTCAGTTTATGTGCATCTTCTCTATTAACTGTCCTATACAATGTTTGTGGGTTTTGGGGGATTTTTTCATGCTTAACAATATAAAGATAATAAATATTTCACATTTAAGTCAAAGTGTACAGCTGAGGTTTGGTTGCTCATTCAATAAATGTACCAACCAAATTAGTGGACAAAAATTGATCTGTTCATATTGTTATTGTTCTACAAAGAGGAAAATAAATCAACCACATGTTCACATAGATAATGCAAATTGGTTCTACAGTATTTTCTGAATTAGAACCCCCAAAAGCTGCTTTGGTTCACAAGACCAATATAAATGCAATTTGAATTTATTTATGTTTTCTGTTTGATGCAAGGCGTCACATTGAAGACTAAACTTACTTGGAACTATGCATACCTAGCTGGCCTTGATACTTGTGGCAATCTTTTTGCTTCACCTTCAGGAGTTCTGAAGTTATACCAGTGAGCCATCACTAAAATCAAAGAGATCCTAATACTTATTTGGCAAAACACAGAAATTATCATTTTACTCGTCATTGGTGTACATGTGTTTGTGTACATAATTGTTGTGATGTAAAACACACTTCCATAAGTAGTAAAAGTGATGGAAGTAATATCTTCACAAAGTATTCACTGATATAAAATATAGAACACATCCTTAAACAAGTTTAACATACATTCTTATATGGATCTTTCCAGCTGGAAGAGAATGTTTCAATACTTGTTTTCACTTATTTTGATTTATTCTTGTTAAAACCTTACTATTCCAAAAGTCTCACAAGTGGGTGTTTGTGTGTGTGTGTGTGTGTGTGTGTGTGTGTGTGTGTGTGTGTGTGTGTGTGTGTGCAGGCACGTGAGTCTGGGCTTACATGTGTATATTTCTTAGTTTTGAATATCCTAAGGATTAATATTAATTTTAAAGAAAAGAGTCTTGAGAAACAGATTTCACAGAAGGACTACATTTCATAAAAGAGAAAGGAGTGTTTCAACTTTAATTTCAAACATTAAGAAATACATTGTGTCAATTTTTGCCCTACAATAAATATTACCAAACACCTATTTTGAACTTCACACTACAGTTGTTTTCTTTTTTTATCTTCTTTTTTTTTCAATTTGTTTTATGTGCACACCCTTGTAGATTTCATCCCTCGTGGATTTTATAGATATAATATTTCACAGGCTTCTAGGAACATCAGAAACCCATGTCAGCAAGGAAGCGCTGGATAAAGATCCTTTTGCCAGAAACCTGAAAATATAAGCTGAATCACCAGAATCAATAGAGAGTACCATCACCCATCCATCCACCACCACCACCAGTACTACCATTAATTAAATTGATTTTTAAACATTTTTTAATTCTTTTAATTTAAAATAAAAATATACAATTTCCAATATTTCCTTCTCTCCCTGTAAATCTAGTGCATATCTCCCCTTGATCTCTCAAGTTCATGACCTCTTCTTCCTTACAAAACCACACACACACACACACACACACACACACACACGCACACACACAGGTCTTCCATGACTAACTCTCCCTTCTGACATATTTCTTAGTTGTCAGCAGTTGTCTAATATTGAGTTCCTATGAGATTTTTCTTTGTTAGAGAGATTTCTGCTGTTTTTCTTGTGCGTACCTTGTTTAGGCAACTCTCTTGATGAGACTTTATAAGTATACTTTCCTGACATTTCTTTCTTTTTTTTTTTAGGTGTAATTTTTTTATTAGATATTTGCTTTATTTACATTTCAAATGGTATCCCCTTTCTGCATTACCCCTCTGAAAACCCCCTATCCCACTCCCCTCCTCATGCTTACCACCCCCACCACCATTTCCTGACTTGCATTCCCTATTCTGGGGAATCGAGCCTTCACCGGACCAATGGCCTCTCCTCTCATTGATGTCTGAAATGGTTATATTCTGCTACATATGGAGTTGTAATTTTTTTTTGTTTTTTTTCCTAAGATTTTTTTTAAATTTACGTTCAAAATCATTTCCCCTTTCCCGTTTCCTCCCTCCCCGAAAGTCCCAAAAGCCCCCTTCCCTCCCTCTTTTCCCCATTCAACCCCCTCTCACTTCTCTGTCCTGGCATTCCCCTAAATCCAGTCTTTCCAGGACCAGGAGTCTCTCCTTCCATCTCCTTGTAAATCTATTGATATGTGAATTGTGTCTAGGGTATTCCGAGATTCTGGGTTAATATCCCCTTATCAGTGACTGCATACCATGTGTGTTCTTTTGTGATTAGGTTACCTCACTAAGGATGATATTTTCAAGTTCTGACCATTTGCCTAGGAATTTCATGAATTCATTGTTTTTAATTGCAGAGTAGTATCCCATTGTGTAAATATACCACATCTTCTGAATCCATTCCTCTGTTGAGGGACATCTGGGTTCTTTCCAGCTTCTCCTGACATTGCTAGGAGACAAATATCTCACAAATATCTCATAGGAGGCTTGCTGCTTGTTGTGAAATTGTGGTCTTTGACTTCTTCTAACATGAACTTCTGAATTTTTGGTGTAGAACTTATTGTTATAGATATATCAGCATGGGTTGAGGACCTCAAAGTCATTGCTTGTCTGTATTTTGGTCTGATATTTTTATACACACACACATACACAGATATATATATATATATCTGTGTGTGTTTGTGTGTGTGTGTGTGTGTGTGTATGTGTGTGTGTGTATGTGTGTGTAATGATCTCTGCCAATTACAAGGAAGTGAATTCTTTCCTGAGTGGTCATGTCTATGCCATTTTGTGACCATAATATTAAGGAGAATAAGAAAGAAGTCAGAAACTCTGTTGCTTTGGAAAGTGGTGGTAGAAAGTTCTCCAAATTTTTCTGAACTCAGTAGCCCTTTGGAGTTGGCACTACTTTCTGCACCAGTCATGATTTCACTATTTTTTTTTTGTGTGACTGTAGTCTAAATAGAGTATTGTTGTTTATAGCCATGGTATGTGGGTCACTATTGCATCATGAGGAATATTACCTATGCTAGTCATTATTTAAATTATTTCACAGACATCAATGATGAATGTGATGTTGCTTCCTTCTCTTAGAAGATTACACTATGTCTTCAGGTACTTTGTAATTTACCCCACAGGGGTAGACATCTTCTAAGCTTTCATAATCTAAGTGCTTAGAAATTTTGCAAACCAAATGTAGTTAGTCATTTTTGCAAAACAACAGTCAACAAATACACTGAATAAAGAATATGATTGTTCTCTACTTTTGTTTTATCTATTGCCTTTTATTCTCTGTTTCCTTATTTTCCTGAAGCCAAATATGTCAGCATCCTAATGTGCATATGGGATAAACATATAATAAGAAACATTGTAGAGTAGTGACTATTATGCTGCAGTTAAAATATACTTGGTAATAATAATTAAACATCTCAAAATAAATAATGTTGAATAAAGCAAGTCATAGGCCTAAAATATAGCAAGTGTTTATATGTGTAAAAATTATAATATATTGTTATTCAATAGAGGTAACCCAATCACAAAAGAACACACATGGTATGCAGTCACTGATAAGGGGATATTAACCCTGAATCTCAGAATACCCAAGACACAATTCACATATCAATAGATTTCCAAGAAGATGGAATGAGAGTCCCCTGGTCCTGGAAAGACTGGATGTAGGGGAATGCCAGGACAGAGAAACGAGAGGGGGTTGATTGGGTAACAGGGGGAGGGAAGAGGGCTTATGGGACTTTCGGGGAGGGAGAAAACGGGAAAGGGGAAACCATTTGGAATGTAAATAAAAAAATATAGAAAATAAAAAAATGAATTAAAAAAATTGACATCAATAGTTATTTTATAATAATCTTGGTAATAATTCATTAGTTTCAATATAGACTATAAATATTATTTATAAATTTTAATATAAATTCAATATAAATTTATAAATTTTAATATAATTTCAATATAAATTTTAATTGTAGAGTATCCTGCTATATCTATTATACTTCAACACAGCTGTCATTTTAAAAGTAAACTATAAGAAAAATCAAAATTATGAAAACAAAAATTGCAAACTTTGACTTAGAAAAGAAGGTTATAGATCAGAAAAACAGAATATATAAATAAATCTTTTTTCAAGGAAATAAGTCAATTTTAGTATATCCAAATACTCCAATGTACATTCCACTAACAAAAAGTACTAACAATGATTAATGAAAAGTTTTCATTACTTATTATTAGAAGAATCCAATAAAACTATAGCTTGTTACCACTAAAATTGGATAGTTTTAATAGTTAATGTTTTATTTCATATTTAAATATTTTGTAAACCCATACTATTTGCATTAAGCATATGTAACAGAACTAAATAGGGACTAGACAAGTTAAAAAATAAAAACAAAGATGAAGACTAAAATGAACAACAGCAACAGCAAAAATAAGTGCCTAGCAATTTTAAAGGCTGTGAAACTGGTGAAGTTGTCAGAGTTACTTTTCTGACATCTGTGAGGGAAGGATCTGTTCAGGATTTTGTCTTAATATAGTCACAGTATATTTCCTTGAACTGCTATCCCTATATCTATTCTACTTCTTTTTTAAGGACAATAATAAGTTTGTTTGGATGTTATCATAGTAATCTTATTTTATCTTGGTCAACTCTCTAAAGGTTTTATTCCTTTAAATGGTAATAATCTAAATTATTGCTTGTGAGGATTACAAAATATGTTCTGTCTGGGGGGAGGGCACATAATTTCATCTTTTTGTCAATAAAATAAAATGTTGGTGTGGGAAAAGACATAAAATAATATTTTAGGCAGGTTTTGAAGACGTTGGTACTTAGAGTACATAGAGTGGTTCAGCCACATTTTACTTATCATCCCAAAACTTAAGTCTTATGTATTAATCTACCCAAAATATATGGAAACCTATATTATCATGAACAAACTGTGTGTGAGTAATTTATAGTGACATTGTTTAAATAATAACCACATACTCAAAACAGATAAAAATATGTACTAATCGTGTCCATACCAAGATAATATTGAAATAAGGGAGACTATTACTCAACAATTTAAATGACATCAAGACAATGTGCTAGAACATTAAAAAGCTCCATGAAATATCAAATATATAATTTATAATCCCACATTAATTTCCAAATCCAGCTAATTTTATAGTGAATGAAATTACATCAGTTGAGACCTGGACTGGAATAAAATTGAGAGATTCCAAATTAGTACTAGAAATACAAGATAATAATAAATTTTAACTTAGATTATAGCAATATTTTGTCAGATAAGAATAAACTATGCAATCTATATCAGTTATGGTTAATTTTGTATCTAATCTCATAGCTTTATTTTGAATATAAAAATATTTATTTTCTCTCCAGGACAGAAAAATATCCCAACTATATTAATTTAACAATAGATCTTTTCCTTGGGTCTAGTTATGCCATTGTATAATTGTTAGCATATTCTTTGTTTCAATTTTCTATTCTATATAGACATCTATATATCCTTATACCAATGCTAAACCAGCAGTTCCACTTTATTCTATCTTCATTGATATTCAAAGTAGAAAGAAGTGAAAAGCTTCATTTCTTAATAAAAGCATTAGCCCAAGTAGCAAATGCTCAAAAATGTTAATGATATTTGTCACTAAACAATTGCCAGTATCTTAAAAAAATGCAAGGTGAAATCATGAAAGGAAGAAAGAATAGAGGGAAATGGAAAGAATCACAAAAATTAGTTTTTCTCCCATTTCACAGTTTTTGAGTAAGCAAATATAATTTTAGAAACTTGACTATGGAGTCACAGAAAATTTAAAACACTAAGATAAATTTTGCAACTATGTTAATATTGTAATTATAAGCATATACTGAGATTGAAATTTTGCTTCCTGTTATAGTTTATGATTAGACAAAAAAGACACTTTGATTTGAAAATGGAAAAACACATTCTCATCTTTTAACTATAAAAAATGAATAACTTAACTTCAGTATTATTTAATTTCATCTTATTTTCAAAGACTTTATATCTACTATATTGAATGAAAAATGAATAACATAATATTATAATTAATGTGACGTAATATGCAATAAATTCAATCCAATATACATTTCAGTCTCTAGGCATTATAAGATTATCATATAACAATTTAGCCAATAATTTTAAGACATCAATTTAAAATATATATAATAATGCATTTAATATTCTTATTTCATATAGAATGTATATCATAAATAGATTCATTTTCGTGAAATATGTGTGCATTACTATGGGGTGATATAGATGGATTAAAAACCTCTAAATGATTTCTTCTGTAATTACATGTGCATGAAAAAGTTTAGATTGACATTTTTCCAGCCTGTGATACTGCAACAGTGTTAATGAGTGGTAAGAGGATAATATGATGCCTTCAAGACTCACAGAACAGCCTCAGAATTCCTGCATGACACATTCTCAAAAGTATTCCACATAAATTCTCATTGGCTATCAGAGATAGTAAAATAATGGTGCATAATTGGTTATCCAGAAAAAAAAAGATCTTCAGGAATTTGGGAATATTTTTCAAACTGTACCACAGGGATCTTCTCACAAAAAGGATGAATAAAAGGGAAATCAATTTTAATGTAGTAATTTTATTAGCTATGGTAGACTTCAGGGTTAAATTGTTTTTGATTATCTTATTTCATTTACTATAATATGGTTCTGTAAAGTTATCATTGATGTTTATTTGAACAATTATACTTTTTTCTATTTTGCTACTTTTCAATATTCTGCTATCAAGTTGAATTATATAACATCTCATTGTGATGTTTGGCACCTAAATGAAAATTTCTTCATTGTTCAATTTTTAGAGTAAAAGTTATCTTCAAAGAGAAACATTGAAATGTTTGCTATTGATATATTTTACTGCCATTCATTTTTGTCAAACAACTCAGCAATTTTATTCTTAAGGTTTTAAGTAAGTTGCTTTAAAAATTATCTCAAGGTAAAAATTGCTATATTTGCATTTATTTTGTTATATTACTTATAAATATCAAGCATTGGTGTCAACAAGTGGCCTTTGAACTTGTGAATGGATAGAGACACCTACATAGCATATTCATATATAAAATGATAATGAAATACTTATTTCTGTATTAACAAAGATGAAGGAAGCTAAAGTATTGGTATTAGATTAAAATAAAACAGGATAAATCTCCACATAATTGAATGAATCTGTTCAAAAAAAATCAATCCAGAACAAGAAAATTAGTGAGAGAGAGAGAGAGAGAGAGAGAGAGAGAGAGAGAGAGAGAGAGAGAGAGAGAAAGACAGAGAGACAGAGAGAACAAGATCAATGGAAGCTAGAAGTTTAAAAGGAAGAAGCAGGTTGAATATATAAAGTTTTTGTGTGTTTATATATGCAGGAGTGTGTGAGTCTCTGTGTGTGTGTGTGTGTGTGTGTGTGTGTGTGTGTGTATACACCATAAAGAAGAAAATGCAATGTAATTATGTGGTGAAGGACACATAGCACTATGCATTTATCAATGTTTGAAAAAGCTTATGACACACGTATTAAATACTAATTGATCTAAACGTAAGAATAAATAAACCATGAGATCACAAGAACATGGTGTACTTTGACAAAATAATTTAACAGAATTATACAGTATGATAAATAGTTTGGAAATTAATGAGATGAAAGTTTAATATTAAAGACTTAGAAAAACTCATAAGCATTCTACTCTAATAGGAAATAATCTGTGAAGGGCTAAGAGGAGAATGAAAAAATAAAGGCATGAAAGATTATATTAACCAAGTTTCCACAGTTGAAACTAAAAGACAATAAGTGGCGTGTTGTTCAGCATAGGTTCCTACAGAAAAGGATCCAAATAATAACTTTATAATGGAAACAAACTTTAAGCAAACTTCAGACATTTGTTAAAGTGAAACATCAATAATAAAAAATCATAGACATACTACATATCTCAATATGTAGTATGAAAAAGCTTATGACACACATATTAAAGAAAAATTGATCCAAACATAAGAATAAATAAATCATGACATCACAAGAACTTGGCGTACATTATCCCCAAATCTATAAACACAGTCCATTCAAAAAGTATAAGATAAAACCTTATCTGGCAGGCAGTCTTCAAAATAGCTCAAAGGAATTCCAGAATATTAGTGTCATAAAAAGAGGAAAGGGTGGGGGAAGTTTGATAAAGCAGCATAGTGGAGTGGAGACGATAAATATAATCATCATACCTGCAAAATGAGATTCAGAAACAAAATATTCAATTTTCTAGGAACCGCCAAACTGATTTCCAGAGTGGTTTTACCAGCTTGCAATCCCACCAGCAACGGCAGAGTGTTCCTCTTTCTCTACATCCTCTCTAGCATTTGCTGTCCCCTGAGTTTTTGATCTTGGCCATTCTGACCGGTGTGAGATAGAATTTCAGGGTTGTTTTGATTTACATTTCCCTGATGATTAAGGATGTTGAACATTTCTTTACGTTTTTATCAGCCATCCAGTATTCCTTAGTTGAGAATTCTTTGTTTAGCTCTGTACCCCGTTTTACCACTCCTGGGCATATACCCAGAAGATACTCCAACATGTATTAAGGACACATGTTCCACTATGTTCATAACAGCCTTATTTATAATAGCCAGAAGCTGGAAAGAACCCAGATGTCCCTCAAGAGAGGAATGGATACAAAAAATGTGGTACATTTATATAATGGAGTAATACTCGGATATTAAAAACAATGAATTCAGGAATTTCTTAGGGAAACTGATGGAGCTAGAAAATATCATCCAGAGTGAGGTAATCCAATCACAAAAGAACACACATGGTATGCACTCGTTGATAAGTGGATATTAGCTCAAAAGCTCAGATTACAGAAGATACAACTCACAGACCACATAAAACTCAAAAAGAAAGAACACCAAAGTGTGGATACTTTGATCTTTATTGGAAAGTGAATCAAAATACCCATGGCTCACAACCAAACAATATGTGCATAGGGTCCCCAATGGAGCAACTTTACAAAGGACCCAAGGAGCTGAAAGGTTTGCAGCCCTGCCGAAGGAACAATAATATGTACCAACCAGTACCCCCCAGAGCTCCCAGGGACTAAACAACCAACCAGAGAGTACACATGGAGGGACCCATGGCTCCAGCTACGTATGTAGCAGAAGATGACCATTTCAGATATCAATGAGAAGAGAGGCCATTGGTCCAGTGAAGGCTAGATTCCCCAAAATTGGGGAATGCAAGCCAGGAAATTGGAGGGAGGGTGAGCAGGGGGAGGGTGGACGGGATAGGGGGTTTTCGGAGAGGTAATGCGGACAGGGGATACCATTTGAAATGTAAATAAAGCAAATATCTAATAAAAATATTCAATGATTATCAGATAAATGTATTTAGCTGCCATTAACATGTTCATCTTAGCTTGTGGATTCTTAAAACGCACCTCCATAGCATGAGCTGTTAAAAACAGAAAGCCATCTGTGGGAGAGAAAGTATCCAAAGACAAAGATACTATGCTGGTAGTATGTTTGCAAATCTAAACTTTCTAAATAAAAATTATTGTTAAATAAAACCAAAATCTCTGGGACTGTAAAATAGCTGAGAGGGTAAAAATACTGAGCAGTAAGCCTGAATTCCTGAGCTTGATCTCTAGAATTTTCATGGTAACACAGAGAACTCTTTCCTGCAGGTTGTTCCCTGATCTCTGCACACATGTTGTTACACGTGTATATCTCTAGGCCAATACGTGCATGCATGCATACATACATACATACACATGTGTATACTTAAATATTTTATATTTAGTCACATACACATTTTAAATGGAGAATTATATGATATCATTACATTGCTGATAGAAGCAGCAGGAGGGCAAGTTTAAAGCCAGGCTGGGCTCCAAGATCAGGCCCTGTTTCAAACAAGCAGGAAAGGAAAAAGAGGAGAATTTACTTCATCCCAAGTTTAGCCTCTTTGTTACAAACAGTTCTGAAGGATGAATTTTATTCTTCTGTTATACCAAAGTCCTCTTCAGATTCAGTAATTGGAAATCTCTCCATGATAACCATGCAAAGCATTTCTTTGTAAAAATAAAATGTCAAAAATCAGTATCAAAATTTGCCGTCCTAATTTTCTAAATACTATATTTTGATATTGTATTTTTGTTATGCATAAAACATAAATGGAATATTAGATTTTTTACTTTTTCAAATACTAAATATATTTATAACCAAAATTCTCAGAGAAGAAACATCTATTGCAGAGGGTTTTTTGTTTACTATATGAGAAATTTTAAATTAAGAAGAATGAAAAAAAATCAATTTAAAACATTTTATGTGGTATAACATTTACTGGAAGCCTTAGTATTTCTCTAGATGATAATGATTTCTGTGCAATTTAAAATATGTTTAAAGTAACAGTAAAGCTGACATCGATAGCAAAGTGAGATTAATTGATATTGAGTGCAAAACGATTACTGAAGTCATCAGAGTGCATAGATCTGAAAGTCCTTCCTATTATAACCTCTGCCTTTCTAATAAGCCACAAATGTACCATGCAGAATAAGCAAAAATCAATTTAATAATTCAAAAAATACTTCAACCACAGTTTTCATGATTACATTAATTGATTTTTGTAAAAAAAAATTGCAAAAATACAAGATTGAAGCATTAGCACAAAAGGATCTGAGGTCATTTCCAAGTCAATGTGATAAATGATTTCAGGTTCATCAGCACTTAGTTTTGCCAATTGGATGTCTTATACTGAACACAAGGAGTGCTAATAGTGCTCATTTCTGATCTATATTTTTTTATTATTTAGTATATACCAATTTCTAACTCTTTTTCTAAATAGTTCAGCAATTATTCACAGTGAACTATTCTTTACCTAGTATTTAGACTATTTTGTTTATACATGGTTCTATTATTAAAAGGCAACAAACTAGCAAGATATTTCCAAGAATAAAAATTAAATTAAATAAACTGTGAAACCAAAATGTACACTATGTATTTTAATAGTGACATAGAATTTCCTTTTTAAGTTTCACATTCAATTCTAAAGTTCTATTGACACAGAGTAAATTTTATTTTATTGGGATTCAATTTGAGAAATAAAAATTATAAATTTTTATTTAGGAAAGTCAAATGTAATGCACTGTGTCAGCCTTCTGCTACTATAATCATCACACATCACTCAAGGTTATCAATGTATTAGTTGTGAAATTTTATGACAGCCACTTACGAATGTTTCAGTCCATGGTCCCATGATATTACTGACTTTGGACCTACAGTAAAGGAGTGTAGTGTAGTACAATATTGTTCAGTATATGGTTGCCTAGAAGAAAGAGCAAAGAATGAACTTCATAACACTGAAGCTTTCTGCCACTTTGCTGTAGTCCCAATTTTAATAACCCTTTGCCAAACATTCTAGGAGGAAATTAGAGATCAAGGTATTTCACTACACTAAATAATCTGATTTATCTGATATGAATGAGGAAAAGTGATATAAAAATTCAGTTATCACTTCTAAATGTAGAAACACAGACATTCATAAATCATATTCTCAATATATAATTTGTATACTCCTATTTGGCAAGACCATTACGTATACAGACACTTAGGGAGTACACAATATGACTTGACAAATGTCAGTTGCGTCAGTGTAGAATTTGTTAGTACTATGAATGAACTTTGTCTTTTCTGGCTGTTTCCAATTGGCAGAAATAGTCCTTCCTGTGTTGAAAAGAGAGCTACAAGATAACCACAAGACTCATGAGCATCAGAAGTGCCCCATCTCTACAAGATAATATAATGATTAAATAATCTCTGGGGAGACACTACAGTGATATATTTTGCTTTTAGTGAGTATGTTCAATCTATTCCAATGAACTTGTTCTTTTATATAATAAAGTCTTAATTGTGCTTTTAAAGATTTCCATTTGTTGAATTTTGTAACAGACAAGTACCTATTCCAAAATCCACAGTGAAAGGATACCTTTTGTATTTGCCACCATAGTTCTACTGGAATTATGTCTCTGTTGCCATGATAAAAAATACTCTGGAAAGAAAAACAAACACACAAAGCAAATTAGGGATGAAAGTGTTCCTGCTGGCTCACGTTTCCTGAGAAGAGTCCACTATGACAGGAAATCAAGGCAGCAAGTGTCTGAATAAATTGCTCACACTGCCTCCACAGTTAGGAAGCAGACAGTGACAAATGTCTGTATTCTCTAGCTTTCTCCTTTTTCACAGAGTCTCAAATGTAATCAGCCTGTTAGTGTGGACATCCCCTCTTCAATTAACCTAATCAAACTAATCCCTCACAGGCATTCCTAGAAGCTAAATAACTCCTCCCATGTGTGCTAGTGTGTTGTTTCCTAGGTGACTCCAAAACCAGTCAAATTGACAAACAGATGAATGGTTTTATCCCACATCAACTGGACATCCAAACATAGCACTTTAAAACCATAAATATAATTTTCTAACCCTTAAAGATTTTTCAACAGGTATAATAATTTAAAGGTCAGAAGTCCATGTCTAATCTGACTCAGGAAAATCTGTAAGCTCATTTAAAATAAATAAGTAAATAAACATATTAATGAATAAATTTAAAAAAAATTTACTATTGCCAATATAAGAAGGCACAAAGTACATATTCGCATTCCAGAAGGGAATGATCATAGCAAAGCAAGGAATGATGGAACCAAAGCAAAAATATATCTAGCAAAGAAAATATTAAATCCTATAGTTTCTTAAATATGATTTGGGACTTCAAATTTTCCAAAAGGGAGGAGTATCCCTGCTCCTCCAGCTCCACCACCTGAATCACAAATTTTTGTTCTAAGCCAGCTCTATATCATTTTTCAATCTGTCCTTAGCAATGGTCTCCTGGTCCTGGAATCTCCAATATCCTGGGGTCTCCATGGACTCTAAGTTTAAATATTCATACTGTGGAGACCTGTGTCTTCCTTGCATGTTCTTACTCTGTCACACATTGTTTTATCTCTACAACCTTCATGGTTTCAGAACAGGAATCCAGGATATCTTTAATAATATACTCCACAAACCATTCAAAACCAGCACCATTGGACACCACATCACTGTTCTATTGTCAATAAGAAATGCATTTTTCTCTTCATCCCTGTCCAACCACAGCTGTCTATTTCTGATTGCAGGTCATTAGGAATACTTCCTAAGAAGTTGCTTTGAGGAGGAGGAACCCTTCTGTTTAGGTTTTCTTCCCTTAAATTAATATGGAACTTACAGGATAGAGTTTCTGACAGATGACCCTTTGTATTCAGGAGACATTACTTCTTGTACCTGAGGGCAATGGTTGTTCTTAATTCAAGCACAGGAGTAAGTTTCCTTTCTCTTCTAGCAGTTCCCCTCTTCTCCCAGCAGTTCCCCTCTGCTTTCAAGTTAGTGTGTTCTAGTACCCTCAAATCTTCCACTCCAAATAGGATTTCCCCTGGGGTACATTCCCAAATATAAATATATTCAAACATATATAAAAATTAAAACTCGCGGCTTGTGTGTATGCGGCTCTCAAGTGCGGGGCTGATCTGCAGTAACCAGCGCGCCAGCTCTGCTGTGGGACTTCTGCCTGGCAGAGGGACGCCCCCTCCCCCCCCAGGAGAGATCACTCACCCCTGCACAGGGCAGGAGCCTACCAGCCTCCCTATGGCGACCTCTGCTCCAGGCATCCACTAGGCTGAGCCTTTGGAGGTGCAAGGCCTCCCCAATATAAGATCACTTGGGGCAAGGCACATTAGGGCTCCAAAGTCACTCAGGTGCCAGGGGAATCCTGGCAATCCAGAAGGGGCAGAAATAGCTTTGCAGGCTCACAGGAGGTCCAACCAACAGCCAGTGGCAGCAGGACCAACTAACATCAGAGGTATCCAGATGGCAAAAGACAAACGTAGGAATGTTACTAACAGAAATCAAAGTAATGTGGGACCATCCGAACCCAACTCTCCAACAGCAGAAAGTCCTGGATACCCCACCACACCCGAAAGACAAGATCTGGATTTAAAATCACTTCTCATGATGCTATTAGAGGATCACAAGAAGGACACAAATAAATCTCATAAAGAGTTACAGGAGACCATGAATCAACGGTTAGAAGCCCTTACAAAGGAAACACAAAAATCGCTTAGAGAAATGCGGGAGAACATGGATCAAAAGATGGAGGCGAACAAGGAGACAACACAAAAATCGCTTAACGAGATGAATCAACGGGTAGATGCACTCACAAAGGAATCACATGTCCCTCAACGGAGGAATGGATTCAGAAGATGTGGTGTATTTGCACAATGAAATACTACTCTGCAATTAAAAACAATGAATTCACGAAATTCCTAGGCAAATGGTCAGAACTTGAAAATATCATCCTTAGTGAGGTAACCCAATCACAAAAGATCACACATGGTATGCAGTCACTGATAAGGGGATATTGACCCAGAATCTCAGAATACCCTAGACACAATCAGCATATCAATAGATTTCTAAAAAGATGGAAGGAGAGACCCCTGGTCCTGGAAAGACTGGATGTAGGGGAACGCCAGGACAGAGTAACGAGAGGGGGTTGAATGGAGAAAAGAAGGAGGGAAGGGGGCTTATGGGACTTTCGGGAAGGGAGGAAACGGGAAAGGGGTAGTGATTTGGAATGTAAATTAAAAAAATAAAATAAAAAAAAAAGCAAAAGGGAAAAAAAAAGAAAGTAATTGGAACTCCATGCAATATATAAATAAAAAAAAAGGAATCACAAAATTGGCATAAAGAAATGCAGAAGAATATGGGTCAACAGATGGATGCCCATAAGGAGGCAACACAAAAATTGCTTAAAGAAATGAATCAACGGTTAGATGCCCTTACAAAGGAAACACGAGAACTGCTTAAAGAAATGCAGGAGACAATGGATCAACAGATGGATTCCCATGAGGAGGAAACACAAAAATCGCTCAGAGAAATGCAGGAGAACGTGGGTCATCAGGAAGAAATCCTGAAAGAGGCAATGCAAAAATACCTTAAAGAAATACATGAAAATACAAACAAACAAGTGAAGGATCTCAGCAAATCCATCCAGGAACTAAAAAAGGAAGTAGAAACAACTAAGAAATCACAATGGGAGACAAAACTGGAGATAGAAAACTTTGGGAAGAAATCAGGAGTCATAGATGCAAACATAAACAATAGAATACAAGAGATGGAAGAAAGAATCTCAGGTGCTGAAGACTCCATAGAAAGCATCGACTCAACAGTCAAAGAAAATGCAAAATGCAAAAAACGTGTAACCCAAAATATCCAGGAAATCCAGGACACAATGAAAAGACCAAACCTAAGGATTATAGGTATAGATGAGAGTGAAGATTTGCAACTTAAAGGGCCAGTAAACATCTTCAACAAAATTATGGAGGAAAACTTCCCTAACCTAAAGAGAGAGATGCCGATGAACTTACAAGAAGCCTACAGAACTCCAAACAGACTGGACCAGAACAGAAATACCTCCCGTCACATAATAATCAAAACACCGAATGTTCTAAACAAAGAAAGAATACTAAAAGCAGTAAGAGAAAAGGGCCAAGTAACATACAAAGGAAGACCTATCCGAATCACATCAGACTTCTCACCAGAGACTATGAAAGCCAGAAGATCCTGGGCAGATCTCATGCAGACACTAAGAGAGCACAAATGCCATCCTAGACTACTATACCCAGCAAAACTCTCAATCACCATAGATGGAGAGACCAAGATATTCCATGATAAAACCAAATTTTCACAATATCTTTCAACAAATCCAACCCTGCAACGGATAATAGGTGGAAACCTCCAAAACAGGGAGAGAAACAACACCCTGGAAAAAATGAGATAATAACCTTCTTGAATCCAACCCAAAAGTAGATTACCACTCAAACATAAAGATAGCGTCAAGAATGGCAGATGGCAATAATCACTATGCCTTAATCTCTCTTAATATCAGTGGTCTCAATTCCCCAATTAAAAGACATAGACTAGCAGACTGGATACATAAACAGGACCCAGCATTTTGCTGCATGCAGGAAACGCACCTCAGTGTCAAAGACAAACACTACCTCAGAGTAAAAGGTTGGAAAACAATTTTACAAGAAAATGGCCCCAAGAAACAAGGTGGAGTAGCCATCCTAATATCGGATAAAATTGATTTTCAACCTAAAGACATCAAAAAAGACACAGAAGGACACTACATACTGATCAAGGGAAAAATCCACCATCAAGAACTCTCAATTCTGAATATCTATGCTCCAAATGCAAGGGCACACTCATTCTTAAAAGAAACGTTACTAAAACTCAAAGCACACATTCGTACCACACACAATAATAGTGGGTGACTTCAACACCCCACTCTCTGAAATGGATCGTTCAGGAAAGCAGAAACTAAACAGGGACACAGTGAATCTAATTGAAGCCTTGGACCAAATGGAACTAACAGATATATATATATATATATATATATATATATATATATATATATATATATATATATATATATATATATATAGAACAATTCATCCTAGAGCTAAAGAATACACCTTCTTCTCAGCACCTCATGGTACCTTCTCCAAAATTGACCATATAATTGGTCACAAATCAGACCTCAATAGATATAAGAAGATAGAAATAATCCCATGCCTCCTATCAGATCACTATGGAATAAGGGTGGTCTTCAATGGCAACAAAAACAAAAGAAAACCCACGTACACATGGAGGCTGAACAATGCTCTGCTCAATGATAACTTGGTCAAGGAGGAAATAACGAAAGAAATCAAAGACTTTTTGAAAGTTAATGAAAATGAAGGCACAACATACCCTAATTTATGGGTCACAATGAAAGCAGTGCTAAGAGGAAAATTCATAGCCCTGAGTGCCGCCAAAAAGAAACGGGAGACAGCATACACTAACAGTTTAATGGCACTCCTGACAACCCTGGAACAAAAAGAAGCAAATACACCAAAGAGGAGTAGAAGGCAGGAAATCATCAAACTCAGGGCTGAAATCAATCAAGTAGAAACAAATAAAACCATACAAAGAATCAACAAAACGAGGAGTTGGTTCTTTGAGAAAATCAACAAGATAGATAAGCCCTTAGCCAGACTAACCAGAGAGCACAGAGATAGTATCCAAATGAATAAAATCAGAAACGAAAAGGGAGAGATAAAAACAGAAATTGAGGAAATTCAAAAAATCATCAGATCCTACTACAAAAACCTGTATTCAACACAACTAGAAAATCTTGAGGAAATGAACAATTTCCTTGACAGATACCAAGTACCAAAATTAAATCAGGATCAAATAGACCATCTAAACCGTCCTATAACCCCTGAAGAAATAGAAGTTGTCATTGGAAGTCTTCCAACCAAAAAAAGCACAGGTCCAGATGGTTTTAGTGCAGAATTCTATCAGACCTTCAAAGAAGACCTAACACCAATACTCTTCAAACTATTCCACAAAATAGAAACAGAAGGAACACTACCCAACTCGTTCTATGAAGCCACAATTACACTAATACCAAAAGCACACAAAGATCCGACAAAGAAAGAGAATCTCAGGCCAATCTCTCTTATGAATATCGATGCAAAAATACTCAATAAAATTCTTGCCAACCGAATCCAAGAACACATCAAAACGATCATCCACCACGATCAAGTAGGCTTCATCTCAGGGATGCAGGGATGGTTCAATATAAGGAAATCCATCAATGTAATCCACTACATAAACAATCTCAAAGAAAAAAACCACATGGTCATCTCATTAGATGCTGAGAAAGCATTTGACAAAATTCAGCATCCTTTCATGCTAAAGGTCTTGGAAAGATCAGGAATTCAAGGCCCATATCTAAACATAGTAAAAGCAATTTACAGCAAACCGGTAGCCAGCATCAATCGAAATGGAGAGAAACTTGAAGCAATCCCACTAAAATCAGGGACTAGACAAGGCTGCCCTCTCTCTCCATATCTTTTTAATATAGTACTTGAAGTTCTAGCTAGAGCAATTAGTCAACAAAAAGAGGTCAAAGGGATACAAATTGGAAAGGAAGAAGTCAAACTATCACTATTTGCAGACGATATGATAGTATACTTCAGCGACCCAAAGAACTCCACCAGAGAACTCCTACAGCTGATAAACGACTTCAGCAAAGTGGCCGGATATAAAATCAACTCAAGCAAGTCAGAAGCCTTCCTATACTCAAAGGATAAGCAGGCTGAGAAAGAAGTAAGAGAAATAATACCCTTCACGATAGCCACAAACCATATAAAGTATCTTGGCGTGACTCTAACCAAACAAGTGAAAGATCTGTATGACAAGAACTTCAAGTCTCTGAAGAAAGAAATTGAAGAAGACCTCAGAAGATGGAAAAATCTGCCATGCTCATGGATTGGCAGGATTAATATAGTAAAAATGAGCATCTTACCAAAAGTAATACACAGATTCAATGCAATCCCCATCAAAATCCCAACTCAATTCTTCATAGAGTTAGAAAGAGCAATTCAAAAATTCATCTGGAATAACAGAAAACCCAGAATAGCTAAAACTATTCTCAAGAGTAAAAGAACCTCTGGGGGAATCAGTATCCTGGACCTCAAGCTGTACTACAGAGCAATAGTGTTAAAAACTGCATGGTATTGGTACAGTAACAGACATGTAGATCAATGGAACAGAATTGAAGACCCAGAAATGAATCCACACTCCTATGGTCACTTGATCTTTGACAAAGGAGCTAAAACCATCCAGTGGAAAAAAGATAGCCTTTTCAACAAATGGTGCTGGCTCAGCTGGAGGTCAACATGCAGAAGAATGCAAATTGACCCATCCTTATCTCCTTGCACTAAGCTCAATTCTAAGTGGATCAAAGATCTCCACATAAAACCAGACACACTGAAACTAATAGAAGGGAAACTAGGGAAGAACCTTGAACATATGGGCACAGGGGAGAATTTCCAGAACAGAACTCCAATAGCTTATGCTCTAAGATCAAGAATTGACAAATGGGACCTCATTAAATTACAAAGTTTTTGCAAGGCAAAAGACACTGTCAAAAAGACAAAGCAGCAACCAAATAACTGGGAAATGATCTTTACCAACCTTACATCCGACAGAGGGCTAATATCCAATATATACAAAGAACTCAAGAAGTTAAACTCCAGAGAGGCAAATAACCCTATTAAAAAATGGGGTACAGAGCTACACAAAGAGTTCTCACCTGAAGAATATCTAATGGCTGAGAAACACCTAAAGAGATGTTCATCATCCTTAGTCATTAGGGAAATGCAAATCAAAACAACCCTGAGATTCCATCTCACACCAGGCAGGATGGCTAAGATCAAAAACACAGGAGACAGCAGTTGTTGGCGAGGATGTGGAGAAAGAGAAACACTCCTCCACTGCTGGTGGAATTGCAAGCTGGTACAACCACTCTGGAAAGCAGTCTGGCGGTGCCTCAGAAAACTAGGCATGACACTCCCGGAGGATCCGGCTATACCACTCCTGGGCATATACCCAGAGATTTTACCTGCATGCAATAAGGACACATGCACCACTATGTTCATAGCAGCCTTATTTTTAATAGCCAGAAGCTGGAAAGAACCCAGATGTCCCTCAACTGAGGAATGGATTCAGAAGATGTGGTATATCTACACAATGGAATACTACTCTGCAATTAAAAACAATGAATTCACGAAATTCCTAGGCAAATGGTCAGATCTTGAAAATATCATCCTTAGTGAGGTAACCCAATCACAAAAGAACACACATGGTATGCAGTCACTGATAAGGGGATATTGACCCAGAATCTCGGAATACCCTAGACACAATCCGCATATCAATAGATTTCTAAAAAGATGGTAGGAGAGACCCCTGGTCCTGGAAAGACTGGATGTAGGGGAACGCCAGGACAGAGTAATGAGAGGGGGTTGAATGGAGAAAAGAGGGAGGGAAGGGGGCTTATGGGACTTTCGGGGAGGGAGGAAACGGGAAAGGGGAAGTGATTTGGAATGTAAATTAAAAAAATAAAATAAAAAAATAAAAAAAAATTAAAACTCATGATCTAAATATAACAGTAAATATGCTACTTTTGATATTTTATATCCTTCTTATTTTGTTTAATGCAATATTTTCCAAGTATATCTACTTTCTTTCAAGTTAATTAAATATCATACACAAACACACAGAAACATATGTGTATATATAGATATATAGATATATGTATACACACACATATATACACATATATATATTCAAGGTATATGATAGAGTCCACCACGATAAAGGAATTAAGAAAGTAGGAAATATTGGTAATTTGAAAAAATTATGCACAGTTCATCCACATTAAAGAAACAATGAAAAATATTTGTCCAGCTTTATCCTATCTACATGTACATAGACACAGATAGTCAGACAGAGAGACAGAGAGACAGACAGACACACACACACACACACACACACACACAAACACACACACACACATCTTTCAAGAAAGAAAAAAGATTCATTGATGTTCAGTCAGTTTGGTAGCTGTTTAGGTTGAAAGAGGCTACAAATAGTTCAGCTCTAAGGTATGATGTTATTGAGTCCTCATAGATGGTAACAATTTTAACTTCAATACAGAGAATAAACCCACCCTCCTTGAAGGGTATCTCTTCCTTTTTTTTCAGCCTGCTTAACCCTATTAAAAAATGGGGTACAGAGCTAAACAAAAAGTTCTCACCTGAAGAATATCTAATGGCTGAGAAGCACCTAAAGAGATATTCATCATCCTTAGTCATTAGGGAAATGCAAATCAAAACAACTCTGAGATTCCATCTCACACCAGTCAGAATGGATAAGATCAAAAACACAGGAGACAGCAATTGGTGGCAAGGATGTGGAGAAAGAGGAACACTCCTCCACTGTTGGTGGGATTGCAAGCTTATACAACCATTCTGGAAAGTAGTCTGGCAGTTCCTCAGAAAACTGGGCATGGCAGTCCCGGAGGATCCAGCTATACCACTCCTGGGCATATACCCAGAGGCTTTACTTGCATGCAATAAGGACACATGCTCTACTATGTTCATAGCAGCCTTATTTATAATAGCCAGAAGCTGGAAAGAACCCAGATGTCCCTCAACGGAGGAATGGATTCAGAAGATGTGGTATATTTACACATTGGTATACTACTCTGCAATTAAAAACAATGAACTCACAAAATTCCTAGGCAAATGGTCAGAACTTGAAAATATCATCCTTTGTGAGGTAATCCAATCACAAAAGAACACACACGGTATGCAGTTACTGATAAGGGGATATTAACCCAGAATCTCGGAATACCCTAGACACAATTCGCATATCAATAGATTTCCAAGAACATGGAAGGAGAGACCCCTGGTCCTGGAAAGACTGGATGTAGGGGAAAGCCAGGACAGAGAAGAGAGAGGGGGTTGAATGGGGAAAAAAGGGAGGGAAGGGGGTTTATAGGACTTTCAGGGAGGGAGGAAATGGGAAAGGGGAAATGATTTGAATGTAAATGAAAAAACTTAGAAAAAACCCACCTTCCTTGTCATATAGTTACTTTAGGTGATAAAAGCAACTAAACTCTTAAAATTATTCTGACACAATACAATTTTATCAACTCTTAGATCCCAAGATTCTATTTTTATCTTTACTATTCTCAGTTCTTTTGTCCTTTATTTCCTACTGTTCTCCTTTTGAATAATAAAGGGTAGTTGGATCTGCTTTGTTCTGCAACTCTATGATTTTTTTTTCCTTTTAGATATAGGATATAAATGAGATTATGTGATAAGTTTCCTTTGGTGTCAATCTGATTTCCATTAGCAAAATTCTTCCAAGTCTAACAAGCACATGAGAAGACATGGACTCTCCATTTGTAAAATTGAAGATTATCCCATTGTGTATATGTGTACATGTATATAGGAAACTATGGGCATGAAAATACATGTGCTTATGCATTTAATTTTACTTATGTATTCATGATTTTATTTTCAGCTATGTATATCTTAATATTTGTGTTTTTCTAAGAGGAAAGGATCTAGGCAATCTTAAACATTATCATTTCTATCTTGCTTTTAAATATAGTTTAATATGATATTGTCATTTCCATTTCTTTTTTTCCAGTTGTTTTTTAATGGATTATTTTTATAGACCCGGCAATCCTCTACTGTATGTGTGTTTTGGGCCTCATATCAGCTGGTATATGCTGCCTATTTGGTGGTCCAGTGTTTGAAAGATCCTGGGGTTCCAGATTAAATGAGACTGCTGGTCCTTCTACAGGGTCATCCTCAACTTCATTCAGCTTTCCCTAATTCAACAACAGGGGTCAGCTGCTTCTGTCCATAGGTTGAGTGCAAATATCTGCATCTGACTCTATGAACTGCTTGCTTGTTGTGTCTTCTGTAGTGTGGTCATGCCCCTTCCCTTTATGTAAGAACTCCATAGCCTCAGTAATAGTGTTAGGCCTTGGAACCTCTCCTTGAGCTGGACCCAAGTTCAAGCCTGTCTCTGGACATTCTTTTCCTCAGGCTCCACTCCATTTCCATCCCTATAATTCTTCTAGACAGGAACAATTGTGGGTCATAATTATAACTGTGGATTGACCCCCTCTCCATCATTTGAAGTCCTGTCTTCCTGATGGAGGTAGGCTCTGTAAGTTCCCTCTCCCTACTGTCAGACATTTCATCTAAGGACCCTCCCTTTTAGTCCTGTGAGTCTCTCACCTCCCAGGTCTTTGGTGCATTCTGGAGGGTCCCTTTAACCTCCTCTTTCCCAAGGTTACCTGTTTCCATTCTTTCTGCTGACCCTTAGGGCTTCAGTCATTTTTCCTCCTCCAATATCATGTTAGGCTCCCCTCTCCCCCTCCCCATCCACTTTCTCTCCCAGGTCCCTCCCTCCCTCCCCATTTGTGATTGCTTTTTTACCCTCCCAAGTAAGACTGAGGTTTCCTCACTTGGGCACTTCAGCTTGTTGAACTTTTTGAGTTCTGTGGACTGTATCTTGGGTATTCTGTACTTTTTTTTTTTTGCTACTATCCAATAATTAGTGAATACATACCATCCTTCTGGATCTGAGTTACCTCACTCAAGATGATATTTTCTTGTTCCATCCATTTGCCTGCAAACTTAGGATGTCCTTGTTCTTAATGGCTAAGTAGTATTCCATTGTGTAAATGAAACATATTTTCTATATCCATTCTTCTGTCGTGGGACATCTAGGTTGTTTCCAGTTTCTGGTTATCACAAATAAGGCTGCTATGAACATAGTGGAACACTTGCTCCTGTTGCATAATAGGACATCTTTTGTGTATATTCCCAAGAGTGCTATAGCTGGGTTTTAGGTAGGGTCTTCTATTTCAATTTTTATCATATTATAGTGTGATACAGTTTTAGAGAAACTCATTATAATGGCTTGAAAGTTCTCTCTGTATGAAAATGAATATAAATATGCAAATGATATTATAGTAGCTTCACTACTTTCATATTTTTTGGTTGGTGGTTTAGTCCCATTGATCTCTTGGGTGTCAGGTTGGTTGACATTGCTGTTCTTCCTATGGGATTGCAAATCCCTTCAACTCCTTCAGTCCTTGCCCTAACTTTCCCATTGGGGTCCCCATGTTCAGTCCGATGGTTGGCTGCATGCATCCACATCTGTATTCATCAGGCTTTAGCAAAGCCTCTCAAGGGATAACTATACCAGGCTACTGACAGCAAACAATTCTTGGCATCAGCAATAGTGTCTGAGTTTGGTGTCTGCAGTTGTGATGGATTCCTAGGTGGGGCAGTCTCTGGATGGCCTTTCCTTCAGTCTCTGTTCCACTCTTTGTCCATGCATTTCCTTTTGACTGGAGCAATTGAAGATTAACATTTTTGAGACAAGTGGGTGGCCCCATCCCTCAGCCAGTGGCCATATTTATCCACTGGATATGGTCTCTACAAGTTCTCTCTCCCCTTTGTTGGGTATTTCAGACAATGTCAGCCCTGTTCAGTGCTGGGAATCTCTTGGGTCCCTGACATCTGGTACTTTCTACTGGCTACTCCCAGGGCCCCATTCCCCTTCTGCTACACACTTCTGCTCAACTTCCTGACCCTCTGTAATTCTTGCCTGTCTCCCCCCACACCTGATCATGCCTCCCCTTTTCCTTCCCTCTCTCCTCTGTCTCCAAGATCCCTTCCTTTCTCTACCTCCCTTGATTATTTTCTTCCCCCTTCTGAGTAGGACTGAAACATTCACACTTTGTTCTTCCTTCTTCTTGGGTTTCATATAATCTGTGAGTTCTATCATGTGTATTCTGATCTTTTTGTACAATATCCACTTATCAGTGAGTACATACAATGTGTGTGTGTGTGTGTGTGTGTGTGTGTGTGTGTGACTGAGTTACCTCACACAGAATGATATTTTTTAGTTCCATCCATTTGCCTGTGGATTTCATGAAGTCATTGTTTTTAATAGCTGAGTAGTACTCCATTGTGTAAATGTACCATATTGTCTGTATCTATTCTTCTGTTGAGGGAAATCAGGTTGTTTCCAGCTATTATAAATAAGACTGCTATGAACATAGTGGAACATATGTCCTTGTTATATGTTGGAGTATCATTTGGATATATGCCCAGGAGAGGTATAGCTATGGCCTCAGGTAGAACTATGAGCAATTTCCTGAGAAACTGCCAGGCTGATTTCCAGAGTGGTTGTACCAGCTTGCAATCCCAATAGCAATAGAGAAATGTTGCTCCTTCTCCACATCCTCAACAGCATCTCTGTTACATGAGTTTTTCATCTTAGCTATTCTGCTGGTGTGAGGTGAAATATCAGGATTGTTTTTATTTGCATTTCCCTGATGTCTAAGGATATTGAACATTTCTTTAAGTGCTTTTTAGCCATTTGAGATTCCTCCTTTGAGAATTTTGGTTAGCTCTGTACCCCAGTTTTAAAAAGGGTTATTTGGTTCTCTGGTCTAACTTCTTGAGTTCTTTGTACATTTTGGATGTTAGCCCTCTATCAGATGCAGGGTTGGTATAGATCTTTTCCCAATGTGTGGGTTGCTGTTTTGTCTTATTGACAGTATCCTTTGCCTTCAAGAAGTTTTTCAATTTTATGAGGTTCCATTTATCAACTGTTGATCTTAGGGTGTAAAATATTGGTGTTTTGTTCCGGATATTTGTGCCTGTGCTGCTATGTTTGAGGTTCTTTCCTACTTTCTCTTCTATTAGAACCATCATGTCTGGTTTTATGTGGAGGTCCTTGGGATAGTACCTCTTGATTTAAGAAGACAAAATTACAATAATCTCTTTTATATACATATATTTCCCATGGAGCAATAAAAGAGTATTGAATTATTTCTTTTCCTTACACTTTGATTTTCTTGTACAAATGTCTACATGTATACAGAATAATTGTATAGAATGTATAAAAAGATTGCATTCAATCTTTAAAGCTAAAATAAACAAAGCTACTTTTCCTTTTTGTTTTTATTTTAAAGTCAATTTGTTTCTTTATTTTTTGAGCCCATCATTCAAAAAAGATTATTTTACACTCAAAACTCTTTCCACATTCACTTGCCTTCCCTTCCCTACCCAACAAAGTTTGTGTCCTTTTTGAGTTTTTTTTTCTGTTTTTTTTATTTACATTCAAAATCATATCCCCTTTCCCGTTTTCTGCCTCCCCGAAAGTCCCATAAGCCCCCTTCCTTCCCTCTTTTCCCCATTCAACCCCCTCTCGCTTCTCTGTCCTGGCATTCCCCTACATCAAGTCTTTCCAGGACCAGGGGTCTCTCCTTCCATCTTCTTGGAAATCTATTGATTATGCGAATTGTGTCTAGGGTATTGCGTGATTCTGGGTTAATATCCCCTTATCAGTGACTGCATACCATGTGTGTTCTTTTGTGATTGGGTTACCTCACTAAGGATGATATTTTCAAGTTCTGACCATTTGCCTAGGAATTTCGTGAATTCATTGTTTTTAATTGCAGAGTAGTATTCCAATGTGTAACTATACCACATCTTCTGAATCCATTCCTCCGTTGAGGGACATCTGAGTCCTTTCCAGCTTCTGGCTCTTATAAATAAGGCTGCTATGAACATAGTGGAGCATGTGTCCTTATTGCATGCAGGTAAAGCCTCTGGGTATATGCCCAGGAGTGGTATAGCAGGATGCTCCGGGAGTGTAATGCCCAGTTTTCTGAGGAACCGCCAGACTGCTTTCCAGAATGGTTGTACCAGCTTGCAATCCCACCAGCAGTGGAGGAGTGTTCCTCTTTCACCACATCCTCTCCAACAACTGTTGTCTCCTGTGTTTTTGATCTTATCCATTCTGACTGGTGTGAGATGGAATCTCAGGGTTGTTTTGATTTGCATTTCCCTAATGACTAAGGATGATGAACATCTCTTTTTTTTTTTCTAAGTTTTTTTTTTTATTTACATTCCAAATCATTTCCCCTTTCCTGTTAATTCCCTCCCCGAAAGTCCCATAAGCCCCCTTCCCTCCCTCTTTTCTCCATTCAACTCCCTCTCGTTTCTCTGTCCTGGCATTCCCCTACATCCAGTCTTTCCAGGACCAGGGGTCTCTCCTTCCATCTTCTTAGAAATCTATTGATATGCGGATTGTGTCTAGGGTATTCCTAGATTCTGGGTTAATATCCCCTTATCAGTGACTGCATACCATGTGTGTTCTTTTGTGATTGGGTTACCTCACTAAGGATGATATTTTCAAGTTCTGACCATTTGCCTAGGAATTTCGTGAAATCATTGTTTTTAATTGCAGAGTTGTATTCCATTGTGTAGATATACCACATCTTCTGAATCCATTTATCCGTTGAGGGACATCTTGGTTTTTTCCAGCTTCTGGCTATTATAAATAAGGCTGCTATGAATATAGTGGAGCATGTGTCCTTATTGCATGCAGGTAGAGCCTCTGGGTATATGCCCAGGAGTGGTATAGCCGGATCCTCCGGGAGTGTCATGCCCAGTTTTTTGAGGAACCGCCAGACTGCTTTTAGAAAGGAAACTAGGGAAGAACCTTGAACATATGGGCACAGGGGAGAATTTCCTGAATAGAACTCCAATAGCTTATGCTCTAAGATCAAGAATTGACAAATGGGACCTCATTAAATTACAAAGTTTTTGCAAGGCAAAAGACACTGTCAAAAAGACAAAGCGGCAACCAACTAACTGGGAAATGATCTTTACCAACCTTACATCCGACAGAGGGCTAATATCCAATATATACAAAGAACTCAAGAAGTTAAACTCCAGAGAGGCAAGTAACCCTATTAAAAAATGGGGTAACAGAGCTAAACAAAGAGTTCTCACCTGAAGAATATCTAATGGCTGAGAAACACCTAAAGAGATGTTCATCATCCTTAGTCCTTAGGGAAATGCAAATCAAAACAACCCTGAGATTCCATCTCACATCAGTCAGGATGGCTAAGATCAAAAACACAGGAGACAGCAGTTGTTGGTGAGGATGTGGAGAAAGAGGAACACTCCTCCACTGCTGGTGGAATTGCAAGCTGGAACATCTCTTTTTGAGGTTTTTTAAATCCCATCGAATCTAATTTGTGCTTCTCAAATATTTGTGATTGTTCGCCCTTCTTTGAAGAGCAGTTAACTTAACCAAGGTACATATTCCTAAAGAAAACAGACTCTCCCTTTTATTCCCTTTTATTCTCAGCTACCACCTGAGAATAACTTTACTTTCTATGCTGGGATATAGTCCAGCTTATGTTTCCACTTAACTCCTTTGATTCCAAATGTGAAGCTGCACTGATATGTCCAGAAAACAGTTTCCTTGTAGTTATCCAGTGCTACTACTGGCTCTTAAACTCATTTATCAACTTCCATAACTGAAGCAATCCCAGTCGCAGAAGGCAGGAGTATGGCATATTTGTCCCATTTGAGCTGATCTTCTGCAGTCTCATTATCTCTGAGACTGAACCAACTATGAGTTTCTTCTGCTTTTACCATCATACAAAACAAAAATAATTTCCTGATGAAGGTAGAGAGATTCATTGATCTCTGGATATAAGAATTTTTTAAGAGTAAGTTTTATTATATGACTGTTTTATGTCTGATTTGAAGAATTATTAGTGTAATATCCATCAAAATTGCAATGAAATTCTTCACAGAAATTGTAAAAATATTAATTTTCATGAGGAAATATAAAATGCCCAGAAAATTCAGCCAATACTGAACTATAAAATTAATCAAATAACAAACAATGCCAACAAAAATTATGTTGGCAGTATCTATATTCATGATTTCAAATTATATTGCAGAGTTAAAGTAATAAAAATAGCATTGTACTGGTGAAAATGACTCACTGTTTGATGAAATATAACTGAGAACTGATGTAAGGGCATGTACCTGTAATGACTTCATTTTTGACAAAAAGGCCAACATTGGTCATGGGAGAAAGTACTGGATATTTAATAATTGATACTAATCAAATAGAATTGTTAAGTTAAAAAAAATGAAACTGATTCCTCATCTCAAATCCTACACACCACACAAATCCAAATGGACCAAGAATGTTAACATAAGATATGACACTCAATATATAGAGTTATATAATTAAACACAAGATTTTTGGCACAAGAAATGAGTTTCTGAACAACAAACCAACTGAACATGTTTTAGGGCCAAAAAATACTGAATGGGCCCTCATGAAATGAAACCAGTTCTTTATACCAAGGAACAACATTAAGAGAGTACAAAGACACCCTGGAAAAAGGAAAAATTCCTTAGAGGCATATGTCTAACTAAGATGTGATGTCTAGATTATAAAAAATCTTCATAAACAATAAACATAATGAAAATTAACAGTCCAGTTAAAAACTACAAAATGAAATTAAACAGAATTCTTAAGGGAGGTAACACAAACGTTAAAGTTAAAAAAATTAAATTCTCAATATTTCCAGTTTCAGAGCAAAATAAAATCCTGCTTAATTTTAAGCCAGAAAAAAAAAATGGGAAAAGAAACAAACTAAAACAAAATTAGATATCAAATATTTGGGTGTGTGCTAGATTGCTTCATATTGATTGATGGTCGAATGAACAATCAAAGTTATTATCTTGAATGTATAAAATGAGGACCACATGGATGGAGGCTAAAAAGAAAACTGTTTTCTTAAAATATTGATAGGGATATTATGAAATCTTTTAGTGTTAGATCTAATATACAATGGTAAAGAATAAAAGTCGGTAAACAAGATCAATAAGCAAAGATGTGGAAGGAAAACATGGTTTTCTTCAGTCAGAAAATGTGAGGGAAAAATTTTGAGTATTTATAAAAAACCAAATTTGGACTAGCATTTGATTATTTGTGGAACCTTCAGCCTTTCTGAATTAGAAAAAGAAAATAGGACAATAGTAGTGACTTTAATTTGTTGAAGCTATTATCAATGAAGCACAAAAGTATGGCTCAACAACATTGCTAAAAGCATTGGGATTCCTGGATCAAATTACATTTTTTTCAGGGTGGGCAGGACTAGTAGTGAGATACCCTGGAACAACCTCTGAATAGCTTTTATGACTTATATTGAGATATTTCAAGAATTCACTAGAGATTTATGTGTTTGAGCATAGTACACAATAAAACCAATGCGCTAAAAGCAGAAAAACCAAAAAAAGACGATATTTCTCAGTCACCATATCATACAGGAAATCTTCCACTCTCTAATATCTGTTGATGCAAACATGAACTATATTACAAAAAAATAAAAATAAATAAAATGGAGAGAAAAGGAAAGGAAGACAAGAGAATATGTGAGAAGAAAAGAAGATTGGAAAAAGAATAAAGTATAAATTAGTGTTTAATGCAGAGTTAAGATCAACTCAAACAAATCAGTAGCCTTCCTCTACTCAAAGGATAAAAAGGCTGAGAAAGAACTTAGGGAAAGGACACCCTTCACAACAGTCACAAATAATATAAAATACCTTGGTGTGACTCTAAGCAAGCAAGTAAAAGATCTGTATGACAAGAACTTCAAGTCTCTGAAGAAAATATTCAAAGAACACAAAAGATGAAAAGATCTCCTATACTCATGGATTGGCAGGATTGATATAGTGAAAATGGCCATTTGCCAAAAGGAGTCTATAAGTTCAATGCAATCCCCATCAAAATTCTAATTCAATTCTTCCTAGAGTAAGAAAGAGCAATTTGCAAATTAATTTGGAATAACAAAAAACCCAGGATAACAAAAATTATCCTCAACAATAAAACAACTGGCTGAATAAACATACCTGAGCTCAAGTTGTATTACAGAGCAATAGGGATAAAAGCCGTATGTGATTGGTACAGAGACTAGCAGGTGGATCAATGGAATAGAATTGAAGACCCAGAAATAAACCCACACACCTATGGTCACTTGATCTTTGACAAAGGAGCAAATGCCACCTAGTAGAAAAAAGATAGCCTTTTCAACAAATGGTGCTGGTTCAACTGGTGCTTAGCAAGCAGAAAAATGCAGACTGATCAATTCATATCTCCTTGTACAAAGCTCATGTCCTAGTGGATCAAGGACTTCCACATAAAACCAGATACACTGAAACTAATAGAAAAAAAAGTGGGGGAAAGCCTCAAGCACATGGGCACAGGGGAAAATTTTCTGGACAGAACAACCATAGCTTATGCTCTACAATCAAGAATTGACAAATGTGACTTCATAAAATTACAAAGCTTTTGTAAGGCAAAGGACACTGTCAATAGGACAAAATGTCAACTAACAGATTGGGAAAAGATCTTTCCCAACCCTACATCTGATAGAGGGCTAATATCCAATATATAAAAAGAATTTAAGAAGTTAGACTCCAGAGAACCAAATAACCCTGTTTAAAAGTGGGTTACAGAGATAAAGTAAAAATTCTCAGTGGGCTGAAAAGCACCTAAAGAAATGTTCAACATCCATAGTCACCAGGGAAATGCAATTTAAAAAAGTCTTGAGATTCCTCCTCACACCAATCAGAACAGCTAAGATAAAAATCTTAGGTGACAGCAGGTATTGGTGAGGATGTGGAGAAAGAGGGACACTGCTCCACTGCTGGTGGGATTGTAAGCTGGTACAACCACTGTGGAAATCAGTCCTCAGAAAATTAGACAAACTACTACCTGAGGACGCAGCTAAACCACTCCTGGGCATATACCCAGAAGATTCTCCAACATGTAATAAGGATACATGTTCCACTATGTTCATAGCAGTCTTTTTTATAATAGCCATAAGCTGGAAAAAAACTGAGATGTCTTTCCACAGCAGAATGGATATAGAAAATGTAGTAAATTTATACAACGGAGTACTGTGGGACCTTAATGAGACATGTGGCCACGCCCCAGGTTCTAGCCTGACTCAGCCTAGGCAGTCACCTGCCTGTAGCTACACTGTTCCCGCCTCCTGGTTACCTGACCACCCCACTCACTATAAATAACACCCCTCAGCGAGTGCTCTCTCTCTCCCCTGCTTGTCCTCTCCTGGCCCTCTTCTTTGTCTATCTCTCTGTCTTCTCCCCTTTCCACATGGTCATGGCTTCTCTTATCTATTTTCTCCTCTTTATCTTTCTATCTCTTTTCTCTTTCTATTTTCTTAATAATAAAACATCAAAGCTATGGGCCTCCTCTTATTAAATTCGCCACACGGAGCTAGCTGGTACGCGCAGTCTGAGACTCTGAGATTCAGCGGACTGCCGATGGTGTGACCGTTAGGCCGAGACGCGCATGCATCTTGCCTGCTTCCCCAAATCCCCCCTCTCCCCCTCCCCCCCCCGCCCCGGAACTTCTGTGTCCGCCTGCGTTTTCTGCATATGTACGCTACCTTGGCCCAAGAGCCAGTCACGCACGCCGCAGGCCCAGCCTGGCGTGTGTCCCTGTTAGAGCCTGACAAGTACAGAGGCAGAAGCTTACAGCTAACCATTGGGCTAAGCACTGCATCGCCAATGAAGGAGCTAGAGAAAAGTGAAGGAATTGAAGGGGTTTGCAACTTCATTGGAAGAACAACAATATCAACCAACCAGACCCCCAGAGTTCCCAGGGACTAAACCACCAACCAAAAAGTACCCATCGAGGGACCCATGACTCTAGCTACATATGTTGCAGAGGATGGCCTTGTCGGACATCAATGGGAGGAGAGGACCTTAGTCCTGTGAAGACTTGTTGCCCCAGTGTAGAGGAATGCCAGGGTAGGGAAATGGGAACCGAAGGGTGGTTGGGGGAACACCTCAAAGAAGCAGGGGGAGAGGGGATGGAATAGGGGATTTGCGGGGGAGGGGGAAACTAGAACAGGAATAACATTTGAAATGTAAATAAAGAAAATGTCCAATAAAAATATTTTATACTGTGAAAAAATGCATGTTAAAAAATGTAAGTTATTAGTTTATGACTTTGAAACTTCATTGAATTTCCTATGATATATTTTGAACTGTTTGATATATCTTTATTCTGTCAATATTCTTCCCTGTGAATGTAAATATCTCTTAAAGTTCATACTCTTAACACCACTGTGCATTCGAAGGTTGAAATTTCCTAGCAATGGAGGATATGCAACTTATTATCTCACCAATTATAGATTTTGGGAATGTTGATAGGATGAACTTTAGATGAAGTTGTGGTTTCTACATAGACAATAACAGATTCAGACTTTGAAGAATTTATGTTGTACATATATATTGACCAGGAAATTCTACAGAATTGAGATTACAGTTTGTTTAAAAGGACTACTTACTACATATAAAAGAATAAATTTTTATGTATGAGGGTAGGCCTTTTTGTTCTCAGAAAAATTATTTCAGTTGATATAAGTATAATTTAGCATGGATAACATAGATATAACTAAATTATTTATGTACAGTAATTTTTAAATTATACAAATATTTTAAAAATATATATTGCCAAAGTGAGGTTCCACAAAGTTTTACACACAGGAAGAAAGGCAATGGGAAGACAGAGGCATGTAGCCGAGTAATGAAAACATATCAGAGGAAGACAACCAATTCCAAGCATCTACACTGTATATAACATGATATAAAAATGAATGTAGATACCCTATAGAGTGTATGGTCACAATGCTAGACTAACTTCAAGTTCTGTTTAAAAATTCGAGGATAATAAAATTCTGGGATTTAAGTCCACAGAGCCTGGAGTTATGTGTTATCTCAGTTATAATAAACTAACACACAGAACTTCTAAAGATGAAAATTAAACCATGCAAACTAAAATTTCACTCGTTAATATAAAAGCTTGTTTATCTCAATAGAATTTGACATCCATAACTTTGAGGTCAAAATAATAGAAACTCTATGTTCCAAAATATTAGGAGCAAAAAGGCATGAATACATGGAGAAAATGCAGGGAAACTATGCAATAAGATGTAGATGTAAAAGGTATGTGTAATAGGATGCTCAGAAACACGGAAGGTAGTTGTAGAAGAAACAGTAAGCAAGTAATTTATGCATTCATAAAAACTATGGCTCCAGGGCATCTACTAGTGATCAAATGGAAAACTCATTTGACAAACGTGAATCATACCTGCAAAAGCTGTTGAGTAATCTGTTGAGAGGTAGCAGTAAAGAGTACATTTTAAAACAGATGGTGAAGACATGGCCAGACAGCCTATAAAATACAAATAGTGACCATAGGGTTTTTGTTCACTACAATAAAGATTAAAAAAAAAAAGTAGTGTCTTTAAAAACACTAAGAAGAAAAATAGTTCAGACATTTGGCGCTAAAGTTACCTTCTTAAGTAGTAGTAAAATAAAACTACATTTTAGACATACATGAATATAAATATTTATCCCCAGAAACTCTGAAAAACCAATACAGATGCACATGAACACACACATACACAGAGAGAGAGAGAGAGAGAGACAGAGAGAGAGAGAGAGAGAGAGAGAGAGAGAGAGAGAGAGAGAGAGAGAGAGAGAGAGAGAAAGAGAGAGGAAACAATGTCCTTTTAGGCAAGAGAAAGTAATACCAAGTAAGACATTGGATTTTCTCAGGGAAAGAAAAAAAAAACATTACAACAAAGTGTAAATTATGTATAGAAGATGGTTTTTTAATCTCAAGAAAAATCTCTTGAAGAGTTATTTACAGGTTAATATGCAATGTCAATGAAAGAACTGTTAACACTAGTACACAAGGGGGGAATAAAAGTATTAATATTTTATTCAGATTTTTTGAAAGAGAAGCAGAGTGTATAAAATTAGTTATATATCGTTTTATTACTTTATTTCAGCAAATTTATATGAAACATTATTTTTGTTGGTAGGATATAAAAGCTGAATCTACAAGATAAATGCAGTGCCAACAGTTAGTGTAAGACAGAAACAATATCAATAGACTTGCTAAGATGGAAGCAGGAAATCTCTCAGGGTTCCAGAACTAGTCAGAGAAATGTAAACAAGAATGAGTTCAGAGTTAGTTATCTCTTGTCACATGTACAACCTTTATATCATATATATACTGACCTTACTAAATGAACTAAGCAGTATTTATATGTGTATGTGTTGGTAAGTATCAATAATAACCAAAATGAAGTTATCAACTGAAATGGGAGTAAACAGGGAGACATGGGATGGGCTAAATGGAGTGCAAGGAAAAGGAGAACGATGCAATATTTTAATTTAAAAATAATAAAATAATTAAAACAGCCAATTTTAATATTTTTGACTATGTACTCTAGACAATGACTGTTTTCATCATCTGATTCAGAAAGCATTCCTATACGTTTGATGATTCTTTTCTTATTTTTATTAATTTTTAGGGATTATTTTATCTATTTACATTTTAAATGTTATTCCTCTTCCTGGTTTCCCCTCCACAAACCCCCATCCCATCCATCATTCTTCCTGGTGTATGATGGAGGTCTCCCACCCAACCCCCCTTTTGCCTCACCACCCTAGCCATCTTGTCAAAAACAATCTACAGACTCAATGCAATCCCCATCAAAATTCCGAATCAATTCTTCATAGAGCTAGAAAGAGCAATCTGCAAATTCATTTGGAATAACAAAAAAACCCAGGATAGCGAAAACTATTCTCCAAAACAAAAGATCTACTGGGGGAATCACCATCCCTGACCTCAAGCTCTACTACAGAGCAATAGTGATAAAAACTGTATCATATTGGTACAGAGACAGGCAGAAAGATCAATGGAATAGAATTGATGACCCAGATATGAACCCACACACCTATGGTAACTTGGTATTTGACAAAGGAGCTAAAAACATACAGTGGAAAAAAAGATAGCCTTTTTAACAAATGGTGCTGGATAAACTGGAGGTCAGCATGCAGAAAAATGCAAATTGACCCATTCTTATCTCCTTGTACAAAGCTCAAGTCCAAGTGGATCAAGGACCTCCACATAAAACCAGATACACTCAAGCTTATAGAGGAGAAAGTGGGAAAGAACCTTGAACGCATGGGCACATGGGAAAAATTCCTGAATAGAACACCAATGACTTATACTCTTAAGAGCAATAATCGACAAATAGGACCTCATAAAACTGCAAAGGTTCTGTAAGGCAAAGGACACTGTCAATAGGACTAAATGGCAACCAACAGATTGGGAAAGGAACTGTTGTTCTTCCTATCTGATTGCAATACCCTTCCGCAACTTCAGTCCTTCCCCCTAACTCTTTCATTGGGGTCCCCATGCTTAGTCCAATGGTTCGCTATGAGCATCACATTTGTATTGGTCAGGCTCTGGCAGAGCCTCTAAGAGGGATAACGACACCAGGCTCCTGTCAGCAAGTGCTTATTAGCAAAAGCTACAGTGTCTGTGTTTGGTGTCTACAGATGGGATGAATCCCTATGTGGGACAGTCTATGGATGGCCTTTCCTTCATTCTCTGCTCCACACTTTGTCCCTGCATTTCCTTTAGACAGATATTTTTCTGGGTGTTTGAGAGGGTTGGGTGGCCCCATCTCTTCCAGTAGCCATGCATATCTACTGGATATGGTCTCCACAAATTCTCTTCCTCTTTGTTGGTTATGTTTGCTAATGTCATTCCTGCTGATTCCTGGGAACCTCTTGCTTCCCTGGCATCTGGCGCTTTCTAGTGGCTACCCCCAGTTCCCCTTTCCCAACGCTAAACACCTCAGTTCAACTCTATTTTTCCTGACCTTCTGTACTTCTCCCTGTCTCCTCCCACAGCTGATCTTGGCCCCTCCTTTTCCCTTACCTTCCTATCTCCTTCTCGGTTAACTCTGTCCCTCTATTTCCTGTGATTATTTTGTCCACCCTTCTAATTAGTATCCATACTTTGGTCTTCCTTCTTCTTGGGCTTCATATGATATGTGAGCTGTATCATGAGTATTCCGAACTTCTTTCCTAACATTCACATATCAGGGAGTACATACCTTCTGTGTTCTTTTGTGACTGGGTTACCTCACTCAGAATGATATTTTCTAGTTCCTACTACTTGCCAGTGAATTTCATGAAGTCATTGTTTTTAATAACTGAGTAGTACTCCATTGTGTAAATGTACCACATTGTCTTTATTCTTTCTTCTGTTGAGGAACATCTGGGTTGTTTCCAGCTTCTTGTTATCAAAAATATGACTGTTATGAACATAGTGAAACATGTGTCCTTGTTATATGTTGAAGCAAGTTTTGATTATATGCCCGGGAATGATATTGCTGATTCCTCAGGTAGTATTATGTTTAATTTTCTGAGAAATTTCCAGGCTGATTTCCAGAGTGTTTGGCTGTACCAACTTCCAATTCCATCAATATCCTCACCAGTATCTGCTGTGCCATCTGAGTTCTCGATCTTAGCCACTCTGACTGGTGTGAGGTTGAATCTCAGGATCATCTTGATTTTCTTTCCCCTGATGACTAAAGATGCTGAACATTTCTTTTAAATTTTTTTTTTTATTTTCTATATTTTTTAATTTACATTCCCAAAGATTTCCCCTTTCCTGGTTCTCCCTCCCCAAAAGTCCCATAACCCCCCTTCCCTTCCCCTGTTCCCCATTCAAACCCCTCCCGCTTCTCTGTCCTGGTATTCCCCTACACTGTTACATCCAGTCTTTCCAGGACCAGGGGGTCTCTCCTTCCTTCTTCTTGGAAATCAATTAATATGCGAATTGTGTCTTGGGTATTCTGAGCTTCTCTGTTAATATCTCCTTATCAGTGACTGCATACCATGTATGTTCTTTTGTGATTAGGCTACCTCACTAAGGATGATATTTTCAAGTTCTGACCATTTGCCTAAGAATTTCATGAATTCATTGTTTTTAATTGCAGAGTAGTATTCCATTGTATAAAAATACCACATCTTCTGTATCCATTCCTCCGTTGAGGGACATCTGGGTTCTTTCCAGCTTCTGGTAATTATAAATAAGTCTGCTATGAACATAGTGAAGCATGTGTCCTTATTGCATGTTGGGAAGGCCTCTGGGTATATGCCCAGGAGTGGTATAACAGGATCCTCTGGGAGTGTCATGCCCAATTTTCTGAGGAACCGCCAGACTGCTTTCCAGAGTGGTTGTACCAGCTTGCAATCCCACCATTTCTTTAAGTGCTTCTTGGCCATTCAGTATTCCTCAGTTGAGTGTTTTTTATTTAGCTCTGTACCCCTTTTTTATTATGGTTATTTGGTTCTCTGGAGTCTAACGTCATGAGTTCTTTGTATATATTTGATAGTTGCCCCTGACAGATGTAGGGTTGTTAAAGATTTTTTTCTCAATCTGTAGGTCGCCATTTTGTCCTATTGATAGTGTCCTTTGTCTTATAAAAGCCTTTCAATTTTATGAGGTTCCATTTGTTAATAGTTGATCTTAGAGCCTGAGCCATTTGATTTCTGTTCAGGAAATTTTCCCCTATGCCAATGTGTTTGAGGCTCTTTCCCACAGTCTCTATTAGATTCAGTGTATCTGATTTTATGTGGAGGTCATTGATCCACTTGGACTTGAGCTGTGACCCTGGGTGTGTCAGACCTCCTGGATGGTCAAGCTCTATCAGGATGTATTTGTAGTTGGGTGGGCTGGGCACAGGGTCTACTCTGGGGAGCAGATTCAAATGGGGAAGGCATGCATTTCTTTATTCCTCGTAAAATGAGTTTTTTCCTCATAAGATCAAATGTCTCTGTCATCAATTTTTCCTTATATTTTTATCTGTGGGTGCTTCAAGACTCATTTTATATAAACTTTCGTTAATATCTTTTTAATATTTGTCTTAGTTTCATGTTAGATAAGATTGTATGTCCAGATGCTTAGTTTTTAAAAATGCATTAAAATATGCATTTTGCCTCTTTAGAGTCCCATTAGTAGTTAATTAGTATTATTTAGTGACTGGTAACATAGTACACTAACATAATTACATTAAAAAATATTCTGTTTTCACTGTCTTAAATATGAACACTGTATTCTCATTTCATTGTTCCTATAGTGTGGAAGAAGGGATTATATCATAGAATACTAGGGAAGTATTGTTTATTAATGAATAAATAGATTTATTCTATATTATCGAGTCAGCAGTATGACTTGATGATAAATTGCAGTACAAGAATTGGCACATTGAAGATTTGCTTCCCAACTGGTGGGACTACTTACAGACTTGATGGAAATGTTAGAAGGCAGGGCAACTCTACAGAATGTATGTCCTGTAGATTTTGTCCTTGAAAAGTATCACCCTATCAGCCCATTGTTGCCCCTTGTTTCCTATCTTCCATGGACTCATACTCTGTCACAAGCCCTCCCACTGTCATGATCTCACACTTTGTCATATGCCACGTCATTGCCATGATTTGTCTCATGGCAGAAAAATTGAGTCAACCCACCTCAAATTGAACCATCTTAAAAATTATACTCAAATAGATCTTTCCTTCTTTTAATTTCATCAAGTATTTACCACAGCAATGAAAATACTAACAGTATAGTGATCTCAGGCTAATCATCATGTTGTCAAAGGTATTTTGTTTTAATTTCTGTGGTTCTGGTTACAGAAAACCATGAGATAATTTAATCTTAAATCTATGTAGATTCATAAGCATGCTCATCTTGCCTTTTCAGAAGTGTATCATATATATACACATATATATGAGATATATATATATATATACATATATAAGATATATACATATATCATATATACATATATGTATGTATGTATATATGTATGTATGCATGTATGTATGTGTATTAACAACAATGAAATTACTGGGACACAGCTCCAGCTACAATTATTAATTGACTAAGAAGATCCCTCTAATTTTTAGATATCTCAACTCTGGCCAAATCAGAATTCTTGGCTTTGATGCCAAAAAGAATTTCAGAATTATTCAGCATATCATCCAGAGTTTTTGATTTTGTTAAAATATTCTACCTTTAGCTCAAGCTAAACATTTAAAATAACAGATATGTTTAGAAGAAAGTAAGACACTTTCAAGCTGCAATATGTGTTTCTCCGTGGGGAAAAAAAAATGGGAAATTAAGATGCACCCCAAGCTGAATTTTGGCTTTTCAGAGAAAGTGTAAGACATTGTCTAAGTATTAGTCATATATATAATTTTAATGACTTACAAGTTACATCTCAAAAGACTGCTAAGTAACCATATTTCTTTCTCTATCTCTTGTGTTAAAAGATATACTGGCTTCAGTAATGTATTTGATGGATTTATAACCTGATATGTTAAAGCAAGGAGCCACTAAGGTTAACATAGGGGTTTCTATACCCAACAGTCTGCCATTCTCCCAGGAGGTCTGCCTTAACCAGGAATGCAGGTGAGAGTAGTTGTCCCTAATAACTGACCCATCTGGGACCCCATGGAGCCCAGCAGATAGGGAGGCTATCTGCTCTGCAAGAGCCCCATCTTCCTTCCAATCTGCAACTCTTGCACAGGGTAGATTCAGCACTTTTGCCCCTCTCCCATACCTCACAGCCTGCCTGTCTTCCAGGATGTCTAGATAAAATGGATGATTTTCTAGATAGATACTACATTCCAAAGTTAAATCAAGATCAGGTAAACTATGTAAATAGTCCTATAAACCCTAAAGAAATAATTGTAGTCATTAAAACTATCTCAAACAAAAAAAGCCCTGGGCCAGATGCCTTTATTTGAGAATTTTACCAGACCATCAATGAAGAGCTAATACCAATACATTTCAAAATATTCCACAGACTAGAAACAAAAAGAACACCATTTAATTCATTCTATGAAGCCACAGTTACTCCAATACCTAAGCCACACAAACACCCAACAAAGAAAGAGAACTTCAGACCAATTTTACTTATGAATATTGATGCAATGATACTCAATAAGATTACCATAAAGATTTAGTGTAGAGCTTTTATTGAACTGGAGTTACTAGAGAAACTACTACAAAATTTCAGGTTTGTAGCTGAGAAGTTTGTGTAGCTTTAAGCAGTTGGCAGTTGTACTGGAATTCTCGTTCTCCTTGCTTTGAAGTTATGAAGCTTTCCCAGGTGTTGGAGAGGGGGCTCATTCCTCTTGTCACATGTTCCCAAGATTTTCTCCAACTTTAATTCATTCTCAGTATAGTTATCAGCTGTCATTCCTATTAATAAACATTGTGGATACATACAAAAATACATTAACATTGAACATTTATGTAAAAGTAAGACTGATAAATATGCAGGTAAACAGTAAAACTACATAAAAATAGAATGGAATTTTAGAGGTTTGGAGATATCTTATTTAACATTTTCATGCATTATATATGGGTATTGTTTTCATTAGAGAATGAAGGAGAGAGGTCAAATTCCACTTTATTTCAACATAAGGAAAAAACAGCAAAAGCAAAACCAGAAAAATCTCGCATGACCTAGTAGTACCACCTCTAAGGATACTACCAGAAGAAGTGAAAGTAATATGTCAATATGTCATAGTAACATGAACACTCCTTTCTGCAAATATTAGTCACAAAAATCTAAAAACAATGACATCCTATATTTCCAAAACTGATGACTTAATAAAGAAGTTTTGATATGAAGAATTTAATATGGTTCAGTTACAAATACAGAAAAGATTCTGCATCTTATTTTAATATGAATGTAATTACAAGTCATTACATAGAGTGAAATATGACAAATGAAACACAGACAAATGTATATTTTCTAAGATGTAGAATCTAATACTTGTTGGTCTCAGAGAAGTTGACAAGAGATAGCAGTTGATACAGATGAGGAATGGTATGAGACAGAAGAAATTGGGGAATGTTTGACTTTCAAATTCCTTTTAGAAAACATATGGATTCTTTATGAAGTAAGGTAAAACAATTTAATAGAAGATATATATATATATATCTTAAAATATATATATATATATATTTTAAAACAACTGGAAAAATTAGATATGGTCATATGTTGTTAGTATTGTCAACTTGACAGACTAGAACCTGCTCAGAAGAACAGACTCTGAGAGTGCCTGTGAGAGACTGTGTAAGTTTAGGTTGGCTGAAGTGGGAAACTACACTGTAAAAGTTGTTAGAAATTACCCCAAGGCTGAGAGCCTGGACTGAAATGGAAAGAGAAAGCAAGCTGCTGTTGACCCTGAATTCCCACCATAATGTTGTACCCTCAAGTTGTGAGCCAAATCAAGCCTTTAGGTGTGTCTTGTCAGATTCAAGAAACAAGACTAGTAACTAACATACTTCATAAAAATGATAAATTTGTTTTTGTTTTGTTTTGCTTAATAAAATTCTAATAAATACATATGGTTATACTAATTTAAAAGTTACCTCATTTATAAAAGTATATAAACAGTACATGTTATTACTTAAATTAGCTTGTCACTTATATATAAAATTTAGTGTGAATTAAAAGTAATAAAAAAGGAAGAAAAGAATATCTGGGTACTGATATGGCGTCATGAAATGTTGCCTGTCTTTGTTAGCATGTTTATTGCTCTTTCCAATGCTCCAGCACTGTTCATGTAGACTTATCTAAGGGAGGCTATTTAACTGCTTTCTGATTTTGTATTTTTCTTTAATCTTTCAATTCCCTCTAGCAGAATATTTAATGATCCATAGATTTAAGAGCTATGATGTGGATGTATACATGGGATCTAAGTTCCTCTCAGTCTGTGATATCTGCCTTGTATCCAGTTTTGATTTCTGTGAAGGTCTTCAGTTGATGCAAGGAAATATCTTGTCCTTGAATTATGATAGCTGTACTTTTCTGTGGTATAAGGATACAATTTAAAATGTGATTAGAACTGATGCTAGTCTACCACAATGAAGGTAATAGATTATTTTCTATGATCCATGGTCTTGAAAACCCTGAGACGTTTGCTAGATTTCAAGTACCAGGAATGGTTTCCTTCTGGATAAGTGATCCTTAAGTAAAAATAAAATGTTAATAGTTACCATCAAATTGTGAATAGCACTTATTGCACCTTTATGGGTATCTTGTCATGATGGTTATTGCTGTTTCATAGATGTTGCAAATGCATCAGAGTACTAATTGATTCTCATGCTTTCCTAAGGCTTTAACTGACCAGAGAGTAAGACTTAGTTTCTTCATGGATGAGCCCTTTATTGTTTCTTTAGCCTTGATGGTTGTATTTATATATTTATGCTTATTTATGTATATACATATATGTATAGACAATAATAATCAAATAAAAGGGCTGGGTCCGTCACTTGCTGCAGACGACCTGTCTTTTCTCGTGCTCTCCCACTGCCACTCCACAGAAAAGCTTTGACTATCCACAGTCCTCTGCCAGCTGAGACCAGTGTCCGGGGCACTGGTTCCTCATCTCACTCATACCTATGCTAAAGATGTAAAATATGGTGTGGATGCTTGAGTTTTAATGCTTCAAGGTGTGTAGACCTTTTAGCTGATACTGTAGCTGTTACAATGGGGCTAAAACGAAGAACAGTGATTGTTGAACAGAGTTGGGGAAGTCCGAAAGTAACAAAAGATGGGATCACTGTCGAAAAGTCAATTGATTTAAAGGTCAAATACAAAAATATCAGAGCTAAACTTGTTCAAGATATTGCCAATAACACAAACGAGTCTGGGGATGGCACCACAACTGCCACTGTTCTGGCACGGTCTATTGCCAAGGAGTTCTTTGAGTAGAGAAGCAAGGGGGCTAAACCAGTGGAAATCCACAGAGGTGTGATGTTGACTGTCAATGCTGTAATTGCTGAACTTAAGAAACAATCTAAACCTGTGACATCCCCTGAAGAAATTGCTCAGGTTGCTATAATTTCTGCAAATGGAGACTTAGACATTGGGAGCAGCATTTCTGATGGAATGAAAAAGGTTGGAAGAAAGGGTGACAAAGCTCACATTGAAAAATGTATTCAAGAAATCACTGAACAGCTAGACATCACAACTAATGAATATGAAAAGGAAAAGCTGAACAAGAGACATGCAAAACTTTCAGATGGAGTAGCTGTATTGAATGTTGGAGAGAAAAGTGATATTGAAGTGAATGAGAAGAAAGGCAGAGTTTCATATGATCTCAATGCTACTAGAAGCTGTGGAAGAAGTCATTGTTCTGGGACAAGGCTATGCTCTGCTTTGATGCATCTCAGCCTTGGATTCATTAAAGACTTCTAATGAAGATCAGAAAATAGGTATAGAAATTATAAAAAAAGGCACTTAAAATTCCTGCAATGATGATTGCTAATAATGCAGGTGTTGAAGGATCTTTAATATTTGAGAAAACTATGCAGAATTCCTCAAAAGTTGGTTATAAAACCATACTTGAAGATTTTGTGAACAGAGTGGAAAAGGGAATTATTGATCCAACAAAGGTTGTAAGAACTGCTTTACTGGATGCTGCTGGGGTAGCCTCCTTGCTAACTATAGCTGAAACTGTAGTGACAGAAATTCCTAAAGAAGAGAAGGACCCTGGAATGGGTGCAATGGGTAGAACGGGAGGTGGCTTGTTCTAACTCCTAGAATAGTGCTTTGCAATTATCGATGAACTGTGACAGGAAGTTCAAGGCAGGTTCCTCACTGATAACTTCAGAGAAGTCACCTGAAGAAAATGACTAAAGAGAAGGCTTGTTGATCACTGTAACTATCAGTTACTTGTTTTCTTTGATAATTTATAATGATTTACTGCTGTCATTGTTCATGCCTACACGTAATTTATTTTGTATTTTTGAATAAAGGTATTTCTACATTCCTGAAAAAAATCAAATAAAAGAGACTGTCAATTTGAGAATGGGGATAGAAGTGGGGTAGATTGGAAGAAGACAACTGAGAGTAGATGGAAGGAGGAAAGGTAAGAAAAAAAGATTGTAATTCAGTTTCAATTAAAACTATACATATGCAAATATTAAAATAAATGTGACTTGTATTTTGATAAAAAATTACATTCTGATATAGAAATATATTTTAAAATGTATAAATGTGTTTACTCTTAATATATTTTCTTATTGAAATACATATGTTGAATTTTAATTAAATTTATATTTTTGAGATATGATGCCCTATCCTATCTTCTAAGCAATTACAAAACCATTAACTGTTATTCATGTCAGGAGAAGTGGCAAATGTGCATGGGCTATTTAGGATTCTATATCTTTTCTTCTATTACTGGAAGACTTGCATCAGAATGAATGATATCTTCTATTTCGTTTTGGTTTTGTGGCATCTTCATATACAATAAGAAGAAGATACTTGGGAAGAGAGGCGAACATTCCGTAACAGAGAGAATGTCATATAGTCAATTATGTTCCTGATTATTCGACCAACACAAGTTTAAAGACTGCTCATTATTTAGTAAAATCAATAGGTGGAACAAAATATTAAATCAATATTTATTTATTGAGTCTTTACTGAGTTCCTTCATGATATGGCAGAATAATATCTCAGTTTTCTTAACATGCTAGAAAGCACACTATTCTGTTTTTCTTCCTTCTTCTAATAAGCCATGAAATTTATACATAATTATTGCTGATATCCTGAAGAGTGGGTACATTCCTACATATAACAGGGTAGGATATCTATCTTTTTCAAGAACTCAAAATTAAATTAAAGAAAAATTGCATAGAATATTAAGTAAAAATACACAATATTGATATTAGTTTGTACAATATAGAAGTCAAATTTTTAAAAAGTAAGGAGTAAGGAAGTTAAGGGGGAGATAATAATTTGTTAAGTCATCTAACTTTATGACATCATTTGAAACACACACCCCCGTGCGCGCGCGCACACACACACACACACACACACACACACACACACACACGCACACACGATACTTATTGCACCTTTATTGGGTATCTTGCCATGATGGTTATTGCTGTTTCATAGATGTTGCAGATGAGTCAGAGTACTAATTGATTCTCACACTTTGCTAAGGCTTCAACTGACAGGAGAGGAAGACTTAGTTTCTCCATGGAGGAGCACTTTATTATTTCACACACAGACACACACACAAACACACATACATATGGTGAGAGAGAGAGAGAGAGAGACAGACAGAGAGGGGGGGGTTAGGAGTGTAAATTTTTAATTTTCTTTTCCCCATTATTATCATTCTTTAATATTTTTACGCAGTCCAGACATTATCCCTCTTCCTTTCTCAATTCACTCCTCAACCCAATCCTCCTCCATCATCTCCAAGAGGATTTCCTCACTTCTCAACCCCAAACCACCAGATCTCCCAACTACCTGGGGCCTCAAGCCTCTCAAGGGTTAGGTGCTTCTCCTCCCACTGAGACCAGACCAGGAACTTTTCTGCTGTATATGTGTTAGGAGCCTAATATCAGCTAGTGTATGATGCCGACATGGTGGACGTGTCCTAGAGATCTTGGGGGTCAGTAGAGACTGATGGTCTTCCTATGGGATATCCTTCCTCTTCAACTTCCTCCAGTCCCTCCCCAATTCAACCACATGGGTCACCAGTGTCCATTCATTGGTTGGGCATAAGTATAAGCATCTGACTCACTCAGCAACTCTATGGACCTCTCAGAGGGCATCCATGACAGGCTTCCCTCTGCAAACATACCAGAGCATCAATAACACTGTTAGGCCTTGGAGACTTCCCTTGATCTGGATCCCAAGTTGGCTGGTCACTGAACCTCCTTTCCCTCAGCCTCTTCTACATTTTTGTTCCTGCAGTTCTTTTTCACAGAAACAATTCTGGGTCAGAATTTTTGACTGTGAGATGGTAACCCCTTCTTTCCACTTGGTACCTGTGTTTCTACTGGAAATGGACTCTACAAGTTCCCTCTTCCTGCTGTTGGGCATTTCATGGAAGGCCTGTCCCTTTGAATCATAAGGATCTGTCACCTCCCAGGTCTCTGGTACATTCTACAGGGTTCCTCACTTTCTACCTTCCAAGGTTGCCTATTTCCATTCTTTCTGCTGTTCCCCAGACATGCACTCCTCTTCCCCATCCAAATATCTGATCATGTTCCTCTTTTCCCCTCCTTGTCCCCTCTCCCACCCAGGTCCCTCTCTCCCTCTACCCCCATGATTGCATTCTCCTCTCTCCCAAATGGCCCTTCAGCTTGTTAACCTTCTTGAATTCTGCAGATTGTATCCTGGCTATTCTGTACTGGTTTTTTGGGATTTTTTGTTTTGGTTTTTTTTGGCTAATACTCCCTTATTGGTGAGTTCATGCCATGCATGTCCTCAATCAGGATGATATTTTCTAGTTCCATCCATTTGCCTGCAAAACTCAGGATGTCCTCTTTTTAATAGCTGAATAGTATTCCATTGTATAAATGTACCACATATGCTGTATTCAGTCTTCTGTTGTGGGATATTTGGGTTGTTCCCAGCTTCTGGCTTGCACAAAGAAGGCTGCTATGAAATCTGTGCCCCTGTGGCATGGTAGATGTGGGGCATCTTTTTGGTATATGACCAAGAGAGGTATAGCTGGGTCTTCACGTAGAACTATTTTCAATTTACTTAGAAACCTCCAGATTGATTTCCAGAATGGTTGTACCAGTTTGCAATCCTACCAGCAATGAAGGAGTGTTCCTTTTTCTCTACATTCTCACCAACATGTGCTGTCACCTAAGTTTTTGATCTTAGCCATTCTGATTGGTGTAAGGTAGAATCTCAGGGTTGTTTTGATTTGCATTTCCCTGATGACTAAAGACTTTGAACATTTCTTTAAGTGTTGTGAATTCTCTCTATTACTATATTCCAGATTTTGATTGGGTTGTGTGGTTCTTTTGATGTTAGCTTCTTGAGTTCTTTAAATATTTTGGATATTAGCCCTTTATTAGTGAATTTTTTTTTCCAAATCTGGAAGTTGAGAACTTCGGGGGAATCACCATCCCTGATCTCAAGCTGTATTACAGAGCAGCTGTGATAAAAACTGAATGGTATTGATACAGAGACAGACAGGTTGATCAATAGAATAGAAATGAAAACCCAGAAATAAAACCACACACTTGAGAACACTGTCTTTGACAAAAAAAAAAAAAGTCAAAAATACACAATAGAAAAAGAATGTACCTTCAATAAATGGTTTTGGTCTAACTAGCAGTTTGTATGTAAAAAAAAATGAAAATGAAATGGATCCATATTTGACACCATGCACAAAGCTCAAATGCAAGTGGATAAAGGACCTCATCATAAAACTAGATACACTGGGACTGGAGAGATGGCTCAGCAGTTAAGAGCACTGACTGCTCTTCCTAAGGTCCTGAGTTCAAATCCCAGCCACCACATGGTGGCTCACAGCCATTATAATAAGATCTGATACCCTCTTCTGGGGTGTCTGTAGACAGTCACAGTGTACTTACATATAATAAATCTTTTAGCCAGAGCGAGCAGGGCTAGAGCGAGCAAGGTCAGAGAGAGAAGAAAAAGTGTCTGAAAACAGCTACAGTGTTCTTACATATAATAATAAATAAATCTTAAAATCTCTGTTCCTTATTTAAAAAAAAAGAATCGATAAATGGGACCTCATGAATCTGAAAAGCTTCTGTAAGGCAAAGGACATAGTCAACAGGAAAAATCAGCAACCTAGTAACATATCTGTTTCAATGATAAAGTACCATGACCTAAATCATCTTAAAGAGGAAAGGATTATTTTGGCTTATAGTTCCAGAATCATAGAGTTCACAATGGAGAGGAAGGCATGGAAGCAGAAACACGAAGAAGAGAAATTAAATTATATTCAGATATCATAATCAAGGAGATAGAGAATAAGAAGCAATCCCATTAAAAACTTGAAAGCCTACTAAGAGCCACATACTCTCCCCAAGCACTGCTCCACCTCCTGTTTTACAACCTTTCCTCACAGTATCACGAAGAAAATGTTGGCATTCAGATAAAGAAATGTGGTTGGCATTTACTATTCAAATGACTGTACTTACCTATAACTTTATAGCTGATCTGTATCTCCAATTTACTTAAAAGCAAATTGAATGTAGATTTTCATTAGTATAGAATCAACTCTCAGTGAAATTACAGAAAAAAACTACACTAGAATGTAGAATTGAATATTAGAATAAATTTAAGCCCAATCTAATATAGCTTAAAATTCCTGTTGCATCTTGATTGATAGTCATCTGGCATGTACCAGATATCTGCTACCAGATGGAATGCTAATCCCACAAGTTAACCACTCTTTATTATTTCCTGAATAAACCATTAGTTTTATACTCTAGAATTCTTCATAACACTTTTTAGATGCTGTTGTGTAACAGTTTGCTCTGAGATTGAAACATTTCATCCTGCAGGGAAGATACTTAATTAGGAAGGTAAATAATTCTAAATAGCTTCAGTAATATTCCTGAGGTTGACCAGATTCAGTAGTTCCCACCATTACAGAGTGAACATTAAAAGCTGAGAGTCCCTCTCAAAATTGGTGAAGCTAAACACCAATGAAGGCTCTCAGGGAAGAAAAGCTACAAAGAAGACTGAAATTGAAAGTAGCTCAACCAGAAAGCAGGCTGCCTTTCATGGTTCTGCACATATGTGTACACACACTGTAGTAATGAACTTTAAAAGAAGAGGTGGTAGATGAATATCAACAATACCATTTTAGACTAATAGAGACAATTTTTTTTTCTGAGAGTTAACTGACCATATGGATAGTTCCTATACTTGAGACCTCCACTTGTCATCAACTAAAGTGCTATTAGTAGCAAAAACCTCAGAGAGACAGCAAAGGGGTACTGCTGAGGAAGGAGCTAGGATAGGTGCTCTGTTTCTCATACTAAATATAGTACAATCAAAATGGCATTTAAAATCTGCCCAAGGCACCATATAAAGCTGGCTTTTGATAGTGCTAATCTTAATTATTAATGTCAGTCAACAGATTAACTCATCAGCAATAATCACCAAATAAAATGCTAAAGGACCATTTAAATGGGAAAGATGTGCACCTATCCTAAGTCATAGTAACTGGGGAGGGAAAGGAAACTAAAGAGATCTTCTGTACTAGTTAAGTGGGGGGGGGGGCAAGGCTTGACATAGGCTAAATTCCTAAGTGATCAATTATATTTCAGACTACCAATATGCAAAGATGGAAATGAGTATAAAAGATTATGTGTGAAAGCTATAAATACACTAAATTTTAGTGTTGAATCTTCAAAACACAAATGTGACTGTTTTGTTTTTATTTGTATTCTTAGAATGTATTGTGCATATTTTATTGACTACTCCACACCTGGTATTTATTTTTCTACATTCATCTACAAAGTCTAAACAATTCCAAACCCACTCATTTGCTTGATGTAACAAATAAAAGGCATGGGAACTCTTGAAGGTAAAAATGATTTGAATGTAACATAAAATAGATATTTACACTCAATTATTTGAGAGAGTATTTAGACGAGCTATAAAGACAGAATTCTAGCAATTCATTTTTAAAAGCTTTATTTTTATTTTTATCTCTGAAGTGTGCTTTCTTTGAAGGTTAATTTGCTCAACTAAATTCATGGAAGATGCAGTCCTTGTTCATTTTACTACAACCCTGTAGCTCACTATTGAAACTCTACCAGCATGCGTCATTTTCCAAATCTGTTCATGCTTCAGGAAATGGTTTCAAAGCCATTTCCATACAACATTACCTTCCAGAGGTTACTGAGTTGCAATATACCAGATACTTTATAATGACCTGAATTATAAAATTGTTATGCTTGGGCAAAATTTTGAATTATCATTTTTCAATTGTTTACTGTTCACTTAGAAAACCTATTTGCCTCCAGTAGATAACCATGGCCCCCAGTTGAGGGTTGGGAACACCCACCCATCTCAAAATTTTTAACCCAGAATGGTTCCTGTCTAAAAGAAATGCAGGGACAAAAACTGGAGCAGAGACTAATGGAAAGACCTTTCAGAGACTGCTCCTCCTAGTGATCCATGCCATCTGCAGACACCAAACCCAAGTACTATTGATGATGCCAAGAAGAACTTGCTGACAGGAGCCTGACATGACTGTCCCCTGAGAGAATCTGCCAGCACCTTACTAATAGAGATGCAGTTACTCAAAGCCAACCATACGACTGAGCCCAGGGACCCTGATGGAAGAGATAATGGGAGGACTGAAGGAGCTGAGGAGTATTGCACCCCAATAGAAAGAACAATATCAACGAATAGGACTACCTAGAGCTCCCAGGGACTAAACTACCAACAATGAGGATGCATGGAGAGTCCATTGTTAAAACTACATATGTAGCAGAGGATGACCTTATATGGCATCAGTGGGAGGGGAGGCCCTTGGTCCTGTGGAGGCTTCATGCCCCAGCATAGGGAGATGCTAGAGCAGAGAGGCCTGGGGTGGGTAAGTGTGTGGAGGAGCACCCTCATAAGGCAAAGGGGGAGCATGAAATGGGGGTTTGCAGAGAGGAAACAGGGATGGAGGATATCATTTAAAATGTAAACAAATAAAATGATTGTTAAAACAAACTGAAAATCTATTTGCCACTTTAAAGTTATATTTTCTCCTGTGTAGAAAGGAAAGAGTTTTTCTTATTTACTAAAAATATTTTTATGAAAATGGTAACAGTGTACTAAAAATATTAAATATAATGATACAGTATTAATTGTAAGTACTGAATGATGTCTGTTATTATCACATGATGATCTACTTAATTACTGAAAATATCTAATAACTTCTCAACTATACTGGTCTGTTCTAATGCAGTATCTCTAGAAAACAGACATTAAATTTCTGTTAATTAAAACAAAACTAAACTAAATATAATTTGACACTGAAATGATGACTAAAGGACTTAGCTGTTAGTGAAGTGCATAAGAAATAGCAAAAGTTCAACCTAAGCTGTACTGATAGGAAAATCTCTCGTTTTATAGAAAGAGTGTATATTAAAAAATATCTGAAAATCTACAAAATAATATATAGATAATTCTGAAGTATAATTTTATACTTTTAGCTGAATTATCTGAAGTATTAGAGTTGTTTCTAAGAACATGGATTATTTCTGTTGTAACACAGGAAAGTGCTTACTCCCATGTTTTTCACAATAATTGAAGGGAAGTCAGTTTACTTCATTTATTTTTTTCAGGTAGAATCCATAACCCATTGTCATAGCAGAGTAAGACTACTATATGTAGGAGCTGTTGATTTGAGCCAGTAGGAAACTCAAACATCAACAAAAGGTTGATGTTCTTGGAACATAGGAATAATTTACATTCCACATAATGAAAATGCACTGAAAGGCTATCGTCATCATTAGGAGCTCTACTCAGCTGATGACATTGTTTGATAAGTTTAAGCCCATAAAGGAAATAAGACTTTACTGGACTTGCTTACAATTTGAAGAGAAGGAAACAGTAGCCCTAAATATATCTAAGGACTTAACAGTGTGGATTATATGTACTTAAGTGGAGTTCACCAAATGTTAGAGAATAAAAGATATAACTGTTAAGAAATCCAACTAAGTGACAAAGAACTTTCTTTTATATGGATGTGTACAGATATTCCATGAAAATAACATAGGGGAAATCAAGCAATTAATTCTTGAATATAGATAATAGAAAGACAGACAGAGTACTTATAGATTGTGTTAAGATACTTACCATAATAGGATTTATTAATACAGCACTGTATTTTCTTTTATGAGACCTTGGTTTTTTGTTTTGTTTTTATTATGAAGCGCTAGCTGGTATGGAAGTCAAAATGTATACCAGACCAGGACTCAGTCTCATAAGGATTTACCTTCCTCAGCCTTCGGAATGCTGAGCTCAAAGGACACTACATCTGCCTTCTAGTACTGTGTTCTAAATAAATACTTCTAAAACTTATAGTAAACAAAAACAATAAATAAAAGTATCAAAACCACTTCTTAGCACCTACATACTTATGGAATTATACAAACACTTCACTATGAATATTGCAATTACATTTCAGAAGATATAATTAATAAGATTATGTTAATGTGAAAGTTTTTCTACGTAGATACTGAATGAGAGACTGGAAATAGTAAGTGCAATTCTGAACAAATGCAAATTTGCTATAGATAAAACAGGACCAGTTTCAACTTATACAAAAATGCTATAGTGACAAATAGCAGTAGAGTATCACAAAACAGAAATGCAAAATGATAGTTCTGACTACAATAATATAATAATCCACCAAAAAACCTGCATGTATATAACAATTGATTTTGTGTAAATACCAAAAATGTTTGTTAGAAAAAAGCACTTTTTTTCTCAAATGATACAAAGAGAACTGTATATGCCCCTGCTAATGTAAGTTTAAAAATGAGGCTATGCGCTTGAAAATGTGGGCAATAGGATGGGTTTAAGAAGAGTAAATGACAACACAGCAGAGGAAGTAAAGTCCAGGAAGTCTGTCTCAATTACAAAAATTGTCTCAAATGTAACAGTATAATTTATATTTCTATAATTTATAATAAGAAAAAATATTAAGTAAAAGTATCAAAACTATTTATAGCTGCCATTTGTTAGCATCTATATACTTACAGAAAATGTGCAAATACTTCACTATTAATATCATAGCTATGTTTCAGAAAATAAAGTTATTAAGAAGAATAATTTTTAATTTTTTATTAAATATATTCCATATTTACATTTCACGTGTTATTCCCTTTCCTGGTTACCCCCTCCCAACAAGAAGAAATATTAATTTGAGAGTTTTCAAATCAAATTTTATCGAATCAAAGATTTTCTGCATAGTAAAGGAAAAAATTACTATAGTGAATGGTAGTCAGTCCATAGATATGGGGAAAATCTTTTCCAGTTTTTTATTTCTTGTGGGATTAGTAACCAAATATATTATGTGTATGTATACATACACTTATATAATATTTGCATATATGTAAGTATATTTCTGTATTTATATTTATATTTGCATATGCATGTGTTTGTATATATGTATATGCATGTGCATACATATACATATATATGTGTAATAATGTAATGAAACTTTAGGGAAGTTTATAAAGTTAAGTGAAGTTCTGTCTTATAGGACCGATTCATTGATGAGAAGGCATGAACTGTGGCAAAACAGTTATCTCGTCTTATGTCATGTGGTTCACTGGGAAATGTGGTTTATATTTTTTCCAAGCAGAAAAAGAAAATATTAGACTGAGAACTTTCACTCATGGGCAGAATCACAATTCAAAATTTGAAAGTCCATCTCTAATAAATTTGTATGTCTATTATATAATAAGACTGTGGAGAGCATGTGGAATCATCATAGTTTCAGAGATATTTTGTGGTTTTGATTCCACTTCTTCTTAAGAGTTTCTACTGGTATGCTCTGTTTTATTTATTTATTTTTCTATTTTCTTCCTGAGTGAATTCTATTGACAACTTGAGAATGGCGTGCTTTCCAAGACAAGTGTGAGTTAGTGGTTAAAAAAAAAATGTTGCTGGGTTTTTGTTTCTTCATTTGTTTGTTTTTTGTTAACTTTTAGAAGAGTGATTTATACAAGATTATGTAATCTTGGATTATGTCTACTGTCAGTGACACCTGTTCTTAAGGTAATAATCATTATTCTCTCAATGTCTTTGTTTTATACTATCTTGGAGATTGAACCCAGGGCCTTGAACATGTCAAGGCATGCTACATCCCAGTCCTGAACACAGAGTTTCGATTTCATCTTTTTAAGTTGTGATACTAATGTATACATTCAATTTTTTTTAGTTCTTCTGTGTTTATGATTAACAATAGGATACCTGATTTCTGAAAAGAAAAGGAATCCCAATGTAAGGACTAATGCTAACTTTCTGAACATCTAATCATGATATGATGTAGGACATTTCTGTTCACGTGCCCAACCTGATTTTCTGAGATCACTCTTGTGGTACTCCACTCTGTTATCTTAGAGCCCTAGACATCCTGTTGGAATTCCCTTAAACACTTGCTCTGTTTCCTATGCTGAAATTTGCTGTAATGTTGTAGGATGGGGGATATCACCTGTTTGGAATAAGAGAGCTGAAATGCCATGACTTGTTTTATTCTTCCCATTCCAGGTTCACCAATAGATAAGCAGGCCCCAAAGAGAACAGCAAGTCTAGAAGAATACTGTCTTGAGTTTTAAATTTTCTATTTGATTTTCTTGAGCTAAAATTATTTTGACAAAAATTGTTATTGTAATTGAAAGAAAATTCAGCTATGCCTATCATAGGTACATATTAAAAGAAAATATGGGAGACACAGATGTACAAATTGGTTACATAAAGGGGTACATGACTATTTTCTCTGATTATATTAATAAAAATGATTTACTTGTACTTACATTGATTGATTCAAGAGTTATTATATACACAGATAAATGTTTTGAAGCTAGAGAAATCTATAGCACAAACCAGTGTGATAGAATTAATGAGTTGATATTCTTAGACAAATACTATATATTTGTTCTTGAAGACAACATATTGGGAATATAAACACACAACTTTTTCCATGGTGTTGAACAATGTCATACAAAAAAGAAATGCTTGAAGTTGAAGCTTAAAATGAAATCATTTTTCCTGAATGGGAATTCTTATATAAATTTATTAATCAGTGAAGAACTGTTGACTTCCTCATAGGATATGCTTTTTACCTCCAAAAATAATCTCATTTTGGAACTGGAATTTAGGACACTGACAAGTTAATGGTTTCTGAGGCTATATCTGGAGTCAGTGAAACTCATCACAACAATTTACACAGAAATAAAGTAAAGCTTATGGGCTACTCAGAAATCTGTAAAGCATTGTGACAGTTTGATATCAGGCTGAAATTGAAACTAATAATGGAGAAAGGATATCAAAGTTAGTTCTGCTTAACATGAGCATTGCAATTGTATTGAAGCTGAAGATAATGATGGCTGATGTGGCACTTTAAGGGAAATCTGAGAACATATGTAGAGAATTAGAGACAATCATTCAAAGACATTGGGGGAAGAAAATGCCACAAATGAGACTATGACATCTATATAATTTGGTCTGAAACTATAAGAGTCCTGCAGACAGAAGTCTGTTGGAAGGCTACCACTAATGGTTTTCTGGTACTGTTATTAGTTATACAAACTGACATTTTTCTCAATTTCGAAACACAGACCACATAATAAATGCACAAATAGATGCTTAGTTAAAAGAAGCAAAATCAAATAAACTTGGTATGATAGAATATTACAGCTCAAATGTACAAGCAATGATATTAAATTTAAAATTTAAAAATTTTAAATTAAAAAGAACTAATATTTTGTATAATTTCTATAGCTCTTATTATATGTAATGTGTTTTATACTACATAAGTACTTAATAGGAAACTAATGAATGAATTATGCTATGGTTTATAATATTAATGAATGCATTTACTGATGAATTAATTCTAATAAAAACTGATAGCACAATAGAAACAGACATTAATTCCAGTAATGTTAATTGTAAATAATTAATCTCCTTTTTAAAGAAATCATCAAAATGAATATACTCATATAAAAAATACAGCACCAAAAGTAAAATACATTCTTATTAATTGATTGCTGCAACATTATAATTTCTAATGATATAAGAAAATAATCTTAATTTAAGTAATACTATTTCTGTAGCTTTAACAAAAGGAAAGAGTGAATCCTTACAATTAAAATTAAATCTTATTCATTACTATTTAGCAATTTAAGCTACTATTTTTATAATAGTAATGATTATCTTATGTCTCTAGCACCTACATTAGAATTATCAATTTATAGTTGGTACTAAACAGATTGTGTTGGTATAGTGAGCAAATACTTTAACCCATCAACTATTTCTTTGGGGTTTTTGGTTTTTTTGTTTGTTTGTTTGTTTGTTTGTTTGTTTTGGGGGGGCTTTTTTTGATTTGGGTTTTGGTTTTTGGAGACAGGGTTTTTCTGTGTAGCCCTGACTGTCCTGGAACTCACTCTATAGATCAGGCTGGCCTCGAGCTCAGAAATCTGCCTGCATCTGCCTCCCAAGTCCTGGGATTAAAGGCGTGTGCCACCACTGCCTGGCTCAACTATTTCTTTAATAATAAATCTCTGAATCACTACAAAACTATAAGATAAGTAAAACTAATTTCTAAATAAGTTCTTCATTGAATTATTTGACTAATTTTCCCAGATTCAATGAGATAAAGATTTCTCAAATAAGAATTAAACTATGATTGATTATGGAGTTCTCTAAGGTTTTTGCAAATAAGTTAATAAAGATATGTTAGAACATTTCCTATTTCTTAAAGTTCTGTGTTATAAACATATCATCTCCAAATTTTACCATTCAATTATTCTTCCCATGTACTAAATTTTTGTCTTATAATTTTTGTATTAGATGACTGCTTATAATTGACAGAATATCAAGTTTCTGATCATGTTTTTATTTCCTTTTATACCTGAACATCATCAGCAGGTGTTCAGAAGTCTACATATTCAACAAAATGAGATTTAACAAGATGATTCAACTTCAGGATCTGGATCTTCTCCACTACTTTATATGGAAGCTTTCAAATTATGCTTTTCTGCTTTAGAACCAATAAATAGTGACTAATATAATTCAGCATTGCTACAAACTTGAAGAATTTAGGATTATTTTAAAACATTCAATATATTAAAAGTTGTGATTTCTCACAACTGAAGTTTCAGTAACAATTGCATATCAGTTCTGAATATATTAAGGCACTGGCCTCTATTTGGTTATTCAGTTTATGTATTCCTAATATCCTCTTTTATCTGTAACTATGCTTAATAACTTTTACATATTTAATATTTTTCAGTTCTGTGTTCACTAGTTTTCTATACATAAGTGATCCTTATTCAGCCCCCTATTAGCCATAATTACAGGTTATGACATTCTTTATTACTATTCACATTTTCTGTGGACATATTTCTCCAGGCTCATTTTATTTTTAATTTTTGAATCATAATTATTCCAACACTTGTGCCTTCCCCTTCCTTCTTCCAAAACTTCTGGTATAACACTCCTTCCTTTCTTTCAAATACATGGCCTCTTTTTTTTCAATAAATTGTTTTTATAATTAAATGTATATATGAACATATACATACATGTATTCCTATGGAAAATCTTCTCAGTCTGTATAATGTTACTTGTATGTATATTTTTAGGGCTGACAGTATAATATTGAGTTAACAATTGGTATGCCCTAAGACATGTATAGTTTTCACCTATGTCTTTGCAACATATAGAAACCACTAAAGAAAACCATATATACCAGAATCATGTAACCCAGTCTCAGTTGATGCACCTATAAAACACTTCTCACCTAAGGATCATGGAAGATAGTGGAAGAATAGATGGTAAGAGTTTAAAAGTCAGAGACTCAGAGTATGCTGCGAGATTGTGTCTCTTAGCAATATCAGAAATTACATCCCTATCATCTCACCAACATAGGGTAAAGAAGAACAACAGCAATAAACATTTCACAGTAGATAGGGGAAAGCCCATTGGACTGTAACCGTACACAAAGAATTGTAACACAACTAGGGAATGCAGAGGATGGAAAAAATAGTTTTCCTAGTTCACATTTTTTCCTGTCTTTTCTTATTAAAATATCTGACATACTTGCCATTGAAACTTGTACTTTTGGTTAGAAAGTACTTTAGAAAGCTTTTAAATAAAATTACATGTACACAGAAACTGATAAGCCCTATCAGTATCTGGAAATCTCATCATGAATAATCATAACCTGGTTTACTGTGTGGACTAGTTCCTCTATATTGACAAATTTATTTCGATATGAGCAATAAGTTCTGAGTAACATAATTAAATTCTCTCAATAAGAAGTTTTTGCATGCACTCCGCCATCTTTGCTCCTGGCAACAGGGCAAAGGAGACCTCCAGGCGCAGGGATAATCAAGCATAATATTGCTTGTGACTCAGTTAGTTTGTGTGCTCCCTACTCCCAAGAACGGGGCAGTTCTGTGGTCACCTACATGCCAGCTCTGCTGTGGGACATCTGCCCTGCAGAGGGACCTGCACTGGGAGAGAGCGCACCCGCACAGGGAGGGAGCGCACCAGCCTCCCCTTGGTGACCTCTGCTCTGGGGATTGACTACACTGAGCCTTCAGATGAGCAGGGATTCCCCAACATAACATCAATTGGGGCAAGGCACAACAGGGCTCCAAAGTCACACAGGAACAGGGCAGTCCCCCAGCAATCTGTGCCAGGGGAATCCTAGTAATCCAGGGAGGGTAGGAATAGCCTTGCAGGCTCATAGGAAGTCCAACCAACAGTCAGTGACAGCAGGACCAACTAACACCACAAGTAACCAAATGGCAAAAGGCAAACAAACATAGGAACATTACTAACAGAAATCAAGGCAATATGGCACCATCCGAACCCAACTCTCCAAGAGCAGCAAGTCCTGGATACCCCATCACACCCGAAAGGCAAGATCTGGATTTAAAATCACTTCTCATGATGCTATTAGAGGATTTCAAGAAGGACACAATTAATCTCATAAAGAAATACAGGAGAACATGAATCAACGGGTAGAAGCCCTTACAAAGGAAACACAAAAATCGCTAGGAGAAATGCAGGAGAATATGGGTCAACTGATGGAGGCCCATGAGGAGGAAAAACAAAAATCGCTTAAAGAAATGAATCAACAGGTAGATGCCCTTACAAAGTAAACACAAGAATCGCTTAAAGAAATGCAGGAGAATATGGATTAACAGATGGAAGCTCATGAGGAGGAAAAAAAAATTGCTTAAAGAAATACAGGAGAACTTGGGTCAACAGGCAGAAATCCTGAAAGAGGAAATGCAAAAATATCTTAAAGAAATACAGGACAACGGAATCACGAAATTCCTAGGCAAATGGTCAGAACTTGAAAATATCATCCTTAGTGAGGTAACCCAATCACAAAAGATCACACATGGTATGAAGTCACTGATAAGGGGATATTGACCCAGAATCTCAGAATACCCTAGACACAATCAGCATATCAATAGATTTCTAAAAAGATGGAAGGAGAGAACCCTGGTCCTGGAAAGACTGGATGTAGGGGAACGCCAGGACAGAGTAATGAGAGGGGGTTGAACGGAGAAAAGAGGGAGGGAAGGGGGCTTATGGGACTTTCGGGGAGGGAGGAAACGGGAAAGGGGAAGTGATTTGGAATGTAAATTAAAAAAATAAAATAAAATTAAATTAAAAAAAAAACGGAAATAGAAACAACTAAGAAATAACAAAGGGAGACAACTTTGGAGATAGAAAACCTTGGGAAGAAATCAGGAGTCATAGATGCAAATATCAACAATAGAATACAAGAGATGGAAAAAAGAATCTCAGGTGCTGAAGATACCATAGAAAGCATCAACTCAACAGTCAAAGAAAATGTAAAATGCAAAAAACGTGTAACCCAAAACATCCAGGAAATCCAGGACACAATGAGAAGACCAAATCTAAGGATTATAGGTATAGATGAGAGTGAAGATTTGCAACTTAAAGGGCCAGTAAATATCTTAAACAAAATTATGGAAGAAAGCTTCCCTAACCTAAAGAGAGAGATGCCGATGAACGTACAAGAAGCCTACAGAACTCCAAAGAGACTGGAACAGAACAGAAATAGCCTGTCACATAATAATCAAAACACCAAATGTACTAAACAAAGAAAGAATATTAAAAGCAGTAAGAGAAAAAGGCCAAGTAACATATAAAGGAAGACCTATCCAAATCACATCAGACTTCTCACCAGACACTATGAAAGCCAGAAGATCCTGTGCAGATATCATGGAGACTCTAAGAAAATACAAATGCCAGCATAGACTACTATACCCAGCAAAACTCTCAATCACCATCGATGGAGAGACCAAGATATTCCATGATAAAACCAAATTTACACAGTATCTTTCAACAAACCCAGACCTGCAAAGGATAATAGGTGGAAATCACCAATACAAGTAGAGAAAATACACCCTGGAAAAAAACGAGATAGTAGCCTTATTTCATCAAACCCAAAGTAGATAACCACTCAAACACAAAGATAGCGTCAAGAATAGCAGGTGGCAATAATCACTATTCCTTAATTTCTCTTAATATCAATAGTTTCAAACCCCCAATAAAAAGACATAGACTAACAAACTGGATATGTAAATAGGACCCATGATTTTGCTGCATGCAGGAAACGCACCTCAGTGTCAAAGACAAACACTACCTCAGAGTAAAAGGCTGGAAAACAATTTTACAAGCAAATGGTCCAGGAAATGAGCCAGAGTAGCCATCCTAATATCAGATAAAATCGACTTTCAACCTAAAGTCATCAAAAATGACACAGCAAGACACTACATATTGGTCAAAGGAAAAATCTACCAAGAAGAACTCTCAATTCTGATCCAAAGTCAAGGGCACCCTCATTCATAAAAGAAACTTTACTAAAGCTCAAAGCACACATCGCACCTCACACAATAATAGTGGGTGACTTCAACACCCTGGTCTCTGGAATGGATCGTTAGGGAAAGCAGAAACTAAACAAGGTCACAGTGAAACTAATTGAAGCCTTGGACTAAATGGAACTAACAGATGTATATGGAACATTTCATCTTAAAGCAAAAGAATATACCTTCTTCTCAGCAACTCATGGTACCTTCTCCAAAATCGACCATATAATTGGTCACAAAACAGACCTCAGCAGATAGAAGAAGATCAAACTAATCCCATGCCTTCTATCAGATCACTATGGATTAATGGTGGTCTTCAATAACAACAAAACCAACAGAAAACCCACATACACATGGAAGATGAACAATACTCTACTCAATGATACCTTGATCAAGGAGGAAATAAAGAAAGAAATTGAAGATTTTTAAAATTTAATGAAAATGAAGGCACAACATACCCTAATTTATGGGACACAATGAAAGTGGTGCTAAGAGGAGAATTCATAGCCCTGAGTGCCTCCAAAAAGAAACGAGAGAGAGCATACACTAGCAGCTTATTGGCACACCTGAAAGCCCTGGAACAAAAAGAAGCAAATACACCCAAGAGTAATAGAAGGCAGGAAATCATCAAACTCAGGGCTGAAATCAATCAGGTAGAAACAAAACCATACAAATAATCAACAAAACTAGGAGTTGATTCTTTGAAAAATCAACAAGATAGAAAAACCCTTAGCCAGACTAGCCAGAGGGCACAAAGACAGTATCCAAATTAACAAAATCAGAAACAAAAAGGGAGATATAACAACAGAAAATGAGGAAATTCAAAAAAAACATCAGATCCTATTACAAAAGCCTGTATTCAACAGAACTAGAAAATCTGGAGGAAATGGACAATTTCCTAGACAGATACCAAATACCAAAATTAAATCAGGATTAAATAGACCATCTAAACTGTCTTATAACACCTGAAGACATAGAAGTGGTCATTGGAAGTCTTCCAACCAAAAAAAGCACAGGTCCAGATGGTTTTAGTGCAGAATTCTATCAGACCTTCAAAGAAGATCTAACACCAATACTCTTCAAACTATTCCACACAATAGAAACAGAAGGAACACTACCCAACTCATTCTATGAAGCCACAATTACGCTAATACCAAAAGCACACAAAGATCCGACAAAGAAAGAGAATCTCAGGCCAATCTCTCTTATGAATATCGATGCAAAAATACTCAATAAAATTTTTGCCAACCGAATCCAAGAACACATCAAAATGATCATTCACTACGATCAAGTAGGCTTCATCCGAGGGATGCAGGGATGGTTCAATATAAGGAAGTCCATCAATGTAATCCACTACATAAGCAATCTCAAAGAAAAAAACCACATGGTCATTTCATTAGTTGCTGAGAAAGCATTTGACAAAATTCAGCATTCTTTCATGGTAAAGGTCTTGGAAAGATCAGGAATTCGAGGCCCATATCTAAACATAGTAAAAAGCAATTTACAGCAAACTGGTAGCCAGCATCAATCTAAATGGAGAGAAACTTGAAGCAATCCCACTAAAATCAGGGACTAGACAAGGCTGCCCTGTCTCTCCATATCTTTTCAATATAGTACTTGAATTCTAGCTAGAGCAATTAGACAACAAAAGGAGGTCAAAGGGATACAAATTGGAAAGGAAGTCAAACTATCACTATTTGCAGACATAATGATAGTATACTTAAGTGACCCAAGAACTCCGACAGAGAACTCCTACAGCTGATAAACAACTTCAGCAAAGTGGCCGGATATAAAATCAACTCAAGCAAGTCAGTAGCCTTTCTATACTCAAAGGATAAGCAAGCTGAGAAAGAAGTAAGAGAAATGATACCCTTCACGATAGCCACAAACAATATAAAGTATCTTGGTGTGACTCTAACCAAACAAGTGAAAGATCTATATGACAGGAACTTCAAGTCTCTGAAGAAAGAAATTGAAGAAGACCTCAGAAGATGGAAAAATCTGTCATGCTCATGGACTGGCAGGATTAATATAGTAAAAATAGCCATCTTACCAAAAGCAATATACAGATTCAATGCAATCCCCATCAAAATTCCAACTCAATTTTTCATAGAGTTAGAAAGAGCAATTCAAAAATTCATCTGGAATAACAGAAAACCCAGGATAGCTAAAACTATTCTCAAGAGTAAAAGAACCTCTGGGGGAATCAGTATCCAGGACCTCAAGCTGTCCTACAGAGCAATAGTAGCAAAATCTGCATGGTATTTGTATAGTGACAGGCATGTAGATCAATGGAACAGAATTGAAGGCCCAGAAATGAATCCACACTCCTATGGTCACTTGATCTTTGACAAAGGAGCTCAAACCATTCAGTGGAAAAAAAAATAGCCTTTTCAACAAATGGTGCTGGTTCAACTGGAGGTCAACATACAGAAGAATTCAAATTGTCCTATTCTTATCTCCTTGCACTAAGCTCAGTGCCAAGTGGAACATGGACCTCCACATAAAACCAGACACACTGAAACTAATAGAAAGGAAACTAGGAAAGAACCTTGAACATATGGGCACAGGGGAGAATTTCCTGAACAGAACTCCAATAGCTTATGCTCTAAGATCAAGAATTGACAAATGGGACCTCACAAAATTCAAAGTTTCTATAAGGCAAAGACACTGTCAAAAGGACAAAGCAGCAACCAACAAACTGAAAATGATCTTTACCAACCCTACACCTGACAGAGTGCTAATATCCAATATTTACAAAGAACTCAAGAAGTTAGACTCCAGAGTTCCAAATAACCCTATTAAAAATGGTTAAAGAGCTAAACAAAGAGTTCTCACCTGAAGAATATCTAATGGCTGAGAAGCACTTAAAGAAATGTTCAAAATCCTTAGTCATTAGGGAAATGCAAATCAAAACAACCCTGAGATTCCATCTCACACCAGTCAGAATGGCTAAGGTCAAAAACACAGGAGACAGCAGTTGTGGATGTGGAGAAAGAGGAACACTCCTCCACTGCTGGTGGGATTGCAAGCTGGTACAACCACTCTGAAAAGCTGTCTGGAGGTTCCTCAGAAAACTGGGCATGACACTCCCGGAGGATCCGGCTATACCACTCCTGGGCATATACCCAGAGGCTTCCCCTGCATGCAATAAAGACACATGCTCCACTATGTTCATAGCAGCCTTATTTATAATAGCCAGAAGCTGGAAAGAACCCACATGTCCCTCAATGGAGGAATGGATTCAGAAGATGTGGTATATTTACACAATGGGATACTACTCTGCAATTAAAAACAATGAATTCACGAAATTCCTAGGCAAATGGTCAGAACTTGAAAATATCATCCTTAGTGAGGTAACCTAATCACAAAAGAACACACATGGTATGCAGTCACTGATAAGGAGTTATTAACCCAGAATCTCTCGGAATACCCAAGACACAATTCGCATATCAATAAATTCCCAAGAAGATGGAAGGAGAGACCCCTGGTCCTGGAAAGACTGGATGTAGTGGAATACCAGGAGAGAGAAGTGAGAGGGGGTTGAATGGGGAAAAGAGGGAAGAAGGGGGCTTATGGGACTTTCGAAGAGGGAAATCATGTGGAATTTAAATAAAAAAAACTTAGAACACGATAAAAAAAAGAGAGGAAAAAAAAAAGAAGTTTTTGCACAACATTGTAATCAGATTGGTCTGTTATACAGGACCCAGATCATGATACGTGACTTCTTAGATCACAGGGAGTTTTCCTATGGACTTGTTATATGTTGCTGAGAGACATTGAATCAAAACAGTAAGGGCTGGCAGAATGCTTCTTACCCCTCTGCTCATAGTATTAAGCTGGAGTTGCTTTTCATAAGATCTAAATAGGGACAAACAATGGGATACTTCGAGTTATGTCAGTGGCATTCTGCTGTGAAACCATGGATTTGCTCTTGTTCCAGGCTCTAGGGAACTCTTTTAACACTGTACCACAGAGGAGTGAACCAGGGAAATCTTGTCCTGACTCAACTTGTCTCATCAGGGATTTTTGTAATAAGCCTATTGCATGTTTTTATAGTGTGAATTTACTATCAGTGTCTTTTTCTTAGAACTCATTGTAATTTATACTCCAACTGCATGAACATTCCTTTCTTAAAAAGTAACATCAGGGCTAGAAAGATGGCTCAGCAGGTAAGAGCACTGGCTTCTCTTCCACAGGAACAAGGTTCAATTCCCAGCAGTCACATGGCAGCTTACACATGTTCTGTAACTCCATTTTCAGGAGATCTAACATCTTCACACAGACATTCATGCAGGCAAAATATCAGTGAGCTTTAAATAAAAATAAATTATACAAAAAAAATGACACCAGTAATGGAAAATAAATTGACCAGGAAGTTTTAATGTGATCATAAAGCGCTATGTGCATGTGTGTTTGTGTTCCTGTATATTCTCCACTTGGCTCAGATAAAACAGAGTAAGATTTTGAAATACTGTGTATGCTTGCTAAAAATCCAGTGAAACTAATTTGAACATTATTTTGTTTTTGTCAAGTGTTTTTGTTCTATAAGAGGACCAACTAAAGAACAGGCACAACAACTCTAACAAGTTCTACGAAAATCAATCCTTTCTGACAATAAACATTCTCTTTAATTCTTAGTGATATGAACATACTTAGCAGTGACTCTATTACTGTGTTCGCTTCCTTTTTAAAACTTGTTTACTTTTGTAATGACATGACAGTCTAAAGAGTTTTAGTTTCATTAGTTTTACATTTCTTATTCTATCAATTCATCTAGTTTATTTTACATGTCTTTTCAACCCATTAATCATACACCATTTTAGACTTATCTTAATGGAGAATAATCTGTTAAAGGCAGAACCTTTACACAAAACCTTGTACTTATGGTTAAAAGTACTTATTTAATTATTCTTTAGCTTGTGAGTTTGTAATTATATCAAAATAATAAGGTTTAATGGACTACTACCAACACTACTTTAAATATGATCAATTTTGTTTAATTTTGTTTAGTGATTACACATTTTGATATTTTTAAAATTTTATTTTATGGGAAATATATCTTCACAATTATTAATTATGACTCACGTGAAACATAAAATGTAATAATTTCTATTTACATATTGGTCATCCACTGGTTGGATTGCCTACATATGTTCACATGCCTAGTTTTGCAAGACTCTGTTCTCTTCAAATGATGACAAAACTGAGGTTTAAAGTTGGATCATAAATAGATTCAAATAGCTGGTTCAGTACAGAATTCTATATAAAAATTTATTTCTTTCTCTCTTTAAGTCTGTATCATAATTGAAGAGATTTAGTGATCATTAGGGCCAAGGACATCATTATAATGAAAATATTGAAGTTCAGTAGGGTCAAGTGGCTTACCAACAGGGTCATGAAAAAAGGCTTGAACACAAACTACTTGGGTCTTGGTTATTAATAGCAATAATCATTTCCCCTGCAACTTTAATTACCATGTTCTAGCTTTTTTTTATTTAGTCTTAAGACTAAGTATGAGCTAGCATGTAACAGGTAAATGAGTCCCCTTTTCCTCTTCAGGTCCATAAGAAGCACACTTTCTATAACCACAACAACACTAATTGCGGATGATAAGATATGATCTTAGAAGAAAATCTAGGGAGATGTCATGCACAGTATAATCAAAAAAGAATAGAGGTGAACAAATGGACCAATGCTTTTGTTAAATAAAGAAAATAAATGAAATAATAATAATAGAAGTAATTCAAGAAAAGAACATGTGACTGAATGTGATTTTTGAATTTTTTTGTAACAAATCATTCTTCAATTTAAGAAATATCATTCTGTCTGTGGTATGTGGGAAGACATGAAGTTGGAATAAGCAATGGGCCCAACATACCACCATCTATCAAGATTTACTAGGTAGTTTTACTAACTAGCATGCTAAAAGTTAAAACAATTAATATCTAAATATTTTTCTGTAGAAGTAAATATAGTATTGCAATTCTATATTAATTTAGTCAGCAAATATTTAGTTGAACAGAATTTGTTAAGCACAGAGTTGAATGTCTTGCTCGTCAAAATTTGAGTATTTTAGTTGAATGTTTGTTTGATAGTTATACAAAATACAATCACATGAATTTATCTGAATCCAATGAAAGCAAACACATCAGGATAAAGCAAAGATTGAATTAACATCTGCAATCTGAACAAGGAAATGAAGTAACTCAGTAGCATATGTTCTTAATTTCATTTGAATATGTATGCATTTCATCCGGTCTGCTAATCTATGGCTTATTATCTCACTTTCAGAATAGTTCACTTACTGCATGGTGTTTCCCCTAAGACACTAAAATACTGAGATATTTGTAAAATATTTCCCACAAAATTAAACTATAATAAAAATAAACAATAGCATTTGTGTCCATTATCTATGAGAATTCTATATAATAAATATACAATAGTATAATAAGTAAATTTATACTTTTCAGGTAGTATTAAACAAAACTCTGTAATGAATACATCTAGAAATAAATGTTTTACAGTAAAGTAGTTCAGGCAGTAGGTTATTCCTTAGGGTATTCTGATCTCAGATGGAATCACAAACATGTCTAGTGTCTGCTTTTCCATTGTGTTATTTTGCCACCTTCTGTGATCTATTGGTTGAGCTGTTGAACCATCCTCCAGTATGGCAGTTTGAGCCTTATTTTAGGTTGGGATATAGCACTTTGATTATAAAAAATGAGATTATATAAAACCCTCTAGAATAGAATTCAGATCTAAGCACTCCCAGTGTTATCTTCCAGGTCTTCCAATGTAAGAAACTGACAGTCATATTTGAGTCTTTAGTGAGAGGCAGAACAAGTCATATAGAGTATAGACTTAGCACACTAGTACAATCCATTGTACAGTTAGAATAGCATTTCAATATTATATTTCAGGATAGTAAATTTAAATTCATTAATGCTGTTATAAGGAAAGAAAGTTTAACTTTGAATAGTGTGTCTCACTGTTAAATTTTATGTAAATAAAGATTAAGAGCCTTTTGTCATGTTAATTTTTTAAACACTTATGAGCACATCTTTCAGTGACCAAGAATGACTAACCATATTGAGCTCATTTCTCCATGACATAGTTATGTATTTATGACTAATCCACTGCTTTCATTGAATGTACAGGCAATCTAATATTGTCATTCAAAATACAAAGGTTATTACAAATTATGATTTAAGATCAAAAGTGCTTTATTATTGATACAATCATATCATTCTGAATTTATTTACAAAAGAGAGCAGGAAAATTTATCATAAAAATACTAAGTCCTCTCTTACTTCTATAACATTGTTTGTGAAATCTACTGACCTTAAATGTGGTTGCTTACAGGACAATAGGTAAATGATATGCTAATCTTGTCATGCTATTGAAGAATAGGTATTAACAAATGAATACCATACATAATGTTTAAAAATATAAACACAAAAGATGTATACCATAACATTAGTTTCTACTATATACTACAGTTTAATTTAGATCCAATACATTTTATACTCTCATTTCCAGAATAATTGTCAACCTGTGTTAGCTGAATAATCAGAAACAACCTTTTATATTACATTACAATGTAGCAAATTGTTCACAAATATTTTCTTTAATCATTAGAACCAACTAAAGAAACTTACTTGAAATACTACCATTTGTTTTCATACTCCATTTAGGGAGAATATAATTCAAGGTCCCAGCCCCTAGGGTAGATGGGGACTCCCCAATAGCAGAAGAGCTACTATTATAAGGAGATAGTTGTCTGACTGATCAGTAACATCTTGATTAAAATACATTTTTATCATCTGCATTGACCTGGTGTTTGAGTTATGTTGGATTTAAATGGACCCCACAACACTGTGAACTTAGAAACACTTTGAGATATGCAAAACATTAGCCTTACTTTTAGAACAAAAGTTAATATCTAATGACTACCCTTGTTTTTCTTATAACTTTTAATAGAAAAATGAACACTGAATCCTACTTCCCCTGTTATGATAACCTGTCCTATATTACAAAACTGAGTTACTAAACTTTTATAGTTGTTCATCAATGTGCTTTGAGGATTTATGAGAATTCTTGTCATTACTATTGGATAACATGTTTTCTCTGACATATATTTGAGTTATAAAAAAGATTTAAAACATGACTTGAAAATTATTTAAAACCATACACCCCCAAATTTGTAATTTTACTGTAATTCATGGATGTGTAAGAGGTGTTCTAAGTGTTTATCACTTTTTAAAAACCACAGAATTTTTTGATATATTAGTGTCTCATATATGATTATGAACAGCATGAAAAAAATCTCAGAGAGACATTCGTATATAATGCAGATTTTAGTGATAGACCCTGGCTTATCAGTAAAAAGGGAAACTTTGGAGAAGAAATGATGTGATGATGTGTACCATTCTGTGATGGATTGTATATGCTTTGGCCCAGGGAGTGGCATTATTGAAAGGTGGCCTAGTTGGAGGAGGTGTGTCAATATGGGCATGGTCTTAAGACCCTCATCGTAGCTACCAGGAACTCAGTTTTCCAGTAACTACCTACAAATAATGATGTGGAACATCAGCTCTACCTGTCCTATGCCTGCCTAGATGCTGCCTTGATGATAATGGACTAAATTCTGAACCTGTAAGCCAGCCCCAATTAATTGTTGTTTATAAGACATTCCTTGGTCATAGCATCTCTTGACAGCAGTAAAATCCTAATAAAGAAAGAAGTTTTACCAAGGACTGTGGTATTGCTGTAATAGGCCTGACAATGCTTTGGTCTGGAAGAATGTAGATTTTGGGACTTTGGATTTGGAAAGCAGTGTAATGCTTTAAATAGGGCTTAATGGTCTATCCTAGTAGGAGTATGGAAGACTTTCCTACTGAGAATGACACGACCAAAGAGGTTTTAGTTGAGAAATAAAATGTGGTCTCAAGACTGGTTTTATGATATCTTGGTAAAGAATGTGACTACTTTTTGTCTTTGTCTGAAGAGTCTGCCTGAAGCTAAGGTGAAAAGACTAAGATTAATTGCATTGATAAAGAAAGTTTCAGAAATACCCATCATAGACATTCTTCTCTGCTTAAGTCTCATGAGGAGCATTTTAAACAAGCATAGCAATCTGAGAAAGGAAAACTGTAATATTTGTGATTTGAGAATTAAAGGGGCAGTGGAAGTGAAATGGAGCTGGATCCTATGTTCAAGGATATTAATAGAATGAATGGAGTAGTGACTTTGGGGCAAGATCCCACCTAGCTAAATTTATGTCCATGCATTGAAGCACAAAACTTTAATCCCAAGAAGCAAAGACAAGCAGATTTCTTGAGTTCAAGACAAGCCTAGAACAGAGCTAGTTCTAGTTGAAAGAAAGTTAAATACAGGCTTTGTGGACAATTCCTTCAATCTCCGTGTTTAAGAGACAGGAATGCATATCTCTAAATTCAAAGTCTACCTAGTAAGTTCCAGAACAGTCAAGCTTAGGCACTAAAGGAGTTGGAAGACAAACAGCTGGTGATAATGTAATAGAACAAGGGGACCATGTTTCAATCCTAGCAAGCAGCAGAACTCAGCAGCTTTGGCCACATGGTTCTGGATTTAGAGTCCAGAACAGAAGGGAATTTGGGGACAATTGATGCTGCTTAACTGGAACTAAGAAATCAGTGACGGAAGAAGGGACCAGCTGCCTATCATTTTGTCTGTATAATTTTCCATGATATTCTTCAATTTTAATGTTTTTCCATATATTTTTTTCAATTTTATCAGAAATATTTTCCATGTAAATCTTTAATTTTATCAGAAAATGTTTATAATTCTACTTTCAATCAATTTAGGAATATTTTAATTCCTACCAATTTATCTGTATACATTTCTTCAATTTTATCAGAGATATTTTCCATGTAAATCTTCAATTTTATCAGAAAATGTTTTTACTTCTACTTTCAATGAATTTAGGAATATTTTTATGCTTACCATCTTATCTGTATAATTTTTCACGAAATAGTCAGTTTTAATGTGTTTTCTACATATTTCTTGAGTTTTATCAGAAATATTTTCCTTGTAGCTTTTCAATTTTATCAGAAAATGTTTATAACTCCACTTTCAATCAATTTAGGAATATTTTTATGCCTATCAATTTATCTGTATAATTTTTCCATGAAATAGTCAATCTTAACGTGTTTTTCTATATATTTCTTCAATTTTATCAGAGGTATTTTCCATGTATATTTACATAATGGAATACTACTCAGCAATTAAAAACAATGAACTTATGAAATTCTTAGGTAAATAGGGAACAGGGGGAGGGAAGAGGGCTTATGGGACTTTCCAGGAGGGGGGTACCCGGGAAAGGGGAAATCATTTGGAATGTAAATAAAGAATATAGAAAATAAAAATTAAAATAAAAAAAAAGAAGGGACCAGCTTTCTGGTATTTTTGTTGCTAGAGGTGGAATTATGTTAATATGGCTATCTGCTTTTTGGTTTGTTAAAAGATTATTTTCTTGCTTTTTTTAGGGTATAGTTTGAATCCTTTTCTTGGAGTTTTCCATTTATTATCCTTCAGAGGCTGGATTTTCGGAAAGATATTATGTAAATTTGTTTTTGTCAGGGAATATATTTGTTTCTCAATTTATGGAAATTGAGAGTTTTGCTGGATATAGTAACCTAGGCTGGCATTTGTGTTCTCTTATGATCTGTATGACAACTGCCCAGGATCTTCTGACTTTCATGATTCTGGTGAGAAGTCTTTTGTAATTCTGATAGGTCTGCCTTTATGTGTTACTTGACCTTTTTCCCTTATTGCTTTTAATATTCTTTATTTTTTGTGTGTGTGTGCATTTGTTGTTTTGATTATTGTGTGACAGGTGGAATTTCTTTTCTGGTCCAGTCTATTCAGAGTTCTGTATGCTTCTAGTATGTTCACAGGCATTGCTTTGTTTAGGTTAGGGAAGTTTTCTTCTATAATTTTGTCGAAGATATTTACTAGCCATTTAATTTGGGAATCTTCACTCACTGCTATACCTATTATCCTTAGGTTTGGTCTTCTTATTGTGTCCTGGATTTCCTGTATGTTTTGAGTTAGGACCGTTTTTGCATTTTGCCCTTTCTTTGACTGTTATGTTAATGTTTTCTATGGTATATTCTGTACCTGAGATTCTCTCTTCTATCTCTTGTATTCTGTTGTTGATGCTTGCATTTATGACTCCTGATTTCTTTCCAAGGTTTTCTATCTCCAGAATTGTCTCACTTTGTGATTTCTTTACTGTTTCTACTGCCAATTTTAGATCCTGGATGGTTTTATTCAATTCCTTCACCTGTTTGTTTGTGTTTTCCTATAATTCTTAAAGGGATTTTTGTCTTTCCTCTTTAAGGGAATCTATCTGTTTACCTGTGTTCTTCTGTATATCTTTAAGGAATTTATTCATGTCCTTTTTAAAGTCCTCTATCATAATCATGAGATGTGATTTTAAATTCATATCTTGCTTTTCTGGTGTGTTGGCATATCCAGGACTCTGTGTGGTGGGAGAATTAGGTTCTGATGATGACAAGTAGCCTTGATTTCTGTTGGGAAGGTTCTTGAACTTGCCTTTCACCATCTGGTTATCTCTGATGTTAATTGGTCTTGCTTTCTCTTGCTGCAGCTTGTCCCTCTTGTGGGCCTGGAAGACTGGGTCAGCACTCCTGGGAGACCAGCTCTCTTCTGACAGGATTCTTGTACAGTGTGCTGTGGAATAGCCCTAGCTCCTGGTTGCAGATGTCAACCAGAAGGATTTTGTCCCAGATATTCCACTGTTCCTGTGCTCTGCATTATCCCAGCCAGTCCCATTCTGGAAAGTTATTGGAGAGAAAGTGGAAAGCTCACCTCTGAGCCCAGGAATGAGAGCACTCCTCGGAGATCAGCTCTCTCCTAGCAGGACCCGTGCACAAAGGGATCAATGGACTAAATTCACCAATAAAAATACATAGACTAAAAGACTGGATACCCAAACAGTATCCAACATACTGCTGCATCTATGAAACCCACCTCAGTGACAAAGACAGACACTACCATAAAGTAAAAGGCTGGAAAACAAATTTCCAAGCAAATGCTCCAAAGAAACAAACTGGAGTAGCCATTCTAATATCAAATAAAATTGACATTCAACTTAAAGTCATCAAAGAAGATAAGGAAAGTCACTTCATACACATTAAAGGAAAAATCTACAAAGAAGAACTCTCAGTTTTGAACATCTATGCTCCAAATGCAAGGGCACCCACATTCACAAGAGAAACTTCACTAAAGTTCAAAGCACATTTTACACCTCATACAATAGTGTAATCTGTCGATCATGGAAACACAAACTAAACAGAGAAACAGTGAAACTAACAGAAGTAATGAACCAAATGGACTTAACAGATATCTATAGAACATTTTATCCTTAAAATAAAAAGAATATAACTTCTTCTTATTACCTCATGGTACCTTCTCCAAAACTGACCAGATAACTGGTCACAAAACAGGCCTCAACAGGTACAAGAAGATTGAGATAATCTCATGAATCCTAAAGGATCACCATGGACTAAAGTTGGCACTCAATAACAATAAAAACAATAGAAAGCTCACATATTCATAGAAGCTGAACAGTATTTTACTCTATGATAACTTGGTCAAGGAAGAAATAAAAGAAAGGAATTAAAGACTTTTTAGAATTTAATGAAAATGGAATTCCAACATAGCCAAAATTATGGGACATAATGATAGCAGTGCTAAGAGGAAAACTCATGGATCTGAGTGTCTCCAAAAAGAATGTGGAAAGAGCATACACTAGCAGCTTGACAACACATCTATAAGCTGTAGAACAAAAAGAAGCAAATACATCCAAGAGGAGTAGACTGCAGAAAATAATCAAACTCATGGCTGAAATCAACAAAGCAGAAACAAAAAGAACTATACAAGAATCAACAAAACCAGGAGCTGGTTCTTTGAGAAAATCAATAAGACACTTAGTCCCTTAGCCAAACTAACCAGAGGGCACAGAGACAGTATCTAAATTAGCAAGATCAGAAAAGAAAAGAGTAATAAAACAACAGAAACAGAGGAAATCCAAAAAATCACCAGATACTACTACAAAAGCCTATAGACAGCAAAACTGGAAAATCTGGATGAAATGGAAAATTTTCTAGACAGATACAAGGTACCAAAGATAAAATCATGATGATAACCCCTAACAAAATAGAAGAAGTCATTAATAGTCCTCCAACCAAAAAAAAAAAAAAATGCTCAGGACCAGTTGGGTTTAGTGCAGTGTTCTATCAGACCTTCAAAGAAGACCTAATACCAATACTCTTCAAACTATTCCACAAAATAGAAACAGATGGAACACTACCCAATTCATTCTGTGAAGCCACAATTACTCTGATACATAAACCACACAAAGACCCAACAAAGGAGAATTTTAGACCAATTTCCCTAATAAATAACAATGCAATAATACTCAATAAAATTCTCTCAAACCAAATCCAAGAATACCCCAAAACAAACATCCATCATGATCAAGTAGGCTTCATCCCAGGAATGCAGGTATGGTTCAATATACAGAAATCCATCAACATAATCCACTACATAAACAAACTTAAAAAGAAAAACCACATGATCATTTCATTAAATGCTGAGAAAACATTTGACAAAATCCAACATGATAAAAGTCTTGGAAAAATATGGAATTCAAGGAACATACCAACACATAGTAAGCAATACGCAGCAAACCAGTAGAAAACATCAAACTAAATGCAGAAAAACTGAAGCAATTCCACTAAAATCAGGGACTAGACAAAGCTGCCTACTCTCTCCATACCTATTAAAGATAGTTCTCAATGTCCAAGCCAGAGCAATTAGACAACAAAAGGAGGTCAAAGTATACAAATTGGAAAGGATGAAGTTAAACTATCACTATTTGCAGATGATAGGATAGTATAATTAAATGATCACAAAAATTACAACAGACAACTCCCAAAGCTGATAAACAACTTCAGCAAAGTGGCTGGACATAAAATTAAATCAAACGAATCAGTGATCTTTGCTACTCAAAATATAAAGAGGCTGGGAAAGAAATTAGGGAAACAATACCCTTCACAATAGTCACAAATAATATGAAATACCTTGGTGTGACTCTAACTATGCAAGTGAAAGATCTGTTTGACAAGAACTTCAAGTTTCTGAAGAAAGAAATCAGAAGTTGGAAAGATCTCCCATGTTCATGGATTGGTAGGATTAATATAGTTAAACTAGTCATTTTTTTAAAATCAATTTACAGATGCAATACCCATCTTTATTCCAACTCAATTCTTCATAGGGTTAGAAAGAACAATTTGAAAAATTCATTTGGAATAACAAAAAACCCAGGATAGTGAAAACTATTTTCAATATAAAAAAGAACTTCTGGGGAATCACCATCCCTGACATCAAGCTGTACTACAGAGCAATTATGATTAAAATTGAATGATACTGATACAGTGACAGGGAGGTAGATCAATGGAATAAAATTGAAGACCCAGAAATGAACCCATACACTTATGGTCACTTGATCTTTGACAAAGGAGCTAAAATCATCCAGTGGAAAAAAAGACAGCATTTTTAACAAATTGTGCTGGTTCAACTGGAGGTTAGCATGTAGAAGAACGCAAATTGATCCATTCTTATCTCCTTGTATAAAATTCAAGAACAAGTGGATCAAGGTCCTCCACATAAAACCAGACACACTGAAACAAATAGATAAGAAAGTAAAGAAGAACCTCAAACACAAGGGCACAGGGGAAAATTTCATGAAGAGAAGACCAATAGTTTATGCTCTAAGATCAAGAATTGACCAATGGTAGCTCATACAATTGCAAATCTTCTGTAAGGCAAAGTACACTGTTAATAGAACAAAATTGCAAGCAACAGATTGGGGAAAAGATTTTTACCAATCCTATGTCCAACAGAGGACTAATAATCCACATATACAAAGAACTCAAGACATTAGACTCAAGAGAACCAAATAACACTAATAAAAATGTGTTAGAGAGCTTAATGAATAATTCTCAACTGAAGAATACTGAATGGCTAAGAAGCACATAAAGAAATGTTTAACATCCTTAGTCATCAAGGAAATGCAAATCAAAACAACCTTGAGATTCCACCTCATACTAGTCAGCATGGGTAAGATAAAAAATTCAGGTAACAGCAAATGCTGGCAAGGATGTGGAGAAAGAGGACCAGTCCTCTATTGTTGGTGGTTAAAAAGGTGATTGCAAGCTGGTTAAACCACTCTGGAAATCAGTCCGATGGTTCCTCAGAAAATTAGGCATAATACTTCCTGAGGACTCAGCTATACCACTCCTGGGCATATACCCCAAAGATGCTCCAATATGTAACAAGGACACATTGTCCACTATGTTCATAGCAGCCTTATTTATAATAGCCAGAAGTTGAAAAGAACCCAGATGTCCCTCAACAGAGGAATAGATACAGAAAATGTTCATTTACACAATAGATTACTACTCAGCTATTAAAAAACAATGAATTCATAAAATTCTTAGGCAAGTGGATGCTAATTAGAAAATATCCTGAGTATTCACAAATCACAAAAGAACACACATGGTATGCACTCACTGACAAATGGATATTAGCCCAGAAGCTTGGGTATTCAACATACAATTCACAGACCAAATGAAGCTCAAGAAGAAAGATGGACAAAGTGTGGATACTTTGGTCCTTATTAGAAGGGGGATCAAAATACCCATGGAAGGAGAGACAGAGACAAAGTGTGGAGCATAGACTGAAGAAAAGGCCATCCAGAGACTGCTCCACCTGGGCATCCATCCCATATATAGTTACCAAATCTAGACACTATTAGGGATGCCAATAGGTGCTTGTTGACAGGAGCCTGATATAGCTGTCTCTTGAGAGGCTCTTCAAGTGCCTGACTAATACAGAGGGTGACGCTCTCACCTAACCACTGAACTGAGCACAGGGTCCCCAATTGAGGACCCAGAAAACAGACCCAAGGAGCTGAAGGGATTGGAGTTCCATAGGTGGAACAACAGTATGAACCATCCAGTACCCCCGAGCTCTCAGAGAGTAAACCACCAAACAAAGAGTACACATTGGAGGGACCCATGGCTCCAGCCACATTTGTAGCAGAGGATTGTCTCGTTTGATATCACTGAGAGAAGTCCTTGTTCCTGTGAAGGCCTGATACCCCAGGGTAGAGGAATACCAGGACAGGGACGTGGGAGTGGGTGGGTTAGTGAGCATGGTGATGGGGGATTGGATAGGTTGGTTTTAGAGGGGAAATGAGGAAACTGGATAGCATAGAAGAAGAAGAAGAAGAAGAAGAAGAAGAAGAAGAAGAAGAAGAAGAAGAAGAAGAAGAAGAAGAAGAAGAAGAAGAAGAAAAAAAGAAGAAGAAGAAGAGACTAGCATTACTGAAGTGAAATCTTCTGAGAAGTGTTTTCTGAGAGCACAAAGATGTTGTGTTCCAGAGAAAACCAAGGTTGTACCTCCTGCTGTGTCTGTACTTGGTAATGTATAATAGTCACTCAGGTGGTATTGATTTTGAAGGCATGGATGCTCCATGAAGATCACCTGAGGCTTGGCACTTTGAGAAGCCATGAAAAGCCATTGGTGAGCTTGCAGCATCAGCTGCAATTGATGGCCAGTACTGAAGGGGTTATCCAAAGGAGGTGAGGCTTGGTACCATGAAGAGTACCTATGAGAGGCTACTGGTAAAACCTAGTTGCGTTAGAAGGCTGCAGCATATTACAGATGCATGTATTATAGGATGATCACCAAGAATAGCAGCAGCAGTAGACTAGATTAACCTGAGCTTAGAGTTCTAACAGAGAGCAGAGCTGGAGAATAGACATCAGAACTTTGGAGGAAACCAGAAGATTATGTGTGGATACCAGACATTGAAACAAGAAGCTATCACATTGAAGTTGCCTTGAAGACCCCAAGATAGTTGAGATACCAAAGCTGTGGGTTGTCTAATAAGGAAAGCTGTTAAACCAGAGCCAGGAAAAAGAGGCTTGTTGCAGTCAAGTGCAGAAGACATTATAGCGTACATAAGTAACCTCAAACATTCTACCAGAGAACTTCTATAGCTGATAAAATCTTAAGCAAAGTGGCTGGATATAAACCTAACTCAAATAAATTACTAGACATTCTCTATACAAATGATAAATGGGATTTGAATGAAGTTAGGGAAACAATACACCTCACAATAGTCACAAATAATATAAAATATCTTGGAATAACTCTAACCAAACAAGTAAAAGATCTGAAAAGAACTTCTGTCTCTCTAGGAAGAAATCAAAGAAGACTGAAGAAAATGGAGAGATTTCCTTTGCTCATAGATTGGTAGAATTTACATAGTAAAAATGGCCACCCTACCAAAAGTAATCTACAGATTCAGCACAATCCCAATCAAAATTCCAACACAATTCTTCAAAGACATGGAAAGAGCAATTTTTAAATTCATCTGGAACAACAAAAGACCCAGGATAGTGAAAAAAAAAATCTTAACAATAAAATAACTTCTGGGAGAATTACCACCCCTGACCTCAAGCTTTAATATAGGACAATAGTGATAAAAACTGCATGGTATTGGTACAGAGATAAACAGGTTGATAGAATTGAAGACCCAGAAATAAATCCACACACCTATGATCACTTGATCTTTGACAAAGAAGGCAAAAATATACAATGGAAAAAAAGAAAGCAAATGGTGCTTGTCTAACTGGAGAGTTCCGTTTTTAAGAAAGGAGAGAGGGCAGCACTGAAGCACTGAGAGTGAGCAGAAAGAATGGAACAGGCAACCTCAGGAGGTAGGAGGTTGGGAGATCCTCTAGAATCTACCAGAGACCAGGGAGGTGAGAGACTCTTAGTACTCAAAGGGAGGAATCTTAGATAAAATGCCCTACAATGGGGAAAGGACAATTCCAGTAGAAAGAGGAGGCATGTTGTTGCCATTGAACAGTCAAAAAGTGTGACCCAGAATTGTTCCTTTCTAAAAGAACTGCAGGGAGAAAACTGGAGAAGAGATCAAGGAAGAGGAGGTCCAGTGACAGCCCAAATTGGGGTGTAACTCAAGTGGCCTGATACTATTTCTGATACTATGGTGTACTTTCAGACAGGACCCTAGAATGACTGCCCTTGAAGAGACCCAACAATCAGCCGAAAGAGTCTGACAGATACTTACACCCAAACAATGGACAGAAGCAGGGACCAGTGTCATTAAATTAAGGAAAGACTAGAAGAATCTGAATAGTAGGGTGAACTAATAGGACCCTGGACCACCAAACAGGCAGCATACACCAGCTGATATGAGGCCTCCAACACATAGAGTAGAGGACTGCTGGCTCTGTGTTCATTAAGGGATGATGCATCTAAGCCTCAAGAGACTGGAGGCCCCAGGAAGTTTAGAGGTCAGTTGGGGTGGGGGATGGAAAAAGGGGTAGGGAGGAGGTATTTGATTTGGAATAGTCTCAGGGTGGACAGGTGTAAAATATTGAGTGCAAATAAATAAATAAATAAATAAATAAATAAATAAATAAATAAATAAATAAATATTTTAAAAAAAAAGGTTAAAAAGATTTAAACAGATGTAAAGCAATATAGGTAAACCTCTATTTTCTGGGAGTTCATATTTGATTCCATGAGTTTGGATTAAGCTAATCAGTTTTATTTATTTTTTTATTTGCACTTAAATATATATTGAAAATAACAAAATATGCATAAATCAGAGATTTACTCAAATTGTACTTTATTAATTTATGGAAGTTTTAAAAATAAATATGAGTTTGTATGACATAGATTTTTAGTGTGTTTTTTTTTTCTTTTATTTTTGTGATTGCATTTTAATCACACTATTTTTCCCTACTTCTTTCTTTTCTGTAAAACTTCCCATGTACCTTTCTATACTCTCCTCCAAATTTATTTTTTTCTTTTTAAAAATTATTTTTATCACATCTATACATGTATAGTATTTACATATATATATATATATATATATATATATATATTACACATATGTATATATGTGTAAATATATACTTTGCTGGACTTAACCAGGGAAAAGAGAAATTCTACTAAAACCATTAAAATATTTCTACCAACAACATTTTTATGCAAACTGATTTTAATTTATCAGCAATTAACCAGGAAAGTATAAGAAAAATGAGCTGTGCCTGATCCTTTTCTTGTTTTTTTGTTTTGATTTGTTTTGTTTTGTCTTTTTGACTTATTTCTTTCTGATTGTTTTTGTGGTACTGTAGAACAGATGGAACTTTATGTTATGCTACATTAGTATACTGTTAAATTTTAATTTCAATTAATGATCTTTTACACACATGAGAGACAGTTTAGGTATTCATTTCCCTGCTAATTAGCTTTTATTGCTGAATTCATTTTGAATTGGGAAATCATTAAATTCTAAAACATTCACAGCTGAATTTATGTAGACCCTAATAAAATTTATTAGTTCCATGAACAAAATATTCTGAATTTTTACTTGATAAGTTAACTTTATGTTCTCTCTCTCCCTATCCCCCTCTTTATCTCTGTGATGTGTGTGTGTGTTTGTATGGGTGTGTATGGGTATGTGGTAGGATTCATGCCCATGTGCTTATATTCTCCAGGTCACTATATTCTCCTAAGTAAGCACTGGTTTTCTTTACAAGCCATGAGCATGGGTGATGCTGCCCAGACTTCAGTGTGTTGATCACTTGTCATTTCCCATTTGTTCCGTTTTCCCATAGGATCTCACTGTTCCCATAAAAAAAAATGGTGGTCTTTCGCTTCTTTGTTTCTTCCTTTTGTTTCACCATTTAAAATCTTCTTCCTAATTTTGTTTTATTATTTAACCTCTTGAAAGAGTACAAGCCACTTCTTAACACTTGTATCTTATACTCTTGAATGTACAGTTAGATATTAAAACAAAATACCAAAACGACACAAAGATTCAACAAAGAAAGAGAACTTCAGACTAATTTCTCTTATCAATATTGATCCTAAAATACTCAATAAAACTCTTGCCAACCAAATCCAAAAATGCATCAAAACAATCGTTCACCACGATCAAGTAGGTTTCATCCCAGGGATGCAGGGAAGGCTCAATATACAGAAATCCATTAATTTAATCCACTAAGATAAACAAACTCAAAGAACAAAACCACATGGTCATTTCATTAAATGCTGAAAAAGCATTTGACAAAATTCAGCATCCCTTCATGATAAAAGTCCTGGCAGGAAGTCAAGGCCCATACCTAAACATAGTGAAAGCAGTATACTGCAAACTGGTAGCCAACATCAAACTAAATGGAGAGAAACTTGAAGCAATCCCACTAAAATCGGGGACCAGACAAGGCTGTCCACTGTCTCCCTATCTTTTCAGTATAGTATTTGAAGTTCTAGCTAGAGCAATCAGACAACAAAAGGAATTCAAAAGGGATAAAAATTCGAAAGGAAGAAGTCATATTATCACTATTTGCAGACGATATGATGATATACTTAAGCGACTCCAAAACTTCAACAAGAGAACTTCTGCAGCTGATAAAAAACTTCAGCAAAGTGACCGGATATAAAATTAACTCAAACAAATCAGTAGCCTTCCTATACTCAAAGGATAAACAGACTGAGAAAGAAATTATGGAAATGACACCCTTCAAAACAGTCACAAACAATATCTTGGTGTGACTCTAACCAAACAAGTGAAAGATCTGTATGACAAGAACTTCACGTCTCTGAAGAAAGAAATTGAAGGAAAGCTCAGAAGATGGAAAGATCTTCCATGCTTACCGAGTGGCAGGATTAATATAGTAAAAATGATCATCTTGCCAAAAGCAATTTACAGATTTAATGCAATCTGCACCAAAATTCCAACTCAATTCTTCATAGAGTTAGAGCAATTCTCAACTTCATCTGGAATAACAAAAACCCAGGATAGATAAAACTATTCTAAAAAATACAAGAACTTCTGGGGGAATCAGTATTACGGTCCTCAAGCTGTACTGCAGAGCAATAGTGATAAAAACTGCTTAGTACTGACAGTGACAGGCAGATAGATCAATGGAATAGAATTGACCCAAAAGTGAACCCACACACCTATGGTCACTTGATCTTTGACAAAGGAGATAAAACAATCCAGTGGAAAAAAAAGATAGCCTTTTCAACAAATGGTGCTGATTCAACTGGAAGTTAGCATGCAGAAGAATGCAAATTGATCCATTCTTATCTCCTTGTAGTAAGCTCAAGTCCATGTGGATCAGGGACCTCCACATAAAACCAGACACACTGAAACTAATAGAAAAAAAGTGGGGAAGAGCCTCAAGCACATGGGCACAGGGTGAAATTTCCTGAACAGAATACTAATAACTTATGCTCTAAGATCAAGAATTGACAAGTGGGACCTCATAAAATTGAAAAGTTTCTGTAAGGCAAAGGACACTATCAATAAGACAAAACAGCAATCAACAAATTGGAAAAAGATTTTTATTATCAACCCTACATCTGACAGAGGGGTAATATCCAATATATACAAAGAACTCAAAAATTTAGACACCAGAACACCAAATAATGCTATTAAAAAATGGGGTACAGAGCTAAACAAAGAATTTTCAATTGAGGAATATTGAATGGCTGAGAAGCAACTAAACAAATTTTCAACATCCTTAGTCATCAGGGAAATGCAAATCAAAACAACACTGAGATTTCACCTCACACCAGTCAGAACGCCTAAGATTAAAACTCAGGAGACAGCAGATGCTGGCAAGGATGTGGAGAAAGAGGAACACTCCTCCACTGCTGGTGGAATTGCAAGCTGGTACAACTACTCTGGAAATCATTTTGGCATTTCTTCAGAAAATTGGGCATAATACTGTACTAGGACTCTGCTATACTCCTGGGAATATACCTGGAGGATTCTATAGCATGTAATATGTACACATGCTCCACTATGTTCATAGCAGCCTTATTTATAATAGCCAGAAGCTGGTAAGAATGCAAATGTCTCTCAACAGAGGAATGGATACAGAAAATGTGGTACATTTACACAATGGGATACAACTCAGCTATTAAAAACAATGAATTCATGATATTCTTAAGCAAATGGATGAAATTAGAAAATATCCTGAGTGAGGTGACCCAGTCACAAAATAACACACATGGAATGTACACACTGATTAGTTGTAGAGAGCCGTATTGGGGTGTCTTGTCTCCTAGTAGAAACTTGACGTTGACCAAGGTGAACTTCTCCCAGCCTGTGAGCTGAAATTCCTGTGCTAGCCATAATCCTGTTCCACCTAGGGTGGAGTAAAAGTGAAGTTCTTTATTCCTCTAGGTCTATGAATTCCTGAATTAAGCAGGTGACCTGCCCAGCTGCCCAAGCCAATGCCTAGTGACCAGTTCTGCCAACCTGGTTCAAGCCTTTGAGGGGAAGGGCTTTTTCTCCTGCCTGTATAGTTGGAAAAGTCCATTAGAGTTTGAGCCTTGACAGGAAATATAGCCTTGGCTCCATATTTCTCTTGTCATCCCGTCGTTTTCTAGCCCCAGTTCTCCATCCAGAGAACCCGATAACCCGTTCGTATGAAACCACAAGCAGTTTCAATAAGTGGATATTAGCCCAAAAGCTTGGAATACCCAGGACACAATTCACAGACCAAATGAAGGTCAAGAAGAAAGAAGAACAAAGTGTGGACACTCTGGTCCTTCCTAGAAGGGGGAACAAAATACCCATAGAAGGAGATACAGAGACAAAGTACAGAGCAGCAACTGAGGGAAAGACCATCCAAAGACTGCTCCTCCTAGGATTCCATCCCATATATACTTACAAAATCCAGACACTATTGTGGATACCAATGAGTGGTTGCTGACAGGAGCCTGTTACAGCTGTCACCTGTGAGGCTCTGCCAGTGCATGACAAATACAGAGGGGGACACTTTCAGCCAACCAGTGAACTGAGCACAGGGTCCCCAACGAAGGAGTTAGAGAAAGGACCCAAGGAGATGAAGAGGTTTGCAGGGCCATAGGAGGAACAACAATTTGAACCATCTAGTACCCCAGAGCTCCCAGTGACTAAACCATGAACCAAAGAGTACATATGGAGGGACTCATGGCTCCAGATGCATATGCAGCAGAGGATGGCCTTGTTGGACATCAAAGGGAGGAGAGGCCCTTAGTCCTGAAAAGAATAGATGCCCCAGTGTAGGGTAATGCCAGGACAGGGAAGTAGGAGTGGGTGGACTGGTAAGCAGGGGAAGGAGGGATGGATTATGGGATTTTCGGGGGTGGTGTGGACCAGGAAAGGGAACAACATTTGAAATGTAAATAAGGAATATATCTTATAAAAAATAAAAATGCTAAAAAAAAATCACCATATTAAGCAATTGATTATTTAAGTCTCTTAAACTTCAAAACCAACTTCTGGAAACAGAAGACATTCAAATATAAATCTAAGATAAACTAACTCAAATTTATGGGGTAGTTTAAATAAAATATGTTATTTATAAGCAATAACTTTATTAATGAAATTGTCTTAATACACAAGATCTTCTCTCTCTCTCTCTCTCTCTCTCTCTCTCTCTCTCTCTCTCTCTCTCTCTCTCTCTCTCTCTCTCTCTCTCTCTCTGTCACTCACTCACTTTTTGTTTGTATGTTCTGTTACCATTTTCCTTTATTTTGCCCAAAATGAGGTTCACACTAGAAAATGGAAAAGTAAAGAGAAATTGCTTTAATTCTTATGGATCTCTAGGTTTTCAAAATTCTATCTTATTAGTTCTCATCTGGAAATTCAAAACCACTGTTAAAGATATCAAAATTTGCTTTCTCAAGTGATTGTGATGTTCACATTTAAAGCTAGTTTTATCAGTTATAAGAAACAAATAAAAACATACATTAATTAGTGTAAATAGCCTCTAAAGGATTTGAAGAGGTATTTCTATACAGTTCAGGATACTTGAAGAGATTTGATTGTCTTAATGTTTCTATATGTTGTTCTAATATATTACATATTTTAGGGTGTACTTACAGTTATAACCTCTTATGATTCAGAAATATGAAAAATTTGTTTTCAAACATGATTCCACAGAAAGAAACCTGAATTTGTTATTCAAATAATAATTTTATGTTAATCAATGATGTTATATTATTCAATTATGTTACATCTAGGTTATCTCTCTGTACTCAACAATGTATAGATAACATATTCTGAGAAAATCATAAGTGTACTGTTCTGAACAGTTTATAGGCATGTAGTAGATTCATTTGAGTTATGAATTTTGATTCATTGTTGTTCCATTGCTTATTCAGTACTGAAATTGTTTGATCTCCAGGTGATCACGATATCCTAGTTATGACATCTGCCGGGATGCCCATCATCAGATAAATGAATATAGAAATAATATGCATATTACTAGAGTAATGTATGCCCACATTATACATGATTAATTACAAATATGTAGAATGAAAGTAGTTGTACTCAAATAGACTGTCACTGCCCTAGGTATAGAGGGCCTTAAGAATGGAGTCTGAATGTGAGGTGATCTACAGACTCATGCAATAGCCAACTTCATTGACAGCATCTGACCATCTTCCACACCATGAGGGCTATTCAGAGATATATGAAAAATCAATGCTTATATGAGTTCAAGCTGTATACAAACAAGATCAGGCCTTGCCAGGAAGTATTATTTAAATAACAATATTAAGGTAGTGTGGTAATCTGAAGTCAAAACACTCCTATTTACAAGACCTAGAATGGGCACAAAAGCACAGTCACTGAATTAAACCATACATAGAAGCAGCAGAGGTCACAAGATTGTTGTCTTGTTTTCTGGGAGTTTACCCATATACCCTTAGAATTCTTACATATCTCTGTTCTTCGATATGTCCTACAAGTAGAGAGATAAGAGTGGCAGCAAGAGAGCATAATGATGAAGGTGAATATTTGGAAAGTTCAAAGTACACATGCATGAAAATGTCACAGTGAAAACCATAGGTAAATGTACTGTATATTTGCTAATTTAAATGTAAAATTAAAGAGAAACTTTGCCTAAGGAAGGTTGCACTTACATCGTAGATTAAAAAATAGTGCAGGAAATCAAACTCAGAGCAGAAATGTAGTTCTCATATCTAACTGGTATCAAATATGTGGAAAAAGTTACAAAATTTAATATATTAAACTCACAATGTAAATGTCTATCTAAGACAACGATATCAAGTTCGACAGGCTGAAGAAATACTTGGAAATTTTTCATATTTGCTTCATGGGTTATTATTAAAATCATTATTAAATAACTATAGATACTTAGTGGTTTCCATGTGGATATGTGTGTGTGTATGTGTGTGTATGTATGTGTGTATATGTATGTGTGTGTATGTATGTGTGTGTATGTATGTGGTATCTGTGTTTGTATATGTCTCTTTGTGTATGTGCATTTGTCTCTCTGTGTGTTCATAGATGTTGTATTTTTTTCCCTGTTCCCTATTAGTTGTGGTGATCTTTAACTCCAGTGTTTCCCTTTTACTTTGCTGTATTTTCTGCCCTGAGCATTCACCTCATTATTTTCTTTTAGAGTCAGTTGGTCCTCCTAGTTTGTTAGTCTTTAACTCATATTTTCCCCCACCTGTATGTGCATTTTAACCCACCAGAGGCTGCAACCTACATATGAGAAGGAACACATACAAATTTTCTGTGCCTACGTTACCTTATTTAAGGTAGTGCTCCATATATTTATTATAACAACTAATGCAGAGAATAAGGATGGGAACATAATCCTGATTAGGTACTTGGACAGTTGTTTCTACAATACCATGACAAGAGGCAAAGGGGAGAGTATTCACCTGCTGGTGATGAGGTAGGCAACATATTCCTTTCAGTTATGACATTTTAAAACTTTTAAAACTGATTCTGTTGTAAATGCAAATTATGTTATAATAAAACAATTTAAATATTGGAGAATATTTTTCTTTCACTGCATGTATTATTTTCTTAATATTTTCCTTTTATTGTAACTTCAGCAATTCACTTTTGCTTCAAGTCAGTGCTTAGCTGTCTAGAAGAAAAGTACATTAGTGATGAGGAAAACCTTGCTGATGTTATGTCAGTAATTCTTAAGTTTAGATATCTGATCACAGAGCTGAGCAAAGAGATGTAAATGGACATTAGCCTTCTCTTTTCCCTGCATCTTCTCCAGAAACAGGTCATTTTAAGAAGTAATCCATGATTATGCTTCAGTTTCCTTCTTTGTTTTCTCTGCCCCTTAACGTTCCAGAACCCAAAGCTTAAATATACATCCATAAACAGTGTTAACATTCAAGTTTTGTTTTCAAGGGAATTTTGTTTAGGATCGAAATAAATATGCCTGTTTCAGAAATATTGGTCCAATACTAGAGACTGTTCCGTCTACGATTTTAGTATGAAAGAACAGTTAGATGACTAATAAAATGAAAGTGTTGGCTTAGCTGTCTATTTCTTGACTGTGATGCTTTTCTGTCACCAGTCTTTGCTGCCAAGTCTTGTATCCCTTTGTCTGATTTATCTTTATTTTGATTTCCTTTTTACTTTTAAAGTTTCTAGCTTGTTGCAATTTACTTTATCTTTGATCCTCCCATAGCTGTCCACAGATTCTTGACTATATTTACATCCTTATATTTCTGATTTTTCCTATACCTAATCCTTTTTAAAAGGTTCATACTATATTCAAACCATTTACTGAGTGACTCTTTCATATTTTATTTTCATGGCTATAGTTTATTTTCTTGCTCTCATTACTACATCTTAGGAACTGCCAGCTTCCAATTTCTCTATAGACTTTCTGTCAATATGTTCTTTTCCAGCAGTTGTCTGAGTTTGCTGATGCATACTTTTTTGAAGCATATTTTCTTGGTCCTTTTATTCGCTTCTAACTCATGATCATTATCTCTTAAATTGCCTTCCACTGTTACATTTTCAGCATATGAAATATAGGTAATGAAAAGTGCTGCTAGCCTTTGGTCATCTATTTTAAAATTTTGTGTCTTTAGAAAAGTTTAAAAAGCTAAATGTATTCTTCCATTTTCAATTTGGCAAGTTATCTTAAAACTAAGTGATCAGAGGTTCAAAATATATGCAAATAATTTTAAGGTTATCTTTTTTTCTACACATCCCAATAGTTGTCAAAATATGTAAAATAATTACCTTATATGCATTTATAATTAAAGCTATCAAAAGTACATTGGATATTGCAGTATATAATTTTTAATTGCAGTGTATAGTTTTAGAAATACAGTTTAGAAATAAATTACAGTTTAGAAAATACATAAACTGTGAGTGTACTTTCAATGTTAATGTTTTACTTATTTTTATTAAGTATGAACCCTTATCGGTTTATCAATCATTGATAACCTTGGAATATTTGGAGTGAGAGTACTATATGTGTTTTATTTTAACGGCTTTTATGAAAGTATTGGTTGCATGACATTGTTTTGGGTAGTGATGTTGACAAACTGGTAAAATGTTATTTTATGACATCCTTGGATGAGAAAAATGTTTCATTAAAGTTCAGCTTCTAATCAAAATATAAGAATCTTTTATCAATAATTTACTTAAAAATCATATTTGATACTTTTTCATGTCTGAAAAGGTCCTCACGTTATCAACAATTTTATTACTAGTGATTGACCTTATTTTCAAATCTTTTATGTGCTTGTGTGAAAAGGAACATAGCAATCTATCTAAACAAATATTCAGGATTATAAGTGGGGAGGATAGAGGGGGCAGGACAGAGGGCATTAGCCAAATGTTTAATTTCAGTTATTTTCCTTACAGTTAAAGCAAACGAGATTTCCCTTTGTGCTGACTCATGTTAACTGACTCTTAGTTAATTTGTTTGCATATTTGTTATTTTTTAGAAGAGCCACAATTATAGAAACCAGTGTAAAGTGTGACAATAAACACCAATATTTCTTTCTTCATGTGTTCTTCATCGAGTGGAATCTAATTCAGAACACATCATGTCCACCTACTGAAATAAGTAAGTTTGATTATTAAAAATTCAGAATTTAAAATATTATATAGTTATTATTTTAAATTAAACATATGTTATAAAATATTAATGAGTAAATAAAATATGATTACATATTATAGAGGTTTAATAAAGGTTTCTACATGTTCCTTAAAAGTGACTTAAATGATGATTTTTAAGCTCAATTGACATGTTCATTGAAAATGACAATAATTTTTAATTTTATCAATTTTTCTTGTGATATAGAGAGCCATGTTTATATGTGTATGCTTATGTGTGTTTATGTGTCTGCATGCCTGTGAGGTGTGTGTGTGTGTGTGTGTGTGTGTGTGTGTGTGTGTGTGTGTAAATAAAAGCTATTTTACTTTTAAATAAGTTCAGAAATGTGTAATGTAAAATGTATCAGAGAAAAATAAGTTAATTTTATAAGTAATGAAATTACATATTATTTAAGTAAAGTGTATATTTTAAGTACTGATTTCTGACATATCTTTGAATCAATCAGAAGTTCCTGAAGTGTAGCAGGAAATAAAAAAGAATCAATCAGTTAATATCTGTGATTCAAACTAGCAGAGGACATTTCCATGTTCTGAAAGACTTATTAAAACTGAGCTTTGTAACCTCAAATAATCAGCCACCAGGAACCTCCACATTGCCTATATGTGACTTTCAAGGTTTTTATTAGTTCTCAGCAACACTGAAATAACACATGATCGTGTCTACTCTTGTTTTATTCTTATACTGTCCCATTTCATGTGTGATACCTTTCATCATCTCTGAAAGTAATGCAGGCTCTATAAACATGATTGATGAAATGCTAATAATTAAAATTGATATAAATGATGATGATGATGATGATGATGAAGATAAGGTGGAGGAGGATCACAAGACAGCAGTGTTTTATGTCTGTACTTCTAAGTTTAACACTTTCACCTATCACAATACATGATGTTCCTTACCTTATACTGATTTCAAATGACCTTGAAGAGTTTCCTCTGCCACATTTTTCAATATAGTAGTTGAGTCACCCCAGAAATCTTTAAGCTCAATGCTTTTCATTTTTGCTAAGGACAAAACCTCAGAGACAAACATGCTCACTTTCAGGTATTTCTCACTTGCTGTTTAAACCTTGATCATATACATAAAAGCAGTATTGTTGCAAGGTTAACTGGAATTGTTTTTGTTTGTTTCCAGTTTCTGAAAGCTGTGTTTCTGCTGCTGAGTGGTCTAATAAATGAGAAGAACTAGTGTTCAGAAAGTCTATACATGTGAGTTGTTACTCAAAAAGTATAATCTCTGCAAGGATTATGAGAGAATGAAACAAGCATTGTGTTGTATGGACGAACAATGAACATATGCTTCCCAGATTCTGCTGAATTTACTATCTTGATATATTGTGGCGTTGTCTAACAATTAAGGTAAATTAAGCAGCTGTTTCTTTATATATTGTGCTAATGTTGCTTCAGAATTGCCAATTGCTGATGAGATATCAAAAGAGGAGGAAATTATATCATGTCACATGGCCATAGCAGTTCATTTATGATTATTAGGAGAAACAAGAACTTTTGCATCTGGTAGCAAGTAAAAATAAAACATGACAAATCCAAATAAAAGTTTCAGCTGAATGCATAGCAAAAAGAAAAATGATTCTAAAACCAGTATTTGAGTTAAACAGGCACTCTTCCTCTTTTGAAGATTCATGTGTCACACACAAGTTAATTTCAATTTTTGTTAATGAGAGCTTTTTAAAGCAAAACTACATAAAAGAATAAACCAGAAAATATACCAAATTTTTAATATCCTAGAAACTCCAAAAGATGATAATATAAAAGTTATCACTCATTTGGTTATTTTAGATTCATCATCAGCTGGAGCAGATGGTTTCTGTCTTTAACCTTGGCACTTAGGAAACAGAGTAAGAGGACTGAGAGATCATAGACAGCCTGGAATGTAGTAAGAACTTGTTTCAAACAAAAGAAACAAACAAAAAATACTATATGGTGAATTTTAAACAAAATAAATAATTTTATTCCTTCTTTCTGCTAGTTGATATTTTACATATTAACTAATTCTTTTTGGTTTATTAAATGTAAGTAAAATTTTATAAATTAAGAACAGTAGATTTAGAGATTGTCTGGCATTGTTCTACTGTGGATTATTCCTTTGTTAGAGAACTCTGCAACTTATGTTTTCTTTTTTCTCTCTTGTGTTCTAAGTAACAATCATGAGTTGTTAGATAAGAGAAAGATCACTTATATTTTTTAATGCATAAGAAAACAATAAAATGAAGTTTCAGGTTCATTTTATGTAAATTGCCATTTGAAATCTTATTTTTGGCTATAAGAGAATTTTTAAAATTAATATCTAGTATATTATACAATATCAACAATCAATATATACTAAATAAATAGAGCAGAAAATCTGATTCACCAAATGCATTATTTTGCCTTTTGGAAATGTGCTATGTAGAATGTGCAGAGGATTTAGGGCTGGGTAGATGACTCACTGGTTAAGGCACTTTACGTGAGCTAGGATGAGAGCAAGATCTTGGATCTCACAAATAAATGAGGCTAGTCCCTGACTTCAACTTTGGGTCTCCACATGCACATACATCCACATATAAGTATACTAATATGCATACAAATGTGTATATACATGCCAACCTTAAATAAAAAGAAATAAAGCAATTAGCAAAAAAAAAAAAAGAAAAGAAAAAGAAAAATGAACACTGATTTATTTTACTTTCTTTTACTAAACTTTTCAAGTGATACCACATTGCCTTACTGTGATCCCTATCATTCCACTCTTCAAGGAATTCAGTTCTACTACGTTTATTGTGAAGAAATCTGCGACATTTGCTAAGGGATAGAACAAAGCAAAAAGAAGAGAGAAAATTATATTTCTTCAATTTGAAATATAACCTAGAGACAGAACTCAATAGAAAAATCTCAAAAGTTTGACTTCTGCATCCTTCTATGCTAGGTGGTATCCTTATATTTATTTCTCTGTGGTAGTCATTTTATTATTTTATTCTACATTTGTCAAATTGGTTTGAGTCTGTTAGGACAATTCTATTCATTTTTTTTTTTTAAAGATTTATTTATTTATTATATGTAAGTACACTGTAGCTGTCTTCAGACACACCAGAAGAGGGCATCAGATCTCATTACAGATGGTTGTGAGCCACCATGTAATTGCTGGGATTTGAACTCAGGACCTCCGAGAGAGGAGTCAGTGCTCTTAACCGCTGAGCCAACTCTCCAGCTCTATTCATTTTTATAACCAATTTTATTTAATGATGAATAAAAAAATTAGGCCTATTCATTTATGTTAGATAAATTTCCAGACTGGATTTCTTCTCATTTATTTTCATAAATTTATTTACAACATGAGTGAAATCTCCATAACTTGCCTTTATCTTAGTTAGGGTTTCATTGCTGTGAAGAAACACCATAATTAAGGCAACTTTAATAAAAGACAGCATTTAATTAGAACTGGTATCAGTTTCAGCAGTTCAGTCCATTATCATCATGGCAGGAAGCTTGGCAGAGTCTAGGCAGACAGACTACTGGAGAAAGAACTGAGAGTTCTACATCATGATCCAAAGACATCTAGGAAGAGACTGAGTCTTCTACACTGGGCTGAGCTTGAACACTATGAGCCATCAAAGCCTGCCTACACAGTGACACACTTCTTTCTACAAGGCCACACCTCCTAATAGTACTACTTCCTATGGGTCAAGCATATTCAAATCACCACATTCCACTCCCTGGACCCCATAGTCTTATTCAGACATGAGTTTATAGGGGCAAACCTAGTCATAGCATAATGAAAACTATTTTTAGTCCAACTTCAAAAATCTCCACAGTCTATAACAGTTTCAACAACGTTAACATTTCAAAGTTCAACATCTCTTCTGAAATTAGTACTATCTCTTAATTACAATCACCTATTAAAAAAAAACCCAAAAAAACAAAAAAACAAAAAACAAATCATATACCTCTAACAGCACAAAAATACACTACCATCCCAAAATCTCATAGTGAGGAAATACTGGATCAAAGCAAAATCAAAAACCAGCTGGAAAAACTCAAAACTCTGAATATCCATGTCTGATGTCAAAGCACTTCAACTCCTTTTTATTTTCCTCTCATTAAAGTGATGTTTAATTCCAAATAATACACAGCTTGTGTTCAGAGCATGCTCATGTCTCTGATGGAAACTTCAGATTGTCATGCTCCTCCAACCTGTGGGTATTGTTGAGGGACTGACCTGTGCTGACAGCCTGCTAAGTACCAGACTTGGAGCTCTCTGTCAAGAGTCTGGGAACAAGGGCTTATCATGTAAATTCATTTCAAATGAACACAAACTAGCATCCAGTTCAGAGCAGAGGCCAGCTGTGTCTTCAGCCTTCTACCGGAATCTCTTGGGAAAAGACTGGTGTGATATGATGTGCCTAGGAAGCATTTTCATTCTGGCTCCATGCCCCTTTTGGGTAGCCATGTTCTAATATGTATGGTGACAGAGAGAACCTGTGGCTTCCAGTAGTAATTTTTATTCAAGTTGACATCACCTGAAGCCATTGTCTCAGAATCTATATAGGTATGATTGATGAAAGCCAATTTCTTCTTTTTGGAGACCTAGTATTATTTCTTTTCATTGACTCCAGTCGTTTGTGTAGTTTAGCTCATTCTCAATGGTGTAGAAGCACACACCCTAGACTAACTATAGCTCTTTTCATCCAGAGTACAGCAGGATTAAAAGGAGGCTTAAGTAGAGCCCTTAGGTAGGCTGTGGGTGGAGATTTTCTCCTCTGTAGTTGAGGTCATAAAGATGTTCCCAGCTGTTGCTGTCCTGGAGCTTGGTAAAATGGGTTACACCTCGAAGGAAAGCTGGGGCTGGAAGGAGAACAGTTGGGCCAGAGCAACAACGAAGCCAAGACAAAATTCTGATCAAGGCCCAATGTTTAATGAATAGTTTTGAATTTAAAGGTGGTGGTGGAAACCCTTCCCCCAATATGCCAGGGTCTGATCCAGAAAACCGGTTCAGCTGCTCAGTGGGTAACTGGCTCATTGCTGGAGGCTACAGATCTTTGGAGAACAATAGCCCACCCCAGGTGGGCTAGGAGACTGGCAAACCCTGAGGTCTGAATTTCCTGCTCAAGGGCAGGGAGGAGGGCACATCCAGCCAGTAACAAGGCCTTGTTTGGAGGAGAGGAAAAGAACACTAACTGAAAATTTAGTCCTAGTTATGGCCCTGACTTTGCACCAGAGAATTCATTCTATGATATCCAGGTGAGCTGCATTCTTGCTAGTTCCTGATATGTTTGTAGGGTGAAATTGTGGACTGGCCCCAGTGCTTTTCATCTTTGTTGAATGCAACAAACATTTTTCTCTTGGGCTGTTTCCATCCCCTAATAACAGTTTTTATTTCAGCAAGTATCCCATGGCTCAGGCATCTCTAACATCTTTGTGTCTCCAAGGCAATTTCAACTTTATACCTTCTTGTTCCAATGTCTGGAATTCACACATGATCTTCTATGCTCCTCTTTCACTTCTTCAGCATTGCTCTCTGTAGCACTCTAGGCTCTGGTTGACACCAATCTACTGCTGCTGATTTTCTTGGTGGTAATCCCATGGTACTGGCAACCCCCCCCAAAAAAAATTTGCTGGGATCTTTCATTACAACCAGTCATCACTAATAGCCTGGCATAAGCTCTATTCTTGATGCAAAGCCTCAACTTCTTTGCATAGCACTTTTGTCCTGAGCCATCAACAGCAACTGAGGCAGTACCTTCACCAATGGCCTTCCATGACCTGTCACAGTGCCAACCCTCAGCTGTTCTCCATGCTCTTAATGCCAGCAAAAACAATACTACCTGGGTGACTAACACACTACCAAGTCTACCTGCACTATGAGGTAATCTTTAGATATCTATGGAACACAGCTTCATTTAAAAAACTATTTTATTGGTTATTTTATTTATTTACATTTCAAATTTTATCTCTCTCCCTGGTTTCCCATCCCTTCTACCCCACCTCCTCTCCCCCCCTGCTTCTTTGAGGGTGCTCCACCACCCACCTACCCACCCACCTCCTCCTGTCTCAAGACCCTAGGATTTGCCTATGCTGGGGAATCAAGCCTTAATAGGACCAAGGGCCTCCCCTCCCATTGATGCCAGATAAGGCCATTATCTGCTACATAGGCAGCCGGAGCCATGGGTCCCTCCAGGTGTATTCTTTGGATGGAGGTTTAGTCCCTGGGAGCTCTGGGGTATCAGGTTGGTTCATATTATTGTTCTTCCTATGAAGTTGAAACCCCCTTCAGCTCCTTCAATCCTTCCCCTAACTCCTCGATTTGGGACCCATGCTCAGTCCAATAGTTGGTTGTAAGCATCCACATCGTATCTGTAAGTCTCTGGTACAGCCACTGGGGAGGCATCCATACCAAGCTCTTGTCAGCAAGCACTTCTTGGCATCAGCAATAGTGACTGGGTTTGGTAGCTGCATATGGGGTGGATTTCCAGGTGAGGTAGTCTCTGGATGGCCTTTCCTTCAGTCTCTGCTCCGATCTTTCACCATGTTTTTCCTTTAGATGGGAACAATTCATGGTTAAAATTTTGAGAAGGGTAGGTGGACTCATCCCTCCACCGGGGCTGTGACTAACCTCTGGATATGGTCTCTACAGGTTCTCTCTCTCATTTGTTGGATATTTTAGCTAATGTCATCCCCTTTTGGGGCTAGCAAGCACCTCGCTTTCCAAGCATCTGGAACGTTTTATTGGTTACACCCAGTTCCCTATCCCCCATTGCTACACACTTCTGTTCAATTTCCTGACTGCCTGTACTTCTCCCCTGTCTCCTTTCACATTTCATCCTGTCCACACTTTTTCCCCTCAACTCTCTTCCTCCCATGTACCCCCCACCCTCTACCTCCCATGATTATTTTGTTCCCTTTCTAAGTATAACTGAAATATCCACATTTTGTCTTCCTTCTTCTTGAGCTTCATATGGTCTGTAAGTTGTATCATGGATATTCTGAGCTTTTTTCCTAACATCCACTAATCAGTGAGTACATACCATATGTGTTCTTTTCTGACTTCATTACCTCACTCGGGATGATACTTTATAGTTCCATCTATTTACCTGCAAATTTCATTAAGTCATTGTTTTTTTTGTTTGTTTTTGTTTTTGTTTTGTTTTGTTTTCATCTTTTTTGTTTATTCTGCAATCATTTTTTTACACTCCAGTCTTTATCCCCCTCTTGGTCTGCCTTCTGATTGTTCCACATCACATACAATTCTCTAAGAGCATGTCCCCACCCCACCAGGCAACCCCATTCCCTGGGGCCTCAATTCTCTCAAGGGTTAGGTGAATCTTCCCTCACTGAAGCCACACCAGGCAGTCCTCTGCTGTCTGTGTGTCAGGCACCTCATAACTGCTTGTGTATGCTGCTTGTTTGGTGGTTCAGTGTCTGAGATATCTCAGGGTTCCAGATTAGTTGAGACTGCTGGTCTTCCTGTGGGATCGCCCTCAAGTAGTACTCCATTGTGAAAATGTACCACATTTTCGGTATGCAATTTTCTGTTGAGGAACATCTGGGTTGTTTCTAGCTTCTGGCTATTTTTTTTTTTTATTATTTATTGTATTTTATTTTTTTAATTTACATTCCAAATCACTTCCCCTTTCCCGTTTCCTCCCTCACCAAAAGTCCCATAAGCCCCCTTCCCTCCCTCTTTTCTCCATTCAACCCCCTCTCGTTACTCTGTCCTGGCGTTCCCCTACATCCAGTCTTTCCAGGACCAGGGGTCTCTCCTACCATCTTTTTAGAAATCTATTGATATGCGGATTGTGTCTAGGGTATTCCGAGATTCTGGGTCAATATCCCCTTATCAGTGACTGCATACCATGTGTGTTCTTTTGTGATTGGGTTACCTCACTAAGGATGATATTTTCAAGATCTGACCATTTGCCTAGGAATTTCGTGAATTCATTGTTTTTAATTGCAGAGTAGTATTCCATTGTGTAGATATACCACATCTTCTGAATCCATTCCTCCGTTGAGGGACATCTGGGTTCTTTCCAGCTTCTGGCTATTATAAATAAGGCTGCTATGAACATAGTGGAGCATGTGTCCTTATTGCATGCAGGTAAAGTCTCTGGGTATATGCCCAGGAGTGGTATAGCCGGATCCTCCGGGAGTGTCGTGCACAGTTTTCTGAGGAACCGCCAGACTGCTTTCCAGAGTGGTTGTACCAGCTTGCAATTCCACCAGCAGTGGAGGAGTGTTCCTCTTTCTCCACATCCTTGCCAACAACTGCTGTCTCCTGTGTTTTTGATCTTAGCCATCCTGACTGGTGTGAGATGGAATCTCAGGGTTGTTTTGATTTGCATTTCCCTAATGACTAAGGATGATGAACATCTCTTTAGGTGCTTCTCAGCCATTAGATATTCTTCAGGTGAGAACTCTTTGTGTAGCTCTGTACCCCATTTTTTAATAGGGTTACTTGCCTCTCTGAAGTTTAACTTCTTGAGTTCTTTGTATATATTGGATATTAGCCCTCTGTGGGATGTAAGGTTGGTAAAGATCATTTCCCAGTTAGTTGGTTGCCGCTTTGTCTTTTTGACAGTGTCTTTTGCCTTGCAAAAACTTTGTAATTTAATGAGGTCCTATTTGTCTATTCTTGATCTTAGAGCATAAGCTATTGGAGTTCTGTTCAGGAAATTCTCCCCTGTGCCCATATGTTCAAGGTTCTTCCCTAGTTTCCCTTCTATTAGTTTCAGTGTGTCTGGTTTTATGTGGAGATCTTTGATCCACTTAGAATTGAGCTTAGTGCAAGGAGATAAGGATGGGTCAATTTGCATTCTTCTGCATGTTGACCTCCAGCTGAGCCAGCACCATTTGTTGAAAAGGCTAGCTTTTTTCCACTGGATGGTTTTAGCTCCTTTGTCAAAGATCAAGTGACCATAGGAGTGTGGATTCATTTCTGGGTCTTCAATTCTGTTCCATTGATCTACATGTCTGTCACTGTACCAATACCATGCAGTTTTTAACACTATTGCTCTGTAGTACAGCTTGAGGTCCGGGATACTGATTCCCCCAGAGGTTCTTTTACTCTTGAGAATAGTTTTAGCTATTCTGGGTTTTCTGTTATTCCAGATGAATTTTTGAATTGCTCTTTCTAACTCTATGAAGAGCTATTATAAATAAGGTTGCTATAAACATAATGGAACAGGTGTCCTTGTTATATGTAGGAGCATATTTTGGGTATATGCCCATGAGTGGTATAGTTGGGTTCTTAGATAGTACTATATCTCATTTTCTGAGGAACTGCCAGACTGATTTCCAGAGCAGTTGTACCAGCTTGCAATCCCACCAGCAATAGAGGAGTGTTCTTCTTTCTCCACATCTTCACCAGTGTCTGCTGTTACATGAGTTTTAATCTTAGCCATTCTGACTAGTGTGAGGTGAAATCTCAGGGTCATTTTTATTTGCATTTCCCTGATGACTAAGGATGTTGAACAGTTCTTTAGTTTCCTCTTGGCCAAGCAAGATTTCTCAGTTGATAATTCTTTGTTTATCTCTGTAACCCATTTTAAATAGGGAGTTTAACTTCATGAGTCTTTTTTGTATATATTGGATATTAGCCCTCTATTGGATGTAGGATTGGTAAGATCTTTTCTTTTTTTTTTCTTTATTTTATTTTTTTTTATTTTTTAAGTTTTTTTATTTACATTCCAAATCATTTCCCCTTTCCCGTTTCCTCCCTCCCCGAAAGTCCCATAAGCCCCCTTCCCTCCCTCTTTTCTCCATTCAACCCCCTCTCGTTTCTCTGTCCTGGCGTTCCCCTACATCCAGTCTTACCAGGACCAGGGGTCTCTCCTTCCATCTTCTTAGAAATCTATTGATATGCGAATTGTAAGATCTTTTCTTAACCTGTTGGTTGCCCTTTTTTTTTCTATTGACAGTGTCTTTTGACTTACAGAAACTTTGCAATTTTATGATGTCCCATTTGTGCATTCTTGATCTTAGAGCACAAGCCATTGCTGTTCTTGTTCAGGAAAATTTCCCCTGTACCTCCCTATGTGTTCCAGGCTCTTCCCTACTTTTCTTCTATTAGTTTCATTGTACCCGCTTTTATGTGGAAGTCTTTGATTTATTGGACTTGAACATTGTACAAAGAGATAAGAATGGGTCAGTTTGCATTCTCTTACATGACAACCACCACTTAAGCTAGCACCAATTTTTGCTATCTTTTTTCCACTGGATGATTTTTAACTTCTTTGTCAAAGATCAAGTGACTATAGGTGTGTGGGTTCATTTCTGGGTCTTCAATTCTACTCCATTGATCAACATGTCTGTCTCTGTACCAATACCATGTGGTTTTTATCACTGTTGCTCTTGAGGTCAGTAATGGTGATTCCCCCAGAAGTTCTTTGATGGTTGAGAATAGTGTTTTCTATCCTAATTTTTTGATGTACAAATTATTTTGAGAATTTCTCTTTATTTCTCTGTGAAAATTGAATTTGAATTATGATAGTAGATTGCTTTTGGTAAGATGGCCATTTTTATTATGCTAATCATGACAATCCATGAGCATATGACATCTTTCCATTCTTTGAGATCTTCAATTTCTTTTGTTTTTATGTCAAAATAACTGTGGCTTCATAGAGCAAATTTGGTAGTTTTCCTGCTATTCAGAGACTTGAAGTTCTTGCCATATAGATCTTCCATTTGCTTGACTAGTGTCACACCAAGATATCTTATATTATTTGTGACTATTGTGAAGGGTGTCATTTTCCTAATTTCCTTCTAAACTCATTAATCCTTTGAGTAGAGGAAGGCTACTGATTTGTTTGAGTAATTTTATATCCAGATACTTTGTTGAAGTTGTTTACCAGCTTTAGGAGTTCTCTGGTAGAATTTTTGGGGTCATTTAAGTATTCTATCTTATCATCAGAAAATTGTGAAATTTTGTCTTCTTTCTTTCCAATTTGTATCCTTTTAACCTCCTTTTGTTGTCTAATTGCTCTGGCTAGAACTGGAATAGATAAGAGAAATTGTGAGCAGCCTTGTCTAGTCCCTGATATTAGAGGGATTGATTCAATTTTCTCTCCATTTAGTTTAATGTTGGCTACTGGTTTGCTATATATTGCTTTTATTATGGTTAGCTATGGGCCTTGCATTCCTGATTTTTCCAATACTTTTAACATGAAGGGGTGTTGAATTTTGACAAATGCTTTTATAGCGTCCAATAAGATGATCATGTTTTTCCCCCCCTCTAAGTTTATGTAGTGGATTATATTGCCAGATTTCCAGTTTTTGAACCATCCCTGCATCCGTGGTATGAAGCCTATTTGAGCATGGTGATTGATCATTTTGATGTGTTCTTGGATTTGGTTTGTGAGAATTTTATTAAATATTTTTGCATCAATTTTCATAAGTGAAATTGGTCTGAAGTTCTCTTTCATCATTGAGTCTTTGTGTGTTTTTGGTGTCAGCTTAACTGTGGCTTCATAGAGCTAATTTGGTAGTGTTCCCTCTGTTTCTATTTTGTGGAATAGTTTGAAGTGTATTGGTATTAGGTCTTATTGGAAGATCTGATAGAATTCTGCACTAAAACCATCTGGTTCTGTACTTTGATTGGTTGGGACACTTTTAATGACTTCTATTTAATTAGGGGTTATGGGACTCTTTAGATTGTTTATCTGATCTTGGTTTAACTTTGGTAACTGATATCTGTCTGGGAAATTGACCATTTTATCCAGATTTTCCAGTTTGGTTGAATATGGACTTTAGTAGTAGGATCTGATAATTTAAAAAAGTTTTTCTGTTTCTGTTGTTATATCTCCATTTTCATTTCTGATTTTGTTAATTTGCATACTGTCTTTGTGCCCACTGGTTAGTCTGGCTACAGGTTTAAACCTACTACTGGTTTTGTTTATTCTTGGTATAGTTTTCTTTGTTTCTACTTAGTTGATTTCAGTCCTGAGTTTGTTTAATTCCTGCTGTCTACACCTCTTGGGTGTATTTGCTTCTTTTTGTTCTGGAGCTTGCAGATGTGCTGTTAAGCTGCTAGTGCATGCTCTCTTCAATTTCTTTATGGAGGCCCTCAGAGCTATGACTTTTTCTCTTAGCACTGCTTTCATTGTGTCCCATAAGTTCGGGTATGTTGTGCTTTCATTTTCAATAAATTCTAAAGTATCTTAAATTTCTTTCTTTATTTCTTCCCTATCAAATTATCTTTGAATAGAGAGTTGTTTAGCCTCCATGTGTTTGTGGGATTTTTGTTGCTGTTGTTGTTGTTGTTATTGTTCTTAAAAACCACCTTTAGTCTTTGGTGATCTGATAGGATGCATGGGATTATTTCAATTTTCTTGTATCTGTTGTGGCATGTTTTATGACTGATTATGTATGTGGTAAGTTTTGGAGAACGTACCATGAGTTACTAAGAAGAAGGTATATTCTTTTGTTTTATGATAAAATTTTCAATAGATATCTGTTAAATTCATTTGGTTCATATCTTTTGTTAGTTTCACTATTTTAATGTTTAATTTCCATTTCCATGATCTGTCCATTGGTAAGAGTAGGGTGTTGAATCTCCCATTATTTTTGTTTGAGGTTGAATGTGTGCTTTGAGCTTTAGCAAAGTTTCTTTTATGAATGTGGGTGTCCTAGCATTTGAAGCAGAATTGAGAGTTTATCTTGGTAGATGTTTCCTTTGATGACAATAAAATGTCCTTCCACAGCTTCTTTATGCTCTCAGAAAATATTCCGAAGATTTCACCACAGAGATGTTGGTCTCTTTGTATTCACAAATAATTTCTTGACTACAATTATCAGCATCAATTGTCCCAGTAACCTCTACTTTAAAGCCAGAGCCACATAGGTGAAGCAGCCATGTTCTGCTGCTTGCTGGGGTAGAACATGTCCTTGTGCCCTTGTTCTATTACATTATTACCAACTTTCCATTTTCCAACTCTTCATTGCTAAGCTTGTCTGCATGAACTCATTGATCTGCAGTGCTCTCTCTCCTGAATGCTGGGATTAAAGGCATATACCACCATTTCTAGACCTATGCTTTCATTTATCTGGAATTTGCTCTATACCAGGCTGCCATTAAACTCAGAGATCTGCTTGTCTCTCTCATCTTCCATCTTCAATTAAAGGTGTATACCACCATACCTTGATCTAAGCTTGTCATGGCCACAGTGCCTCAAGATTTATTTATTTATTTATTTATTTATTTATTTATTTATTTATTTATTTATTTATTTTATCCTTACACTTTTTTTTTTAAAAATTTTATTTTCTAAGTTTTTTTTTTAATTTACATTCCAAATCATTTCTCCTTTCGCATTTCCTCCCTCCCCGAAAGTCCCATAAGCCCCCTTCCCTCCCTCTTTTCCCCATTCAACCCCCTCTCGCTTCTCTGTCCTGGCGTTCCCCTACATCCAGTCTTTCCAGGACCATGGGTCTCTCCTTCCATCTTCTTGGAAATCTATTGATATGCGAAATGTGTCTTGGGTATTCCGAGATTATGGGTTAATATCCCCTTATCAGTGACTGTATACAATGTGTGTTCTTTTGTGATTGGGTTACCTCACTAAGGATGATATTTTCAAGTTCTGATCATTTGCCTAGGAATTTTGTGAATTCATTGTTTTTAATTGCAGAGTAGTGTTCCATTGTGTAAATATACCACATCTTCTGAATCCATTCCTCCATTGAGGGACATCTGGGTTCTTTCCAGCTTCTGGCTATTATAAGTAAGGCTGCTATGAACATAGTGGAGCATGTGTCCTTATTGCATGCAGGTAAAGCCTCTGGGTATATGCCCAGGAGTGGTATAGCCGGATCCTCCGGAAGTGTCATGCCCAGTTTTCTGAGGAACCGCCAGACTGCTTTCCAGAGTGGTTGTACCAGCTTGCAATCCCACAGGCAATAGAGCAGTGTTCCTCTTTCTCCACATCCTCACCAACAACTGCTGTCTCCTGTGTTTTTGATCTTAGCCATTCTGACTGGTGTGAGATGGAATCTCAGGATTGTTTTGATTTGCATTTCCCTAATGACTAAGGATGATGAACATCTCTTTAGGTGCTTCTCAGCCATTAGATATTCTTCAGGTGAGAATTCTTTGTTTAGCTCTTTACCCCATTTTTTAATAGGGTTACTTGCCTCTCTGGAGTTTAACTTCTTGAGTTATTTGTATATATTGGATATTAGCCCTCTGTCGGATGTAGGGTTGGTAAAGATCATTTCCCAGTTAGTTGGTTGCCACTTTGTCTTTTTGACAGTGTCTTTTGCCTTGCAAAAACTTTGTAATTTAATGAGGTCCCATTTGTCTATTCTTGATCTTAGAGCATAAGCTATTGGAGTTCTGTTCAGGAAATTCTCCCCTGTGCCCATATGTTCAAGGTTCTTCCATAGTTTCCTTTCTATTAGTTTCAGTGTGTCTGGTTTTATGTGGAGGTTCATGTTCCACTTGGAACTGAGCTTAGTGCAAGGAGATAAGAATGGGTCAATTTGCATTCTTCTGCATGTTGACCTCCAGTTGAGCCAGCACCATTTGTTGAAAAGGCTATCTTTTTTTCCACTGGATGGTTTGAGCTCCTTTGTCAAAGATCAAGTGACCATAGGAGTGTGGATTCATTTCTGGGTCTTCAATTCTGTTCCATTGATCTACATGCCTGTCACTGTACTAATACCATGTGGTTTTTAACACTATTGCTCTGTAGTACAGCTTGAGGTCCGGGATACTGATTCCCCCAGAGGTTCTTTTACTCTTGAGAATAGTTTTAGCTATCCTGGGTTTTCTGTTATTCCAGATGAATTTTTGAATTGCTCTTTCTAACTCTATGAAGAATTGAGTTGGGGTTTTGATGGGGATTGCATTGAATCTGTATATTACTTTTGGTAAGACGGTCATTTTTACTATATTAATCCTGCCAATCCATGAGCATGACAGATTTTTACATCTTCTGAGGTCTTCTTCAATTTCTTTCTTCAGAGACTTGATGTTCTTGTCATACAGATCTTTCACTTCTTTGGTTAGAGTCACGCCAAGGTACTTTATATGGTTTGTGGCTATCGTGAAGGGTATCATTTCTCTTGCTTCTTTCTCAGCTTGCTTATCCTTTGAGTATAGGAAGGCTACTGACTTGCTTGAGTTGATTTTATATCCGGCCACTTTGCTGAAGTCGTTTATCAGCAGTAGGAGTTCTCTGGTGGAATTCTTTGGGTCGCTTAAGTATACTATCATATCATTTGCAAATAGTGATAGTTTGACTTCTTCCTTTCCAACTTGTATCCATTTGGCCTCTTTTTGTTGTCTAATTGCTCTAGCTAGAACTTCAAGTACTATATTGAAAAGATATGGAGAGAGAGGGCAGCCTTGTCTAGTCCCTGATTTTAGTGGGATTGCTTCAAGTTTCTCTCCATTTAGATTGATGCTGGCTACCGGTTTGCTATAAATTGCTTTTACTATGTTTAGATATGGGCCTCTAATTCCTGATCTTTCCAAGACCTTTAGCATGAAAGGATGCTGCATTTTGTCAAATGCTTTCTCAGCATCTAATGAGATGACCATGTGGTTTTTTTCTTTGAGATTGTTTATATAGTGGAATACATTGATGGATTTCCTTATATTGAACCATCCCTGCATCCCTGGGATGAAGCCTACTTGATCGTGGTGAATGATCGTTTTGATGTGTTCTTGGATTCCATTGGTAAGAATTTTATTGAGTATTTTTGCATCGATATTCATAAGAGAGATTGGCCTCAAGATTTAGATAGTTGCCATACCCTCCATTTCTGGATTCATGCCAGATTAAAAATCCAAATGTAAACAATAACTAGATAATAATAATGTGATATAACTACCACTTGCTGAACTGCAAACAAATAAACAATATGCTTAGCTGTGTAGGATCTTGTTTGAGATCACTGATACCTTAATTCCATTTGATATCCCTGAATACAGGATTCAGCTACATTGCCCTTCCTGGTATCCCTTTAATATCTGAACCATACATTTTGTATTTTTCTTTTCTAAGCTTGTTATAGTTGATTGAAATATTCCTCATGAGAATAAACCACAGGACAAAGTCTCTGCTTGCCTTTTCTTAGATTTCCTTCCTCAATGCCATCTGAATCTGTCCACCTTATCCTCAGGCAAATACCCCAGGAAAGACAAAGAGACAAACAAACAAACAAAACCAATGAAAAAACAAAATGAAAAAAAAAAACAAACAAAAACTCAGCCACATTCTTGACCAAAGCACATTTTAAGAATGATCTACAGGCAACAAACTAAAATTCCTCAACTCTGAAACCTCTTGAGCCAGGTCACCACAATTGAACTCACACTCAGTGAGAATGTCTTCCAAATTCCAACTAGGATTGTCTTGTGCTCCACTTGAAACATTCCATTGCTTTGCAAATCTGAAGTCCTAAAATTCACATTCCTTCAAAGAAAACAAGGTCAGACCTATCACAACAGTAACTCAGTTCCTGGAATTAACTTCTCCCTTAATTTGATTTTCATTATTGTTTAGGGACAACATAACGAAGACAACTCTTATAAAGAAAATCATTTAATTGGGTCTGTCTTACAGTTTCAGAGGTTCAGTCCATTGTCATCATTATAGGGAGCATGGCCTAAGCCAGGCAGACTCTGTGCTGTGTAAGTAATTGAGAGTTCTCCATCCTGATCTGAAGGCATCCTGGAAGAGACTGAGTCTTCCACACTCAGCACAGCTTTAGCAATAGGAGCCATCAAAGCTAGTCTACACTTCCTCCAACACGGCCACTCCTATTGCAAAAGGGCCACACCTCTTAATAAAGGTATTTCTTATGATCCAAGCTTATTTAAACTGCCACACCTTCTTAATCTGTTTGAAAATGCTCAATTAATTTAAAATTACAGATTTTACAGAGATATTTTAGGAAAAATTTTGTTATTACATTATTGTTTCTTTTATTTGTTTAGATTTGTAGAGTTTATAAACCACAACACAATTTTTCAACTTTAAAACATTTATTAGATTTTACTTTATGCATGAGGATTTGTCTGGCTGAATGTCTATACAATGTATGACTTCAAGGAATTTACTAAGGCATAAACAAGGCCTTAATCCTGTAGCACTGGAATGAGAGATGATACAATGATACCATATAGGTGTAAAGAATTGACCCTGAGTATTCTACAACACCAGCAAGTACTCTTAACCACACAGCTATCTCTTCAGCTGTGGATGGCTCAGACCTAAATGATAGATTGGTATAACATTTGCTCTGCCAAAGAGTCTGGGTATCGTGGTGAAAGAGGGAATGAAAAGATTCTAAGAGCCAGAGGTAGTAAGTGAGTATGAGGAAACTGTTTTCTGGACACATGCCTAACAGCAAAAGTTAAGTAAGAACACACAATACCTGTGGAAGGTCAAGGCAGACAAATTCACAGCATGAGGGCCCAAAGTCCTATTGCTAGCTGAGAAGAAATTGGTCTTTGATCCTGTTATTGGCTGTGGCTCATTTTTCTTTAGTGGTGTTATGCCTAGTACATGGACCATACTCCACCAGGACATGCCCCACAGTCAGAAATATATAACTAACAACAACTTGACTTGGTGGTTTTCAGGAAAGAAATTAGTAAGAGCTAACAAATTTCAGTGGGTAATGAAATGGGGCACAGAGAATAAATATGGGCAGAGTAGATGGAATAGAAGTCAATAATAAAATATATTAAATTCACAAAGAATTAATAAAGTACCTTTAAATAAGAAATCTGTAATGACCTTCCTACTCACTATATGTAAACTGCATTCTTACTCTTTTGTCATAATTATTTTTAACACAGTCTCAACTAATATATATGTAATTGGTTAAAAAATAAACTGTTTAATCTGTATTCATGTACATTGTCATGGCTTGACATGACTACTGTCTATAAAACATACCTATAGACAGATAAAAAAAAAATCTCAGGCTTTAAATGGGTAGCGCGTTATACCTTTTTCAGAGATATAGACTATAGTCACACATTTACTAACCAAACTTGATGAATCTAATTTTCAAGAATATATCTTATATCCTAGAGCATGTTATGAGTCCTCTGTTACTGAAATAGTCAGAAGAATTTAGACTTAACTTAGTACTTATTCACTTGAGTTTAGCTCCTATACAGTGCTGAAGTAAAGAGAGGAGAAATAAAGTGAAAATCAATATTAGTAACACTGATAATGCATATCAATTAATAAAAAATTAGACTCTGCTATAAAACTTAGAAGTCCATTTCTATACTCCTTCAAAATAGGTTTTAAATAATTTTTTAAGTCACACATTGATTTGGGAAAAATTATATTAAGCTATAATATATTGTATAATTTTATATATAAGCATTCAGTCATTTGTAAATATAATTAGTAATAACAAGTATTTTGTTACATACCTGCTTGTTACATGAATGCCTTGAAATTGTCAAATTTTAGCTGGGAAGGATAGATGATAGGAACTAATTTTAACATATGAGAATGCTAGGGGAACTTATGTTTGTTCTTTTCAGGTATTTTTCTTAGACTTTAGGAGTAAGCATCAGAGCTCACAACTGGTGGAAGAAAAATTCATATTCAGGTTTTTTTTTTCTTTCTGTACATGACTAGAGTTTCATTTTCTTTTTGAAGTTATTGACTACTTCTAAGAATGAATGAATCATGGCTCGGTTTGGCTTACTTGGGATCTTACTTGGAAATATTAATATGTTGGCTCTGGACAATTGGTAAAAGAGAAGGACTTTTGTCTCTCAAATCTGTTTGATGTGCAGCTCCTCTCACATCCTCCTAAACCAAGTACATGGTCTATAGAAAAGGGCAGTTTACTCATGAGAAACAGGCACACACAGAGATCTTTTAAAACCATTTCTAATATCATATTTACTTTTTCATCAAAAATGGCAAATGAAACTTTCCATAAAACAGAAACACCATATTTATGGTTTGTATCATAAAATCTGTACACAGAGGTATTTACAAATATCAGCCCATGTCGTCAACTAATGTACATATTCAATATTCTTCTTGTGGGTAATATGAAATCTTTAGAATTTTTTAATTCTTTAAAAGGAAGACTTTAAAAGAGACTTCTGTTCTGATACTTTATTAACTGAAGATGAATGAAATGAAAGAGAACCATAAGCTGAAAGAGACTAGAGGAGAATCAAGATGAACACCTGGGGTGGATGTCTAAAAAGGATTTCTGAGGATTATGGAAGTTAAGTTATATGAATAAATGGAAGAGAAAATAATCTGGGGTTACACTCTTATGGCACTGTTTCATGCAAGGATAATAAATTGGAAATATAAGCTGAATTATTATTTACTTTACTGTTCACCAAAGCATCAAAAGTTAGAAGAGAATGAGATACAGAAAACATTTAAGATAATGCTCATGTAACATTGCCTTAACTGTACATACTTCAGATCTAAATCATCTTCAAATGGTATAAAACTTTAGAGAGTTTCAGTTTTGATTGAAGCTGTAGAAGTAGGTTCATTAAAACTTTTCTCCATGAAGTTGAGCTGTGTAAATGTATTGGATAATTTTCTGTACATGTCATATTTTATACTCTAAAATATACTCTAATATACTCTAGGATTTATCTCCAACATTGTGCATTTGTAGAAAATCTAAGTGAATAGTTTAGTCTTGGCTAAAGAATTCTCTTAGATAATATTATCAATTTATTCTTTGAGGATTTTATATATGTTTACATTAATCATATACATTGACTTCTATCTCCTCCCAATTCCTTCTTGTGCCTCCATTTCTCTCTCAACTTGTTCTAGTTTTGCTTTTAATACTTATATTCCTCTGAGTCCAATTAGTGTTGTCCTTTTGTACAATAACACTGACACATGGAACACATCCCTCTCTTAGCAACCAACTATTTCCAGTTGCTCTTCTACAAAGGGTAGGGCATCTAGCAACTTTTCTCCATTCATTTTGGGACAAATATAAAATTTTCTCATGGATGTAGATCAAAAGTTAAATTCATTTGTTGTTATCAGCCAAGAGGCAATGTTCTGAAATTCCAATTTGAAGTTATCTTTCTGTTTGCAATGACTGTCTCTGTAGCTGAAACAAACAGCTATGTCTGAAGTAGGCAAAATTGTTTAGACTTAAGTGCCAGTGATTTCTTATAAAAAATTCTGTGTCCTTGAAATATGCAGTCATAAAAGTCAATTCACAAACTCATAGGCACTGAAAATGTATCATCACAGTGTCAGATATATCATCTCCATGACCACTGTTTGAATTATAGGTTTAATTTTTTTCATTCTGGTGAAAGTTAACGAGTTTCACCTGGAGATTTAACTCTCTGATTTCTAAATTTGTATCATTTTGAGCAATATAATCAGGGAAAAATTCAGCGTGGTTGCACAAGCCTGAAACAGGAGGTTTGCTACAAGTTCAATACCAACATGAGCCACCCAATAAATGTCAGGCCAGCCTAGACTACAGAGTGACCCTGTTTTATGAGAAGCAACAAATGAATGATGAAAAAGAAAACAACTTACATGAGATGTGCAAAGATTCTTTTGGAATTACAGACTCTCCTAATAGACTTGAACATGTAGTCAGGTGCAAATGAAGTCTACCATGCTTTTCTTCATTGTGTAATTTATGCTTTGTCAAAAAAAAAAAATTCTGTATTTTTCTGTAGTTTGAAGGATAAATAATTCATTGTTCTCCATTAGTGTAGAACAGATAAACACAGTTAAAGTTTAAAGATTCCTTGTTAAGCCCCTTTAGAATAGTAATTTCAGTACTATCATAAGTAACACTAGCAGAAAAAATATTCTGTAACTATATCTCTAATATTTTTTCCTAAATGCAAATGACTACTTTTAATATAAAATCAACACTGACACTAACTTCAGGATGTTTATGGATACCTTCAACATCTTGATTTCCTCACTGTTCATTTTCAAATCTCAACACTAGATTCCATTTCAGATATGAATTTAAGTGTTAATAAAATGAACTATAAATATATTTCAAAGAAAAGACTAATATTACCTTTTCTGTTTCAATTTAGAAAAACTCAAAAGGAAATGAAATAAATTGTAAGGAATTGATGATATAAAGGAATACATCAAATACTTTCTAGTCTGTTGATTTTATTCATTTGCAGCTTTACCCTAAACTATCATTCAAGTAACTTTCAGAATATAACATAGTTTCCTATTTAAGAGTACCTTTAACCTTAATCAGTTGTGTGTATGTGAAATAATACAAAGTTCTGCTATCTATGCCATATACATATGTGTATATGTATGACATATATATACTATATATATATATATATATTCAAATTTAGTATTAGTTATTACCAATAGGCTAGTCATCCCTAATGATGCACTATGTGTGTAAAATAATTTCCATTACAAAAGAAAATTATGTGAGATTAATATATTACAGTTTCCTAGTCATCCTCAAGACCACACTACTAAATTTATTTTTATTTAGTGTTTATAGGAGTTTTCATGTTTATTGGAGTTTGTGTACTTTAATACACATACAGAGATTGGAAAACATATTTAGAAAAAAAATTGTCAACTGAGTGAATCTTAGGTACTAAATTTAAGTCATTTGGCTTAATGACAGGTACCCTTAACTCTGTGAACTTTTCACTGGCCCCTCAGTTAATATTTAATGAAAGTAAAAAGAAAATTAACACATTTAATTGATATTCTCTTTTTCCTTAAGTATTTCAGTATAGAATTCAAAATCAGAAAATAATATTTAGAAATTTTCATGGAAGATGATTCTATCCTCTGATTCCATTGCCACTTTTAACATGTTATTTTGACAATGCATGCCTATTACAGTGCCTTTGATATGTAATAGAAAACAGATACAAGATTTATAATGCATTTTATCACATATACATGCATTTAACAACAACTAATAAGAAAAGTGGCCATGAAACTGAAAAAGAGCAAGGAGGGTTATTTGTATGTATGGAGGGGAGAGACTGAATGGGGAACAGATATAATTATATATAATATCCAAAGAAAAAGAAGTAATGATGAAAAACTGAAATTCATATTAGAACCATATATTTTGACTTGATTGAATTTATTAAATATATTTCTTAACATATTTTATTATTGTTTATAAAATCATTACGCTATCCTAAGTAGGAATAAAACAGACTGAGCATTGTAAATTCATAAAGAGATAATTCTCATTTTGATACAATATACATATACTACATAAGCTTAACAGAAAAAAATTATGTTTTATATTCTGAAAATTTTTATACTAGAGCATCTGAGAAAAATGTGAAAATAATAGTGAAATACTAAAAGCATGATCAAAATAGAAGCTGGCTGACAGTGATTTCCTTTTTACCCTAGCATATAGGATAAGGCGATTCCTTATGACATTTTCATTCACATGTGAGACAATTCACCTATAATTTAAAAATTATAAGTTTAGATTACCTTAGAAAAAGAAAGAAAGAATTTCAATAAACAAAGAGACAGTTGAAGAGATGGCTCAGCATTTAAGTGCATTTGTGCTCTTGCAGCACACTCGTATCAATTCCTAGCTTCCAGCATCCGACTCACATTTGTCTGTAACTACATATCCAGTATATCCAATGCCCTTTTCTGGCTTCTGCAGATACTGCACTCATATAATACACAAAAACTTAAACTCCTGTAAGCATGTAAACCTACATGTTAAAATAAAATAAAAATAGATATTAATCAGCTGCTAACCTTATTAAAAAGGATGCAGAGGAAGACAAACTTGAAAAATCAATCTATACCTTTCAAAGTTACATATCAGTTATGTACATCCTCCACAATGCTTCAACATTTAATAAGCCAGTATTGAAGGAAGAGAGCTCATAACCCATTTATAACTCAAGTACCTGTCAATGATATTAACAGGTGGAAGCAAAGTCTTGGAAACATGAATGGTTGGGGGATTTAATCCATATCCAATACACAAGAACACCTCAAAATATAAATACAACTATCCACACTAAAATTCAAGGAAAGTCATGTTTACAATGAATCGAAACATATATAGAATTTTCAAGTATATATACATTAATTTCACATTTTATGACAAAGTATCTGATAAGAGCAACTTAAGGAATGAAAGTCTCCTTTTCCTTCAGATTTTGAGGGTTCAGATCTAGTTTAGCAGTGGTTGATTACTGTGTTCACCATCCAGAAGAACACTAAAATCTTTTCTGACTGACAGCCTGTAAAATACTGCTGCCTGTATTCAGGACAATGTGTCTTTCCTCATATAAACCTCTCTGGAAACACTCTTACAGACATGCCCATAGGTGTGCCCCACCAAGGAAACCCAAAAGATGACAAACACTTTCAGCAAATTGTCTGGATATGAGATTAACTTAAAAAAAATGTAGCCTTCCTATATACAAATAACAAATGAACTATGAAACAAATTGAAGGGATAAACTCTTCACAGTAGCCTCAAATAATATAAATATATTGGACTAGCTCTAATCAAGCAAGTGAAAGACTTGTATGATAAAAGCTTCAGGACTTTGAAGAAAAAAAATGAAAAAGATATCAGAAGATGGAAAGGTCTTCTGTGTTAGGATTAACAGTAAAATTGACCATCCTACCTAAAGCAATCTATTGATTCAACATAATTCCCATAAAGATTCCAGTGGAATTCATTTTTTTCCTTGAAAGGGATATTCTCAAGTCATGTAGAAAAAACAAAAACACCCAGGATAGCTAAAAACAATCCTGAACAATAAAACAAAAATCAAAAAACAAAAATAAAAACCTGATACAATATCACTATTCCTGATTTCAAGTTATAATAATAAATTTACATAATAAAGAGCTAAAGTAATAAAAACCACAAGGAATTGGCATTGAAAAGATACATTGATCAATGGAACTGAACTGAAGCTACAACATAAATTCAGATACCTATTTACCTTGAGACCCAGCTATATCACTCTTGGACATATATCTTGTTCCATCCTACCACACAGTCACTTGTTTAACTCTGTTTATTGTGACTTTATTCATAACAGATAGAGACTAAGTTCACCCTACTTATCTTACAACCTGCTAATGGATAAAGAAAATATACTACATTTACACAATTCTGCTGTTAAAACACGATGTCTTCGACAATAGAGCTAAAGCCATTCAGTAGAAAAAAGGCTACATTTTCAATAAATGGTGCTGGTTCAAATGATGGTCAGCGTGTAGAAGAATGAAAATGGCTGAGAAGCACCTAAAGCAATGTTCAACATCCATAGTCATTAGGGAAATGCAAATCACACCAGTCAGAATGGCTAAGATCAAAAACACAGGAGATAGCAGTTGTTGGCGAGGATGTGGAGAAAGAGGAACACTCCTCCACTGCTGGTGGGGTTGCAAACTGGTACAACCACTCTGGAAAGCAGTCTGGCAGTTCCTCAGAAAACTGGGCATGACACTCCCAGAGGATCCTGTTATACCACTCCTGGGCATATACCCAGAGGCTTCCTCTGCATGCAATAAGGACACATGCTCCACTATGTTCATAGCAGCCTTATTTATAATAGCCAGAAACTGGAAAGAACCCAGATGTCCCTCAATGGAGGAATGGATTCAGAAGATGTAGTATATTTATACAATGGAATACTACTCTGCAATTAAAAACAATGAATTCACCAAATTCTTAGTGAAATTAGGCAAATGGTCAGAACTTGAAAATATCATCCTTAGTGAGGTAACCCAATCACAAAAGGACACACATGGTATGCAGTGACTGATAAGGTGATTTTAACCCAGAATCTCGGAATACCCAAGACACAATTCACATATCAATAGATTTCCAAGAAGATGGAAGGAGAGACCCCTGGTCCTAGAAAGACTTGATGTAGCAGTGTAGGGGAATACTAGGACAGAGAAGCAGGAGGGGGTTGAATGGGGAACAGGGGGAGGAAGAGGGCTTATGGGATTTACGGGGAGGGGGGGAGCCAGGAAAGGGGAAATCATTGGAAATGTAAATAAAAAGTATAGAAAATAAAAAAAAAAAAAAGAAAATGCATCCATTCTTATCTCCTTTTACAAACTTCAAGTTCAATGGCTCAAGCACCTCCACATAAAACCAGATACACTGAAACTAACAGAAGAGAAAGTGGGGAAGAACCTCGAACACATGGGCACAGGGGAAAATTTCCTGAACACCAATGACTTACGCTGACAAATGGGACCTCATAAAATTCTAGGTTTCTGTAAGCAAAGGACACTGTCAATAGGACAAAACAGCAACCAACAGATTGGGAAAAGATCTTTATCAATCCCACATCTGATTAAGGGCTAATATAAAATATATACAAAGAACTCAAGAAGTTAGATTACAGATAATCAAATAACCTTATTAAAAATGGGGTATAGAGCTAAACAAAGAATTCTCAACTAAGGAATATTGAATGGTCAAGAAGCACCTAATCAGGAAAATGCAAATCAAAAGGATCGTGAGATTCTACCTCGCAACAGTAAGAAGGCTAAGAGCTAAAACTTAGGTGAGAACAGATGCTGGCAAGGATGTGTAGAAAGAAGAACACTCCTCCATTGTAGGTGGGATTGCAAACTGATACGACCACTCTGGAAATTACTCTGGCGGTTCCTCAGAAAATCAGACATAGTACTACCTGAAGACCCAGCTATACCACTCCTAGGCATATACCCAGAAGATGCTCCAACATATAACAAGGACACATGCTCAACTATGTTCATAGCAGCCTTATTTATAATAGCCAAAAGCTGGAAAGAAACCAAATGTCCTTCAACAGAGAAATGAATGCAGAAAATGTGGTATATTTACACAATGGAGTACTGTTCAACTATTAAAACAATGACTTCATGAAATTCTTATGCAAATGGATGAAACTAGAAAATATCATCCTGAGTAAGGTACACCAATCACAAGAGAACACCCATGGTATGCACTCACAAGTAAGTGGATATTAGCTCAAAATCTCAGAATACCCAACATACAATTCACAGACCACATGAAGCCCAAGAAGAAGGAATACGAACGTGTGGATGCTTCATATAGCTGTCTCCTGAGAGGCTTTGCCACAGCCTGACAAATACAGAAGCAGATGCTCTGAGACAACCATTGGATTGAGCATGGGGACCCCAATGGAGGAGTTAGAGAAAGGACTTAAGGAGCTGAGGTGGTTTGCAATCTGATAGGAAGAACAACAATATCAACCAGCCAGATCTCCCAGAACTACCAGGGACTAAACCACCAAAGTATACATGGAGGGACCCATGGCTCCAGCTGCATATGTAGCAGAGGATGACCTCACAGGATATCATTGAAAGGAGAGGTCCTTGGTACTGTGAAGGCTTCATGCACCAGTGTAGGGGAATGCCAGTGTGGGGAAGCGGGAGTGGGTGGATAATTGGTTAACCCTCATAGATTCTAGGAAGTTTGAACTGCACTGTTTCTACACTACTCCAAATATGCCCCCCCAAATTCTACCTGTCTATCCCTACACTCTATTGTTGCATCTTTACCCTCCCCTGGACCCTCTTGCATTCATCCACAACCACACCTAATCCACCAGCAAAATCTATTTGATTTCCTTTTCCCAAGGAGAACCATGCATTGACATATCCCTGGCTGGAGCCCTCCTCTTTAATAAATCTCCTTGGGCATGTATATTGTTGATTGGTTATCATTTATTTTTTAAAAAATCAAAATATAAGTAAACACATATAGCATTGCTCTTTCTAGATCTGGGTCTGTATTATTTCTCACAAGATGATATATATATTTACATCCCTATAAATTTCAAGACATCATTTTTTTTCTTTTTTTTTATTGGATATTTTCTTTATTTACATTTCAAATGCTATCCTCTTTCCAGGTTTCCCCCTCCCCAGACCCCCTGCATCATCCCCTCCCTCTGCTTCTTTGAAGGTACTCCCCCAGTTACCCACCCACTCCCGCCTCCCCACTATCATCCTTGCCTGGACACTTTAGACTCCTTAGTAATAGAGAATGCCAAGTCTAAAGTGTCCAGGCAAGGATGATAGTGGTGAGACAGGGTTGCTACTGAGAGAGAAACGTGGACATTAATCCAGCCACAAATCCTTTCACCTATAATTTGTCTTGCCTACAAAATCTGCTAAGGCAATAGCAGCAGAGAACTTGAGGAAGTAGATAGTCACTGTCTAATTTGATCTAATGGCCCCTCCACAAGGAGGAACCTATAAGCAATACTTCTTGAGAAACTGAAGAACTAGAGACTAGATAGCCCAGAGATCTAGCATAAAGCCAAACAATACTTATCTAAACAAACAAACAAACAAACAAACAAAGTCAATAACATGGTTCCTAATGATACTCTGCTATATTCATAGAACAGAGACTTACCTAGTGATCTTGTGATTATCTTCCTCCAGCAGCAGATGAGAACAAATACAGAGACACATAGCCAGACTTTACAAAGAAAAAGGGGCCTTAGAACGTACAGTTCTAAATGGGATGGATGTCTTCTTAAAATAATTTCCCTCAAAGTTCAAGGGTTTGCCTTGTCCATCTTGATATGATAGTTTTGCTTAATCTTAATGTATATTCAGGGATATCAATCAAACATGGCATAACAAGTTACAATAAAAGAAGGCACACACCCTCATATTAAGGCTGTACAAAAAAACACAGTAGGAGAAAAATATTCCCCTAAAGAGGCAAAAGAATCAGAGACAGCTCCTGCTCCCACAGTTAATAGTCCTACAAGAGCATCAAGCTACTTCAGTCCTTTCCCTGACTCCTCTATTAGGGTCCAGGTTCTCAGTGCAATACTTGGCTGTGAGCATCTGCATCTATATTTGTCAGGCTCTGGTAGCTCTGGCACCAATGGGAGGAACTGGGGAAGGAGATAACAGTTGGAATTCAAATAAATAGAATATCCAATAAAAATTACTTAAAACAAAAAGAAAAAAATAGAAAAAAAAAGAACACAAAGGTACACAACTATGTTATAGATCCAAAAGATTTAGGTCAGAACCATACAGGCTCCCTAATTTTTGTGATCCCCTATGAGCTACGGTTAGTTGATTCTGGGGGCTATGTTCCTGGTAGTCCATGACTTCTCTGGCTCTTGCAGTTCTCCCCCTCCCCTTCCATGGGTTTCCTCTTAGCTCTGTCTAGTGTTTGGTCATGAGTCTATGAATGTGCTCCCATCAGTTGCTGAATAAATTCTCTAATGATGATCATGCTACGTTCCAGTCTATCAGTATAGCCAGGTATCATTAAGAATCATGTCATGGATTTATTTGTTTGATTGGTTGATTTAGTTTGTACTTGTCATGTTTGCTTCTACCCTTTGTCTCTGGTCCCTGGCCTACAGGTAGTATCCAGTGTGAGCTCCCCTTATCGTGTGTGTTTCAAGTTGAACCAGTTATTGTTTGGCCACTGCTGTAAATGCTATGACACCTTTGCACCAGGGTGTCTTGGAAATAAGACAAACTGTAGGCTTTAGGTTTTGTGGTTGGGTTGTATCTCAGTACCTCCACTGGAAGCCTTGTCTACTTACAGAAGATATCTGGTTCAGGTTCTGCATACTCCATTGCAAAGAATCTTTGTATCACCCTAGTATATCTCTGGGAGTTTCCATTGTGCTAGGTTTCAAGCTTTCCCCCAAATTGTGCCCCCCAATTCCAGTCCTGACTCCCAGTACTCTCTCATTCCATCCTTCTCCCAAGACCTTATCTCTTTTGTTTCTATCCCCACCTGCTCCCAGTCCATCTGCAAAATTTATTCTATTTTCCCTTCCCACAGAGATTAATGAATTCCCCACCTAAGTCCTACCTGTTACTCAGTCTCTTTGTGTCTGTATATCATAGGAGATTAGCCTCAATTTTACAGCTAATGTCCACTTATGAGTGAGTGTATAGCATGTTTGTTTTTCTGAATCGGGGTTTTCTCACTCAGTATGTTTGTTTGTTTTAGGTTTTTTGTTTGATTGTTTTGTTCTTCTAGCCATACATTTGCCTGCAAATTTCATTATGTCATTTTTTTCTCCATTTTGTAAATGTACCACATTTTCTTTATGCATTCTTTGGTTGTGGGACAACTAGGTTGTGTTTAGTTTCTATGTTCAAAGTAACTTTATTCAGAATCTTACTATATTTTACTTTGTTATATATTTTGTATTTATCTTTTAGAAGAATAGTCTTTTCTAATGAGAGATGGAAAAGTAGTAGATCCAGAAGTGATGGAAGGTAGAGAGGTACTAGGAGGAGTAAAAGAAGGGTAAACTATAATCAGGATATGTATAAAAAATAACCTATTTTCAGAAGAAGAAAATATGTAAACATAAAAGAAAGTATAATCTAAGAAATCATTCTCTTAGTTTTATCCAATGTATGATTTAAATTCCCAATGAGAATGGTTAGGAAAGGACTAAAAATAAAAACACTCAACTAATAACAAATGAAATTATCTCTAATTGATGTCATTATATGTGTTTTATAAAATTGTAGTAAGCTTTCATGGCATATACCTATAAGATCAGTATTTGGGAGACTTAGGTAGAAAATCACTACAATCTGTGCCTCATAGAGGTATTATAGATGGGGTAACTGATCCTGTCAAGAACAGAATAAACTTAAATTCTGGTGGAGCTGTTTCTTTCATTTGCCATGGTTTTATCTCTCTAATGTGATATAAAAAGGTTTCCCAAGAAAAGTCACAAAAAAATAAATTTACAACAAACCAAAAACCGTGTTAGCATTAGGAGAAACAGCAAAATGGACACAAATCAAAAAAAGGAAAGAAAATATTCTGTTTAACATGATATATTTACAAATTATACAGTATGTAAGGTCTTATTTCTTAAATATGTAGCATTCAGTCTATGTAATAGTAAATAAACAAATACCACTAATAAAATGTCCTGATAGTCTTTAACAACTCAAAACAATACAATTATGGATTAAATAAAGGTATATGCATTCTAAAATTATTTATCAACATGAAAGATAGAGGTAAATCAACAACGGCATAATGCCTCAAACCAATTAAAGGGAATATTATCAAAAAGCTGAATGAATTATGATTAGGATATGGACACAGGCAACCTACATTTGGGGTTCCTATAAATTCATTACAGGCATTGGCTTACATCTCCAACATGATGGGGCAATAGTAATGAGATTCTATTACTAACTAGATATTGTTTTCAAAATTTTTTAAAGATTTCATTTATTTATTTATTATATATACAGTGTTTTGCCTGCCTGTATGCCTGCATGCTAGAAGAGGAGACCAGATTTCACTATAGATGGTTATAAGCCACCATGTCATTGTAGGGAATTGAACTCAAGACATATGGAAGAGCAGTCAGTGCTCTTAAACTCTGAACCATGCCTCCAGTCATAGATAATTGTTTTTTAGTGTACCTGTTCATAACGAAAAGTTTTGAGATGCATTTGACCAAAGATCAATATCCATTATTCCTATAATTAGCTGCCCATATCAGAGAATGTCCAGAATATAAAGATACATAATATTGCTATTATGAGTCTGGATTAACCTTAAATACTTTTCTGACTGTTTAGCATTAATATTTAGCAAATTCAGAATATTTTATTCTGTGTTTAGTCTTAAATGTTCAAATGGGTAGAAGTAAGAATTTTTTTTCTAAAATAATACAACATTGAAAATAATTTAGCCAGTGTTAGAGAGGTGACTCAACAGCTAAGAGCGTGAACTGTTCTTACAGAGTATCACACTTCGTGCTTGTTTTTTTATTAATCATTTTATACATTTACATTTGAAAGGATATCCCACTTCTGGAATACCCCTCAACTGCCAGGAGCCAGCCCCTGCAGAGCTGTTTTTTTCTTCTTGGGTCTTCTTGAGGCAGCCGAGTGGAGAAGAGCATCGGCGGGGGTAAGACTCTGTCTTACAAAATTCTGCGGGTAAGACTTTGTCTTATGGAAAATTTAGGGTTGCTGTATAATAAAATGTTTACTTATCTAAGTCTAAGTTACTATGCTACTGTAGCTGACCTGTCTTCCATAATCCTCTGAGACCAGAAACTGCAGTTTCTGGCATTGAGCACCTCTTCCTCAAACTGCTAAAGATTAGGTAAATTGCCTTTGTACTGTCTCCACAGGAACTGCTGGGCTCTAACTTTGAGTCTGCTAGTCAGAAGAGTCGCAGGGAGAAAAATGGGACTCTTAGAGAAGTGGTTAATGAGTTTATTACTAAGTTGTAAAAAGTTTCCTATGAAAGCTATCTAAGAGGGAAAAGTGGAAAGATCTTAAATGGAGAAAGGGAAAAATTCTTCTAAGTGGGGAAAGGTAAAAAGTGAGAGAGAGAGAGAGAGAGAGAGAGAGAGAGAGAGAGAGAGAGAGAGAGAGAGAGAGAGAGAGAGAGAAAAGAGAGAGAGAGAGAGAGAAAAGAGAAGAGAGGAGAAGAGAAGAGATGAGATGAAGGGATTAAAAGAGATGAGATTGAGACTGAGAATATGTATCCATCTTTCAGAATATATGATCACATGTTACAAAGTTCATCACAAGTTCACACAAAAATCAACCATAAATTGAAATAGAAGTTTACAACAGAGAATGTTTACATGCATATCCATTAGGAGTAATTTTCTAGCTAAACATCTACCATTTGCCTTCTCTACAGGTTCATAGAAAGTTTAACACCATAACTAAGTTATAAGTGAAGTTTTGTATAGATAAACCCAGTCAATATTTTATCTTCTGTCCTAGCACCTATAATAAATTGTTAGTTCCCTTTTTATGACCTTTGGTTAATTGTTTTACAACATCTTGGAATGTGCTCTGAGTAGGAGAAAGTCTGGTTGCCATCTAAGAGCAATTAACTGGTGACACTTGGGAAACTGGCAGAGTTCTCATTGCAGTTTTGACTATCAGAAAAGGACCTAATAGAAGTTCCACTATAAAAGAGCTTAATAATCACAGATATAATTTTAGGAATTCTTATAGGATCATCATTAAAACTTAAGTCATCTATTTGTCTATATAGCACCACTATAAGACAGTACATCTTCGTGGATCTGCAGAGATCTGCTCCAAAGGGGTGTGCTATTACTGATTGATTATTATATATGTATAATAATAAAAGGAAAAGCATATTAATAGCAGGAATATTTCCTAAAATTAGTCTCCCACAGCCTTGCTAAATGAGGGCTCACCTGTCGTAGATTATATAATAATCCGAAGCAGGCCATTTCAGGATGATCACCTGCTAGTCTATTAGCTTGTCCCATTATGGCTCCAGATACTCCACAGACCTTCCCATCCCATTCATCCTCTCTCCCTACCACTTTGCCTCTATGAGGGTGCTCCTCTATTCACTCACCCATTCCTGCCTCACCTCTGTAGCATCCCCCTATGCTCAGACTTTAAGCCTCCACAGAACTAATTGTCTCCCCTCTATTGATGTCAGATAAGGCCACCCTCTGCTACATATGTAGCTGGAGCCATGGATTCCTCCATGCATACTCTTCAGTTGGTGGTTTAGTCCCTGGGAACTCTGGGTTGTCTAGTTAGTTGATATTGTTCTTCTTATGTGATTCCAATACCCTTCAGTTCCTTCAGTTCTTCCCCTAACTCTTCCATTGGGGAGTCAGATGGTTGGCTGTGAGTATCTGCATCTGTATTTGTCAGGGGCTGGTAGAACCTTTAGAGAACAGCCATACCAGGCTCCTGTCCCCAAGTGCTTCTTTTCATTAAAAATAGTGTGGGGATTTGGTATCTGTAGATGGGATGGATCCCTAGTGGAACAGTCTCTGGATGGTCTTTCCTTCAGCCTTTGTTCCATTTTTGTCCCTGTCTTTTCTTTGGACAGGATCATTTCTGAGTTAAAAATTTTGAGATGCATAGGTGGTCCTATCCTTCTACTGGGGACTGTGCTTATATACCAGAGGTGGGCTTTAGAGCTTGTACCTCCCCATTGTTGGACATTTCAGCTAACATCATCACCATTGGGTCCTGGGACACTCTCCATTTCCTGGAGTCTGAAATTTTTAGTAACTACCCCCAGTTCCACATTCTCCACTGTAACATGTTTGTATTCAACTTCCTGACCCTCTGCACTTCTCTCATGGATGAGCAGAATTAACAGTAAAAATGGGCATCTTACCAAAAGCAATCTACAGATTCAATGCAATCCCCATCAAAATTCCTACTCAATTTTTCACAGAGATAGAAAAAACAATTCCCAAATTCATCTGGAATAACAAAAATCCCACGATATCGAAAACCATTCTCAACAATAAAAGAACTTCTGGGGAATCATCACCTTAGACCTCAAGCTGTAATACAGAGCAATAATAATAAAAAACTGCATGATATTGGTACAGAGGCAGACAGATAGATCAATGGAATAGAATTGAAGACCCAAAAATAAACCCACATACCTATAGTCACTTTTAACAAAGTTTGAACTTTAACAAAGAAGCCAAAACCATCCAGTAAAAATAAATAAATAAATAAATAAATAAATAAATAAATAAATAAAAAAAAAGACAACACTTTCAACAAAAAGTGCTGGTTCAACTGGCAGTCATCATGTAGAAGAATGCAAATTGACACATTTTTATCTCCTGTACAAAGCTCAAGTCCAAGTAGATCAAGGACTTCCACATAAAATCAGATATGCTGAATCTAATAGAATAGAAAGTTAGAAAGAGCCCTAAACACATTGGCACAGAGGAAAATTTCTTGAACAGAACACCAATGAGTTATTCTCTAAGATCAACAATTGACAAATGGGACCTCAAAAATTGAGAAGCTTCTGTATGGCAAAGGACACTGTAAATAGGACAAAACGACAACCAACAGATTGGAAAAAGATCTTTACCAACCATACATCTTATAGAGGTCTAATATACAATATATACAAAGAACTCAGAAAGTTAGACTCCAGAGATCCAAATAACCCTATTAAAAAATGGGGAACAGAGTTCAAGAAAGACTTCTCAACTGAGGAATCTCAAATGGTTGAGAAGCACTTAAAGAATTGTTCAACCTCCTTAGTCATCAGGCAAATCAAAACAACCCTGAGATTCTTCCTCACAGCAATCAGAATGAATAAGAACAAAAACTCAGGTGATAGATGCTGGTGAGGATGTGGAGAAAGAAGAACATTTCTCCATTGCTGATGGGGCTGCAAGTTAGTATAACCATTCTGCCAGGTCCTCAGAAAATTGAAAATAGTACTCCCTGAAGGCCCGGATCTACCACTCCTGGGCATATAACCTAAAGATGCTCCAACATATTACAAGGACACATGCTCCACTATGTTTGTAGAAGCCTTATTTATAACAGCCAGAAGCTGGAAACAACACAGGTGTCCTTCAACAAAGGAATAAATACAGAGAATGTGGTACATTTACATAATGGAGTTCTACTCAGCTATTAAAAACAATGACTTAATGAAACTCACAGGCAAATGGATAAAACTAGAAAATATTATTCTGAATGAGGTAACACAGTCATAAAAGAATACACAAGGTATATACTCACTGATAAGTAAATATTACCCACCAAAACTAAGAATATCCAAGATATGACCCACAAACCATATAGAGTAGATTCTTCAGTCCTACATAGAATGGGAACAAAATAATCATGTGACAGAGAGGGAGGGAAAGATGTGGGAGGGAGAGAGGAACATGTGGGAAAAAGGTAGCACAGAATATTTCACTTTGATTCCTAGTAGTTACATTCATTTGTTTTGAACTACCTGAAATGTAAGTCCTATTTTGTTTCACTTACAGCCCTTTGATACTGGATATATAGACATACACACATATACACATAAAAAAAGAACTGTATGGGGATCCTTTAAAAAAAACCTTATTACTATAGGATTCAACTCTAAGATACTAATTCTAGTATATATCCAATGAAGTTTAAATCTGTGAAGCTCTCTGATGTCTGCATTCCTTCCATATTCCCACATTCTTTAGCTAGTAGGAGGTACCCATAACACCAACCAGAGCTGACATGTTTGTAAGAATTTCTGCATACTCAATGGACTATTATGGCTACATTATATATCATCCTATTTTGCATGTAATGCCATACAAAAGAGTAGAAAGCCCCATTCCATATAATAATCCATACATGCATGCAGACATATGTGCAGACACAGATCTCTATATTTGAAAGCAATAGTCTTGATAGTCTTTCTGTAAATATAACTGAGAAAATATTTTATTTTATCCAACATTATCACTATTTTGTGAAAAACAAGGTAATCACAAAAAGTCATTACATAAACAGGAATGTAATCTTATCAAAAAGTAAATGAAAACCAGCTACAGAGGCACTGACCTTTATTGATAGTACTGCAGGGAGAGAGCCAGGTGGATATCCATGAGTTTGAGAGAAGCCCCTACCCCTTTTAATGAGTTCCAAGTCTGTTAACAAAACAGCTAACCTATTTCAAACAAAATTAAAATGACTGTGCATGCTATAAATAGATGACACCCTTTCCTACATAAATTAACCAAACACAGAGCAATGTTGATCTGCAAGGTACACAGATGTTGAGGTATTGTGTTTTACTATCTACTGAAATGCTAAGTGAGGGCCCCCATTGGAGTCCGAGGTAGCTCCTGTGAACCTGCACCAAGTTATTTCTGATTAGTGAATAAAGGTACAAACAGCCAATAGCTATGCAGAAGAGACGTATCCTGGGCTTGGGGTCAGAAGAAGACAAGGAAGAAGATGCAGGAAGATAAAGGAGAAGGGTTAGGTGAGCCATAAAAACATAACCCTGAGGGCTGGCTGATTCGAGTTAAAAGCAACCCAGATAGAACATAGTGAATAGTAAGTAAGGAAAGTAGATTCTAACAGCAAGAAGGCTAGGTATCTTCCCAGCACAGGCTATGTGTTTTTTATCCAGGAACTCAAAAACCAAAGGTGGGGTAGACATACCAGGACAGGGATTAAAGTAATTTCTATAACACATAGGTAGTCAGGAAACAGAAGATGCTGTAATGTGTGACAGAACCATTCTGCAACCCTTTTTATGCTTCCAAATTGCAGCCTCCTTCCTACATAAAGTTTCAAAACTACAATGGAATTTTGAATCAATTCCATGGTTAAAGGTCTAGACATTAGAATTTTATACAGTTCATTAATGTATTAACATTTTGTTTACACCTTGTATTTTCTTATGTTGACAGGATGTGAGGATTTGGATTTATTTGATCAAAGAATCATCATGGTCTTCTGTAAACCTCTTGGTCTACATGATGTTCACAGCCTTCTGAGAATCAGGTCAAATCAGACTCAAAGAGTGGAGTATTTAGACATGGTTCTGTTTCTGAGAATAGACAGCATGATCAGAGCAGCTCTTATAAAAGAAAGCAATCAGTGGGGGTTTATTGAGAGTTTTAGTCCATTGTCATCATGGTAGGGAACATTGTGATTGTGGCTACTAATTATCACCTCTTGCATGTTAAACATATCACATTACCCGTGTGTGTGTGTGTGTGTGTGTGTGTGTGTGTGTGTGTATACATACATATACACACATTTTTTATTGGATATTTTATTTATTTGCATTTCAAATGTTTTCCCCTTTCCTGGTTTCCCCTCTGGCAATCCCATATCCCAGCCTCCCTCTCTCTGCTTCTATGAGGGTATCCCCTCATTCACTATCCCTATCCCCCTGCTCTGGCATTCCCCTACACTGGGGCATCAAGCCTTCATAAGACCAAGGGCCTCTCCTCCCATTGACGTCTGACAAGGCTATCTTCTGCTACATATGCAGCTGGAGCCATGGGACCCATGGCTCTTTGGTTGGTGGTTTTGTCCTTGGGAGACCTAGGGTGGTTGGTTCTGTTGGTTCATATTGTTGTTCCTCCTATTAAGTTGCAAACCTCTTCAACTCCTTCAGACCTTTCTCTAACTCCTCCATTGGGGACTCCATGCTCAATCCAATGGTTGGCTGTGAGCATCTGCCTCTGCATGAGTCAGGCTCCGGCAGAGCCTCTTAAGAGAAAACTATATCAGGTTCATGTCAGAAGTTACTTCTTGGCATCTACAATAGTATCTGGGTTTGGTGACTGTATATAGGATGGATCCCCATGTGGGGAAGTCTCTGGATGGTCTTTTCTTCAGTCTCTGCTCCACACTTTGTCTCTGTATTTCCTCCTTGAGTATTTTGTTCTCACTTCTAAGAAGGACCAATGTATCCACACTTTGATCTTCCTTCTTCTTGAACTTCATGTGGTCTGTGAATTCCACTTTTATATATATTAAGAACAGAATGCACAGAATAATCTTAGTCTTTCTTTGCTTTCCTTCACCTCTGTGTGCCAACCTAACCTTACCACTATCATCTTTACCTCTTCCTTTCATCATTAGTTTTGGCTATTTACTTAGAAACTAGAATATCATTTTGCTAATTTTTAAACACACTTTTCTGCTTTGGAAATTTTGTAAAAATTGAATTTAAATGAATATATTTCACATCCAGAATGATTTTTAACAACATCACAATATATGCACATACCTGTAAATATATGATGACATACCTCCCTATAGTTCACCATACCAAAATATATTTATGAGGACAGTAAACATCACACATATACAATGGTCTTACATTCTGGTAAAATATGTGGCAGGGATAGAGAATCAGTACAGAATTACTTAAAATAGCATTCACTGATAGTAATGACTGCAGGAGTTCTCCTCTATGACTATGTTATTATTATGCTGACAGTAGGTGATGTGAATTCCCTGAATAAAGTAAAACTGCTAAAGGAGAAAATAATTGGAATGAGTGTTTTTTTAAATGCTCATTCCCAAATCAAAACCAATGAAATAATCAAGGAAAAATAATTCCCAAGTCAAACAGTGCATTAAGCCTGCAATAATGCCCAAAAGTGGGCTGGCATTTACTTCTTTGCAATTGTTCCTCCCACTTTTTCCACTTTAGTTTCTACAAAAGTAACAGCAGCTTTTGTATGGTGTACATTGATAAGTACATATGACTGAAAAACAGTTGTTACCTATAATTCCACTGACTGATGAGCAATAGCAACAGAGAAAGCTCAATTAACTCAGAACCCTTTTCTGCCCTATCCCATATTGTGTATGCTATACAACATAATGTGTGTCATTTCAAGTGTGTTTTAGATCAGATGATTTAGAATTTTTATTTGATTATCAAATGGAAGGGCATTAAATAGACAAAAAGTTCTCTGACTGTATAAAGTGAAAGTTCTATTTTTTCTTCCAACAACACCAGCCAATTATACAATACAATTATTACGATGCCAATAATTAGGAATGTAAACAATGTGCATTCTAGAATGATTCACAGTGCATTAGCTTCCTTCCTGATAGTGCGGGAAGAAATTTTAAGAAGTACTCAACCAGTTGAAAACATGACAGGTATGGGGGAGTTAGGAAAGAATTAACTTTTAGATTACCATACCAAGAATAAGATTTTCATGAAAAACTATTCCAAAGAGGAAATCAATGTCAATCTGGAAGGGAATAATATTATTTTTAAGGTGTGGAAATGCAAATAGTTTCAAATTGATGTGCTCTTCTACTAAAATTATAAACTTTGTCATTATCCATTAAATATTTGTTTTAATTTAGGCAGCATACTAAATTTACATACTTAGAATAATATCAAATTAGTCAACACGTAAGAAAAATGTGTATCCAATAAAATTTGATCTTATATAATTAAATAAAGCATGGATATGTTCATATGTACCTACAACCATTGTGATAATCACATGATGAAGTTCAGCATTACAAAGAAATATAGATAACCAGCCATATATTCAGGCAGATAGATGATCAATATAGCAAGTGCTGCTATTGTTTACCCAAGTTCCTAAGCAAAATGTTAGAAGGAAATTTGGGCAAACTGATTGAATTTTAATGAGACTGATACAATTGACCTTAATGCCTTAAAGAACTTTGAATATAAATTATTAAATATTGCAAAATGTAACCAATTTTGGAGAAGGTATGGTGAGATGATGAGAAGAACGCATATTCTTTTTGTTTTAGGATAAAATGTTCTATAGATATCTTTTAAATCGATTTGGTTCATAACTTCTGTTAGTTTCACTGTGTTTCTGTTTAGTTTGTTTCCCTGATCTGTCCATTAGTGAGTAGGGTGTTGAAGTCTCCCACTATTGTTGTGTGAGATGCAATGTATGCTTTGAGCTTTAGCAAAGTTTCTTTTATCAATGTGGGTGCCCTTTTATTTGGAGCATAGATGTTCAGAACTGAGAGTTCATCTTGGTAGATTTTTCCTTTGATGAGTATGAAGTGTCCTTCCTTATCTTTTTTGATTACTTTAGGTTGAGAGTCAGTTTTATTCGATATTAGAATGGCTACACCAGCTTGTTTCTTCAGGCCATTTGCTTGGAAAATAGTTTTCCAGCCTTTTACTCTGAGGTAGTGTCTGTCTTTGTGCCTGAGGTGAGTTTCCTGTATGCAGCAAAATGTTGGGTACTGTGTATGTATCCAGTCTGTTACTACCTGAGGACCTAGCCATACCACTTCTGGACATATACCCAGAAGATGCTCCAATATGTAATAAGGACACCTGCTCCACTATGTTCGTCGCAGCCTTATTTATAATAGAAGCTGGAAAGAATCCAAATGTCCCTCAACAGAGGAATGGATACAGAATATATGGTACATTTACACAATGGAGTACTGCTTAGCTGTTAAAAACAATGAATTCATGAAATTCTTAGGCAAATGGATGGAGCTAGAAAATATTACCCTGAGTGAGGTCACCCAATCACAAAAGAACACACACAGTAAGCACTTGCTGATAAATGGATATTATCCTAAAAACTCAGAATACTCAAGATACAACTCACAGACCACATGAAGCTCAAGAAGAAGGAAAATCCGTGTGGATACTTTGATCCTTCTTAGAAGGTGGATCAAAATACTCATGGCTCACAGCCAACCAATGGAGTGAGCATAGGGTCCCCAGTGGAGGAGACAGAAAGGTCTCAAGGAACTGTAGAGGTTTGCAGCCCCATAGAAGGAACAATAATATGTTCCAAACAGTATCCCCAGAGCTCCCAGGGACTAAACCACCAACCAAAGAGTACACATGGAGGGACCCATGGCTCCAGCTACATATGTAGCAGAGGATGGCCATTTCAGACATCAATGAGAAGAGAGGCCATTGGTCCTATGAAGGTTCAATACCCCAGTGTAGGGAAATACCAGGTCAGGAAAGTGTGTGAGGAGGTGTTGGTAAGCAGGGGGCAGGGGTGGGATAGGGGGTTTTCAGGGGGATATAATGAGGAAAGGGGATATACCATTTGAAGTATAAATAAATCAAATATCTAATAAAAATATTTTTCCTAAAATTATATAAATTAAGTAGGAATTCTGTAAGATTATTTAAATTAAGTAGGAATTCTCTAAGATAATTCATTTGAACAGTATTAATTCATAAAAGTTTATTTTTATGTTACTTTGCAGAAAATCTGCTCAATAGGTTAGGGAATGTCCTGGAATCCTTAGGTGGTGTAATAGTGACAGGAAAGGCATATCAGCAGCAAGAAGCAATCCTGGGATGAAGTCTCTTGTGACCTGGCCTCTGAGAGTTCACTCACCTTAGGTCATGCAAAATGATGGGCTTCCTTCAGCAAAGTCACCTGCTAGCCTTAGCCTTTCCTAGATGGCTCCTGACAGAAATGATTAGGCTCATTCTTTAGCCAGAAATCTTTATCAACTGGGAATCCTTAGTAGTGACAATTTGATCATAATATGGGTCAAGCTCTTCGGTTAATATATAAGCTATTCTACAGTCTGAATGTAATGTGTTACTAGTATAACGTTTCTTGACCTAAAAATAAATAAATAAAAATACTCTAAATAAATAAAAAACTTAAGCCTAAAATTAAGCAACCTTATGTTTGATTATCAATGTGCATGCTATGAAATTTAGCATCCCCACGTCTTAATTTATCAATATAGTTCTTCCAGGAACTGGTTAATACACAATAAAAAAGATTATAAATTATACCTCAAATTTAGAGCACTGCATAGATACTGAGCACGGCATATATGTTTAGTGTCATTACTATGGAAGCTTATCTTATATTATTTTCTAATATGGTCAAATCAATTAGTTATCTATGTAGACAAGCTTTGTGTTGTCCTATGCCTGACCTGAATCATTTAAAATATCCTCAAATTTTGTTAATTAAACATACTGATAGTTACATTTCTGTTATAAACTTACATTATTCTGTTCAATAGGATTCCTTGGAATGCTTCATTCTCTGTGTGATGATAAAATTAAAAATTTAGAAAACAACATACATTTCTTAATAGTCTTTATTATCTGGAATGTAGGTATAAATAAATGTAGCAAAGTAGGTGCATATTAGAGTATAAAGAAAACAGGATTTATCTCAAGAGTTCAGGTGAACTTCTCAGAGGATAGTAAATAAAATACCATTTTAGATACTTGTGATTAAAATCATTACAGTACACATGAGAAGGCACAAAATAAGGAACACAAAAACATCCTGGAGGAGACAAGAATGTTTCATCACAATTTGGTGAGCAAAATACATCAAGTTTAATTTGTAACTTTAAATCTCATAGAAATTCTCATAGAAATGAGAAATATTACAAGAGGCATATATGATCATGGTGGTAAGTCCAGTTCATTTGCTTTTCCATCTAATAGGCTTCCCTAGGAAAGAAATTCAGTACATTCATCTTTCTTATAGCATAATTATTTTCCAATTGAAATATTGCTTCAACACTCTGTGAAGTAAACCTGAATGATTATGTCACATCCAGATATTTTTTTCAAATTATAGTTTATGAATATAATTTCATTTAAGGGCATTAAGATACTTTATAGGTAACTTATGTGTGAAATATTACTTGTATAATTATGTGCCTTACATTTTGGCAATCTACTGGACAATAATGAAATAAATCATAAAATCCAATATAAATTTGGGCATATGCTATAGTCCTTTGGTGACACTAATGTGTTTCAAGTTTCTGCCAAGGACAGATAAGCAGAGCCTTCTGTATTTCTGAAAGCTAAGTGTTTACTTTCTAAGCAGAAAGATTGTTTGGATTTTGAATTCAATACCTTAAGGTATACTATTCATTATTTGTTCTCTGTTTTATTTTTTATTTGTAAATTTAAAAACTTGACAATATTGCTTAATCTGATTGTATTACGTTGCAACTTTTGTATCAGAGCAGTTAATCTTAGTAAATATCTACATGTCTCCTGAATATAGGCCACATATGTTTTTATTAAAGGAATTTGTGTGAAGACATAAGATCAAAATCATAGTTATTCTAACTTTTCAAAATTAATATTGCTGTGATGCCCTTGTGTGAGTGTGTGTGTGTGTGATTTTCTGCATGTGCCCTGACAGTGCTGCATTTATTAGTGGAGATTTGATATCATCTGTTAAATGATTGCACTCAACTAGTAACTCAAGTTATACTATTTCCTCTTGCTAAAAACTCACAAAGATGTGTGGTGATATCTCTCTCCTCTTTATTTTGACATGTATATGGTGAAAGCAAAACCAAAACAAAACCAACTGTGTGTGTGTGTGTGTGTGTGTGTGTGTGTGTGTATGTGTATTTGATTGGGGGACATGTGCATTGCATGTATGAGTGCAGGTGTCTGAGGAGTTCAAAATAGGGCTTTTGATTCTCTAGTTTTGAGGTTGCAAGCAATTGTAAACTGAACTGCCTAATGTGTATTCTGAGGACTTGTGCCCTCTGCGAGGGATGTGTGAACTCTTGTGCTGAGACATCTTCACAGTCCATGCTTTTGTTTCTTCCACGAAAAACTTGCAAAGTTCTGTTGCATGAAATAAAGGTCAGAGACTTTTCCACGGTAAATTGGAAATACAGGCAATAGGCATGCCAAAATATGCCTGCCTATTCATTAAAAATATTAATTCTGCTTCTCTCTGTATATGTGTCCGTGTGTGTGTGTGTGTGTGTGTGTGTGTGTGTGTGTGTGTGTGTGAAATACAATAGAAATTAAATCCTTAAGACATAATTTTCTCTCTTTCTGCCTTGCTTTCATTTGAAGGAGATAATGTGGAATCCCTTTATTGTATGTGAGCAGAGGTGCAATCCTAGAAAAGACAGATATATAATTTAAGCAGACAGAAATATTACACCACATTAGTGATGTACATGGTTTGAAGAACATGGCTATAGACTGTTCACCAAGTGGACTTTCAGTGGGCCAAAGGTCTGTATCCAGACTGAATATATGTCATATACAGGACCGTACTTCCTAACAGAAAAAGACAAGTAAAAGTGTAAATCTCTATTAGTTAGTTAGAGCCTGTCAAGCTATGTGATTCAATGTTTATAATGTATCAACTCTGAAATAGAGTCAGCTTCCTCTATAAAGAGACATTTTATGTAGGTATAAAACAGACAGCTTGGGTCAACTGCAGACTCTATGAAGTCAGCCTGTTTCATCACGTATGCTTTTGTTATATCCCCTAATGTGTATTTGTATTTTCAGGCACACCTGCTTCTTTGATCTGTCACTTATTTAGTCTAATTACATTTTAACATAATTTTATATTACACAGTATTTTAAGCATAGATAATTTTTAACACTCTCTACATTTTAGTACTCTCTCCATTTATAATTCCTCAAACACACTCTCCCCTTATAATACCTTCAGAATGCCATGCTTGTGAAAACTATGCAATTAAAACAAGTGCTGACTGATAACAAATTTTATATTTGGTTTTCCCAGTTATTGTCAATATTTATCTTATTTATATATTTATTATGTATATATATCAGATAAATATATATGTATATATATATATATATATATATCAGAAAACATTATACATATATGTTAAATATATGTTAATACCCACACACAATCACACAGTTACACTGGAATTCTGTGTCATGGAACATTCCATTACTCTAATTAATTAAGTTTTCCATGCATAGTATAAAGAATTTCTGTTTCAAGAAACTGTAATCTATATTGATGCCTAGGTAACTATGTTGTTTGGTGTATTAATATTCTTCCCAAGCTCCATATAGAGCATATCTTAACAGCTAATTTTTAAGGTGAATCAAACTACATTTCCACTAGAATTGTTGTCATTATCTTTATATGTGAAATACAAGTTCAGTTTGAAACTTGTTGATACATATATATATATATATATCATATTTTATATATATCATATTTTATATATGATATATATATGATATATATATAAATTGAATTATGTCCCTATTTGCATATGTGACTCACTATAGTGTTTGTTTTATTATTGTGGCAGACTGGAAACTCAAAAATATGACCTGTGACTTTATACATACAAATATACACACATGTACTAAAAAATTTACTCTTAGAAGAAAAACCTAGTACTACTGTATTAAAGCCATGATAAATTTCTTACAATTCCTCAATAGAATTCTCACCATTTGTAAACAAGTATCTAATCTATGTTCATGCACTATTTATTACTGTTCTGGTTTGAATGTGTCCTAAAATTTATCCCATTCAAAACTTAAATTTTTTTTTCCAACAGTGGGGCCTCAGTGGAGGTCTTAATTCACAATGTCTTCTTTCTCATGAGCAGATTAATGATCATTATAAAAGGGCTAAGGCTGGGCATTTTATCTTATTCTCTGTCTTGACCTATCTTTGTCCTTCTGCTGTTTCACTACAAAAATCCTGGCCAGATGTTCATTCCTTGATCTTGGACTTTTCATCTTCCAGATCCATGGATCAATAAAATTCCCTTCACTATAAATCACCCACGCTCAGGCACATCATATAACCACACAAAGTAGTTTAACATACTGACCTTTCTGAACTAAATGCTGTTCAGTAAAATGTTACTTTCAGATTTTTTTAGTAGAGCAGAAATTAGTACATGGAAAATAATTGGTAGGAATGTTAAGAGGCACAAGAAAGTAAAGAAGGCAGTCAATATTGTACCTCTTCCTATTCCATCTACCACTGTAAATTCCCAAAGGCTGTTCCCCCTAGAAATTATGGAAACTAGGGAAGGTCTTGTATTTCTATTGTAACCACTAATATTTACTTACATAGACAGAGGCAGTAGAGTATTTGTATCTAACAAGTCACATTTTTTAAAAATATCATTTAAAAGAAACATGTTTTGGAACAAAATATTTTCATCATATTCTATCTCTGCCATCTCCTAAATCTTCTCCTATATTTCTACTCACCCAACTTCATGTTCTTTCTCTCCTTCCTCTCTCTCGCTATCTCTCTGCCAAAAACAAGACAAAAATAAACAAAAATCAATAACATATAAATGAAAAATAAACAATAGCAACAAAACTAAACATATAAAACAAATTTAATGTCTTTCATGTTGGCAAACTACTCTTGTGCATAGAACCTGCACTATAGTGTCGGTTATATACCTAGTGTCACTCCATTGAAGAAAACTGATTTTACTTTAACAAGCAAGTGTCAATTGCAATTAGCTGTTTTTGTTAGAGATGCGAATTTGTGCCCTCCTTCTAATTTTACTTATTTTTCTTATAGTTCAACCAATTCGTATCCTCATCTTCAGCCCCTTTTTAATAGTCATGATTTTTGGTTTTATTGTGAGATACAGTTAGTTTAATCAAGACAATATGTGTAACGGAACAAGACTATCTACTGGTGGCGCCCCATTTTAGTATTTTGGACTCAAAGAGCTCCAACATCACATAAAGATAGTGTAAGTTTAGGATGGAGCTTTCTTATAATAGTAAAAGTACAGTTTACAGGGGCGGTGGGTGGAGGAAGAGGAGGAGGAGTAGGGGAGGAGGAGGACAAGTAGGAATAGGAAGAAGAGGACAAGTAGGAATAGGAAGAAAAGGAGCACCATGAGGTGGAGGAGGAAAGAAGAAGGAAGATGATACCAGAGTTCCTGTATGGCAGAACAGAAGTTAGAATTCTACAAAAGGGCCCTATCTGCTGGTCAATATGCCATTTATTATTGCCTTGAGGTTTAAGTTGAAATAAGAAGGTGTGCTAGTTCAGCTATGGAACAGCAATCAAGCATAAATCAATCACCATGAGGTGCCCAGGTGATTGCTATTGTTGCTTATACCCTACAACTTCTAACAGTGGTGTTCCATTAGGTAGTATAAAGTATGAAGAAAGTTAGCAGGCAGGCAATAGAGTCACTTATGGCATTTCTGACCTCTAGCTAATATTAAAGCAAAGATGTTCATACATTACAGTATGATACCTATGAAGTTACTATTGTGATTACTGTACTTATTTTTCTATTTTTGAAGTAACTTTTCTTTTATTTAAAACAAGTGAATGAATTTCTACTTTTCAATTATCTGTTGTTGATTTTATTTGATTCAGTTATTTTTGAAATTGGAAGGCTGATATTTATGTCCTAGCCATGCTTATTTAATTTTTGTGGCTGTTTTATTTTGAGGGGAAAAAAAGGAGGCAAAGTGGAGAGGGATCAGTTTTTCATCAAGAAATCTTTTATAAAAGGGGTACATATTTATATGTGTGTTAGTTTATTTTTAATTAATCCATTTACATGTGCCATAATAGTATAATATTGACTTCTGAAAATGGAGAGTTTTTACATGCATAAAATATTTATAGATTTAAGGCATAATACTTTCCAATTAATTACAATAATTAACACTTTGCAGCAAATACTATTTCAATGTATCTGACAGAGAAATCTATCATTCCTTTTTTTTGTGTGTGTGTTTTTTTGAGACAGGGTTTCTCTGTGTAGCCCTGGCTGTCCTGGAACTCACTTTGTAGACCAGACTGGCCTCGAACTCAGAAATCCTCCTGCCTCTGCCTCCCAAGTGCTGGGATTAAAGGCGTGCGCCACCATCGCCCGGCTGAAATCTATCATTCCTTAAAGGTGAAGATTTTTGGTTCATGGTGTATTATACAGTTATATAGAATGTACCTGTGAACAAGTGCATTTGACACATTGATCATATTTATAAAATAAATTCTTTATTTAATTTCTGGATACACTTTAAATTATTTTTTATAGCAAGATTCCTATTAAAGGAAATATTTTATTTGTTACCCTTAAAAGTATGAATTTACTTATTAACTTAATTGATCTAAAATATTAAAACTTATGAAAATATATTGCTGAGCTATCTTAATTTTAATGACACATATAATCTTCATGTATACTTCTCTTCCCATTGTTTTTTCCCCAAAATTAAAATCTAGCCTTTAGGAGATCAAATTTATATTTTGAGATTGAATTAACTTTGTTTTATAACTTTTCATCTAGAATACATTAATATACAGTTAAGTCTCTGAGGTATTCATACTAATTGATTGATTTTACAGAAAATTCCAGAAAGCAGAAAATACTTAACCTGATGCATTGTAGAATCAGAAAAGAAGGCAGTACAAAATTTTCACAAATGAACTCTCCTTAAGTCTATACTGCCTAGCAAAAACAATTTATGCACAGTTGTAAAATGGAAAGACTTTGTGTGGTTTTTAACACAAAGGCTTGCATTGCATCAGTCACCTCAACAGGTCATAGGTTTTGATTTTTTAAAAAAAATCACTATTGATTTTTTAAAGAAAAATTATCATAGTTTCATAACTTTGCTAATTATCAAACAATAAGTGGCCATATGCTTTTAAAACCATGGCTCATCTAAGAGAATCTGTCTTTTAATCATTTGTCTTACACCCATACACCGCAGAACTATAAATGACTTATTTCTGGAAATAGAAAAGAAACAACTCTTAAAGTTAATTGTTGTGAACTGAAACTTTTCAGATAACATGGGTTTATTAAAATATCTTTAGGAAATTTTGTTTAAAAAATTATCAGACACACAAGACCAAGAAGAAGGGATGATAATTCCTTTTACTGGACATTATAGAGTCAAGTTCGCATAACCCTGAACTGCCATATTCCTAAGTCAAATGATCATTTGATGACTGGTGTGCACATCAAGAATAAAGGAGTCTTTGACTTAGTTTTAAGTTCAATTCTCTGCTGAGTCAACAGGTTATTTATTTGACTACTTACCCTCTTCATGTTCACACAATCTGGACCTAGATGTGACTTGAGGTTTCCTGCTTCTGAATTGTTTTGTTTTGTTTTGTTTCCAGACCTGGTTTGTCCTGTCACCTTACAGATGAGCTCTGATTATTCCCTGTCAAAGCTAAAGAGCTTGGCTTAAGCAGCTCAAACAGCAGCTCTTTCCTGCCTCTTGTCTGGTTATTTATATTATCAATATTTCTATTTCTCAACCCACTTTTGATGCCAATAAACACTTCCTGGCTTCTTTTTTGTCATTCTATACCAAACACACAAGGATATGTAGGTATGTATAACCTGTATTGTGAAGTAAGAAAGTTAATTTAAGTAATTCATATCAGAAGAGAAATTATATATATATATATATATATATATATATATATATATATATATATATATGTTTGTGCGTGTGTGTTGAGTGTGTGTTTTCTCTGTGTGTGATATGTATATGCATATTTCTTCACTGATTCAAGATCACTCATTCAAAGCCATGTTATCCTTATAGCTAATCTTTCTTGTCAGCTTACTCTCCAGCTTCTGAAGCAGGAATTATGAGTAGCCATCTAACATTTAAATAAACTCTTTAGATCCAAATTCTGGTCCTAACATGTGTCAGGCTCTAACTATTTAGCCACCGCCTCCTCATGCACCACAACAATGACTTTTAATGAACTGTATATGTAAATGATATTATTTTTTATACAGCCTTGTGGTTAACATAATCTACTTGTGTATTAAGATGATTACATTCTGGATTTACATATGTAGGGTAATTTTCTCCTTTTGTTCCATTATGCATTTTAGAAAGAGATATTTGCATACAAGGAAGTATGACTGAAATCTGAAATATCTGTTGCTAAACCAACAGACACTTATCAAGCTGAGAGAAAGTGTATGTGTTGGTCTTGCAAGTGTATTCTGTGGTATTCGGAGTGTTATCTGCAGATGAGATAGAGGGTTGTCAACTCTATGCAGTTTCAGAAAACATTTCTTTTTAGCTCTGCTCATGTCTATTTGAAGAGCTTGTAAGATTGTGGAGATTTATCTCCATTACTTGACTGACCAATGCAATTAAACTGAGGCAATGATAGCTTCATTGTGTTAGATAGAATGCAGAATTAATATTACACTTTCACTTCATTTGATCCTCAAGCTGACAAAGAATGTAGTTTATGTAGCAATATGCTTTGGTTTTTCTTGAATTTGAAATTTATTGTTGAATAACAGCTTATTAGCAAACAGTTATTAGATGATTCTGAATTATTCAAAAATAAATATAGCTTAAATATAGGTGACAAAAGGTAATAATACTTTTTAAAATATGTTTTAATTGAAGTAGTATTAGATCTCTTTCCCTTGCTTTACTCCATCCAGCCCCTTCCAGGTCCCTTTCCTCCAAACCTTTCCCATAGACCACGTTGTTAGTGTGTTTTAATTTGATTGTTATTTATTTGCATTTGTGTGTGTGTGTGTGTGTGTGTGTGTGTGTGTGTGTGTGTGTACAGCTTGAGGTAAGGGATGGTGATTTTCCCCAGAAGTTCGTTTATTGTTACAAATGGTTTTTGTTATCCTGAGGTTTTTGTTATTCCTGATGAGTTTGAATTGCTCTTTTTATTTCTGTGAAGAATTGAGTTGCAATTTTGATGGGAATTGCACTGAAACTGTAGATTGTTTTTGGCAAGATGGCCATTTTTACAGTTAATTCTACCAATTCATGAGCGTGGGAGATCTTTCCATCTTCTGAGTTCTTTTTCAGTTTCTTTCTTCAGAGACTTGAATTTCTTGTCATACAGATCTTTCACTTGTTTGGTTAGAGTCACACCAAGATGTTTTATATTAATTGTGACTATTGAGAAGAGTGTCATCTCCCTAATTTCTTTCTCAGCCCGTTTATCCTTTGAGTAGAGGAAGGTTTTTGATTTGTTAGAGTTAATTTTATTTCTACTTTGTCAAAATTGTTTACCAGTTGTAGGTGTCCTCTGGTGGAAGTTTTGGAGGTGCTTATGTATACTATTACATCATCTGCAAATAGTGATATTTTGACTCCCTTTGACTTCTTCCCTTCCAATTTGTATTTACACTTTCTAGTTCTTTCTGTCTTCTGGCTGGCTTTTTCAAGTATACTCTTCTAGCTCAAACTCTGATCCAAACTGGCTGACTCAATCTGGATTCTCTCAACTTCTGACTGAAATTTTCTGCTTTGCCTCAAACTAACTCTAGCAATCTGTTCTACTCTTCTGGCTCCTTCTTAGTCTATGCCTCTGCTGACCTGTACTGAACTGAATGAACTCATGAAGAACGTAACTCCACTTTGCTCCACTCACTGCATTGTCTCCAAACTACCTCACTAAACTAAACTCAGCTCACTAAACTCAACTCACTGACCATCTGAACTGACTGTCTAGAACTCAGAGATCTACTTGCCTCACTCTCCTGTAACTAAAGGCATTAATCCCCACATCTTGTCCTAAGTTTTTCTTTATCTGAAATTTGCTTCATACCAGGAAGACATTGAACTTAGATATATGCTTGCTTCTGTATCCTGGAGAAAAAGACTTTTCTGAATTCTACCCAAGTCACACAGACCATGAATGTACTTGGATGTAATCCCTTGCCTGAACAGCCATGTTTTTCTATTTAAAATTCTCTACAAAGAAAGAAAGGAACATTGTTTTTTGTTATAGCTTTGGTTTGTTTGCTTTTCTTGTTTGTTATAAATAGCAAAATGTATTATCTGTCAACTTTCATCATTTTCTTTCTTTAGGCCTCTATTCGGATTAATACACATTTTTCATGGTTTTCCTAGTCCCGGGAAGAAACTGTAGATAGGATCTCAAGAAAATCTGAAATTCATATGTATGATATGGTGTGTAGAACAAAACATCACAGATTTTTCTAGGCCTAATGGAAAAGATTTATAGCACTAGCTACTCAAAAGGCAAAGGTATTAACACATGCTCAGAAATTGCCTGAGTTATAGAATGATGTTAAGGCCAGCATAGGCAACATAGTGCTTCCATGTTGCAGAATGGAAAAGAAAATATCAAACTTTGTGACCAGTTACAAAGAGATTCCTTTTCAATGCTGTATGGCAAGAGCTTTTCTTTGTATCCCACAAGGGAGGAGAGGCCTAGAAACGTCAGCATGTCCTCTTTTATAATGATACCAAGGCCTTCAATGAGACATCCATACCCTTGAAATGATTTCCTACCAAATCCTTCTCTTAATGCTATCAACATGGAGGGCAGTATGCCAACCTCTGAAGCTGATCTATACAAATATTTCAGTCCATAACATGAGCAAACTAGATGGAACTGTGTTTACTGTCAGGAGAAACAAAACCTTCCAGAAAGTGAGCATTTTTAGATTTTTGTTTCAGTTTTCACATTCATACCTGTATTGAAGCAACACAAGAGACATTCTCTAGACTTGATGTATGTTTTTCTGTGTGTCCTGCATAGAATAATTTGTGTGAGGTTAACAGCATGGCAAATGAATGCTTCAGAACACAAATGGAAATGTAAAAAGAAATACAACAATTAGAGAAACAGGTTCATTTGTATTTTCAGCAAGTACTGAACATTGCAAGGTTATTTTGCTTACCAAGTAAGAAAATACATTAACATACTGAACACTCTCTGCCTTCACATTAATCAAGATTAACACACAGTCATAAAAATAGAAGGGAAGGAAAGAAAAATAAAGTAAGCTAAACTTTGAAGAAGAAATTCTTTATACAGATAGACGAAAAAGTAGGTCAAAGAGGCATGAGAGACCAAGCCCCAACAGGAAATTCAGTAAACTGGACAAGAATTAATGAACCAGAACTGTGACTGTGAGATTCTGTAGACAAGGGCAAAGACTAGCTAACATTCCAACTAAAACTGTGGGACATTCTTTAATGTTTTCTTAGGATATTTAATGCTGCTCTAGCAAGACACATGATTTGAGACGTAATTTTCTTACACATACTTATTGAAAGTGTTTAACTTTTTTATTTGATTTTTATTTTTATGAACAGTGAGATATTTTCGCTAACCTATGTCTTGCCATTATAAATACCTTACATTCTCAACTTATGATGGGAAATGTTTTTAACTTGTTTCAGAGTTGTGGTGTTTTCAATTTGGAGATTTCTTTTCTTTTGGTCTGGTTACCAGGAAGAAGGTAAAGGCACACAAATGTAAGGAAGTGAAGATCCTTCTCTTAAGGATGGGCTGGAAACAGTGAAAGCGACCAAAGCAGAATGTCCCCATTATCATGAAGATGATGTCATCCTCCAGGATCCCTCTCTTAAGTACCACATTTTAGCTGCTTCCACATAAAGCTAGAGATGGAGATTTAACTATGATCATTTGTGACATTCCAGTTTCAGATTATATTAGTGGCCCACAATGATGATTCAATTAGATAATTTGCTCCATGTTGCCATAGCTTTTCTTTATTATGATATATGGAAAGGACCTTATAGAACCTCATGAGAATGATATCCTAAGTCAATAATAAGGCTGTTTGTTTGCTGGTTGTGTTTATAGCTGGTAGTACTAGAAATCAAAATGCACAGACAGGTATGAGGTGAAAACTCCCAGTTTCATTGGAAAGTTAGTTATGTCAAATGATGGTTTGCTGGGGCACTCAGGTGAAAGTATTTCTTGCTAAAGCAGACACGTGAAAGAAAGTTTTCCTGAAGCAGACACAGGTGAAAAGATATTTTAATATATTAAATATGTGAAACTATCCATGATGAAGGGGTATAAATACGAATGAGCATTTTAGTTTGCTCCACATCACTACTCTTCACTAACAGCAGGTATGTATTGGTCCACCTTACAGAGCTTAATTAAGCTCAACGTGGGGTAGCACCACCATTAAGAGAAACTTGCCAAAGAACTGATTGTGAGTTTCCTGAGGCAGCTTGCCACTTCCTTGGCCTTGCCTGAGGCCAGTTGGCCCTCTTTGTGGTTTCTTCAGGATTGAACTACAGCTGCCTGGTGTTTGCCTGCTGAAAGGACTAGACTGTGGTCTGCTAGTTCATGTGTGGTGTCTGCCTGGCTAGAAGACTAGTCTGCAGCTGCTGAGTCATATTTGGCGTTTGCCACAGGACTAAGCTGTTGAGAAAAAAGAGTGAGCTTGCCCCTAAAGAACTTGGGTTGAGTAGGTCAACTTCCCCCATACCTAAAAATGTTCACTTCCACTACTTCTGCTGGGTAGTGGGCTAGAGGAGAGGTTGAACACTTATTAAAACTAGGTTGCAAAAATTATGATGACATTGTGGCACTGGTATTCTTGCCTTTTTCACTAATCATTGCTTGTTGTGACTTCTTAGAGAGAAACACACTGAAGAACTCTTCGTGATGTTCTGGAGGCTACTTGATGCTTCCATTTTCTCAGGACTATTGGCAGAGTCCTGTGGCTTCTTCTGAATCAAGCTACAGATGCTGATTTGTGTGAACTGAACTGCCGATATCCTAAGAGCAAAGATTAGAATTGCCCCAAAGAACTATTTCTAAACCGATTCACATTCCCCTTTGCCCTATTAGCCTTTCCTTTCTACTAGCAAGGGTGGGTGGTAGGCTAGAATGAAGGTTAAAGTGCTTAATAACCCTTATTAAAATAAGTTTTTTTTTAAAAAAAAATCTAAGCCTAAATCTTACTTTAGATGATACATAAATAATAAACAGTACATAGTGAAAGCAGTTAACATTATGACAAAATTTTAATACTGCATATTTAGGAATTTTATATCATGAATATCATAAAAATTAGAACTATAATGCATATTTGTAAACTCATAAGACTAGAAAACACAAAAATATTTCCAAGCAATTATTGTCCATTACACTACTTTGAATTAGCAAATAAGAAAGAATGTAATGATTTTCAACTCCTTTTTTTATATCAACCTATTCTTTTGTCTTTGTAGATGAACTTGAATAAATTTGGAATTATTTCTCAATTTTATTGATACATTCACCTAAAACACTTCTAATATGTGCCACACTAATTCATATTGCTTGACACCTCCAACATATACATCTGATCATATAATCTGAACTTCATCATTAATTAACTTTTTAACTCTTCAAACTTAAGTGACTACTGTTATGTTAATCTGAAGCAGGAAGAAAAAGGTGTGGCCATTTCTTACTCTTCTCACTAGAGCTGCTTTTCCTTTACACCCTAGAGGGTTCCTTGTACTTCAGTTCTTAATTTTGACTCTTCTAGGACAGGAAAAAAAAGAAAAGAGAGAGAGACACACAACTGTTTGTTAACTAACGTGACTATGAGCTTATTTTGGCCACTTACTGCAAGTGAAGTTGTTTATTTAGCTATAAACAAATAGTTAAATGTCAACCTGGGTGGAATTCGTGTATTATTTAGAGAGTTTCTCTTAATATAAGTCATTTCCCTGTAAATTAATAAAAGTGCCTCTCCTTTGGAATGGTAGCAGCTCCTGATTTTGATATTATTGTGCAACTCATGAAGCATATTGACAAAGATTCCATTATAACAGCCCTGAGCCAGGATTGATAGTGTGCACCTGGAAATCTCTTATACCTATTCCCCTAAAGACTGAGCCACTGAGACAGTACAACTACAAGTTCCATGTAGGCCTTACTTATATGCAGTACTGACTGGAGATATTAAAAATAACTGGCAATAAAAGAAAAACATACATAAAAACCGGCTGTACATCTCTGTCTAATAAGGGGGCTGTTAGCAGTGTTCTTTATGAGACAAAACTTGGAAAAATGTATTGTTTGTAACACACCTTGGTCAATCATCTGGTTAGCTGGTCACTGTCATAAATTTTGGGACTTTCTAACATTGACAGAACCATTGTGCCTTTTGCCTGGTATATCATGAGAAATAAGTCCAGATATCAATCACCAGAATTGCTTCATGGGTTGAACTGAAGTGTTAATATTATTGTCTGTCGCAGAAGCCAAGAGAGAAGTCATACCCCACAAAATGTCTCAGTATGTATATGATTTTTCCTGCTTATACATACCAACATAAATGAAAGATAAAGATGAAGGAATTATTTATTGTATATATAATGTCATTATTTAGAAGAGGCCTGGCAATTCACAGAGAGAGGATCATAACATCAACGTTCAGTCTCCTGAGATACATAGAACTGACTTAGTAAAATTCCATTAGTTTACAAATGTTTGTAGACAAAATGGCAGCACACTACAGAAAATGCAGTGTTTAGAGAACTTTAAGATTTTCTTAAATGATTTTTTAAAACAATTTCACCCCAAATATTAACATAATACTAATATAAGTCATCATTAACCCCTTTACAGTGAAAGATAAATTAATAGATGATTTAAAAATACTTCTGAACATAGGAAAGAAAGTATTTTAAGTATTTATTGCAAAATAACATGCAGTAGATGATTGTATGAAATACACCATCCACTGAAGAATCAGTTTATCTTTTGAAGACATTTCTTGAAATGCACAACTAATCATACATATTTAATATTATTTTAGATTTCACATGTTTGTATTTGGTATAAGGTAGTTCCAGCTGTATTAGAAAATGAATACCAACTGCTCCTAGAGGAAAACTAAGAGAAAAAGTGATTTATCAAGTAAACTGAAATTTTAACTCATTAATTATTCTTCCTTACTATGTTATATTTTAAGACAGTCTATTTGTATTCCATACTTATAAGAATGCTCACAAGTTAACAGCCATATCTGTAAATACTAGACATGTTTAATATTTATTTATATTCTCACAATTTTTATTCCATATTCTGTTTCTTGCTGCCCATGATATACCATGAAAAATAAAACATAGAGCAAGCAACATGGCATTTTACAGCTACTAAAAAGCAATGGCTTTCTCAGCAAGACTCAGAAAAAAATGAGGTCTTCAGGCAAAAGACAGAAATGTAAATAAATGTGTTTGGCATGGAGTATGTGTCTTGACTTTTCTTCTACATCCAGGTCAGATGTTCTGACCTTTCTTGTCAGTGATAGCACAAACTTCAATGATATTAATGTTTCTCTTGGATAGTTCTTGACAAATGAACATTTCTTGTCTGGTCTACATTTTGAAAGATATATTTTTTTCTTAAGCTACGAAGAAGGGATTTTATTTTCTGTACATACATGGGAATTTAAAAGGAATTGTTAATTTCTACAGAATGGATTAAAGGCTTGTGATATTCTACCTGAAGGAGAGAATACAGTGCTAAAACTATCACTTGAAAAGTCTCTTTGAATGATGGGTACAATGAGACAGATCATAATACAGAGTGTCTATGATTATGTAATACTATACAGGGCATAAAAAGATCAAGAATGGGTTGACTTCTACTTAAGGAAAATGAAAGAAAAATCTAAAAAAATTCAATTACATGTTTAATATATTAAAATTGTGTGTGTGTGTGTGTGTGTGTGTGTGTGTTCAATGTGTGGCATATGAATATATACGTATTTGTGTTGTGCCTGAGTTCATAAATGCCAGAGTGGAGGCTAGAGAAGAACATCAGAGTCTACCTCTCTATTTTCACCCTATTCCCTTCTACGAGACTCACTGAATCTGGAGCTTATACTTTCAGTTATGGGGCAGTACTGAGAGCTTATGGAATGAGCTTATCTATACTACTGACACAGGAGTTAGAATATATAACCATTTTACATTGGTGCTCAAAGCTGAAAGCCAGTCTTCAAGATAACAGGGCAGGAACATTCAAAACATATATTTCTCCAACTTAGAATACTTACTTTTTTTAATTTTTAAAATATAGTGTCACTTGATATTCCTAGTAGCCATAACTTATTTCTTTTGCTTATCACCCACTAATCTGTGGCTTCATTATCATCAAATAACCTTTATGCGGATATTTAGATTACTACATTGTATCACTATTTAATCTTAAAATACAATTGAATTTTAATGTTTAAATTATTCTTTGCATTAATAGAACACCTGTCATTTTCAGCAATGACAGATGTCATATAATTTTTAATTCACAATGTTGTTGTGCTTATTACATTAGTCTTTAATTACTTGCATTCTCATACTATGCCTAGTTTCTATGCTACATCATATTTTAAGATATAGTTGGGAATTTGTTTTTAAAATATTTGCCTAGTTATACTTTTGGGGATATCTTACACACAAACACGTATGCATATATATTAAATGTATTATGTATGGTTTTATGCTGCACAAATTATTACAAATTGTTTTAAATTATTTTACAATAAATTTGATATAACTTTTATTTTTTAGTTCAGTGAAAAAAGCTTATTTTCCCTATAATAAGACTCAAACTCTTAGTTTCTGTCAAAGAGCAACTTTGATATCCAGAGTAAACTGAGGTGTGACATAGAGTCAACAATTAATCATTCAGCAGACTTTTCATTGAGGGAACAAATCTTGAATCTCTGGAACTGGTTATATCTCATAGATTAATAAAGACAGGAAAATCATGAGGAAGTAAATGCTCCATAAGAGCATAAGTCTTCAGGACACTTATTTCTAAGGGTTCTGCCTCTCTGAGGCACACCCATCATGATTTTGCTAATAGGCTACATTCCATTATTTCTAAAGACATTCTTCTATTCTTTTTCCATGTCCCTCAACAAATTTCCTTATTATAAAGATATAAAGGTTTAATTACGTGCACTACATAGGTGTACATGTATTCTTATTTTTCTTTCGTTATAAAACTTTATCTTTATGCCCTTCAATTATCATTAAGTGTATGCTGTTTCTAATTTTAATAATGATCAGATTTTTTTCTTTTATTTCCTTCTTATACTTGACATTTCGGTATTTTAATTATTTCTTTGTTTTATTTTGGTTGTCCAATTTTTGACATTGTCTCATAAAGGCAAAATGGTGATTTAAGACTTAGTACCGTGTTACCAAATATAATTTGATTATTCTTTAAATCATTTTCCTCCAAGATGTTCCTTTATACCATTCAATGGTTATTGTTTTATTTCAGTTGTTATTAGATTATATTTTCTTTATTCATAACATTTATGCAACTGGTAGCAAATGTAAGTTGATCCTTGGTTCATTTTTTTTGTTTTTGTTTTTTCTGTGTGTGTTACTGGGATATTTTTTCATTTACAGTTAATACCCTGTCTTAGTTGGGGTACCTATTGCTTTGAAGAGACACAAAATCATGGCATACTTTTTAAACAAAAACATTTATTTGAGGTTGGCTTGAAGTACAGGAAATTTCTTCCAATGTCATCATGGTAGGAACCATGGCAGAATATAGGCAAATATGATGCTGGAAAGACAATTGAGAATTCTATATCTAGATTGGTAGGAAGCAGGAGAAAATGCCACAATAGACCTGGATTGACTATCTGAGAATTAATGTTACACATAACTTTGAAAGAATATTAAAATCTGCAAGATAAAAGAGCACAAGTAACATAGGAAGGCAGATCTATCAGAATTCCTCCTTACTTCTCAACAGAGATCCTAAAAGCCAGAAAATTCTGGACAGATGCCTTGCAGATTCTAATAGAATACAGATGTCAGCACAGACTACTATATCTAGCAAAACTTTCAATCACCATAAATGAAGAAACCATGTTATTCCATTACAAAACCAAATTTAAACACTATTTTTCTAAAGCCCCATAGAGGACACTAAATAGAAAACTCTAATACAAGAAGGGTCATTACACTATAGAATGCAAAAGAAATTAATCATTTCACAGCAAAAACAAAAAAAGAGAAACACACAGACTCACATACATTTATACACAGTGCCATCTCCAACATCAAAAAACAGGAAGTAACAATAATTGATCATTAATATCTCTTACTATCAATGGGGTCAATTCACTAATAAAAAGACACAGCCTAACAGAATGGATGCAAAAACAAGGTCAATCATTCTGCTACATATAAGAAATAGATCTCAGAAACAAATTTAGACACTACCTCAGAGTAAATGGTTGGAAGAAGGTTTTAATAAAAAGAAACAGGGAAGGACACTACTAGACTCATCAAAGAAAAAAATCCACCAAAATGACAGCTCAATTCAGAAAATCAATGCCCCAAATGCAAGGGTACATGCATTCTTAAAAGGAACATTACTAAACCGCAAACCATACATTGATCCTCATACAAGTGTGGGGTACTTCAATATCCTACTCTCAGCAGAGGATCAGTCATCAAAAGAGAAACAATGAAAGTAACAGATGTTAGGAACCAAGTGAATGTAACAGATAACTAGAGAGTATTTCGCCACAAAATGCAAGAATATACCTGCTTCTGAGCGCCTCTCAGAAACTTCTGCAAAAGTAAACTTGTAACTGGGCACAAAGCAAGGCTAAACAGATAAAAGAACATTGAAATAACCCTTTGCATATCATCAGATCACCACGGATTTAAGGCTGAACTTCAACGAAACAGAAACAGATACCCCGTATACTCCTGGAAACTGTATAACGTTTTGCTCAATGTGAAATTGGTCAGGCATAAAATAAAGCAATTACAGAATTTCTAGAATTCAATGAAAATGATGGGATGGTTAAATATATGGAAATCCATCAATTCAATCCACTATATAAACAAACTCAAAGGGAATAAAAACATGATTATCCCATTAGATGCTAAAAAGCTTTTAACAAACTAAAAAACCCCTTAATGTTAAAAGTACTAGAGAGATCAGGAATTCAAGGTTCATACCTAAGCATAATAAAAGCAATATACAACAAACCAATAGCCAATCTCAAACTAAATGGAGAGAAACTCAAAGCAATCCCATTAAATCAGGAACCAGAAAAGGCTGCCCACTCTCCCCTTATCTATTCAATACTGTAATCTATGTTTTATCTAGAGCAATTAGGCAACAAAAGGATATCAAAGGGATACGAATTGGGAAGGCAGAAGTCAAGATATCTGTATTTTCAGATGATATGATAGTGAACTTTGACAACTGGTAAGCAACTTTAGCAAAGTGACTGGATATAAAATTAGCTCTAACAAATCTGTAGTCTTCCTTTACTCGAGGGAATGATAGGCTGAGAAAGAAATTAGGGAAACAACACCCTTCACAATAGTCACAAATAATATAAAATATCTTGGCATAACTCTAAACAAGAAAGTGAAAGGTCTATTTGGTGAGAACTTTAAGTCTCTGAAGAAAGAAATTAAAGAAGGTATCAGAAGATGGAAAGATCGCCCATACTCAAGGATTAATTGGATTAACATAGTGAAATGGCCAATTTACCAAAAGCAATCAACAAATTAAATGAAATTTCCATCAAAATTACAACAAATTTTTAATAGATGTTGAAAGAGCAATTTTCAACTTCATAAAGAAAATCAGACAAACAAACAAAAACAACAACAACAAAAACCAGGTTAACTGAAACAATTCTGAGCAATAAAATATTTCTGGTAGATTAACTATCGCTGAACTCAAGATGTAGGACAGAATAACAGTGATAAAAAAACTTCATGGTATTGGTACAGAAACAAGCATATTGAACAATGGAATGATACTGAAGACCCAAAAATTAACCCAAATGAACACTTGATTTTTGATAAAGAAGTCAAAATCATGCATAGGAAAAAAAAAAAGCACTTAAGCATCTTAAACAAATGGTGCTGGTTTAACCATATGACTGCATAGAAGAGTGCAAATAGACCCATATTTATCAGCCTGCACAAAACTCAAGTCCAAGTGGATCAAGGACCTCAAAATAAAATGGGATACACTAAAGCTAATAGTGAAGAAAGTGAGAAGTAGCCATCGACTTATTGGTACGGGGATAATTTCCTGAGCAGAATGCCAATGACTCAGGCTCGAAGATCAAGAGTAATGTACATATATTGGCAAATTTTATGGAATTGATGTTGTTAGTGCACATCTTACCTTATAGTTTATATAACTGTTATAACTATACTCAATGTATACCTAAGATAAGAGGCCTTTTTAATGAACAAAGAGGTTGAAATATTGTGCTTTGATTCTAATGCTACCTGTGTTAAATCTGTTTCCAAATTGCACATGGTACACATTTGAGATGCTGTGGATTCCTGCTCTTAGCTTGTTCTATTTGGTACACTTGTACTTCACTGTCAAGGAGTGAAGGGAATTAACCAGTTACCATTACACCCAATATTTGTATATCAGTCATTTTTCGACAAATAACAAAAATAACCACAAAAGAAAAAAGAATTTCTAAATGGGACCTTAGGAAACTAAAAGCCTTCTGTAAGACAAAAGACACTGTCAAGGGGACAAAATGGCAGCCTACAGATTGGGAAAAGATATTTCCTAACCCTACATCTACCAGAGGACTAATATCCAAAATTTTTAAAAAAGAAAAACCTCATGAATTTAAACTCCAAATAACCAAAAATCCAATTAGAAAATGGGGTACAGAGCTAAACATAGATTTCTCAACAGAGGAATCTCCAGTGGTCGGGAAGTACTTAAAGAAATGTTCAGAATCTCAAGTCATCAGGGACATGCAAATGAAAATGACCCTGAGATTCCACCTTACACAAATTTGAATGAGTAAAACAAAAACCACAAATGACATGAGGAGGTACTTGCACCAAAGAAGTAGGCCTTGGGGCCTCTCAATACTCATGCTGGTGTCCATAAGTGGCCATAGCCCCATACTCTGAAACACGGTACCCTTGGCAGATTTTTCTTCCTTGTCCTCAAGGATCCAAGGTATCTGGAGTTTAATGTGGGGTGTTCCCAACAGTTGGTGGCTCAGTCTCTGAGAGCCTTCAAGGATTCTTGGGAGTTGACTCTGTTCATCTTCTTGTGGAGTTCCGTTTCCCTTCAAGGCCTTAAACACTTCCATAAGAATTCTGAGCTCCATCCAATATTTGGCTGTGGGTATCTGCAACTGTGATGTCATTTCTGCAACTATTCTTAGTACTTATCATTCTCATTATCTATTTACTGTTCCTTCTATTTCCTCCTTCCTTAATTAAACAGGTATTTGGTGACTTGACAAGGCCTACAAGGAGCCCACTTGATATCCAGAACCTAGACCTTATGTAGTGGCTATTCTTGGTTGTCAATTTGACTATATCTGGAATGAACTAATCAAGAATTGGAAGGCTCACCTATGATCCTTATCTGGAAGCTCAGAGATACAAGTTTCTGACCTGGATCTTCACAGGGAGATCTTGAAGCATAGTGGCTATGAATTCCAGAAGATTAAATCAAGGATATCTCCACACCCTCTGCTGGAGACCTATATAAGGACATTGGAAGAAGACTGATTCACTCTTCCTTGCCTCATGGGACTGAGCAACTGCTAGATCCTTGAACTTCCATCCACAGCTGCTGCTTACCATCGTTGGCGAGTTGGACTACAAGCTGTAAGTCATCAACAAATTCCCTGACTATATAGAGACTACCCATACATTCTGTGACTCTAGAGAACCTTGACCAATACACCTTACTAATAATATTAAAGTGAAAGCTGTTCAGAAATTCAAGAGAAATGTATGTTACAATTACTTGCTCAAGGTGGAAATGAAAGTTCCTAGAACCTAGAGTTGCAGGCAGAGATGAGTAAATCTGCAGCTCTTCCCCCAGTCTTAGTCTAAATTCTGTATAATAAAAACAAGACATTTTTATTACAAAAGTGAGGATGGAATAACATACAGATATTTCCCAGAAAGTCAGCAATGAGTTCCTTGGGTTCAGGGGCAAGGTTGTCAGCCCCCTAGGAATTCTCCATACAGATTAAGTGGGGATGTTTTGGTAGATAGTCAGATGAGTTCTTAAAGACTGCAAGGTTAGCAGTATGATCTCATGTTTGCCCTTTTATGAAACCATACTGTCTCACACATATCTGAAAGATACTGACTTTGTAACCATAATACTGCTGCCCCTGACCTCCCCAGAGACTGGTGGTCTGGATTTAAAAAAAAAATGCTTGCTACAAAACTTTCATATTTGAGATTTTATACTTTCCTTTTTTTTCTTTTCTGTTCTAAATCGTCTGTACTACTCTATCACAAGAACATGTTGGCACAGGAAAATAGAGAAACATTTACCCACCCCCCTATGAACTTTGTAACCCAGCATCCTTGTATGGTTTCAATAAAAGACTGGGGTTGAGTCAAATCTATAGGGACTTTCTGATTCCAGAGTTCAGTAAATTTACATGAGAATGATCAAGCCTGTCAGTTTCCTTAGTTGATGTGTTTTCTTATTCACTTACAAGATATCCCTAGTCCTTGATGACCCCCGACTCTTGTAGAGGCTGGACCCTGGCAACCAACCAAAGAGCATACATGTGTTATACTGATTCCTCAGCCACATATATAGCAGATGTGCCACTCAGTCTCCAGCTCCTAACAACTGGAGCAGGGGCTGTCCCTAAAGCAGAAATTTAACTATAGCATCTGTTTCCCAATGAATTAGTCACTTTTTTTGGCCTCACTGGGAAAGGATGTGCCCATTCCTGCAGAGACTTAAGGAGCCAGTGGGGTGCCTCTCAGAAGAGAAGGGGAAAGGGATGGGGGGAGGGATTCTGTGAGGTGGGGGACTGGAGGAGGACAGTTTTTGGTGTACAAACAACCAAATAAATACATGTGACACACTTCCTCCAACAAAACCACATCTACACTAAGAATATCAAACCCCCAAATAGTCACATTCGCTATGAGCCTATGGGGCCATTTTTTTTTAACCACCATGTAAACTGATTATGCTTCGACTCTCACAACTCACTCTAACTTGCTCATACCTATTGAGAACTCTCAACTATATTCAATACAATTTTAGACATTCTGCTGACCTTGACCAGGATATTTTCCTTCTGCTTACTGTCAAACTACAATCATTGTTTCTGGTGTACCAAACAATGTCCTTCTTTTCTAATAAACTGCTTTCTCCGAAATAAATAATATAAAAACAAATGTAAATGTTCTTCATCAATTTGTCCTGAAATTTTTTTCCAGCCTCCTTTAGCAATTATTCTTGTTTTTTTTTGTTGTTGTTGTTGTTGTTTTTGGGGGGTGGTTTTGTTTTGTTTTATTTTGTATGTATGTGTCTGTGTGTATGTGTGTGTGTCTCTGTGTGTGTGTGTGTTCATCTGGATCAAATATATCTGCTAACGATTTACACATATTTAGTAAGAACTGTCTTTCCAGTTGACAACCATCAGCTTAATGTTTTGCTTAGATTTGTTAAATCAAATCTTGTTGAACCATTCTGCATCTTTTCCCTTATTACTCTAAAAGTATTCTTGTTAAAACCAGTGAAATTCTCTATATATAGTCTAGTTTTGTTATTTATTGTTTATTACTTTGAAGTTATATGGGTATTCTACCTATATTGAGCAAAATCTTATAGTTTCTAATGCATAATTTTAAAAATACTTCTGTCCATTACTAATAAATTAGCCTTCATTGTCATTCTGCCCAGACACACTAAAATAACATTGGTATATTCCCTGTTAAAAAAGAAAAAATATATTAGATCATTTGATCTGATAGTTTCAAAGGAGAACTGTGGTACATTTTCTACAAGAGTATGTGCTATTGAGATGGAATATTCTAAGACATGATTTTACTTTGTTAGAAATGGCAGGAACACACCATAAGAGTGATAATATTTATTTAAAAGTATAGTGTTATTTGTGATAGGAATAACTTTATATCCCAATGGAATATTAAAGTAGTCCTTTTATTCTAGACATTTTAAAATTAGCCACATGTTTAAGCTTAGAATTTTTGTCCAATTTGCATTGCATATTCACCGACCTTTTACAGGAGTGTCATTTGCACTGATCCATTAGCCTTGTCCAAATTAGTCCAATTGTTTATAAGGTATTAAATGAATGACAAAGCCTAACATGTTTGTTCTGCTCCATAATCATAGCACATGTTGAAACAGCTGTACTTAGCAGATTACAGGCCATTATGCCAGTTGTATGGTATCTTCCTTTCACAACCTAATTTCTCTCGTTTTCATGTGACTTTCTGGATCATAAAATTAGAACTTTTTCATGTCCTCTCCCTGACTGAGATGGGAAGAGAGGTTTTAAAATTATCAAACTGCTCAGATGCAACTTGCAAATGGTAAAATGTAGTAGTAAAATATTTCATTAACTTTTAATCCAATTTGAGATTGTTTTTCGTCCCTTGAGATGGAATACCTTTAGACTTATCACATACTCTGAGGGAACAATATATTGAATAAAAGTTTAGAATGAAATAATGGAGTTAGGAAATGCAAAAACAAGTATTCAAAGTTCTATGTAGGATCCAAACATTTTCCAAATGGAAAAAAAAACATCTGCCATCTATTTTATTCCCTCGTTAATTTTAAAGCATTTTGAGGTTGTCAATGTCATCAAATCCCTCTTGTAGATAGGTATGCACACGTACCTATTGTTTCAGTAATAAAGAAAGTAAAATTGATTGAGCAATTTATTTACTTACTGAATTTTCAATAGAAATCCATAGCCTAGGCATTCATCTGGTATGAACAATGAAACTGTTAGTTCTAAGACAGCTAGTCCAATCAGTGTCCTCATGAGCTTATAGTATAATGTTGATGTCAGAAGTTTACACACACACACACACACACACACACACACACACACACACACACTGAACATATTCATGAATATATAGAGATGATAAACAGATAGACATTTATATATATACACATATGTAACAATATATATTATTATATAGTCACTATAAAATTGTGCAATCAAAATATTTTAACTTGTATTTATACATACATATTCATACACATATATACACAAATATATAAAAGAAATTTAAGAGAACTACAAAGAACCATGATTCTTCCTTATTCTGAGTAACTAATATATTGATATCACCTACTAGCTAGCTGTTTCTGGAATCAGGTATATGAGCAACAAAATATAGGATTATCTGAGTATATGAATCACAAGGACTAAAGCTGCATGTATAATCTCATGTATCTTGTCTATGTAAGTCATTTATACATTGTTGAGTTAGTTTTAATAGGCCATATGCGTTTAAGAATTAATTATTTTTATTCCTGGGGTATCCCAATTTTTGGATGTAAGTTTTCAAAAGCACTTTTTAATAATACTCTGGGTTTATAGCAGACAATAAATCACTACATAATGGTATTTGGAATGTGCCTCCAGATAACTCCATTTTACGGAGAGTAGTGACTATATCATGATTATAATTACAGAAGCAGGATAATTGCATCTCATTGTCCATATGATCAAAAACACCTACCAGGCCCACCCACAAAGAACAGACTGATAAGCATATTATTCCTAAAATTAAAATGTTACCAGATACAAACTAATCAAAGTAGATTACAAATATAATGACTCATGTTTGTATTTAAATTATATTAGGAAAACTAGTATAGAGAATTTCAAATACAATAGAATAAAGAACAGTAAAATAAGCTCACCTGCATCCCATAACTAAAAGAATGCCTAATACTGTTGGTGATGGCTTCCTTAGATCTATGATCTGACCTCCCAAAATGTGAATTAAGAAAAGGACATCCTAAGAACTCTTGATTTTCAGAATCCTCACCTTTAATTGTTCTACAGGTTAGAAATAAAATGTTTACTTATCAGAATAAAATATCACTACTAACTAAATTTAATTAATTAGTTTATTATGTTTCTAACATAATCATGTCTTATGTGACACATGACCCTATTTTATATAGTCATTGTGATGGTTTGAATAAGTTGGCCCAAATAGGCTGATATATGTGAACACTTAGTCATTAAGGGAGTGTCACTATTTGAGAAACTGGGATGCATGGCCTTGTTGAAGAACGTATGTCAGTTCAGGTGAGCTTTGAGGTTTATAAAGTTCACACCAGCACCATTCTCTCTCTTTCTCAGACTAAAGATCTGAATGTAACTCTTACTCATTTCTCCTGAACCAATTTTGCCTGCCATCTTGTACCCTGCAGTGCTAATAATGAACTAAGTCTCTGAAACTGTAAGCAACCCACCAATTAAATGCTTTCCTTTTATAAGAGTTGCCATGATTCTGATGTCTCTTCACAGTAACAAAACAATGATTAAGAAAATCATATATTTTAAAATGAAGATATTTCTTTTTTGTTTAAAATTTATATTAATTATTTCTAACTATGTATCTGTCTGTAAGTATAGGTACCCACAAGGGCCAAAGATGTCAGGTTCCCCTGGAGCTGATTGTAAGCAATCTGATGTGGGTGCTAGAAATTAAACTTAGGACCTCTGGAAGAGCAGACAACTGAACCGTGCAGCCCCAAAAGGATACCAAATTATTAACTACTATGAATAGACTGAATACATTGATATTGAAAGGAAAGTAGACATGCTTTACACATATATCTTCAGATTTAGTGATGAGTCAAAGGTTACATGGAGTAGAACAAGGATGGGTTCAGGATGGTGACTCTTTGTCTACTCAAATATCAACCACTGAGTAAAATAAAATATTACTTTTATTTATTTATTTATTTATTTATTTATTTATTTATTTTACAGTTCAGTCATTATCCACCTACTGGTTCACACTCCCAGAGTTCCTAATTCCATTCCTGCTCTTTCTCCCCCGCAGGATGTCCACCTGTTTGCCCATCACACCCTTCCACCTTACCATCCACTCCCCAACTGCCAGGCCTCCCCACTCCCTGGTGCCTCATGTCTCTTGAGGATTAGGCATGTCTTATCTTACTGAGGCCAGACCAGGCAGTCCTCTACTGTATGTATCAGGGACCTCAGACCAGCTAGTGTATGCTGCCTGATTGGTGTCATAGTGTCTGAGAGATCCCAGGGGTTCTGGTTTTTTGAGAGTGCTGGTCTTCCTTGTGTTTGCCCTCCTCCTCAGCCTCTTCCAGCCTTTCCCTAATTCAAGAGCAGAGACATCCAACTTCAGTCCATTGGTTGGGTGAGTCTGATTATGTCTCAGTCAGCTGCTTGTTGGGCCTTTCAGAGGACAGCCATGCAAGACTGCAGTCTATAAGCACACCACAGCACCACAGGCCTTGGAGCCTCCTCTTGAAAATTATCCTAATTTGGGCCAGTCACTGGACCTCCTTTTCTTCAGTCTCTTCTACAATTTTGTTCCTGCAATTCTTTTACCCAGGAACAATTCTGGGTCAGTGTTTTTGACTGTGGGATGTCAATGCCATCCCTCCACCTGATTCCCTGTCTTTCTACTGGAGGTGGAGTTTATAAGTTCCTTCTTCCCACCGTTGGGCATTTCATCTAAGGTCCCTTCCATTGAGTCCTGAGAGTCTCTCACTTACTAGGTTTCTTGTAAATTCTGGAGGATCTCTCCAAATCCCACACCAGAGATTTCATACTTCCATTTATTCTGCTGATCCTCAGAGCTTTTCTCCTCTCCCCCCTAATATCTGATCATGTTCCTCTTTTCACCTTCTTCTCCCCTCTTCCACCCAGGTCCCTCATGCCCTCTGCCTCCAGTGAATGATTTGTTCTCACTCACAAGAGGGATTGAAGTATCCTCACTTAGGCCCCTCTGCATGTTAACCTTGATTTCTGTGTATTGTATCATAGGTATTCTGTACTTTTTTGACTAATATCCACTTATTAGTGAGTAAATACCATTCATGTCCTTTTGGTCTGAGTTATCTCAATCAGGATATTATCTAGTTCCATTCATTTGCCTGCAAAACTCATGATATACTCCTTCTTAATAGTTGAATAATATTTAATTGTGTAAATGAACCACAACTTCTGTATCCATTCTTCCATTGTGTGACATCTGGGTTGTTCCCAGCTTCTGTCTATCACAGATAAGGTCTCTATGAACATAGTGGATCACATGCCCCTATGGTAGTGTAGAGCATATTATGTGTACATGCACAAGAGTGGTATAGCTGGGTCTTCAGGTAGATCTAATCCCAGTTTTCTGAGGCACCTCCAGATTGATTTCCAGAGTCATTGTACCAGTTTGCAAATCCACTAGTGATGAAAGAGGAAGTGTTCCTCTTTCTCCACATTCTCTCCAACATGTGCTATCACCTGAGTATTTAACCTTATCCATTCTGATTGGAGTAAGGTGAAATGTCAATGCCATTTTGATTTCCATATCCCTGATGACTAAGGACTTTGAACATTTTTTTAAGTGCTTCTAAGTCATTCCAGATTCCTCTGTTGTTGTGAATCCCATTTTTGGATTGGATTGTTTGGTTTTTTGGAGGTTAGATTCTTGAGTTCTTTATAGGTTTTAGATATTAGTCCTCTATCACATGTGGGATTAGTGATTAGTGAAAATTTTTTTTTTGCCAATCTGTGGGTTTTAGATTTGGCCTATTGAATATATTCTTTGCCTTACAGAGTTTTTCAGTTTCATGAGGTCCCATTTATCAATTCTTGATCTTAGAGCCTGAGCCATTGGAGTTCATTTAGGAACTTTCTCCTCTTGCCAATGAGTTCAAGGCTCTTTCCCAATTTCTCTTCTATTACATTCAGTGTATCTGGTTTTAGGTTGAGGTCCTTTATCCACTTGGACTTGAGCTTTGTCTGAGGTGGATCTATTTTCATTTTTCTGTATACCAACTGCCAGTTAGATGTGCACCATTTATTGGCCATGCTTTCTTTTCTCTATTGTAAGTTTTTTTGCTTCTTTGTCAATGATCAAGTGTCCAGAAGTGTGTGCTTGTATTTCTGTGTCTTCAATTCTATTCTACTGATTGACCTGTCTGTCTCTATACAAATAACATGCAATTTTTATCACTATTGGTCTGTAGTAAAGCTGACATCAGGGGTGGTGATTTCCCCATATGTTCTTTTATTCTTAAGAATTATTTGCACTATGCTGGGGTTTTTGTTTTTCCACGTGAAATTGAAAATTGTTCTTTCCATGTCTTTGAAGAATTGTGTTGGAATTTTCGTTGAAATTTTAGTGAATCTGTAGATTGCTTTTTAAAGATGGCTGTTTTTACTATGTTAATTCTACCAATCCATGAGCATGGGTGATCACTCACTTCATTTCCTGAGGTGTTCTTTGATTTCTTTCTCCTGGGCATATACCCAGAGGCTTTACCTGTATGCAGTAAGGACACATGCTCCACTATGTTCATAGCAGCCTTATTTATAATAGACAGAAGCTGGAAAGAACCCAGATGTCCCTCAACGGAGGAATAGATTCAGAAGATGTGGTATATCTACACAATGGAATACTACTCTGCAATTAAAAACAATGAATTCACGAAATTCCTAGGCAATTGGTCAGAACTTGAAAATATCATCCTTAGTGAGGTAACCCAATCACAAAAGAACACACATGGTATACAGTCACTGATAAGGGGATATTAACCCAGAATCTTGGAATACCCTAGACACAATTCGCATATCAATAGATTTCTAAGAAGATGGAAGGAGAGACCCCTGGTCCTGGAAAGACTGGATGTAGGGGAACGCCAGGACAGAGAATCGAGAGGGGGTTGAATGGAGAAAAGAGTGAGGGAAGGGGGCTTATGGGACTTTCGGGGAGGGAGGAAACGGGAAAGGGGAAATGATTTGGAATGTAAATAAAAAAAAAACTTAGAAAATAAAAAAAGAAGAGACTTGAAGTTCTTCTCATATAGATTTTTTACTTGTTTGGTTAAAGTTATATATATATATATATATATATATATATATATATATATATATATATATATATATATATATATATATGTAATTTGTGTCTATTTTAAAGGATGTTGTTTCCCCATTTTCTTTCTCATCCCATTTATCATTTGTATAAAGAAACACTACTGATTTGTTTGTGTTAATTTTATATCCAGCCACTTTGCTGAAGTTGCTTATCAGCTGTAGAAGCTCTCTTTGAGACATTTTTGAGGTCGCTTATGTATATTACTATATCATTTGCAAATAGTGATACCTTGAGTTCTTTTTTGTCAATTTGTGTCCCCTTGATCTCCTTTTGTGGTCTTACTGCTCTAGCTAGAATTTTGAATACTATATGGAATGGAAATAAAGGCATCTTTGTCTTGTTCCTGATATTAATAGTATTGATTCAAGTATCTCTTCATTTAGTTTGACGTTGGTTGTTGGTTGGCTGTATATTGCTTTTATTATGTTTAGGAATGAGCCTTGAATTGGTTTTCTCTCCAATACATTTAACATGAAGGAGTGTTTCATTTTGTCAAATGCTTTTTCAGCCTCTAGTAAAATGATCATGTAATATTTTTTCTTTGAGTTTGCTTATATAGTTTATATAGATTATCTTAATGGGTTCTCGTATATTGAGCCAACCTTGCTTCACTGGGATGAAGCCTACTTGATTATGGTAGTCGTGTGTTCTTGAATTCAGTTTGTAAGAATTTGATTATTTTTGCTATGAGTTTTCTTCTTAGCACTGCTTTCGTTGTTCCGAGAAGTTTGGGTATGTTGTATCATCATTTTTATTGAATTCCAAGAAGTCTTTAACTTCTTTCTTTATTTCTTTTCTAAGTTGTCATGAAGTAGAACGTTACTTACTTTTCCATGGATATGTGGGTTTTCTCATGTTTTTGTTATTATTGAAGTCCAGCCTTAGATTGTGGTAATCTGATAGGGTACATGGGATTATTTCAGTACTCTTGTGTGTGTTGAGGCTTGTTTTGTATCTAATTATATGGTCAGTTTTCGAAAAGGTACCATGAGGTGCTGAGAAGAAGGTAAATTCTTTTATTTCAGGTTAAAATGTTCTATAACTATCTATCAAATCAATATTGTTTAAATTTGGTTTTTTCATAGAGTCTATTGGGGTCTCCATCCATGATGATTGAGAGCTTTGCAGGTTATTAGCCTTGGCTGACATTTGTGTTCTCTTAGGTCTGCATGTCTGCATGACCTCTGTCCAGGCTATTCTGGCTTTTAGGGTCTATGTTAAGAAGTCTGGTGTAATTATTGTAGGTCTGCCTTTATATGTTACTAGGTCTTTTTTCCTTACAGCTTTTAGTATTCTTTCTTTTTTCTGTGCATTTATTGTTTTGATTATTGTGAAACAGGAGGATTTTCTTTCTGGCACAATCTATTTGGTGTTTTGTTGACATCTTGTACATTTATGGCCATTTTTTTCTTCATGGTTGGGCAGTTTTCTTCTATTATGATGCTGAAGTCGTTTTCTGGTTTTTTGTTTTGTTTTGTTTTGTTTTGTTTGTTTGTTTTTATCTAGCAATCTTCACTCTTTGCTATTCCTAGTATGCTTAGGTTTAATCTTTTCATTGTGTCCTGGATTTCCTTGATGATTTGGGTTAGGAGTTTTTCTGTTCTGTATTTTATTTGACCATTGTGTCAATAGCTTCTAAGGTATCTTCTATGCCTGAGATGCTTTCTTCTTTTTCTTGTATTCTTTTGTTGATGCTTGTATCTATAGTTCCTGACCTCTTTTATAAGTTTTCCATTTCTAGGGTTGCCTCCATTTGTGTTTTTTAATGCTTCTACTTCCACTTTAAGGTCTTAGACTGCTTTTTTCAGTTCTTTCATCTGTTTGATTGTGTTTTCCTGTATTTCTTGTAGGGATGTGTTTCTTTCCTCTTTAAAGACTTCTACTTGTTTACCTCTGTTGTTCTGTATATCTTTCAGTGAGTTATTTATATCATCCTTTAAGGACTCTATGTTCTTCATGAGATAGCATTTCAGGTCAGCATCCTGGTTTTCAGGTGTGTCAGGGTATCCAGGTGCTGCTCTGGTGGGAGAACTTGGTTCTGATTGTGGCAAGGTATGTTGGCTTCTGTTGCTTATGTTCTTGTGCTTGCCTCTCACAATCTGGTTTTCTCTGGTGATAACGAGCCTGGGTGTCTCTGTCTGGATCTTACCTACTTTTTCCTGGGTTACTGCAGGTCTCCTGGGAGACCTGTGACCATTGCTGTAGCAGATCTCCTGGGAGCACTTCAGAATGTGGGGTCTTCAGGGGGACATGCACACTGATGATCTGTTGCCCTGGCTGTAGCAGATCTCTTGGGAAGCCCTGAGATGGTGGTGTCTGTTGCCATGAGTATAGCAGATCTTCAGGGTGATTTTAGACTGTGGAGTCTTCAGAGGGGCAGCAAAATAATATTTCTTAGGAAAACACCAACATGAGGAGGGAAACTTCACCCTAGAAAAAGCAAGAAAGTAATCTTTTTCCAATAAACCCAAATGAAAGTAACCACACAAAAATAAAAATGACATCAAAAGTAACAGGAAGCAACAATCACTATTCCTTAATATATTTTAATATCAATGGACTGAATTCCCCAACAAAAAACATAGTCTAACAGAAATATTTTTCATGTAAATCTTCAATTTTATCAACAAATGTTTGTAATTCTTCTTTCAATCAATATAGTAATGATTTTATGTCTACCATTTTAACTATATTATTTTCCATGATAACCTTTAATTATAACATTTTTTCTATATATTTCTTCAATTTTATCAGAAATATTTTCCAAGTAAATCTTTGATTTCAAAAAGCAATGTTTATAATTACACTTTCAATCAATTTAGGAATATTTTTTATGCCTACCATTTTATCGGTATAATTGTCCATGATAATCTTCAATTTTTACATTTTTCTATATTTTTCTTCAATTTTATCAGAAATATTTTCCATGTAAATCTTCAGTTTTATCAATGTCTGTAATTTTACTTTCAATCAACTTAGAAACATTTTTATACCTTCCATTTTATCTGTATAATTTTCCATGAAATAGTTTTAACATGTTTTTCTAAATATTCCTTGAATATTTTTCAGAAACATTTTCCTTGTAGATCTTAAATTTTATCAGAATATGTTTATAATTCACTTTTAAGAAACTTAGGAATATTTTAATGACTACCATTTTATCAGTATAATTTTTCCATGAAATACACAATCTTAACCTGTTTTTATATATTTCTTCAATTTTATCAGAGATATTTTCCATGAAAATCCTAAATATTATCAGAAAATGTTTATAATTTCACTTTCAATCAACTTAGAATATTTTCATGACTACCATTTTATCTGTATAATTTTCCATGATAATCTTCAATTTTAATGTTTTTCCATATATTTTTTCAATTTTATCAGAAATATTTTCCATGTAAATCTTCAATTTTATCAGAAAATGTTTATATTCTACTTTCAAGTAACTTAGGAATATTTTCATTCCTACCAATTTATCTGTATAAATTTCTTCAATTTTATCAGAGATATTTTCAAATTTATCAGAGATAAATTTTATCAGAAAAAGTTCTTACTTCTACTTTCAATCAATTTGGAAATATTTTTATGCCTATCATCTTATCTGTATAATTTTTTTCTTTTTTTAATTTTTCATATTTTTATTTGCATTCAAAATCATTTCCCCTTTCCTCTTTCCTCCCTCCCCGAAAGTCCCGTAAGCCCCCTTCCCTCCGTCTTTTCCCCATTCAACCCCCTCTCGCTTCTCTGTCCTGGCATTCCCCTACATCCCGTCTTTTCAGGACCAGGGGACTCTCCTTCCATCTTCTTGGAAATATATTGATATGCGAATTGTGTCTAGGGTATTCCAAGATTCTGGGTTAATATCCCCTTATCAGTGACTGCATACTATGTGTGTTCTTTTGTGATTGGGTTACTTCACTAAGGATGATATTTTCAAGTTCTGACCATTTGCCTAGGAATTTCGTGAATTCATTGTTTTTAACTGCAGAGTAGTATTCCATTGTGTAAATATACCACATCTTCTGAATCCATTCCTCCATTGAGGGACATCTGGGTTCTTTCCAGCTTCTGGCTATTTTAAATAAGACTGCTATGAACATAGTGGAGCATGTGTCCTTATTGCATGCAGGTAAAGTCTCTCAGTATATGCCCAAGAGTGATATAGCCAGATCCTCTGGGAGTGTCATGCCAAGTTTGCGGAGGAACTGCCAGACTCCTTTCCAGAGTGGTTGTACCAGCTTGCAATCCCACCAGCAGTGGAGGAGTGTTCCTCTTTCTCCACATCCTCGCCAACAACTGCTGTCTCCTGTGTTTTTGATCTTAGCCATTCTGACTGGTGTGAGATGGAATCTCAGGGATGTTTTGATTTGCATTTCCCTAATGACTAAGGATGATGAACATCTTTTTAGGTGCTTCTCAGCCATTAGATATTCTTCAGGTGAGAAATCTTTGTTTAGGTCTAGTACCTCATTTTTTAATAGGGTTATTTGCCTCTCTGGAGTTTAACTTCTTGAGTTCTTTTTATATATTGGATATTAGCCCTCTGTCAGATATAGGGTTGGTAAAGATCATTTCCCAGTTAGTTGGTTGCCGCTTTGTCTTTTTGACAGTGTTTTTTGCCTTGCAAAAACTTTGTAATTTAATGAGGTACCATTTGTCAATTCTTGATCTTAGAGCATAAACTATTGGAGTTCTATTCAGGAAATTCTCCCCTGTGCCCATATGCTCAAGGTTCTTCCCTAGTTTCCTTTCTATTAGCTTCAGTGTGTCTGGTTTTATGTGGAGGTCCTTGATCCACTTGGAATTGAGCTTAGTGCAAGGAGATAAGAATGGGTCAATTTGCATTCTTCTGCATATTGACCTCCAGTTGAACCAGCACCATTGTTGAAAAGGCTATCTTTTTTCCACTGGATGGTGATCATAGGAGTGTGGATTCATTTGTGGGTCTTCAACTATGTTCCATAAATCTACTTGCCTGTCACTGTACCAATACCATGCAGTGTTTATTACTATTGCTCTGTAGTATTAATTGAGGTCTGCGATATTGATTCCCCCAGAAGTTCTTTTACTCTTGAGAATAGTTTTAGCTATCCCGGGTTCTCTGCTATTCCAGATGAATTTTGGAATTGCTCTTTCTAACTCTATGAAGAATTGAGTTGGGATTTTGATGGGGATATCAGTGAATCTGTATATTGCTTTTGGCAAGATGGTCATTTTTACTATATTAATCTTGCCAATCCATGAGCATGGCAGATTTTTCCATCTTCTGAGGTCTTCGTTGACTTCTTTCTTCAGAGACTTGACGTTCTTGTCATACAGGTCTTTCACTTGTTTGTTTAGAGTCACGCCAAGATACTTTATATTGTTTGTGGCTATTGAGAAAGCTATCATTTCTCTTCTTTCTCAGCCTACTTATCCATTAACTCTAGGAAGGCTACTGACTTGCTTGAGTTAATTTTATATCTGGCCACTTTGCTGAAGTTGTTTATGAGCTGTAGGAGTTCTCTGGTGGAGTTCTTTGGGTCACTTAAGTATACTACCATATTCTCTGCAAATAGTGATAGTTTGACTTCTCCCTTTCCAATTTGCGTCTCTTTGACATCCTTTTGTTGTCTAATTCCTCGAGCTAGAACTTCAAGTACTATATTGAAAAGATATGAAGAAAGAGGGCAGCCTTGTCTAGTCCCTGATTTTAGTGGGATTGCTTCAAGTTTCTCTCCATTTAGATTGATGTTGGCTACCGGTTTGCTGTAAATTGCTTTTACTATGTTTAGATATGGGCCTTGAATTCCTGATCTTTCCAAGACCTTTAGCATTAAAGATGCTGAATTTTGCCAAATGCCTTCTCAGCATCTAATCAGATGACCATGTGGTTTTTTTCTTTGAGATTGTTTATATAGTGGATTACATTGATGGATTTCCTTATATTGAACCATCCCTGCATCCCTGGGATGAAGCCTATTTGATCGTGGTGAATGATCATTTTGATGTGTTCTTGGATTCGGTTGGCAAGAATTTTATTGAGTATTTTTGCATCGATATTCATAAGAGAGATTGGCCTGAGATTCTCTTTCTTTGTCGGATCTTTGTGTGCTTTTGGTATTAGTGTAATTGTGGCTTCATAGAACGAGTTGGGTACTGTTCCTTCTGTTTCTATTTTGTGGAATAGTTTGAAGAGTATTGGTGTTAAGTCTTCTTTGAAGGTCTGATAGAATTCTGCACCAAAACCATCTGGACCTGTGTATTTTTTGGTTGGAAGACTTCCAATGATGACTTCTTTTTCTTCAGGGGTTATAGACGGTTTAGATGATCTATTTAATCCTGATTTAATTTTGGTATTTGGTATCTGTCAAGCAAATTGTCCATTTCTCAAGACTTTCTAATTGTGTTGAATACAGGCTTTTGTACTAGGATCTGATGATTTTTTTGAATTTCCTCAGTTTCTGTTTTATCTCTCCCTTTTCGTTTCTGACTTTATTAATTTGGATACTGTCCCTCTGCCCTCTGGCTAGTCTGGCTAAGGGCTTATCTATCTTGTTGATTTTCTCAAAAAACCAACTCCTAGTTCTGTCGATTCTTTGTATGGTTTTATTTGTTTCTACTTGATTGATTTCTTCCCTGAGTTTGATGATTTCCTGCCTTGTACTCCTCTTTGGTGTATTTGCTTCTTTTTGTTCCAGGGCTTTCAGGTGTGCCATTAAGCTGTTAGTGTATGCTGTCTCCCGTTTCTTTTTGGTGGCACTCAGGGCTATGAATTTTCCTCTTAGCACTGCTTTAATTGTGTCCCATAAATTAGGGTATGTTGTGCCTTCATTTTCATTAAATTTCAAAAAGTCTTTGATTTATTTCTTTATTTCCACCTTGACCAACTTATCATTGAGTAGAGCATTATTCAGCCTCTATGTGTATGTGGGTTTTCTGTTGTTTTAGTTGCCATTGAGGACCACCCTTATTCCATAGTGATCTGATAGGAGGCATGGGATTAGTTCTATCTTCTTATATCTGTTGAGGTCTGACTTGTGACCAATTATATGGTCGATTTTGGAGAAGGTACCATGAGGTGCTGAGAAGAAGGTGTATTCTTTTTCTCTAGGATGAAATGTTCTATATATATATATGTTAGTTCCATTTGGTCCAAGGCTTCAATTACATTCACTGTGTCCCTATTTAGTTTCTGCTTTCCTGAACGATCCATTTCAGAGAGCGGGGTGCTGAAGTCACCCACTATTATTGTGTGAGGTGCGATGTGTGTTTTGAGCTTTAGTAAAGTTTCTTTTACAAATGAGGGTGCCCTTGCATTTGGAGCATAGATATTCAGAATTGAGAGTTCTTCTTGGTGGATTTTTCCCTTGATCAGTATGTAGTGTCCTTCTGTGTCTTTTTTGATGACTTTAGGTTGAAAGTCAATTTTATCTGATATTAGGATGGCTACTCCGGCTCGTTTCCTGGGACCATTTGCTTGTAAAATTGTTTTCCAGCCTTTTACTCTGAGGTAGTATTTGTCTTTGACACTGAGGTGCGTTTCCTGCATGCAGCAAAATGCTGGCTCCTGTTTATGTATCCAGTCTGTTAGTCTATGTCTTTTTATTGGAGAATTGAAACCTTTGATATTAAGAGAGATTAGGAATAGTGATTATTGCCACCTGCCATTCTTGATGCTATCTTTATGTTTGAGTGGTTATCTACTTTTGGGTTTGATGCAAGAAGGTTAAACTATCTCATTTTTTCCAGGGTGTTGTTTCTCTCATTTTATTGGTGGTTTCCCCCTATTATCCTTTGCAGGGCTCGGTTTGTGGAATGATATTGTGAAAATTCGGTTTTATCATGGAATATCTTGGTCTCTCCATCTATGGTGATTGAGAGTTTTGCTGGGTATAGTAATCTAGGCTGGCATTTGTGCTCTCTTAGTGTCTGCATGAAATCTGCCCAGGATCTTCTGGCTTTCATAGTCTCTGGAGAGAAGTCTGATGTGATTCGGATAGGTCTTCCTTTGTATGTTACTTGGCCCTTTTCTCTTACTGCTTTTAATATTCTTTCTTTGTTTAGTACATTTGATGTTTTGATTATTATGTGATGGGAGGTATTTCTGTTCTGGTCCAGTCTGTTTGGAGTTCTGTAGGCTTCTTGTACGTTCATCGGCATCTCTCTCTTTAGGTTAGGGAAGTTTTCCTCCATAATTTTGTTGAAGATGTTTACTGGCCCTTTAAGTTGCAAATCTTCACTCTCATCTATACCTATAATCATTAGGTTTGGTCTTCTCAGTGTATCCTGGGTTTCCTGGATGTTTTGGGTTACAAGTTTTTTGCATTTTGCATTTTCTTTGACTGTTGAGTCAATGCTTTCTATGGTATCTTCAGCACCTGAGATTCTTTCTTCCATCTCTTGTATTCTATTGTTGATGTTTGCATCTATGACTCCTGATTTCTTCCCAAGGTTTTCTATCTCCAACGTTGTCTCCCTTTGTGATTTCTTAGTTGTTTTTACTTCCTTTTTTAGATCCTGGATGGATTTGCTGTGATCCTTCACTTGTATGTTTGTATTTTCCTGTGTTTCTTTAAGAAATTTTTATGTTTCCTCTTTCAGGATTTCTGCCAGTTGACCCAAGTTCTCCTGTATTTCTCTAAGCGACTTTTTTGTTTCCTCCTCATGAGCTTCCTTTTGTTGATCCATCATCTCCTGCATTTCTTTAAGCAATTCTCGTGTTTCCTTTGTAAGGGCATCTATCCCTTGATTCATTTCTTTAAGCAATTTTTGTGTTGCCTCCCTATGGGCATCCATCTGTTGACCCATAATCTTCTGCATTTCTTTATTCAATTCTTGTGATTCCTTTGAAAGTGCATCTACCCATTGATCCATTTCTTTAAGCGATTTTTGTGTTGTCTCCTTGTTGGCCTCCATCTGTTGATCCATGTTCTCCTGCATTTCTCTAAGCGATCTTTGTGTTTCCTTTTGTAAGGGCTTCTAACCGTTGATTCATGATCTCCTGTAATTCTTTATTAGATTTATTTGCGTCCTTCTTGAAATCCTCTAATAGCATCATGAGAAGTGATTTTAAATCCAGATCTTGTCTTTCGGCTGTGGTGGGGTATCCAGGACTTGCTGCTGTTGGAGAGTTGCGTTCGGATGGTGCCATATTACTTTGATTTCTGTTAGTAATGTTCCTACGTTTGCCTTTTGCCATCTGGTTACCGCTGGTGTTAGTTGGTCCTGCTGTCACTGGCTGTTCGTTGGACCTCCTGTGAGCCTGCAAAGCTATTTCTGACCCCCCTTGGTTTACCGGGATTCCCCTGGCACCGATTTCTGGGGCCTGCCCTGCTCCTGAGTGACTTTGGAACCCTGATGTGCCTTGCCCCAAGTGATGTCATATTGGGGAATCCCTGCACATCCAAACGCTCAGCGTAGTGGATTCCTGGAGCAGAGGTCGCCAAAGGGAGGCTGGTAGGCTCCTGCCCTGTGCAGGGGTGTGTGATCTCTCCTGGGGAGGGGGGGCGAGGAGGCGTCCCTCTGCAGGGCAGAAGTCCCACAGCAGAGCTGGTGTGTCGGTTACTGCAGATCTGCCCAGCTCTTGGGAGTAGGGTACACACAAGCTGCCTGATACCCAAACGATCTTATGCCTGTTTGTCTCTGAGCCTGGCGGTCCCAACTGCCATGATGCTGGAGCCAAGATGGCAGAGTGCACTCTGCCATCTGTATAATTTTTCATGAAATAATTTTAACGTGTTTTTCTATATATTTTTTGAGATTCATCAGAAATATTTTCCTTGTAGATTTTCAATTTTATCAGGAAATGTTTATAATTCCACTTTCAACCAACTTAGGAATATTTTTCTGCCTACCATTTTATCTGTATAATTTTTCCATGAAATTGTCAATCTTAATGTGTTTTTCTATATATTTCTTCAATTTTATCAGAGATATTTTCCATGTATATTTACACAATGGAATACTACTCAGCAATTAAAAACAATGAACTCATGAAATTCTTAGGCAAATGGGGAACAGGGGGAGGGAAGAGGGCTTATGGGACTTTCGGGGAGGGGGGTACCAGGAAAGGGGAAATCATTTGGAATGTAAATAAAGAATATAGAAAATAAAAATAATAAAAAATGAAAAAAAATTCACAATTTAAATTCTCTGATTCACACACGCAAACACACATAAATAATATTATCATTTTTTCCTCCTCAATTTCTATTTCCATAGATTTTTTTTTAAATCAGAAATTACCATTTTTAGGTATTTTTCTTCATTGAAAAATTAATAGTAGTCAGAGTGACCCGCACCTGGAGGGAGTGCAGCAGCTTCTGCCATCTTTGCTCCGGCGATAGAGCAGACAGCAACTCCAGGTTCAGAGAAATCCCGTTTGAACACAGCCAGCTAGGGTGCTGCCTGACCCCAAAAGCTGGGCAGCTGTGTGATCATCTGTGCGCCAGCTCTGCTGTGGGACATTTGCCCTGAAGAGTGATCAGCTCCTGGAGGGAGCACCAAACCCTCTGACATCTTTGCTCTGGTGATAGACCAGACAGGGACTCCAGAGCACCATCTCCAAGTGGTGCAGGAAGCCAGCCATCTACCCAGCTGAATGGAGGAGTCAGGTAGCACAGGTGAGACCTGCATTGTAGAGCAGAAGACCTCATCCTGAGTAGTCTGGGAGGAGATTTCCAGCTCCGTTCCCAGGTTTGGAACTATCCTCTGCCATAGTGCACCATCTCCAAGTGGCTCAGGAAGCCAACTGTCTACCCAGCTGCTCGGAGGAGTCAGCCATCACAGAAGAGACCTGCACTGCAGAATAGAGGAGCCATCTTCTGCCACTGGGTACCATATCCAAGGGTTACACGGAGGTAACTAACCACTCAGGAATGCAGAAAAGCCCAGTGGTACAATAGGACCACCCCTGCAGCTAAGAGGAAACAGCCTGAAATCCTGAAGACAGAAGAGCCTAGGAACAGACTGAGCCAGGAGTCTTCTGATTACCACCTGCTCCAAGTGTTGATCTGGGCCACAGAGGTACATACCCAAATACAACTATTAGAGAGTGGGTCTTGCAGAAGTACTTACATATCAGTGTACACAGAGAGAACAGGTCTCCCAGGAGCACAGAGAAACCACAGTCAGAGACAGCAACACCAGATAACACCAGAGATAACCAGATGGCAAAAGGCAAATGCAAGAACACCACTAACAGAAACCAAGGCAACATGGCTCCATCGATACCAAGTTCTCCAACAACAGCAAGTCCTGGGTACCCCAACATACCAGAAAAGCAAGAACTGGATTTAAAATCACTGCTCATGATGCTGATGGAGGGCTTCAAGACGGACATTAATAACTCCCTTAAAGATATACAGGAGATCACAAGTAAACAGGGAGAAGTCCTTAAAGAACTAAGGGAAAACAACAAAACAGGTGAAGGAATTGAACAAAGCCATGCAAGATCTAAAGATGGAGGTAGAAGCAATTAATAAATCACAAAGAGAAACAACTTGGGACATAGAAAACCTAGTAAAGAAGTCAGGAATCATGTATCCAAGCACCAACAACAGAATACAAGTGATAGAAGAGAGAATCTCAGATGCAGAAGATACCATAGAAATCATTGATACAACAGTAAAAGAAAAAAATAAATAAATAAAAAAATGCAAAAAACTCCTGACCGAAAACCTCCAGGAAATACAGGGCAAAATGAGAAGACCAAACCTAAGGATTATAGGTATAGAAGAGAGTGAAGATTTCCAACTTAAGGGGCCAGTAAATATCTTCAACAAAATTATAGAAGAAAACTTTGCTAACCTAAAGAAAGAGATGCCCATGAACATACATGAAGCCTTCATAACTCCAAATAGATTTGACCAGAAAAGAAATTCCTCCAGTCACATGATAATTAAAACACCAAATGTACTAAACAAAGATAGAATATTAAAAGCAGAAGGGAAAAAGGTCAAGTAGCATATAAAGGTAGACCTATCAGAATTACACCAGACTTCTCACCAGGGTCTATGGAAGTCAGAAGAGCCTGGGCAGATGTCATACAGACCCTAAGAGAACACAAATGCCAACCCAGACTGCTATATCCAGCAAATCTCTCAATTACCATAGATGGAGAAACCAAGGTATTTCATGACAAGAACAAATTTACACAGTATCTTTTCACAAATCCAGCCCTTCAAAGGATAAAGAATGGAAAACACCAACAAAGGGAGAGAAACTATACACTAGAAAAAGCAAGAAATTAATCCTATTCCAACAAACCTAAAAAAAGATAACCACACAAACATAAAATTTACATCAAAATGGCAGGAAGCAACAATCACTTTTCCTTAATATCTCTTAACATCAATGGGTTCAATTCCCCAATAAAAAGACATAAAAAACCACACTGGATACATAAACAAGAACCAACATTTTGCTGCTACAGGAAATGCATCTCAGTGTCAAAGACAAACACTACCTCAGAGTAAAGGGTTGGAAAACAGTTTTCCAAGAAAATGGTCCCAGAAAACAAGCTGGAGTAGCCATTCTAATATCCGATAAAATAGACATTTAACCAAAAGTCATCAAAAAACAAATGGAAGGACACTTTATACACATCAAAGGAAAAATCTACCAGGAAGAACTCTCAATTCTGAATATCTATGCTCCAAATACAAGGGCACCATCATTCGTAAAAGAAACCTTACTAAAGCTGAAAGCACACATCGCACCCCACACAATAATTATGAGTTAATTCAACACCCCACTCTCCTTAATGGACAGATCAGGGAAACACAAACTAAACAGAGGCACAGTAAAACTAACAGAAGTTTTGGACTAAAAGGATTTGATAGATATCTATAGAACATTTCATCCTAAATCAAATGAATATACCTTCTTCTCAGTACCTCATGGTATCTTCTCCAAAATTGACCATATAATTGGTCACAAAACATACCGAAACAGACACAAAATACTTGAACTAATTCCATGCCTCTTATCAGATCACTATGGAGTAAGGGTGATCTACAAAAGCTACAAAAACAACAGAAAGCCCACATACACATGGAAACTGAACAATGCTCTACTCAATGATACCTTGGTCAAGGAAGAAATAAGGAAAGAAATCAAACTTTTTCGAGTTTATTAAGAATGAATGCACAACATACCCAAATTTATGGGACACATTGAAAGCAGTGCTAAGAGGAAAACTCATAGCTCTGAGTGCCTCCAAAAAGAAGCTGGAGAGAGCATACACTAGCAGCTTAACAGCACACCTAAAACGTTTAGAACAGAAAGAAGCTAATACACCCGAGAGGAGCAGAAGGCAGGAAATCATCAAACTCAGGACTGAAATTAACCAAGTAGAAACAAAAAGAACTATAAGTAGAACAAAAAAAAACAGGAGCTGATTCTTTTAGAAAATCAACAAGATAGATAAACCTTTAGTCAGACTAACCAGAGGGCACAGAGACAGTAGCCAAATTAACATAATCAGAAATGAAAAGGGAAAAATAACAAGAGAAACTGAGGAAAACCAAAAAAATCATCAGATCCTACTATAAAAGCATATACTCAACACAACTGGAAAATCTGGAGGAAATGGACAATTTCCTAGACAGATACCAACCACCAAAGTTTAATCAGGATCAGCTAGACCATCTAAACGGTCCCATAACCTCTAAACAAATAAAAGTGGTCATTGAAAGTCTTCCAACCAAAAAAAGCACAGGACCAGACAGTTTTAGTGCAGAATTCTAACAGACCTTCAAAGAAGACCTAACACCAGTACTCTTCAAACTATTCCACAAAATAGAAACAGAAGGAACACTACCCAACTCATTCTATGAAGCCACAATTTCACTGATACCAAAACCACACAAAGATGCATCAAAGAAAGAGAACTTCAGAACAATTTCCCTTATGAATATCGATGCAAAAATACTCAATAAAATTCTTGCCAACCAAATCCAAGAACACATCAAAATGATCATTTACCGTGATCAAGTGGCTTCATCCCAGGAATGCAGGGATGGTTCAATATAAGGATATCCATCAATATAATCCACTACATAAACAAACTCAAAGAAAAAAACCACATGGTCAATTCATTAGATGCTGAAAAAGCATTTGACAAAATTCAGCATCCTTTCATGTTAAAGGTCTTGGAAAGAACAGGAATGCAAGGCCCATACCTAAACAGAGTAAAAGCAATATACAGCAAACCAGTAGCCAACATCAAACTAAATGGAGAGAAACTTGAAGCAATCCCACTAAAATCAGGGACGAGACAAGGCTGCCTTCTCTCTCCATATCTTTTCAATATAGTACTTGAAGTTCTGGCTACAGCAATTAGACAACAAAAGGAGGTCAAAGGGATACAAATTGGAAAGGAAGAAGTCAAACTATCACTATTTGCAGATGATATGATAGTATATTTAAGCGACCCAAAAAACTCCACTAGAGAACTCCTACAACTGATAAACAACTTCTGCAAGATGGCCGGGTATAAAATTAACTCAAGCAAATCAGTAGCCTTCCTATACTCAAAGGATAAGCAGGCTGAGAAAGAAATTAGGGAAACGACACCCTTCACGATAGCCACAAACAATATAAAGTATCTTGGTGTGACTCTAACCGAACAAGTGAAAGATCTGTATGACAAGAACTTCAAGTCTCTGAAGAAAGAAGCCAAAGAAGACCTCAGAAGATGGAATGATCTTCCATGCTCATGTATTGGCAGGATTAATATAGTAAAAATGGCTATCCTGCCAAAAGCAATAGCCAGATTCATGCAATCCCCATCAAAATCCCAACTCAATTCTTCATAGAGTTAGAAAGAGCAATTATCAAATTCATCTGGAATAGCAAATAGCTCAGGACAGCTAAGACTATTCTCAAGAGTAAAAGAACTTCTGAGGAAATCAATATCTCCGACCTCATGCAGTTCTACAGAGCAATAGTGTTAAAAACTGCATGGTATTGGTACAGTGACAGGCAGGTAGATCAAAGGAACAGAACTGAAGACCCAGAAATGAACCCACACACCTATGGTCACTTGATCTTTGACAAGGGAGCTACAATCACCCAGTAGAAAAAAGATAGCCTTTTCAATAAATGGTGCTGGTTCAACTGGAAGTCAGCATGCAGAAGAATGCAAATCCATCCATTCTTATCTCCTTGTACTAAGCTCAAGTCCAAGTGGATCAAGGACCTCCACATAAAACCCGAAACACTGAAACTAATAGAAAAGAAACTGGGGAAGTGCCTTGAGCACGTGGGCACAGGGGAAATTTTCCTGAACAGAACACCAATAGCTTATGCTCTAAGATCAAGAATTGACAACTGGGACCTCAGAAAATTACAAGGTTTCTGTAAGGCAAAGGACAAAATGGCAACCAACTAATTGGGCAAAGATCTTTATCAACCCTACATCCGACAGAGGGCTAATATCCAAAATATATAAAGAACTCAAGAAGGTAGATTCCAGAGAGCCAAATAACCCTATTAAAAAATGGGGTACAGAGCTAAACAGAATTTTCACCTGAGGAATATCAAGTGGCTGAGAAACACCTAAAGAAATGTTCAACATCTTTAGTAATTAGGGAAATGCAAATCAAAACAACCCTGAGATTTCACCTCACACTAGTCATAATGACTAAGATCAAAAACGCAGGAGACAGCTGGTGCTAGCAAGGATGTGGAGAAAGAGGAACACTCATCCACTGCTGGTGGGATTGCAAGCTGGTAAAACCACTCTGGAAATCAGTTTGGTGGTTCCTCAGAAAAGTCAGCATAATACTACCAGAGGACCCAGCTATATCACTGCTGGGCATATGCCCAGAGGACTCTCCAACATACAAGAAGGACATATGCTCTACTATGTTCATAGCAGCCTTATTTATAATTGGCAGAAGCTGGAAAGCACCCAGATGTCCCTCAGTGGAGGAATGGATACCGAAAATGTGGTATATTTACACTATGGAATACTACTCTGCTATTAATAACAATGAATTCATGAAATTCTTAGGCAAGTGGGTGGAACTATAGAATGTCATCCTGAGTGAGATGACCCATTCACAAAAATTCACACATGATATGCACTCACTGATAAGCGGATATTAGCCCAGCAGCTTGGAATTCCCAAGGAACAAATCACATATCAAAGGATACCAAGAAGAGGGAAGGAGAGGAGCCTGGTCCTGGAAGGACTCAATGTGGCAGTGTAGGGGAATACCAGGAAGGGGAGGTGGGAGTGGGTTGGTTGGGGAGCAGGGGGAGGGAAGTGGGTGTATGGGATTTTTGGGGTGGCGGGGGAACCAGTAAGAGGGAAATCATTTGAAATGTAAATAAAGAATATACCTAATAAAAAAATTTTTAAAAAGTTAATAGTACCTTATATTTGTATTAATTATTCACCACAAATTGAAATATTATTATTGTATAGAGTCAGTTTTGTCATGCTAATTTACATCCTTTTGAATAAGAATTTTCCCACAGCTTTAAGCATACAAACACTTGGTCCCCAGTTGCTTGCACTGTTTGGAGATTTTAGAGGTACAACCTTGCCTGAGGAAATACATCACTGTGGGTAGGATATGAGAACATATAGTTTCACTTGACTTCCAATTTTTTGCATCATGTTTGCAGTAAGTAATTTTATCTCTCATTTTTCTGCTCTTGATCGCATGCCCTTAATTGCTGTATACATCAATGCAATGTTGGTCTTTTATTGCTTTGGAAACTTTAGCCCAAAGAATCTCATTATTCTATAAGTCACCTTGGCCACAGTATTTTGTCACAGCAACTAAAAATTAACTAGTACATTTCATTTGTTTTTAAGAACAAAAAAATGAAACTCCATATAGTTAAATAGTAGCTAGATGAAAGCAAACTAACTTAGCAAAAAGAAATATTAATATAAAATAAATAATAAACAAAATAATAAATATAAATAAAAGTTTTACTAGTACTTATGAATCACCACATAATTTTCCTTTTTATTGTAACCCAATAAGTCTAGTTAGTTTTAACCATATGCACATTTGTAGGGCTGTCCACTGGAGCATGGGGAACACACTAATAAACAGAACTGATTTCCCCTACCCTCATCAAACTTCACCTGCCTGAAGCTCCCTCACCTAACGTAAGGATTCTTGAAATTTATGCATTCCCATCATTGAGTAATTTCTATGAAAAATAATAAGGAGATTGGGGGGGGGAGATTATCTGGCAGGCCTATGCCAAAGTATTCCCTGAAAATCATGCCATGCAAAATACTTGGTATAAAGGAGGTTTATTTGGGAAAGGGGAGAGGACTGAGGGCCTGGAGAAAGGGAACAGACAGACATATAGGAGCAGAGTCAAGAGGGCAGAGAAATGGGGACAAAAGAGGACAGAAAATGAGATGTCAGATTTGAACTATGATAGGAGATGATATAGTGGAATGTTTTACCAGAATTAGATTAATAATTTAACAGAATTTTATTGAATAATGTTGGAATTCTGAATTTTCCAAGTTCTAATATAACAGTAGCATAGTGAGAGGAAGAAATCTGAATTATTTTTCGTCATCAGATATACCTCAAATCACTTTTTATCAGCATTTAGACTTTCATTTACATTTACTTACCTTAAAACAAATTAGATCCTAAGACCTTTTTTTTATATCCTCAGAACTTAAGCTTTTATAACCTCAAACCTTACATAAACTTTACATGTTTTTCATATCCAATTATTGACTGTGAGACACAGGTGGCTCTTCTCTGGGCACAGTCACTGCAAAGCAAGTTCGTTTAGATAAAGAAATAATTTAAAGTTACATCTGAAAGCTATTTGTTTTTTAACATGAAACTTGTATGCAATGCAAACCAATTTGCCCTTTTAAATAAGATACCTAGTAGTTTTAACTAACTAATGAGTTGACTAATGAACTAACATTGTGGTGGATTACCTTGAGGTAAAGAGCCAGTTGCCTGTTGTTTGCTAGCTGTCAAGCTACAGCTAGCTTAGATGTTAATGTGAACTGAGACCCAAGAAGGATAAATTATAATCTAAATGCCCCATATTAATTAAAATACCAGATATTCATTGGTAGTCCACTACCTAGAGAGTTGTCCCAAGTTCCTGTGGTCTCCCTGACAACATGGAAAGAGGTATATCATCAGTATAAGAAAGATGAATGTGGAAGCTGTTATCTTATATATGTGGTTGTTACCTGTTAAGTCCATAGACTAACACCTAACTACAAACTTAATTCACAGAGTAAGGAACTATAGTAGACAGATAAGTCTTCTTAGGAAAGGAAGATAGAACAATAGTTATGGATGGATATGTAGATAGGACAGGAGAATCAATGTGGAGAGGAAGACAGGACTGAGTGGGAGGAGATTGGGAGATACAATTAAATTTAGTGGCCATTTGAAGGGTAGTATGGAAATCTAGTACAGCAGAAGCTTCTTAAAATACATCCACAAATGAAGGAAATAAAGTTAAATTGCCAAATGAGGAGAGAGACAAATTCCCAACTGAACATCTCCTGTCACAAATGATGTTTCCAGTACTGAGATTGAGTTACATCTTGAGTTGTTGGACAAAGGGTCCCATGGGAACCCCAAAACAACCAGTCTATTGGTTGTTTTCCACAAAGTGACAGTAAGACTCTATTGCTGAAGACAACACCTAAACAATTTATTGAATACTGAGAAATCAAGCCTGCCTGTGTTCTTCAACCTAAGGACTAGTGTTACTGAAAATTACTCTATAAAAATCAGAGTTCTATTCAGGAAATTCTCCCCTGTGCCCATATGTTCAAGGTCCTTCCCTAGTTTCCTTTTTATTAGTTTCAGTGTGTCTGGTTTTATGTGGAGGTCCTTGATCCACTTGAAATTGAGCTTAGTGCAAGGAGATAAGAATGGGTCAATTTGTATTCTTCTGCATATTGACCTCCAGTTGAACCAGCACCATTGTTGAAAAGGCTATCTTTTTTCCACTGGATGGTGACCATAGGGGTGTGAATTCATTTGTGGGTCTTCAACTCTGTTCCATTGATCTACATGCCTGTCACTGTACCAATACCATGCAGTGTTTATTACTATTGCTCTGTAGTATTAATTGAGGTCCGTGATATTGATTCCCCCAGAAGTTCTTTTACTCTTGAGAATAGTTTTAGCTATCCTGGGTTTTCTGTTATTCCAGATGAATTTTTGAATTGCTCTTTCTAACTCTATGAAGAATTGAGTTGGGATTTTGATGGGGATTGCATTGAATCTGTATATTGCTTTTGGCAAGATGGTCATTTTTACTATATTAATCCTGCCAATCCATGAGCATGGTAGATTTTTCCATCTTCTGAGGTCTTCTTTGACTTCTTTCTTCAGAGACTTGAAGTTCTTGTCATACAGATCTTTCACTTGTTTGGTTAGAGTCACGCCAAGATAATTTATATGGTTTGTGGCTATCGTGAAGGGTATCATTTCTCTTCTTTCTCAGCCTGCTTATCCTTTTTTTTTATTTTATTTTTTTAATTTACATTCCAAATCACTTCCCCTTTCCCGTTTCCTCCCTCCCCGAAAGTCCCATAAGCCCCCTTCCCTCCCTCTTTTCTCCATTCAACCCCCTCTCGTTACTCTGTCCTGGCGTTCCCCTACATCCAGTCTTTCCAGGACCAGGGGTCTCTCCTTCCATCTTTTTAGAAATCTATTGATATGCGGATTGTGTCTAGGGTATTACGAGATTCTGGGTCAATATCCCCTTATCAGTGACTGCATACCATGTGTGTTCTTTTGTGATTGGGTTACCTCACTAAGGATGATATTTTCAAGATCTGACCATTTGCCTAGGAATTTCGTGAAATAGGAAGGCTACTGATTTGCTTGAGTTGATTTTATATCCGGCCACTTTGCTGAAGTTGTTTATCAGCTGTAGGACTTCTCTGGTGGAGTTCTTTGGGTCGCTTAAGTATACTATAATATCGTCTGCAAATAGTGATAGTTTGACTTCTTCCTTTCCAATTTGTATCCCTTTGACCTCCTTTTGTTGTCTAATTGCTCTAGCTAGAACTTCAAGTACTATATTGAAAAGATATGGAGAGAGAGGGCAGCCTTGTCTCGTCCCTGATTTTAGTGGGATTGCTTCAAGTTTCTCTCCATTTAGATTGATGCTGGCTACCGGTTTGCTGTAAAGTGCTTTTACTATGTTTAGATATGGGCCTCGAATTCCTGATCTTTCCAAGATCTTTAGCATGAAAGGATGCTGAATTTTGTCAAATACTTTTTCAGCATCTAATGAAATGACCATGTGGAAGTTTTCTTTGAGAACTCCAATAGCTTATGCTCTAAGATCAAGAATTGACAAATGGGACCTCATAAAATTGCAAAGTTTCTTTAAGGCAAAAGACACTGTCAAAAAGACAAAGCGGCAACCAACTAACTGGGAAATGATCTTTACCAACCCTACATCCGACAGAGGGCTAATATCCAATATATACAAAGAACTCAAGAAGTTAAACTCCAGAGAGGCAAGTAACCCTATTAAAAAATGGGGTAGAGAGCTAAACAAAGAGTTCTCACCTGAAGAATATCTAATGGCTGAGAAGCACCTAAAGAGATATTCATCATCCTTAGTCATTAGGAAAATGCAAATCAATACAACCCTGAGATTCCATCTCACACCAGTCAGAATGGCTAAGATCAAAAACACAGGAGACAGCAGTTGTTGGTGAGGATGTAGAGAAAGAGGAACACTCTTCTGCTGCTGGTGGGATTGCAAGCTGGTACAACAACTCTGGAAAGCAGTCTGGCGGTTCCTCAGAAAACTGGGCATGACACTCCCAGAGGATCCAGCTATACCACTCCTGGGCATATACACAGAGGCTTTCCCTGCATGCAATAAGGACACATGCTCCACTATGTTCATAGTAGCCTTATTTATAATAGCCAGAAGCTGGAAAGAACCCAGATGTCCCTCAATGGAGGAATGGATTCAGAAGATGTGGTATATTTACACAATGGAATACTACTATGCAATTAAAAACAATGAATTCATGAAATTCCTAGGCAAATGGTCAGAACTTGAAAATATCATCCTTAGTGAGGTAACCCAATCACAAAAGAACACACATGATATGCAGTCACTGATAAGGGGATAGTAACACAGAATCTCAGAATACCCTAGACACAATTCGCATATCAATAGATTTCCAAGAAGACTGAAGGAGAGACCCCTGGTCCTGGAAAGACTGGATGTAGGGGAATGCCAGGACAGAGAAGCGAGAGGGGGTTGAATGAGGAAAAGAGGGAGGGAAGGGGGCTTATGGGACTTTCGGGGAGGGAGGAAAGGGGAAAGGGGAAATGATTTTCAATGTAAATAAAAAAAAAACAGAAAATAAAAAAAAAAAACTTAGAAAATAAAAAAAAAATCAGAGGAGAAAATAAAGAGCAGATGAGTTTCCACACCTTCCTATCCCCAATTAAGTGGTTTCTTCTATATTATGAGTTACCTGGGTCATGAATCTCTTCACAGCAAAGAAACCCTAACTAAGACAAGGGACATTATAGCCTGTTTCCCATGGTATAAGTACTTAATATTTTGTTTTCATTCACATTGGTTGTATTTTTTATACTTCTGTCTTTCTCTTACCATTACCAATTAGTTCTTAGAACTGCTCTTAAAATCTGTTAATGCCATCTGATGAAGCTGATCTTCTTAAAGCTACTGATTAATCTTGCTCAGGTGATACAGAGTATATGTCTGTTTCTATCCTTAGTCCTTTATGTTTAAGTATGTTTTAGCATTTCATCGTGCTTTTCAGTTAGTTAAATATACCAGAAACTAGTGTAATATTAACGAATCTGTGGTAAATATTTTACTAGGTCAATATTATTCAAATTTCCTCAATGAAAGCAAAAAGAAGTTAAAAAACAAACAAATAACAATAAACAACAACCACAAAATTAAAACTAAGAAACAACAAACAAACATAAGAAAACTAAACTAAACCAAAAGTAATTCCTGGGAACTTAGGGTATCCAATATGAGTAAAACAAATGTCAAAAGAATTCAAAAATGTTCTGTTGTTTTTACTAATCTTCAGAAACCTGTCCTATATCTTCTTCTATACAAGACTTGGTGTTGCTTTCCTTTCTTTTTGAAATCAATGTTTATACATAAATTTTATCTTAGCTTTAAGAAAAAGTAACCAGTTATGAGGTTATATAGCTCTGATACTTGATACAGAGGCTGAAGTAAAAGAATCATGCTGTTTTCTCATATGAAGATTACAGTGAGCCACAAACATTCTCTTTCTCTTGCTGTAACACACGGAAAATGCGAAAAGAGAGTACAATTGTATTTCAATTGTTTCCTCCATTCTTAAATGTCTCACAAAAAGTATCGAGATAGAAACTTTTTCTGAGAATGAGGACAAATGAAGTCTCTGAAATTTTAATAGCTGCAGCATGGTCACATTCCTAGCATCACAGAAATTTGGAGTAAAACTTTATATAGAGAAACAAAGGTTTTTGAATTTTCTTTTTCTTTAAACTCTTCCCAACCATCAGGTGTTAGGAGTCCTTGCTTATACTCTAAGAAGATGAGAGAAATGATAATGGATGAGATGTTCAATGAATTTCCTATTTTCTAAAAATTTTGTAGTGTGTTTCACATTATAGCTAAGCAGTCAAAAAATGTAGGTATTTGATTTACAAACTTTTAATCAGCAGTAAAATATATTTTCTCTTTTTATTTAAAATATTGTAATAACAGTTACTGAATCCCTCTGCTTTTCAGTATTAAAAAAAATAATATCACCTCCTTGGGATGATTTCATAATTAAAACCATCCCAAGGAGGTGATATAGATAATAGTGAAACTCTTCTATGAAAAAGCCACAATTGCGCAGTCATATTTTGTAGGAATATTAGTTTTTAACACAGAAAAATGAAGCATTAAATTAGACTAAAGAAATAAAGCAAAAGCACAGAAAAAGAAAGAATGAAAAATAAAAATAAGAGTATTGATCATTAATTAAACATGGAATGTTTATATCAATAGTAATTAGTTTTGCAACGTAAGTGATTATTAGTGGTTCATATGTAGAACTATGTCTCAGTTTAAGCAATGAAAAATTTTCTAGAAAGTCATTGTCTTCAGCTGAAAACATTACGTGTGTGTGTGTGTGTGTGTGTGTGTGTGTGTGCTTGTGTGTGTACCTGTATTATCACAGTCAGATTAGGTAAATATTATGGAAGGGAGAAAGAAAGAAAAATAAAACTAAGAAACAGGAATACTTTAGATTGCACACTATGAATTCATGTTTAAAAAAATAAAACAACACAGCCTCTCAAATCAAGTCATTTTGTTGCAGGATATCTGATCACACTATGAACCCTGAGATTGTGTTATTTACTGGAAACTTCTGTTTGTAGTTGTGACATGATTCAGACCTAGTTCACACCTTTAATCTATGAGCTTTCGATTTATTGTGAATAGAATTAAATCAAGTCACCCATATGTCAAGAGGTAGAGCAAGCACCCAGTTTAAAGGAGTAAACATAGGAAAAATAGAAAAATAACCATAGATTGAGAGAGAAGGATGGAAAAAGAGACACAAAGGAAGAGATGGGAGGGACATTCGATTTCAGGGATTTTTGAGACTTTGTAGAGGAGAACCTCTTTTGGGATGTCAACTGTAGGGTAAAATCAGCTGAGTGCTTTCTTTCCCTCTCTGACCTAGTAGGCTTTAACCACAGCACCTGGCTCAAGTCTTCTTTGGTAAAACTGAACATGTGAAATTATTGTTATGCTTCAATGCATGGAAAGACAACAAAAACAGCGAAATCACACTAGATGTGGACAAGCTGAGAAGTCATCAGATTTGGTAAGTCACCTGGGAAGTCCTCAAGGAGAGGATTAAGGATATAAGATACCTAAATTCAAGACCCTAGGACACTCAATAGTGCTACTTTAGCACATGAAAACAGAGGCAGAAAATGAAAATATAAACGACTTTACTGAGATGGACATAATGCAGATGGTAGAAATAATCTCCTTTGAACTGTGTGGAAGAATCACCTTTCAATACAAAGCTACCATATAATAAAATGAGGCAGGATATGAAGGCAAGACTCTAGTTATGAGAGCGTCAGGGGGAAAAGAGGAAATTTTTTTCTGACTGGGATGCAGGGGAGACCATACGAAGGATAAAAGATGGAAAACTCCAACACAAGGAGGGAAACTACACCCTAGAAAAAGTAAGATAGTAATCTTTCAACAAATCCCAAAGAAGATAGTCACACAAACATAATTCCACCTCTAATAATAAAAAATAACAGGAAGCAACAATCACTGTTCCTTAATATCACATAATGTCAATAGACTCCAATCCCCAATAGAAAGACATAGAGTAACAGACTGGATATATAAACAGGACTCAGCATTTTGCTGCATATAGGAAACACACCTTAGTGACAATGACAGGCGCCACCTCAGAGTAAAAGGCAGGAAAACAAATTTCCAAGCAAATAGTTCCAAGAGACAAGCTGGAGTAGCCATTCCAATATCAAATAAAATTGACTTTCAATGAAAAGAAATCAAAAGAGATAAGATAAGACACTTTATATTCACCAAAGGAAACATCTAGCAAGATGAACTCTCAATTCTGAGCTTCTATACTCCAGCTTCAAGGGCACCCACATACATAAAAGAAACTTTACTAAAGCTCAAAGTACACATTATCCCTCACACAAAAATAGTGAGAGATTTCAACACCCCACTCTCATCAATGGACAAACCATGGAAACAGAAACAAAACAGAGACAAAGTGAAACTAAGAGAAGTTATGAACCAAATGGATTTAACTGATATCTATAGAATATTTCATCCTAAAACAAAATACGTTCTTCTTAGCACCTCATGGTACTTTCCACAAAATTGATCATGTAATCAGTCACAAAACAGGCCTCAACATATACAAGGAGATTAAAATGATTCCATACATCCTATCAGATCACCACAGAATAAGACTGGTCTTCAATACTAGCAAAACAACAGAAAGTCCACATACGCATGGAAGCAGAACAACTCTCTACTCAATGATAACCTAGTCAGGAAAGAAATAAGAAAGAAATTAAAGACTTTTTACAATTTAATGAAAATGAAGGCACAACATACCCCGACTTATGGGACACAATGAAAGCAGTGCTAAGAGGTAAACTCATGGCTCCGAGTGCCTCCAAAAAGAAAACAGAGACAGCATACACTAGGACATTCACAGCATGTCTGAAAGTTCTAGAACAAAGAAGAAGAAGAAGTAGAAGAAGAAGAAGAAGAAACAGAAGAAGAAGAAGAAGAAGAAGAAGAAGAAGAAGAAGAAGAAGAAGAAGAAGAAGAAGAAGAAGAAGAAGAAGAAGAAGAGGCAAATACACCCAGGAGGAGTAGACGACGGCAGTAAATTATCAAACTCAGGGCTGAAATCAATCAAGTAGAAACAAAGAGAACTATAAAAAGAATCAACAAAACCAGGAGCTTGTTCTTTGAGAAAACAACAAGATAAGTAATCCCTTAGCCAGACTAACTAGAAGGCATGGAGACAGTATCCAAATTAACAAAAAAATGAGCTAAACAAAGAATTCTCAATTGCAGAATATTCGATGGCTGAGAAAAACCTAAAGAAATGTTCAACATCCTTAGTCATCAAGGAAATGCAAATCAAAACAACACTGAGATTCCACCTCACACCAATCAGAATGGCTAAGATCAAAAACTCAGTTGACAGCAGATGCTGGCGAGGATGTGGAGAAAGCAGAACTCTCCTCCAATGCTGGTGGGATTGGAAGCTGGTAAAATCACTCTGTAAATCATTTTGGCATTTCCTCAGAAAATTGGGCATAATATTACTGCAGGACCCTTCTATACCACTCTTGGGAATATACACGGGGGATTCTCTAGCATGTAATAAGGACACATGCTCCACTAAGTTCATAGAAGCCTTACATATAATAGCCAGAAGCTGGAAAGAATGCAGATGTCCCTCAACAGAGGAATGGATACAGAAACGGTGGTACATTTACACAAAAGAGTACTACTCAGCTATTAAAAACAATGAATTTATGAAATTCTTAGGCAAATGGATGGAGCTAGAAAATATCATCCTGAGTGAGGTAACCCAATCACAAAAGAACACACATGATATGCACTCACTGGTAAGAGGATGTTAGCTCATACACTAGGACACCCAAGATACAATTCACAGACCACATGAAGCTCAAGAGGAAGAAAGACCAAAGTGTAGATACTTTGGTCCTTCCTAGAATGGGGATCAAAATGCCCATGGCTCACAGCAAACCAATGGACTGAGCATTAAGAGCTAGAGAAAGGTCTCAAGGAACTGTAGAGGTTTGCAGCCCCATAGAAGGAACAATAATATGTATCAACCAGTACCCCTAGAGCTCCCAGAGACTAAACCAGCAATCAAAGAGTAGACATGGAGCAACCCATGACTTCAGCTACATATATAGCAGAGGACAGCCTTTTCACACATCAGTGAGAGGAGTGACCATTGGTGCTCTGGAGAATTGATGCGATGCAGTGTAGGGGAATGCCAGGGCATGAAATTGGGAGGTGAGTGTTGGTAAGCAGGGGGAGGAGGAATGGGATAGCAGGTATTGGGGTGGGGGGACAAGGTAAAGGAATAACATTTGCAGTGTAAATAAAGAAAATATATATATATAAAAGATCTACATTAGACAAATGGGACTACATAGAATTGCAAAGCTTCTGTAAGGCAAATGATATTGTCATTAGGACGAAATGGCAACCAATAGATTGGGAAAAGATCTTTAGCAAGCCTAGATCCGATAGAGGGCTAATATCCAATATTTAGAAAGATCTCAAGAAGTTAGACACCGGAGAACCAAATAACCCTATTTAAAAATGGGGTACAGAGCTAAACAAATAATTCTCAGCTGAGGAATATTGAATGGCCATGAAACCCCTAAAGAAAAGTTCAACATTCTTAGACATCAGGGAAATACAAATCAAAATGACCTTGATATTTCACCTCACACCAGTCACAATGGCTATGATGAAAAACTCTGGGGACAGCAGATGTTGGTGAGGATGTGGAGAAAATCGAATACTCTTTCATTTCTTGTGGCATTTCAAGCTTCTACAACCACTTTAGAAATCAATCTGGAAGTTCCTCAGAAAATTGTACATAGTATCACCAGAGGAACCAGCTATTCTACTCCCAGGCATATACCCAAAAGATGCTCCAATATTTAACAAGGACACATGCTCCACTATGTTCAAAGCAACCTTATTTTTAATAACCAGAAGCCTGAAAGAACCCAAATGTTCTTCAACAGAGGAGTGGATACCGATAATGCAGTATATTTATACAGTGGAATACTACTCAGCTATTAAAAACATTATGAAATTCTTAGTCATATGAATGTAACTAGAAATTGTCCTGAGTGAGGTAACTCAGTCACAAATGAACACACATGGTGTGCACTCACTGATAAGTGGATATTAACCCCAAAACTCAGAATATCCAAGATACTTTTCACAGACCGCATGAAGATCAAGAAGGGGAAGACTAAAGTTTGGATGTTTCAGTTCTACTTAGAAGGGGGAACAAAATACTCACAGGAGGAAACAAAGAGAGAAAGTGTGGAGCAGAGACTGAAGGAAAGGCCATTCAGAGACTGCCCCATTTGGAGATACATCTCATATACAGACAACAAACCCAGAGACTTGCTGATGCCAAGAAGTGCATACTGACAGGAGCCTGATATAGCTGTCTCCTGAGAGGATCTGCCAGAGCCTGACAAATACAGATGTGAATGCTCTCAGTCATCCTTTGGACTGAGCACAGGGACACCAATAGAGGTCTTTAAGAAAGTACTGAATGTGCAGAAGGGTTTTGCAACCCCATATGAAGAACAACAATATCAACCATCCAGACCCCTCCAGATTTTCCAGAGACTAAATCACCAACCAAAGAGTACTAATGGTGGGACCCCTGGGTCTACCTGCATATGTAGCAGAGGATGGCCTTATCAATAGGAGGAGAGGCCTCATGTTATGTAAATGCATGCTGCCCCATTGTAGGGGGATGTCAGATTGATGAGGTGCAAGTGGATGTGTTGGAGGGGCAGAACCCTCATAGAAGCAGAGCAAGGGAGCATGGGATAGGAGGTTTGCAGATGGGAAACCAGGAAATGGAATAGAATTTGAAATGTAAATAAATGAAATATTCAATTTAAAAAAAATAATCCAAGCATAGGAAAGGAAAGCCACGTAGTTGAATTCAGGTTCAAATAATTTTAGTTACTCACAGAATGGGTCTAGCTCATGGCCTAGGCATTTATTAATAATATTAAACCTGTGTTGTAATTTGGGAACTAAGACATTGGTAGAAAAACCTGTGGTTATAAATGGTGCCCAATACATAGATTCTTAGAATCTGACCTTAGAGCCCATGAAGCCAAGGGAAAATGTAATTTAGCATGCTGCACTAGATAGTGGGCAGACTGTTTTCTAAGTTGGGCAGCTGAAGTCTGCCTTGCCATATAAGCGAGCAAACAGTGGCAGCAAGAAACTACAGAAAGACCAAGTACAGATGTTCAGGTTCCTTACCTCCACACATGGCAGTGTGACTACCCTCTGTGGAGAGTGAAGACCTGTGAGGAAATGGTAGAGTAGAAAACCACACATTTAAGGCACAATCCCACAGGCCACATATTGCTCTGGGAACCCAGTGCTAGGATCAGTGGAAGACACTCTTGGACAAAACAGAAACCCTGTCCTGGCCCACTGTATCTCTAGCCCTGTGTCCACTGAGAAGCACCAGCCCAGCCCAGCAAATCAGGACACATGGGCCTGAAAATACCAGCGGATGCCTAGTGGTGGAATCCTGAAGTTCTTCAGAAAAACAGCCGGTTAAAGAGAGTGACGAGGGCCAGCAGAAGGCAAAATCAGTGGGGCAGCCTGCTAGACTAAGCAGAGGGAGTGGAGCCATCTGCCAATGCCAGGTGCTAGTTGAATTGCAGAAATAGCACTAAAAATAACATGAAGAAGAAATCCAAGCCCAGACAATAGTCTCTGACCTAGTATGTATCTTTGAAATCAGTCTAAATGCTAAAGGAAGAAAGAAATTAAGCACAGAAAGTCATGGGGAGAAGGTCTTTGAAGGAACTAAAGAATTAGAGGTTTTTGTTTTTTTGTTTTTTCTTTTATTTATTTATTTTCTACATTCTTTATTTACATTCCAGAAGATTTCCCCTTTCCCGGTTCCCCCCTCCCTGAAAGTCCCATAAGGCCTCTTCCCTCCCTCTGTTCCCCATTTGCCTAAGAATTTCATGAATTCATTGTTTTTAATTGCTGAGTAGTATTCCATTGTGTAAATATACATGGAAAATATCTCTGATAGCTTTGAAGAAATATATAGAAAAACATGTTAAGATTGACTATTTCATGGAAAAATTATACAGTTAAAATGGTAGATGTTTTATTAAGAAAGGGCTTTTGACAGTGAGACATGTCTGCATCAGAAGCTACAGATACATGCATGTACCACAAACACAATACAAGAAATAGAAGGGAAAATCTCAGGCATAGAAGATACTATAGAAGATATTGAAACATTGGTCAAAGAAAACACAAAATGGTAAAAGGTCCTAACCCAAAACATCCAAGCAATTCATGACACAGTGAAAAGACCAAACTTAATATTGATAGCAATAGGTGATAAAGAAGAGTCCCAGTACAAAGAGCTAGAAAATAACTGCAACAACATCAAAGAAGTAAACTTCCCTAACCTGAAGAAACAAATGGACAAAAATACAGAAAAGGCTTATAGAAAATCAAATAAATTGGAGCAAATGTTGGACATCAATGAGCTGAGAGGTCCTTGGTCCTGTGAGGGCTAGTTGCCCCAGTATAGGGGAATGCCAGAACAGGGAAGCAGGAGTGGGTGGGTTATTGATCAGGGGAAGGGGGGATGGGATAGGAGGTTTTCGGGGGAGAAATGAGGAAAGGGGATAATATTTGAAATGTAAATAAAGAAAATATCTAACAAAAAATTAAACGTAAAAAGAGAAAAGAAAAGCCTTTTGACACATAATAATCAAACCACTAAATGCACAGGACAAATAAAGAATATTAAAAGTTGGGAAAGAAAATGGCCAAGTAACAGATAAAGGCAGACCTGTCATAATTATACCAAACTTGTATACAGAGATTCTAAAACCTAGAATATCCTAGACAGATGTTATATATACCCTAGTAAAACATTAATGCTAGCCCAGGCTACTATAACCAGGAAAACTCTTAATTTCCATAGATGAAGAAACCAAGATATTTTATGAAGAAAACAAATTTAAACAATATATTGTTACTAATCAAACCTACAGAGGATATTAGAAGGAAAACTCTAAAGAAAGCAGGGATCTATTTTCAAGAAAACACAAGAAATTAGAGAGTTCACAACAACCCCCCAAAATGAGAATCACAAGAACATATATTACTACCTCTAACAACAAAATAGCAGGAAATAACAATCATTGGTCTTTAATATCTCTCAACATCAATGGATTTAATTCTCCAGTAAAAAGACACAGTCTAACAGACTAGATATTTGAACAGGGTCCAGCTTTTTGCTGCACACTAGAAATACACCTGAGTGACAAAGACAGATACTACCTCAAAATAAAGGACTTGGAAAAAGTTTGCCAAGCAAATGTGCCCAAGAAACACTCTGGAGTAACCTTTCTAATACCCAATAAAATATACTTTCAACCAAAAGTTACCGAGAGAGTTGGAAAAGAACACTTCATATTCATCAAAGGACAAATCCACCAAAAGGAACTCTCAATTCTGAACAGCTATTCCCAAAATACAAGGGTAACCACATTCATAAAAGAAACTTCACTAAAGTGCAAAGCACACATTGAACTACACACAATAACAGTGGGAGACATCAACAAACAGAATCTAAATGGGACACAGTGAAACAAACAGAAGTTATGAATCAAATGGATTTAACAGATAGTTACAGAACATTTTACCCTAAAACAATAGAATACACATTCTCAGTACCTCATGGACCTGTCTCCAAAGTTGACAATATAATTGGACAAAAATCAGGCCTCAACAGATAAAAGAAGATTGAAATAATTCCATGCATCTTAGCAGATCACCAGTACTAAAGCTGAACTTCAATAACAGCAAAAACAGAAAGCTCACTTATTCATATAAACTGAACTATTCAATGATAACCCCCAACTAAAGCGTAGATACAGAAAATGTGGTTCATTTACACAATGGAATACTATTCAGCTATTAAAAATGAGGATATGAATTTTGCAGGCAAATGGATCGAGCTAAAAAATATCATTCTGAGTTAGGAAACCCATGACCCAAAAGGACATGCATGATATGTACACACTGATAAGTGTATATTAGCCAAAAGTACAGAATATCCATGATACAATTCACAAAACATACGAAGCTTAACAAGAAGGAAGGCCCAAGTGTGGATATTTCAATCCCACATAGAATTGGGGATAACATAATCTTGTGAGGCAGAGGGAGGGAAGGACATGGGGGGAGGGGAGAGGGACAAGAAAAGGGGATTAGGATAAGAACTGGTGATAAACAGGAAAAATCCCCAGTGGGCCAGGAGAATGCAGCTGTGGTGAGTGGGTAGGGGCAGGGGAAACCTCTACAGAGTCACAGAGACCTAAGAATTTAGAAGCTTACAGGACACAATGAGGATGACCTTTGCTGAAATGCCCAGTAGTGGAGAGATGGAATCTGTAGAGACCACCTCCTATCATTAGACATGGCCCCCAGTTGAGGCATGAGGCTCCATACCCATCTTCAAAATTTTGATCCAGAATTGGTTTTGTCCAAGGGAAATAAAGGACAATAAATGATTCAAATCTAGGGATTTTGATTTGCACATATTTTAAAAGATAAACACAGTGATGATGAAGAAATTATTCTCTTTGTTTCATAAACTGATATTATATTTAAATGATTCATCATCTCAATTATATTATGCAAAAGGTATCATGCAGAGAATCTTATCTTATTTTAGAATAAATTTTATTAAAAATTATGGTTGACAGATGAGATAGCATAGGAGTAAGAGCACTGCATGCTCTTCTAGAGGATTACAGTTCATTTCCTAGCACCCATATCACAGCTTTCAAATCTATATCTCTAATTCCAATGGATTTGATGACCTTGTATGTATTTCAGGTGTACTAAACATACAAATAGTCCACTTATATACACAAAGTGTCCATACAGGTCAGATTAAAACACTTTATTTATTTAAACTTTAAAATAAATTTCACATATATAAGTGACTTCATTTCTTTTCTTTCCACAATATTTTTATTGCTTATTTTGGAATTCTATATAATACAACCCAATCAATTTCACTTCTCAGTCTTTCCAGGTCCACTGTCCACTCTTGTGACCTCCTTGAAAGAAAGGAAGAAAAAAAAATAAAAGGCAAAAACAAGTCTGATTTTTGTGACTATATACTCCCATGAGCACTGTTAAACTTCCAATGACAAGGCCCATAAAAACAATAACAAAATCTGATTCCTTTCCCATTACCACCACTGTCAGAAATCATATAAACCATGAAGATCTCTATCACAAGTTTTTATTTGTTTATATTTATTTATTTATTTATTTATTTAACATTTCAAGTGTTATCCCTTTATCCGGTTCCCCCCACCTCTGGGAAAACCCTTATCCCCTCCCGCCTGCCAATGCTTCTTTGAGGGTGTTCCTCCCCCCACCCACCCACTCCCAACTCCCTGCACTCAATTCCCATATACTAGGGCATCTATTGAACCTTCACAGGATCAAGGATCTCTCCTCCCATTCATGCCTGACAAGGCCATCATCTGCTACATATGCAAGCAGAGCTATGTGTACTCCTTGGTTGGTGGCTCAGTTCCTGTGAGCTCTTGGGTTTCTGGTTGTTTATATTGTTGTTCTTCTTATGCAAACCCCTTCAACTCCTTCAGTCCTTTCTCTAACTCCTCCATTGGGGACTACAAACTCAGGGCAATGATTGGCTGCAATCATCCAACTCTATTTCTAAGGCTACTGCAGGGCCTCTCTTAGGAGACAGCTATACCAGGCTTCTTTCAGCAAGCCTTTCTTAACATCCACAATAGTGTCAGAGTTTGGTGTCTATCTGGGAGGAATCCCCTTGTGGGATAGTCTCTGGATGGCCTTTCCTATAGACTCTGCTCTGTACATTTTTCCATATTTGCTCCCATGAGTGTTTTGTTCCCCTTTCTAAGAAGGACCTAAGCACCAACACTTTGGCTTCTTTCTTGAGCTTCATGTGGTCTGTGAATTGTATACTGAGTATTCTGAGCTTTTTGGCTAATATCCATTTATCACTGAGTGCATACCATGTGTGTTCCTTTGTGATTGGGTTACCTCACTCAGGATGATATTTTCTAGCTCCATCCATTTGCCTAAGAATTTCATAAATTCATCATTTTTAATAGCTTAGTAGTATTCCATTGTGTAAATGTACCACATTTTCTGTCTCCATTCTTGTGTTGATGGACAACTGGGTCCTTTCCAGCTTCTAGTTATTATAAGTAAGGCTGCTATGAACATAGAGGAGCATGTGCCTTTGTTATATTTTGGAGAATTGTTTGGATATATGCCCAGGAGTGGTATAGCTGGGTCCTTAGGTAATACTATGTCCAATTATCTGAAGAACCACCAGACTGATTTCCAGAGTGGTTGTACCTGCTTGCAATCCACCAACAATGGAGGAGTGTTCCTCTTTCTCCACATCCTCACCAGCATCAGCTGTCACATGAGTTTTTGATCTTAGACATTCTGACTGGTGTGAGGTTTAATCTCAGGGTTGTTTTGATTTGCATTTCCCTGATGATAAGGATGTTGAACATTTCGTTAGGTGCTTCTCAGCCCTTTGAATTTCCTCAGTTGAGAATTCTCTGTTTAGCTCTGTTCCCCCTTTGTTAATAGAGTTATTTGGTTTTCTAGAATCTAACTTCTTGAGTTCATTGCATATACAGGATGTTACCCCTTTATCTGATGTAGGATTGGTAAAGATCTTTTCCCAGGCTCTTGGTTCCCATTTTTCCTACTGACAGTGTCCTTTACCTTACAGAAGCCTTGCAATTTTATGATGACCCATTTGTCAATTCTAAATCTTAGAGCATAAGTCATTGGTGTACTAGTCAAGAGATTGTCCCTTGTGCCCATGTGTTCAAGATTTTTCCCCACATTCTCTTCTATTAGATTCAGTGTCTCTGGCTTTATGTGAAGGACCTTGATCTACTTGGACTTCAATTTTTCACAGGGAGATAAAAATGGATCACTTTGCATTCTTCTGCATGTTGACCTGCATTTGAGCCAGCACCATTTGTTGAAAATGCTGTCTTTTTTCCATTGGATGGTTTTAGCTCCTTTGACAAAGATCAAGTGACCATAGGTATGTGGGTTCATTTCAGGGTCTTCAATTCTATTCCATTGATCTATTCTCCTGTCACTGTACTAATATCATGCAATTTTTAATACAATTGCTCTGTAGTACAGCTTGAGGTCAGGGATGCTGATTCCCCCAAGAAGTCCTTTTATTGTTGAGAATACTTTTTGATATGCTGGGTTTTTATTTATTCCACATAAATTTGGAAGTTGCTCTTTCTAACTCTATGAAGAATTGTGTTGGAATTTTGATGGGGATTGCATTGAATATCTAGATGGCTTTTGGAAATATTCACATTTTTACTATATTAATCCTGCCAATCCATGGGCATGGAAGAACTTTTCTTCTTCTGAGGTCTTCTTCAATTTCTTTCTTCAGAGACTTGAAATTCTTGTCATACAGATAATTCACTTGTTTGGTTAGAGTCATACAAAGATACTTTGTATTGTTCGTGGATTTTGCGAAGGGTGTTGTTTCCCTAATTTCATTATCAGCCTGTTTATCCTTTCAGAATAGGAAGGCTACTGACTTGTTTATGTTAATTTTATATCCGAACACTTTGCTGAAGTTGTTTTTCACCTGTAGGAGTTCTCTGGTAGGTTTTTTTTTTTTGTGGTCATTTAAGTATACTGTCATATATGCAAATAGTGATATTTTGAATTCTTCCTTTCCAATTTGTATCCCTTTGACCTCCTTTTGTTGTCTAATTGCTCTAGCTAAAAATTCATGTACTATATAGGATAGAGAGAAAGAGGGCAGTCTTGTCTAGACCCTGAATTTAGTGAGCTTTTTTCAAGTTTCTCTCCATTTAGTTTGATGTTGGCTACTGGTTTGCTGTATGTTGCTTTTACTATATTTAGATATGGGCCTTGTATTCCTGATATTTCCAAGTCTTTTAGTATGAAGGGATGTTTCATTTTGAGAACTGCTTTTGCAGCATCTAATGAAACATCTAATGTGTTTTGATTATTTTTTTACTTTGACTTTTTTTCCTTTGAGTTTGTTTATATACATTTATGGATTTCTGTATATTGATCCATCCCTGCATCACTAGGATGAAGCCTACGTGATCGTGGTTAATGATTGTTTAGATGTGTTCTTGGATTCGGTTTGAGAGTATTTTATTGAGTGTTTTTGCATCAATATTCATAAGGGAATTTGGTTTGAAGTTCTCTTTCTTTCTTGGGTCTTTGTGAGGTTTTGGTATCAGCATAACTATGCCTTCATAGAATGAATTGGGAAGTTATCTTTCTGTTTCTATTTTGTGGGATAATTTGAAGAGTGTTAGTATTAGATTTTCTTTGAAGGTATGATAGAATTATGTGCTAAAGCCATCTGGTCCTGGGCTTCTTTTAGTTGGGAGACTTTTAATGACTGCCTCTATTTCTTTAGGCATTATGTGACTGTTTAGATGGTTTATCTGATCCTGATTAAAGTTTGGGATTTGGTATCTGTCTAGAAAATTTCCCATTTCATCTAGATTTTCCAGTTTTGTTGAAAGGCTTTTGTAGTAGGATCTGATGATTGTTTGGATTTCCACAGTTCCTATTGTTATTTCTTACTTTTCATTTCTGATTTTGTTAAGTTGGATATTGTCTCTGTGCCCTCTGGTTAGTTTGCCTAAGGGTTTATATATCTTGTTGATTTTCTCAAAGAACCAGCTCCCGATTTTGTTGATTCTTTGTATAGTTCTTTTTGGCTTTTTACTTGGTATTTCAACCCTGAGATTGATTATTTCTGGCTATCTACTCCCTTGGGTGTATTTGCTTCTTTTTGTTCTTGAGATTTCAGGTGTGCTGTTAAGCTGCTACTGTATGCTTTCTTCAGTTTCTTTTTGGAGGCATTCAGAGCTATGAGTTTTCCTCTTAGGACTGTTTTCATTATGTCACATAAGTTTTGGTATGCTGTGTCTTCATCTTCATTAAATTCTAACAAATAATTTCTTTCTTTCTTTATTCCTTGACCATGAGTAGAGCATTGTTCAGTTTTGATATATGTGTGTGTGTGTGTGTGTGTGTGTGTGTGTGTTTGTGTGTATTTTCTGTTGTTGTTTTTGTTGCTATTGAAGACCAGACTTAATCTGTGGTGATCTGTTAGGAGGCATTGGATTATTTCAACTTTCTTATATCTGTTGAGGTCTGATTTGTGACTGATTATATGGTCCATTTTGGAGAAGGTAACATGAGGTGCTGAGAAGAAGGTATATTCTTTTGATTTAGAATGAAATGATTTATAGATCTCTGTTAAATCCATTTGGTCCATAACTTCTGATAGTTTCACTGTCTCTGTTGAGTTTTCGTTTCCATGATCAGTCCATTGATGAGAGTGAGGTGTTAAAATCTCTCAGTATTATTGTCAGAGATTCAATGTGTGCTTTGAGTTTTAGTAAAGTATTTTTTATGTATGTGGTGCCCTTGCATTTGGAGCATAGATGTTCAGAATTAAGAGTTCATCTTGGTAGATTTTTTTCTTTGGTAATTATGAAGTGCCTTTCATTATCTTTTTTGATGACTTTTGGTTGAAAGACAATTTTATCCATTATTGCAATGGCTACTCCATCTTGTTTCTTGGGACCATTTGCTTGAAAAATTGTTTCCAGCCCTTTACTCTGAAGTAGTGTTTGTCTTTGACAGTGAGGTGCATTTCCTGTAAGCAGCAAAATGCTGGATACAGTAGTTTATGTATCCAGTCTGTTAGTCTATGTCTTTTTATTGAGGAATTGAGTCCATTGATGTTAAAAGATATTAAGGAATAGTAATAGCTGCTTTCTGTTATTTTTAATGTTATTTTTATGTTTGTGCTATCTTCTTTTGGGTATGTTCAAAGAAGATTATTTTCTTGCTTTTTCTAGTGTATAGTTTCCATCCTTGTGTTGCAGTTTTCCATCTATTATCCATTGCAGGGCTGGATCATGGAAAGATATTGTGTAAATTTTGTTTTGTCATGGAATATCTTGGTTTCTCCATCTATGCTAAATGAGAGTTTTGCTGGGTATAGTAGTCTTGGCTGGCATTTGTGTTCTCTGAGAGTCTGTATGAGATCTGCTCAGGATCTTCTAGTTTTCATAGTCTATGGTGAGAAGTGTGGTATAATTCTGATAGGTCTGACTTTATATGTTACTTGACCTTTTTCCATTACTGCTTTTAATATTCTTTCTTTGTTTTGCCCATTTGGTGTTTTGACTATTATGTGACAAGAGAAATCTCTTTTCTGGTTCCATCCATTTAGAGTTCTGTAGGTTTCTTGTATTTTTATATGTATCTCTTTCTTTTGGTTAGGGAAATTTTCTTCTATAATTTTGTTGAAGATGTTTACTGGGCATTTAAGTTAGGAATCTTCAGTCTCTTCTAATCTATTATCCTTAGGATTGGTCTTCTCATTGTACCCTGGATTTTCTGGATTTTTTGTGTTAGGGGCTTTTTGCAGTTTGCCTTTTCTTTGACTGTTGTGTGAATGTTATCTTTTCTTTTATAAAGAAAGTTTTGTTTATTTATTTTATCTAAATACACTGTAGCTGTCTTCAGACATACCAGCAGAGGGTGTTAGACCTCATTAAGGATGGTTGTGAGCCACCATGTAGTTGCTGGGATTAGAACTCATGACCTTCAGAAAGCAGTCAGTGCTCTTAACAGCTGAACCATCTCTCCAGTCCATGTCAATGTTTTCTATGCTATCTTCTGCACCTGTCATTCTTTCTTCTATCTCTTGTATTCTGTTGGTGATGCTTGCTTCTATGACTCATGATCTCTTTCCTATGTTTTCTATCTCCAGGGTTGTTACCCTTTGCGATTTCTTTATTGTTTCTGTTTCCATTTTTAGATCCTGGATGGTTTTTTTTTCAATTCCTTCACTGTTTTGGTTGTGTGTTCCTGTAATTCTTTAAGGGAATTTTGTGTTTCCTCTTTAAGGGATTCTACCAGTTTAATTGTGTTCACTTGTATTTCTTTAAGGGAGTTATTTATATCCTTCTTAAATTCCTCTATTATCATCATGAGATGTGATTTTAAAATAGAGTCTTGCTTTTCTGATGCATTGTGGTATCCAGGGCTACCTATGATGAGAGAACTAGTTTCTGATGATTCTGTGTAGCCTTGGTTTCTGTTGCTTATGTTTTTGCCCTTCCTTTTGGCCATCTGGTTACCTCTGGTGTTGGCTCTTCTTGCTGTCTCTGACTGTGGCTTGTCACTCCTGCAAGCCTCTGTGTCAGTACTCCTGTGAGACCAGTTCTTTCAGGGAGAAATTTGGATATGAGGAGCTGTGGTACAGGGTCAGCTCTGGGGTGCAAACAGAAACCAGAAGGATCCTGTCCCCAGCTTTTCCTTGGTTCCTGTGTCCTGACAGCTTTAGGAGGGTTCCTGTTGGGCCAAGAATTTGAACTGAAGTGGTGATCTTACCTGTGCTCACAAGTGTTTCCAGCTCTCTCCTGGTGGTATTTGTGTATGTAGAGCTGTGGCACAGAAACAGTTCAGGTTGCAGAAGGAAACCGGAAGGTTTCTGTCCCAGGCTGCTCCTTGGTTCTTGTGTTCTGATGTTTCTGTGCTGGTTCCTCTGAGGAGAAGTAGTGGTCTTGTTCCAGCTCATATGCTTGTCTGCACTCCTGAAAGGCTAGCTCTCTCACAGTGCTATTTGGGTATGGAGAGGATTAGATCTTGGCCAGATAGAAACTGAGAAGCTCCTGCTCCATGCTGCTCCTTGGATCCTGTGTTCTGATGATTCCAGGCAGGTTCCTCTGAACAGAAGTGGTGGTCTTACCTGTACTCACAGGCTTGTCTCTCTATCACAAGTTTTAAGGATTCTCTTCAATGGTTTCCTGTCTAGATCATGTGCATGCCCATGATCTATGCTGTATGTAGCCAGAAACCATATGGAAATGATATTATTTATAATAGTAATTTTTTTCCTTTTCTTGAAAATAGATTCTTTTTTCACATTGTCCTGATTGCAGTTTTCCCTCTACTTTCCCAAGTTCCTCCTATGTTTTCTTTGGATATCAGAAAGAAAATATTGAACAGTCCTGCCTCAGTATTCTGGACATTCCCACTCTCTCTTTAAAATCATTCCTCCTTCTGCTTATTTGTTGACCTCCATTGTTCTGTTGTATTCTTTCTTGGATCATATCTCAATTAAGTATGTCTTTTTCTTCTTAATCTTTGCTATGTTCCAACTTCCGAAGCAAACTATTATTTACAGTTCCCCCAAATGTTAATAAAATAATCATGTGCCTTCTTGTTTAGTCAATATTTACATTTATCAATCAAGATTAAGAACATACAAAATGTAAACCTGATTTATCTGAAAGAATTGGACGTACAGATGAAAGAAAATAAGGGTATATACCTTTCATCCAGAGCCCTTAAACAGGTGAACACTTACTACTGTAGCAGTGATAGCTATCACTCTAGTATGATCTCTAAGGTTAAAAACTCCATGCTATGCAAGTCTATAGTTTGGCATTCACCCTGATCTTGAGGAAACCTCCTCAGCTGCCAATCTGCCTGGATTCCTGGTCCCTTATGTAGACTTGTGCCATTCCTTTGTTTGCACTTGAAAACATGCAACTGGCCTTTGTAGCTTCATTCTCTAAAATCATAACACCTATACATGCTTTTTCCAGTCTGAGGAATCTGAAAACTTAACAGTAGAAACTGAGTTAGCAATCAACATACCTGCTTCTTCAACCAGGATTACTGAAGAAAGTGGAAAGCATTGAAAACAACATACTTCTTAGGTTTATTGTTAATAATTTGTGACATTGTAGGGACATAAAATGTATGAAATTGCCGCAATTGAATGGTTTTTGTTTGTTTGTTTTCTGTTATTGTAAAATGGATGTACCACTTTAAGACATATTCACTTTGTGAGATAAGGTAGTCACAGAAAATCAGTCTATGCCTTCCCATTATTTCCAGTCTGGCAGATATATTAGGAATATGTAAACAAATCTTTGTCTTGGCCCTTCGAGAAAATATATCTGCTGCCTACCCCAAATAGCGTTTGAGTTATGGTCAGACTCCACAAGGTAATATCTCTAAGCCTGGATGTCTCCAAGTCACATATTGACAAAGTAAAGCCATGTATTATATTAGAGCACACACTTCCTCAGTGGAAGTTATAACAGTAAGAGATTCTATTTGTTCTAGGAACCACTGGACTCACTGTCGGATGAACCCAGTTGAAATGAAGGAACTAATTCTCCTGAAAATACAACTCAGTACTTTTTAGTATCAACTGGCTTTTTCATTCACCAACCGATTGGTTAAAATCCTAAACTTGCTGGATTAAAATGTTACAATTTGAACATTTCAGTTTTAAAGACAAAAAATAAAGTGAAAATCTTATTGAAGGGTATATCTCATTTGTTATAGAAGAGATCAGAAATCATAGAGGACTTCAGCAATTGCCCTCAAAATCCACCAGTATGGCAACAGCCAAAGCCAAGAAGAAAGGTTAACGAAAATCTAACCTACCAAATATCACCATGATACAGATTTTGCCTACATAGTACTGTTGCATTATTTACTTCTTTTTGGTGACATGATTCACAGATATGCAAGATCATTAACCTCTAAATTTTCTTTTTTTTTTTTTTTTTTTTTAATTTAATTTTATTTTATTTTTTTAATTTACATTCCAAATCACTTCCCCTTTCCCGTTTCCTCCCTCCCCGAAAGTCCCATAAGCCCCCTTCCCTCCCTCTTTTCTCCGTTCAACCCCCTCTTATTACTCTGTCCTGGCGTTCCCCTACATCCAGTCTTTCCAGGACCAGGGGTCTCTCCTTCCATCTTTTTAGAAATCTATTGATATGCTGATTGTGTCTAGGGTATTCTGAGATTCTGGGTCAATATCCCCTTATCAGTGACTTCATACCATGTGTGATCTTTTGTGATTGGGTTACCTCACTAAGGATGATATTTTCAAGTTCTGACCATTTGCCTAGGAATTTCGTGAATTCATTGTTTTTAATTGCAGAGTAGTATTCCATTGTGTAAATATACCACATCTTCTGAATCCATTCCTCCGTTGAGGGACATCTGGGTTCTTTCCAGCTTCTGGCTATTATAAATAAGGCTGCTATGAATATAGTGGAGCATGTGTCCTTATTGCATGCAGGTAAAGTCTCTGGGTATATGCCCAGGAGTGGTATAGCCGGATCCTCCGGAAGTGTCATGCCCAGTTTTCTGAGGAGCCGCCAGACTGCTTTCCAGAGTGGTTGTACCAGCCTGCAATTCCACCAGCAGTGGAGGAGTGTTCCTCTTTCTCCACATCCTCGCCAACAACTGCTGTCTCCTGTGTTTTTGATCTTAGCCATCCTGACTGGTGTGAGATGGAATCTCAGGGTTGTTTTGATTTGCATTTCCCTAATGACTAAGGATGATGAACATCTCTTTAGGTGCTTCTCAGCCATTAGATATTCTTCAGGTGAGAACTCTTTGTGGAGCTCTGTACCCCATTTTTTAATAGGGTTACTTGCCTCTCTGGAGTTTAACTTCTTGAGTTCTTTGTATATCTTGGATATTAGCCCTCTGTCGGATGTAAGGTTGGTAAAGATCATTTCCCAGTTAGTTGGTTGCCGCTTTGTCTTTTTGACAGTGTCTTTTGCCTTGCAAAAACTTTGTAATTTAATGAGGTCCCATTTGTCTATTCTTGATCTTAGAGTATAAGCTATTGGAGTTCTGTTCAGGAAATTCTCCCCTGTGCCCATATGTTCAAGGTTCTTCCCTAGTTTCCCTTCTATTAGTTTCAGTGTGTCTGGTTTTATGTGGAGATCTTTGATCCACTTAGAATTGAGCTTAGTGCAAGGAGATAAGGATGGGTCAATTTGCATTCTTCTGCATGTTGACCTCCAGCTGAGCCAGCACCATTTGTTGAAAAGGCTATCTTTTTTCCACTGGATGGTTTTAGCTCCTTTGTCAAAGATCAAGTGACCATAGGAGTGTGGATTCATTTCTGGGTCTTCAATTCTGTTCCATTGATCTACATGTCTGTTACTGTACCAATACCATGCAGTTTTTAACACTATTGCTCTGTAGTACAGCTTGAGGTCCGGGATACTGATTCCCCCAGAGGTTCTTTTACTCTTGAGAATAGTTTTAGCTATTCTGGGTTTTCTGTTATTCCAGATGAATTTTTGAATTGCTCTTTCTAACTCTATGAAGAATTGAGTTGGGATTTTGATGGGGATTGCATTGAATCTGTGTATTACTTTTGGTAAGATGCTCATTTTTACTATATTAATCCTGCCAATCCATGAGCATGGCAGATTTTTCCATCTTCCGAGGTCTTCTTCAATTTCTTTCTTCAGAGACTTGAAGTTCTTGTCATACAGATCTTTCACTTGTTTGGTTAGCGTCACGCCAAGATACTTAATATGGTTTGTGGCTATCGTAAAGGGTATTATTTCTCTTACTTCTTTCTCAGCCTGCTTATCCTTTGAGTATAGGAAGGCTTCTGACTTGCTTGAGTTGATTTTATATCCGGCCACTTTGCTGAAGTCGTTTATCAGCTGTAGGAGTTCTCTGGTGGAGTTCTTTGGGTCGCTTATGTATACTATCATATCGTCTGCAAATAGTGATAGTTTGACTTCTTCCTTTCCAATTTGTATCCCTTTGACCTCTTTTTCTTGTCTAATTGCTCTAGCTAGAACTTCAAGTACTATATTGAAAAGATATGGAGAGAGAGGGCAGCCTTGTCTAGTCCCTGATTTTAGTGGGATTGCTTCAAGTTTCTCTCCGTTTAGATTGATGCTGGCTACTGGTTTGCTGTAAATTGCTTTTACTATGTTTAGATATGGGCCTTGAATTCCTGATCTTTCCAAGACCTTTAGCATGAAAGGATGCTGAATTTTGTCAAATGCTTTCTCAGCATCTAATGAGATGACCATGTGGTTTTTTTCTTTGAGATTGTTTATGTAGTGGATTACATTGATGGATTTCCTTATATTGAACCATCCCTGCATCCCTGGGATGAAGCCTACTTGATCGTGGTGAATGATCGTTTTGATGTGTTCTTGGATTCGGTTGGCAAGAATTTTATTGAGTATTTTTGCATCGATATTCATAAGAGAGATTGGCCTGAGATTCTCTTTCTTTGTCGGATCTTTGTGTGCTTTTGGTATTAGTGTAATTGTGGCTTCATAGAACGAGTTGGGTAGTGTTCCTTCTGTTTCTATTTTGTGGAACAGTTTGAAGAGTATTGGTGTTAGGTCTTCTTTGAAGGTCTGATAGAATTCTGCACTAAAACCATCTGGACCTGTGCTTTTTTTGGTTGGAAGACTTCCAATGACAACTTCTATTTCTTCAGGGGTTATAGGACGGTTTAGATGGTCTATTTGATCCTGATTTAATTTTGGTACTTGGTATCTGTCAAGGAAATTGTCCATTTCCTCAAGATTTTCTAGTTGTGTTGAATACAGGTTTTTGTAGTAGGATCTGATGATTTTTTGAATTTCCTCAGTTTCTGTTGTTATCTCTCCCTTTTCGTTTCTGATTTTATTAATTTGGATACTATCTCTGTGCCCTCTGGTTAGTCTGGCTAAGGGCTTATCTATCTTGTTGATTTTCTCAAAGAACCAACTCCTCGTTTTGTTGATTCTTTGTATGGTTTTATTTGTTTCTACTTGATTGATTTCAGCCCTGAGTTTGATGATTTCCTGCCTTCTACTCCTCTTTGGTGTATTTGCTTCTTTTTGTTCCAGGGCTTTCAGGTGTGCCATTAAGCTGTTAGTGTATGCTGTCTCCCGTTTCTTTTTGGCGGCACTCAGGGCTATGAATTTTCCTCTTAGCACTGCCTTCATTGTGTCCCATAAGTTAGGGTATGTTGTGCCATCATTTTCATTAACTTTCAAAAAGTCTTTGATTTCTTTCTTTATTTCCACCTTGACCAAGTTATCATTGAGTAGAGCATTGTTCAGCCTCCATGTGTACGTGGGTTTTCTTTTGTTTTTGTTGCCATTGAAGACCACCCTTATTCCATAGTGATCTGATAGGAGGCATGGGATTATTTCTATCTTCTTGTATCTGTTGAGGTCTGATTTTTGACCAATTATATGGTCAATTTTGGAGAAGGTACCATGAGGAGCTGAGAAGAAGGTGTATTCTTTAGCTCTAGGATGAAATGTTCTATATATATCAGTTAGTTCCATTTGGTCCAAGGCTTCAATTAGATTCACTGTGTCCCTGTTTAGTTTCTGCTTTCCTGAACGATCCATTTCAGAGAGCGGGGTGTTGAAGTCACCCACTATTATTGTGTGCGGTGCGATGTGTGCTTTGAGTTTTAGTAAAGTTTCTTTTACGAATGAGGGTGCCCTTGCATTTGGAGCATAGATATTCAGGATTGAGAGTTCTTGATGGTGGATTTTTCCCTTGATCAGTATGTAGTGTCCTTCTGTGTCTTTTTTGATGACTTTGGGTTGAAAATCAATTTTATCCGATATTAGGATGGCTACTCCACCTCGTTTCTTGGGGCCATTTGCTTGTAAAATTGTTTTCCAGCCTTTTACTCTGAGGTAGTGTTTGTCTTTGACACTGAGGTGCGTTTCCTGCATGCAGCAAAATGCTGGGTCCTGTTTACGTATCCAGTCTGCTAGTCTATGTCTTTTAATTGGGGAATTGAGACCATTGATATTAAGAGAGATTAAGGCATAGTGATTATTGCCATCTGCCATTCTTGACGCTATCTTTATGTTTGAGTGGTTCTCTACTTTTGGGTTTGATTCAAGAAGGTTATTATCTCATTTTTTCCAGGGTGTTGTTTCTCTCCCTGTATTGGAGGTTTCCACCTATTATCCGTTGCAGGGCTGGATTTGTGGAAAGATATTGTGAAAATTTGGTTTTATCATGGAATATCTTGGTCTCTCCATCTATGGTGATTGAGAGTTTTGCTGGGTATAGTAGTCTAGGCTGGCATTTGTGCTGTCTTAGTGTCTGCATGAGATCTGCCCAGGATCTTCTGGCTTTCATAGTCTCTGGTGAGAAGTCTGATGTGATTCGGATAGGTCTTCCTTTGTATGTTACTTGGCCCTTTTCTCTTACTGCATTTAGTATTCTTTCTTTGTTTAGAACATTCGGTGTTTTGATTATTATGTGACGGGAGGTATTTCTGTTCTGGTCCAGTCTGTTTGGAGTTCTGTAGGCTTCTTGTATGTTCATCGGCATCTCTCTCTTTAAGTTAGGGAAGTTTTCCTCCATAATTTTGTTGAAGATGTTTACTGGCCCTTTAAGTTGCAAATCTTCACTCTCATCTATACCTATAATCCTTAGGTTTGGTCTTCTCATTGTGTCCTGGATTTCCTGGATGTTTTGGGTTACGCGTTTTTTGCATTTTGCGTTTTCTTTGACTGTTGAGTCGATGCTTTCTATGGAATCTTCAGCACCTGAGATTCTTTCTTCCATCTCTTGTATTCTATTGTTGATGTTTGCATCTATGACTCCTGATTTCTTCCCAAGGTTTTCTATCTCCAAAGTTGTCTCCCTTTGTGATTTCTTAGTTGTTTCTACTTCCTTTTTTAGTTCCTGGATGGATTTGCTGAGATCCTTCACTTGTTTGTTTGTATTTTCCTGTATTTCTTTAAGGTATTTTTGCATTACCTCTTTCAGGATTTCTTCCTGATGACCCACGTTCTCCTGCATTTCTCTGAGCGATTTTTGTGTTTCCTCCTCATGGGATTCCATCTGTTGATCCATCGTCTCCTGCATTTCTTTAAGCAGTTCTCGTGTTTCCTTTGTAAGGGCATCTAACCGTTGATTCATTTCTTTAAGCAATTTTTGTGTTGCCTCCTTATGGGCATCCGTCTGTTGACCCATATTCTTCTGCATTTCTTTATGCCAATTTTGTGATTCCTTTGTGAGTGCATCTACCCGTTGATTCATCTCGTTAAGCGATTTTTGTGTTGTCTCCTTGTGCGCCTCCATCTTTTGATCCATGTTCTCCCGCATTTCTCTAAGCGATTTTTGTGTTTCCTTTGTAAGGGCTTCTAACCGTTGATTCATGGTCTCCTGTAACTCTTTATGAGATTTATTTGTGTCCTTCTTGTGATCCTCTAATAGCATCATGAGAAGTGATTTTAAATCCAGATCTTGTCTTTCGGGTGTGGTGGGGTATCCAGGACTTGCTGCTGTTGGAGAGTTGGGTTCGGATGGTCCCACATTACTTTGATTACTGTTAGTAACATTCCTACGTTTGCCTTTTGCCATCTGGATACCTCTGGTGTTAGTTGGTCCTGCTGCCACTGGCTGTTGGTTGGACCTCCTGTGAGCCTGCAAAGCTATTTCTGCCCCCCCTGGATTACCAGGATTCCCCTGGCACCGATTTCTGGGGCCTGCCTGCTCCTGAGTGACTTTGGAGCCCTAATGTGCTTTGCCCCAAGTGATCTTATATTGGGGAGGCCTTGCACATCTAAAGGCTCAGCCTAGTGGATTCCTGGAGCCGAGGTCGCCAAAGGGAGGCTGGCAGGCTCCTGCCCTGTGCAGGGGTGTGTGATCTCTCCTGGGGGGGGGGAGGGGGCGTCCCTCTGCCAGGCAGAAGTCCCACAGCAGATCTGGCGCGCTGGTCACTGCAGATCAGCCCAGCACCTGGGAGCAGGTTACACACAAGCTGCCTGAACCCGAAGCGATATTATGCCTGTCTGTCTCTGAGCCTGGTGGTCCCAACTACCTGGTCACTGGAGCAAAGATGGCGGAGGGCACTCTCCGTGGCGCTGCTCACCCTGTGGTCACGATGGCCCGCCGATCTGGCACCCAGACGACCACAGCGCCAACCCGCCCTCGGGCACAGAAGGAAGCCCCAACAGGCCGTGTCCCAAGTGATGTTATATTGGGGGGAGAGCCTGGGTACCGGTCTCTCCAGCGCAGTCCGCGGGAACAGAGGTCGCGGAAGGGAAGCTGGCGGGCTCCCTCCCTGCGCGGGGTCCCTCCACCAGGCAGAAGGTCCCACCGCGGAACTGGCGCGCTGGTTACTGCAGATCAGCCCAGCACCTGGGAGCAGGTTACACCCAAGCTGCCTGAAACCGAAGCGATATTATGCCTGTCTGTCTCTGAGCCTGGCGGTCCCAACTACCTGGTCACTGGAGCAAAGATGGCGGAGGGCAGTCTCCGTGGCGCCGCTCACCCTGTGGTCACGATGGCCCGCCGATCTGGCACCCAGACGACCACAGCGCCAACCCGCCCTCGGGCACAGACGGAAGCCCCAACAGGCCGTGTCCCAAGTGATGTTATATCGGGGGGAGAGCCTGGGTACCGGTCTCTCCAGCGCAGTCCGCGGGAACAGAGGTCGCGGAAGGGAAGCTGGCGGGCTCCCTCCCTGCGCGGGGTCCCTCCACCAGGCAGAAGGTCCCACCGCGGAACTGGCGCGCTGGTTACTGCAGATCAGCCCAGCACCTGGGAGCAGGTTACACACAAGCTGCCTGAAACCGAAGCGCTATTATGCCTGTCTGTCTCTGAGCCTGGCGGTCCCAACTCTAACCTCTAAATTTTCAATTGAATCTCCTCAACTTATATATAAACTGATTACATTGAAGTAGAAATTGCTTTTCTTAGCCTTCCTAGTCATTTTTCATGTATTCATTTGCCACAGATCCACTCAAGACCGACTTAACTAGTTCAGTATGGGACATTTCAACCACCATAGAAGGCTTAACCAGATTGTGCTGCTAATATTAGTAACTACAATTGTCATACAACACAAAGAAAAGAAAATCAAGCAACACAGGCTTACTTTTTCTATTACTAGCATTCTTTTACTACAAAAAAAAAATTCATGTTCAGGATTGAAAAGATGAAACATATACCATTTTCTTTATAGATAAGCCTTTTAAACAGTAACAATTTCTTCTCTATTCTCGGATTAAAAATTGATCTATAAACTTAGATTCTCATCCTATTGTATAATTGTGAAAATGGAGAAGTAAAGCCTGGTTATTAAACTTCCCTGACATTCCATATTTCAAAATAATGCATTTATCATGATTTGAAATAAACATGGAAGTTAAAGGAATCAATTCATAGAATAATCATTTATATTGATTGATCTTTTTATACATCTATGCTTCCCATATGTGGATGATACGTTATATCTCATCTACCACCAATGGTTTCCTGATTCCTCCCTTCTTAGCCATCCACTAACAGTATAAAATTCCTAATATCTACCAATAGAAACAACAAAATTTGATATTATTCTCTTTGTTTGCCTTCTCTCCTTCACAGCCCAAGACATAATTTTCTTGTATTAGAAAATAGAACTTATCCTCTAGTGGGATCCAGATAGGATGCCAACTCACACCAAAGAAACTATTCTGTTGAAATGTAGTTTGGTGAGTCATCCTGTTCCTTGCTCCTTGTTATTTAGAGAAAAATGAGTAAAGGGTTACTTAAGGGAGCATGAGTGACTTTAGATAGTTATATTACTGAAAAGTCACATGAAACATGACTAAGCAAAATTGTTTCCTGGAACTTCCTATCTAAGAAGCTGGCTAGTGCCCAGAATGTCTTATCACCAGCATTTGTTTCTGCTCTTAAAACTTTGCCTTCGTGAATCTAGAAAAGTGCTGATCTGCCTGGGACTCTTGAGTTCCTTTAGATTTCTGAGTTTTATGATATACTTCTTGCCTCCAAGAAGGGATGTTTTACTTTGAAGAAAACAGTTACATAATACTGTCTTCTAAATTATAGGTCACAATGTTTACTAGTTTGCTACTAAAGCGAGAGTGGTAAATTACTCCTTTATGAGTAAATGTGTTAAGCACACTAGTTAAGCTCTATGAAATACATTTACTTTTCAATATCCTGCTGTGACTTCTCTTGGGTTTCTAAGTCATCACTACTGATCACAACCTAATGCCTGTACTTCCTATACTTTCAAGGATGCATCACACATTACGGCTCTGCCACTCAGTGCATCCAATCCAACTGTCACTAACAGTAAAAAGTACCCTTGTTTTATTTTAAGTCATTTCTAAGGTGTGTATTTAAAAATGTTTTGGAAAGATTCTAAAGGGTGAAGTCTGGAGAAAATATAATATTTTATATGATCAGCAACTCCATGGTACTTTAGTCTGTTAGTAAAATATTTTGCTATTCTACTAGAAACTTCAGATCTGAGTTAGAATGGGGAAAAAAAGGACACTTTTTATAAAAGGAATATCTTATAGAAAATGGAGTAAAATTTCTTTTCTAATATTTTATAGACATGTCTCAAATTTCTGCAGGCTTTATAAGTAATTGTAGACAAATTCCTGAAATTCATTTAATTATTAAGTATCCTAGTTAAATATATATGTATTTATATATAGTTAAATATATATATATATAATTTATATAGTTAAATACATATATTTAACTATATATGTATTTATATATGTAACTATATATGTATTTATATATATATAACTATATATATATATAATATATATTATATATAGTTAAATATATATATAGTTTATATAGTTAAATACATATATTTAACTATATATGTATTTATATATATATAACTATATATGTATTTAACTAAATATATGTATTTAACTATATAAACTATTTATATATCATGAATACTATCTTTAAGAAAAACAATGGATATGATACTCATATTACTGGCAAACATTGTTAATAGCTATTAAGTGTATTGAGTTAGTGTTTATAAATTGTTTAATCCTTCATAAAATGTATGTATATTAAAGCTAATACAGATCTTTGTCTAAAATAGTACATATTATTATTTCAAATTAAATACAATTCCTGATTTTGAAATTATTAATTTATTTTTTAGGTAGGTAATGACATTCATAGATGTTATAAAGTAATAAAATTAAGTTTATTTCTTTTCAGTACTATAGACTTGTTAAAATAATGAAGTTAACAACCATGGCATAAATGTTAAAGGGCTGAGCAAAGGAGTTCTGCTGAATAAATTAATTTTGTTAAAACAAATATTTAGCATGATTCACAAGAAGAAACACAAAATATATGTGTTCAAATCATGTAAAATGTGTGATTCCAAAAATTCTGCACATGCACATGTCAATAGTTTACCAAAAATAATTTGAATAAAGATAAGATAATTAATAATTTTGATGCAAATTTTAGAATGGTAAAAAAGTTATAGAAGGAGTAGAGGTTACCTTCAAACAAAATCCTTCAGAGAAAGGTAAGCCTGATTTGAAAGTCTAGTTAGAACAGTATTAGATGGTTCTTTATTCATTGACTTTTATTTTTTATTTTTTTTATTTGAATATAATCTTCATTTACATTTCAAATGCTAAAACATTTTTCGGTTTCCCCCCTCCCCGAAAAACCCCAACTCCTCCTCCCAACCCCTGCCTCCAAGTATATGCCCCTCCACCCGACCCACTCCCACCTCCCACCCCCTTGATTTCCCTTTGTTGGGGCATCTATTGAGCCTTCACCAGACCAAGGACCACTCCTCCCACTGATGCCCAACAAGGCATTCCTCTGCCACATTTTTAGCTGGAAAGCATTCCTCTGCTACATTTTTGGCTGGAACCATGTGTACCCATTTTGAAATTGAATTAACAGTGATCATGCTATCAGAAATGGGGAGAAAACAGTTCCACTTCACTGTATCTTGTTACAGATTAGTGTGGCATATGTAAAGGGTTTGTATATTTATTGGAAGAGCATTGATTTCTAAATATGTAGTGGGTGGTGCATTGTTGTTTTAGGTATTACATACTTAAATCCGGTCACTCTTCCTAAACTAGAGCTTGCTGTACACTTTAGAAAAGAAAATGGTGCATAATGTTTTACTACTGTGACATGTTTTAAAGCCATGGAAATATTATTCATGTGCCTTAATATTTTTATTTATTGAAAATTAATCCCAGCAAGGAATGTGCATTTCCACAGAAAACTAAAAATAAGAAATAAATTCAAAAGTTTTGTCATTAATTTTGCCAATGAAATGACATGTCATATCTACTTCTGGCTGTTTAAACTTATCACTAATAAACAAAACCAAACATAATTTCACATTGAAGAAAATCAAACACTAATGGCAAATGATAGAATTCTTGAAAATGTAGAGACTCGCATTTTGTTCTTATCATCTTCAAACCTGAAGAGCTCAGGTGAGAGTTCAGATGAGCTGAGACAATCACTAACAGAATGGTTGATCGGGGGAAATGCAATACAGTGTGTGTGTGTGTGTGTGTGTGTGTGTGTTCGTTTGTGTGTGCATGTGTGTGTATTTTTATGTATATGTATATGTGTGTGTGACTTTGGATTTCACATATAGGATAGAAACTAAAATAATAACAATTGCCAAAAGAATACGTGTGTGTGACACATTTACCCTGTGAATGTTTACACAAATTGTGAAAAACTGGTGTCAATAAAATCATTTATATTTTTCACTTGAATTTTAAGGAAAACCTGGGAACACAAAAACCCCACTCTTTACCATATCACTGGTATTTAAGAAAAACTTTTGTAGCCAGGCAGTGGTGGCATAAGCCTGTAATCCCAGCACTTGGGAGGCAGAGGCAGGAGGATTTCTGAGTTTGAAGCAAACCTGATGTACAGAGTGAGTTCCAAGACAGCCAGTGCTACACAGAGAAACCCTGTCTCAAAAAAACCAAACATAAAAAAAAAAAGAAAAAAAAAAACCCAAAACTTTTGCACTTTTTGAAAGACACATTTGAGAATGGTACTATTTCTAAAGTTGTTTTTTTTATTTAATTGCTACACATAACTTCAGTAATTTCTATAGATATATATCAAATAATATCGAATAATGAAGTAGGAAAATATAAGAAACATTAATCTTTATACATGTATCTCCTATTTCTTTTAAGAATTATTTTTACTATTCATTTGAAACATATAACATACACAAATCCCATAAGATTTTATCCTGTCTGATAAATAATTATGCTGTGTCCTTAACTTTGAGTAATTCAAAACTTTGAAAGTTTACAGGTTGTAGATTAGTGATATGCACATAGATGTATAATATTGAATTGGCCATTATGTGATGTTTAGTCACAATGGTTTATTACTATCTCTACAAGATCCAATTAATGCTAGAATTCAACTGACGTCTTGATACAAGGACAAATTATTTAATCTATATATGTCTACACAAGGCATTGAGATAGGAATGTAGTAATTGCAAAGGTATAAGCCACAATTTTAAATGCGTCTGTCATCTTAGTGACACAGTATTAAAAGCTGTATTATAATCATTTAATAAGCAACATAAACTTCCAAATTTTCTCTAAAATGAGAACATAGACTTAAGGCAGCATGTACTTGGATGAAGCATTTGGAAGTAACAATTTTTTTTGTGTGTATTTAGAGACTCAACAATTTTGTCTTATGAATTGAAGAACTTCAGTTGAAATGATTTAGAATTGCTTTTTGTTTGGGAGATGTCCAGCTCTCCACATGCTTAAGGATAATTAGCCAATTGAGCTAAGGAACATATTTTGCTTAAGAGCCTTTAAATTGAATTACTTTCATTTGCCTACAAAACATCTCATTGAGACTTAATGAGCCAACAGATCTGCCAGAAACCTAAGAGTACGAATGCCTTCAGAAATTGTTGTTAGATTGTTTGAATGTTGCTATTGAAATTCTTCTAACAGTTGTGGGATATAAAAGCAATAGTGTTCCTAATAAGCACTAGCTACAGGTCACCTTATGTAAGATTGTGATTACTTTGTAACAGAGATAAAAGATTTATTTGTAGAAATATACCACAGTGGAAAATGACTACAATGCATGTATTTGCCATTGATAAGACAGACAAGCCCAGGAAATTTGTCCAGAAGTTTTCAAGATATGGTATATTATACAACATGGCTATTCTTGGAGAGAACACCTGGGACATAGTTATGTGCACTTCTTGCTCTCATCCTACAAGACCAACGTAAAGGTACCACCCATGCCTCTGAGAACATTGGACCATGTACCCTTGAAAAAAATTCTTCCTTGCTCTATCTGCCAGCAGTCAAGCATGCCTGTGTGTGTAATATATATTATAATATAATATAATATAATAATATATATAAATATATATTATTATATCTCAGTTCCTTCTTTGCATCCATGCTGCATCATTATATGATGGTGAACCATGTCCACAGGATAGGAAGAGTCAGGCTAGCAACAGCAGTGACAGACAATGCCGTCATCTACCTGATGAAGATGTAAATATTCTTGGGATTGGGAACATTCCCTTTGCAGGGTCATAGATATCAAAGTAGGCAGCTTGGTAAAGGATAATACCCTGTACTGAACATTAAAACATTGGAACAGCCCCTTAATCCCATCAGATTTGTATGTGAAAATCAAGAGGGTATACAAAGCACAAGGATATAGTCCCAGTGGTATCACTTAATGACAAGTTTCATACAAAGGATTGCCAAAACTGGGTCCTTTTGTCCAACAACCCAGAAAAAGCTGCTTGTATTTATTTTTGAAGACAAAGGTGAAGTATCTGAGGACACTGGCCAGGTTACTACAGCAGAAGGGCAGGTCACTCTCTTCCTTGGGGATACAAACCACACTGTCTATAATGTAATTGTATTGCTTTTCTGCAGTGATTTTCTTGCTGGTATTTTGCACCTGCAATAGAAGCTTGACCCACTTGATGGGTGCTGCCACCATCTTGAAGACTGCCATGACCACTACATTGGCAAAGAAGTCCTTGACAAAGAACATAGAGGCATCTGTTGCTTTGAAAGAAATAAAAGAAGAGACAAGCAAATACTGGTCAGAACTGGTACATGTGAGTCCAGAATAGGACTAGTTTGACAACTGGTGTTGACTCCTGGACTCTGGGGCTGGGACAAAATTTTAATATATTGTATAAAATATTTGAGAATTTAAAAAATGAACCCAATGTATATTGATAATATTTATCCCCAACTCCTCCTTCAAACTTTCCCAAGTTCCTCAAAATTCCATTCACTACTTCTTTTCCTCTTATATACTTTCATCTTCATTTTTTAAAAACACACACATATTTCAATTTAGTTGCCCATATAATATGTATAAATCCAGGCATCAACGAACTGGAACTAAGTTCATTTGACAGCAGTTGAACCCTTAAGTCCAATTGTCTGCCTCTTTCAGCAACAATGAGGGGTCAAGAGCTCCTGAGGTATGGGTAGGAACTCATTACTTGCTCTCCCAACCATGCTGGAATAATTAGTCTTGAATATTGGTAGATTTTGTGTGTCAAGCACGATGACTTTTGTTTCATGAGTACAGTAGCCCTGTCATGACCTGAACATAGAATTTAGCCATGGACTTCCCTAAAGTCTGTGTCTTACACTCTTTCAACTCCTCTTCTAAGATGCTGCCTGAGCCTTGTGTGTAGGGGTGGGATATAAGTATGCCATTTGTAGCTTTGTGTGTTCAAGTGCCTGACTTTTTTCTACTGTCAATTATACTACAAAATTACACTAATAAACTCTGAATATTAATATAATAATTTCATTTGAATAATAGAAGATTCTATTAAGATGCACATTTATTTTACAGGTACAGGATAACACTTGATCAGATTTCATCCCTATATAAGCAGGAGAGCGAGAGTAGCAAGTACAGACAACATGGGCCCCCAAACCTCAAATCCCACCTCTCAGTATGGTATATACCATTTGAAAAGTAGGAAGCAATAATATTCATCTGACTAGTATTCTCTGAAAGCCATTTCCATAATGATAGTATTGATTGGAATCAATTATAATTTTTATTTCTGCCACTCCTTATAATAAAAAATATTTTTTCTCAACATTAATGGACTTAATTGCTCAATAAAAAGAATCAAGCTAGCAGACTGGATATATAAACAGGATGCAGAATTTTGTTGCACACATGAAACGCACTTCAATTACAAAAACAGAAACTATCTCAGAGTAAAGGACTGGAAAACAGTTTTCCAAGCAATTGTCTCAAGAAACAGCTGGAGTGGCCATTTTAATATCCAACAAAATAGGCTTCAATAAAAAACTATCAAAAAAGATGGGGAAAGTCACTATTCAAAGTCACACTTCAAAGGAAAAATCTATCAAAATGAACTCTCAATTCTGAAAATCTATGCCCTAAATCAAAGGACACCCACATTTGTAAAAGTAACATTGCTGAAGATCAAAGCAAATATTGTACCTCATACAATAATAGTGGGAGACTTCAACACCCCACTCTCACCAAAGTGAAGATCATTTAAACAGAAACTAAACAAAGACACAGTGAACCTAACAGAAGTTATGAACCAAATAGATTTACCAGATATCTATAGAACATTTCACCCTAAAGCAACAGAATATAACTTTTTCTCAACACATAGTACCTCCTCCAAAACTGACAATATAATCGGTCACAAAACAAGCCTCAACAGATACAAGAAAATTGAAATAATCCCATGCATTCTATCAGGTAACCTCTGGACTTCACTATCAACAAAAACAACAGAAAACCCACATACTCATGGAAACTGAACAACTCTATACTCAATGACAACTTGGTCAAGGAAGAAATAAAGACAGAAATTTTAATCTTTATAGAATTCAATGAGGAAAGGGGATACCATTTGAAATGTAAATAAAGCAAATATCTAACAAAATAAAATAAAAATAATTCAATGAAATGAAGACACATTATACCCAAACTTATGGGACACAATGAAAGCAGTGTTTAGAGTAAAATTCATAGCACTGAGGGCCTTGATAAAGAAATTGAAAAGATCCCATACCAGCAACTTAACAGCATACCTGAAAGCACTAGTACAGAAAGAAGGAAGCACACCCAACAGGAGTATATGGGAGGAATTACTCAAACTCGAAGATGAAATCAAACAATCAGAAACAATAGAGTGAAGAATACAACAGTGAGAAAAGCCTAGATCTGGTTCTTTGAGAAAATAAACTTAGAAAGGTAAAAAAATCTTACTATACTGAACCAAAGAGGAAAATTTACAAGAAATGGATGATTTTCTAGATAGATACCATGTTCCAAATTTAAATCAAGATCAGATAAACTCTCTAAACTTTTCAAAAACCAATACAAAAACAGAAGTACTCATTAAAAACTTCCTAACAAAAAAGTTCAAGGCCAGATGATTTTAGGTGGAATTTTGCCAGACCTTAAAGAAGAACTAACACCAATACTCCTTAAAGCATTTTGCAAAATAGAAACAGAAAGAACACTACCTAATTCACTCTTTATGTGTGGCCATAGTTACTCTGATACCTAAACCACACCAATAGCCAATAAAGAAAGAGAAATTTAGATCAATTTTGCTTATGAATATTGAGGCAAAAATACTCAAAAAATTCTTGGAAACAGAATTCAAGAACACATGAAACTGTCTTTCAACATAATAAAGTAGGCTTTATCCCAGTGATGCAGGGTTGGTTCAATGGATGAAAATTGATCAATGTAATAAACTATGAAAAACAAACTCAAGAAAAACATCACATGATCATCAAAATTAGATGGTGAAAAAGCCTTAGACAATGTACAGCACCACTCAGTTTAAACATATTGGAGAGATCTGTGATTCATGGTATATACCTCAACATAATAAAATTAATATGTAGCATCCCAACAGCTAACATCAAATTAAATGGAGAGAAATTAGAAGCACTTCCATTAAAATCAGAGACAAGTCAGACTACCCACACTCTTTCTATCTATTCAATATAGTATTTGAAGTTTTAGCTAACACAATTAAACAACAGAAGAAGTTCAAGGGAATACAACTTAGAAAGTTAGAAGTCAATGTATCATACTTTGCAGATTACACCACAGAACACCTTCAGTGGGCAAACAACTCCAGCAAAGTGGCAGAATATAAAATTAACTCAAACTAAGCAGTAGCCTTCCTTTGTAGAAATGACAACTAGCTGAGATAGACATTAGGGAAACAAAGCCATTCACAATAGCCACAAAGAATATAAAATATCTTGATGTAACCTGTACAAAGCAAGCTAAAGATCTATTTGACAAGAACTTCATATCTCTGAAGGAAGAAATCAAAGAAGACCTCAGAAATGGAATAATCGCCCATGTTCATGGATTGATAGGGCTAGCATATTGAAAATGGCCATCATACCAAAAGCAATCTACAAATTCAGCTTCAGTGCAATCCCCATTAAAATTCTGAGACAATTCTCAGACATGGAAAGAGCAATTCTCAACTTCTTATTGAAAAACAAAATAACTTAGGTTATCTGAAACAATTCTCAACAATAAAAGATCTTCTGAAGGAATCATCATCCCTGGTTTAAACTAGAATACAAAACAATTTGTGATGAAGTCCTCATAGTATTGGTACAAAGACAGAGATGAAACAATGGAATAGAATTAAAGACCTAGTTATAAACCTACATGATCTTGATCTTTGACAAAAAAACAAAATTAATGCAGTGGAAATAAAAAAACATCTTCAATAACTGGTACTGATCAAGCCAATGATCTTCATATAGAAGAATAAAAATAGATCCCTATTTATTACCTTGCCAACAGCTCAGGTCCAAGTAAATCAAGGACATCAAGCTATAGATAGTTACACTGAATCTAATAGAAGAAAAAGTGAGAAAGAGCTTTGAACTCACTGGGACAGGGGAAAATTTCCTGAATAGAACACCAATGGCTCAGGCTCTAAGATACACAATTAATAAATGGGACCTCATGAAACTAAAAATTTTCTGTAAGGCAAAGTACTCTGTCAATAGGACAAATTGGCAACCTACAGATTGGGATAAGATCTTCACTAACCCTACATATAACAGAGGGCTAATATCCAAAATATTTAAAGAACTCAAGTTAGACTCTAAAAAACATAATAACCCAATTTAAAAACACGGGCTAGAGAGCTCTACAGAGAATTCACAACAGTGGAATCTCGAATGGCTGAGAAGAACTTAAAGAAATATACATCCTTAGTCGTCAAGGAAATGCAAATCAAAACAACCCTTATATAAATAAGAATGATTAAGGTTAAAAACTCAAGTAACAGCACATGCTGACAAGGATGTGGAGAAGCTTTCCTCCATTGTTGGTGGGATTGCAAACTGATACAATAGATTTGGATATCAATCTCAGGTGGTTTCTCAGAAAATTGGAAATAGTTCTACTCAAAGACCCAGCTATACCGCTTTTGGGAATATACCACAAGGACATGTGCTTCACTATGTCCATAGCAGCTCTATTTATAATGTCTAGAAGCTGGAAACCACACAAATGTCCCTCAACAAAAGTGTCATACAGAAAATGTGGTTCATTTATACAATGGAATATTATTCAGCATTTAAAATGAGAATATCATGAATTTTGCAGGTAAATGGATGGAATTAGAAAATGTCGTCTTAAGTGAGGTAACTCCAACCCAAAAAGAAATGCATGGTATGTACTCACTGATAAGTGTATATTAGCCAAAATGTACAAAATACCTAGGATATAACTCATATATCATAAGAAGTTTAACAAGAAGGAAGGTCCTAGAGAGGATGTTTCATCCCACTTAGAATGAGAATCACAAAATAATAGTAGGAGGGAGGGAGGAACCTGTGTGATAGAGGGACGAGGGAGGGAAAAGGGGAATGGGGTCAGCATAGAGGTGGGGGTCATGAGAGAATCCTGGAGGGCCAAGAGAACAGACATTTGGAGTTTCTGGGGTGGGCAGTCGGGGGACTCTCTAAAATGTCCCAGAGACCTCGGATATGAGAGATACCCATGATTCAACGGGGGTGATCTTAGCCAAAATGCCAACAGTAGGGCAGAGGAATTTTGCAGAAAATATTAAAAAGAGTACTAATATCCCTCACTTCTCATGGCACCATCAGGATAGTCTCATCTTGGCAGAGTCTCTGGCCTGGTGGTCTTCTCCCAACTCTCTAAGTTCCCAATAGTGGGTCACTACCACATCAGCCCCATACTTCAGATCCCCCACGGCCTTTGTGGTGCACGTCAGGCAAACTCACACTTTGCCCCTGCTACTGTACCTTTCTCTTTGGAACCCAGGTGAGTTGCTGAGAGAAGAAAAACATCACCCAAACTTAGTTCATAAGCAATGGTAACTCAATCTCTGGACTCAATAACTAGAATTCTAATCTTGTAAGCCTAAATCTAATTCATCTGGTGGTGAATCCTGGCAGATCTGCTATGAAACTGGGAGACACTAGCAGCCACACTTTTCCCTTTTGCAATCCCTGACCCAAAAGCTTCTCTCCCTCTGTTCTGACTACTTGACCAGTGATTGATCCCTTTATTCACTTGGGAAAGGTCACAAGAAGTCACTTGTGTATATGACTCATTCCTCATTCCAGATAGCCCCTCCTGGGAAAGTGGAATTAACAGCAAAATGTAAGCAGCGCAGAGCCATCCACAACAGGAGAACTCAAAGTGGCCACCTCCTGTATACAGACAGGGCCCTAAACTGAGGGAAAGGGTTACAAATTCACAGTCAAAATTTCTGACCCAGAATTGTTCCTGTCTAAAAGTACTGCAGGGACAATAATGGAGAAGAGACTGAAGGAAAGGCTGTCCAGTAACTGTATAACTTGTGATTCATCTCATGGGATGGAGAGCACCAAATATTCACACTATTACTTATGCTATGATGTTCTTAGAGACAAGACCTAGCGCGGCTGTGCTCTGAGAGGACATGCCAAGTAGCTGACTGAAATACATGTGAAATTGGACTAAAGTCTTGGACTGCTATGATTGAACTAGGGAAAGGATTGAAGGAACTAAAAAGGAGAGAGATCCCATGGGAAGACCAGCACTCTCAACTAACCCAGACCCCTGGGAGCTTCCAGAGACTGAGCCACCAATCAGACAACATACAGGGGCTGGACTGAGGGCCCCAGTACATATATAGCAGAGGACTACTTGGTCTAGTCTTAGTGAGAGAAGATGTACCTAAACCAGGAAAGACTTAATGTCGCAGGGAAGGGGGATGTTAGGGGTGGGAGAGAGGGAGAGCACCCTCTTGGAGGCAAGGGGGAGGGGAATGGGATGAGGAACTATAGGGAGGGTCTGGGAGATGGTCAATACAATTTACATAAATAAAATAATAAAAATTTAAGAAATAAAAAATTTAAAACTTCCCCTCTGGATGGTCATCTCTGAAGGGACACACTGCTAGCTAGTCTGCTCTCCTGAAGACACCACATCCTGAGGCATTCCAGGAGATCCTCTGCACTTAAGAACATTTGGTAAGGACCCTTCTGAAATACCACAGCTGTTGCTGGGAGCCCAGTGGAATCGGACACATTACCCTTGCCCGCTGAATTCTATTTCCTTCCAGCTGGTACTTTCTGTTGCAACAGACTGTTAGCTAGTCAGCTCCTCTGAAGACAACAGCCTGAGACATCCCAGGAGATCCACTGCACTCAGGGTAATTGACACCACAGTCTTAGGCATACCAGGAGATCAGCTGGAGCAGGGCAACTGAGCAACTGATTACTAACTTATCTCCTGTCCTTAGGATGCCACAGTTAGAAGGTATCCCATGAGTTCCTCTGTACACAGGGTAACTGGGCAACCAGCAACAGTCTGAAGAAATCCTAGGAGTTTTGTGGCATGCAAGCCAACTGACCCAACAGACTGAAAGCCTCCCTGGAATTCTACTACACTCATCAAAAAAGAAACCAAAGTCCTTAGACATCCCTAGAGAACAGATTCACACAAGACAACAGCTTGACTGCTCCTATGAACAACCAACAGTTTGAAGGTCTCCCAGGAAATCTACTGCAGTCAGTAGAGCAGATCAGCAGCATCTATGTCCCCTCTGAAGACCCCAAGTTTGAAGTCCCACAGGAAGTCTGCTAGAGATGGACCACAGGCCTACCAGGAGAGCTGAAGCAACCTGAAGGAAAAAAAGAGGCTGACTCCAGACAGAGTCATCTAGACTAGCAAACACCAGTGATAACCAGATGGCAAAAGGCAATCACAAGATCATAAGCAACAAAAACCAATATACATGACCATCATCAGGACCCAGTTCTCCTACCACAGCAAGCCCTGAATACACCAACATACCTGAAAATCAGGAATCTGACCTAAAATCCTATCTCATGAAGATAGTAAAGTACTTTAAAGAGGATATAAATAACTCACTAAAAAAAATACAGAAAAACACAAGTAAACAGTTATTAACCTTTAAAGAAGAAACAAATGAATCCCCTAAAGAAATCCAGGAAAACATAATCAAACATGTGAAGGAAGTGAATAAAGCAGTACAAGACCTAAAAGTGAAGGGAGATACAATAAAGAAAACACAAATGGAGGCAAACCTGGAAATGGAAAACCTAGGTCAGGAATTACGGATGCAAGCATCACCAACACAATAGACGAGAGAGAAGACAGAATCTCAGGTGTAGAAGATATGGTAAAAGAGATTGACACAACTGTCAAAGAAAATTCAAAACATAAAAAAAAAGTCTTAACCCAAAGCATCCAGGAAATTCAGGACACAATTAAAAGACCAAATCTAAGAATAATTGGAATAGAAGAAAATGAAGATTCCCAGCTGAAGAACATGAAAATGTCTTCAACAAAATCATATAAGAAAACTTCCACAAGTCAAAGAAAGAGATAGCTGTAAAGGTACAAGAAGTCTATAGAATACTAAATAAATGGACCAGAAAAGAAAATCCTCTGGTCACATAATAACTAAAACAGTAAATGTACATAACAAAGAAAAAATATTAAAAGCTGCAAGGGAAAAGGGTCAAGTAACATATAATGGTAGACTTATCAGAATTATACCAGACTTTTCTTTTTTATTATTATTATTTTTATTTTCTATGTTCTTTATTTACATTCCAAATGATTTCCCCTTTCCCGGTCCCCCTCTCCCCGAAAGTACCATAAGCCCTCTTCCCTCCCCCTGTTCCTCATTTGCCTAAGAATTTCATGAATTTATTGTTTTTAATTGCTGAGTAGTATTCAATTGTGTAAATATACATAGAAACAATCTATGATAAAATTGAAGAAATATATAGAGAAACACATTAAGATTGGCTATTTCATGGAAAAATTATACAGATAAAATGGTAATAAAAATATTCCTAAGTTGATTAAAAGTGGAATTATAAACATTTTCTGATAAAATTGAAAATCAACAAGGAAAATATGTCTGATAAAACTCAAGATATATATAGAAAAACACATTAAAACTTACTATTTCATGAAAAATTATACAGATAAGATGGTAGGCATACAAATATTCCTAAATTGATTGAAAGTAGAAGTAAAAACATTTTCTGATATAATTAAAGAGGCCCTTAAAGAGGAAACACAAAAATCTCTTAAAGAATTACAGGAGAATGCAAACAAACAACTGATGTAACTGAACAAAACCATCCAGGATCTAAAAATGGAAGAAGAAACAATAAAGAAATCACAAAGTGAGACATCTCTGGAGGTAGAAAATCTTGGAAAGAATTCAGGAACCATAGATGCAAGTATCAACAACAGAATAAAAGAGATAGCAGAAAAAATCTCAGGGACTGAAGATACCATAGAAAACATTGACTCAACAGTTAAAAGAAAATGCAAAAAGCTCCTGAGACAAAACATCCAGGAAATCCAGGGCACAATGAGAAGAGCAAACCTAAGGATTATATGTATAGAAGAGAGCGAAGATTTCCAACTTAAAGGGCCAGTAAATATCTTCAACAAAATTATAGAAGAAAACTTCCCTAACCCAAAGAAGTTAGGGAAGAGATGTCCATGAACATACAAGACGCCTACAGACTTTTCAACAGAGACAATGAAAGCCAGAAGAGCCTGGTCAGAGGTCATGCAGTCTCTAAGGGAACACAAATGCCAGCCCCGGCTACTATACCCAGTAAAACAATCAATCAACATAGATGGATAAACCAAAATATTCCAGGACAAAACCAAATTCAAACAATATCTAACTACCTATCAAGCCCTATAGAGGATCCTAGAAGGAAAACTCCAAAGCAAAGAAGGGGCATACACCAAAGAAAAGACAAGGTATTAAGCATCTCACAACAAAGCCAAAATGAAAGAACTACAAGCACATAAAACCACCTACAAAAACCAACACTCATCTGTCTTTAATATCTCTTAATATAAAGAACTCAACTCACCTATAAAAAGACATAAAATTACAAATTGTATATGCAAACAAGATGCAGCATTTTGCTGCATACGATAAATACACTTCAATAACAAAGACAGACTCTATCTCATAGTAAAATGATGGAAAAAGTGTCCTCCAAGTGAATGGTCCCAAGAAACAAGCAGGAGTTGCCCTCCTAACATCCAATAAAATAGACTTTCAACCAAAAGTTATCAAGCATGATGAGAAAGGACATTTTCTATTAATGGGTTGGAAAATCCCACAAGAGAGTCTCAATTCTGAACATATATGACCCAAATGCAAAGGCACCCACATTTATAAAATAAACTTTACTAAAACTCAAAACACACATTGAACCCCACACAATAATAGTGTCTAATAGACAGGTTGTTGGATACGAAATGAAACACAGTGTATATATTATTAATGTGTCTTCAATTCTTTTCCATTGATCTACCTGCCTGTCACTGTACCAATATCATGTACTTTTTATCACTATTGCTCTGTAGTATAACTTGAGATCAGGGATGGTGATTTCCCCACATGTACTTTTATTGTTCAAAATTGTTTTTGCTATTCTGGGTTTTTTGCCTTTCCAGATGAATTTGAGAATTGCTCTTTCCATGTCTTTGAAGAATTGTGTTCAGATTTTGGTAGGGATTGCATTGAATCTGTATATTGACTTTGGGAGTATGTCCATTTTTACTATGTTAATTCTGCTAATCCGTGAGCACAGGATATCTCTCCATTTTCTGAGTTCCTACATTTCTTTCTTATGAGTGCTCCATAGCCTCCATGGGGCCTCACTTTTAGATGAATCACACTTTGGGCATGTCACTTGACCTCCTTTTCCTTAGACTCCTCTCCATTTCCATCCCTACAGTTCTTTCACACAGGAAAAATTATGTGTCAGAGGCTAAGGAGCACTCACAAAAAGTGACATATCATGACTGCCCTTTGAAAGACCCAACAAGGAGCTGAAAGAGTCAGATGCAGATACTTTCACCCAAAGAATGGACAGAAGCTCGTGATGCCTAAGGTTGAAATAGGGAAAATCTGGAAGAAGCCAAGGAGGACGATGAGCCCATAGGAAGACCACCAGTCTCAATTAACCTGGACCTTTGAGATCTCTCAGACACTGGATCACCAACCAGGCAGCATACACCAGCTGATATGAGGCCCCCAACACATATTCAACAGAGTACTATTGGTTCTGAGTTCAGTCAGAGAATATGCACCTAACCCTCAAGAGACTGGAGACTCCAAGAAATTTAGAGTTCTGGTCGGGTAAGGGTTGGGGGAGTGGGGATATCCTCATGGAGACAGAGGTGACATAGAGGATATATGGGATGGGGAACAGTCAGAGGGTGGAACAGGAGGTGAATAAAATGCAGTGTGTGTGTGTGTGTGTGTGTGTGTGTGTGTGTGTGTGTGTGTGTGTGTGTGTTTGTGAGAGAGAGAGAGAGAGAGAGAGAGAGAGAGAGAGAGAGAGAGAGAGAGACTATGTATGTATGTATGTATATATAAAATGATTGCTAAAAAAATTGCTGCTGGCTTTCTTACATAGAAATGATATTTATTTGGTTCATTTTTCTGGTGACTAGAAGGTCAAAAATGCTTTGTATCCTCGATACATCATGTGGTTTGGAAATCCAAAGATTTTATGGGACTAGTCTTGAATCCCAGCCAGAGTACTCTATCTTGTCACAAGGTGCCATTGTGCTGCTGTATGTAGTAAAATGAAACAAAACAAGCTGTCTTTCTTGTAGTTAGACAGTGCTTTCTGAGATCAGCAGAATTCTCCACAACAGAGTGTGGAGAAGCACTGAAATTTCCCAGTGTTAGATTTCATCTGTGTTATGTTGTACAAGCTTGCTGCCATCACTAATAAATACCCTAAGGGTACGTGGTACTCCTGTAGATGTAGAGCCAAATGAAAACAAGTTTCATAGGCAGTGGCTGGGACTTCTGGATGGTGTTCCTGGCCATCCATGACTTACCCATGTTCCTTTAAGAAACCCTAATAGCTATGACTGATCAGACTGGTACAGGCAGGAAAACAGGGAATGTCCAAGTGTCAGAACAGTTGGGACACAGTCTGCCAGAGCCCTACCTTCACCCAGGAGCTGGGCAGCACCACAGTCTTCTGTGCACCTCTCCTGCCAGGGGACATCTGGTCTGCAGGGAGTCCTGCATTTAGAGGGAGTCCCTTTTAGAGGTGAGGTCTATATCTTTGCTCCTGTGATTGAGTGGAAAGGTACAGCCAGGAGAGCAGGGAACACATGAGTGTCAGAACAGCTGGGACAGGGACCACCAGGACCCCACATGCACAAAGGAGCTGGGTAATGCCACAGCACTCTGTGCCAGGGGAGAGCTGGTCACACAGGGGTTCTGAGACAGACTTACAGGCACACAGAAGGGATAAGCACCAGCCATAGACAGCAGGACCAACTAACACCAGAGATAATCAGATGGCAAAAGGCAAACATGTACATTACTAACAGAAGTCAAGGCAACATGGCACCATTCAAGCCCAATTCTCTACAACAGCAAGTCCTGGATAACCCAACACACCAGAAAAGCAAGATTTGGATTTAAAATCACAGCTCATGGTGTTGATAGAGGGCTTCAAAAAGGACATAAATAACTCCCTTAAAGATATACAGGAGAACACAAGTAAACAGGGAGAAGTCCTAAAAGAATTACAGGAAAACAAAACCAAACAGGTAAAGGAATTGAATAAAACCATCCAGGATCTAAAAATAGAGATGGAAACAATAAAAAAAAATCACAAAGGGAAACAACTTTGGACATAAAAAACTTATCAAAGTAGTCAGGAGACATGAATGAAAGTGTCAACAACAAAATACAAGGGATAGAAGAGAGAATCTCAGATGCAGAAGGTACCATAGAAAGCACTGACACAACAGTCAAAGAAAATGCAAAATGCAAAAGACTTATAAGCCAAAACATCCAGGAAATCCAGGATACAATGAAAGGATCAAAACTAAGGATTATAGGTATAGAACAGAGTGAAGATTTTCAAATTAAAGGGCCAGTAAATGTCTTCAACAAAATTATAGAAGAAAACTTCCCTAACCTAAAGAAAGAGATGCCCATGAACATACAAGAAGCCTACAGAACTCCAAATAGATTTGACCAGAAAAGAAAGTCCTCCCATCACATAATAATTAAAACACCAAATGAACTAAACTAAGGAAGAATATTAAAAGAACTAAGGGAAAAGGGTCAAGTAACATATAAAGGTAGACCTATCAGAATTACACCAGACTTCTCACCAGAAACTATGAACATCAAAAGAGCCTGAGCAGATGTCATACAGAACCTAAGGGAACACAAATGACAACCCAGGCTGCTATATTCAGCAAATCTCTCAATTACCATAGATGGAACAAACAAGGCATTCCATGACAAAAATAAATTGCACAATATCTTTCCACAAATCCAGCCCTTCAAAGGAAAATGAATGAAAAATACCAACAAAAAGGAGGGAAATTACACATTAGAAAAAGCAAGAAATTAGTCTTCTTTCAACAAACCCAAAAGAAGATAACCAAACAAATACAAAAATTACATCAAAAATAACAGGAAGTAACAATCACTATTCCTAAGTATTGCTTTACATCAATGGAATCAATTCCCCAATAAAAAGATATAGACTAACAGACTGGACATGTAAACAGGACCCAGCATTTTGTTGCATACAGGAAATGCATCTTAGTGTCAAACACAAACACTTCCTCAGATTAAAAGGCTGGAAAACAAGTTTCCAAGCAAATATATGCAGGAAACAAGCTGGAGTAGCCATTTTAATATAGGGCAAAATTGACTTTCAACCAAAAGTCAACAAAAAAGACACAGAAGGACACTTCATAGTCATCAATGGAAAGATTTATCAAGAAGAACTTTCAATTCTGAAAATCTATGCTCCAAATGCAAGGACACCCTCATTCATAAAAGAAACTTTACTAAAGCTTAAAGCACATACATTGTACCTCACACAACAATTGTGGGTGACTTCAACACTCCATTCTCCTTAATGGACAGATCAAGGAAACAAAAACTAAACAGAAACAAAGTGAAGCTAACAGAAGTTTTGGACCAAATGGTTTTAACAGATATCTATAGAACATTTCATCCTAAAACAAAAGAATATACCTTCACTTCAGGAACTCATGGTACCTTCTCTAAAATTGACCATATAATTGGTCATAAAACAGACCTCAACAGATAAAAGAAGATCAAACTGGAGATCTATCAGATCACTGTGGAGTAATGATGGTTTTCAATAACAACCAAAACAAAAGAAAGCCCACATACACTTGGAAGCTGGACAATACTCTACTCAATAACACCTTGGTCAAGGAAGAAATAAGGAAAGAAATCAAAAACTTTTTAGAATTTAATGAAAATGAATGTACAACATACCTAAGTTTATGGGCCACAATGAAAGCAGAGCTAAGAGGAAGACTTATAGCTCTGAGTGCCTCCAAAAAGAAACTGAAGAGAACATACACAAGGAGCTGAACAGCACACCTGAAAACTCTAGAACAGAAAGAAGCTAATACACCCAAGAGGAGTAGAAGGCAGGAAATCATCAAACTAAGGGCTTATAATCAACAAAGTAGAAACAAAAAGAACTACAAAAAGAATCACCCAAACCAGGAACTGTTTCTTTGAAAAAATCAGCAAGATAGAAAAACACTTAACCAGACTAACCAGAGGGCAAAGAGATAGTATCCAAATTAACAAAATCAGAAATGAAAAGGTAGATATAACAACAGAAACTGAGGAAATACAAAAAATCATCAGATCCTACTACAAAAGCCTATACTCAACACAAATGGAAAATCTGGATGATATGGACAATTTCCAAGAAAGCTACCAAATACCAAAGTTAAATCAGGATCAGATAGATCATCTAAACAGTAGCATAACCCTTAAAGTAATTGAAGCAGTCTATGAAAGTCTCCCAACCAAAAAAAGCACCTTATGGTTTTAGTGCAGAATTCAATCAGATCTTCAAAGAAGACCTGACACCAATAGTCTTCAAAATTTCCCCAAAATAGAAACAGAGGAAATACTACACAACTCGTTCTATGAAGCCAAAATTATGCTGATACCAAAACCACACAAAGAACCAACAAGGAAAGAGAAGTTCAAACCAATTTCCCTTATGAATATCGATGATAAAATACTCACTAAAATTCATGCCAAACAATTTCAACACATCAAACAATCATTAACTACGATCAAGTAGGCTCCATTCAAGGGATGCAGGGATGGTTCAATATACAGAAATCCACCAATGTAATCCACTACATAAACAAACTCAAAGAAAAAATGACATGGTCATTTCATTAGGTGGTGGAAAAGAATATGACAAAATTCAGCATCCTTTCATGTTAAAACCTTGGAAAGAACAGGAATTAAAGGCCCATAGCTAAACATACTAAAAGCAATATATAGCAAACCAGTAGCCATAATCAAACTAAATGGAGAGAAACTTGAAGCAATCCCACTAAAATCAGGGAATAGACAAGGGTGCCCTCTCTCTACATATTTATTCAATATAGTACTTAGTTTTAGCTAGAGTAATTAGACAACAAAAGGAGGTCAAAGGAATAAATACTGTAAAAGAAGAAATCAAATTATCACTATTTGCAGATGATATAATAGTATACATAGACGACCCAAAAAACTCCACCAGAGAACTCCTACAGCAGAGAAACAACTTCAGCAAAGCGGCCAAATATAAAATTAACTCAAATAAATCAGTAGCCTTCCTATACTCAGAGGATAATCAGACTGACAAAGAAATTACATAAACAACACCCATCAAAATAGTCACAAAAATATATAAAGTATCTTTGTGTGGCTCTAACCAAGGAAGTGAAAGATCTGTATGACAAGAACTTCAAGTCTCTGAAGAAAAAATCAAAGAAGACCTTAGAAGATGAAAAGATCTCCCATGCTCATGGATTTGCATGATTAATATAGGAAAAATGACCACCTTGCCAATAGCACTCTACAGATTCAATGCAATCCCCATCAAAATTTCAACTCAATTTTCATAGAGTTAGAAGGAGCAATTCTCAAATTCATCAGGAATTAAAAAAAAAAAAACAGGATAGCTAAAACTAATCTCAAAAGTAGAAAAGCTTGCTGTAAATTGTTTTACTATGTTTAGATATGGGCCTCGAATTCCTGATCTTTCCAAGACCTTTAACATGAAAGAATGCTGAATTTTGTTAAATGCTTTCTCTGCATCTAATGAAATGACCACATGGTTTTTTTTCTTTGAGATTGTTGATTGATGTAGTGGATAACACTGATGGACTTCCTTATATTGAACCATCCCTGCATCCCCGGGATGAAAGCCTACTTGATTGTGGTGAATGATCGTTTTGATGTGTTCTTGGATTTGTTTGGCAAGAATTTTATTGAGTATTTTTGCATCGATATTCATTCATAAGAGAAATGGCCTGAGATACTCTTCCTTTGTCGGATCTTTGTGTGATTTTGGTATTAGTGAAATTGTGGCTTCATAGAACGAGTTGGGTAGTGTTCCTTCTGTTTCTATTTTGTGGAACAGTTTGAAGAGTTTTAGTGTTAGGTCTTCTTTGAAGGTCTGATATAATTCTGCACTAAAACCGTCTGGACCTGTGGTTTTTTTTGGTTGGAAGATTTCCAATGACCACTTCTATTTCTTCAGGGGTTATAGGATGGTTTAGATGGTCTATTTGATCCTGATTTAACTTTGGTATTTGGTATCTGTCTAGGAAATTGTCGATTTCCTCCAGATTTTCTAGTTGTGTTGAATACAGGCTTTTGTAGTAGGATCTGATATTTTTTTGAATTTCCTCAGTTTCTGTTGTTATCTCTCCCTTTTCCTTTCTGATTTTGTTAATTTGGATACTGTCTCTGTGCCCTCTGGCAAGTCTGGCTAAGGGCTTATCTATCTTGTTGATTTTCTCAAAGAACCAACTCCTAGTTTTGTCGATTCTTTGTATGGTTTTATTTGTTTCTACTTGATTGATTTCAGCCCTGAGTTTGATGATTTCCTGCCTTCTACCTCTCTTGGGTGTATTTGCTTCTTTTTGTTCCAGGGTTTTCAGGTGTGCCATTAAACTGCTAGTGTATGCTGTCTCCCATTTCTTTTTGGCGGCACTCAGGGCTATGAATTTTCCTCTTAGCACTGCTTTAATTGTGTCCCATAAGTTAGGGTATGTTGTGCCTTCATTTTCATTAAATTTTAAAAAGTCTTTGATTTCTTTCTTTATTTCCTCCTTGACCTAGTTATAGTTGAGTAGAGCACTGTTCAGCTTCCACGTGTATGTGGGCTTTCTGTTGTTTTTGTGGCTATTGAAGACCACCCTTATTCCATAGTGATCTGATAAAAGGCATGGGATAAGTTCGATTTTCTTATATCTGTTGAGTTCTGTTTTGTGACCAATTACATGGTTGATTTTGGAGAAGATACCATGAGATGCTGAGAAGAAGGCATATTCTTTTGCTTTAGGATGAAATGTTATACATATATATGTTAGTTCCATTTGGTCCAAGACTTCAAATAGATTCACTGTGTTTCTGTTTAGTTTCTGCTTTCCTGATGATCCATTTCAGAGATCGGGGTATTGAAGTCACCCACTATTATTGTGTGAGGTGCAATGTGTGCTTTGAGCTTTAGTAAAGTTTCTTTTATGAATGAGGGTGCACTTGCATTTGGAGCATAGATATTCAGAATTGAGAGTTCTTCTTGGTGGATTTTTCCTTTGATCAGTATGCAGTGCCCTTCTGTGTCTTTTTTGATGACTTTAGGTTAAAAGTCAATTTTATCTGATATTAGAATTGCTACTCTTGCTCGTTTCTTGGGACCATTTGCATGTAAAATTGTTTTCCAGCCTTTTTTTCTGAGGTAGTGTTTGTCTTTGACTCTGAGGTGCGTTTCCTGCATGCAGCAAAATGCTGGGTCCTGTTTACGTACCTAGTCTGTTAGTCTATGTCTTTTTATTGGGGAATTGAGACCATTGATATTAAGAGAGATTAAGGAATAGTGATTATTGCCACCTGCTATTCTTGACGCTATCTTTATGTTTGAGTTGTTATCTACTTTTGGGTTTGATGAAAGGTTATTATCTTGTTTTTTCCAGGGTGTAGTTTCTCTCCTTGTATTGGCAGTTTCCACCTATTATCCTTTGCAGGGCTGGGTTTGTTGAAAGATATTGTGAAAATTTGGTTTTATCATGGAATATCTTGGTCTCTCCATCTATGGTGATTGAGAGTTTTGCTGGGTATAGTAATCTAGGCTGGCATTTGTATTCTCTTAGAGTCTGTGTGAGATCTGCCCAGGATCTTCTAGCCTTCATAGTGTCTGGTGAGAAGTCTGATGTGATTTGCATAGGTCTTCCTTTATATGTTACTTGGCCTTTTTCTCTTACTGCTTTTAATATCCTTTTTTGTTTAGTATATTTGGTGTTTTGATTATTATGTGACAGGAGGCATTTCTTTTCTGGTCCAGTCTGTTTGGAGTTCTGTAGGCTTCTTGTAAGTTCATCGGCATCTCTTTCTTTAGGTTAGGGAAGTTTTCTTCTATAATTTTGTTGAAGATATTTACTGGCCCTTGAAGTTGCAAATCTTCACTCTCATCTATAACTATAATCCTTAGGTTTGGTCTTCTCATTGTGTCCTGGATTTCCTGGATATTTTGGGTTACATGTTTTTTTGCATTTTGCATTCTCTTTGACTCTTGAGTCGATGCTTTCTATGGTATCTTCAGCATCTGAGATTTTTTTTCTTCAATCTCTTGTATTCTATTGTTGATGTTTGCATCTATGACTCCTGATTTCTTCCCAAGGTTTTCTATCTCCAAAGTTGTCTCCGTTTGTGATTTCTTAGCTGTTTCTACTTCCTTTTTTAGATCCTGGATTGTTTTGTTCAGTTCCTTCACTTGTTTGTTTGTGTTTTCCCATAATTCTTTAAGGGATTTTGTTGTTTCCTCTTTAAGGGCTTCTACCTGTTCACCCATGCTCTCCTGTATTTCTTTAAGTGATTTTTGTGTTTCCTCATTAAGGGCTTTTACTTTTTGATCCATGTTCTCCTGTATTTCTTTAAGGGAGTTATTTATGTCCTTCTTGATGTCCTCTAACAGCATTGTGAGATGAGACTTTAAATCCAACTCTTGCTTTTCTGTTGTGTTGGGGTATCCAGGTCATTCTGTGATGAGAGAACTGGGCTCTGATGTTTCCAAGTAGTCTTGGTTTCTGTTGGTAGTGTTCTTGCGCTTGCCTTTCACCATCTGGTTATCTCTGGTGTTAGTTAATCTTGTTGTCTCTATCTGATCTTGTCCCTCCTATGGACCTGTAAGCCTATGTCTACTCCTGGGAGACTAACTTTCTTTTGTCAGGGTCTGTGCACAGAAGGCTTTGGAGCTGCCAGGTTCCTGCTACAGATGGTGGCAGGAAGACACCTGTCCCAGCAGCAACACTGATTGCATGCCCTGTGTGCTCCTAGCTGTTCCTCTCCAGAGAGAAGTTGGAGATCTCACCTCTGCAGTCCGAAGTGAATCACTGCTGGAAGATCACTCTCGCCTGGCAGTCTTTGGAGCTCCCTGGTTCCCTGCTGCAGATGGCGGCCAGAAGTGGAATGCCCTGTTGTTTTTAAATGACAATATAACAGCACATTCATCCAACTCAACAGTCATAAACTAGAAATGAAGAGTCCAATGATAACTTGTTCTAAAGTGTTAAGTTTTGTTTCAAAACCTACAATAAAAGCAAAAAATAAAAAGATAATTAGTGTAATAATATTGGCTTAAGAGTACCAAAAGAAAATGTCTCAGAATTATTACATGATAAAGTTCACACTTAATATGTTGGCAAAAGTCAGTTTCATATAGTGTAACTTATCAAGAAATGGTAAGGAAAATATTCACAAGCTTTATATTTCAGTCAAATCAAGAACAAAAAATGAAATGTGCCTGGTAAACTAAAGGCAGATTAGGATAATTGACACCTCACTGTCCTTGAAAGGCATCCTTTATGAATATTTAAAAAGCACAACACCTTGTAATTTTTACTTGGAAAAAATTTCAAGACCTGTATAAAAAATTGTTTCATTTTGCTAAATTTCTAAAATTTACCATATTGCTAATTATGGTTTATAACTTTAAAAAAGAAGAAGTATTGTATTTGCTTAAATAGAGACTGTTTTACAGATCAGACAATTGGGAGAACAGCTGGGAATAGAATTCCAAAGCTTTGTGGTTGATCTAGCATGTTTATCTTCGCATTCTTACATGAGTCTATGGCATACTTTCATTATGCACAGTACATATTTTTTTCTTCTGTATATTTCACAAATGATATTACTGACATTTAATAGAAGAATTCTCTTGCAAATTAAAGACTTTTACATAATTTACAAAAAATTTAACTTCTGAGAAATTAATCTTTAATAATTCTAGAAAGATGAAACAATATCAGAAAAATGCAATACATAAAAGAATCAGGCATTTGGTATTACCTCTGATGTTAGGGATGGTTAATATTGTCAGTTTGATGGTATTCATAGTAATAAAAAAAGAATCTGGGATGCTAATAGCATATACCATTAAAGATGTTTGTCAGGAGATTTCCAGAGAAGATTAAACCAAATGAGAATTTACTGGATATGGCTGGTGCTTTGTATTAGTTTGTGGGAATGAAGAGGTGCTAAGGAGAAACATAGTAGTGTTAATGTTTCCTTTCTGTCCTTCTCAGCTAAAGGGTTGTGAATCATTCTTCTCCACCTCAGCTTTCCAGACATGACAAACTGATACTTCCAAAATGTGAGCACAAACACATATTTATTTTCATAAGTTCATTTCCTCAGAGTTTTGCTCAAAGTGTAAAATATATTCAACACAATAAAAAGTTGCTGTTTCAACCTGATCAATGATTCACATTGCTTCAATGGAATGATTTCAAAGAATCAAGAGTCCATCATTAAAGCTTAGAATGTTATAAGTAAAGCAAGTTGGGTGATATTGATGTTGGCTCAAAAACTGACAGTATCAAAAGAATGTAATCAGAAAAGAAACTGTGCTTATGAGGTTTAAGTTATAATGAGGAGTCTGTGGAGGTTGTGCTGTTATAGGATAGAGAAATGGAAGGTTTACTAACAAGTTTTGAAACACTTTTTTTTTTACAATATGCATACTCAGATTTGTCCTTCATATACCAACTAAAGGTTGTGTTTTGAAGATGTGGAAAGAAGAATTAATTGAATTCATGGCTAACAATGGATTGTCAACTGAACCAATCTATCTTTGAAAATATTGATAATAATTTCATACTATTCCTGAACAATTGGCATTCATTTATTCCTTAGTTTTGATTTTGCCTATTGTTGCAAAAACAATCTGAGATTAGCCTGGATAACTCCAAAGAGAGAGTTCAGTGACTGCAAAAACAAGAACATTAACACTACTGTTTGATATATGTCAAATAGTGTGAGCAAAATTCCTTCTTCATTAATAAAAAACAAACAGACACACAAAAACAAACAAACAAAAAACAACTAATGAATATTGCTTAAAAAGGAGAGAGAACAGTACCTCAGCTTACACAGTCCATAGAGGATGATGTTGTCTAATTCTGGATCCAGCACTTCAATACAGTCAGTTTTCACCAAACTCTCTTTACAATTCCTAACATCAAACTTTGTATCCTGAAAATATCAATGACAAATTACTAAGTCATACAGAAAATGCACAGCATTCTTGTTTTGTCCAGCTGTATTTTATTCTGTCCTGTTTGACTGCCATTTCTTTGAGGTATTCTCATGTCTGATGTGGAAAAGGAGGGGGAGTAAATCAGAGGAGAGTGGCTGTGGGCGTAGCTGGAAGGAACAGAAAGAGGAGAAACTGTGGCTAGGATATGTGGTATGAGAGAAGAATCTATACTTCAATAAAAATGAGATAAAGTAAAAATTAGAACTTTAAGAAAGATAGCTAATTTAAAAATACAAATAATTTATTTTTTAAATGTCACTAAAAATATTTTTAAGGGTATACATAACAGAGAGAGACTTTCCTATATGCTTTTAGCCACTCTGACAGCTGTGTCACTTTTTTCAAATATAATTCTTTCATATAACATATTCTGATAGAGATTTTTCTCCCATAAGGTCTGCCAGATCCTCCCCTCATCGTCACCTACAAATTGTGTGTACTCTTTTCTTTCTTTCTTTTTATAACATAGATAAACAGGCAAACAGATAATCAAGAAATCACACAATCCATAAAAAAAGAGATAAAAAAACTCCTTTTGATGAAAATCTGTTCTCCCTCTATAGCTCCATCCCAGAAAATAGTTCTACAAGAAATATTCCCTTACTTTTTTTGCTCTAGTCCACAGCCTCAAAGCACATGCACAAACAAACTTTAATCTGGGATGATCAAGGGTGATAATTGGAGAAATAATTTGTAAATAATATGTTAAGTTTTTGAGTCAATTTAGTACACTCAGTAATTTTAAGTAAAATTTTTTACATAATATAATAATGGCATATTATTATAATAAAAAAGTTAAAAGACTTTAAAATAGCTTACAGAAAAGAGCTACATGGCACCTACCTTAGTCACCAGAAACAACGGGGTAGTGAATCACTTTACTGAATAAACAGTTACTTTTCACCTTGGCTATCACCTGTGGAGTTTCTAAATGTGTGGTGCCCAAACTCCACCTTCTATTATCTTGAGCACTCTGATTTGAGATTAAACACGGTTATGACATTTATTTTGTTTGTAAACCACTCGTGAATTTCAACTTTGCAGATAACCTGGAAGCAGCTGGAAAACTGACTAGGAATCTCTATAGTCAGGGTAGAAAAATTCCAGATAAGGGAACAAGTGAATCTGCTGGTCACTGATTGTTCCTATCTCAACATTCTCTGTTGTCCCCCTTGGGATTTGAATCCATTTGGCTTTATCACCCTTATATGGTCTTTATGAATGAGAGGTTCATTTAGATACAAAATACATAATTTTTATAAACCCTGTAAATATTAACTTATCTAATAGTAATAATTGACAGAACAATTGCAATCTTCCTGTTTTAAAGAATAGAAATAATGTAAGGTCCGGGATACTGATTCCCCCAGAGGTTCTTTAAAAAAAGAAATAATGTAAGATAAAGTATTTTTATCAAACCCACACAATAAATGAGTGATGAAGTCTACAATGAAATAATTTTCACATCAATTTATTTAAAAGACTAAGGAAAAATTGAAAGTAAAAAAGTCACTTTCAGAAATATAGACATCTTTAAAGGCAAAGGAGTATTTTGGTCACTTAACCATACAGCCACTGTCTGGAATCATGGGTAACAGAGAAGAATGCATCTCAGTATATGAGAGATAGAAGAATTTAAGTCTTAGAAATATTCTTATTGTTAAATTTAAATCAAATTGAAATCAGACAGTTACTATTATTAGACTAGCCCTTGGTAAGCAAAAGTTTTTTATAAGTTATCATGCTAATTAGAACAGCACTAGAAGATAGAAAATAGTAACCCTCAATAGGAATGAGAATAGAGAATCATATAAAGTAATTTACTCATTTTGATTACAGAAAAATAGCATGAAAAAGGCTATATTTAAATGTATTTCATATTTTCAAGTCTTTACACTCTACTATCTCCCATTAAATCATTGCTATTGAGATAACACTAAAATTTAAGAACACTGAATATTCCAATTAAAGTAACATTTGTCAATGTACTATGTATTAGCTTCAAATTTTAGATGCAACAAGTAAATATAAACCCAGTGTTTTGAAATACTGAAGTTCATTCTTTTTTTACTTAAAGTTTAGAAATTCAAAATGGATCTGAAGGGGCTAAATTTCACCTCTTTAGTGTATCTAGATGAGAGTCTGTTGATTTGAAAATTCTATTTTATTAATTCATGAGTTTTTCCTTCATCATCAACAATAGATTAAAAAAAAAAACAACCTTAAACTATGCAGTGGAAAAATGAATGCTTAATGAAAACAGTCTAATTAATAGAATAATAAAAGTAATTAGGGACATGTTTGTGTGTGTGTGTGTGTGTGTGTGTGTGTGCATGTGCATGTGTTTGCATGCACACACACATGCAAACCTGTATAAATAAAACCAGTTGAGTTCATTTTTACTGTGTTTGTTTTTATGGTTTCAGGGAGAGCTTTCTTCTATAAGAGAGACTAATTCTTTTTCTCCTATCAATGAATAGTTGCCTAAAGTCTTTTTCTGGGAGTGAGACACTGGAAAAAGTTCTTTCTGCAATGCTATTATACAATTCTGGTCTTATTTATGCATATATTTCAAGACAAGACTATGTCATAGCAGATTTCCTTTTATCCTGCCTCTTCTAATATCTCTTCCTCTTCCTCTGAGAGATTCTCTGAGCTGTAGATGCACATGCTGTGATGCTGATATATTATTCAGGCCTGTTTCCCAATGATCTATTACATCTAGTTGTGGATTTCTTGGATTGTCCCCATTTTCTGTAAAGAAAATGATGATGAATGGTGGTAGCTACACTTATTTATATGTGAGTACAAACTTAATATTTAGAACATTTCAAAGATTTACAAAGTGACATTTTTTAATGTATATAAAGTATAATGCTTTGGGAATTACATAATCTACTCTAACCAACCAATTGAATGGAAACATCTCATGACTGTAGCTAAATTTTTTTGTTTTGTTTTGTTTTGTTTTGGTTTTTTGGAGAACACTACCAGACCAAGTGGTTTAGTCTCTTTGAAATATGATTGTTTGTATATATGCATATATGTGAATATGTTGATGAATATTTTATAATTTTAAGTAAATACAAAATAATATGATTTCATGGGGTTTTATTAGACACATTTTAATTTTCACTTATTCTGTATTCATTTTTCCCCTTTTTCCTCATTTGGGGCTTCATTCCTGTTCACAGTTTGCCATTTAATGTTGTCTTATTCTTATATTTTTCTCAAGTACACCCCTGCTCTAGCCTATTGTACTTTTATTCTTTCATGATTACCAAGGATAATTCATGTTGTGTCCTTAAGTCTGAGTATTTACAGCTAGGAACCACAGAAAATAAAGAACATGCATTATTTCACCTTCTGAGGCTTGGACACATCACACCATATATATTTTCTTGGTCCATGCATTTAACTGTAAATTTCATGATTTCAGTTTTCTTTTCATATGAGTAAGTATTATTCCACAGTGCATATGTACCTTATTTTTGTTATCCATTCCTCACTTGAAGGACACTAATTTAGGTGTTCTCATTCCCTAGCTATTATGAATACTGCAACAGTGAACATTGTTAAGCAAGTATCTGAAGTGTGGGAAGTTGCATTCTTTGGGCATATGCCAAAAAATCATATAGCTTGGTCATATGGGAGATTTAGTTTTAACTTTTGCAGATTCTCTATGTTGACCTCCAGTGTGGCTGCACCAGTTTGCATTCCTATCAACAATGGATGAGCATTCCTCTTTTGCCATGATTTCAACCAGTATTTATAGTGATTTTTTTTCTTGTTGTTGTTGTGCTGTTGCTGCTGCTGCTGTTGCTGTTGTTTTTCATGATGTTATCTCTCTTGACTGGGATAAAAAAAAATCTCAAAGTTTTTTAGTTTCCATTTCTCAAAGAATTAAGGATGATGAACAAATTTTGAGATATCTCTCAGCCTTTTTGTTTGTTTTGTTTTGTTTTTAAATTCTGTTGACAATCAAATAGATCCTTAGGTCATATTTTATTGCCTACATAGTTCCAGTGCAACAAGAGAGTTTTCTTGTATCTGAAAGGAAAAAGAAAGACTTTTCTCAAATTGTTGAAATATATAACTGGAGAAATTGGCTCTATAACAGTTTCATACATATTCTAATTTTTAAAAATAAAAGTTGTCGAACATGAAATCAGTAGCTCCTAAAATTAAAAAAGTACACAACTTCAAGGAACATCTTCATAAGTAAAAATATGAAAGGACTGGGAGAGATTGATGAAATTTCTTCAATAAAGAAAAGGAGAGAATAATTCAAATTAGAATCTAATTTAAATGGTTGATTAGATGATTCCTTGCACATTTAAATTAGTTTACTTGGAGAAATAACACAAAATAGATTCTTCATTAAATAGTTTTGAAAGTACAAACATGATCTATCAAAAACAATAAATTATACAGAAAATTTAATAACAATCAAATTTTAAACTAGAAATATGAACTACATGCCAAGAGTAGAAAAAGAAGAACAACATTACATAAAAGGTGATAAATATTGAAAATCTAAATATTTAATTAATAAGTTTTACAATTAATGTAGAGAAAATTTTAAATAGCAATTCTACCAAAGAAAATATTTCTCCAATAAGAATTACAAACATGGCACAAATTGAAGGACATTTGGACAGGAATTGTGAGATGATTTAGAGGGAGAAAAGAGAAGGAAGAAATATTTCCATCAACTATATTTGATTCACTTAAAAAGTTAAATAAGTATTTATTATAAATTAAAGTCCATAACAAGGTGAACTTGGGTGATTAAAGACAATTTATGATAATCTTTCCAATCATAATTTTAACTTTTCCACAAAGACACTTCATAAGTGTCAAGAATATTTAATGAATACCAGTGTGAGTAGAATAAAAGACATCAAAGCCATGAAAAGCACAGAATCAGAGAGGGAACAAATCTCATATCACAGAGTTCTCACTTCTACAGAAGTGAGAAGAATCCTCACAAAGATGAAATTTAAATGTGGAAATGGGAAATGATCAGTCAGTTGGTCAGAAGACAAGCTACACAGACGTAGAGAATTGATACAAACATACCCAGAGTTGTTTATCTTTGTTAACCAATACAAATGAGGACATAGTATGGATGATATTTTGTGGAAAGTTCCAATGCCCAAATGTATCTAAAATTTGAAGAAAAAAACTTAGCCTTGGCCACAAAGGGATTGCTGTCTGTTTACGAACAGCTGAGAAAGATAATTGAGACTTCTTCCCACTAGCTTAGTAAAGCAAGGGCAATATCTGGCTTAGCGACATAGAATAAGAGCAATATATGACAGTAGTTCAAACACATGGCTTTCAGACTACCAACAGGAGGTGATATCTTTATGATTTCATCTTATTGAGATACTTTCTGAATGCTACATTTCCTAAACTATCAACTTGGAAATTCTGTATTTGGTTTTGATGTGACTCAGTCTTAACTCTTTTCTTGTGGAACCTATAAACTACAGAGCCTTCCAAAGTTCTCATGCACTATATCTCTTATAAAATAATGACAATAAACCCACACCTTCTGCCTTGGCAGATCATCAGTGTGACTTCCTCTTTGAAGACCCAGTAGTCTGAAGACTTCCTAGGGAATCTGCTGCAGCCAGGGCCACAGGCCTCCTAGGAGACCTGCAGCAACCCAGAGAAACAGGAGGCAAACTCAAGACAGAGACCCAGGCCAGTTAACACCAGAGATAACCAGATGGTGAGAGGCAAATTCAAGACGATAAGCAATAGGAACCGATATACATTGGCATCATCATAATCAACCATAGCAAGCCCTGATATCCCAACACTCCTGAAAAACAGGATGCTGACCTAAAACTATATCTCATGAAGATAATACACTCCTTTAAGAAGGACACAAATTACTCACTGAAAGAAATACAGGGGGAACAAAAGTAAGCATGTAGACACCCTTAAAGAGAAAACAAATAAATCCCTTTAAGAAATACAGGAAAACACAAGCAAACAGGTGAAGGAATTCAACAAAGCAGTCCAAGACCTAAAATCGGAAGTAGAAACAATAAAGAAATCAAAAAGGAGGCAAGTCCAGAAATGGTAAACCTGGGAATGTGGTCAGGAGTTACAGATGCAAGCATCAACAGCAGAATACAAAAGAGAAAAGAAAGAATATCAGGCATAGAAGACATCTTAGAAGATATTGACACAAAAGTAAAAAAAAAAAAAATCCAAAGTATAAAAACCTCCTAAACCCAATTCATCCAGGAAATCTGGGACACAATGAAAAAACCAAACCTAAGAAAAGTAGGAATAGAAGAGAGCGAAGATTCCTACCTCAAAGGACCACAAAATTTCTTCAACAAAATCATAGAAGGAAACTTCCACAACTTAAAGAAAGATAAGGCTATAAATGTATAAGACACCTATAGAATGTCAAATAGATTGGAACAGAAGAGAAAATCCTCATATAATAATCAAAACACTAAAAGCACAGATCAAAGAAAGAATGCCAAAAGATGCAAGGTCAAGTAACATATAAAGGCACACCTATCATAATTACATCAGACTTCTGAACAGAGAACCTAAAAGCCAGAAGAGCCTGGGCATAGGTCATGAAGAACCTAGGAGTGTAAAAATGGCAGCCCAGGTTACTATGTGCTATAAAAATCTCAAACATCATGGATGGAGAAAAAAATAGTTCATGAAAAAAACAAATTTAAACAGTATCAATCTACCAATCTAGCTCTACAGAGGATTCTAGAAGGAAAACTCCATCACAAAGAGAGTATTTACACCAAAGAAAAAACAAGAAATTAATCATATCATAACAAAACCAAAAGGAGAATCACATACACCCAATGCCACATACAAAAACAAACATATGAGGTACTAGCAATCACCTGTCTTCAGTATCTCTCAATATAAATGGACTCAATTCACCAATAAAAAGACACAAGCTGGATAGACTGGATAGACAAGCAGGACCCATCATTTTGCTGCATACAAGAATCACACCTAATGACAAAGACAGAAAATATCTCAGAGTAAAAGACTTGAAAAAACTCTTCCAAGCAAATGGGCCCATGAAACAAGCAGGACTATCCACTCTAATATAGAATAAAATAACTTTCAACCAAAACTTATCAAGTGAAATGGAGAAGGACATTTTTCAAAGGAAAAATCCATGGAGAAAGTTTCAATTCTGAACATCTAGGCCCGAAATGAAAGGACAGCACATTCACAAAGGAAACTTTAGTAAAGCTCAAAAACACACGTGGAAACTCTCAAAATAACAGTGGGATACTTCAACACCCCACTCTTATCAACAAATATGCCGTTGAAACGGAAACGAAACAGAGACACAGGCAACTCACAGAAATTAAGAACCAAATTGATTGAACAGATATATACAGAACATGTCACCTCCAAACAAGAGAATGTAACTTCAGATTCAATGCAATCCCCATTAAAATCCCAACTCAATTCTTCATAGAGTTAGAAAAAGCAACTCAAAAATTCATCTGGAATAACAGAAAACCCAGGATAGCTTAAACTATTCTCAAGAGTAAAAAACTTCTGGGGGAATCAGTTTCCCAGACCTCGAGCTGTACTACAGAGCAATAGTGCTAAAAACTGCATGTTGTTGGTATAGTGACAGGCATGTAGATCAATGGAACAGAATTGAAGACCCAGAAATGAATCCACACTCCTATGGTCACTTGATCTTTGACAAAGGAGCTCAAACCATCCAGTGGAAAAAAGATAGCCTTTTCAACAAATGGAGCTGGTTCAACTGGAGGTCAACATGCAGAAGAATGCAAATTGATCCATTCTTATCTCCTTGCATTAAGCTCAGGTGGATCAAGGACCTCCACATAAAATGAGACACACTGAAACTAATAGAAAGGAAACTAGGGAAGAACCTTGAACATATGGACACAGGGGAAAGTTTCCTGTACAGAACACCAATAACTTATGCTCTAAGACCAAGAATTGACAAATGGGACCTCACAAAATTGCAAAGTTTCTGTAAGGCAAAGGACACTGTCAAAAGGACAAAGCAGCAACCAACAAACTGGGAAAAGATCTTTACAAACCCTACATCTGACAGAGGGCTAATATCCAATATATACAAAGAACTCAGGAAGTTAGACTCCAAAGAGCCAAATAACCCTATTAAAAAACGGTGTACAGAGCTAAACAAAGAGTTCTCACCTGAAGAATATCTAATGACTGAGAAGCACCTAAAGAGATGTTCATCATCCTTAGTCATTAGGGAAATGCAAATCAAACAACCCTGAGATTCCACCTCACACCAGTCAGAATGGCTAAGATCAAAAACACAGGAGACAGCAGTTGTTGGCAAGGATGTGGAGAAAGAGGAACACTCCTCCACTGCTGGTGGGATTGCAAGCTGGTGCAACCACTCTAGAAACTGTCTGGCGGTTCCTCAGAAAACTGGGCATGACACTCCCAGATGTTCCTACTATACCACTCCTGGGCATATTACCCAGTGGCTTCCCCTGCATGCAATAAGGATACATGCTCCATTATGTTCATAGCAGCCTCATTTATAATAGCCAGAAGCTGAAAAGAACCCAGATGTCCCTAAATGGAGGAATGGATTCAGAAGATGTGGTATATTTACACAATGGAATACTGCTCTGCAATTGAAAACAATGAATTCACGAAATTCTTAGGCAAATGGTCAGAACTGGAAAACATTATCCTTAGTGAGGTAACCCAATCACAAAAGAACACACATGGTATGCAGTCACTGATATGGGGATATTAACCCAGAATCTCAGAATACCCTAGACACAATTCACGTATCAATAGATTTCCAAGAAGGTGGAAGGAGAGAGACCCCTCGTCCTGGAAAGATTGGATGTAGGGGAATACCAGGACAGAGAAGTGAGAGGAGGTTGAATGGGGAATAGAGGGAGGGAAGGGCTTATGGGACTTTCGGGGAAGGAGGAAATGGGAAAGGGGAAATCATTTGGAATGTAAATAAAAAAGCAAACACAGAGAAATAAAATCAAATACATGAAAAAATAAAACTGTCCAAGCACGAAAATGGAATTAAATGTAATAAAGAAAATGCAAACTGAATGAATCCTAGGAAATAGGATAGGAAATACAGGTGCAAGAATCACCAACATAATATAAGAGATGGAACAGAGAATCTCAGGCATGGATGATACACTTTTGCTATATTAGTCAAAGAAAAATGATAAATCTAAAATGTTAATGACACAAAACATTCAAGAAACCTGTGACTCTCTGAAAAGACCAAACCAAAGAATAAAAGGATTTGAAGGAGATGATTTCAAGCCACAAGTACTAAAAATATTCTCAACAAAATCAGAAAAGAGAAATCCCTCAACCTAAATAAAGTGATGCGTATAAAAATACACGAAGCTTACGGAACACCAAGTAGATTGGACAGGAAAAGAAAATTCTCCTCCCATGTAATAGCCAAAACCCTAAATGTAGGGACCAAAGAAAGGCTATTAAAAATTGTAAGGGAAAAATCCAAGGAATATGTAAATGCAGACCTATCAGAATTCTACCTGATTTCTCAAAAGAGACTCAAAAAGAGAAGGGACTGTGCACACTCTAAGAGAGTACAGATGTTAGGACAGACTGCTATACCCAGCAATATTTTCAGTCACCATAGATGGAGAAAACAAGACATTTCATGAAAAATAAATGAAAGTAACCAAAAATCAAAATTTTAAAAATGTATCCACCAATGTAAACCTACTGAAAACACTTAAAGGAAAATGCCAACTCAAGGAGGTAAACTAAATCCATGAAAACATAGGAAACACATACCATCATATTATCAAACCAATATGAGAAATACAAACACACACACATCCACACACGAAACAACCAAAATAACAACCTCCCCTAATCTTAGGGTGGAACGAAAGAAGCAGGCTTCAGGCAAGATTTTGTGCTTGGACAAGGAAGTAGGGTCAAGTATTTTGGTCATTCTGTCAAGTCTCCTTATCTCTACAACATAGTTCTAGATAAAACAATAAGACAAGAAAAGGAAATCAACAGGATACAAATTGGAAAGGAAGAAGTCAAAGTATTGCTCTTTGTAGACAATATGATAATATATATATGTGACCCAAAAAATTCTACCAGAGAGCTACCAAAACTGATAAATACCTTCAGAAAAGTTACTGAATGTGAAAATAACTAAAAAAAAATAGTAACACTCTTTTATATAAATGATAAATAAGATGAGCAAGAAATTAGGGAAACAACACCATTCACAATACCCATAAATAATATAAAATCACTTGGTGTAACTCTTACCAAGCAAATGAAAGAACTGTTTGACAATAACTTCAAGTGTCTAAAGAAATAAATTAAAGAAGATATCAGAAGATTGAAATATGTCCCATGCTCATTGATCAGTAGGATTAACACAGAATAAATGGACATCTCACCAAAAGCAATCTATAGATTCCCCTCAGAATTTCGACACAATTCTTTACAGACCTTGAATGCTCAACTTTCCCATTCATATGGAAAACCAAAAAAAAAAAAAAAAAAAAAAAAGAAAGAAAAGAATTAGGAATAGTGAAACTATCCTGTTTAATAAAAGAATATCGGAATGTATCACCATCCCTGATTTCAATCCCAATGTGGATAGGGCAAATCGTAAGGTCTTACTTCTAGCTGAAGAGTTACAGGCTGCTGAGAGCCAGAGACAATCAGTCTTTGCCAAAGACAAGCATTTTGATGATCCTAAATCTTGAGGCCTAAAACCATATATGTAGGGCAACAGTAAATTGACTTAAGTTCTAACTCTCTCCATATACATACATATATACATACATACATACAAACACATTCATATATATATATATATGTAATTTGATAGGTAGTGGGGAAACATAGAAGATGTGGAAAGGGTGCAGACATGATGTAAATACATTACTCATATATAAAATTCTCAAGAGCACTATCTATCAATTCATGAAATATTGAAAAGATGGGTAAAAGAGACAACACCAGTAGAAGCAGCTATTACTTTAGGACTTGATTATTTCTAAAACATGATCATATTAATTATAAATATTCAGAATTTCAGCATGGAAAGACTGTTGCATGTAGCTTACTTACTATGATGGTTTGAATTTGAACTGACTCCATAAGTTCATCGATTTGAATATTTGGTCACTATTTGAAAGTGTCAGGAGGTGTTAGAGGATTATTCATTGTTGGAGGAGGTATTTGGCTCAGGGTGCACTTTAAGGCTAGGAGATATAGGATATATATATGAATGTATTTGTATGTATGCATGTATATATGTATGTACATGGAGAGAGTTAGAACTTAAGTCAATTTACTGTTGCCCCTTCATATATGGTTTTAGGAAAGAAATTAAGAAATGTAGAAAGAACTCATATCTACTCCTCAAGTACCATGTCTGCTTCCATGTCACCATGTCTACCATCATATAATTTACTTACTATGGTGGATTGAATAAGAATAAACCCTGTACATGCATACATTTGAGTACTTGGTCATCAGAGTGTGCTATTTGAAAGGATAAGGAGGTGTTTCTTTTTGGAGGAGGTATGGTTCTTAGGAAGGATTTTAGAACAGCTACTCAGGATATAGAACACTCAGACTCTTGTTCAGCCCAAAGTCTGCCTCTGGGCCATCATGTTTCCCACCATGATGAGGGTGACTAAATCTCTGAAATTGTAAAGAGGCCCAATTAAATGCTTTTTTAAAAATAAGAGCTGCACTTTCATGTTTCATGGTGTTACTTCACAGCAATAGAACTCTCAAAAAGACACAGTTTTGAAAATTATAGATAAAAACATACAAATATCTAGAAAGTAAGGAATGTGATAAGGGTTAGTTTTTAAAAATTATGTAATCTTCTCAATAATAATTAAAAATAAGAAAAAAATTGCAGATTATTATACATTCATTATATTGGAAGTGTGAGAAAGAACTGGGAAATAGTATGTCTACAAAACATTTTATTTCAAAGTTAAAATTTACGAATTTAGAAAAAATAAGACAGCAATATATATATAATTGTAGCATTAGCACTTGTAGGTGAAGATAGAATTATCAGTATTAGCTCAGGGTCATCTTCTTCAGACAAAGATGACATCAGTATTCAAATAAGAGATTCAAAAATAATGAAAGGAAGAACAAAGAGAAGAATGATAGTAGTGAGAAAAGAAAGTAGAGATGGAGGGATAATGGAAAGAAATTAGGAAAGAAATGATTGAAGGAAAAATGCAGAAAAAGAAAAAGAAAAGACATGCATTGTTTAATTAGAACTGGAATTGTTAGCAAAGAAATTAATTTTTTTATTTTTTTAGTAATTCATAGAAGTTACAGAATTTAATTTCTAAAATATTCTTAAAAGTCAAGTAAAGGTTTTTTTTCTTTATAAACAACTTTGGCCTATTAATATTTCACATTAGAATGTGTCGGTAATTCTTTCTATCACTACAAAGGTTACAAAGGTCATAAAATGAGAAAGAAGTTGAATATCCAGTGAATTAGATGCATTATAATAAAAGGCCAAAGAAAATTCTATAACTCATAATTCACAAGAAATTATAAGATAACCAAGTATCTGAATGACTATATATGTATGTTGTGGGTTATTAAGAGGGTTAATTTTAATCCTTGCTAACAAGAACAAATGAACTAAACTCTTACATTTTCAATGAAATTCAACATTAATACTGTTTTACATTAAAATAACAGGACCTAAAATAATTGATACCGGGGGAAACTGACCCTGGCTTCATAATCCTGTTGTCTGTCATGACAACAGCTCTGATAAAAAAGTCACTTAGAATTTCTATCACAGACAATGACAAAAAAAGACTAAGGAGCCTTCAGGCAAGTAGGCCTCAGTTACCATCTATTTACCAGACTTTGACTCACCTTAAGGAAGAATAATTTTATTCCTACTTTTTATCTGAAAACAGAAAATCCAACGGCATGAATATCTACTCTAATATCATATTGGACTGACTACATCAAAGTGAAAAGTGAGAAGTAGTTATTTTAAAGTTTTGCTTGTATGGATGGGCCTAGAAACTTCATTCAAAATGAATTTAATTTTAAATTTTGTGTGCATGTGTGTGTGTGTGTGTGTGTATACAAAGCCATGGAAACAGTATATTAATATTTTTATTATACTATGATGGAAACAATCTTATTTTTATAAATAAAATAAGTGTAGGATTTAAAATATCAGTAAGAGCCAATTATATATACTGTCTAATTTTTATATATGTAGTTTCATTCGATATTTTAACTATAATAAAAACCTAGTCTAGAAAATAATATAGTTGTTATGAAACAACAAAGAAATAAAGTATAAAAAGAACATTTCTACATATCCTATTTTTAGGAAGAAGAAATGTAATGCATGCTTCCTTTGCACTATTAAAAATTACAATTATAGATCTCTTGAAATCTTGTAGGAAATATATATTTAAGAACACATTTTAGTATGTTTTATGCTTCACTATTTAAAATTATCCACTAAAATGAACTAGGTCAAAGACATTGGTTCTCTATTATGTACTCAGAACCTCAGGAAGCTAGCTGAGTACAAGCCAAAGAGAAGGAGATGGACCACTATTTAGAGATGATGATATATTTCATTTAATTGATAGATTTACAGAATAACATTCTACAACAGAAACACTGAAAAAACTCACTTGTAGAGTATGTGATTGCTAAAATTGAGGCCCACCCATTGTGTGTGTGTGTGTGTGTGTGAGAGAGAGAGAGAGAGAGAGAGAGAGAGAGAGAGAGAGAGAGAGAGAGAGAGAGAAACAGACAGAGTGAAAGAAAGAATTCCAAACAAATATCTACTTAAAGTTTGTCTTTGTTCTCCTTAACCTCAATTCTAAGCTGCTAAGAACTATAACTCTAATAGTCTGAGACTGTATGTTTGTGTGTGTGTGTATGTGTATGTGTGTGTGTGTGTGTATGAAAAACCAGCAAAACATAAACCACAAAAGAAAACCTTTTAAACCATTTCTAAAGACTTCACATTAGTTTATTAAAATATAAAAGTTTGTCCTTCCCTCTATATCTGTCCTTCCCTCTATATGCATATTCCCTTTATATTCAACATGTAGATTTAAAGTAGGGAATATAAAAGATGAGACATTGGCCAGAATTCTGTCCTTTGTGATCTGAAGTTGTTAGACAGGTCATCTAATTGCATTACCTCACTGATGAAAGCATCTGTATAGATGCTACTCAATGTGTACAAATTCAGGAAGTGGGAAATGAAGAGGAAGCATTTATGCTAAGAAGATTCTGAGTTGTTGTGATTAAAAATTTTCCACCCACTCTGTGAACACTATTGATCATGGCAGGAAGTGAAAAAGTGTGCAAGTCATTGATTTTCTATGGCTACTGAATACATTAGGTCTGACATATTTGATGGGTAGGCAGGTTTTCAAAGGAAGTTCAGTTAAGCTAAGATTAGTTTAGAGGAATATTCACAATGGAGTAAGAAACCTTGTAATTACAAGAGAAAATAGAAGATTCAGAGAACTGTTTTAGGAATGGTATGAGCATAAAAATTAGACATGAGCTTTGCCAAAAGACTACAGTAAAATACATTAAGACTTTGATGCTAAATTTCACAAATGGAGCAATTACTTGGTAAATTCAGGTTTTTACCCTTCAGCCAAGATAGTGAATGCAAAGCAATTAGTTATTCTGTCCTCTTAGCAAAAGAGAACTATCAAAATAATATCAAGTTTTAAAAATGAAACTGAAAAAAAACATAATTTCATAGAACAAGTGAAATTGATAGCAATGTTATTCACTGTGAATTCAATATTTATTTCTATGATTTACTTTTTATTGCCTTTATTATTATACCAATTTTTTAAAATGTAAATTTTCATCTATAATTTATATCATAGGATACCAAAGTACAAATGGGGTAGAAAATTCAAGTCATAAGAACATTTTTGATCCTGGGAATAATTCTCATTTTTAAATTAAAGCCAGAAACTGTGATCCTGTATCTTTGTTGGAAGCTGTCTTAATGATATATTAATATAATGTCACGAGTACAATGCATCAGTAACACACAATAGTGTCAAAATCCTGGGTACATATTTTCAGTACATTAAGTACCAAGATAGTGTGCATGCTCTAGGTGAGATTAATTAAATTAGCATCAATTAAGTGGTGCTTCATACCCACAAACAAACACAATATATCTGGCAATCAACTTTCTAATTTTTTCCAGGTCATTTACCACACAATAATACAACTAAACTTATGAGAATAAATGGAAACATGCAGACATGTAATGTCATATTACAATTTCCTGAAATCTGAAGAAAAGTCTCCTATCCCTTAGGCATTGCTCTGGTTTGGGAAACTTGATCTTCAACACAGATGTTTATTCTAAACTACAAAATTGGTGCCTCTGAGTATTGCATGCTATCCTTCTTCATGTCAAAGCCTTAATAATTGTTTTAAAGTATCATAGAATTACATTTATTTCAATTACTTGCAGTTAGTACATGTCATTATTGCTGAGAAAATGTGTTTCAAAGACCAGGTATGGACCTGCTCTGCATGAGATTTGAGGCTTTCGTTTGAAAAGTCAGGCTCATGGAGTTTCATTCAATTGCTGGTATTACTTGAGGAGACTGATGGTGACAATAGGAATTATATCTAGAAAATCATTTTATACATTTTTGCAAAATCTTAAAACATCTTTGATACTTTTTTTTTTTACAATAAAATCTTCAGAAAACTGTTCAGGTAATTAACTAAGAGATCTTGATTGTAGCATCTACCATTGTTGTACAATTATATAATTTCATCCTTTGGGAATGTTTTTCACTGTTCTTTATTTACATTATACTTGGAAAGGAAATATGTGTTTCTCTAATCCTTTCTGCAGACAGTCTATTTTTCCTCAAGTACATTCCATGTATATACACATCATGACTTGATGATGGATTTTCTGCTCTAAGGAGACTAAAAGGAGAATATAAGATATACTCTATTCTGAAGAGAGTGTTTCATAATAGATAAATGTATAAGAAAGTCTCTGCATGATCATTAACATCCCCAGCAGTCAATACTGTACTGCAGTAGCTTGCAGAGAAGTAAAAGACAGTTATATAAAATTATAGATTATACTGTGTTCTGGAAACCAGAGAAGAATGAATCCTTTTCCCGTTTGTACATCTTCTGTGGGCTATAGATAGACATCAAATGGACGTCTAGCTTATGGGAAATCAAGGTTAAGTGGAAAGGGTAGCAACTTAATAAAATGGGAATGTTTAGTTATGAAAAGATATGAAGCTAGAGTTTTTGTTCATTTTATCAAAAATTTAGTTTTATAAAATTAATTTCATTCTAGTTTTTATTATTTCTTTGAGGTAGAAACAATATATAAAAGTAATGGATGAAGATATTTTATTATTTTGTGTAACAAAAGAGATTGAAAAAGAAGTAATCTGATCCCAATCATTGACTCTAAAAGTATAATGTGATTTAAATCAGATGGCCCTATTTTTGTGAGAAAATCATTGAAAATTAATGAGCTGGGGCCATCTGATAGTTTTCTTATCATATAATTGATTTCAGAAAGAAATGGATTTCAAAATGTCAATGGCATCCTTTTTAATTATTATTATTAATCATTCCTGTCGTTTACATCTCAAATGATATTCCCCTTCTCGGTTATCTCTCTAGATCCCCCATCCCATCCATCCTATCTCTCCTCCCCTTTGCCTCTATAATGGTTCTTCCCTACCTAACCACCTACTCCTGCCCCACCACTCCAGTATCGCCCTACACTAGGGCATCAAACCTTCACAGGACCAAGGGTCTCGCTTCCCACTCATGTCAGACTAGGCCATCCTCTGCTACATGGCTACCTGGAGCCATGGATTCCTCCCTGTACACTCCTTGCTTGGTGGTCTAGTCCCTGGGAGTACTGGATAGTCCAGACAGCCAACATTGTTCTTCCTATGGGGTTGCAATCACCTTCAGTCCTTCTGCCAGCTCCCCCACAGGGGTCCTGGAGCTCAGTCTGATGGTTAGCTGCAAGCATTTGCATCTCCTTTGGTCAAGTGCTGGCAGAACCTCCTCTGGAACAGCCATACTAGGTTACTGTCAGCAAACTCCTCTTGGCAACAACAATAGTGTCCTTGTTTGATGTCTGCAGACAGGATGGATTTCCAGGTGGGGCAATCCCCAGATAGCACTTCCTTCAGTCTCCTCCATCTTTTCTCCCTGTCTCCCAATTGAACAGGAACATTTCTGGGTTAAAAACTTTAGGATGGGTGGGTGTCCCCATCCATAGACTGGGGACCATGCCTATCTACTGGAGCTGGACTCTACAGGTTCTATCTCCCCTTCACTGTGCATTTCTACTAAAGTCATCCCTTTTGGGTCCTGGGAGACACTTTCTTCCCTGGCTTCTGGATCCTTCCAATGGCTACTCCAAGTTCCCACTCCACCACTGCTACATATTTTTGTTTGATATCTTGACCCACTATAACTTTCTCCCCTCCTCTCAAGTACATGATCCTGTTCCCTTTTCTCTTGCCTTCTTATGTCCCTCCAAGGCCCCCCTCCCTCCATCTTCCACAATCACCCTGTTCCCTAGACTATGCAAGACTGAAGCACCCATACCATGGACTTTCTTCCTCCTAAGCTCCAAATGGTTTTTGGGTTGTATCCTTGGCATTTTGAGCTGTGGAGCTAATATCCACTTATCAGTGGGTGTGTATTATGTGTGGTTGTTTGTACCTTGGTTATGTCACTCAGGCTGATATTTTCTAGTTACATCTATTGGTGTGTAAACATCATGAGGTTATTGTTTTTAATAGCTGAGTAGTACTCCATTGTATAAATTTACCACATTTTCTATATCCATTCCTCCTTTGAGGAACATATTTTTTTGTTTCCAGATTCTGGCTATTATAAATAAGGCAGCTATAAACATAATGGTGCATGTGTCCTTGTTATATGTTGGAGCATCTTTAGGGTATATGGCCAGGAATGGCATAACTGGGTCTTCAAGTAGTACTATGTCCAATATTCTGAGAAACTGCCTGACTGATATCCAGACTGGTTTAACCAGTGTGCAATCCCACCAGCAATGGAGAAGTGTTCCTCTTTCTCTGCCTCCTCTTCAATGTCTGTTGTTACCTGCATTTTTGATTTTAGCCATTGTGATTGGTGTGAGGTAGATTCTCAGGAACTTTTGGATTTGCATTTCCCTGATGACTAAGATGTTGAACATTCTTTAAGTGATTCTCAGTTGATTCCTCAGCTGAGAATTCTCTGTTTAGCTCTGTACCCCATTTTTAGTCTGGTTATTTGGTTCTCAAGAGTCAAACTTCTTGAGTTTATTTGTATGTTTGGATATTAGCCCTCTATTGGGTATAGAGTTAGTAAAGACCTTTCTCAATCTGTGGGTTGCTGTTTAGTCCTACTAACAGTGTCCTTTGCCTTACAGAAGCTTTTCGATTTTATGAGGTCCCATTTGCTGATTGTTAATCTTAGAGCATAAGCCATTGGTGTTCTATTCAGGAAATTTTTCCCTGTGCCTATGTGTTTGAGTCTCTTCCCCACTTTCTCTTCTAATAAATTCAATATGTCTGGTTTTATGGAGAGGTCCTTGATTCACTTGGACTTGAGCTTTGTACAAGAACATAAGAATGGATCAATTTGCATTCTTCTACATGTTGACTGCCAGTTGAACCAGTGTTGAAAACACTGTCTCTTTTCCACTGGCTAGTTTTCGATACTGTGTCAAAGATCAAGTGACTATAGATTTTTGAATTTATTTCTGGGTCTTCAATTTTATTCCACTGATTTACCTGCCTTTTCTCTGTATCAATACCATGCAGTTTTTATCACTATTGCTCTGCAGTAGAGCTTGAGGTCATGGATAGTGATTCTTCAAGAATTTCTTTTATTGTTGAGAATACTTTTTATTATTGTGAGGTTTTTGTTATTCTCAAAATTGAGAATTGTTCTTTCTATTTCTGTGAAGAATTGAGTTGGAATTTTGATGGGGATTGCATTGAATCTGTAGTCTGCTTTTGGTAAGATGGCCATTTTTTACTATATTAAGCCTGCCAATCCATGAGCATTAGAAATCTTTCCACCTTCTGAGGTTTTCTTTTATTTCTCTCTTCATAGACTTGCAGTTCTTATAATACAGATCTTTCTTGTGCTTGGTTAGAATCACAACAAGGAATTTTATATTATTTGTGGCTATTGTGAATGGTGTCATTTCCCTAATTCCTTTTTCTGCCCATTTATCTTTTGAGTAGAGGAAGGCTACTGATTTGTTTGAATTAATTTTAATCCAGGCACTTTGCTGAAGTAGTTTATCAGTTGTACATGTTCTCTGGTAGAATTTTTGGGGTCGCATACTGTCAAATTATCTGCAAACTGATTTTTTTGACATTCCTCCTTCCCAATTTGTATCCTTGTGATCTTCTTTTTTTGTTGAATTGCTCTAGCTAGAACTTCGAGTACTATATGGAAAACATGGGGGGAGAGTGGGCAACCTTGTCTTCTCCCTGATTTTAATGGGATTGCTTTGAGATTCTGTGAGGTTGACTGTTGGTTTGTTTATATTGCTTTTATCATGCTTAAGTATGAACCTTGAATTCCTGATCCCTTCATTACTTGTAATTTTTTTTCCATTACAGTCTTTATTTGGAACTAACTGAAACCCCAATCCCTGCGACATATTCCTACACCATAGACACCAGAAACTTACAGGAAATGCTACCAGAAAACCACAGTATCTCCCAGAGTGTGTAACTCTTGGCCTACCAAAGATTTGGGGCTGTGAATAGCAAGAATTTTGGGACCCAAAGAATAGACACACCTAAAAGAAAACATATAATTCTGCCAGTTGGAGTCTATGATGAATCAGGCCTTTATTTTTATAACTTTCTTTTCCAAGTTATTTCTAAATGAAATAAAACCACCCTTCTTCCTCAGTGACTCAACTACAGACAGATACTGGTCACTCACTGTAATTAATTGATGGATGTTTAGTTTCATCTGTCAATAGGTCCTTTAAAGTAAGTTATACTTAAGTTATAATTTATAACTTATCCCTAAGTTATACTTAGGGACAATTATCTAAGAGACGTGCTCCTTATTTACCCACTGATTATTTCATCTTTGGATTTAGTTAGATGATTAAAGGCATGTGTTACTTTTGTTTCTAAGTAATGAGTGACCCTTCTAAACAGCACCAAAATGTTATGTTTTTAGCTTAAAAAAAAGTGGTTGGGAGAAAAGGAATATGAAACCAACTTTTGATTTTAATGAAAGTGACCTTGAGGACATTGTTGTCCCTGTCAGTGTACCAGACATCAAGTCTTCTATGAGAGAGTGCTTCGAAAATTGAATCCTAGGAAATTGCTTTTTGTTTCTCAGGATACTCTCTTAAATACCAAGAATAATGTAATTGCTCAGTTGTGTTTGCTTGTCATTTGAACTTCTAGAAACTTAAAGCAAAATTTGAAGCTCAATGGAGGCACTAATGTTTTCTTTAGTAGCTGGCTTATTTGCATTTTTGCCCTTTTGAAAGACTGTGTGAGATTGTTGCTTATTACAGGGTTTTGTATTTTGTTAAAGGCTTTTTCAGCATCTAATAAGTTGATAATGTATTTTTTTTTCTTTTGAGTTCGTTTATATAGTGGATTACATTGATGGATTTCCTTATATTGAACTATCCCTGCATTCCAGGGATGAAGTCTCCTTGATAAGGGTGATTGAAGTGTGATTGGATTCACTCAGTTTACAAGAATTGTATTGTGTACTGTTGTATTGAAATTCATAACAGAAAGTGGTCTGAAGTTCTATTTCTTTGTTGGATCTTTGTGTGGTTTAGCAATCAGCCTAATTGTGGCTTGATAGAAGGTCTTGGGTAGTGTTCCTTCTGTTTCTATTATGTGGAATAGTTTGAGAAGTATGGGTATTAAGTCTTTCTTTATGGTCTGATAGAAGTCTGCACTAAAACCATCTGGCCCTGGGCTTTTTTGGTTTGGAGACTTTTAATGACTGCTTCTATTTCCCTAGGGGTGATGGTACTATATAGATGGTTTATCTGATCCTTATTTAACTATGGCACCTGATATTTGTCTAGAAAATCATGCATTTTTTTTCTAAATTTTCCAGTTTTGTTGAGTGTAGACTTGTGTAGTAAGATCTGATGATTCTTTTGAATCTCCTCAGTTTCTGTTGTTACGTCTCCCTTTTCATTCTTAATTTGTTAATTTGGATACTGTTTTTGTGCTCTCTGGTTAGTCTGGCTAAGGGTTTATCTATCTTGTCGATTTTCTCAAAGAACCAGATCCAAGTTTTATTGATTCCTTGTATATTTCCCTTTGTTTCTACTTAGTTGATTTCAACCCTAAGTTCAGTTCCTATTGTCTACTTCTCTTGGGTATATTTACTTCTTTCTGTTCTAGAGCTTTTGGAAGTGCTATTAAGCTACTAGTGTATGATCTCTCCAATTTATTTATGGAGTCATTAAGGGCTATGAGTATTCCTCTTAGTACTACTTACATTGTGTCCTGTAAAGTTTGGGTATGTTGTGCCTTCATTTTCATCAAATTCTAAAAAATCTTTAAATTCTTTCTTTCTTTATTCCCTCACCAATTATCATTGAGTAGAGAGTCATTGATCTTCCACATGTATGTGGGCTTTCTGTTGTTTTTGTTGCTATTAAAGACCAGCCTTATTTCATGGTGGCCTGATATGGATTAATTCCATGTTCTTATATCTGTTGAAGTTTGTTTTGTGTCTGTTTTTTCTGTTTTTAGATACTGTATGGTTTCATTCCATTCCTTCACCTGCTTGACTGTGTTTTTCTGTATTTCTTTAAGAGATTTACATATTTTATCTTTAAGGCTTCTACTCTATTACCTGTGTTCTCCTGTATTTCTTTAAAGCAGTAATTTATGTGCTTTTAAAATTCCTCTATCTTCATGAAATGGGAATTCAGATCTTTCTTTTTGTCGTTTTGTTTGTTTGTTTGTTTCTTGGTTTTGTTTTGGTTTGGTTTGGTTTTTTTAGGGGGAGGGATCCAGGGCTTGCTGTGTTGGGAGAACTGGGTTCTCTTTTTCCCAGTAGTATTGACTTCTGTTGCTCGTGTTCTTGAGCTTGCCTCTTGCCATTTGGTTAACTCTAGTGTTTACTGGCATTGTTGTCTCTGACTGGAGCCTGTCTCTCCTGAGAGCCTGTGATCCTATGATCCTGTAATTCTGTGATCCTGGATGTGTCAGAACTCCTAGAAGTCATGCTACGTCTGTGTGTGGGTTGAATAGGTAGGGATTCTAAGCACAAGTTCTGCTTTGGTGTAGGTATAAATCAGAAGGTGTTTGGGTCTCTGCCTGGGTGGGGTCCCTGAGTCCCTGGGGTTCTGGGGTCAAATTTATGCTAGGTATTTTGTCTCACCTGTAATCATGGGTGTGTCAGAATATGTGGGGGTCAAGCTGCATCTGTCAATGATTTCTTTGTCATTTCCTTCCCCTTCATTTTGGCTTCCTCCTCTCCCTTCACCTGTTTTCTTCCCTTGCCTATTCTCCTTCCTCTTTTTTATTCTTGATATTTGTTTTCTTTTTCTACTTTTCCATTTAGAAACTATCCCCTATATTTTCACTAGAAGTCCTTTTATACATTTCTAAATGATTCTTGGAAAATATTAAATAGCAAAAAAATATGAATGAAACTTGTCAAGTTGCCTTAATCATCAGCTTAAAATGGCACTAAAGTTAGCATTGGGAACTTCTCTGCTCACCTTCCTCTAGATGGCAAAAATCATTGCAAGTTATTTGTGGTGATCAATACTAAGAATATTTAATATGAAATAAAATGCAAATGAAGGCCAGTTTAAGAAAGAGGGTTTAGTCTACACAACCTCATCACAGGCTACAAATGTTGTAGTAATAGAAGTATATGATTTTGCTGCTGTGATGATTTTCAAAATAAAGTTTTATTTGTTTTCTTAAATATTCTTGATGCTCTAAATCAATTCCATGGGAACAAAGTGCTATGTAGGGCTTGAGATGTTGCTCCTTTATAACATAAAATAATTTAGAGAGAGAGACCTTTGAATTATAAAACATATATATATATATATATACCTGAGACATCTTATCCACCATCAAACTAAATGGACTCTTCCAATGGTTTTTATCACAGCCTTAGTAGGACAATGCCAGGTGATGACTACTAAATATTAAAATTCTTCTTCTTCCTTTTTCCTGGAAAACTTTATAAATGTATCTGGAGGTCTGTTCTCCATACACACAAAATGGATGATGTTAAGAGTTAAGAAAATGATATTCTCAGCTCATTTCCAATTACCTTGGTCTATGTCTTGCAGTCAGGTATGTTGTGTCTTCAGCAATGGCATCCTATGATCATCATCTACAGACAGCAAAGAGGAATAGCATGCACCCGTATGTTCTGGAAGGGGAGGGAGGGAGGGGTCTCTGTGTTTTCCTGACACATGACTCCTGTGGAGAGTTTTCATACCTAGAACTGCAGTTTTGATATAGTAACTCATTTTACTGGAATAACTTGTTTTCTCCCCTCAAGCTCTTTGTTATTATTACACTTGTAATTGGCACATAAGAAACTGTATACAGATGAGTCTTTTTCAGTCACTTTAATTTAGTTATACCTCCTCCCTGCCTTGGTATCATCCATATTCCAGCACCCAGGCTCCTGTTTATAACATTCTGGATCTAGTTCCCCCCTCCACTTTCATTGTACTTATGTTCTACATTTACCCCCACCTAACACTACAAATTTCTTAAGTCCCACAGGTGCTTCAACTTCAAGACAAAAATCTGAATATTAAAAGCTGAGTTCAACAACAACCAAAAAAGAAAGAATGAAAGAAAGAAAGAGAGAGGGGGGGGGAGAATGTTTCTCATTCTAGGACTGGGTTACTTTAGTATTTTTTTTCAGGTTCTTTTAATTTACCTACAAATTTCATAATTCCATTTTTCATCACAGTTTAAGAGAGAGGGGCATTGGAAGCATTTTAAAAACTTGCATACCAGAAACTCCACAGGGGTACAGGGTCTCCTAGAAATACTGCATAAACAAGCCCAGAAAAAATGACAAAAGCAATGGACATGCTAATTTTGAAGAGGGATATTTCACAAGTAGCATTTCTAGACAAAGAACTCTGGACATGCTTGATCATTAGGATAGGAACTACCTTCTCCCAGGAATGAATTTCATTAATGGTTAATCAAATTCAAAAAAGACAGCTCTGATACTAAAAAACAAAAGTAACAAAATCTGTCTCAGCAGGGTTATATTTACATATTTTTCATTCCTTTAAATTTATAATAAATGCATATGCAGTCACAATACATACTATATGTAATTAACAAAAAAAAGTCAAAGAGAAGGAATCTATCCATTTCAGTGTTGGAGCATGGAAGAGGTTGAATGGAGGAAAAGGAATGGGAGACAGTCGTACAATTCAATTCTATTTCAATTAAAATGTATAAAATGTAAAAAAAATAGCAATAAAATATAAAGATATTATGAAAGCCCTTTTTTACATATGGATAAATAAGAATCTCCATTTACCATTCATCATGGGTGAGTAAGTATCATGATTCATGAACCTTCAAATGATATATATTTTATTAATAGTACATTTAATCTCAAATTTCCCTTCTTATCTTATTGAAATAATAAATATTTTCTCTTTCTTCTATCTCTTCTTCTTCACATTTAAAATTTTTATTTTAAGTTAATTTTTTTAACTCTTACACAGAATTAAAAATGTAAGTATCATACGGAGTATAGTGTGCTTTCATTCATTCATGTACATAATAGAAATGTGCTTGTTTCAGAGAGTACATCCAACTCTCTAAAATTTCTTGCTTCACTACCGAGTTGATTTACTTTTTAATGGTAAATAATACATGACATAATGTATACTATTCATTTTAACTTATTATTATTAAGTGTATATTTTAGAGGTATCCACTGCAACATATGTGTACTATGACTATGACAATCAATTGGGTCTTTGTTTGCCTGTTTTTGTTTTTGTTTTTTCTTTTTTTATATATATATATAAAAGTATCATTTTCACTTTCTTTGTCAATACATTGATATTTTTAAATACAATGCTTGTTGGGATTTGGGATGCGTATTTATAACAATGAAATTTAGAAAAAGACAAAGTACAATTTTAAATTGTCTTTTTTTTTTTACTTATTTATTTTTATTTACATAGATGTTTTTAACTCACATAATATATCTTTATTACTGTTTCCCACACTCTATTCCTTTACATTCACTCACACCTATCTTCCCAACCTGATTCACTTCCTTTTTGTCTCTCGTTAGAAAATAAACAGGATTCTAAAGAATATCAATAAAATAAAAGAAAATATAGTCAAATATATATACTCTAAGTCCTTTGCTGAATCCATTCATTGAGTGCTTTCTGGTTGTGACTGTGTAAAGTCCTTCTTTTACTTCTTCTTTGCTAAAATCAAAAGTAGCAAGTATTACTGAGAAAGACTGCATACACAGTCTCATCTTAATAGTAATGCTACAAAACAAGAATTTTTATTATTGACATAGAAACCATGAATATTCACTGCATTTTACAACTATAAAATCCAGCCTTGTATTTCTTTCCTGTCTTCTTCCCTCATAAAGTTTAATAATTTATTTTGTCTAGCTCATTTAATTTCTGTAAATAGACTATGAAGCACTATTTTCAAAAAGTCAGGAAGGCCAAAAACTTTTAATGAATGTAAGTATTTGTACCTTTTCAGAATAGAAAGAGTGATGGGAGAGGAAATCTAAAGTTAGCGTGTATTATATGAGGGAAGAATCTATTTTTCTATTTATCTTTTTTTTTTTCTTTTGGTTTTTCGAGACAGGGTTTCTCTGTGTAGCCCTGGCTGTCCTGGAACTCACTCTGTAGACCAGAGAATCTATTTTTATAAATAACTCATTATGAGGAAATGATTAAGAATAGTGTGATATATTCCTTCAATAAAACAATGCTTAGTTATAAAAATATCTTTGGCCCTTTAAATTGACTTATTGATAGATAAATCTTCAAATAAATCTTGTACTTTCTTATTAAAAATTCCCAATGTAAGGAAACTTGTAGTACAGCAATAATATAACATGGGAGAAAGTAAATGTGAAAGTAATTCCAAATATAAAAACCAAATAATTTAAGATATCTTAGCTCCCCTTCTTGTAGCCTTAGTTGATGTTGAATTATGCCAGTTATGAATGGGTTTTGTTTCTGAGATTACACCCTCCACCAGAACTGATACACCAGCCTTTGTATATTGGTCTAAGTATCAGTGATTATCTGTCATCAATGGAGATCATCAAATGGTTGAACAAAGATATATACACTGTCATAGTTCAAATGAAATGGCCTCTATAGGTTTATGTATTTGAATGCTTAGTCCCTATCTGTTGGAAATCTTTTGGCAAGAATTATAATGTGTGGCATTGTTCAAGTAGGTTTGTCACTGGTGGTAGGGTATGAACTTTCAAAATCCCAGGTCAGACCAGTTTTTCTCTCTGTCTCTAATTTTGAAATAAGATCTAAGCTCTCAGCTACTGCTCCAGTACTAGTGCCTGCCTCTTTGATGACATGATTTTAACCATGATTGTTGCAAAATAAATCTCTGACTTGGTAAGCAATTAAATACTTTCATAAGCTGCCTTGGTGTTAGTGTCTACTCACAGTAAGAGAACAGTAATTAAGATAAATATTATACTTATTTATGATATTTCATATATAATGTGTGTATGAAAGTAATTAGTATAGACTTATTATTGATGAAGAAACATAACCTGAGAATATTTTAATAACAAATATAGTTTCACATATTAATGAACCACTGAAGAGAGCAAGATGAAAACTACAAAGCTCCAGAAATGAGAAATATTTGAAGGACTGAGTAGTTCCTGAAATTAAAATTGTGCAAATAATGAAGAGTTAGAATCATAAATACTTAAGTGTTATGAATATTGCAACATGGTTAATTATAATGAAAGTCAAGAGGGAAGTTTAGAATGGGAAGAGGGGTGTGATCATTTAAGATATGCTATTTGTTGAAATCATTAGGAAAGTCAAGTAGGTCTATAAAATTCTCTGAAGTGTCCCAGTGACTATGCTGGACAGAATTAATCATGTCAGTAACAAATTCAATGATATTTATGTTCCTTTTTATTGGAACTATTAGTTTGCCCCAGTCCTTCTTCTTTTTTATTTATTTTTATTGGATATTTTATTTATTTACATTTCAAATGTTATCCCCTTTCCTAGTTTCCCCTCCACAAAACCCCTATCCTATCTCCCACCCCCTGCTTCTATGAGGGTTCTCCCTTAACTACCCACCAACTCCCACCTCACCATCCTATAATTCCCCTACACTAGGGCATTGAGTCTTTACAGGATCAAGGACCTCTCCTCCCATTGATGCCAGATAAGAAACACCTTCATAGAAGCAGGGGGAGAGGGGATGGGTTAAGGGGTTTCTGGGAGGGGGAAGTTAGGAAAGGGGATAAAATTTGAAATGTAAATAAAGAAAATATTATACACACACACATACACACATATATGTGGTACAACTAAACAAAGAATTCTCAACTGAGAAATATCAAAAGGCCAAGAAGTTCTAAAGAAATGTTCAACATCAAGAGTCATCAGGGTATTGCAAATCAAAACAATCTTGAGATTCTTCCTCAAGCCAGTCAGAATGGTTAAGATCAAAAACTCAGGTGATAGCAGATACTGGTGAGGATGTGGAGAAAGAGGAAGACTCCTCCATTGTTGGTGGGATTGTCAGCTGCTACAACCACTCTGGAAATTAGTCTGGCAGTTCTTCAGAAAATTAGACATAGTACTCCCTGAGGACCCAGCTACACAACTCCTAGGTATATACCTAAAATATTCTCCAACATATAACAAGGACACATGTTCCCCTAGGTTCATTGCAGCCTTATTTATAATAGCTATGAGCTGGAAAGAACCCACATGTCCCTCAACAGAGGAATGGATACAGAAAATGTGGTACATTTTACACAATGCTCAGGTCTTATTTACTTAATAAGGTTATTTTTTTTTCTGGTGTCACTAAATGTTGCAGACAAGTGTGGCACACATTCCTTGTGAAGTTTTCACATAATTTTAGCAAAGAATTTGTTTTAAGAACATTTAGTATCAAAGGTGACAGCAAAGCTTTATGGATTTTTCATTTTTGAGAGATATTCTGAGTATGTCTGAGAACATAACCCAGAACAGAGCTTTTTTTGTTAGCTAACAAATTTTAGTTAAACTCCATTCTTTCTCAGTTAACTCAACAAATCCTCTATGTTTTCTTGTCCATTGAACCAGCCATTTTCCTATGTAACTTTATTGAATTTTATAGTGTAGAATTTTAATATATGTTTAAGGTGAATGGAAAATGAGCTTCAAATATTAATGATGAATTAAAACTTTTAAGTTTTATTTTGCCCAAATACCTCAATTAATAATTTTCTCTATTTTTTCTGTAACATTAAATAATAAGGTATGAATATAAATTATTATAGATTTGTCTTCTTCTTAAAAATTTTCCTCAGAATCATGTTCCTCAGAGCTCAAACCTTTTATACTATCCAAGATAATATAAATAATAATCAGAACTGAGGAATAAATATATAATTTGAAATTTAGTCTTCTAGTAACATTATACTGAGGTATATTAATTGTATTAATTAAACTAAAATATCTTTGCAGAGTGGCTGCTAATATGTCATAGTGTGTTTGTGAATATTTTATCTTAGGTTTATAAAAATCTCAGGAAAACAAAAAGGTTTTTTATCTCTTACATTATGGCCATGTTTTATAGAACAGATAAACTTAACCAATGAAGGTAGTAAATACTAAATTGTAAGTTTAAATTATATCAACATTATTGCATACTGGTTTTTGACAAATCAATAAACTTTGATTTCTTAAACATTAGTCTTCTGAAAGTATGTAAAATGAATAAGGGGCATAATTGAAACTGGCTTTCCATTGTTCTGTCATGAGAAGATAGCATAGGATCTCCTTGAATAGAGTATAGTTGGGTCATCATAATGTAGATGGATTTTATTCTCATACTTCTGTTACTACTCTTGTATACTGATGAGAAGTCAGAGAAAATATGTCATTTAAAATGCCATGATCTGAATTATTGCTTTTGTTGAGACAAGGCTCAGATATATGTGTATCTCAGATGCCCTAGCTTAAAGAAATCTTAATGGGAAATATTCTTAATATTGAAAATTCAAAAATGAATATAAAGAATGGGCTCATAAGTGATGAATAAAACTCAAAATTATGTTGACAAAAAAACAACATTGAATGATTATCCACATTTAACATTGGAAATCAGTTAAACAGTACTTTTAGAAATCATTCACTTTTCCTGTTTCTTTTGTGTTCTTTCTTTAAAATATTAAACTAGGTAGGGGAATACCAGGACAGAGAAGCGAGAGAGGATTGACTGGCGAACAAGGGGAGGGAAGAGGGCTTATGGGACTTTTGGGGAGGACGGAACCGAGAAAGGGGAAATCATCTGGAATGTAAATAAAGAATATAGAAAATTAAAAAAAAAACTAGATGGGTTATAAGAGAATTAAATATGAATCTATTTGTAGACCCAGTTTCTACTTGTGCAATGTTCTATTTGTGGAAATGACATTTGGGGGCAAATATGAAGAATGCCATTGAAGTCATCGATGTGATAAGCCATTTGTTTTTCTGTGATCTGTCCCACTGTTTACCTTGTTAAGGTACTTGTTGAGCAATTCTGCTGCCTCTACTGGCACCAGACAGGACCATCATCAGTCATTGCACATGCTCTGGCCTACAAATGCTTTTACAGGATTCAGGAGGGATATGGATTTAAATTTTAAACTAGTTTCTGTCAGTGTGACAAATGAATGCCAGAAAATTATAGGACAGTGGTAGAATGTTGAAATGTATGACAAAAGTAATGGACCAATCTTCAAGCAGAGTCAACAGAAATACCTTTAAAATAAGTCCCTTGATATAACCTTCCTAATATTCCATATTTGAGGCAGAAGATGAGCATTTTCTGAAGTTTTTAACCGAGAAATAATATAATTTATTGCTCAGAGTATCTATATTCCTACAATAATTATTTATAAAACATAAAGATTGATCATTATCTCATGCTTTTATGTGAAGTCAAAATAACTTCTCTAAATTGTATGTTTAGTTTTTGAGCTTATTTTGTTGTAAAATTGACTACTTGCTTTATTGCTAGTGTTATAAAAACAAGCAAACAAGCTAATCACATAGTATAAAGCCAGTTTGCTCATTCTTATCTTTTAGCATATTTCAGATAAAAAAGGTACTGGAGAGATTGCTTGATTTTTTTTTATTTTCTAAGTTTTTTTTATTTACATTCCAAATCATTTCCCCTTTCCCGTTTCCTCCCTCCCCGAAAATCCCATAAGCCCCCTTCCCTCCCTCTTTTCCCCATTCAACCCCTTAGTCATTAGGGAAACGCAAATCAAAACAACCCTGAAATTCCATCTCACACCAGTCAGAATGGCTAAGATCAAAAACACAGGAGATAGCAGTTGTTGGCTAGGATGTGGAGAAAGAGGAACACTCCTCCACTGCTGGTGGGATTGCAAGCTGGTACAACCACTCTGGAAAGCAGTCTGGCGGTTCCTCAGAAAACTGGGCATGACATTCCCAGAGGATCAGGATCCTGCTATACCACTCCTGGGCATATACCCAGAGGCTTCCTCTGCATGCAGTAAGACACATGCTTCACTATGTTCATAGCAGCCTTATTTATAATAGCCAGAAGCTGGAAAGAACCCAGATGTCCCTCAAAGGAGGAATGGATTCAGAAGATGTGGTATATTTACACAATGGAATACTACTCTGCAATTAAAAACAATGAATTCACGAAATTCTTAGAGAAATGGACAGAACTGGAAAATATCATCCTTAGTGAGGTAACCCAATCACAAAAGAACACACATTGTATGCAGTCACTGAAAAGGGGATATTGACCCAGAATCTCGGAATACCCTAGACACAATACGCATATCAATTGATTTCCAAGAAGATGGTAGGAGAGACCCCTGGTCCTGGAAAGACTGGATGTAGGGGAATGCCAGGACAGAGAAGCGAGAGGCTATTGCTTGATTTTTATGAGTGCCTGTAAATACCTCTAGACACACACAGTGAAAGTAACTAATATTCTACCTGGAGTGGTATGATGAGGTCTAGTATAACCAGCAGGAGGCAGGCATTCTGTTTTTAGAAATCTGTGTTAGAGAGATCTGAGCTTCAAACTTCTCATAATTCCCTAAAGTTTTTGTTTCTTTCCAAATAGCTTTGACTCCTGGTGATGGGATCAGCTTGAAAGTGTTTCAATGTGGACATTTAAGAAGCAAAGAATTCTGATCCAGTTAGAACTATTTCACATATTTTGATAACGCACTCATAGCATATAAGTTTTGATCTAAGGGCTAGTCAGTTTTTTCATGTAACTGTGATACAGGCAATCTTAAAAGGAAATACATTTCATAAATGTGACTTAAACATTAGTTAATTTAATTATTCACTTTAATATTTAAGGGTTGTTTCAGAATCAGTTAAAGTGATTTGCCTTTAGAGTACTGTGTTTAGTGAGTCTTATAAATGTGACCTGGAGGAGGATTGATGACCCAGGATAGAAGAATGATAGGTCACCAAGGCAGGAGTGGGTGGACATGTGAGGGAGCACCCTCATAGAGGCAGGGGGGAGTGAGGAGGGTATAGGCAGCTTGTGGAGGGGAAATGGGGAATTGGGATAACATCTGATATATAAATAAAATAACCAATAAAAATGAAAAAAAATACATTATTAACTGTTTATAAATATTTCAAATTATCAGTTTGATTATTTCTTACATATTTATATAAATTGATATTTGTTTTATTTTACAGACATTAATGAAAGAACTATCAGAGCAGAGGAAGACTCATTTGTTTTTACTTGCTACCTTTTGATGGGCTGTATATTGGTCCTCAATTTTATTAGGTACCATAGGTTCACAGTTAAGTATTTCCTGATTTTCTTTTTTTTATTGGATATATTATTTATTTAAATTTCAAATGTTATCCCCTTTCCCAGTTCCCCCCTCCCAGAAAACCCCTATTCCATCCTGCTTCCCCCTGCTTCTATGAGGGAGTTCCAATACCCATCCAACTCCCATCTTCACACCGTCTATTCTCATATGCTGGAGCATCTATAGGACCATCATAGGATCAAGGACCTCTCCTCCCGTTGATACCTGACAAGGCAATCCTCTGATACATATGCAGTTGGAGCCATGTGTATCCCTTCTTTGGTGGCTTAGTTCCTGTGAGCTCTGAGGGGTCTGGTTGGTTGCTGTTATTGTTCTTCCTATGAGGTTGCAAACCCCTTCAGCTCCTTAAGTCCTTTCTCTAAATCCTCCCTTGGGTACCCCACACTCAGTCCAATGGTTGGCGGCAAGCATCTGCCTCTTTAAGTGTAAGACTCTGGCAGGGCCTCTCAGGAGACAGCCATATCAGGCTCTATTCGACCAGCATTATTTTTTTTTCATCCACTTTTATGACTGTTTATGGAATGAATCCCCAGGTAGGACAGTCTCTGGATGGCCTTGACGTCAGTCTTGACTCTACACTTTATCTCCATATTTACTCCTGTGATTATTTTGTTCACCTTCTCAGAAGAACCGAAGTACCCACACTTTGGTCTTGTTCTTATTGAGTTTCATGTGGTCTGTGAATTGTATTTTGGGTGTTGGTAGCTTTTGGGATAATATCCACTTATCAGTGAGCACATCCTATGTGTGTTCTCTTGTGATTGGGTTACCTCACTCAAGATGATATTTTCTAGACCCATCCATTTGCCTAAGAATTTCATGAATTTATCATTTTTTAATAGCAGAGTAGTACTCCATTGTATAAATATACCACATTTTCTGTATCCATTCCTCTGTTGAAGGACATCTGTGTTCTATCCAGCTTCTGGCTAATATAAATGAGGCTGCTATGAATATAGTGGAGCAAGTATCCTTATTACATGTTCCAGGCATATACCCAAGAGTGGTATAACTGAATCCTCAGGTACTATGTGCACATTTCTGATGAGTTACCAAACTGATTTCCAGAGTGGTTGTACCAGATTGCAATCCCACTAGCAAAGGAGGAGTGTTCCTCTTTCTCCACATCCTCTCCAGCATCTGCTGTCACGTGACTATTTTGATGTTAGCTGTTCTGACTGGTGTGAGGGTTGTTTTGATTTGCATTTCCCTGATAACTAAGGATGTTGAACATTTCTTTAGGTGCTTAACTGCCATTAGATATTCCTCAGTTGAAAATTCTTTGTTTAGCTCTGTACCCCATTTTTTAAAAGGGATATTCAATTCTCTGCAATCTAATATCTAGAGTTATTTCTATATATTGGATATTAGCCCTCTATCAGATGTAAGACTGGTGAAGATCTTTTCCATTCTGCTGGGTGCTGTTTTGTCCTGTTGACAGTGCTCTTTGCCTTACAGAATTTTTGCAATTTTATGAGGTCTCATTTGTCAATTCTTGATCTTAGAGCATAAGCCATTGGTGGTCTGTTCTGGAAATTTTAGCTTGTGACCATGAGACCAAGACTCTTCTCCACATTCTCCTCAATAAGTTTCTGTGTGTTTGGTTTTATGTGGAGGTCCTTGATCTACTTGGACTTAAGCTTTGTATAGGGAGAAAAGAATGGATCAATTTGCATTCTTCTACATGTTGACTACCAGTTGAACCCCCACCATTTGTTGAAAATGCTGTCCTTTTTCCAGTGGATGGTTTTAGCTCCTTTGGCAAATATCAAGTGACCATAGTTGTATGGGTTCATTTCTGGGACTTCAGTTCTATTCCATTGATCTATCTGTCTGTCACAGTACCAATTCCATGAAGTTTTTATCATGATTGCTCTGTAGTATAGCTTGAGATCAGGGTTGGAGATTCCACCAGAAGTTCTTTTATTGTAGAAAATAGTTTTTGCTCTCCTGAGTTTTTTGTTATTCCAGATGAATTTGGAAATTGTTCTTTCTAACTATATGAAGAATTGTGTTGGAGTTTTGTTGGGGATTGCATTGACTCTGTAAATTACTTTAAGCAAAATGGCCATTTTTACTATATTAAACCTGAAAATCCATGAGCATGGGAGATCTTTCCATCTTCTGAGATCTTCTTTGATTTCTTTCTTCAGAGACTTGAAGTTCTTGGAATACAGATTTTTCACTTGCTTAGTTAGAGTCACACCAAGGTATGTAATATTATTTGTGACTATTGTGAAGGTTGTCATTTCCCTAATTTCTTTCTCAGCCTGTTAAACCTTTAAATAATGGAAGGCTACTGATTTGTTTGAGTTATTTTTTTTCAAGCCACTTTGCTGAAGTTGTTTAACAGCTTAGTAGTTCTCTGGTGGAATTTTGGGGGTCACTTAAGTATACTATCATATCATGTGCAAATAGTGATATTTTGACTTCTTACTTTCCAATTTGTATGCATTTGACTTAATTTTGTTGTCTAATTGCTCTAGCTAGAACTTCAAGTAGTATATTGAATAAATAGAGTGGGCAGCCTTGTATAGTACCTGATTTTAGTGTGATTACTTCAAAGGTCCCTTTATTTATATTGATGTTGACTACTGGTTTGTTGCACATTGCTTTTACTATGTTTAGGTATGGGTCTTAAATTCCTGATCTTTCCAAGACTTTTAACATAAAGGGATGCTGAATATTATTAAATGCTTTTTCAATATTTAAGGAAATCATGTGGGGTTTTTGTTTTGTTTTTGTTTGTTGTTGTTGTTGTTGTTTTGTGGGTTATGTTGATGGATTTTTGTATATTGAACAATCCCTGAATTCCTGGAATGAAGCCTACTTGATGGTGGTGAATGATGGTTTTGATGTGTTCTTGGATTCAGTTGGTAAGAATTTTATTGAGTATTTTTGGATCAATGTTCATAAGAGAAATTATCTGTTTCATTGTTAGGTCTTTGGTTTAGGTACAAGCGTAATTGTGGTTTCATAGAATGAATTGAGTAGTGCTCCTCGTGTTTCTGTTTTGTGGAATAGTTAGAAGAGTATTGGTATTAGGTCTAATAGAATTCTCCCCTAAAACCATCTGGTCCTGTGCTTTTTTTTTTTTTTTTTGGTTGGGAGACTGTTAATGAATGTTTCTATTTCCTCAGGTGTTATGAGACTGTTTAGTTGGTTTATCTGATCCTGTTTTAACTTTTGTCACATCATATATACCTAGAAAATTGTCCATTTCATCCAGATTTTCCAATTTTGTTGAGTATAAGCTTTTGTAGTAGAATGTGATGATTTTTTTGTTTTTCCATAGTTTCCCTTTTAATTTCTGATTTTATTAATTTCGGTACTGTCTCTATGTCCTCTGGTTAGTCTGGATAAGGGTTTATCTATCTTTTTATTTTCACAAAGAACCAGCTTCTGGTTTTGTTGATTCATTGTATAGTTCTTTTTCTTTCTATTTGGTTGATTTCAGCTATGAGTTTGATTATTTCCTGCCATCTACTCCTTTTGGGTATATTCGCTTCCTAATGTTCTAGAACTTTCAGGTGTACTGTCAAGGTCCTATTGTAAACTCTCTCCATTTTCTTTTTAGAAGCACTTAGAGCTATGAGTTTTCGTCTTACCACTGCTTTCACTGTGTCCCATAAGTTTCCATAGGATGTGTCTTCATTTTCATTAAATTCTAAAAAGTCTTTGATTTCTTTCTTTATTTCTTCCTTGACATAGATATCATTGTGTAAAGCGTTGTTTGGCTTCCATGTGTATGTGTGATTTCATTGTTTTTGTTGAAACTTAAGACCAACCTTAGACAGTAGTGATCTAATAGAGTACATGGGATTATTTCAATATTCCTGAATCTGTGGAGGCTTGTTTTGTGATCAATTATATGGTCAGTTTTGGAGAAGGTACCATGATGAGGTGCTGAGAAGAAGGTATATTCTTTTGCTTTAGGATGACATGTTCTATAAATATCTGTTAGAGCCATTTAGTTCATGACATCTGTTAGTTTCACTGTGTCTCTTTTTAGTTTTTGTTTCCATGATCTGTCTACTTCTGAAAGTGGGGTGTTGAAGTTTCCCACTCTTATTGTGTGGGGTATCATGTGTGCTTTGATCTTTAGTAAACTTTCTTTTATGAATGTGAGTGCCCTTACATTTGGAGCATAGATGTTCAGAATTGAGAGTTCAACTTGGTAGATTTTTTTCCTCTGACCAATATGAATTGTCATTCCTTATCTTTTTTGACAAGTTGTGGTTGAAAGTTTATTTTATTTGATATTAGAATGGCTACTCCAGCTTGTTTCTTGGGACCATTTCCTTGGAAAATTGCTTTCCAGCCTTTTACTCTGAGGTAGTGACATTCTTTGTCACTGAGACACATTTCTTGTATGCAACAAAATGTTGTGTCCCGTTTACTTATCCAGACTGTTAGTCTATATCTTTTTATTGGGGAATTGAACCCATTAATGTTAAGAGATATTAAAGAAAAGTAATTGTTACTTCCTGCTATTTTTGTTTGTAGAGGTAGAATTATGTTTGCATGGCTATCTTCTTTTGGGTTTGTTGAAACATTACCTTCTTGCTTTTTCTAGGGTGTAGTTTCCCTTCTTGTGTTGGTATTTTCAACTTATTATCCTTTGTAGAGCTGATTTTGTGGAAAGATCTTGTGTAAATTTGGTTTTGTCATCAAATATCTTTCTTTCTCTGTCTATAGTAATTGAGAGTTTTGCTGGGTATAGTAGCCTGGGTTGGCATTTATGTTCTGTTATGGTCTGTATGATATCTGTCCAGGATCTTCAAGCTTTCAGTTTCTGGTGAGAATCCTGGTATAATTCTGATAGGTCTGTCTTTATATGTTACTTGACCTTTTCCCCTTACTGCTTTTAATATTCTTTCTTTGTTTAGTGCATTTGGTGTTTTGATTATTTTGTGACAGGAGGAATATCTGTTTTGGTCCTGTCTATTTGGAGTTCTGTAGGCTTCTTGTATATTCATGAACATCTCTTTCTTTAGCTTAGGAAAGTTTTCTTCAATAATTTTGTTCAAGATATTTATTGTCCCTTTAAGTTGGGAATCTTCGCTCTCTTCTATACCTATAACCCTTTGGTTTGGTCTTCTTATTCTGTCCTAGATTTTTGGAGGTTTTGGGTCAGGAGTTTCTTGCATTTTGCATTTTGACTGTTGTTTCAATGTTTTCTACGGTATCATCTGTACCTGGAATTCTCTTGTATTTTGTTGGTGATGATTGCATCTATGACTCCCATTCTCTTTCCTAGATTTTCTATTTCCAGAGTTGTCTCCCTTTGTGTTTTCTTTATTTTTTCAACTTCCATTTTTAGATACTGGATGGTTTTGCTCAATTCCATTACCTGTTTGGTTGTGTTTTCCTGTAATTATTTTAAGGGATTTTTGTGTTTCCTCTTTAAGGACTTCTACCTGTTTATCTCTGTTCTCCTGTATTTCTTTAAGGGGGTATTTATGTCCTTCTTGAAGTCCTCTATCAGCAACATGAGATGTGATTTTAAACCCAAATCTTGCTTTTCAGGTGTGTTGTGATATCCAGGACTTTCTGTGTTGAGGGAACTGGGTTCCGATGATGTCAAATAGCCTTGGTTTATATTGGTAAGGTTCTTGAGTTTGCCTTTTGCCATTTGGCTACTTCTGGTATTAATTGGTCTTGCTGTCTTCTGCTAGAGCTTCTCCCTCCTGTGGGCTTGTAAGCCTGTGTCAGCACTCCTTGGAGACCAGCTCTCTTCTGAAGGGACCCAAGTATGGAGAGTTGTGCAATAGCCCCAGCTGACAGGTACAGACTGCAACCTGAAGTGTCCTGTCACAGCTGTTCCACTGTTTCTGGGCTCCTAACTGTTCCATTCCAGACAGTTATTGAAGAGAAAGTGGAGATCTCACCTCCAAGACCAGAAGTGAAAGCGTTCCTGGGAGCCCAACTCTCTCCTGGAATGACCCGTATACAGAGGCTCAGGGACCAGCACCAGCTGGTGGGTGCAGATGGTGAGCAGAGGGATCCTGTCCCAGCAGCTCCACTGATACTATGCCCTGCGTGCTCCCAGCAGGTCCTCTCCAGAAATCCACTGGAGAGAAAGCTGAGAACTCACCTCTGAGCCCAGAAGTGAAAGCAATCCTGGGAGCCCAACTCTCTCCTGTCTGCACCAGTGCACACAGAGGCATTTCCTGATTATGATACTTCTTCGCCTTTTGTCTCTCAAGCCTTTGTTCTATCATAGCTAATTTTCTTGTTACTGTATGGCTCTTTTAAAACCTTTTTTGAGAGGAAATATATAAAGATTACCATTGAATTTAGGAAGGAGTTTACTCTGGTGGCATAAGTACTGCAATGGATTTTTCAAGTGATCTTTTTATCCCTTGAACTTCTACCCTTGGTATTAAGGGATCAGAAATATAGTTTCCCATTTTTTTTTAATACAGGTAAAGTCTATCTATATAACTAAAATTATCTTTTGGAGTGTCTTACTGAGACTTACTGTCTCACAAACTCCTGCATAATTCCTTGTTCTAGGCTCAAGGATTCTGCTGCTTCAGATGCTCTAGAGTCTCTCTAGGAGTCCAGTTGGGATTGAAGAACTAATGCTTCCTCTGGAAAGGATCCTAGGTGATTTTCTCCTCTTCAGCTTCTGTCGGAGGTGTCCTGTCCTCTGCAACATTTTTTGTCAAATTTCCCCTGCTTCTTGCATCATTGGTGGGTTTTTTTCTTTCCCAATCACATTGGACACCAGATGATTATGGGGCTTTTATTTTCCTGATATGCTTGTTGTCTTGGAGGATTACTGGTGAATAAGCTCATCCTTTCTAGTTCTTCTTGAACTCTGGCTGTCTGGTTCAACTTCACTGTTCTGGTTTAAACTCCCCACACCCAGCCTGACTGACTTAATCTGACTTCTCTCAGCTTCTCTCTAAATTGTTTTACTTGACCTCAATTTAACACTGGCAGTCTACTCTGTTATTCTGGCTGTTTTTTATTCTGTGTTTAACTACCTTTGATGATGTGCAATGAACTGCATGAGCTCACTAATGAGTATAACTTCTGTACTGAACTCACTGGACTGACTCCCACCTGGCTGACTGATTCTCTTCCCTGCTCTTAAGTAGCTGTTCTTTGGGGAGTTGTACTTATCCTATGACTCATTCTGTCAAATAGTTCTATGATTCATCGCTTTGTCTGTCCCTCATCTAGACATCATATTTTGTGATTAAAGGTGTGCATTAAGGTAGGGCACGTAGGCATTCCAGTCAGATGACACAGACTTAAAAGGTCTTTGGATGTGATCAGAGCAGCTATTTTTCTGGATAAAAATTCCCCCACACTGTCTAGACTAGGGTGACTTTGATTTGGCAAACATCTACCGGCCTCTGACTTGCATGTTTTAGGATTAGAGATGTGCGTCAACCTTTTGACCTTTATCTTATCACATCAAAGCTTTTGCTGAATAGAGAATGTGTATTGATTCATGGGTATTGCTCCACTTATTGCCATGACATTAGTAGTAATTTCTTCAGTTCCATAAGTAGTTAAGTGTGAGTGTAAACATCAATATAAAGTCTAGCCTTACTCCAAGTATATTTGATGGTTATATGTTTGCAGTTTTATTTCTTTTGTGTCCTTTAAAGATACACAGCACATTACCAAATAAATGCAAAGTGTGCTGTAGCTTTTTGTAAAAATATTGCTTTCTATTTTTAAATTATTTGTCTTTATATTCTTCTATCTACTTTGTGGGATATTTTCTTTATGGGGTCTTCTCTTATCTGTCTCCTACTAATATCTTCCTTGGCTTAGCTGATCTTCTCCTGACTCAACTCTCACCAACTGTCTACTTGTAGAGAGCCTTATTGGCTGCAACCAAGGTGAAGTTCCTCTACCAGCCTTTTAGTGGGAACTCCTGTGTTAGCCATAATATCCTCCACCTAGGGTGGAGCACTCAGACCAAGGTGAAACCCATTGTTCTTCAAGAACCTGCAGTTCCCTGAGAAACAATATCCACCTGCTGAGCAACCAATCTGGTTCTGAGGAGAGTTTCCAGCCTTTGGGGGAAGAATGTCCCCCACAGCCTGGCCTATGTATTTGGAGTCCTCCATTAAACCTTGAGACCTTGAACAGCTATTATTGTCTTGGTCTCATTCTCTTTTCACTGCCTTCCCATGCATCCCCAGCTTCCCTTCCAGGTAACCCATTTGATGTAAACTGCGGGCAGTTGCATCTCCTCAGTCTTCCAGACCAATTCACTTTCATCTGTCACTTATTTGTCCTCCCATATCATATGTGCAATTATTGCAGTAATATATATTGTAGAAATATTACTGTTGTAGGTCATAGAGATGAACTTAGATGATATTGGTTAATACCTTTTATTTTTGGCAGTGTGAAGTGTAACTTCCAACACATGTACACAAGACAACAGGAGTAAAAATGGTAGTGACACACCAGGTCAATTTCTCCATAGTTAATACCTTTAGTAAGTGCTGTTTTCAGCAACAGGTTCTGGAGAATCACTTCAACATTTCTGGAGTAAGGTCCACTTGTCCACTTTAGCCAACAATTCAACAATATGTAACCCATTTCAGACTCTGGAAGATTTGCTCGGTGACAAAAGATGTCTTACTTAGTGCTGTTTTCCCCATTATATGGTGACTTCATTTAAATTCTTTTCATATGTGCATACATTTCAGGAAGATTTTATAGTAGTGTGTTATTAAAGATTTTTCCAAAGAATTTATCATTAGCATTTTGCTATCTAGATTCTTTCCTTTAAACTTCTCAGCCATTCCAATCTCTACCTAATCCTATTTTTCTAGTTTCAGCTCTTTTCATTTTTTTATTTATAAGATATTTTCTTTATTTGAATTTCAAATATTATCCTCTTTCTTCATTTCCCCTCCAAAAACCCCTTATCCCATCCACCCTTCACCTGCTCACTAGCCTATCTACTTCTGCTTCCCTGTCTTGGCATTCCCTATACTGGAGCAATGAGCCTTTACAGGACCAATGGCCTCTCCTCTCACTGACGTCCAACAAGGCCATCCTCTGCTACCTATGCAACTGAAGATATGGGTCCTTCCACATGTATCTTTAGTTGGTGGTTTAGACCCTGGGAGCTCTGGGGGTACTGGTTGTTCATATTGTTGTTCCTCCTATGCGGCTGCAAACTCTTCATCTCCTTTGGTCCTTTCTCTAGCTCCTCCATTGGAGACCCTGTACTCAGTCTTCATAACACTATATTCTATTTTCCTTCCCTTTGGAAATGCCTTTCTTAATGGTTCCTTATATCTTTTTGAAATCTTGAATTATAATATGTACATATCAAAGCAAATACATAATATTTGTCTTCTGAGTTTGGCTTTCCTAAGAGTGTTTGTTTCTAGCTCTATTTATTTACTTGAAAATGTTATAATTGCAACTTCATTAACAGTTGAGTAGTATTCTTTATGTAAATGGAGTACTTGAATTTAAATATACTTATCTAAACATTCAAAACTAGAGCCTACATGTAGCAAAATACATGTGTTATTTGTTTTTCTCAGTGTGACTCACTTCACTCAGTATGATTATTTCCAGCGGCATCCATTTACCTGCAAATTTCATAATTTAATTTCTGTTGTAACTAAGCAATATTCCATTGTATAAATGTATCATGTTTTCATTATTTATTAATTGATGGACATCTAGGTTTTTCTATTTATTAGTTAATATTAATAAGATTATCTCTTCTATTTACTAATCAATTGCTGCAATTTAAATGAATTAATTTTATATGTATTTTATTATCAACATTTATATCTACGTATAATTTTGATAACTAGATCATATTTAATTGATCAAAAATATTTAATTCATCTTTCTGTCACATTAAGTAAGCTGTCCTATACATATATTGTATTTCTAAATTGCCTTATCTCATATACATTAAATGTTATGAGAAAAATATTTTGGAAATATTAATGTACTTTCAAGTTTCAACGTAAAATATATTTACAAAATTCCTTATAGACTGACAATGTTAGGCCAGTTTCATTTCATTTTTTTAATTAGATATTTTCTTTATTTACATTTCAAATGTTATCCCTTTCCTCGTTTCCCCTCTGAAAACCCCCTATCCTATCCCTCCCACCCCCTACTCACCAACCAATGCACTCCCACTTCCCTGTCCTGGCATTCCCTTACACTAGGGCATCAATTCTTCAAAGGACCAAGGGCCTCTCCTCTCATTAATGTCCAACAAGACCATCCTCTGATAATTTTGCAGCTAAAGACATGGGTCCTTCCATGTGTACTCTTGGGTTGGTGGTTTAGTCCCTGGAAGCTCTGGGGGTACTGGTTGGTTCATATTGTTGTTCCTCCTATGAGGCTGCAAATCCCTTCAGCTCTTTTCTCTAGCTCTTTTTCTCATTTCTCTAGCTTTTCCATTTTGGACCCTGTGCTCAGTCTATTGGTTGGCTCTAAGCATCCACTTCTGTATTTGTCAGGCACTGGCAGAGCCTCTCAGGCTCCTGTCAGCAAGTACTTGTTGGCATTGACAATAGCGTCTGGTAGTGTACATGGGATGGATCTCCAGGTGAAGCAGTCTCTAGATAGCCTTTCCTTAAGTTTCTGTTCCACACTTTGTCTCTGTATCTCCTCCCATGGATATCCTGATGCCCCTTCTAAGAGGGACTGAAGTACCCACACTGTAGTCTTCCTTGTTTTTGAGTTTCATATGGTCTGTGAATTGTATCTTTGATATTCTGAGCTTCTGGGCTAATATCCACTTAGCAGTGAGTGCATAAAATATGTGCTATTTTGTGATTGGGTTATCTCACTCAGAATGACATTTTCTAGTTCCAGCCATTTCTTAAAATCTACAAACTGTTAAAAGTGATGATAGTTGATGATTTCTGTGTGTCTTACATTATATTCTACTCTAATTTAATTATATCATATGTTATATATTCTTTAAGTCAAAGCACACTGGGAAATTTACATTTCCTCACTAAACAATCAAGGATATGTAGTATAATGAAAATAGCTACAATAATTCATAGAATAATAAAATAAGAATAAAGCATAGAATTGGAGTACAGAAATAAAACCATTTTTAGGGAGAAGGAGAGAGCCACACTAGGAATATAATAAACTTTCCTTTTATGAATGCCATTGTTAGCTCCTTTTAGCTCAAGCCAGTCATTCTATGTTATGGTAGAATTCTTCCTAATCACATAAAGTGCCCTGTCCTTGCAAAATGAATTAATGAGAACAAGCATGGATTGCTGATCATATATTTAATTGTGTTAAATAATAAACCAATTTTTTATAAAAAATACATTAAGTAAAACAAAACTTCTTTAGATTGCTATCTAATATTCTAATATTTTAGGTTAGAATTTTGTGTAATTCTAAAATGTAAGCACATATTTTTATATTTTTTTAATCATTGCATGCTTATAATCAAAATTGATTCTGATAATTTGTCCTCTCTTTGCCTATGTTATGTTTTTTTCATGCATGAATCATTTAATGGATAACAGGAATATTGTGTATCAACTTGAGAGCATTCAGAAAGGTTGATATATTTAAATTCTGTAAAATCTATGTTAGTAGCTGACAGAATATTAACAACTAGATTTTATTTTATAAGAACTATCCAGCAATATTATTTCCTTGAACTATAAATAAAATTTTAGATCTATTTATTTTTGTTTGGAAAGTATCCTTTTGATGCTATAACTTTTAATATGAAATAAAATTATATGTATATATTCAAAATTACAAACTCATTCAAGCTTTCATATTATTAAACACAGTTTGAAAGTCCTGAACCTCTAATACAAAGTAAATACTTAGTATTATTTCATTTGGGTTCTTGTTCTGGGCAATTTCAATCCTGATATCAATTTTACTTATGAACATCTCTTCTGGCAGAATTGATTTATGATGTGTTACATTCCTATCCATATATTTTGCAGAGAAGTGACAAAGAGTTCTGTTTCTCTAACCTTCTAATCAATGAAGAACAAACAAGATCAGAAGAAACTAAACCCTTTTCACAAGGTGATCAGACACTAAATGTCAGGTTGTGAACACTGTGTTTGAAAATAAATAGTGAACCTACCTAACTTGTTAATTAGCATTGTTATGTGACTTTTACAAGATCAATTTATATCTGACACACACTAAAACTATAAAGACTGTTGTTGCATTAATTAGTTTTGCTTGAAATAAATACATGTCTATTATTTTATGTCAATGTTACTTTGTTTTATGGCGCTTCATGTTATATTTTTGGAGATTACAAACATATGTACTTTTAAAATTAAATATAAGTTGAATATATAAAGACAGATAAACACTCAGGCAGAAATATAACTAATAAAACATGTCATTAAGTTAAATTGAGCATGGCACAATAAATTCCTCCAGGCTCCTCATGTTACTGAGACATTACATGTTCTTATAATATTGGCCATATTGAATAAGGTTATTATGTCTTAATCAATTTTTCCTTTTTATATTTTAATTACATTTACACTAATTTTATTTGTATGAAAGTTGCAAAATACATTATGTCAGAATACTACCAAATTTTACATGTATTCTTTGACAGTAAATACTGTGGGTTATATGGCTAGATTATTAAAAATGTGATAAGATGCAAATACATAAAAAATCTAAAGATATATGAGATTATGAAACATTTTAGTAGTTTTCGTATGTCACAGGAGACTTTTCAATTTAAAAGTAAAGTAATTTAGTCTGAGTTCTAGAGATATTCAATATTCAAATCATACCAATGACGAACATTCTTGCTAGCCCTTTATCACCTACCATTTTTCTCAGTCTGACTTTAACTACCAGGTAAGTACAATGGTGACCATCAGAGGATAAAGTAATATTTTTGCTGTAGAAATGGCTGGGTGTTAAATGTCATAAAGGCAACTGGGAATTGCTTAAGACAATATGGAGGGCCTAGGTTGATTTAACTGACATTTAAGGCTACAAATCAGAGAAGTCTCTCAAAAAAGCATTCTTTCTGCTTCAGAAACTCTGAGACCCTCACTCATCAAACTAATGCCTTTTTGACTCTGTCTGGGGTCTGCATAGCAAGATAGGAGAAGAAATAGAATGAAGAATAGGGAAAAAAGGGATAATTGAATTTTTTTTGTAACAATCCATACTGAAGAGAATTTCTCACTACATTAGGTAAGAATAATTGCCTCCAAGTGCAATATCTTCATTGTACTTAGTATCTTTGTCACTTCACTACCACTACTTTTCTAGCATGTACCTCTGTTACAGAGTCAAATCAAATCCAAAGTAGAGAAACAATTGTTACTGATGGTGACACATTCAACTGTTAGGAGGCTCAACTGTGAAGAAGGAGTTCTGAATGTTGCCTAATGACTCATAAGGTAGTCCTAAATTTTTGATTGCTATATTTCTTTTTCTCAGATGAGATAGAGATTTTGATTCAGCAAGATGATAGTGATTGTCAGTAGAAATGCGTTCACATAAAATAGACCCAACAGGTACAATTTTTGTCTTTGGTAAATGCTCAGATTCTTCAAGGAACAATCCATTTACCAGAAAAAGTAACACAAACTGTCATTCAAACACTCAGGAAATTATTGCTGGCATAACATGAGTCAAAGACCTACATTGACTACAAAATTAAACCTGGTCTAAAATAAAAAATCAACCAACCAAAACCTCCTTCTAAATCATTGCTTCTGTGCTATCACAGACATGAATGTTATACAACAAATTAATCTGACCTGGGCCATTAAGTCACTATACTGGATAAGTTCATAAAGATAGTCTTTGTAGGTGTACATTGGATTTATAAATATCATGAATTGCTCTGTCACAAATGCTGTTAAAGTCAGAATAAGGTGATATGACTCCTCCTGGAATGAGAAGCAGAGGCACAAGGTTGCATTCTGTTTGAAGCTGTCCTGAATAGCCTTCTAGTCAAGGCATACTTACATTCTTCTACCAAACCTCTGCTTACCTTCATCAAGCTTGCAATTCCTGAAACACACACACCTGAGGATACTGAACCATACAGACTTGCAGATACAAAACAATACAGACCAGGTATATGCATCAGAGGCTTGTCATACCAGAACCATCTAGTTTAACCTTTCTCCCAAAATTTACTACAAGAGGAACATCTAAGGACCAAACCCATCAGGATAGCAAAAGGCTCTTGAAAGAACATAACAAAACCATGGTAATTTGACACATTGAGAGCATAGCTACCCTACTACAACAATCCTTGGATGTTCTAACACAACTGAAGCACAAGAAAATGACCTTAAATGCAATATTATAAAGATGAGAGATGTCTTTAACAAGTAAATTAATAAATTCTTTAAACAAATATGGAAAATACCATACAGGCACAGATATTTAAATAAGACAGGAAGAACAGATACAAGCATCATCAACAGTATACAGGACATGGAAGAGATGATCTCATTTGTATAAGAAACAGAAGAAATTGACACATCACTCAAACAAAATGTTAAATCTAACAACTTCCTGACACAAAACATAGAGGAAATTTGGAATACCTTGAAAATATTTAGCCTAAAAATAATAGGAATAGAAGAATGTAAACTGTCCCAAATCCAGGGCCCAGAAAAATATCCTCAATAAAATCATAGAAGTAAACTTTTCCAACCTAAAGTGATACCTATAAATATTCAAGAAGCTAATAGAATACCAATTAGACTGGACCAGAAAAGAGTATCCTAAAACCACATAATAATCAACACAACAAATCCATAGAAAAAAAGAAAGAATATTAAAAGTGGCAAGGTAAAACAGGCATGTAACATACAAAAACAAACTTATCAGAATGACACCTGACTACTCAATAAAGACTCTAAAAGCTAGAAGTATCTGGAGAGATATTTGCAACTTTTAAAAAACCACAGCAGGCAACCTAGACTACTATATAAAGCAAAACTTTCATTTACCATTGACGGAGGAATAACATATTTCAAGACATATCCAAATTAAAAACACATCTATTCACAATTCCATATATACAGAAAATACAAGAAAAAAATCACCAACTCAAGGAGAATAACTACATCCAAGTAAGCACAGGAAATAAATAATCACTGGTCATAAATATCTGTCAACATCAATGGACTCAATTCAACAATAAAAAAGACACAGGTTAAGAGACTGGATGCAAAACAGCATCCACAATTCTGTCATATACAAGAAATACACCTCACAATAAGAGGAAACATCATAAAATTTCAAAAGAAAAGTCTACCAAGATGATATCTCAATTCTAAACAGTTATTCCTAAAACACAAGGTCAATCATATTTGCAAAAGAAATCTCACTAAAGTGTTAAATATTGAACCACACACATTAATGTGGGAGACTTCAACACTCAGAGTCATCAACTGACAAATCATCCAGAAAGAAAACTAAACAGAGAAACAACGAAACTAATAGAAATTATTGTTCAAATGAACCTAACATGCATCTATAACATATTTTAACCAAATAACAAAGAATATACCTTCTTCTCAGCACCTCATGGATCCTTCTGCAAAATTGACCATGTAGTTGGTAACAAAGCAAGCATCAACAGATACAAGAACATTGAGATAATACCTTGCATCTTGTCAGACCACCATGGATTAAAGTTGGTCTTCAACTATAGACGTACTAGAAAGCCTACACACTCATGGAAATTCAACAATTCTCCACTCAATGATCTCAGAGCCATGAAAAAATAAAGACATTGAAATCTAATGAAAATGAAGACACAACATACCCAAATTTATGATACACAATGAAAGAAGTCCTAGGGGGAAAGTTCATAGCACTAACTGCCACCTTTAAAAGATAAAAGAAAAAAAGCAAAAATTAGAAAATATTAGACCTACAATTTAAATGTACACCTGATAGTTCTAGAAAAGAGAAGAAGCATACACAACAAAGAGGATTAGTAGGCAGGAAATGCTCAAAATCGTGACTGAAATCAATTAGTTAGAAACAAATATAGCAATACAAAGAATCAACAAAACAAAGAGCTGGTTCTTTAAGAAAATCAATATAGAAAATCCTTAGATTAAATAACTAAGAGAGAGAGAGAGAGAGAGAGAGAGAGAGAGAGAGAGAGAGAGAGAGAGAGAGAGAGAGAGAGAGAGTTTCCAAATAAACAGAATTATAAATGAAGAGTGAGATATAACAACAGACAATGAAGAAATTGAAAGAATCATTACTTCTTGCTTCAAAAGCCTGTAATCCACAAAATTGGAAAGTCTTGATGAAAGGATGATTTTTTAAACAGACACCACTTACTAAATTTAAATCAAATTCAGCTAAACTTTTTAAAATTAAAATTTCAGAAGCATTCTTTAAAAATCTGCCAACCAAACGAATCACAGGACTGGATGGTTTTAGTCCAGAATTCTACCAGACTTTCAATGAAGAACTAGTACTAAGACTCCTCAAACTATTCCACAGAATAGAAACAGAGGGAACACTGCCAAACTCATTCTATGATGCAACAATTACCATGATATTTAAACTTCACAATAACTCAACAAAGAGAACATCAGAACAATTTCTCCTATGAACATTGATGCAAAATAACTATGGGAGGAGATACAGAGAAAAAGTATGGAACAGAGACTGAAGGAAAGGCTATCCAGAGACTGTCCCACCTGGGGATTCATCCCATATATAGTCACCAAACACAGACACTATTGTAAATGTTAAGTGCTTGCTGACAGGAGTCTGATATATCTGTCTCCTAAGAGGCTCTGTCAGTGACCGATAAATACAGAAGTGGATGCTCATAGCCAACCATTGGACTGAATACAGGGTCCCTAATGAAGGAGCTAGAAAAAGGATGGGAGGAGCTCATGGGTTTTGCAGGCCCACAAGAGTAACAAGAATATGAAAGAACCAGTACCCCCAGAGCTTCCAGGTACTAAACTCTGAACTAAAGAGTGACCCACAGTTCCAGCTGCATATATAGCAGAGGATAGCCTTGTTGAAATTCAATGAGAGGTGAGGCCCTTGGTCCTATGATGGGTTGATGTCCCAGTGTAAGGGAATACCAGGACAGGGAAGCAGGATTGGGTGGGTTGGTGAGCAGGGGAAGGGGGAGGCAATAGGGGGTTTTCGGAGGGGAAACCAGGAAAATGGATAACATGCGAAATGTAAACAAAGAAAATATCTAATAATAAATACTCTGTAAAATACTCAAAAACTGAATCCAAGAAAACATCAACTATTATGATCAAGCAGGCTTTACCCAAGATAGCCAAAACAATCCTGATAAATGAAAGAGCTTCTAGAGTAAATACTATTCCTGACCCCAAGCTGTACTCCAGAACAATAGTTATAAAAACTGCTTGTTATTGGTACAGAAACAAAGAAGTTAATCAATGGAATTAAATGAAAGACCCAGAAATGAGCACACTCACCTCAGGACACTTGATTTTTGATAAGAAGTCAAAACCGTACAATGAAAGAAAGAAAGCATTTTCAATAAGTGGGGCTGGTCTAACTTGATGTTGATATGAAGAAGAATGAAAATAGGTCCATATTGGTCACCTTGAACAAAGCTCAAGTCCAAATCGATCAAGGACATCAACATAAAACCAGATACACTAAACCTCGTAGAAAAGAAGGTAGAAACTATTCAAGATCACATTGGTACAGGATACAATTTCCTGAACAAAACAACAATGGCTCAGGCTCTAAGATCAACAGTTGATAAATGGGACCTCATGAACCTGTAAAGCTTCAATACGGCAAAGGACATTGTCAATAGGACAAAACAGCAGTAAAGACTGGGAAGGTACCTTCATCAACCCTGTATCAGACAGAGAGTTAGTATCCTAAACTTATAAAGAACTCAAGAAGTTAGACACCAACAACCCAAATAACCCAATTTAAAAATGGCACACAGAACTGAAGAGAGAATTCTCAATAGAAAATCTCGAATGGCCAAGAAGTTCTTAAAGAAATGTCGAAGATTTCAGTCATCAGGAAAATGCAAATCAAAGAACTCTGACATTCCATCTTATAGCCATCAGAAGGGCTAAGATCAAAACATCAAGGATCAGGATATGCTGTCAAGGATGCAGATCAAGGCAAACACTTCTCCATTGCTGGAAGGAGTACAAACGTTAAAAGCCATTTTTGAAATCAATTTAACATTTTCTCAGAATACTGGAAATAACAGTGAATGGAGCTTAGGTACTCTTATGGAGGAACTTGGAGAAAGATTGGGATCCCCAGTGGGGAAGGAAACCCACAGGAAGACCAACAAATTCAACTAACTTGGACTCTTGAACCTCACAGAGTCTGAAGCATCAAACAAAGAACATACACAGAGTGGACCAAGGCTTCTCCACACAGCTGTAGCAGAAGTACAGCTTGGTCCTCATTTGAGTCCCAAACAATTAGAGGAGGGATATTCCAAAAGCTTTTGCCTGAAAGTGAGGTATATTCTTCTAACTGGGTTGTTTAGTCTGGCCTCAGTGGAAGAAGATTTGGCTAGCCTTGCAGAGATATGATATGCCAGGATACATAGGAGGTATAACCAGGGGGGAGCTGTACTTTCTCAGAGATGAAAGGATGGGAGATAAGAGGAAGGACTGTGTGAGAGGGTGACCCTGAGGGTGCCAGTGAATAAAAAAAATTCTTAATGCTTATATATATATATATATATATATATATATATATATATATATATATATATGACAGTAGAAGCCATAAACTTAAAAGAGGAAGAAGGGGTATATAGGAAGGCTTGGTAGAAGTAATGGAAAGGAAGAAATTAAATAATTGTACTATAATCTAAAAAATACATTAACTGAAACACATGAAACAAGTACTTACTCTAATTTTGATAGGCCAAACAAGGAGTCTACATAAAATGTGATACTTCACTGTATGTAAATTGGATATAAATATAGATTATTGCAAAATATTAAGTAGTGAAAGTAGGATGCATCTGAATCCTAAGTTCTGATCTTAACATGTATATGCTAATATGTTCTCATTTTGAAACCCCATCTCAAGAAAGAAAAAATGGAAGAATGACATTGAAAATGTAAAGGGTATAATGACATTTCAGATAAAAAATAAAAATACGAGAGATTCAGCAAGACACATTTTCAGAAAATTGAAAATTTAAACACATTTAAATGATTTAGATCATAGTTCTTGGAAACTTTGCAAACTGATATCCAGGTCTATCAACTTTTGTAAATAGAGTAAAACAATATGTAACACTCTACATATAGATTATTTTTTTTACTCTTGAATCATATGTTTTGTATTTGTTATAGTAAATAAATTATATTAAAAGTAATCACATTAAAATTAATTGTCATTTTCAATTTTGAAATGTTACTCATTTTGGCATTTTATAGACATCTTTTATGTATGTGTTTATACTTACAGGATGTATTATATTTTGCATAGCTATATCATAAAATTCAAATATATTGAAAAATGATATTTTATATATATATATATGTTTATATTTGGCTTGCTATCTTAAAATAGATTTTCAATTCTGAAATTTAATTATGCATTTTTAGCATTTGTAGGTATTTGTTATTTCATAATCTGCAGCCAGTTTAATTAATACAATGTTAATATTTTACTGACAAAATTATTTTGGAATTTTCATGTATATTTCTTTACTTTCTGACTCTCTGCAAACTAAAAGTAGAATATGCATTTATTGAATGTTTTGGTTTTCAATAAAATGTCTTTTCTAGGAAAGTAACTCACTTAAGCCTATTTAAGCCTTAATAATAACACTTTTGACAGTTGTAGGTTAATGTAACCTTGGAGGGTTTGGATAGAACAATAGCTCTGCTAAGAAGGAGCTATTTCATTCTCCAAAATTTTCCTCCTACTACCACACCTGGATAATCACATATGTTTCTATAATGAAATCATTTTCCTAACTCTCCTCAGCTAGTAATTTACTTAAGTATTAAGATGAAAACTGCATGCTTTTCTTTTAATAGAGCTAACTTACACACCACTGCTGGCCAACAATGTAAAATTGTATATATTTTTCTTCTGGAAACTATGAAGTGTCTATTATAAAGAACCTACAAGTATTTAAAAATGTTATTTTTCCTAACTGATTTAAGAATATTTTGAAAAATTCTAACCACTTTAATACTTTAATCATTTAGTAAATTAAAAACTTCAACAATGTGTCACATTTTCTTTACTCATACATTGATGGAAATCTTACTGTTTTGTTTCCTAGTTGTAGTTAACATGTACTAATAAGTGGATGTGCAAGTATATCTGTGGTATTTTAAATAAGAGTCCTTCGAGTACACAGCCAAGAGTAGTCATAGAGATGAAATAGTTGTAGCTTAATATCTAAGTATTCTCTCTCTCTCTCATTTTCTACCAGAAACCTTATTACTGTTCCACACAGGGTGTATATTAGTTTATAGTCTATCAACCATTAGTTGTTGTTGTTTCTGATGCTAACCATTCTGACACTACTTTGGAATTCCAAAGATGTTTTAATTGTCCTATTCCTGGTGGTTAAAGATACTGAATAATTTTTGAACCATGTAAATGTTACATTTTTTTAAGTTTTTTTTTTTTTAATTTACATTCAAAATCATTTCCCCTTTACCGTTTCCTCCCTCCCCAAAAGTCCCATAAGCCCCCTTCCCTCCCTCTTTTCCCCATTCAATCCCCTCTCGCTTCTCTGTCCTGGCATTCCCCTACATCCAGTCTTTCCAGGACCAGCAGTCTCTCCTTCCATCTTCTTGGAAATCTATTGATATGCGAATTGTGTCTAGGGTATTCCGAGATTCTGGGTTAATATCCCCTTATCAGTGCCCGCATACCATGTGTGTTCTTTTGTGATTGGATTACCTCACTAAGGATGTTATTTTCAGTGCCGGTAGTGGTGGCGCATGCCGGTAGGATTTGCTGAAGGAGGCAGAGGCAGGAGGACCACGAGTTCGAGGCCAGCCTGGGCTACACACTTTTTTTTTTAATATCACCAACTTATCTGGTCCTATGAAGACCCAACAGTCTGAAGGACTTCTAAGAGACCTACTGCACATAGGCAAGAGATAAGCAGCTTATCTGCCCCTCTGATCACCACACAGTCTGAAGGCCTCCCAGGAGGTTTGCTACAGTCAGGTCCACAGGCCTCCCAGGAGACATGAAGTGATCCAAGGACACAGGAGGCAGACTCCATACAAAGATAACCAGGTCTTCTAACACTAGAGATAACCAGAAGCCAAGAAGCAAGGTAATATCCTAAGCAACAGAATCCAATAAACATTATCAAAACTCAGTTCTTCCACAGAGTCCCTGGATATACCAACACACCTGAAAATCAGGATGCTGACATAAAATCCTATGTCATGAAAATAATAGATTCCTTTAAGGAGGATATAAATAACTCACTGAAAGAAATGCAGGAAAACACAGGTAAACAGGTAAAAGCCCTAAGAAGAAAACAAATAAATCACTATAAGAAATAGAGGAAAACACAATAAAACAGGTGAAGATATTGAACAATGTGGTTCATGACCTAAAAATGGAAGTAGAAACAATAAAGAAAACACAAATGGAAGGAACCCTGGAAAACCTAGAAAAGAGGTCAGGAAATACCCATGCAAACATCACCAACACAATGCAAAAGATAGAAGAGAGAATCTCAGGTTTAGAAGATACCTTAGAAGATATTGATACAATTGTCAAAATCCAAAATATAAAACGCTTCTAACCCAAAACATCCAGGAAATCCAGGGAACAATGAAAAGACCAAATGCAAGAATAATAGGAATAAAAGCAAGTGAAGATTCCCAGATTAAAGGACTAGTAAACATTTTCAATAAAGTCATAGAAGAAAGCTTTTCAAGCCAAAAGAAAGAGATGGATACAAATGTACAAGAATTATAGAACACAAAATAGATTGGATCAGAAAAGAAAATCCTTTCATCAAATCATAATCAAAACACTAAATGCACAGAACAAAGAAAGAACATGAAAAGTTGTAACGGAAAAATGCCAAGTAACATATACTGGTAGACTTATCAGAATTGCACTAGATCCTAAAAGCCAGAAGAGCCTGGACAGAGGTCACACAGACCCTAAGAAAACAAAAAGGGCTGCCCAAGCTACTATACCCAGCAAAATTCTCAATCATCATAGATGGAGAAACAAAAATATTCCAGGACAAACTCCAATTTAAGCAATATCTACCAATCCAGCCCCACACTGGATTCTAGAAGGAAAACTTCAACACAAAGCAGGTACCTAAACAAAACAAAACAAAACAAAACAAAATATATTAATGATCTCACAATAAAATCAAAAGGAAAGGATCATATACACATAATGGCACCTACAACAACAATCATAACAGGAACTAGCATTCATCTGTACATTATATCTCTCAACATCAAGGAACTCATTTTCCCAATAAAATGGCATAAGCTAATGGACGGGATAAGCAAACAGGAGACAGCATTTTGCTATGTACAAAAAACACACCTCAATAACAAAGATGAACACTACCTCAGAGTAAAACAGCTGGAAAAGATTTTTCCAAGCAAATGGTCTCAAGGAACAAGCTGGAGTTGCCATCTAAATATCAAATTCTTTAAGTTGAAATAGACTTTCAACCTAAAGTTGTCAACACACAATAATAGGGGGAGACTTCAAAACCCCACTCTCACTAATGGTCAGGCCATTGAAACAGAAACTAAACAGAGAAACAGTGAAACTTATAGAAGTTACAAACCAAATGGATTTAACAGATATATACAGAACATTTCACCATAAAACAAAAGAACATACCTTCTCACACCTCATGGTACCTTCTCCAGTATTGATGATATAATTGGTCACAAAACATGCCTCAACTGATACAGGAATTAAATAATTCCATGCATCTTATCAGATCACTATGGACTAAGGTTAAATTTCAATAACAGCAAAAATAACAGAAACCCTACATACACATGGAAACTGAACAAGTCTTTATTCAATGATAACTTGGTCAGGGAAGAAATTAAAAAAGAAATTAAAGACTTCCTGGAATTGAATGAAAATGAAGAAACAGCATATCCAAAATCATGGGACACAATGAGGAAAATTTATAGCACCAAGTGACCTCCTAAGTACATTGGAGAAATCCTACACTAGCCACATAACAGCACACCTGAAAGCCCTGGAACAAAGAAAAGCAAGCACATCAAAGAAGAGTAGAAGTCAGGAAGTTGTCAAATTCAGGGCTGAAATCAACCAAATAGAAACAAAGAGAACTATCCAAAGAAGCAACAAAACCAAAAGCGGTTATTTAAGAGAATCAACACAATAGATAAAACCATAGTCAATGTAAATAAGAGCACAGAAAAAAATATCCAAATTAACAAAATCAGGAATTAAAAGAGACATAAAAACAAAAACTGATGAAATTCAAAAAATCATTAGATCCTATTACAAAAGTGTATATTTGACAAAACTGGAAACTCTAGATGAAATGGATTATTTTCAAGAGAGATACCATGTACCAAAATTAAGCTAAGAGCAGGAAAACTATCTAAATAGGTTCATATCATCTAAGAAAGTAGAAAAGTCCTTAAAATAGAAGCACTTTTAAAACTCTACCAACTAAAAAAAAAAAAAAGTCCAGAGCCAGATGGCTTTTGTTTGGAATCCTATTAAACCTTCAAAGAAGAGATAATACAAACACTCCTCAAATTGTTCCATAAAACAGAAACAAAAGGAAGACTATCTAATTCATTGTCTTATGCCACAATTATTTTGATACCTGAACCACACAAGGACACAACAACAACAACAACAAAAAATACTATCTCACACCAGTTTCGCTAATGAATATCAAGAAAAAAAGACTCAATAAAATTCTTGCAAACCGAATCCAGTAACACAACAATACCATCATTCACCATGATCAAGTGGGCTTCATTCCAAGGAGGCAAGGTTAGTTAAATAAATATAATACATTAACATAGTCAACTATATAAACTAACTCAAGGAAAAACACAAGACCATCTTGTTAGAAGCTGAATAAGCAATTGACAAAATATAACACCTGTTCATGTTAAAAGATCCGACAAAGATCCGACAAAGAAAGAGAATCTCAGGCCAATCTCTCTTATGAATATCGATGCAAAAATACTCAATAAAATTCTTGCCAACCGAATCCAAGAACACATCAAAACGATCATTCACCACGATCAAGTAGGCTTCATCCCAGGGATGCAGGGATGGTTCAATATAAGGAAATCCAATAATGTAATCCACTATATAAACAATCTCAAAGAAAAAAAACCACATGGTCATCTCATTAGATGCTGAGAAAGCATTTGACAAAATTCAGCATCTTTTCATGCTAAAGGTCTTGGAAAGATCAGGAATTCAAGGCCCATATCTAAACATAGTAAAAGCAATTTACAGCAAACCGGTAGCCAGCATCAATCTAAATGGAGAGAAACATGAAGTAATCCCACTAAAATCAGGGATTAGACAAGGCTGCCCTCTCTCTCCATATCTTTTCAATATAGTACTTGAAGTTCTAGCTAGAGCAATTAGACAACAAAAAGAGGTCAAAGGGATACAAACTGGAAAGGAAGAAGTCAAACTATCACTATTTGCAGACGATATGATTGTATAATTAAGCGACCCAAAGAATTCCACCAGAGAACTCCTACAGCTGATAAATGACTTCAGCAAAGTCGCCGGATATAAAGTCAACTCAAGCAAGTCAGAAGCCTTCCTATACTCAAAGGATAAGCAGGCTGAGAAAGAAGTAAGAGAAATGATACCCTTCACGATAGCCACAAACCATATAAAGTATCTTGGCATGACTCTAACCAAACAAGTGAAAGATCTGTATGGCAAGAACTTCAAGTCTCTGAAGAAAGAAATTGAAGAAGACCTCAGAAGATGGAAAAATCTGCCATGCTCATGGATTGGCAGGATTAATATAGTAAAAATGACCATCTTACCAAAAGTAATATACAGATTCATGCAATCCCCATCAAAATCCCAACTCAATTCTTCATAGAGTTAGAAAGAGCAATTCAAAAATTCATCTGGAATAACAGAAAACCCAGAATAGCTAAAACTATTCTCAAGAGTAAAAGAACCTCTGGGGGAATCAGTATCCCGGACCTCAAGCTGTACTACAGAGCAATAGTGTTAAAAACCGCATGGTATTGGTACAGTGACAGGCATGTAGATCAATGGAACAGAATTGAAGACCCAGAAATGAATCCAAACTCCTATGGTCACTTGATCTTTGACAAAGGAGCTAAAACCATCCAGTGGAACAAAGATAGCTTTTTCAACAAAGGGTGCTGGCTCAGCTGGAGGTCAACATGCAGAAGAATGCAAATTGACCCATTCTTATCTCCTTGCACTAAGCTCAATTCTAAGTGGATCAAGGACCTCCACATAAAACCAGACACACTGAAACTAATAGAAGGGAAACAAGGGAAGAACCTTGAACATATGGGCACAGGGGGAAATTTCCTGAACAGAACTCCAATAGCTTATGCTCTAAGATCAAGAATAGACAAATGGGACCTCATTAAATTACAAAGTTTTTGCAAGGCAAAAAACACTGTCAAAAAGACAAAGTGGCAACCAACTAACTGGGAAATGATCTTTATCAACCTTACATCCCACAGAGGGCTAATATCCAATATATACAAAGAACTCAAGAAGTTAAACTCCAGAGATCCAAGTAACCCTATTAAAAAATGGGGTACAGAGCTACACAAAGAGTTCTCACCTGAAGAATATCTAATGGCTGAGAAGCACCTAAAGAGGTGTTCATCATCCTTAGTCATTAGGGAAATGCAAATCAAAACAACCCTGAGATTCCATCTCACACCAGTCAGAATGGCTAAGATCAAAAACACAGGAGACAGCAGTTGTTGGCGAGGATGTGGAGAAAGAGGAACACTCCTCCACTGCTGGTGGAATTGCAAGCTGGTACAACCACTCTGGAAAGCAGTCTGGCGGTTCCTCAGAAAACTGTGCATGACACTCCCGGAGGATCCGGCTATACTACTCCTGGGCATATACCCAGAGGCTTTACCTGCATGCAATAAGGACACATGCTCTACTATGTTCATAGCAGCCTTATTTATAATAGCCAGAAGCTGGAAGGGACCCAGATGTCCCTCAACGGAGGAATGGATTCAGAAGATGTGGTATATCTACACAATGGAATACTATTCTGCAATTAAAAACAATGAATTCACGAAATTCCTAGGCAAATGGTCAGAACTTGAAAATATCATCCTTAGTGAGGTAACCCAATCACAAAAGAACACACATGGTATGCAGTCACTGATAAGGGTATACTAACCCAGAATCTCGGAATACCCTAGACACAATTTGCATATAAATAGATTTCTAAGAAGATGGAAGGAGAGACCCCTGGTCCTGGAAAGACTGGATGTAGGGGAATGCCAGGACAGAGAAACATGAGGGGGTTGAATGGAGAAAAGAGGGAGGGAAGGGGGCTTATGGGACTTTCGGGTAGGGAGGAAACGGGAAAGGGGAAATGATTTGGAAAGTAAATTTTAAAAAAAAGGAATTAAAAAAAAAGAAAATAAATGAGGAAAAGAAAAAAAAAAGTATTGGAGAGTTCAGGGATTCCAGGTCTATAGCTAAACAAAATAAAAGCAGTACACAGCAAACCAACAGTCAATATCAAATTAAATGGAGAGATACATGATGCAATTCCACTAAAGTCAGAGGCAAGACAAAGATGTCTACTCTCCACATATCTGTTCACATATTTGAACTTCTAGGTAGAGCAATAAGGGAATGGAAAAAGTTTAAGAGGATAGAAACTGGCAAAGAGGATGTCAAGGTATACCTATTTGCAAATGATATGAGAGTATACATAAACAACCCCCAAAATACTACTAGAGAACTTCTACAGCTGACAAACAACTTCAGCAGTTGGGCAGTTATAACATTAACTCAAACAAAACAGTAACCTTCGTTTATACAAATGATAAGGGCTAAGAAAGAAAATAGGGAAACTGTCCATTACAATACTCTTAAATAATACAAAACACCATTGGGTAACTTGAAACAATTAAATGAAAGATATGTATGACAAGAACTTGAAGACTCCCAAGAAAGAAACCAAAGACAATCTCAAAAAATGATGAGAACTGCCAAGCTTATTGATTGGTAGGATTGGTAGAATTATAGTAAAAATGGCTAATATAATAAAAGTATTGTACAAATTCAATGCAATCTCCATCAAAATTCAAACACAATTCTTCAAGGACATGGAAAGAGCAATTCTCAATTTCACAGGGAAAACCAAAAAACCCAGGATAGCCAAAACAATCTTGTAAAAATGAAAGAACTTAGGGAGGAATCACCATCTCTGACATCAAGCATTACTACAGAACAATAGTGATTAAAAACTGCATGGTATTGGTACAGACACAGAAAGATTGATCACTGTATTCAAATTCAAGACTGAGAAATAAAACCACACACTATGGACATTTGACCTTTGACAAAGAAACCAAAAATATACAATGAAGAAAGCATCTTCAATAACTGGTACTAGCCTAATTGGCAGTTGATATGTAGAAACATTGAAATAAATCCATATTTTTCACCTTCTACCCAGTTCAAGTCCAAGTGGATAAAGGATCTCAACATAAAATCAGACACATTGAATCTAATAGAAGAGAAATTAAGAAAGAGCCTCAAACATTTTGGGAAAGGGGAAAATTTCCAAAGCACTACTCCAACTCATGCTCTAAGATCAAGAATTGACAAACTTGCCCTCGTGAAACCGAACAACAAAGGACATAGTCAATAGGACAAATCAGAAACTTACAGTTTGGAAAAAATGTTTTACTACCCCCATATATGGTAGAGGGCTAGTATCCAATATATATGTATACAGAACTCAAGAAATTAAATTCCAAGAAACCAAATAACCCAATCAAAAACAGGTATGGAACTAAGGAGAATTCACAGAGGAATCTTGAATGGCTAAGAAATGTTTGAAGTCCTTAGTCATCAGGGGAATGCACATCAAAACTACTCTGAGATTCTACCTTATACCAATCAGAATGGCTAAAATAAAAAAACTCAAGTGATAGCACATGTTTATAAGAATGTGAAGAAAGGGGAACACTCCTCCAGAGCTGGAAGGATTGAAAACTGGTACAGCAACTCTGGCAGTCAATCTGGAGTTTCCTCAGAAAACTGGAAATAGATCAACCTGAAAATGCAGCTATAACCACTCTTTGGCATATATTCAAAAGATGCTCCATCATACCACAGGAACATGTGCTCCACTATGTTCATATCAGCCTTATTTTTGATAGCCCAAAGCTGGGAACAACCCTGATGTCCCACAAGGGAATAATGGACACAGAAAATGTGATTCATTTGCACAATGGAATACTATTCAGTTACTAAGAAGAAGGACATCATGAATTTTTCAGGCAAATCGATGGAACTAGAAAATATCATCCTGAGTGACATAACCCAGACTGCAAAGGACATGTCTGACATGTACTCATTAATAAGTGTGTATTAGCCAAAAAAAAAAAAAAGTACAGAATGTTCAGGATAAAATTCACAGAACTCAAGGTTAACAAAACAAAGTGACCAAGTGAGGATGCCTCAACCCCAGTTGGGAGGGAGAAAGCAATTATGGGGGGCTGAGGGTGGATAGACCTGTGTAGGAGACAGGGAGAAGAAAAGGGGATCATGATTAGGTATTGGTGGGGACTGAAGTCTAGCAGAAAGAATGAAAACAGGTAACCTTGGGAGGTAGAAGATAGGGGCCAGGGGCGGGGTGACCCTCTAGAATGTACAAGAGACCTGGGAAATGAGATTCTCAGGACTCTAAGGGAGAGACCTTAGATGAAATGCCCAACTGTGGGGAGAAGGAACTTGTAGAGCCCACCTCCATTAGAAAGTCAGGGCATCAATTGGACAGATGGGGTTACCACCTAATCTCTGACTAAGAACTGCTTTTGTCTAAAAGAACTGAAGGGACAAAAGTGGTAAAGACACTGAGGAGGGAAAGAAAGTTCAGTGACCGGCTCAACTTAGGATCTATCTCACGGGCAGGCTCCAAGGGCTGAAATTATTTTTGATGTTACGGTATGCCTAGAGACAAGAGCCTAGCAAGACTTGTCTTGTCCAAGAGGCCCAACAAGCAGATGAAAGATTTAGACTCAGATACTTATACCCAAACAATAGACAAAAGCTGAGGACCCCTCTGGTTGAATTAGGGAAAGGCTGGAAGATGCTGAATAGGAGGATGAACCCGTAGGAAGACCAACAGGCTCAACTAAGCCCGAAATTTCTCATACAATGAGTCACCAACCAGGCAGCATATACTAGCTGATATGAGGCCTATGACATACATACAGCAGAGGACTGCCTGGTCTAACCTCAGTGAGAGAAGATGGGCCTAAACCTTGAGAGACTTGAGGCCATAGGGAGTGGGAAGGACTTTTGTGGAGGGGGCTGGGGTAAGGACATCCTCTTGGATATAAGTCAGTAGAAAAAGGATGAGGAATTGTTGGAGGGTGACCCTGGAGCAGGATAACTACTATACTATAAGAAAAAGATTAAAGATAATTTTTTAAAAATGTTAATTTTATTTTCTCAAATGAAATAATGAGATTTGAGCCATAATCAAGCTTGGCAAATACAAGGTTTGGGATGAGTCCAAAGTGTTTCCTTCTCTATATTAAATACCCCTAGGCCTAGGTCTTGAGGCTTCTAGATTCCACAGAATCTAATCTTCTTCATTCCAGGATCTTGCTGGCATCGCTCCCAGCCTCCATCTACTAACCTAGGCCTTTAAAAATTTTAAATTGAGATTTAATGATGAAGAAGTTCTCCATTTTGAGTTCTTGAACTCTGGTTGATTGATTCAACTCAGCTTTTATGGCCCAAACTCCTCTCCAACTGACTGTTTGGCTTCTCTTGATTTCTCACTGAAATGATCTATTTGTACTCAAACTAACTCAGGTAATTTGTTAAATGATTTTGCCTCCTTATTCTCTGACTTCAAGTGCCTCTGCTGACCTGAACTAAACTTCAGGAACTTATAAAGAAACTCAACTCTACTCAACTCCATTGCACTCAATGCATTAACTCCTAACTGACTGGCCCTTCCTGCATTGTTCTTAATCTTTTCTACCTGTGCTCATGAGGTGGGTGTATGTTATCTCTGGCTTATTCTTTCAAATCTGTCTCTGATTTGTCATTTCTGCCACGAAATTAAACATCATTTTCAAACAGAGATCCTTCTTTCTATCTTTAAACTATCTTTGTCTTCATTGTTTATCATTAAAGGTATATACTAAGCACGCATCTATATTCCACTTGGGATGGATTAAAGGTGTGCCATTCCAGTTGGATCACACAGACCTAGATGGTCTTTGAATGTTATCCCTTGCCAGAACAGTCATTTGAAAAATGTAGAAATGTGAACAAGGAACACAGAGGCAAACCTCACCAATATCCTACAAGAGATGGAGAATCTCAGTCATGGAAACAAAAGAGAAGAAATGAATGCATCAGTCAAAGAAAATATTAAATTCAAAAAAAATTTTGGAATAAAATATTCCAGATATCATGGATACATAAAATTACCAAATCTAAGAATTGTAAGAACAGAAGGAGACAAACCCCAGGTCATAGGCATAGAAAACATTTTCAACAAAACCATAGAAGAAAATTTACCCAGCTTAAGAAGGAAATGCCCATTGTGGCACAAGAAGTATATGAAACATTAAATATTATAGGTCAGAAAAGAAATTATCCATGTCACATATTAATAAAAAATTGAAACACATATAACATGGAATGAATATCTGAATATCAAAATCTTCATGGTAATTATAATGAAATATCCCATATAAATGCTTACCTATTAAAAATAACACCCAGGTTTTCAGTGGAAAATCTGAAAGATAGTGGGCTTAGGGAGATGTTATACAAACTCTAATGTACAAAGATACCAGCCTAAACTACTATACCCAGACTAATTTTCTACCACAATAGATGGAGAAGGAAAGTTACTCCATAATAAAAGCAAATTGGAATTGATTCTTTCCTCTCATCACATGTGGTCTTGGGGTTAAACTCAAGACATAAGATTGGTGCACACTGCTTTTACTAGGGGAGTCATCTCACATATCCATATTGTATGTTTCCTAAAGAGGAAAGATGATAAAACTGATAGGACCATTAAAATTTCACAAGGAAAAATGACCATCTTCTCTTACAAGAATTCAAATTGTGCAGTGATCACAGATGCAGGTATCTGGGGAAGAGACAAACAGACATAATGAAGTTCCTTGCATTTTCTTGGTCAATGACGAATCCAAAGAGGACCTAAGAATTAAATATGCTACATATTTTGAAGAAAATATTTATTCTTAAAATGTAATTTAACAGTAATGTAATGTTTCCTCTATATTACATTTCAACAAGTATTACCCTTGTTTTGTCTTTGCCTTAAAATAATTTGAAACACTAGGGATATTGACCAAGACAGTTCAGTCAGTCAAGTAGATCTCAAGAGAGGGAGTGAGGACTGAAAAGAAAAACCTAGACAACACTATAACATGACTCCAGCCAGTGTTGGGCTGCAGAGGGATTATTTATTTATTTTTCCAATCTGCTTTTATATCATTCAAGGTGACAAAGAATATGGTCAGTTCCAAGAGATAAACAGAGAAGTTAAGGAATAAACAAAGCATAAACAAAGTCCCATGATTACTGTATTCTGAGTCTTAAGATATAAAGAACACATTCCTCAGCTGTATTTATTTTGAGCCTACTTCCTAAGAATCATAGATGATAATCAAATTCCTGCCTGAGCCTACTTCCATGTCCAAACCCAATGTCAAAATCCTGCCAAATTCCTAGAAGCAGCCCCAAGAACTCTCCACAGAATATTGTAAGGTCAACTCTATAGATGACAGAAGAGAAACACAGAAATATTTTTGGCTGAGCATATGGACCCATAAAGTCTTTCTGTTATTGAAAATAACAATTGAGATCACCTAGTAACTCTTACACACAATTGAAAATTTTTATTTCAGTACAAAGTTTTACAAACAATAACAGCCAATCAAACAAACAACCAAACAAGCAATAAAAATGGTGCTGTGCCAACAGGGTAATATATTAAAAATGATAAATGGAAAGTGTTTACAACTAAACAGTTATATAGATTCCATGTATTAGGGGGAAAAGCTAAGCATATAATAATAGAATAAAAGCTAAATGTGTTCAAATGACATCTGCAAATAGAGCCAAAACAAATGTACAAGGAGAGTTGTTGATATTGCTTATTGAGTTAAATACACATATATTTTATTTTGCACCTTTCTATTACTAATAATTTTATTTATTTACATTCCAATCATTGCCCCTCTTTCTGGTCCCCCCTTCAAGAGATCTTTACCCAATTCCCTTTGGCTCTGAGAATGTGCTCCCTTCCCAATCACTTTACCCATTCCTTCATACCCCTTCCCTGGGGCATCAAGTCTCTATAGGATTAGGGGCATCCTTTCTCACTAAGTCAAGAGAAGAGAGTGTTCTGCCACATATGTGCCAGGGGTCATGGAATAGCCCATGTATCGATGTTGGTTGGTGGATTAGTCGCTAGGATCTCCCAGGGGTCCATGTTAGTCCATACTTTTGGACTTCCTATGGGGTTACTATCCACTTCAGCTCCTTCAATCCTTCCACTAACTCTCCCCTAAAGGTCTCCGACCTCAGTTCAATGGTTGGCTGAAACTCTCTGCATCTGTCTCAGTCAGGGGTTTCTGAGAGACAGCCATTGTAGGTTCCTGTCTGCAAGCACAACAAAGTATCAGTAATAGTGTCAGAGTCTGGTGCTTGTATTAGTAATAGTGTGAAAGTTTGATGCCTGCCCAAGGGATAGATCCCAAGATGGGCTGGTCACTAGATCGCTGTTTTTTCCATACCAGCTCCAATTTTGTCTCCATGTTTGTTTTTGTCAGGAACAATTCTGGGTTAAAAATTTTGAAGGTAGGTTGTTGACCCCCATCCCTCCAAAGGAGGCCTGGTCTATCTATTGGAGATGGTCTCTTCAGGTTCCATCTCCTGATGGTTGTGCATTTCAGATGAGGTTATCACATTGAATCTTGGGAACTTCTCAAATCCTGGGTGTCTGGGACATTCTAGAAGGTCCCCACTCCTACCCACACAGCTGCATTCAGTTATTTCACTCTTAACTGTTTGAACTTTGAAATTTCATACACGTAGATAATGCATTCTGATTACTCTTTGCACCATCTCTTTCTCTTTCCAACCTCTGTCAGCCCTTTTCCTGCTCTGCCAGTCCTTCTCTGGATCCAGGACTTTAGGATTTTGCTTGTTTTTCTGTTTGTTTCTTTGGAGAATTAATTCTATATTTTCAAAACCCATTTTATGCTAAAATTGTTTGATTTTATTCACTATGATTTCATGAGTTATAATTCTTCACTGTAAACCCTCTAAAAGTATATTGACATATTTATGATATATCATATCCTATACTAAACTTAATATTATAATCTTCAGAACTTTCTTATAGATATTTTTTTCAAATATGTGTATTTGTGCTTAAGTTGTAATATATAAATAAGTTTTGCTTCATTAAATTTCATGTAATTTCTCTATAATGTACTTTCTCAAAGCTACTTCACAATAAGGTATGTAGTATAGTCAAATAATATCAATAGGCATTGGGGAAAAACTTACATTAAATAAAATATTATGTAGTGTTAACCTGAGATATATAAAAGACTTCCCTGGTCATGAGTTTCATTTGTCAAGTGTGGACTTTTATCTTGACTGATTTTGATGAAACTTCATCAAAAAATCATTTGATATATTTAATGTTATAAAGCAGAGCCTCAAGAAAATCTTGAAATAATCCATCAGCCTTTTTTATATGACCATACCATGTAGAGTGATTTAATATCTATGCAAGCATTCAGATTCATGCTGCTGCTTTGAATTTTTGGAAAAGATACATGGGTGTGTGAAGTGATTTATTTTCTCTATTGGTTTATTTGCTTTGAAGTGTTTTATTTATCAAAATGAATGTGGTTTTGATTTTGGTTTTTGTATTAAAATTCCTCTGCAAGAGAGGTCAAACTAAATGCTTAATGATTTCTAGTCACTGTACCAAGGACTTGTTTCTTTTTTTTTGTTTTGTTTTGTTTCTTGGAATATAGGTTCTATATTTGTGTTGACAGGAAATGAAAAGAGTCTTTGGACACTATCCAGAGTCATATGAAGAAGATATGACAGGAGGAGACCCCATGAAGAACTAGAAAGTTTCAAGAGAATCAAACAAGACTGATGAAGATTCGTCTTGCTATCCTTCACATAGCATGAATGAATACTTATTACAATAGGTTATTAACAAAATTAACTCATAAAAAAATCATCCTCAGACATGCTAAACTGACCTACTTGCCCCACTGCTTCTGCCCAAAATAGCTTTGCTGATTCCAGGTCATCTTGCTTCTTACAACCTTTATAATTTACATTATGGTTTTGTTCAATTTATGTCTTGGAGAAGATTTTTTCCTTTATTTTAATTGGACAGAAAATATGAAATATAGGGAGTGCTTCTGATGCTAAGGTCCTGTTCTTGATCCACCAATAAGGATACTAACAACCAATGAGTTAGGAGGAATAGATGGGACTTCAAGGTCTCATAGGCAAGCCAGCAGATACATGGGAGTGTTTAGTATTTTCACCATGCTTTGGAGGAAGAAATGGTGACCAGTCATGTGATATCTCAGGCAGAGTGCCCAGTTCCCCTGATGGAAGATTAGAAGTGCCTAACAAATGAGCCATAAGGCAGGTTGAAAATTATAATAAAGTGTGTGTGTGTGTGTGTGTGTGTGTGTGTGTATGTCTCTGTGTGTGTGTTTCTTCTGTGGATCCAAGGAAATCTGGGCAGGATTGGTAGTGAGGTCTGCCAGAGCTTAAAGCAGGGAAGTAAAACCTACATGCAACGAGTAAAAAATTGGACAAACTGAAAAATCAATAAATCTTCTTAGAACTTTTCTAGAAGTGAAGATGCAGGGATAATGAATACACCTAAAATTTCAGAACAAAGGAGAAGATTAACAGAAATATTACTGAAGTACAAACTTCTATAGAGGTCAATATTGGGATGACAAGCTGAACTATAATTAAATTGACTATGACAGTGAATGTAGAAAAGATTCATAGTTAAAATTTTTAGAGGAAGGCCTATCACAATGTGTGATGGGGAGTATACAAACTACACTTGAGTTTTACCTTCAACATCTCCACTGTTTTTTCATTAGAAATGACAAAAGATGTATACATACCTCCTCCAAATCTTCAAAATTGCCTATGATCCCGAAAGCAGTTATAAAACCATGAGTTTCATAGAAGATAAAAATCATTATTCTATGAATAAATGTAACTACAGCACCAGACATATAATCAATGAGAGAAACAATTTGTGATAGTCTTGATTAAGATGAAAATGCATGCCTGATTTAAGAAATATATCATTTAGAGAATAAAAAAGAAATCAAATAATATATAATATATTTGATAAAATAATAATAATAATATAAATACATAAAACCCAGTGGTAACAGAACCCAATATGAACAAATACAAAATTAAGCCAAAGAGATATACACATGGCAAAAAATATCATGAAAAAAAAAATAAAACTCCACAAAAAAAAAAAATGTAAACTGTCAGTTAAAAGCACTACTATCCTATTGAAATGGCTGAAAATCCACATTAATAACATGAGATCAGCAGAAGAAATGAATCAGCAGAAAATGTCCTTAATTTATGGTGGAAAAAAAGATACTATGGAAATTAACTAACCAGTTTCTTACAAAATGAAACAGTCCCACTATCTGCTCTGATAATTGTATCTGTTGGTACAAACCAAGTTTAGAGTTTATGTGTCCCTAAGAATGAGACAGGAGGTTTCTAGAGATGGTTGAGGTCAAGAACACTTGATTTTGCAGAAAGCCAGGCTTTAGTTCCAAAACCCATATTCTATATTCAAAACCATCTATAATTCTCTGTTGGCAGGTGTAGGCTGAGAGGAGAGAATCTGGCCCAGCTGGGTCTCTCCTGGGCAGAGCAGTATGGTGAGTGTCAAGGCTCAGATCTCCTGCCTCAGGAGAATAACCACTGTAGTAGGAGTCTGTCAAAACAGGAACTTCTTTCATAGTATCAGTCTTTTGTTTATATGGGGATGAGAGAGGAGGTGGAGTTTTCTGCTGAGGTGAGATGACATGACATATAGGGAGCGGGGAAGGATGATGGCGGGCATGGGGTGACTAACAGAGCCAAAAAATGTATTCTATGTCAGCAATAGCTAAGTAAAGGCAGGCTTAAGCAGGTCATGCTGAGCCACCCCAGTGCTGAAGTGACTGAGACAGGTCTCTAAACTTGAGCAAAGGCATCAGGCTCCCTCACTAGGACTCACTACCTGGCCGAATAAGGCCCAACATCTCCCCCTGTTTTCTTTTCATGAGCAGGTTACATGGCTCCTGACTTAGGTTATACCCCACCTGGGGATCTTACCCATCTCTGGATACCATGTGTCACTCTGTCTCAAGGGGAATGCTCCATGACCTGTCTTAGGTTGTCTCAGTGCATCTGAGATCTTACCTGTCATTGATGAAATGGAGAGCTGTGTGTGTGTGTGGGGGGGGGATCTCTCATACTCTGAGGGCCAATTGTATGTTGATCTTGGCTCTCAGGACGAAAGTCTTTGATATTGGACCTTGATCTGATGAAGTCTCATCACCTCTAAACACTGTTGGATGAATTGTGTGATCTTATTAAGTAAAGGTGGCCCCACAGTGAGAGGGAGAATGAGGAAGGGACCAAGGAGGGGAAGTAGGTGGGCAGGAAGCCATGGAGGCCAGTCCACAGTGGGTTATCTTGAAACTCTTTCCTTTTGTTCTCTTAAGTCTTCTTGGATTGTTGAATCCCTCATCAATCTTTTGGGGGATCTTCATTGTTGCTGACGGGAAACTTCATTCTTTTGTCGTGATAAATCTGTGAAGGGAGCAAAACCAGGGATCTCAGGGCTGAGAATTTCCCTGGTGTGATTATTATCATCATCCCCCTGTTGGAGCAAGTATTTTATGTCTCTGGACAGTATCCAGATTGGTCTTTTTTCATTTTGGGGAAACATATGAACAAACCCTCTTCCAGCTGTCAGGAGTGGGTCTGGCCCTCTCTCCAGTCAGTGGGTCTCTCCATCTGACTCATATCAAGCTATAGGAAATGCAAGAGGTCCAATATATTTGAGAGGGAGATAAATGGGGACTTTCTTTTGAAAAATTTAAAATAAGTAAATAATATTTTTTTTTCAAATGACCATATGGTGAGTAGAAATGCCCCCTTTTGTTTTTGTGTTTGTTTTTGTTTTTGACAGCAGCTAGCTTGACAGGTGGGGATCCCTGGTCTCCCCCCTGGATCTAGTGGCCTCCTCCTGCTCTGTAGGGATGGGTATTTGTAGGGTCAGTTCTAATAAGGAGAAGAAAGAAGCAGGAGACACATTGTTAAAACCTGGTAGATTTCTTTTTTCTCCTTTCTGTCTGGAGGCTCTTTTGTTGATAAGGAGTTGTGAGGAATTGGTGGGAAGAAGAGACCAAGAAGAGCTTTCCTCTACTCTCTCCCCTCCCACACCAACTTGGAGCCCACCAAGGCTGGGAGGGAAGTAGCAGAGGTCTCACTGGTAGGTTAACTGTAGAAACCAACTGTCACTTAAAAAGCTGGGGGCTGGTGGGGTTAATATAAGTACTTTAACAAGTTATATTTCTGGAAGATTCAAGAGAGGAGGCAACTCTTCTATGGGTTTGACCTCCATAGCATATTTATACACACCAACACACACACATATGTGCACGTGTATATGTGCACACACACATATATACATGAATTACTGCTCTCCATACAGTTTCTCCAGATTTTAATCAACTAATTATCAAAAAGAAGAAAACATAAAACCTAAAATTGGGAAAGGGGAAGAGAAGGGAAGAAAAAACAAAAACCCACAGTTATTCTTGTGCCAGTGTGTTGCACAAACCTGGAGTTCTCCAGAAACTAGGACAAGCTGGGTGGGTGGTGTTAGGAAGGAGATAGAAGAGTTTCTGAGGCCTGACCTTGGAAGACCTCTTTACATTCATCTAACCTGCACTTCTTGTAAGTGGGACCTTCCCGTCTATCATGGTGAGGAGAATGGGTAAGGAACTGGGAGATTCATGTCTGAGCGGATCTGAGTTAGGTCATGGATATTTAAGATTGGTTCCTTCAAAAAACTATCAAGTTCTAGTAACTTCTTTGGGAAAAAATTGCCAAATATTCTACCTCATTTGTGAATCCCTCCCTGAATGAATCAACCTTGAGCTTCACTTTCTGATCTACCTCCAGCAATGAGGCCATGGCCAGGCCAGACTGTACACTCGGCTGGGTGCCAGATGTGCTGTGGGCTCCAGGGAGAGCATTGGAGGGGCAAAGGAATCTCTGCTAACCTTGGGACCTGAGCGCCCTAGCTGGCTTGTTTACTGCTTGCTTTTTCCTTCTCTCTGAGCTGTCACATATCTGCCTGTTGCCTACTAGCTCTCTTGCTTTTCCTCCTGGTGGCTTTCTGGCTGCCAAACACCCACAGGGTGAACTTGTTGACACCAAGCTGCAGGAGCCCCAAATTGGCGCTGCAAAAAGCTCGCCTGGCTGCTATGCCACCATGGCCAGCAACTGGGCCAGGACAGTCTCCAGCACCATTGTCACACCTGAGTTGTCCACATCCTACAGCTTGCACCCTGCAGCAACAGATCCAGGAGGACAGGAAGCTCGTCATCTCTGAGCAAGACACATCTGCGTGGTCAGTCACCTGGCATGATGGCCAGGAGCACTGGGGGCGCCCGCAGCAGGCTTGGCAAGGGCCATGGTTTGCTCGCAGTCAGCTGGCTGTACTCCTCCACCCACCTTGTACCTCAGGTTATCCATAGTCACCTTGCTCCAGGTGGCACATCTGGGCACGCAGTTGCATCGGGAAGGCACTGCTATAGCACTGCTAATATTTATCTGGGCCACAGCCACCAGCTCCCAAAGCATAGTCCTAGTGTGCCAGGCCACACATGCCCAGCGGAATCTAGAGCCACCCTTCTGTCCTGCGCCTTGAACAATGAAGCCAGGCTGGGCCTCTGGGCAGACCAACTGACCCCGAGTTGTTGGGTTTCAAGAAAGGTGGTCTCGAATGCAGGGGCCCACTGGAGAACCAGGGAGCACTGCTACAGGGATCAAGTTGGAGATATAGGCGCTCAGAAGGGGGATTAGACCTGGATAAGAACTGCCCCGTAATTTATGGGGGTATACTCGTTCGCAAGGGTGTGGGAAGTCCTCACATGGGGCACCAGACTGTAGGCTCTCTGCCAGCAGGTCTATGCGAGAGGAGAGAACCTGGTCCAGCTGGTTCTCGGGACTGAGTGGGATGGTGAGTGTCATAGGTCAGATCTCCTGCCTCCAGAGAATAACTGCCCTGTCAATACCTTTCAAAGCAGGTATCAATCTTTTGTTTATATGCGTCTGAGAGAGGAGGTGGGATTTTCTGCTGAGGTGAGATGCCATGGGGGCGGGAAGGGTGACAGAGGGTATAGGGTGACTGACAGAGCCAACAAAGTTATTCTACATTAGCAGTAGCTAGGCAAAGGCAGACTTACGCAGGTTGTGCTGAGTCACTACAGTACGGAAGTGATTGAGACAGGCCTCTAAATTTGAGCAAAGGGTCAGGTTCCCTCACTAGGCCTCAGTATCTGGCCGAATAAGGCCCAACATAGTTTCAGGAAATCTGATGCCTTATTTTGGCCACTGTGGATGTCTATACTACATGTGTGCAAATTTGTACCATCAAACCTACACGTATACACACATGCACACACACAGACACACATACACACACACACACACACGCACACACACACACACACACACACACACACACACGTCTTTAAAAGTTTAATATAAGATATTTAGCAGATTTTATTTATAGTTCCTAATATTTGGTAGTGAACATGCTATGCCTTTCATAGTAAATTAGTAAAAATCATTGCACATAGGGGTAAAGGGATAAACTCATACAACAAACACAAGGCAGAAAATTAAATATAATTGCTAAATGAAAGAAGCAATCTGAAAGCCAAATAATCTATTATATAACAACAATATGGCATGTAGAAAAGAAAAAAGCTCTAGAGAGGTAAAACAATATAGTGTTTTCCAGAATGTTCTATTAAACAATACTCTCTAATGGAAACATTCCTATCCTGTTAGAAGGCACTTTAAGACAAAGGAAGTTCCAACTTGAAACATTATCTTGCAGAGAGGGAATCTTTTATTTTAAAAATTAAACCACTCACAAATATTAGGAGATCCATTATACTAATAAGATTTATATTTATTCAGTTCTTACCTGTCTAAGGTTTTACATACAGAAGATAATATTAATAAGAGATCCCCTGATCCTTTGAACTTGTATAACTTATGCAAAGAGCTCCAGAGATGGAGGTTTTTTAATGATGACCCTTGTTGTGGTAAGATTTTTGGTAACGGAGCTGCCTTTATGCAGCCCCTACTATTTTCAGTAACTGTAAACACAGTCTTGTATGCAACTATAATATGTATATTAGCTTGTCATTTCTTTGCTCTGTCACTGGTTCCCTATTTGGATTGACTATGTATCTTCACTTCTCTCTAGGAACAGTCGGAGACTTTAATCTATAGAACACAGAGAATTTTTAAGGGTGAGAACAAGTCAACTAGCACTATATCACTGGGTATATTTCCTTGTGTATTTCTCTATATCCGTGATATATAAAAATACCAAGAAAGAACATCACATATCTCTTCTTATGATAATTTTGATGTGGCAAATATATATTTATTGATTACATAACACTTGCACTCCACTGATGCTTGTGCTATACAGGAGAAGATAAAGTGTATAAATGACCTTAATAGTTTCCAGTATGGATTCTATAACATGAAGTGAACCTTAAATACATTAAATAGTGAGTTGTTACTGTCACAGCATCAGTGGTACTATTTGAACCAAGTGCTTATTTTTCCAGGCATGTTACAGGGTTCGCAGGTGGATGAGATAAATGCATAATTTTTTCTCCCATTGTGTACATAGCCCTTTCCATGATATGAGTTCTAGTCATTAGGATGAATTTCCAGTTGAGTACAAGTCTACACATTGGGGTAGACCTAAGTGAGCATTTCATCTTTTCTCACCTGTGGTATAATATATTTTATTTTTCAGTAAGAAGCGGTCACTATCTCACTGTGTAGTTTAATTTTGAAACACAAGACATCTCAAATGTGTTAATAAATTTCAAGATTTCTTTTTAGTGCTGTGGGTTATATCAACATACTTCTGTTCCACACAGCCCTGATTAATCTCTTGCTGCTGTAGGTACTCTTTCCCATGATTGCAACCACTTACAGAAAAGTTGAATTGTATTTATGTATATTATAATGCTATGCATTTCTTTTACATAGGATGTTAGATGATAGATTGGACTAAAAGAGTAAAATAAAGATATAGAAGACCAGAGGTACTTCTATGATGGTCCTTTATCATACATGAAAAGCAACAGAATTCAAACCAGAATTTTATTAATATAAAATAATAAAAATCAATACATAATAATAATATTCATATAAAATTAAAGATCTGAATTCCGGTTTTCTTTTTCTTTTTCTTTTCTTTTTTGTCCTTTGCATCTAAAGTTATCTACAAAAGAATAGAATCATATTTCAATTGTGTTGTTTGATCTGTCAGCACTAAGTCATTTTTTTAAAAAACAGTATTCTCAGAGTCAAGGGAAAAAATGCACCTTCAAAGTACTAAATCTCATTTCTCTCTTTAAATATGATAACATTTCAAAGGTGAGAGAAAGCTGCCTTGAAGCTAAGAACTGATTTTTATGCTGTAACTTCTTTATTTCATTTGAACTTTATGTGAAATAGACAAGCATACAATACATCAAGGATGGTTGCCCAAGTGTGTTACTGTGACATGTATTAGAAGCCAGAACTGTGAAACTGCTATAAACCAATAAAATGGCAATGTCTTATAGCACTTATCGAATGCCTAGTTTATTAACCAGTATTAATCAAAGTACTGGATGTAAAATCTCACAGAGAGACTATTCTTTTGAGGTTGTATTAAGAAATGTCCTCCATAGACTTGAACATTTGGTACCCAGAGTGTGACATTATTTAGGGGAGGATGTAGGAACCCCTTTTAAGGCTATATATCATTGGAGGAGGTCACTGAGGGCTTAGGGCCTTGCACCATTTTTTGTGATTCCTTTATACTTCAAGCTCATGAAGGAAAATGTTCTAAACAAGCTTCCTGCCCCTGTTGTCTTTGTTTTCCTTGCTGTTTATATATTTTCTCCAGTGATAAGTATTCTATCACACTAGGCCCAAGTTAAAATACATTTTTAAAAACTGTTCAAGTTGCTTTCATCAGAAAAATGTTTGACAATAACTGAAAAGTAGGTAGAAAAGTCTCTACCAGGAAAATTGGACTGTTTCTGTGAAGAATCTGATTATGTTACTTCTTGGAGTTATGTAGACAGATATGGAACATTACACTAGATAGCAGACTTTTCTCATGTGAGTCTGTTAGATAGCAGTGAAGAGAACAATGCAAACAATTGAGGTTTCAGAAGGGATCAAGGTTATGTTAGCATGAAATAGTCTATTAATATGGTATATACGCAAAGAAAATGCTGTATTCTGTTGATGTTCTAAGTATTTGCTTAAGTCTGAATTTAAAAGGTACAAACTAATTTCTTTTATGCAGACAACACATTTCAAGACAACATAACATTGAATCAGTGTTAAGGTTATTGATCATTATTTTTATGTAAGTTTACAATGAAAAAGGGCAGCAAATGGTAAAGAAACAGAAAACATGCTAAATTTAGATGTAAAAGAGCCTAGGAAGCTTAATTTTGCAGTTTATAAAGTTTATAAAGAGGCAGAAACTGATATAGAAAATAGCAGGATTGTGCGTGGGGAGAAACAGGAGAAAGGCCCAGATGACCAGGAGAATGAATAAAATCTGCAACTTCCAGAGGTTAAGGGCTGGGGGAAATCTGTATGAAGTCACAGAGACATGGAATTGGGGATGCTCCCTAGAGTCAATGAGAGTGAATTTAACTAAGATTTCAAACAGTGGGAACATGGAAACTAAAGAGGCCACCTCCTGTATTCCAGTAGGTTAGCCAGTGGAAGGATAAGGACAATACACTATCACCCCAAATTTGTCCTGTCTAAAAGAAATTCAGGAATAAAGATGGAGCAGACACTGAAGAATGGTCAACCAATAACTGGTCAAAATTGAAACCCATCCTATGGGTAAGTGGCAATCCCTGACATTATTAATGGTACTCTATTATTGTTGCATAAAGGATCCTAGCATAACTATTCTCTGAGATGCTTTAAAAAGCAGCTGACTGAAATAGAGGCTGATACCTACAGCCAAACATTGTACTGAGATTGGGACCACTTATAAAAAAGTTGTGGGGAGTGGGGATTGAAGACCCTGAAGGGGATGGGAACTTCAGAAAAATACCAGCAGATTCAACTAACCTAGAATACTGGGAGCTCTCAGAGACTGAGCCATCAACCCAAGAACATACATGAGCTGGAACATGGCCCCAGCACATATGCAGCAGACATGCAGATCATTCTCTATGTGGCTGCCCCAAGAACTGGAGTGTAGGCTGATCTGAAAGCTGTTCCTGACTGTGGTATCCACTCCCAAGAGGGCAGCCTTGTCTGGTCTCAATGGGAGACGTGACTGATCTAACAGAAAATTGATATTTCAAGGTCAGAGGATACCCAGGTAGTGTCCATTCTCTCAGAGAAGGGGAGGAGCCTGGGGAAGGTATTCTGTGAGGGGGGAACAGGAAATGGGCAGCTTTTGGGATATCAATCAATCAGTCAATCAATCAATCAATCAATCAATCAATGAATAAATAAATAAATAAAATTTAAACAAAATGAAAACAACCAAGCAAAAACCAAACAAAAACAAAAAAGCAAATGAACAAACAAATAAACAATAAGCCAACCTGTGTGGAATAAAACCATATAAAATGTCTTCTGAGTTTAAGATCCCACAAAGATAAGCCTTCAGATTCTGTAAAAGAGCCTGATTGGCTACATGCTTCTAGATAAAAATTGCCTAGGAACTGTTTTCACTCATTCAGAAGCAGCTGCAACTGTAGTCCAAGGGGGCATCAAGAATTTGTAGTGTACATGGTACTGACTTAAAGGCCAAGAAAGATGCAAGATGAGAGGACCATGAATTCTTCTTTTGCAGTTTCTGATAGTGGCTAAGGTTAATCAATGCGTCACATGTTTGGAGTCCTTGTGTACTGATCCTGAGAAGCCGTTGCATGGAACTGTGAGGGGAAGCATAGGTTGCAGAGGGGCAGAAAGTGTTAGAAATGTTAGATCTGAAAGACATTTTCTAAGAATAGCTATATACAGAGACTAGAAACAACCCAAGGGAGAGATGTAGATTTCGGGTAGCAATGCTGGAAATGCAGACAAATTCAAACCTTTTGAAACTGGAGTTCTAGTCATAATACATGTACCTACAGTATTTTTAATTTTCTATCAGTCTTTCTGTGACCAATTTCTCATATTCATTCCTCTCCTCACCATTATTAAAACTTCTCTTGGAATGGAGATGAATATTCCATGCTAATGTATATTGAAAGCATAGAATCTGATTTTGGTTACCTGGTCACAGTTAAGATGTTGCAACTTTCAGGAGAGGTTTGACCAAACTTTTGAGTAACTGTTAAGATAGCTACAGTCTATCAACATTTTTGTTTTGTTTGTTTGTCTTGTTTTATTTTGTGTTTTGAATTGGACTTAATGTATTTGACAACATGAGATGAACAAGAGTCTACTTTTATTAGTTGTAGAATGTGCTGGTTTTAGTGAGAAGTGTCCCTTATTTATTTCCATATATTTAGATATTTGGTCAACATTTGGTGACATAGGTTGAGGTTATATAATTCTTTGTAGCCAAAGTCTTGTCACTGTAGACAGGCTTTGAAGGATAATAGCCTCACCCTACTTCTGATTTTTGGTTATGCTTTCTGCTGAATGAAATGTGTTGAATGCATGAATAATGCCCTGCTTCTGCTTGTATGCCTTCGCTGCTTGTTGCCATGTCTGCCTGGTCACGATATATTGCATCATTCTGGACCTATAAGGCAAAATAAACTCTTTCTTCCAGTATTTTCTTTCATCAGAGTATACGAATCCAACCACTATCTGATTGGATTTAGGGCCAACTCTATGAGAAGGAAGCCACGCCTCACACTATTCAAATATCCACTAACCTGAAACTAATTGGTCATAGACATTGGGTAAAACCAAACACTACTGTTCTGATAAAGAAACTTCATATCAAAATGATTCCTAATGACATTATTCTATATTTACAGAGCAGTGCCTTGTTTCACCAACCAGCATAAGAAAAGCTTTTTTTCTACAAAATATGGAAACTAATGTCCAAAGACCCACAGCTGAACAATGTACACAGAGAGTCATTGCAACACTCATTATAATTGGGATATCTATATCAAACCTCTCCCCTCAAGGTTAAAGGAAACTTGTAGAGAATAGGCACAGAAAATGTAAGAGCCAGTAGGGATGGAGGACACCTAGGAATAGTACCTTACAGACACAACAAGGCAGATATATGCATGAGCACACATGAATGTGGCTGCATATACAGAACCTGCTAAGTACAAGCCTGAGGGAGCCTCAGTGATGAGAGGGGAAATGGAAATGATCCACCATCTCTAACCCAAAACCCATCTCCCATTGATAATCTCCTAGAAAGGAAAAATTTGTTTTCTCCAATAGATCCTCAATAGATATAGGAGTGGAGGCTAGGGAGGCCCCATGTCCAGCAGAGGATAAACAGCATGAAATGAACTCAATATTTTGGAATATGTTTGCCTCATAATATTTGGTGGATATTTTAACAATACTTGTCCTTTGCTTATTTATTTTGATTTTCAATTTGGATGCTTGTCTCGCTCTGTCTCTCTGTGTCTGTCTTTCTCTCTGTGTTTTCTGTTTCTTTTAAATTTTCTTTGTTTTGCCTTATCATTTTTATTGTCATGTTTGATCTTAAGAAAGAAAAGGAAGGCATTGAGTTCAGAGGGTAGGAAAGTGGGAAGCATCTGAAATGAGATATTGGAGAGGAAACCATGATCAGAATATATCATATGAAAATTTATTTCCAATTAAAAAAGTATACAATAAAATGTAGTTTCTGTGGAAATGACAAGAATTTTGAAGATATATATATATATATATTGAGTGTGAGTAAAGAAAGTTACAGAGGAAGGGAGGATGGATATGATTAATGTACATTTTATCTCTATATGAAATATTCAAAGAATGAACAAAAACTTCTATTAATGAAGGCAGATATGATTCAAGGCTCTATTGTTCTGATCCTAGAATCCATGAATTATTAAACAACAATTCCAATACCAAATATGTAATACATACTTATCAGTTGTTAGCCAGAGAATCCTCAGAGATTTCTCAAATAATGTAATTTTCTGTTATGCTTCTTAGTTTCCCACCATAACTAAACAGTAAAATGTAGGGAATTAGAGACTTGTATGAACTAATGATATAAATTTAATTAATATTTAAATATATTAAAATTGCAAACCAGTAATAGGGTGAACCATATTTTTCCATTTACATTCATTTCTACTATAAAATTTTTTAGAGTTTATTTATTTTATTTTATTTCATTTTATTTTATTTGTTTTCTAAGTATTTTTATTTACATAAGAAATGATTTCCCTTTTCCCATTTCTCCATCCCCAAAAGTACCAAAAGCCCCCTTCCTCCCTCTGTTCCCCATTCAACCCCCTCTCGCTTCTCTCTCCTGGCATTCCCCTACATTCAGTCTTTACAGGACCAGGGGTTTCTCCTTCCATCTTCTTGGAAATATATGGATATGTGAATTGTGTCTTGGGTATTCCGAGATTCTGGGTTAATATCCCCTTTTCAGTGACTGCATACTATGTGTGTTCTTTTGTGATTGGGTTACCTCATTAAGGATGATATTTCCAAGTTCTAATCATTTGCATAGGAATTTCGTGAATTCATTGTTTTTAATTGCAGAGTAGTATTCCATTGTGTAAATATACCACATCTTCTGAATCCATTCCTCCTTTGAGGGACATCTGGGTTCTTTCCAGCTTCTGGCTATTATAAATAAGGCTGACATGAACATAGTGAAGCATGTGTCTTACTGCATGCAGAGGAAGCCTCTGGGTAAATGCCCAGGAGTGGTATAGCAGGATCCTCTGGCAGTGTCATGCCAAGTTTTCTGAGGAACCTCCAGACTGCTTTCCAGAGTGTTTGTACCAGCTTGAAATCCCACCAGCAGTGGAGGAGTGTTCCTCTTTCTCCACATCCTCTCCAACAACTGCTGTCTCCTGTGTTTTTGATAGTAGCCATTCTGAATGGTGTGAGATGGAATCTCAGAGATGTTTTGATTTGCATTTCCCTAATGACTATGGATGTTGAAGAGCTCTTTAGGTGCTTCTCAGCCATTAGATATTCTTCAGGTGAGAACTCTTTGTTTAGCTCTGTACACCATTTTTTAATAGGGTTACTTGGCTCTCTGGAGTTTAACTTCTTGAGTTCTTTGTATATATTGGATATTAACCCTCTGTCGGACATAGGGTTGGTAAAGATCATTTCCTAGTTTGTTGGTTGCCGCTTTGACCTTTTGACAGTGTCCTTTGCCTTACAGAAACTTTGCAATTTTATGAGGTCCCATTTTTCAATTCTTGATCTTAGAGCATAAGCTATTGGAGTTCTGTTCAGGAAATTCTCCCCTGTGTCCATATGTTCAAGGTTCTTCCCTAGTATCCTTTCTATTAGTTTCAGTGTGTCTGGTTTTATGTGGAGGTCCTTGATCCACTTGGAAATGAGCTTAGTGCAAGGAGATAAGAATGGGTCAATTTGCATTCTTCTGCATGTTGACCTCCTGTTGAACCAGAACCATTTTTTAAAAAGGCTATCTTTTTTCCACTGGATGGCTTGAGCTCCTTTGTCAAAGATCATGTGACCATAGGAGTGTGAATTCATTTCTGGGTCTTCAATTCTGTTCCATTGATCTACATGCCTATCACTGTACCAATTCCATGCAGTTTATAAAACTATTGCTCTGTAGTGCAGCTTGAGGTCCGGAAAGCTGATTCCCCAAGAAGTTCTTTTACACTTGAGAATAGTTTTAGCTATCCTGGGTTGTGTGTTATTCCAGATGAATTTTTGAATTGCTCTTTCTAACTCTATGAAGAATTGAGTTGGGATTTTGATGGGGATTGCATTGAATCTGTATATTGCTTTTGTCAAGATGGTCATTTTTACTATATTAATCCTGCCGATCCATGAGCATGGCAGATTTTTCCATCTTCTGAGGTCTTCTTCAATTTCCTTCTTCAGAGACTTGAAGTTCTTGTCATACAGATCTTTCACTTGTTTGGATAGACTCACACCAAGATACTTTATATTGTTTGTGGCTATCGTGAAGGGTATCATTTCTCTTATTTCTTTCTCACTATGCTGCTTATCCTTTGAGTATAGGAAGGCTACTGATTTGCTTGAGTAGATTTTATATCCAGCCACTTTGCTGAAGTTGTTTATCAGCTGTAGAAGTTCTCTAGTGAAATTCTTTGGGTTGTTTAATTATACTATCATATTGTCTGCAAATAGTGATAGTTTGACTTCTTCCTTTCCAATTGTATCCCTTTGACCTCCTTTTGTTGTCTAACTGCTCTAGCTAGAATTTTAAGTACTACATTGAAAAGATGCGGAGAGAGAGGGCAGCCTTGTCTAGTCCCTGATTTTAGTGGGAATTGTTTCAAATTTCTCTCTATTTATGGATGTTGGCTACCGGTTTGCTGTACATTGCTTTTACTATGTTTAGATATGGGCCTCGAATTCCTGATCTTTTCAAGGCCTTTAACATGAAAGCATGTTGAATTTTGTCAAATGCTTTCTCAGTATCTAATGAAATGACCATGTGTTTCTTTTTCTTTGAGATTGTTTATGTAGTGGATTACATTGATGGACTTACTTATATTGAAACATCCCTGCACCTCTGGGATGAAGCCTATTTGATCATGGTGAATGATCGTTTTGTTGTGTTCTTGGCTTTGGTTGGCAAGAATTTTATTGAGTATTTTTGCATCGATATTCATAAGAGAGATTGGCCTGAGATTCTCTTTTTTTGTCAGATCTTTGTGTGATTTTGGTATTAGCGTAATTGTGGCTTCATAGAAAGAGTTGGGTAGTATTCCTTCTTTTTCTATTTTGTGGAATAGTTTGAAGAGTATTGGTGTTAGGTCTTCTTTGAAGGTCTGATAGAATTCTGCACTAAAACTATCTGGACCTGTGCTTTTTTTGGTTGGAAGACTTCCAATGACCACTTCTATTTCTTCAGGGGTTATAGGATGGTTTAGATGGTCTATTTGATCCTGATTTAATTTTGGTATTTGGTATCTGTCTAGGAAATTGTCCATTTCCTCCAGATTTTCTAGTTGTGTTCAATACAGACTTTTGTAGTAGGATCTGATGATTTTTTTGAATTTCCTCAGTTTCTGTTGTTATCTCTCCCTTTTCATTTCTGATTTTGTTAATTTGGATACTGTCTCTGTGCTCTCTGGCTAGTCTGGCTAAGGGCTTATCTATCTTGTTGATTTTCTCAAAGAACAAACTCTTAGTTTTGTTGATTCTTTGCATGATATTATTTGTTTCTACTTGATGATTTCTGCCCTGAGTTTGAGGATTGCCTGTCTTTTACTCCTCTTGGGTGTACCTTCCTCTTTTTGTTCCAGGGCTTTCAGGCATGCCTTTAAGCTGCTGGTGTATGCTCTCTCCCGTTTCTTTTTGGAGGCACTCAGGGTTATGAATTTTCCAATTTGCACCGCTTTCATTGTGTCCCATAATTTAGGGTATCTTGTGCCTTCATTTTCAATAAATTTTAAAATGTCTTTGATTTCTTTCTTTATTTCCTCCTTGACCTAGTTAACATTGAGTAGAGCACTGTTCAACTTCCACGAGTATGTGAGCTTTCTGTTGTTTTTGTGGCTATTGAAGACCACCCTTCTTCCATAGTGATCTGATAGGAGGCATGGGATTAGTTTGATCTTCTTATATCTGTTGAGGTCTGTTTTGTGACCAATTATATGGTCGATTTTGGAAAAGGTACCATGAGGTGCTGAGAAGAAGGTATATTCTTTTGCTTTAGGATAAAATGTTCTATGTATATCTGTTAGTTCCATTTGGTCCAAGGCTTCAATTAGATTCACTGTATCCCTGTTTAGTTTCTGCTTTCCTGAATGATCAATTTCAAAGAGTGGAGTGTTGAAGTCACCCACTATTATTGTGTGAGGTGTGATGTGTGCTTTGAGCTTTAGTAAAATTTCTTTTACATATGAGGGTGCCCTTGCGTTTGGTGCATAAATATTCAGAAATGAGTGTTCTTCTTGGTGGATTTTTCCTTTGATCAATATGTATTGTCCTTCTGTGTCTTTTTTGGTGAATTTACATTGAAAGTCCATTTTATCTGATATTAGGATGGTTACTCTGGCTCGTTTCCTGGGACCATTTGCTTGTAAAATTGTTTTCCAGCGTTTTACTCTGAGGAAGTGTTTGTCTTTGACACTGAGGTGCGTTTCCTGCATGCAACAAAATGCTGGGTCCTGTTTACGTATCCAGTCTGTTAGTCTATGCCTTTTTATTAGGGAATTGAGACCATTGATATTAAGAGACATTAAGGAATAGTGATTATTGCCACCTGCTATTCTTGACGCTATCTTTATGTTTGAGTTGTTATCTACTTTTGGGTTTGATGCAAGAATGTTCCCATCTCGTTTTTTCCAGAGTGTTGTTTCTCTCCTTGTATTGGCGGTTTCCACCTATTATCCTTTGCAGGGCTTGGTTTGTGGAATGATATTGTGAAAATTTGGTTTTATCATGGAATATCTTGGTCTCTCCATCTTTGGTGATTGAGAGTTTTGCTGGGTATTGTAGTCTAGGCTGGCATTTTTGTTCTCTTAGAGTCTGCTTGAGATCTGCCCAGGATCTTCTGGCTTTCATAGTCTCTGGTGAGAAGTATGATGTGATTGAGATAGGTCTTCCTTTGTATGTTACTTGGCCTTTTTCTCTTACTGCTTTTAATATTCTTTCTTTGTTTAGTACATTTGGTGTTTTGATTATTGTGTGACGGGAGGTATTTCTGTTCTGATCCAGTCTGGAGTTCTGTAGGCTTCTTGTATGTTCATTGGCATCTCTCTCTTTAGGTTAGGGAAGTTTTCCTCCATAATTTTGCTGAAGATATTTTCTGGCCCTTTAAGTTGCAAATCTTCAACTCTCATCTATACCTATAATCCTTAGATTTGGTCTTCTCATTGTGTCCTGGATTTCCTGGATGTTTTGGGTTACACGTTATTTTGCATTTTCCATTTTCTGTGACTATTGATTCGATGCTCTCTATAGTATCTTTAGCACCTGAGATTCTTTCTTCCATCTCTTGTATTCTATTGTTGATGTTTGCATCTATGACTGCTGATTTCTTCCCAAGGTTTTCTATCTCCAAAGTTTTCTCTGTTTGTGATTTCTTAGTTATTTCTACTTTCTTTTTTAGATCAGGATGGATTTACTCATATCCTTCACTTGTTTGTTTGTATTTTCCTGTATTTCTTTAAGATATTTTTGCATTTTCTCTTTCAGGATTTCTACCTGTTGACCCAAGTTCTCCTGTATTTCTCTAAGTGATTTTTGTGTTTCCTCCTAATGGGCTTCCATCTGTTGATCCATTTTCTCTTGCATTTCTTCAAGCGATTCTTGTGTTTCCTTTGTAATGGCATCTACCCTTTGATTCATTTCTTTAAGTGATTTTTTTGTTGCCTCCCTATGGGCCTCCATCTGTTGACCCATATTCTTTTGCATTTCTTTAAGCAACTTTCGTGTGTCCTTTGTAAGGGCATCTACCCGGTGATTCATTTCTTTAAGCAATTTTTGTGATGCCTCCTTATGGGCCTCTATCAGTTAACCCATATTCTCCTGCATTTCTCTAAGCGATTTTTGTGTTTTCTTTTTAAGAGTTTCTACCGTTGATTCATGTTCTCCTCTATTTCTTTATGAGATTCATTTGTGTCCTTCTTAAAATCCTCTAATATCATCATGAGAAGTGATTTTAAATTCAGATCTTGCTTTTTGGGTGTGATGGGGTATCCAGGGCTTGCTGCTGTTGGAGAGTTGGGTTTGGATGGTGCCATATTGCCTTGATTTCTGTTAGTAACATTCCTATGTTTGCCTTTTGCCATCTGGTTACCTCTGGTCTTAGTTGATCCTGCTGTTACTGGCTGTTGGTTGGACCTTCTGTGAGCCTGCAAGGCTATTTCTGCCAGCCCTCTCCCTGGATTACCAGGATTCCCCTGGCACTGATTGCTGGTGCCTGCCCTGCCCCTGAGTGACTTTGGAGCCCTGATGTGCCTTGCCCCAAGTAATGTTATATTGGGGAATCCTTGAACATCCACAGGCTCAGCTTAGTTGATCCCTGGAGCAGAGTTCGTCAAGGGGAGGCTGGTATGTTCTCATCCTGTGCGAATGTGCTCTCCTCCAGTGTGGGTCCCTCTGCAGGGCAGATGTCCCACAGCAGAGCTGGCGTTTAGGGGACCGCAGAACTGCGGAGTGCACTCTGCACCCTCTTGGTGCAGATCACTCTGCAGGTTAGATGGCCCACAGCAGAACTGGCGCCCAGACGACCACAGAGCTGCCCTGCTCTTGGGCGCAGATGGAAGCCCAACAGGCTGTGTCCCAAGCGATGTTATGTTGGGGAGTCCCTGGGTTCCTGGATGTTCAGTGCAGTTAATCCCAGGAGCAGAGGTCGCCAAGGGGAGGCTCGTGTGCTCCCGCCCTGTGAGAGTTCTACTATGAATTTTAATAAAAAGTTCATATATTTTTCTTATTTTTTATTTAAATTTCAGATTCTAATGTATTCCATAGATTCCTATGGTCCTTTAATTCACTATATTTTATGCAATTTTGAATGCATTAAAATATTCATAATTTGTAAAGATTCATTATTTTACTATGTGACAATTGAAAGTGAAATATAAATAAAGTAGAACTTATGTTGCAGCCAGCATGAAACTTGAAAACTTATGCTAAGTATAGCTTTAAGTTTTCTGATGAAATAAGAGTGTGTTGTTTTGAATTCTTTTAGTGGCACATATATATTCAACTTGTAGTTTTGGTTTCTTAGCTTTAAAAGCATAATGAAATACATTCATAGGTTCATACACATTAAATATATGAAATATGTGGCATATGAGTTATATCAATAAAAATATTTCAAAGGAGACTTAAGAATGCGGTAAAGTATGTGCCAGGATTTGACAGGAATTAACACTGAATATCAGATCCATGGAGTGAGAACTGCAATGCATATATAAATAAAAGTGGAGCAGACATCTGCATTTACTCTCTACTTACATCCAAATTCTTTAAGTCAGTTTGACCAACTAAAACTAAATTTAAGGAATTTTGTACCTAGTGGCATTGCTCTTTTGTGTCACTGTTGGGCTAATGGCTGAAACCTAATCTATGCATATGCCATCTGTGGTAAAATATTGTATATGCACCTATAATTTCAACTTGAAAATATTTTCACTCACTTAAATGTACTCAAATTTTGTATTCATATTGAACTGAATGAAGCTAATTCTACCCTCAAGTCTCCTGGTTTGTGTATATACTTTCATATAAATGTGCTAAATTTGTCAACTTTTTGAAGTGATACTTCTTAGAAATGCAGATATTATTAAATAACTTCAAGATAACAGCATAAGCCGGGCGGTGGTGGCGCACACCTTTAATCCCAGCACTTGGGAGGCGGAGGCAGGAGGATTTCTGAGTTCGAGGCCAGCCTGGTCTACACAGTGAGTTCCAGGACAGCCAGTGCTATACAGAGAAACCCTGTCTCAAAAAAAAAAAAAAAACAGCATAAAATGTGTCTCTGTACATGGAAATGCATAGAGAGATTTCTGTGAGACTGAAGTACTAAAAAGGTATAATAAAATTAAAATCTCATTTAGGGCTAAGGCTATGTTTCCTCCATCTCCAAGGTTCAGGGCCATTATGGAAGAGGACAGAAATATTTTAAGAGCTACAAGTTGGTGAGGACTATTTTAAAATTCTGATAGGTGAGGGACATTCATCCATAGGTTCACTCATAAAAAGCAGCTTTGGCAGCCTGAAAGGTCTATGTATTGTTACCGTAGTCAGCACTAAGAGGAAAGAGGCTCAGAGGCTACTCGTAGCTGAGAAGCTATTTGCAGTTGGTAGCAAACAGAGGCAATTAGTTATTATCAGGGATGTTTCTAGGGTAGGATCCTCATGTTGAGGAGGATGCCCATATAATAATGCCAATTTAGTGAGTATTATTTGGACATAGTAAGCAAAAAGAAAGGGGAGGAGAAGGAGGTAAGGAAAGAAGAGGATGAGGACCAACATCTTGCCTAGTTTTAAGACCATTAAGAAGATACTGGCAAGCTTGGGCACTATGGAATATTAAGATCAACTTACATATGTGACACTATGCAGTAATTGTCAAGTTAGACTGCAGGCTCTCAGTGGAGCTGGGAATCCTGTCTGCTATTCTATCCAGTATTGTACCTCCTGCTCTGCAAACTGCATTCCCACAACAATGGACAGGTGGACATTAAGGAATCTGAAAACAACACCACAGAGTGGCCTTTTCATGATAACACTGACATTTTAGTTTTAAGAAAAATAACAAATGGATCAAAAGCTCAAAATATGATAACAGAATTGGAAACATTTTGGCGACATGCCACACCAAGTAAAGTGAATGGAAGGAAGAAAGTCACACATGCTTGAACGAGAGGGGTAAGGAATTTAAAAATTCTTCATTAGATTAAACAGTGATCATAGTAAAAATGCTGAGGGGAGAGTAACAGGGCATGGCTAGGGTTATATATTTTTGTATTAAGATATAAGCACATGATATTTTGTATGAAAATGAGGATATACACAGGGGTTATTGTCAAAATAGTTTAACAGCTGGTGCCACACAAACTCAAACTGGGAGATGTAGACTACCTGCTGTGCAGACATCTGGACTTAGAGTTTGGACTGAAGCCAAATCTTGAGGGTAAGGGACAGGACAATTAATAATATAACAATGTCAGGATGCTTAAGATATTAATAGTTAAACCACAGATGTAGAAAATAAAAGAATTCAATGTATTTGCAACAAAAATACATACCAGTGGAATTTGGTAAAATTCTATAAGCATTGTGATTTTAATCACTACAAAATTATGCTTTAGAAAACAATCCATTGAGTCCTATCTACCCTTCTGAATGTCACTTACTTGAACTATGCCATATTTGTGTATTTTAAACATATATTATTATTATATTACCTGCAATTTTGAAATCATCTACATGTATCAATAGAGCAAATGGTTTCACAGTTTGACAATAGATATTGCTTTTCTCATTTTAATTCATGGCATGACCAATCATTTTTGTGTGTATCAGTGATCTAGGCACCATATTTTGTTAGGAATTAATTTGTTCATTATTCTGCTTAAATTCATTACATGTGAGACAGCTCTTCCATCAGAGCAAAGCTGTTTCCTTATTACCAGTGCATTCCATCCATCTTACATGGTCCATATATGTATGCAATTTTAAAATACTGAAAAATGTACACTTTGATTTTTATAATTAACCTTATTTTTACTCATATGTGTATATGCCTGACTAGAACTATGTGTGCTATGTGTGTGCATGAATCCTGAAGACATGTCAGATATTCTGGAACTATGTAATGAACATAGCTGAGAACCACTGTGTCTGTTCTGGGAACTGGACCCAGGTTCTTTGAAAGAGCAGCAAATTGACTTAACTGCTGGGCCACCTCTCCAGCCTCTCTTCCTACTCCCACTACTAAACTGAAGGAAGAGTCCCAAACATTTTCTTATAAAATCGAAGATCCACATGAAAAACATTTCTGTTAGACTATGTTGTTTGTTGGGGAATTGAGTCTATTGACATTATAAGATATTAAAGAATAGTAATTGTTGCTTCCTGTTATTTTTGATGTTCTTTTTATGTCTGTGTGGTTACTTTCTTTTGGGTTTGTTGGAAAAAGATTACTTTCTTGTTATTTCTAGGGAGTAGTTTCCCTCCTCATGTTGGCGTTTTTCATCTATTATCCTTTGTAGGGCTGGATTTGTGGAACGATATTGTGTAAATTTGGTTTTATCATGGAATATCTTGGTCTCTCCATCTATCGTGATTGAGAGTTTTGCTGGGTATAGTAGTTTGGGCTGGCATTTGTGTTCTCTTAGGGTCTGTATGAGATCTGCCCAGGATCTTCTGGCTTTCATCCTCTCGGATGAGAAGTCTGATGTAATTCTGATAGGCCTGCCTTTATAGGTTACTTAACATTTTTCCCTTACTGCTTTTAATATTCTTTCTTTGTTTAGTGCATTTGGTGTTTTGATTATTATGTGCTGGGAGGACTTTCTGGTCTGGTCCAGTCTGTTTGGAATTCTGTAGGCTTCTGGTATGTTCATGAACATCTCTTTCTTTAGGTTAGGAAAGTTTTCTTCTATAATTTTGTTGAAGATATTTATTGGCCCTTTAAGTTGGAAATCTTCACTCTCTTCTATTCCTATAATCTTTAGGTTGGTCTTCTCATTGTGTCCTGGATTTCCTGGATGTTTTTGCTCAGGAGCTTTTTGCATTTTGCATTTTCTTTAACTGTTGAGTCAATATTTTCTATGATATCTTCAGCCCCTGAGATTCTTTCTTCTATTTCTTGTATTCTGTTGTGGATGCTTGCAGCTATGACTCCTGAATTCTTTCCAAGATTTTCTATATCCAGAGATGTTTCACTTTGTGATTTCTTTATTGTTTCTACTTCCATTTGTAGATCCTGGATGGTTTTATTCCGTTTCTTCACTTGTTGTTTGTGGCTGGAAGGGAAGACTCCTGTCCCAGCTGCTCCACTGTTCATATGCCTTGTGTGCTCCTAGCTGTACCCCTCCAGAGAGAAGGTGGAGATCTTGCCTCTGCACTCAGAAGTGAAATCGCTGCTGGGAGATCATTGTCTCCTGGTAGGCTAAGCACAGAAGGCTTCGGAGCTGCCTGCTTCCTTGCTGCAAATGGCAGCTGGAAGGGAAGACTCCCTCATAATTGTTATATTCTATTAATATTTTTGGACTCTCATTTCCTAATATCAAGGACTCTATTTTTTATCTACTTCTTCCTTTACAAATATCTTCATAAATATGTGTTAATTTTCAGCCTCCCTTTCAGAGAAAGACTGTATACAAACTCAACTATAGGGAACAAAGTGTTCTTTATGACACAGAAATCTACACTTCTCTAAACTGTTGGTAGGCCTCATAATACCTAGGACTTCCTTCTTCTTTAAGATAGTAAAAAATTCAAAACCACTTGTTTTTCTTTTTTAAATATATATATATATGTATATATATACACATACACACATATACATACATATATATATATATATGTGTGTGTGTGCGTGTGTGTGTGTGTTTGTGTGTAACATATCATTATACAGACTGAACAGGCTGTACTTATGCATACAAAAACATATATGTAACAATACATTATAATGGAGGCCAAAATTTTGAAAAAAAGCAATGAGTGCTATAAGAGAGGGCTTGGGATGAGGAAAAGGAAGGGAGAAATAATGTAAATATAATTCCAATATATAAAGTAAATAACTAAATTAAATTACTGTGATGTTATGAAGATTCTACTCTACTTCAAAGTTGATGATACTGTTACAATATTGATGCTTTTTGAAGAACACAAAAAACTCCTAGATAGAAATAAAGAAGTGACAACTTTCTAAACACAATGAGTGATAATGAGGTTGTAGGCATTAGACAGCAGCTGAAGAGCCAGTGGTTAGAAATATGGCACTTTGGGAAAGTCTTTAAAGTTTACTCTAACTACAGATAGAATATCTTTATTTTCAAATAATGTATCTCTTTTCTGTAGGGAGTGGAGGAAACTACATGAGGAAAATCCTGAGCATATGTATATTTTGATGTAGGCATGGCCTGTAAAGGACTTCCCTACCAGTTAGTCTAAGGTAAAGTGTAACAGTCATTATTCATATGGGGCAACTCAAGAGAGTGGCCAAACTTTCCTAAGGGTTCCAAGTATGAGAGTTTACAAACGCTGAGTGCAATGACTAGCAATCATAGCTTCCTTTTCACAGATGTAGATGTTTGCAGCTTGAGATTGCTTATCTACAAAGACCTCCAACTAAGACCAGCTCACCCTTTACAGTAAGTAATAAACATGCTGAGGTTACATGTACCATAACTGGCAGCGAACTTCATTTCTTTAATAGTAAGTGTCTTTTCTTTCTTTATTACCTCACAGGTTCCAGGACCCTTGCCACTCAGAATGTTGCACCTCCTGAAAGGATGTTGTTTGGTGCTCCCAGGTGTTTGGTTGTTTGGTGCAGTAAAAATATTTTCTTGAGAAAATAGTTCAATACAATTACTTATAAACTTGTATAGAATATTCATGGAGAGTTGACTCATCCTGCATTTATATCTGCATATACATACACTCATGATTCAATATTTCTTTAGCTAAACAGAGAATAATAAGTAGAGGATACCTAATTTATTCAAATGCTTTAATTATTTCATTGATTAACAACTTTATTTATTTATTTGTTTTTCTTGGTTTTTCGAGACAGGGTTTCTCTGTGTAGCCCTGGAACTCACTCTGTAGACCAGGTTGGCCTCGAACTAAGAAATCCGCCTGCCTCTGCCTCCCAAGTGCTGGGATTAAAGGCATGCGCCACCACTGCCCGGCCAACTTTATTTTAAGCCATGAATTAGCCATGTAATCGAAGCAGACCTGAAACCCTCACTGATCCCTCCCTACCTCGTTCCCTTGAATGTTAGGTTAGACATTACTTTTCTCATCTTTGCATAATCCTTTTATAATTATTAGCCCCTGAATCTTCTTTGACATATATAACTTTTCATATGTGTAAAACACACACATTTTATAACACTGTCCCTTAATGACATCTTTTTCTTATTTTCAAAGGATTATAGCAATAGTGAGAAACCATTGGAATTTAGCTTGATTTTGTACATTTTTTTACTTTTATAATGTGACCACATTGTAATTGCCCATGTATATCTAGTTTTCTGATAAGGCAGTGGTTGAGAAGAAATTAAGTTCAAACACCAAATGCTAATATATATATATATTATATTGCCAATAGATTTGTGCTACCATGTTTAGTATTAAAGATTGGTCTGTGTGAAGCCCTATATGGAATTATCATTATATTGATAAAATCTCAGCTACATAAAGCTAATTTTACCTACAGCAATGACTTCAGATGCATAGAGTTAAGTATAATCTCTAACCTCTAGAATTTTTTTTATTAAAGGTAGTGGTGCTGGGTCCACCCTTTGCTGAGTTTGTCAGTTAGATTCTTCTTCTATGTTTCTTTTTTTTTTTTCATTTTTTTATTTATTTTATTTTATTTTATTTTTTTAATTTACATTCCAAATCACTTCCCCTTTCCCGTTTCCTCCCTCCCCAAAAGTCCCATAAGCCCCCTTCCTCCCTCTTTTCTCCATTCAACCCCCTCTCGTTACTCTGTCCTGGCGTTCCCCTACATCCAGTCTTTCCAGGACCAGGGGTCTCTCCTTCCATCTTTTTAGAAATCTATTGATATGCGTATTGTGTCTAGGGTATTCCGAGATTCTGGGCCAATATCCCCTTATCAGTGACTGCATACCATGTGTGTTCTTTTGTGATTGGGTTACCTCACTAAGGATGATATTTTCAAGATCTGACCATTTGCCTAGGAATTTCCTGACAGCAGTTGTTGGCGAGGATGTGGAGAAAGAGGAACACTCCTCCACTGCTGGTGGAATTGCAGACTGGTACAACCACTCAGGAAAGCAGTCTGGCGGTTCCTCAGAAAACTGGGCATGACACTCCCGGAGGATCCGGCTATACCACTCCTGGGCATATAACCAGAGACTTTACCTGCATGCAATAAGGACACATGCTCCACTATGTTCATAGCAGCCTTATTTAAAATAGCCAGAAGCTGGAAAGAACCCAGATATCCCTCAACGGAGGAATGGATTCAGAAGATGTGGTATATCTACATAATGGAATACTACTCTGCAATTAAAAACAATGAATTCTTCTATCTTTCTAATAGAAGATTCTGTATATGGCTGCCCATATCCTTGGGGAAAATAAATGTCTAAAGCCTGTGCACAAGAAAGAGGGATTGTATCTAAAGGAGAAACTGATATAATACTAATTCACTCCACTCTCATTGGAAGACCAGCAACTTTCAAACTAAAACTCTTCATAGGTAATTTTCATTGTCTAATATCCTGAGTGCTACATTTAATTTCACTTGTCACACACAAATACACACACACACACACATCTTAGTGCATTATTAGTGGGACTGAAGTTATCCATTTTGTTATACTTTGTGCCTTTAAAAAGAGTGAAGAGTGACAGGTGTCTTTTGACCACAGATCACAATCAATTACCCTTAAATTATTTCTTGACTTTTTATTTCTCCTGTTAGGGAGGAAAAGAAATCTGAACTTATTATCCTCAAATGCTCTGTAATACTAGTTCTTTGATATTTTGTCTTTTAAGCATTGTTAATATGGTAAGTTTCAGGACAAAAATGATAAACATTCATAAATTTTAAAGAAACAAATTTATTGAAGGATAGATTACAAAGAAAGTGTCACTGTTAGTATAGGACATTACCATTTTTTAAAAGGATATTTTATCTGTCTGTTCCTCTGTAACAAATTCAGGAAAAAGGCTTACATGCTATTTTCAAGTTTAATGATGAATTTTCATGCATGCTCTTCTACAATCTCTCCATGTCAGGAGCCATAATGGGACAAGCTAATATACTAGCGGGTGATCATCCTGAAATGACCTGCTACAGATTATTATATAATCTGCCGCAGGTGAGCCCTTACAAAGCAAGGCTGTGAGGGACTCATTTTAGGAAAGATTTCTGCTATTAATATGCTTTTCCTGTTATTATTAAATATATATAATAATCAATAAGTAATAGCACACCACTTTGGAGCAGATCTCTGCAGGTCCATGAAGGTGTACTGTCAAATATATATAAATATCTGTATATATATATATATATATTATATCTGTGATCATTAAACTCTTTTATAATGGGACTGCTATTAGGTCCTTTTCTGATAGTCAACACTGCAAGGAAAACTCTTCCATTCTCCTAAGAGTCACCAGTTAATTGCTCTTACTCAGACTTTCTCTTACACAGAGCACATACCAGGAGGTTGTAAAACAATTAAATAAAGGTCATAAAAAGGGAACTAATGATTTATTATTGGTGCTAGGACAGAAAATAAAATATTGGCTGGGTTTATTTATACAAAACTTCACTAATAACTTAATTATGGTTTTAAACTTTAAGTGAACTTGTAAAGCTGTAGAACTTTTTACCCTTCCTCAGTTAGAGTAGAACTTTTCCCCCTACCTCACTTATACTAGGAATTTTTTGCCTCTCCTCACTTAAAGAATTTTTTCCCTTTCCCCACTCAGGATCTTTCTGCTTTTCCCTCTTAGATAGCCTTCATAGGAAACTTTTTACAACTTAGTAATAAACTCTATAACCACTTCTCTAAGTGTCCCATTTAGAGCCCAGCAGTTCCTGTTGAGAAAGAACAAAGGCCACATTGCTTTGTCTTCCTAGGTTAGGCTGCAGGTATTAATCACTCAAGCCAGGAGTCTTTCATCTTCAAAAAGAGCAAGAAGTTATCATCAGTATTTCAGTACAGTTAGAGGGCTAGCAAGCCCTGAGACCTTCAGACTTCAAAGCCATCACCAGAGTCCTACTGCACGCCCTTGCCACTACCTTTTTCTGGTACAGGAGGCTTCCAGTATTACTTCAGTTCTTGCTTTAGGGTCAACTGAGGTATGCAATCCTTTCCCTATCATTATTCGTAATATAACATTATTTATCTGATTTTTTATTTAGAATATGTACTATTCTGTGAGTTATTGTACCAAAACATTTATTGATTTAGACTATTTTCAAATCATTTACTCATGCTTACATGCTCTTAAGTTTGATGTTCTCTTGACTAATATAATATTTTAATTATTTTTCCTAATTATATAGCAAATGTTACCTCCTTTGAAACACTGCTATGATTCTCTTTCCCATTTCCCCAAATCAGGTTGTGATATAATCATTTTGGTGCATATAAGGCAGCAGGAGCAATTGATTATTAGCATTGCTCTTTGGATTCAGTCAAATTATAAGAATGATTCACAACTATCTTTTCTTCTATCTAAAATCATAACTTCTCAAAATACTTTGCCATTTTTGTAAAACAGAACAACCAACTTCTCTGGATGCCATCATAAAATTCAAGTAAAATTGTATTTACTGCCATATTAAAACAAGACTAGAGATGCTACATAATTGCTTTAATTGTTTTGGTCCTAGAACATGGTATTAGACTAAGACACAGTAAATGTCATTCTTCATCTCTTCTGCTAACAATTGGAATAGATGGGTTGACTATTTCAGAATGAGCTTGCCTATTAGATGTAGTCTAGTAGATTTCAGTGTGGCATCATCACTACCTCTGTAAATGAATCATAGACAGTAGAAGTGATAATACTACATCTCTATTGATTTTGGGGGTATCTTCACAGGGCTGTTTGAAACCACAGCTTTCTCAACACTATAGTATATTTAAACATTCAATTAATAGTCTTAATTCTTATTTGGAGTTTTGTAGAAAATACCAATTTAATTGCCATGCAGTGTACTCAAACTATAGGCTGTACTGCCTTTGACAAATCTGTCTCCATAGATATTTACATTATGATTCATAGCAGTAGCAAAATCACAGTTATAAAGTAGCAACAGTATTAATTTTAGTGTTGGAAGTTACCACAACATGAGGAACTAAATTAAACTGCCACAGCATTGGGAAGGTGCAGGTCACTGTTCTTCTAATAGACAGGTTATCAGGTGCATGGATACTGTAAAGGGTAAATGAAATTCCCCAAATGTTATTTTAACGAAAATAGACTTCTAAAATATTCAGTATCCTACTTTCTTCATCATTATTCTACTTTTTCCTTCTAATCTTCTCTCTCCTCACTTTCTTCGAATGTCTGTTTCTTATGACTCAATTTGTACAATAACTTGGGAAGAGAGGTGATGTGTCTTTGAAACAGAAGGTGGTCATGAATTCAAAGTTGCTTACTGCTGTCTTTGCTGATTGTAAGGAAGAGCACTTCCATACATTCTTAGTCTTAGAGCTTATCATACATCTATGATGCCATGGTGATGGTGATGCTTTTTATTCCATTCCCAGCTATATGATTCCTTTGAGGTTATATTGTTCTTTGTTCTTTCCCTTTCATTTAATCCAGTTTCAATAAAAAATACTGGCTAGCACTTCATTATATCTGTCAGGTATCTAAGAAGTGCATGACCTAGAATTGAGGGTCTGAACACAAATGGTATAATTTTATTACTACTCTCACATAAAGACTTTGCAAATTTTTTCATTACTTATAAAGGAACTGCTTTTTGCATTTTGTTTTCAAATATTAACATATTAACATAAACATAAAAATAAAATGTTGAAAATAAAAATATGTAAAGTTCACAAGATTAAGCAAACCCATAACAAAAAAAAGCAGCAGAGAAAACAATTACAAATAAGAAAAATGATTGCAGTTGATACAAAAGCACTACATGTTTACTCCCTGTTATTCAAAATATATCATTCAAACTCAAACAACAATAAAAAGATTTAACTGAGCTGAAAACCTGCATGGTTAAGATATTTACAAAATGAAATGTATTGTGTTATGAGTTAAATAAATCAATCAGCCTTATAATATACTATTGAAATACTATGATTAATAATTTTCTCTTTCTGGAAGTAAAAGGACTATCAACTACACAGAATGATGTTTCCCTCCATTACTAAAGAACACAGGTTTGAAAATACAAATTTCCATAAGAAAGACAATTAGGAATTTGTTATTGTTATTGCATCATGATTTACAAGTTAAAATGTACACTAGGCAGAGAAGGATAGTTTCCTTTTATCAAAGGTTTTGTTAAGTAAGCTTTATGTTGATGTTAAATATTTGTATGGTGGGGAGGGGGCAAAATTACATCTCCATTAAGAAGGCCATCCAAAATATTATGAAAAAAGAAGGAACCTATTTGCAGATATTTGATGTTTCAAAACACCATTAAATTACTGAGTTCTACATAGAAATATTAATATTTTTCTAGAGAATGTTCATTTCTTTTGGTCTAATAGAGTATTTAGACATGAAATTTATCAAATGTGCAGTGATAAAACTGAAATATTACTATACACACATAAATAAATCTATTAGAAAGTATATAATAGAGAGAACAATATTTTTATTGTAATTTTAATACAATTTTGACCAATTGACAAGAAAAAATTCTATTAAACTATAGATGTGACCATATTTCAAACAATGTTTATACCATATATATGTGCATATATAATGATGTGCAGTATATATAAGCTTTGCAAAATGCATTTATTTTGCTAGTAATAATGAATGAAATTGAATTACATTTTTATTTCTGTGGATTTTGGTCATGATACTAATAGACTGATCTAATTGAACCATGTTGATCATCTTTAAAAATGTTTCCCAATTGACTTATAAACAGTGAAAACATTAGAACAATCTCCCTTAGAACTGTCTGGTATTGATTTCACTGTTTCAACTGAGACATGAATCAATAATATTCCTTTGACAATCATCACTAGTAAGCTGAGGTCCTGTTGTGTTCTAGCATTTCCTATTGTCAGTCAGAGATATTGTAAAAATCTACTTCTCAACTTATTTGAAGCTATTTTCCAGTTAGAAAGACCAAAAGTCACATATGACATATATCTTCAGAGTATGACTCTGCTTGGTGAAGTTTTTGTTGGAGTCCTAATTTCTTTTGGATTCACTGATACCCATGTCCTAAAAGAAAAAGCAAGCAAAATCATCTGACAGAAAAATATAATATAAAATTTAGAATAGTTAAGGCATAATAAATATGTACATACTCAACCTATTTACAGTGATGATTTAGTTACCATCTTTAACTTCATAGAAATGGGCAAATACATCTCCAGTGTGAACAAACTAAAATGATACTATAATATTAGAATTTGTAGTGATACAAAGTGATGAGAAGAGCTATTGCCTAGACCCAATTAAACTTTTTGAATTCATAGGTTAAATAATCTTGCTTTTCATAGGAAAACTTTTACAAATACATTTTAATTATGTAAAACTAGCAGTTTTACAGAAATTGTGCACTGAAAAAGGTATCATATGCACTAACAGGTATTTAGTTAGGAAATATGAAAAACATTAATATTTATGTTTATCATATTTACCCAATATGTGTAAAATATCACTTTCATTTTATGTTCAAATCACATTCCATACATTTGTAATATTTCTATTACTAGTAAGAGCAATTTCCACTTGATAATATTCACTTTTGAATTAATTTTAATTATAACTATGTGCTATATTCAACATTATTGATTAGTATTTATGTTCGCATCAACACCTAGAATATGTTTTCCATATTTCTTTATCTGTCTTATGTTCTTACACATATGCTGTCTGTGTACATGTGTGTATATCAATTTGTTTAAAATGTTCATATGTTTGTATTTGTGTGTATAAATTTGTTACAACGTTATACAAAGAGAACATATATAGAATCTATTATATTTTAGTTTAACTAACTTTTCTAGTTTTGTACTTTGGCAATTAATGTATTTTGACTTTATATAAGATTGACAGCCAGTATTATTTAGGATTCATTAAAGTGAAAATAATTTTAGATATTTGTACTCATACATACAGAATAATATAGCTGTGTTTATTAAGTCCATACTCTAACCCAAACACAAAGTGGGCATAATAGTATTACTGAGAACTATATTCCATTTTTATAATGTAATTTCAACAAAAATTGTACACAGACACACACACACACACACACACACACACACACACAAAGACAATGTGGAAGAAAGGTAGTGTCTTCATGGAGGAATGGTACCTTTATTTTACTTTACCTCTTTATTATCTGACCCTAAAAATAACCACTGACTTGTTTTTCATTATGTATAATGTCAATGTGAACCACAGATTTTGCAGGTGAAATGAATAGCTGCTTTGCTCAAAAAATAAAAGGACTGGCAATCAGCCCTACATTCTGCTAAACCAGCATGCCGACCACCTTCTTGGCTTGAGTCAGACAGCTATTTGGAAAGCTTTTAGTCATTATCTTCTTATGTGATATAACTGCCCACTTTTCAGCATGACTCATTTATCATTCGTTTTTGCCAAAGAACTAAATTATCTGGGTTTTTTTTTCTTTTCATGTTATCTTTTAGAAAACTCTGACATGACTTTAATGTCAGTATTTTTTTTTTAACTAGAAAAGAACACATGCTATATATTGAAAAGTCACTGAACTTGGCAGCATGAGAATTGAATGAGAATGAATATGTAATTTCCTAACATTGCCCCATGGGATATATGTGTGTTTACTTTTCAAGCCTGAAAATGTAAAGCTTTCTATATAACACTCTTGAGATTGCATTAAAGACAATTTAAAGTAGAATATAGACAAAATCTTGATCCATTTGGAGCTATTGGATATAGAAAACCCTTGGTAAGTACATTTACTTTAAGACATACTCATTGCACCATATAAAACAGCAAGCAAACCATAGTAACAGTTGTAATTATTACATGAAAAAGCAGATCTAAATATCTTATATTATCTCTCAGGAGAATTGATTAAGGATAGAAAGTGGGTTATAGTTTAGGACACTTCACAATGCCCCTTAGAAATCCCTAGATAATAGCACTCTATACACAGACTATACCTTCTATACTTACTCTGTCTTGTTTATGTTGCAGGAAATATTAAAAATGAACCTGCCAACTTTCTGTGCTCCTGTTTCTCTCAACTCTCCAATTCCTCAGCCCCACTAGGCCACAGGGCTTCCTCTGGGTGCTCTCATCTCAGCTGTCTCTCTGCTTGCCAACTCTCTGGCAGAGGCCCCCCAGTTCCTCTCACTACCATGTAAGACTCCATGCACCCCATTTTCAGCCATCTCAACACCTAATTACCCAGTACAATCAAAACTATTAAAGCTTATGATTATGGCTAACCAATCAGATTTATGTATCAATAAAATCACAATTTAAAAGATGTCAATACAATAACTTCAGAAACAACTGATTATTAAAAAGCTTTATCCCAATTATTCTAAACTTATGATATTGTCACATTGGCTTTCATTATCTTTCTCCTCTCCCTCCTGTTATGTTCTCTGCCCACCCCACCTCCCACCCCCGCCTCCTTAGCTCTGTTTTCCTTTTCCCTGTTCAATCACAGGCCTCTTGCTGCCTTAATGTGATTGGACAGGGAGATCCTGCAACATCTTTACAGTTAGCCTGTTTTTTGTTTCTCCAGCCATGTTACTACTATGTATTTACTTCAGTGATTAAGCTAACATTATTCTATTAATTTAACAAGGAAGAAGAGTTGGGATCTCTCATGTTATTACACCTACTCACAGTGTCAATTCATGAAGGGCTTTTAATCATAAAATAATTAAAATTACTATAGTACCATATTCTCCTTTTATATTCTTGAAAACAAACAGACACATACATACCCAGACATGCACACAGACACACACACACACACACACACACACACACACACACACACACCAAACATGGAGAAGAAGAAGAAGAAGAAGAAGAAGAAGAAGAAGAAGAAGAAGAAGAAGAAGAAGAAGAAGAAGAAGAACAACAACAACAACAACAACAACAAGAAGAACAAGAAGAAGAAGAACAAGAACAAGAACAACAAGAACAAGAAGAACAAGAACATGAAGAACAAGAAGAAGAAAAGAAGAAATAGAAAGCCAAAATGATCCTAAGATGCTTTCATGCTTTTAGCTTATACTATCTGAGGTCAAATCTTAAAGGACAATTAAATTTTATAATGTCCAATGAACACCCTTACTGTCTGTTTCATTCTGTTTGTGAATCCAAACATTAAAATAGAACTCTGAGGTCTTCCCTTATCTCAGTATTAGTTTTGATACAACAGAAACACTTTCCAAAATGAACAAACAATACATTTTTAAGCAATTTCTTCTACCAATCAGCATTTTCCCTCCCTATTTGTCAAGAAAAAAATATAGCTCAAACTTCATTTACCAAAATATTAGTAGGTGTTAAGGGAGCTTAAATTTCCCAAGAAGGCATTCTTATAATCAGAGCTTTGGCAAACTAGCTTCTATAAGCCATTAAATGCACATCATAAATCTGACCACTGCAAATCTATATGGGAATTGATGGGATGCAAGGAATGAATTATGCATTACAGAACTGCTGACTGGCAAGGAAAGAATGTTCACTTAGATGTATATAGTATAAAAAGAGATATATTTCTCAACATTAACTACCTAAAGTTAGCACAGAATATAAACAACTGTACATATTACAATTCAAGAGAAATAGTAGAATTCTTAATTGTAAAATCAGTACATTTTTGAGTAAATGCATGCAACAAGCATGCAGGGGCATATTGTTAAATGTATGCAATGTAATATATTATTTGCTTTAGATATAGATTAGATATGTTTATATCATGAATGAATGAGAAACAAAATGTTTCTTGTAAGTATTGCCCACTCATATCAGCATAGTAAATAAATTTTATTTAGAAAAATGAATATTTTAATTGAAAATATGAACAACATTTATATTTATATTGAACTATAATGGTCACATAATATACACAATACTAAAAATCCTATACAAAAAGTTCAGAAAATATATATGGTAATAGAAATCTCTGTAATTTCCTTAAAATTTCTTATCTGATAAACCAAGGAGATCATTAAGAGTATTTGTTAGTTTTGTATAGGACCTGATGTAAACTTCTAGGATTTATATGGCAGTTCACAACCTTCTCAACTCAAGTTCCAGGGGATTTTATGGCCTCTTCTGACATGCATGTAGGTATACACTTATATGTAAAAATAAATGTTTAATAAATTGATTACTAAGTATGCTTCTTAAATAAAATGCTTAAAAGTAAGTTGACATTCCGATAATGGATGATGAAATTAGCCTGATTAGGTACAGATGACTTCACACAGCTTAAGAACTGCATGGTTAATTCCAATCATTTACTATATCTTAATTTTTTTTTGTTTATTTTTTCAGAATATAATGAGGGATTACTCAAAAGGCTCTTTCTGAGACATAGAATATTTAGCCCATGACATAATATTTGAAAAATTAGAGAGATTCCCAAGCCTTTCACACAGAATATTTTATCACTATTCTGTTGTTTATTAATCATTTTATTCATTTCCATTTCAAATGATATCCCCCTTCCTGGCTACCCTTCCACAACCTCCCAATCCAATCCCCTCTCCCCTCCCTCCCCTTCTCGTCTCTGAAGGTGTTTCTCTACCCACTCATCCACTCCTACCTCACTGCTCTATCATCCCCCTACATTGGGGCATCAAACGTCAACAGGACCAAGGGCCTTCCCTTCCATTGATGTCAGATAAGGCTATACTCTGTTACATATGTATTAGGAGCCATGACTCCCTCCATGTATAATCTTTGGATAGTGGTTTAGTCTTCAGGAGCTCTGGGTGGTCTGTTTAGTTGATATTGTTCTTCCTATGGGGTTGCAATACCCTCCAGCTCCTTCAGACTTTCACTAGCTCTTCCATTGGAGCCCCTGGGCTCAGTCTAATAATCACAGTTGGCTGTGAGTATCTGCATCTGTATTGGTCAGGTGCTCGTTGAACGTCTCATGAAATAGACATACTAGGCTCCTGTCAGCAAGCTATTCTTGGCATAAGCAATAGTGCCTGAATTTGGTGTCTATAGTTGGGATGGATCCCTAGGTAGGGAAGTCTCTGGATGATCTTACCTTCAACATTTTTGTCCCTGTCTTTCCTTTGGACAGGATCATTTCTGGGTTAACAATTTTGAGATGGGTGGGTGGACCCATCCCTCAACTGGGTGCTGTGCCTATCTACTGGAGGTGGCCTCTACATGCTGACCTATAGATAAATACATGAAAGTCATTTGTTAGTCTCCCTTTCTAATGGATTGATTCACATTCTTTATATTCTAGTGGGGATAAAATATATTCTTTGACCAATAAAATTTATAGAATAAGTATTATTTGGGGAGATTCCTAATAATCTGTAGAAGGTAAGTTTTAAGTATATAAGTTTGTATTTAGCTTTAGGTATATAAATTCTGATATTGAGAATACTACAAAAATGAAAATAAAATAAATGTCAGTTGTTGCTACTTTGTTTCCAACCCAATTACCCAATAAAAGAAACCTCAACTCAATCAATAACAATACAAGCTATAAGCCTAGATTGGGTGAATCTCCCACTAAACTACTCTATTCCCATCTATATTATTCCATCTAACTTGTGGTCTCTCCAGGCCACAAGCTTCTCTCTGCAGCCTCTACGTAGATCCCTTGTAGCTCCTTCCCCTTCCTGTTGATCCTTTTCTCCTCCTCCTTCCTCCTCCCCAATCATTGGCTCAAGTCTTTATTTGAAAAGTTAAGGTGGGGAGAAAATTCACAAGGCAACTCATCTGCAACCCCTCTGAGGAATGGAATTAGCATCAAAATACAAGCCCAGGGCTATCTACAACACTTCCCCCTTTCTGTACAATTAAAAGACTCTTTTATTTCAGACATCAATTGAGTGCAATTATTACCATTTTGTAATTTATAACATACAGGATAGACCTAACACCCAGTCCATCAATTTTTTAATCAATTAAATAGTACCTCTGTCATCCATCTGAACTTAAAAGACTTAAAATTCTACAAGTGACTCAAGTCCTGGCTTTAGATTGTAACCCATCTGAAAACCATCCTCTCAAATCTGTATCATCTTTCTAAATGCTAAACAGCTTGGACTGGCTATGAGACTATTAGTTTTCAACCCCATCAGAAAGTCAAGAATGACTAATAATACCTGAAAGTATGAGAAGCACAAAATATAGCTTCAAAAACTTAGTCAATTTATAGAGACCACAGATAACCTGGACAGGCCCTATACGTCAAAATGTTGGAGGATCAGTCTTCAGTACCTGGCCCAGGATCATCTGACAGACCTTGGTAATGCAGAATTTTGAAGTGCTGATTACTCTGTCTTGGCAGAGATTTTAAGTCAACTATTCTGCCTAGTGAGTCCCTTTTTTGGACGGTATTTGTCTGTAGATGAAACGAGGCAATTCTTGCCTGTTGACTGTCTCGCCACAACTGAAGCAACTCCACTGATGCTCAATTTCTTCTTTAAATTCAAGAAAGGGGTGTTGTCAGGAGCAGACAGGTCTCCAGTCAAATGATCTTTAATAAAGAAATGTCAATAAATATCATATTCTATGGACTTCTGATGCTTTTGAAGATCATCTATCTACCTAAAGCATCTCTGAACTGTTAAGCCTTGACAACTCTCAGCCATTTCTAATCGAAATAACTCAGGAACACCCTTTTAATTAACTCATAATCACGAGTTTGCTATCTGACCCTTAACTTGTATTACTTAATCATCTAAAAACAGTTTATAATAGCAGTTATAGAAGGACAGGATCTAAACCTTGTATTCTTAAATATGTTATATAGTCACAATGCCTACATGGGAGTAACAATATTAATCCCAGTTTTATATCAATATTAAATTTAAACCAATGAAAACTTTAAATTTACATCAAATAAATCCTAACCAATATAAGAGATTATAACTTCAACTTCGTATCAATTATAAAGACTTCTACTAATGTAAGATCTGGCTATGCAATGTTTTGCTTAAAAGTACATTTGCTTACCTATACCTGTTTGTCTATTTCTATAATTTCTATGATATTACTGTTTTGAAATTAGAGACCATTTGGTAAGTTACATAAAACCTCTACTGATGAGATGTTCAGAGGCATATATATGCAATTTGTATAAATAATCCAAGTATAAATTTCCCTCATAATACTCTATTATTACTATAAAAGATTACTAATTTTCTTTTTCTATGTTCAACAAATTTTAAAAGCAAGAATTTAAGTGAAATTTGTCTTTGTTCTGATTGGGAGTTTTATCCAAAAGTAATGAATTTTCAAATAGACTACAAGTAGAGATTAAAAGTACTCTTTCAAAACATTATCTATACAATAAACATTATAACAGAAAGCTGTTGGGGACACTGGATACTTTCTGTTTGTACATTCTTCTAACATGTTTTCTCATTATTCTTTTCACTATATGCTATTTTGTTTATCTGATTTGAGGGGTTTATAAAGCATACATATGATTCACAAGTAATAGAAAACATAATAAAATTGTCCCAAGTGCCCTCCATTTCTATACAGATTAAGTAAGTTGGTTATTCTTTATGGTGAAAAGTTTCTTTGGAGATGTGTATGTATCAAATTTTCTTCATCCATTACTCTAGTCTAAGACATTTAGGTTTATATAGAACTCAGACATTATGAATAGTCATGAAACAAATATCAAGCAGTAAATATCTATGTGATATAAATAGTCTAAACTACATCAAAATAGAAGGAAGAAAGATTCCAAAGTCATATTCGAGAAAATACATTTTAAAAGAATAAATCTAATAGAAATAAGTGTGGCAGTGTCTGTGGCATAGAAGGAATCTGGGCTGAGAATTCTACACACATTTGCCCATAATGTTCCAAGCACCTAGAAACAGCAGTCATTCAAACACATTAAAGTCTGTACTCCCTTTATGTACTCTCTAGTCTCTTATTCAGAAAACGTCATCTTCCCCCATGCAAATGTTTATTATATATGGTCACTCATTGCTGAAATACAGTTTGGTACTACATTCTTTGGCTTAGTGTTGTGAATGAAATATAGATTTTCAGAAAGAATATTGAGTTTATTATATGATTTCTTTTAATATTATGTAATATTACAACATTAGGACACATTACTGGACTCTACTGTTAGTTGGTTCTACATATTACAAAAAACATCATGAATTTATGTGTAAAATATTCCTTCAGCTTATGTTTTAGAGGGCTTATAATTGTGATTTCATGAAATTACTAATTTATGAATTCAAGAGGAATGTTTGTAGTGTACTGCAAGTTTCATTAATATAATGTGATGATTTCAGTCAACAATCTAGAACCTATTGTTATGGGAGTACTATTTTTTCCTAAAAAATAGGAATGGATTCTTAATGTTCCAAGAAATATTTTAAACAGTATAGAAATATAATCACATAAAATTATACTCAAGACACTTATGACTCAAGGAGTTAATGTGCTCTTATAAATTTAACCGAAATGATGATAGATTGTTAAACATTTGCATAATGCAAAAGCAGTTTTAAAATAATAGGGAATTGGAGACAAAGATTGTTAGACTGCAATCATGATTACATACTTGATATAAGTATATAAATTGAACAAATGCTCAGAAAATATGTGATGGAGCAATATAATTCAGAGTGAGAAGTTGTGTTTAGAATATATTCATGCAGCATCAAATACTGAAAAAGCAAACATAAACTTGAAAGTTATCAAGAAGAGGTAGATTGGAAGATTTAGGGTGAGGAAGGAATGGGGAATGCTATAATTATTTTGTGACTTCAAAAATGTAAAAAATAATAAAAAGAAAAAATAGAAATATCTAAATCTAATATGCCTGTCAGTGAATAACTGACAAAAAAAATCTATGCAGCTTGGAAGCCCTGAGATTCCATTCAGTAATAAACTGAGAGTTGATGTGCTCAACAAATTTCAGAAATCTGTGAATTTCTTCTTTATGTGCTCTTACAGTGGAAAAGCATTTTAACATTCTTTCTCTAGAAGAAAAAGTATATTTATATGTCCATTTTCCTTCTCTTCTAATATTTTCTTCTCATTACAAATGTTACGCTTCTATTATGAATATGCCTTTTCAGAATAATTATTTGCTCACTGACATAAATCCAATCTGTAACTAAATTTATAAAGTCCATTCATAATAAGACTATGACTTAAATTTCTAAGTCAATGAATTTGTTATGTTACTGAAAAGGCAACCTTCATGTTACATATAATTGTTGACAATATTTGTCAAATCTGAAGAGTCATGGTTTTGTAATGAATTTTAACACTTACTTAACATATAAGTCTAACAGTTAACATTTCTATTTTACATTTTTCATAATTACTTGGAAAAAAGTCCTAGTGTCACACTGCTAAAAATGTCTTCCTAAGTGTGTTTTTCTGCAAAAATGAAGTTTTTGTTAATTTACATAAGCCTCACAAAACATGGGCAGTAGGCTCTCTAGCTTTGATTGCAGGTGCTTTCATACCTGAACACTTCAGTGCAGGAAAAACAATAAACTAATGTTTTCTCACAGATATCACCACTCACAGAACCACTGAATATTTGTTGTGTATCATTTTGTCTCCATTAATGATTATCCAAAAACAAAAAAAAAACCAAAAAAAAAAATTGGAACTACTATTTTTCAGCTCATGTGTAAAAAGGTAGCAATACTTTTTTTTTGTTGTTTTTGGTAAAACAATGATTTTAGTGCATTATGTTAAAGATATCCTACGATATATTTACATCCATGTGAATGTACACAAACATACTTGAACTCATATAGCACTATTCCTGATGCTGTGATACATTTCAAAATAGCATTGAAAAATCATCCTTTAAGATACAGTTGCCTTTCATTTCTTTTTAATTAATTAGTTAATTTTTAAATATCATTAATCTTATTTTTACCGTCCCATCAATATCCCCTTCCCAGTCTACTCTCAGAGAGTTCCTCACCCCATTCCTCCTATCCAGAATCCAATAGGATATCCCTACCACCCCAGCCCACTCCACCCTGCCAGGCCTTCCCACTCCTTGGGGTTTCAAGTCTTTCAAGAGTTAAGTGCATCTTTACTTACTGAGACCAGACCAGGCAGTCCTCTGCTGTATATGTGATGGGAGGCCTCATACCACCTAGTGTATGCTGCCTGGTTGGTGACTCAGTATCTGGGAGATCTCTGGGGTCCAGCCTGTTGAGACTTCTATTCTTCTTAAGGAGTCACTCTCCCCCTCAACTTCTTCCAGCCTTTCCCTAATTCAAGCACAGGGGTCCCCAACTTTAGGCCACTGATTAGGTTTATGTATTATGTCCAGTCTTGGTCAGTGGTTTGTTCGGCCACTCAGAGGGCAGCCATGCAAGGCTCCTGTCTGTAAGCACACCCAAGTATCAGTAATAGTGCCAGGCCTTGGAGTCTCCCATTGTGATAGGTCACAATTTGGGCCAATGACTGGAACTCCTTTCCCTCAATCTCTTTAATTTTGTCCCTGTGGTTTTTTTCAACAGGAGCAATTCTGGGTCAGAGTTTTTTTGACACTGGGACAGCAACTGCATCCCTCCACTTGATGTCCTGTCTTTCTACTGCAGGTAGACTCCACAAGTTCCCTCTTCCAACTGTTGGGCATTTCCTCAAAGGTACCTCCATTTGAGTCCTGAGAATCTCTCACCTCCCAGGTATTTGGTACATTCTACAGGGTTCCGCCCCCCCCCAAGGTTGATTGTTTCCATTCATTCTGCTGGCCCTCAGGACTTCACTCCTGTTTTCTAACCTTTGTTCTTCTGAAATCAATCCAAAAGTTCTGCTATTTATATTTAAGTTCCATAATATATATGGATAATAGAACCTTGAAGCATTCATTTTTTACAAGATAAAGGTGGTTACACTTAAATAAATGTTAGAGAGTTGGCTAAATAGTTATCAATGTTTGCAGCTCCTCAAGAGTTTGATTTCTAGCATAAATAATAGCTTTTAACACCAGGTCAATTGAATCTGATGCCATTGTATGGCTCCTGTGGTCACCTACACACAAGCATACAATCACATATACACAGAAAATCAAATAAAAATGAATTTGAAAAATAAACAATTAAAGGACTAGTTAATCTTTTCTAACATATGGTTCCTTACCCTTACAGAAAAGACTATAATAGGTAATAAGTATATTAAGGTCTTATATTGTATCTTCTGCTTTTCTTAACTCCTCAGATAGAAGTTTTATAAGCAATCTTAATTCTCATCATTTCTGTGGGTTAAAAAAACAATTATGTTCTATCTACCAGAAATTTCCTCCAAAATGTATTGGTGGTTTCTAAACTGAGAAATAGAGTATTTTCAACTCTTCTGGAAATGACTATGCCAGAAAAATATAAACTATCATATTCTGTATTGAAATCAGTACAGCTACCTTGCACACTACCAATGGAGTAAAGTTCATGTTAAAATGGTAGAGTACTATATTTTTTTAAGTGGAGGACATCCAGAACAAGGCAAAATATGTCAGTGTCACTATGTTTGGACAAAGAAGAATGAAGAGAGCACAGAAGGAACATGGAGGGTGGTAATGAAGCTGTGAAGACACTGTGATGATACTGTAATGACAATTTGATGCTTAGAATTTACAGAGTGGATATTAGATGAACACTTGCAATAGAGTTTAGGTAACCAGAATGTAACAGGAAAAGTTCATCAGTTCTAAGACTATCTTATTTGAGTGAGGAATATTTATTTAGAAAAGATTTAGAAAGTACTATAAGTTATAACAAGAATACATAAATTGTTACAAATTTCAATTTGAAAATATAATATCTAATTTAAATCAGTTAAAAAATGTACTAAGATTCTATGATCAGATTCTGGTCTGGGCCATTGCCCTCACATTGGGCACTAGCTCCATACCCAGTCCCACAACACCCAGAGGAAGTTTGATTCTCAGATGCTCTAAACTACTCAGTATCATAGGATCACAGGATCACCAGAGATTGGTCACAGCAGGATTTCAGGAATCCAGAGGTAGCTAGACTCCCAGGAACTCTGACACATCCAGAATCTTAAGATCGCAGGATACCAGAATAACAGAATCACAGAGATAGCTGGACTCTGAGAAGTTCTGCCACAACCAGGATCACAGGAGGGACAGGCTCCAGTAAGAGACAGTGAGGGTATGGAGCACTGGAGATAACCAAACTGTGAGAGGCAAGCATAAGAATATGAGCAACAAAAACCAAAGTTTCTTGGCACCATCAGAACCCAGTTCCCCAAACGTAACAAGTCCTGGATCACACCAGAAAAGCAAGATTTGGATCTAAAATTACTTCTCATGATGATGATAGAGGACTTTAAGATAGAGGACATAAAGAACTCACTTAAAAAAATACAGGTAAACAGGTAGAAACCTTTAAAAAGGAAACAGAAAAATCCCTTAAAGAATTACATGAAAACACAACCAAACAAGTAAAGGAATTGAACAAAACCATCTAAGATCTAAAAATGGAAATAGAAACAATAAGGAAATCACAAATGGAGACAACCCTGGGTATAGAAAACCTAGGAAAGAGATCAGAAGTCACAGATGCAAACATCATTAACAGAATATAAGAGATAGAAGAGAATCCCAGGTGCAGAAGATACACAGAAAACATTGACATAACAGTCAAAGAAAATGCAAAATCAAAAAGCTCCTAACACAAACATTCAGGAAATCCAGGACACAATGAATAGATGAAACCTAAGGGTAATATGTATAGAAGAGAGTGAAGATTCCCAAAGTAAATGTCCAGTAAATATCTTCAACAAAATTATAGAAGAAAACTCCCCTAACTTAAAGAAAGATATGCCCATGAACATATAAGAATCCTACAGAACTCCAAATAGACAGGACCAGAACAGAAATTCCTCCTGTCAAATAATAATTAAAACACCAAATTAACAAAACAAAAAAAGCTATATTAATAGCACTAAGGGAAAATGTTAAGTAACATATAAAGGCAGATCTATCAGAATTATACTAGAATTCTCACCAGAGACTATAAAAGCCAGAAGATCCTGGGATGATGTCATACACACCCTAAGAGAACACAAATGTCAGTCTAGCCTACTATACCCAACAAAAATTTCAATTACCATAGATGGAGAAACCAAGATATTCCATGCCAAAAACAAATTTACGCAATATCTTTCCACAAATCCAGACCTACAAAGGTTTATAGATGGAAAAACTCCAACACAGATGGGCAACTATACCCTAGAGAAAGCAAGAAAGTAAACTTCTTTCAACAATCCCAAAGGAAGATTGCCACACAAACATAATTCCACCTCTAACAACAAAAATAAGAGGAAGCAACAATCACTTATCCTTAATATCTCTTAACACCAAGAAAAAGACATATACAAAAGACTGGATACATAAACAGAGCCCAGTCTTTTTTTCTGCATATAGGAAACACACTCAGTGACAAAAACAGACACTACATCAGAGTAAAAGGCTGGAAAACAGTTTCCCAAGAAAATGGTCCCAAGAAACAAGCTGGTATACCCAATCTAATATCAAATAAAATTGAATTTCAACCAAAAGTTGAAAAATCAGAATTCTCACCAGAGACTATAAAAGCCAGAAAATTTTAGACAAATGTCATACAGACCCTAAGAGAATACAAATAACAGCCTAAGCTACTATACCCAGCAAAACTTTCAATTACCATAGATGGTGAAATCAAGATATTCCATGCCAAAAACAAATTTACACAATATCTTTCCACAAATCCAGACCTACAAAATCTAAAAAGATAAGGAAGGACACTTCATAGTCATCAAAGGAAAAATCTCCCAAGATGGACTCTCAATTATGAACATCTCTTTTCCAAGTGCAAGTGTACCCACACTCATAAAAGAAACTTTATTAATACTCAAAGCACACATTGCATCTCACACAAAAATAGTTGGGAGACTTCAACACCCCACTCTCAGTAATGGACAGATAATAGAAACAGAACCTAGAGACACAGTGAAACTAACAGAATTTAAGAGCCAAATGGTTTTAGCAGATATTTATACAACATTTCATACTAAAACAAAAGAATATACCTTCTTCTCAGCACCTCATGGTGCCTTCTCTAAAACTGAACATATACTTGGTCAAAAAACAGGCCTCAACAGATACAAGTAGATTGAAATATTCCCATGCATCCTATAAGATCACTGTGAAATAAGGTTGGCATTCCATAACAACAAAAATAATGAAAGCACACATACACATGGAAGCTGAACAATGCCCTACTCAATGATAGCTTTGTCAAGGAAGAAATAGAAAGAGATATTAAAGAATTTTTAGAATTTAATGAAAAGAAAGGCACATTACCCAAACTTATGGGAAACAATGAAAGCAGTGTTAAGAAGAAAACTCATAGCTCTATGTGCCTCCAAAAAAGAGACTGGAGAGAGCATACATAAGCCACTTGAAAGCTCTAGACCAAAAAGAAGCAAATACATTCAAGAGGACTAGAAGGCTGGAAATAATCAAACTCAGAGCTGAAATCAACCAAGTAGACACAAAAAGAACTATACAAAGAATCAGCAAAATCAGGAGCTGTTTCTTTGAGAAAATCAACATGATGGCTAAACCCTTAGCTAGACTAACCAGAGGGCACAGAGACAATATCCAAATTAAGAAAATCAGAAATAAAAAGGTAGACAAACAACAGAAACTGAGGAAATTCAAAAAAATCATCAGATCCTAATAAAAAAGTCTATACTCATCAAAATTTGAAAATCTGGATGAAATGGACAATTTTCCAGACAGATATCAGATGCCAAAGTTAAAACAGAATCAGATAAATCATTTAAATAATCTCATATACCCTAAAGAAATAGAAGCAGTCATTAAAAGTCTCCGAACTAAAGAAAGCCCAGGACAAAATGGGGTTAGTACATAATTCTCTCAGACCTTCAATGAAAATCTAATAACAATACTCTTCCAACTATCACAAAATAGAAACTGAATAAACACTGCCCAATTCATTCTATAAAGCCACAATTATGCTTCTACCTAAACCACACAAAGGCTCAACAAAGAAAGGAACTTCAGACCAATTTCCCTTATGAATATTGACACAAAAATATTCTAAGAAATTCTAGGAAACTGAATCCAAGAACATATCAAAAGAATCATTCACCACAATCAAGTAGGGTTCATAACAGGGGTTAAGGCATGGATCAGTATACAGAAATCCAACAATGTAATGCACTACAAAAACAAACTCAAAGAATAAAAGCACAAGATCACTTCATTAGATGCTGAGAAAGCCTTTGACAAAAATTCAGAATCCCTTCATGTTAAAAGCCTAGGAAAGATCAGGAATTCAAGGCCCATACCTAAACATAGTAAAAGCAATATATAGCAAATCAGTAGCCAACATCAAACTAAATGGAGATAAACATGAAGAAATCTCACTAAAATCAGGGATAAGACAAGGCTGTCCACTCTCTCCCTTTCTATTTAATATAGTACTTGAAGTTCTAGCTAGAGCAATTAGACAACAAAAGGAGTTCAAAGTGATACAAATTGGAAAGGAAGAAGTCAAAAATATCACTATTTGCAGATGATATGATAGTGTACTTAAGTAACCCCAAAAATTCCACCAGAGAACTACTAACCCTGATAAACAACTTCAGCAAAGTGGCTGGATATAAAATTAACTCAAACAAATCAGTAGCCTTCCTCTACTCAAAGGATAAACAGACTGAGAAAGAAATTAAGGACACTGTTCACAATATTTACAAATAATATTACATACCTTGGTGTGACTCTGACCAAGCAAGTTAAAGATCTATATGATAAGAACTTTAAGTCTCTTAGAAATTAAATCAAAGAGGATCTCAGAAGATGTAAAGATTTCCCTTGTTCATATTTTGGCAGGGTTAATATAGTAAAAATGGCCATCTTGCTGAAAGCAATCTATAGATGCAATTCCCATCAAAATTCCAACTTAATTGTTCATAGAGTTAGAAAGAGCAATTTGAAAATTCATTTGGAATAATAAAGAAACCAGGATAGTGAAAACTATTTTTAATAATATATGAACTACTGGAGGATTCACCATCCCTAACCATAAGCTGCATTACAGAGCAACTGTGATACAACGTGTATGGGGTTGGTATAGGGATAGGCAAGAAAATCAATGCAATAGAATTGAAGACCCAGAAATGAATCCACAAACTTATGGTCACTTGATATTTGACTAAGGAGTTAAAACCATCCAGTGGAAAAAAGACAGACTTTTCAACAAACAGTGCTGGTTCAACTGGAGTTCAACAGGCTGAAGAATGCAAATTGGTCCATTCTTATCTCCTTGTACAAAGCTCAAGTCCAAGTGGATCAAGGACCTCCATATAAAACCAGATACACTATAACTAATAGTAAAGAAAATGGGGAAGAGACTTGAGCACATGAGCACAGGGGTAATTTTCCTGAACAGAATGCCAATAGCTTATGCTCTCAGATCAAGAATTGACAAATGGAACCTCATAAAATTGCAAAGCTTCTGTAAGGCAAAGGACACTGTCAATAGGACAAAACGGCAACCACCAGATTGGGAAACGATCTTGACCAATCCTACATCTGATAGAGGGCTAAATATATACAATGAACTCAATAAGTTAGACTCCTGAGAATCTAATAACCCTATAAAAATGGGGTACAGTTCTAAACAAATAATTTTCAACTAAGGAATATTGAATGTCCAAGAAACACCTAAAGAAATGTTCAACATCCTTGTTCACCAGGGAAATGCAAATCAAAACAACCATGAGATTCCATCTCTCCCACCATTCAGAATGGCTAAGATTAAAAACAATGGTGACAGCAGATGCTGGCGAGAATGTGAAGACAGAGGAATATTCCTCCATTTTTGGTGGCATTGGCAGCTGGTATAATCATTCTGGAATTAGTCTGGTGGTTCTTCAGAAAATTGGACATAGTATTAAGTGAGAACTCAGCTCTACCACTCCTGGGCATACACCCAAAGATTCTCCAACACATAACAAGAACACATGCTACACTCTGTTCATAGCAGCCTTATTTATATTAGCCAGAAACTGGAAAATACCCAGATGTCCTTCAACAGATGAATGGATACAGAAAATGTGGTACATTTACACAATGAAATACTACTCAGCTTTAAAAAAAAAAAAAGGACTCTTTGACCAGAATTTATCAGAAAATAAAACTTTTCAATAAATATTAGTAGAACTGATGATCAAATGTGCACTGGTTAAAAGAGTACCAAGAGATTAGAGAGATGGCTCTGCAGTTAAGAGTACCTGCTACTATTGCCAAGGACCTAGATTCCATTCTGGTATGTGCATCTCTATTCATAACCTTCCATAATTTCTGTCCCAGAGAATTTAATGATCTTTTCTGGCTTCTATTGTCATCAGAGTATTTATACATACTTGAAGGCAAAATACATAAAAATAAGATCAAATCAAAATTATTATTTGTTATCTTACATGTCTTACTATGGAGCAATTAATTTAGCCATACAGTTTCTTGTCAGATTGGCGATTTTATATTTTATATTTTATATAGTATATTTTATATGTTGGTGTTATATATATATATATATATATATATATATATATATATATATCAATTTGTTTTGTCATGGAATATCTTGATTTCCCCATCTATGGTGACTTAGAGTTTTGCTGTGTAAAACTCTTGTTTTCTCTTTGGTCTGCATGACAACTCTCCATGATCTTCTGGCTTTTAGAGCCTTTGTTGAGAAGTTTGGTGTAATTCTGATATGCCTGCCTATATATGGCACTTGGCCTTTGTTGGGTTCCCAGCTGAGTCAGGTAGTGGGGCATGGTCTCACCTGTGACACTGATTACAGTAGATCTCCTAGGAGATAGGCTGTATCTGGGGTGGAGGAGAGGTATAAGACCACCGGATCTGCTCTGGGCAGAGTTGCAGAACAGAAGGAAGATAAATTTCCAAAGTCACTCATTATGTTTGAAAAATTTTGCCCTAATTTCTTCTGTCTCCTGTTTTATCTAAAACTTTCATTAATATTGACTTTATACACAAATACATATAATTATATACATATATATGCCATGTATACTCTATATATCTATTTACACACATACATATATACATATATGTATATTGTATGTATGTATGCATGGCATAATTTCTTTCACTAAACTCGAATCATTATTTATTTACTCTTCAAATGTTTGAAACCAATACCTTTTTTTAGGATTTTACTGAATTTGAATTGTCATTCATATTTATTTTTTTACTTACATAAATGCCTTGACATAACATCTAAACCTTGTGTTTTATAAAGGCCTCCAAGACCAGAGTGGTGGGATATATTGCTGTCTCATTAGGTGAGTGTGTCCTTTCAGTTTTCCCATTTGTCTAAAATCTCAGCCTCTGTTTCTTCAGGTGAACATGAGGGGCTTCTTGTTATTGCAGAACTGGTGAGGGAATTCATGAGAACACCACAATTTTATGGAAAACATCTTTCTGTGATTACAATTCTCTACATCCCTATATCCATGTGGTCACTGACACAGCAGAAGGCTACAACATTTTATCCACTGAGCAAAACCACGAGTCCTGTATCTCTGTTAGCTACTGAGACCTGATCCTTCAGGGCACTGGAAAAGGCTTTCTGTTATCATTAATAGGTGTGAAAGAGCAATGTACCCATCTGATTACTACTGACACAGAAGATGAACTTTGTTGCTGCCCACCCTGAGGAACAAAATTCCCATTTCCAAGCTCAGTTGTCTATGACATTGCAGGGACTTCTGACCAGCCGACTCTGTAACCTAGATGAGAGAATGTGAGGAGTGATAGGGAGCATCAAAGATTTACAAGCAGTGTTTGGTTAGAAATAATAATTGTTGTCAAGAAGATCCCTAATTCCTACATGCCCTTCATTTTTAGTTTTTAGTTAAAGATGGGCAGCTTTCCTAGGGTTGTTAGTCTATTCTCACTGGCTTGTTTGGTTTGCCAGGTTAGCTAGTACCCATTTGGATGGGAAACCTATACTTATTTAGTGCTCAAGATCTCACTGTCTGCATTATTTTCTTTAGCTTTCAGAGTCTTACTATTTCTACCAAATTTAAAACTTCCAGAGGTTACTCTAAATACAGATGGAAGCAGTTATGAACCCACCAGGAAAACTTCATTTAATACTGCAGTTAATTTTGATCACTATTATTATAAGAAATAAAGCTTGTTTTTCATTATTGTCTAGTATTGTTTCCAGTTCATCAATACAAGTATAATTTAAAAAGCATTTTGAAACTAAGAAGTAATGTTCTGGTTGATTTTTAAAATCAGGCAGTATAGAAGCCTTTCGTTCTGGAAAATTATGCAAACATATGTGGGTTTACAGAATATTTAATTGGCTTTTACCACACATATTCTATAAATACAACCCAAATCTATACTAACTTATCACAAACATGAAGCCTTAATCTTCTTGGCATATTGTGAAAGACAGTCATCTCATGGGACTCTGTTATTTCTGTTACTCAACTCAGTTTTTTCAAGTGAAAAAGTGAAACTGTGACATATTATCTGGCACAGGCAGAACTGCAAGTCACAGGAAAGATGGACTCTGGTTGCTATGACAAGACAGGCATGAAATGAACTTACTCTTAAAACCTTATGACAAAATAATATCTGTTATTTGATTAATTTTTTTGGTGTATTTCCTAGTAATTTCCATATGCTAGGGCTGCTGCTATAAAATTATATGTACAAATTTTGTCAATGTGCCTGTGTTGATAGCACATGATCTGAGGTGGAAATATATATGAAGTATTAGTGTGGTCACTGCAAAAGAAAGATTCATATTTGTGAAGCATTACGGAGTTTTAAAACATTAAACTGATAGATAAAAATTGTTACATCAGTATTATTTTATAATCAGTTTTTAAAACTTGAAACTACGTTTTGAATAAATATTGGATTTTCAATTGCATAGCCACTTTCTAAAATTATTACACAATTATGAATGGTGTAGGACTAAAGAGGTAGCTCAGTGGTTTGGATACAGGCTGCTCTTCTAGGGTACCATGGTTCAATATTTAGCAACAATCTTGTAGCTACCACTTTCTATAGATCCAGTTCAATAACATGCAAAGCTCTATTTTTAAGTACAAAAGCATCAGACACACACACAAACACTCACCTACCAAAAATAAAATTAAATAAAATAACTTTTAAAAATAAAAAAATTATTGAGTGCATTAATTCTTGACCCCCAGAATGAATGATGAATAAAAGAAAAACAGTTTAATTCATCCACAACTTTTATATTAGTTCCAACATTCCACTTTTAAAATATTAGTGAAACAAAAGTGGTGGAGGATGGCAGACGTAGGAAGAAGAAATGCCTTGGATCTTTATTTCACACATATTTTTCTTTCTATATTCTATTTCTTTATTATGACTTGTGATGTGGCACTCTAAAATTATTAGGTTTCTCTCACCTTGTTTTACTATTGATTTTCTTTATTTTAAGATATTTCTGTTGTTAAGGATAAGAAAAGTATCTGAAATGATTCAGATGTCAAAACAGTGTTTTTATTTTAGTTTTTAAGAGGTCACTAAAGCTGAAAAACAGTAAATTACATTGCTAAAACCACAGTGTCTGTCAACAGGGCACACTTTCACAGCTGGCTTTCTGAGTTAGATTTGCATTTTGGAAATCTTATTAAAGTGCCAGCAAGGGGTAAATTGGGCTTCCCATTTTGATTGGAAATTTTGAAACAAAGAAAAGATATTTTGTTTTGTTTTAATTTATTAAAAATATGTTGTATATTTATGCTTTATTGTTAATATAAACATGAAACGTATGCATTAACAAACATGAGAACCTTAGGTACAAAATATTTCCTATTTATTTTTCTCAACAATTGTCAGAAAAATACAAATAGTAATGAAGCTTCTCTTCTTATAATAAGTGAAACACAAAAGCATGGGAGCCACACAGTAGGTTCAACTTGCTCTTCTGAAGAGGAGTGGACATATCTCCTTTGCTTCCTTCCTCCATTTACTGATTTTATTAGAGTCTAAAAGGTACATCATTCAATTTGCTATTTATAGTTGAAGAACTATGCAATAATAGAGAAGGAGAAGGAGAGCCCCTCAGCTGTTTGAATGTTGAGTCTCTCAGAATCTACCGGTTATCTCCACATTTGGCAACCTTAGAAAGAGTGCAAACTGGAAGAGGGTTATAGTGACAGGTTTTGGTTTTATTGGGTACATACTCTTCGGTAGGAACACATAATATTTAATTAATTTTGAATTTTGCCTTTATGGCCATAAAGGAGGGAGTTAACTATACCTCATGTTCCTGCTATGATATGTCACCATGGGCACAAAACAACCGTGGAAGAAACCTGAAAAACTGAAGTCAAAATGAAATATTTCATTTTATAAGTAGGATTATCATAGAGTTCCTTTTATTAACCTAAACAGATTATTTCCCTTCATATGTAAAATGCTCCTCAAAGTTTTTTGTGTTTGAATACTTTCACCCCAGCTGGTGGCACTTTTTGTAAAAGTTACTCACCTGGGTGGAGGCTGATACTAGCAGGAGGAATTGTTTCTGTGGGAGCACATTAGACTTTATAACCTGCTTTCATTCCCTATTGCATCTTTGTTTATGAGAGTAGATACAATGTCATCAGTCAGCTTCTTGCTTCTGTGTAAAACCCAATCCCTAAAATTTGCCTTGTCTTCTAAACCAAAATGGACTGTATCCTTCCCAAACTGTGAGACAATGGAAAACTTTTCTTCTTTGGGTTACCTTTGCCAGAGTTTCTCTCACAGCAATTAAAAAGCAAGACAAAGTTACTAAAACAGAGTATAAAAATTTGTTAATATTCATAATATTGAGGTCTTATTCTATGTAATGTTATCATTGAATGATCACTGGGAAATATTTTAGAACAGAGGCTGCATGGTTTTCTGGCCCTGCGTGTAATACAGACATCAAACATCAGATAAACCAGTATATTTTAGAAACATAATCAGGTGTGCTAAATAAAGATTGTTTAGAAATTTCCTTTATTACTGATCAATTTTGCTGTTATTACTCTTTTGCCAGTCACAGGAAGGGATACTGTTTACAAATTTTATCAATAAAGTAATGTGAAAGCACAGTATCAGTTTTGTCTTTGAAAGACATTTCTTAACAAACTGGGGAATGGTTGTTTTTGGAGATCACTGCAACTATTGGTTACATGCTCTGTTGCCAAAAAGTTAAAGACAGCTAAAGTTAAAGCTGCTACGTTGTATCTCCCACAAATTTTTACCTTCAAATTACAGGGTAGCTCTTCTTAGGAAATTTTTTTTCTAATACTACTGTTTCTTGTGTCATGTTAGAAGACTATTAATAAATAATAAGTGTATCTGCAAGAGTGTTACAGAGTCTTCTCTATGTTAGATGGTAAATGAGGGAGAAGTTTCTACCATGAAGATGAACAGCAGGATTTCATTGGCTGGAAGCCCAGATAAAGTAGAGGAGGAGGTAGGAAATGTCTAGCTTAAGGATTCGCCCTTTGTGTTGACTGTCAGGAGATAGCAGACACACTGATCCATTCCCACAGGCCATGATGACTGCCCTCAACATGGCCCAGTAATAACAGAGACCATTAACCACGAACTGATAGCTTGCTTTTCTAAGCCTTGTCACAACTGTGGGGGATAATGAAGACTGAGTAAATCACTATTTAGTCATCATATCTATTTTAGGTATGTAGGAATGTTTATTGTAATTATGTTAGAATGTAAAGCATTTAGATGACATATACTTCATAATAAAATATTTGATAAAATAAACATTAGAATCATGTTCAAGATGAGATTTTTTTTTCAAAAGGAGAATTTAGTATGGAAATAAGGATTTTTCAAAAAGATATATACACACTCAGATAGTAGAATGACACTTCAGAAAGTAAAATATATGGAGACTTAATATCAACATAGGAAGAGTTAAAAATGATTTTTATTTGGGGGAGAATAATATTTCTGTAGTAAAGAAAGTATTATATTAATTTTAGTAATTTTGGATAAGTATTGACAGTATTCCATCAGTTATAAATCACTATAGGAAGTTAGGGATGCAATGGTGTCATTTTAAAAATATTAAATGCTGAGAATTTTTAAATGCTGAAAATTTTGGTTTCCAGAATTTGTAATTATAAATATAAAGTTACATTTTACAAGGACATAGAAAGAGGTACAGAAAAATTTCGTGTGTAGTTTTAAATAAATCTCATGATAAATCTGACTATGCACTGGCTTTGGAGGTTTCACCCATTCCCCATGGCTAGCTCTATGCAGTGGTCTTGCCCTGGTTCTCACAGCTAGCTTGATAAGCTAACCAAACCAGTTTAACAAGAAATGCCTGGAACTGCATTTTTCAGACCATCCACCCACTATGGTTGGCCTGCTACTGCTCACCCAGCTCTCCTTAGGCCCATGATATGAAAACACTACAGACTTATACCAGCCAGATTTATGAAGATAAACTTCCAACCCCAAAATGCCCATGCAAAGAACAAACAACTCAGTAATAAAATGACAAACTAGAAGCTTGGATTATTGCACATCTTTGAAATTCATAGCTACTTGAAGCCCCTCCAGGCCACATGGGTCTGCTCCACCTTCAAGTTCTTCTTCCTCCATCTTCTCCCTTAGTCCTGTGTCTCTCTTTTCTCTTCTCTTTTTCTTCCTTCTCTAAAACTTTCAGCTCCGCCTTTTTCTTCCACTGTCCAATCAGAAGCTCTAGTCTTTGACTACTTGAGATTTCACGTAACATCAACTGAGTACATGATCTACTCACGATAGGGACACCCCTTCTGAGGGAGCAGAAAATACAAATAATCCACAACAGAAAACACAAACTAAAAAGAAAATTTCACTTGTATATAGTCTTGTATTCATTACTTGAATATTTGATAGTTTCCTTCATCAATGATATTTTTTTTAAAAAATGATAGTAATTCATTTATCATGTTAAGGTTTTTCTTTTTTACTCAGTAATAGGAAATGTGGGCTATATTCAGTATATAACAGATCTTTAATTGCTATGGGAATTGCAAAAGTAATCCAACTGTCAATGATATCAAAGCTCCCCATTGCCAACATTCTTGAACTAAATTATAAGTTGCTAATGTTTACAAACAGCTAATACTTTAAAAACGCCACCTTGTTTCTAGGAAAATACAATTTCCAAAGGAAGTTAAACATTTGAAGCTCACTCTTTCAAACTTCAGTTGTATGAGACATTTAGTTCAATTTCAAAATTCAAAAGCAACAAAATAATTAAATAAATAGATAAATAAAAATAAAGCCCATATAAGGAGAAATGCAATACAAATCAGAATGCACAGGCTGGGAAAATGGCTCAACAATTACGAGTTCTTATTCCCCTTACAGAGGACCTGAAGATGAATCCAATACCCCACAAAGCAGCCTAAAAACTATCTGTAGCTCCAGTTCTAGGAGGTTCAGCACCAGACATGAACTTAGGTCACATACATATATGTAGGAATATCACTCACATATATAGAATAAAAAGAAATACATCTATTGAATATTAAATGAAAAACAAGAATTAGCGTAGATGTTAATAAAATTATTTCTGTGAAATATGCAAAACAAAAGAAAAGAACATAAAACAAATAAGCAGCAAAGAGTTTAAGCTTTCAAATGCTTGATTTGAACATGGAATGAATATTTCATGAATGTATTGAGGTTGACATTTTCAAACATGAAAAACATAAAGACTGTTATAATGAAGAGTATTTAAAACTACAAAACAATGCCAATTAAAAAATACAGGGCAATTCCACAGAGGAAATAAATTCCTTTTTATGGGAATTCTCCTAACTTACTGCTTGATCACTCAATAATATGTATCATGTTTCACATGTGGTCATTAACTGAGTTTCTCTTACTGTATATGATTAAATAACTTTACTAGTCTGAAATTCTAATCTTCTGCAAGCCTGTGATATCATGAGCTCTGAGTTTAGAAGCTAAGAAAGAAAATTAATACAATTTTTTAATTTGACATTTTATTTCCATTTCAAATGTTATCCCCATTCCTGGTTTCCCCTCTAAAAGCTCCCTATCTATCCCCCCTTACAATGTTTCTATGAGGATGCTCCCCATTCACCTCCCAACTCCTGCCTCACTGTCCTAACATTCCTCTATATTGGGACATCAAACTTTCATAGGACCAAGGGCCTCCCCTCCCATTGATGCCAGATAAGGCCCCTTCAGCTCCTTCCTTCCTTCCCCTAACTCCTCCATTGTGGTCCTTGTGCTCAGTCAGATGGTTGGCTGCAAGCCTCCACATCTGTATTGGTCAGGATTTGGCAGAGCATCTCATGAGACAGCTGTATCAGGCTCCTGTCAGTCAATGATTTTGGCATCAGCAATAGTGTCTGGGTTTGGTGTCTGCATGAGGGATGGATCTCCAGATGGGACAATCTCTGGATGGCCTCTTCCCTGCTCCACTCTTTGTCCCTCAATTTTATTTATAGACAGGAACAATTCTGGGTTAAAATTTTGCAAATGTGTGGATGGCTCCATCCCTCAACAGAGGAGCCATGTCTTACCTCTGAATATGGTCTCAAGAGGTTCTCCCTCCCCTTTGTGGGGTATTTCAGCTAATGTCATCTCATTGAGGTCCTGGGAGGCTCTTGCTTGCCGGACTTCTGGGACTTTAATGTGGCTACACCCAGTTCCCCATCCCCATTGCTACACACTGTTGTTCAATTTCCTGACCCTCTGCTTATCTCCTCCATATCCTCCCATACCTGATTCTTTTCTTCTTTTCCCCCTCCACCTCTTCTCTTCCTTCCAATTCCTCCCAACTTCTACTTTCCTTGATTATTTTTCCCCCTTCTAAGTATGACTAAAGCATACACTCTTTGATCTTCCTTACTCTTGAACTTCGTATGGTCCCTGAGTTGTATTATGGGTATTCCATTCTCTTTGCCTAATATCACTTATCAGTGAGTACATACCATGTGTATTCTTTTGTGACTGAGTTATATCACTGAGGGTGATGTTTTCTACATCTATCCATTTGTGAAATTCATGAAGTCATTGTTTTTAATAGCTGATGATTCCATTGTGTAGATGTTCCACACATTCTGTATCCATTCCTCTGTTGAGGGACATCTGGGTTGTTTCCAGCTTCTGTCAACTGGTGATAATCATGTAGAAGACTGCAAATTGATACATTCTTTTCTCCTCTACAAAGCTCAAGTCCAAGTCAATAAAGGACCTCTACATAAAACCAGATACACTGAATCTAATAGAAGAGAAAGTGGGGCAAACCTGGGCACAGGGGAAAATTTCCTGAACAGAAGAACAGCAGTGGCTTATGCCCTAAGATCAAGACTCGACAAATGGGACCTCATAAAATTGCAAAACTTCTGTAAGGCAAAGGACACTGCCAATAGGAAAAAATGGCAACCAACAGATTGGAAAAAGATCTTTATGAATTCTACAACTTATAGAGGGACAATCCAATATGTACAACGAACTCAAGAAGTTAGACTCCAGAGAACAAAAAATCCTATTACAAATGGGGAACAGAGATAAAAAGAATTCTAAACTGAGGAAACTCGAATGGCTGAGAAGCATTCAATGAAAGAAATGTTCAACATTTTTAGTCATCAGGGAAATGCATATCAAAAAACCCTGAGATTCCACCTCACACCAGTCAGAATGGCTAAGATCAGAGGATCCTGTTATAACACTCCTGGGCATATACACAGAGGCTTCCCTGGCATGCAATAAGGACACATGCTCCACTATGTTCATAGCAGCCTTATTTATAATAGCCAGAAGCTGGAAAGAACCCAAATGTCTCTCAACGGAGGAATGGATTCAGAAGATGTGGTAATTTTCACAATGGAATACTATTCTGCAATTAAAAACAATGAATTCACAAAATTCTTAGGCAAATGATCAGAACTGGAAAATATCATCCTTAGTGAGGTAATCCAATCACAAAAGAATATGCGTGGTATGCAGTCACTGATAAGGGGATATTAACCCAGAAACTTGTAATACCCAAGACACAATTCGCATATCAATAGATTTCCAAGAAGATGGAAGGAGAGATCCCTGGTCCTGGAAAGACTGGATGTAGGGGAATACCAGGACAGAGAAGCGAGAGGGGGTTGAATGGGGAACAGGGGGAGGGAAGAGGGCTTATGGGACTTTCGGGGAGGGAGGAAACCGGAAAGGGGAAATCATTCGGAATGTAAATAAAAAAATATAGAAAAAAAACCTCAGATGACAGCAGTTGCTGGCAAGGATGTGGAGAATGAGGAACACTCCTCCATTGCTGGTGAGACTGCAAGCTGGTACAACCGCTCTGAAATCAGCCTGGCGGTTCCTCAGAAAATTGGATATAGTACTACCTGAGCACACTTCCATACCGCTCCTGGCCATATACCCAGAAAACGTTCTAACTCTAACATATAACAAGGACATATACTCTACTATGTTCACAGCAGCTATATTTATAATAGATAGAACTAATACCATTTTTAACAAGAGCATTTGTTAGCATTTAACATATTTTCCTCTAGTACTTGAGGGCAAAAAAGATCATGACTTCTCATTTAATCTTTATAACTTAAAGTTCTAAAAGAAGAATAGGTATATTTGAGTGGAAAAATGTTCCTGAGGTTTTAGCTTTCAAAATGTACTGATGTCTCTATAGTTCATACCAAAAAAAAAAGATATTAGATAATTCCTTTGCAAACTTTGGATAGCAAATAACACTAAATCAGAATATATATATGCAATTAATAATAATAATTAATAATTAATAATAATTACTTAATTAATGATAAGCTATTTCCAATAGCTTATGCTTTAAGATCAAGAATTGACAAATGGGAACTCATAAAATTGCAAAGGTTCTGTAATTCAAAGGACACTGTCAATAAGACAAAATTGCATCCAACAGATTGGAAAAGATCTTTTCCTATCCTTTGTCTGATAGAAGGCTAATATCCACTACCTACAAAGAATAGAACAAGTTAGACTCCAGAGAATGTAAGAACTCTATTAAAAATGGGGTACAGTGCTAAACAAAGAATTCCCAACTGAGGAATACCAGATGGCTGAGAAACACCAAAGAACTGTTCAGCATCCTTAATCAGCAGAGAAATACAAGTCAAAACAATCCTGAGATTCCACCTCACACCTGTCAGAACGGCTAATATCAAAAACTCAGGTGATGCTGGTGAGGATGTGGAGAAAAAGGAACACTCCTCCATTGCTGGTGGTATTGCAAGCTGGTAAAACCATTCTGGAAATCAGTTTGGTGTTTCCTCAGAAAATTGAACAGTATTACCTGAGGACCCAGCTGTACCACTTGTGGTTATATACCCAGAAGCTGCTCCAACATGTAATAAGGACACATGCTCCACTATGTTCCCAACAGTCTTTTTTTATAATAGTCAGAAGTTGGAAAGAACCCACATGTCGCTCAACACAGGAATGGATACAGAAAATGTGGTGCATTTATACAATGGAGTACTTCTCAGCTATTAAAAACAATGAATTCATTTTCTTAGGAAAATGGATGGAACTAGAAAATATCATCCTGAGTGAGGCAACCCAATCACAAATGAACACATATGTTATGCACTCGCTGATAAGTGGATTTTAGCCCAAATGCTTGGAATACCCAAGATACAAGTCACAGACCACATGAAGCTTAAAAGAAGGAAGACTAAAGTATGGATACTTTGATCCTTCTTAGAAGGTGGATCAAAATACCCATGGCTCATAGCCAACCAATAGACTGTTAGGGTTCCCAATGGAGGAGTTAGATAAAGGATCCAGAAGCTGAAGAGGTTTGTACCTCCATAGGAGGAACAATGAAATGTACCAAACAGTACCTCCAGTGCTCTCTGGGACTAAACCACCAACCAAAGAGTACACATGGATTGAACCATGACTCCAGCTTCATATTTTGAAGAGGATGGCCTTTTCAGACACCAGTGAGAGGAGAGGCCATTGGTCCTACGAAGGCTCGATACCCCAGTGTAGGGGAATGCCAGGTCAGGAATGGGGGATGTGGTAAGCAGGGGAGAGGAATGGAATAGGGGTTTTTTTGAAGGAGTAAAGAGGAAAGGGGATACTATTTGAAATGTAAATAAAGCAAATATTTAATAAAATAAAAATTAAAAATTAGAAAATAAGTTTTTAGATAACATTATACTAAATGTGGAAATAAATAGAAATCATTTCCTCAGAAGTCATCAAGAAGCAAGGATGGCTATTATCTTCAGATATATTCAGTACAATGCCACTAAATATCATTGCTTGATCAATAAGACTAAAATAAGTACATATGAAATGGATACAAATTGGCAAGTATAAAATTAAATTGTCCCAATTTGCTGATGACAACATGTTCTTAGAAGACATTAAAGACCCTACCAAACGTTTTCTGTACCTATCCAATTAAATTTCAAAATATAAGAGTGTCAAGTCTTCATATAAAATGATTAGGAATATATAAACCAAACCCAGTGATACAAAATAATTTTAAATTATATACATTTAACACTAAAGATAATTTCAGAAGGTAGTGCAATATAGAAAAACCTCCCATCCCTATGAATTTAATGAATAATGAAATTTGATGAATAATGTTGTGACTATGACTTTATAATTATGATCTATTAGTGCAATGAAGTTTTAACAACTTTCTTCAAACAACTAGAAAAAAAATTTTACAATTAATGAGGAATCCTAAAAGATCATAAGGAGTCAAAAGCATCTCAAGCAGAAAAAATAAAGTCAAATATTATTAACAACAAATCAAATTATTCTACAGAATCAGAATCATAACAGTTTAGTACCCACATAAAGACAGTCCAATCTAATGGATACAGAGATAAACTTATTGAGTTACATTCACCTCCTCTACAACTGAGTTGGAAAATATATTGGGTATAAAGATAGCTGATCAACAATTGGTACTTTCTGAACTGCAAATGCACATATATAAGAAAGAAAATCTGTATCTTTCACCCTGCAGAAAAATCAATTCACAGTAAATAATAACCCTCATGTAGAGTGTAGGCTACTGGAACTAAAAGGGAAAATGCTTCAAGAAGAATGGATAGACAAGAACTTCATGCAAAAGACTCCAGTTGTACAGGAAAAATCACAAAAAAATGATAAATATCATTATATGAAATGGAAAAGTTTCTACAATGCAAGTAAATGATCATAGATTAAAGACAGACAACAGAATAGTTGAAAACAATCCTGTTCAAGAAATGAGAAGTGAGAAATCTTATACAAAGTAATGAAATCACCAGCAGGTTAAAGAAACAGACAAACCCAACTATTGACTATAAAGTTTGAAGAATTATTATCTATATTTTATAAAGAAATTAAAATATTAAACTCTAAAAAATCTCCCAACCAATAAAAAGGCAAATAAATTGAACAGAATGTTCTCAAAGTAAGAAATAGAACTAAACAATAAAACTGTGATAAAATTCTCATCATCTCTGCACTGAGTATCCTGAAAAAAAAAAAACTACCCACAATACCAATATCTCATTCAACCATACGTTTTCTAAAGAGGCAAGATATAAGTGTTCATATTGAAAAGCCGTTTTTAATAGTCAAGATTTGTCCATCAGCAGAATCATGAAGTTATGATAATTTCAGAAAAACAAATACAATTGAATAATATAATGTTAGGTAAGAAAAACAAAGTAGAAAAAAATATCACTTCCATTTTTACAATATAGTTTAATATATATTAAACTATATATTCATATATAGTTTATATATAGTACATATAGTCATAAACTATATTTCATACCTCATTCATATATGAGAGTACAAGAAAATGATGGAGGCAAGATAATGTTCTAAAATTAGTCATCAGTTCAGAGTAGAGGAGGAAATAATAATATATCGTGTATCTCTACTATGCAGATATAAATTTTAACTTCCTATTCTAAACATATATGGCAAACAGTAGGTCTGAGTATATTAAGAAAGCACAAAGATTTATTATTTGGGATAACAAAGAGACCAGAAAGAATAAAGAATAGAATATTTAACAGCATTGCAGATGTTTCTCCTTGGGTATTTCTGTTTAAATTCCTCAGTATCATTCCCATACTCCCTGTGGAATTACTTTAAAGTAAAATTAAAATATTTCCTGATTATTTTAAATTAAACAGTTCCTTTCACTATCTAATCAAAGTAATCTGTAAGACAGTTATAGTTACAGGATTGTCCCAAGAGATATAGATTCAGGCCAGGGCTGAGGCGGTAGCCCAGAGGTTGAGAGTTCTTTCTTGGTATGTGTGAGACCTCCATTAGATACTGACAGAAGCAGAGAAAAGCTGAGAGGAGAAAAGCTGTCTATGATTCTATTGGAACCTAGTTATATGACATCTAAACTTTCAGTACGTTTTGAAATGTTGTACACCTAAATTTCCAGTTTCCAAAAGAGACTATTTATTTCACTGTTTGAACAAGCATTTTCATATATTGTTTTTCATTGCTAATTCAGAAATAGAAGCATAGATACCATAATGACATGTCTTGAAACCAAACAAAGGCACTTTTACAAAAAAACTGATAAAACAAACAAACAAACAAACAAAAAAAACAGCAGTCTTAATCCTCATATTAAAAATAATCTCTTCTATTTCTCCTTCTCTGTTTAATCTATTTGTCTGAAAATTTCATGATGTCATTCTTTTTAACAGCTGAGCAATACACCATTGTATGAATGTGCCACACTTTCTTTATCAGTTCTTCAGTTGAGGGACATATAGTTTGATTCCAATTTCTGGCTCTTACGAATAAAGCTGATATGAACGTACTTGAACAAGTGTCATTATGTTAGGAAGGGTTGTTTTTGGATATATTCCTGTGAGTTGTATAGCTGAATCTCAAGACATATTGATTATCAATTTTCTGAAAGTCTGCCAAATTCATTTCAAATGGCTGTACAAGTTTCTACTCCCACTAGAAAGCGGACTGTTTTCTTTTGTCCAACCAACACTGGACACAGACTTGGGAACCTTGCTGAAGAGGCACAGAAGAGGATTAGGAGCCATGGGATCAAGGACACCAGAAGAAAACTCACAGAATCAAAGAACATGGACTCAGGGACATTAATTGAGACTGAATCAAAAATCAGGGATTATGCATGGGTCAAACCTAGGCACATTACATATATGTTATGTTCATGTAGCTAGGTGTTCTTGTGGGACTCCTAACAATAGGAGTGTGTGTTGTCTGTGAATCTTTTTCTTCCTTTAGGACCCTACATGTTTGCCTTGTTGAGTCTTAAGATGAGAGAGGTGCCTAATCTTCTTTCAACTTGATATCCCATATTTTCTTGATATTTCTGAGAGACCAGTCCATTTCTGAAGGGAAATGGACTAGTGGATGATGCCAGAGGAGGGGGTCATGGAGGAGTTGGGTTACAGGAAAACAAAGGGAAAATGCTATGGGGGTGTAAAAAATAAGAGAACATATTAATAATAAAAAATAATCTTTTAAAAATGGTTCTTAAGACAGTCACATTAGTAGGTCTATATATCTATATGTGTACAGCCAAAGGGAAGTATATCTATTACACTCATCAAAGAAGCTTCATTATTGTTGCAGATAAACACTATTTATGGAAATCCTATGTGATCAAAAGGTAGAGAATAACTGGCAATGTGGTGCTCATCTCTAATTGATTCATCTACAATAAAATTTCTACACCAAAGTGAGGATGAATATAACAGAATAAAGTGCATAAAGTTTGTAAAAGCCAGTAGACCTAGGCATCTGCAGTTAAATAATGTCTTCTACTATGACAAGGCGGTTGGAACCATTGAAATTTAATGATGTGGTCATTTCAACAAGATGTGTACAATCAAAGCAATATCTGACACCCCAGGGTTTGTATCACAATGCCTCACTCCTTAGTGAAACACTATGGCAGTTAAGCTAGGGAAAGTAGCATCACCTTTGTAATTTCAGTGCCACACATGTCTGCCAGGGCACTTGAACAATCTCTCCTCTCTAATGTTGTTCACAACACAGTTCCATGTTGCATGCATTACCTATATATGGGAAGACCCTCTTCATTTCTTCATATAATAAAGACTCTTTTTGCTATAACTCAAGCACAAGATTCTAAAGCAAAATACTTGGTGGTCTTTTCTCAAGTGAATGAAGCAAATTATTGATAGCAACTTAACAGTTTTAGTAACTACACAGAAAAGAGTGCCACTAATACATGGACTGTGGCTGTGTTAAATTAAGCAGTGATTATTATATTTTAAAATGCAACAGTATGAGTGTCAAACACAAGGACAGTTCAGGTTTAAGAAATTCATTGGAGCTACAATATTGAAAGACTAGTTATTGCAGTCTTCTCTTTCAGTAAAGTAAATGGGTAAAGGTACACCTAATCTTGTTAGTATTCTCAACATTTTATTGCGCCTACTGATGTGTTACTTTAATTTACATTCCCATATGTTCCTTTTCTATTTCAAATTAAACATTAAAAATAAACTATTAAGTAACATAATTTATGAGTGAGTTTAGCACATTTATTTTTCAATTTTTCATAGCCCTTTACACATATCTCTCTAAAATAGGATATAATTATTTAGTATCTTTTCTGCTTGTGTATATATATATATATATATATATATATATATATATGCCAAATCACTACACAGTTTATTCAAGTATGATAATTTAATTACACAGGAAAGAAGGCGATGATGATTAAAATAGAATCACATGGTTGGGAATGATGAAGCTTATTCTAAAGTGTTGTGCAATTTAAAATGAATCTATGTTAACTAGAGGGTTTAGAGCTATCGAAAGATTGAGAAGAAATTAGGAAGTTTATACAAAAATTACTTAGAAAAAACAGTAAAATTAAAAATCATCTTTGAACTTGTTGTCTTTTGAATGCCACAAAAATCATGTACATGAAGTTCATTTTCATTTAAAATAGCAGTTGGCTTAAGTTTAATAAAATCACACATTTAGTAACCTTCCAGCCAAGCATGAATTAAACTTTATTACAAAAACAAATACATTTTCAATTTAACGAATGGCCCTCAAGTATTATGACATCACCATAAAATCTGACTCAGTTACAGGATTGTCCCAATTATAAATCAGTAATTTTCTTGTGAAACCCTTTACTTAGTCACTCATTTAAAAGGGCCATAATTAATCCAGGCAGGCTTGGGATTTACCAGGTAGCCCCGGCTGGACTGCAACTCACAAAGTTCTTCCAGTTTTCTCATGACATTAAAGGTGTAAGCCAGCAAACTTGTGGAGAATATAACTCCTGTAAACTATTGGGATTTGAATTCACAGCCTTTGGGTGAGGAGCCCATAGCTCCTGTGAGCATTCGCTCAGATATGCTTTGTATGTAAGCGTACTGGTTCATGGGATTGAATTTTGCTGGTATCAACCTTTGTTTATATCCCTTTTGAAATAAGTTAGAAACACATGGGATTAATGACTGTATGTTTGACTAGGGGATTTGTTCAGCATTTTAAGTTATGTTTTAGGTGTTATTAGAAACATCCACACAGCCTTAGCACAGTACAACAGGTGAAATTACTTAAATAGCAAGAAATTCTTATTTTGAAGGCTCAAATTCTAATGAAAGAGCTAAAAGATTTGGTTTCTCCTGGGACCTATGTCTTTGATCACTTCCTTTTTTCTTTTGTTATTATTAATTTTATATAATATATTTTGATCATATTTTTCCCTTCATAAAACTATTCCCAAACACTTCCTACCCTTCAATGGACCACACTTTATGCCTACTTTTTCTGTCTCTCTGCCTCTGCCTCTGCCTCTCTCTCTCTCTCTCTCTCTCTCTCAAAAACTAATCAAAACAGATGTATAAACAATAAATAAAATATATTAAAACAAAAATAAATAATATTACTCACATAAACAAAACAAAACAAACAACGCTATGGATTTTATTTTATATTGGCCAAACTACTCCTGGGCATGAGCCTACACTGCAGTGTAGTTGATATCCAAATGTCACAACATTTGAAAAACAAAGTTTCCTTTTACCAGTAAAAGTCAGTTGTGAAGAGATTACTGGTTATGGTGGGGATTATGTATCCATTTAGTTTTCTTCATGCTAGCATTTTGTCTGGTTTGATCTTCTGCAGGTATGCACATTCTACAGTCTTTATGAGTCCATATGTCTGTAAGGCCTCTGGAATGCGAAAGATTCTGTTTTCAGGATTCATCCATAACTTCTATCTCTTATAACTTTTCCCACCTTCTTTTCTGCATAGATAGCTGAACCTTGACTGGAGAAGGGTAGATAAAGACATGTCATTTACAACCAAGAATTAAAATGTCTTACTTTGCGTGTTGTTTAGTTGTAGGTTGCTGGGGTCCAGGAATAGCCTCACAAACACACAAACACTGATCTCAGTCAGACAGGGAGAGTTTATTGAGCATACCATGACTGGTCAATAAGAGCCAAGGTCCAGATTAGACAACGGAACCATGACCTCGCATTTAAATTCTTACAAGATTTTTAAGCTCCAAATTTTGTGCCAAGTTATTTCATCAATCAGGATTTAGGGATGAGGGGATTTCCATAGGTACATGTCTTTGTTATACATTTATCCTACTCCTGTTGGCTGGAGTATTTAGCTGTTGCAGTGAACTAGCTTTGTCTATCATTCTTGTTCTAACTTGTCTATCATGATGGGACTTGTGTAACATTCATGTCTTAACTTGCCAACCAGAATGTCAGTTACTCACCCATGTACATATCTCTTTTTGCTAAGTAGGATGTCAGTTCCAAGGGAAGTCTTGGGACCTTAAACTTTACTTGACCATTACTCAAAAATGGAAGTCTTTTTCCAAATAATTTTTTATATTGGTGAAGCTGTCTCTCTTATGTTGAGGTCCACACCTGGGGCAGCTTATACCATAAAAGCTTATATATGGGTGTAAGAAGTGCTGTTTGGTGGTTGGTTCAGGTCCAAGCTTATTATGGGCAACTTTATAAAAGTTATATTGACTTTTATCATGATTGGTTTCTGAGGTCATAGAACAAACAGAATATATAAATTAATCTTGGCGTTAGAAAGGTTCCTAGTAACAGCTAAAGCTTCCTGGAAGTTTCCTTATACTGGCAGTCTAGCCAAGTAACTGTTACCTAGGCCTTAATATTTTACTCGAGCCTTAACATTCCATATAGGCTTTAGTATTTTACCTGGGCCTTAACATAAGTCTCTGTTTTAATTGCTATCTACTAGAAGATGCTTCTCTGATGAGGACGGAACAATATTCTGGTCTATAGATACATAATTATGTCAAGAGATGTGTCATGAGCAAGAAGATAGATGCATGGAGCTAGAATTTATTATGGTGAGGGTCTTCACACAGTGTTATCAGTCTAAATTTCAAACTACAGTCCTACACCTATCTACTCAAGGCTGTCACCTGTAAGACATATCTTAGCCAAAAGTCAGTCCAGTCTATAAGAGAAGTCTTGGAATTGAATGTAAGTTTCCTAAGGGCATACAGGGCACAGTGTAAATTAAAGTTGTTTATCTCTAGATGTGAAGAGCAGAGCATTATTCTTGGTTTCTGCTTCTATACTGTACAATGGGCATTTTGGGGATCTAAGACAGTGTCTGGTTGTGTTGAGAAAGTGATATCACTGAGTTCTGGTTATCAGGTGCAGCCTTGGGTGTAGTGTGGATCTGACAAAGCTATTTCTGTTGTCCAAAAGACAGTTTTTCACTATGCTTATTATAGAAGTCATTTTATTATATGTTCCTTTCACTGAATAATAGTAATAGATTTTAACCCAGCACCCATGAGCAATATAGTCTCAGATTTCTGGGCATCTTATTCCTGGCAGCATCAGGTATGAGTTTCACCTCATTGGGTGAGTCTCAAATATACTCAAAAGATACTACTTACTCCAGTCACATTTTGCAGATTGAGTGGCCATCATATTTTAAGGGCAGATTAAAGGTTGGAGGTTTTGTAGCTGGGTGATACTGATTGTTACTTTTCTTCTCTTGTTGTATATGAATTACTTTCCAGCACTATGAATCTAGGTAATATAACTGAAGTTTCCAGTTTTGTAAGAGCTCAATTTATGTAAGGAAATGATATCTTTGCTCTACTATCAGGTTGTAGAAGGTTACTAATATCGTAAAAAATAGTCTGTGGTTTCAGAGCAGTCTATGGTATTCTTTTAACTGCCTTCTTTTTGAGGTTCTCATGTGTTCTTTTATAAATACATGGTGCATCATAAGTTTTGTCCTATTGTTATAGGGATACTAGTTATGGGAGAATAAAGAAAAATCACATGAATTAAGCTCATCTTTAATGCTTCTCCCAACAGTCTTAAATAAAGCCACAATGTGGAAAAGAAATCAATGCCCTGAAATGAAAGGGAATAAGGAGAGGGTGAGAAGATGATGACAGTTCACAAGACGTTAATCTGAACAATGTTTCTTACTTTAAACATTAATTCCTATACTAAGAGACTTAAACATAATTTTATTATTCTAGAAAATCATGTTGTATACAGTAAACTTATGTTGTAATTTATTGGTGTGTACAAAACATAGTTTATAAAAATATTTTTCCTATTCAGTTTGCTTTAGTGGTTCATTTTTCAACAAAAATAATAAAAAAAATTTTAAGAAAATTATTTTAGAACTAGTAACATCTTATTATTTTCAGTTTTCATGAGCCACCTAAGGCATTATTTAAATCATTTTGCAATATTAACTTCCTTTGCCTTTGTCTGGTATATTTTGCTAACTAGCCTAGAGTCATAAAGAATACACAGACTTATTTTGGCATTTTTGCACATTAATTTCTCTGAACACAGAATCTGAGAAAAATTTTGTTTTGAAAATTCACTCAATTTTTGTCTATGTGTTTTGACATTTCTCATGGCAAAACTAAGGTTTCTACATAAAATTTTGTCTCAAATTCTCAGAAAACATTTATTAATTTATTATTGTTATTATTAGACTAAACTATTTTTATATTTAAGTCTAATAATGAATCACATATTTTATTAATATGCAATAATTTAATCACTATTATACTGAAAATCATCAATAATAAAGCAAATTCCTGCCAGCAATAAAACAAAATATTCAGGAATATTTATTTTTATTATTATTATTATTATTATTACTATTATTACTGTTGTTATTACTATTACTACTATTTTAAGGAGAAAATGTGACAAGAGAAAATAAATTTGAAATTACATTTGTAAATTAAATGACAGGGATTAAAGCAGGCAACCAGCTTTAGAGATTTTAGCTTCTAGCTAAGAACAAACTTATATTCTAATATTTTGACTTCCCTGCTAGAAGCAGTTACCAACCTAAACATCAGGGAAATTAGTACATTTTTAAATGATGTTTGGAAATACAGTGAGATAAGTAATGATTTTTGTTTTGTTTCGTTTTGTTTTATATTCAATTTTTTTTGTCTAGTATTTTCTGATGGACCACAAATAGTGTCTAAGGTGTTCAAAACTATTTACATTTCTCTATGAAGTTGAGAGTTATCAACAGATTCTGCTAAGGACACTGAGTTTCTCTAGCAGTAGGGAAACATTTGCATGTCAAAACAAGGTATCTTTCCTCAGGCAGGGGCAGTCCTGTCTAAACAGTCCAGTAAATTAATTTCATCCCTCAGTGGCTACTATGGAGGGTAGTCTTTGTTCAGTGATCAAAGTCTGCATTTCATTTTCACTACCCCTAAATAGTATACATCACACAGTAGAACTTACTCAGTATATCTAAGTTTTGAAAAGGCTCTCAGTGATTTAAAACTTCCAAAGAAATCATAGAATTTCACAGTCACCAAATTGGCTGAGACCATAATTGATTTGACAAGAAAGAATCAAATCAATTCTCAATTGCATGTTCAGTACATTTAAAGATAGATCAAGACAAAATATAAGCACAAGATGCTGAAAATAAGTATTAAGATTTTTGTTTCCTTAAGGTTTCATCTTTCCAATATGTTGATCACTGTAAGACAAGATAATGTGAAAAATGTATCTTTCTTAGATTCTTTTGTCAAATTAGACTTTCTCAACAATGACAGTTTTCTTCCTGTTTATGACTGTTTTCTTTTATGTTAAAGATTTATTGCTTTTTATCTTGTTATATGGATATTTTGTCTCCATGTATGTCCGTGAACCACATACATGCAGTGTCTATGGAGGCCAGAAAATGGTGTTAGATAATCTAGAACACAATACAGAAATGTTTTTTTTTCTTTGAGAATTTTATATATTTTGATCATTTTTTTGACCTCCTATACTATGCTCTGTGCCTACCCAACTTTGTGTTGCTTTTCGCTATTAAAAACAAGAAAAAGCTAAAACAAAACAAAGCAAAATGCACACACACACACACACACACACACAAACAAATAGTATTCATTTAATGATTGTTAACCAACTATTCAAGGGCATTGCATGTGTCATGGGTTGCATGTGAATGAGGCAAAGATCAAAAATTTCCAGTAATACATTATTCAAAATAACACTTAGATGAAATTATTTTCATCCAAAAGTAGCTGTTATTTGTTCTCACAAGTTGACCTGTCAGTTAGAATAATATACTACCTTCCAATCTGCTTCCTTATAACTTTTGTGACAATTTTCTTTAATATGTTAAAACATAAATGTTAGAAAAATTTCTAGTCAGAAATGATAGTTTTTCCACTACTAAACATTTTAAACAACATTTTAAGCAAGTAGTGTTTTAATAAATAATTAAAGCTTTTTAAATGCCTTATAATAGGTGAAATTCTAATATGGATGGGGCGTGTATCTCATAAAACCTCATGTTTTTTGAGGAGGTATAGGCATGTAATGGTCAGTAAGAAGGAAATATAGTCTTCTCCAGGGACAAAGTCCACTATAAGTTTTCAAGTCCAAAGATAAGCCCTAAACACACACACATACACACACACACACACACACACACACACAGTGGACTCTAGTTTGTATGTAGTTGAAAATTACAGCATTGTTCTTTATTAAGGTGAGTAAATGAACTCATATACTTGCAACCTGTTGTTAAGTCATTCATACAGCATGAAGGTTAAGACTAGGATATTGATTTGTGTCGTGTTTTGCACAGGCTTTTGCAAGTGTGGGCTCCTGGTCAGAAGAAAAAGGCAGAAACCTCTTTGCTCAGGCCATCTTGCCTTGGTCTCTAAACCTCCACCTAACAAATATAAATCATAAGACATTTTGAGATTCTGAATTTTTATTGAATAACTCTGTCTATTTATTATTGGGAAAGTTCTGTGCTAGTTGGCAGAGGGCCAAGGAATCCTTATGATGAAAAAAAGTTATTCCAACTGAGGCTGTTTTACATCTTCTGGTCAAAAATGCTTCAAAACTGGAACAGGTGAAAGTGACTGAATGAAGCATCACAAGCCAATGCTAGACAACAAATCTTGCTTACACAGTTTAAATTAAATCAATTTTTCTTTATTCTTGTCACTAATATGATTTATTTTTAGAGTAGCAAAGATAACTAATGCAGTTTCTATAAAGGGAAATAAAGAGAAAAAAATCTTTAACACTAAACTCAGATTTGATAAATCAGAACTTCTCAATAGACTATTGGGAGAGATTGTTTATTTCTGAGATCATCTTTCAAATATGAGATATGACAGCTCAAGTGACTAAATATAAAGATGATGGAGGTAGATAGCCAATCATATAATAATAACCTGCCCATTAAATATAAGACTAGCTTCTACTGAATCGAAAGGAAGGGTGTAGAGGAGGAAATGTAAAGGGAGGAGAGCAAAAGTGATTAAAATAAAGTACATATATATGAGGATTTCAAAAATAAAAACAATAAATGTAAAATTATATGTATACAAAATAATTGTTCTAAAATTAATACCTCTATAACTTAAAAATTCAACAACTAAAATGTATACAATTGCTTCCAAGTAGTATCTTATGGCTTATAGTCTCCACATTGATTAGACTGTAAAAACAACAAGGGAAAGATAAAATTAACTCTGCAAAGAGTGAAAATGTCAACTGGAAGACACCATAGTATCTTCCCTATCAGTCCAGGAAGTACATATGAAGATTGTATTGAAATGGACTGTAAGACGTAAGAGCATTAGACTATAGAAATAGAAGTTCTCATCTGTGCCAATTGAAAGACAGAAGTCTCTGTTATAATGCATAGTTCCTCTTGAGCAACTATGACTGGATTTAATAGCCTCCTAGACTTGCTAAATTTAAATTGTATTAAATAGAAGCTTGAACTGAATACAGATCAATGTGTTGAAAATTATTTAACAAACTAAAAATGGAGACATCCAGTGTTGACTATTTAAGGAGTTAGGCTAAGCAGCAACTGCTTATGTAATACAATATCTATAACCAATGCTATCATAGAGACCAAGATCATCAGCAGTCTGTTAAGATATGCATACCTGATATGAAAGAGTGTTATTTTTAAAAACAGTATTTTTCCTTATAGTCTGGATGGAGCCAAAAGTGATGAACAGGCTTTCTTGCTTTCCAGGGAAATAATGGATTTTCAGAAGAGTAGAAGGAAAGTACAACTACCTCATGCCACAGAAATGGAGAAGTAAACAAATCTCTTTGTCCCTCAAGTAATTTGCAGGAACATTGATTTTGATCTGAAGTCACAAGAATTGACATAAATGAGAAGATTAATGATAAGAAACTTCATACAATCAGGTTGAGCATCACTATTTCTGATGGTCATACATGATGTTCTGTTTTGACAAAGTAAATTCAAAACCCATCACCAACCTGCTGAGCCTAAACTCATTGTAAAGTATTGCCATCTTCTACTGATTAATAAAAGCTTTGTATAATATCCTCAAAATTTCTCAGTTATGAGAGACAGACACACAGACAGGTAGACAGACAGACAGACAGACAGACAGACAGACAGACAGACACACACACACACACACACACACACACACACACACACAAACACACACACAAAGGCCAGACAAAAGAAGAGCAGGCAGAATGAGACAGAGAGATCTTAAATCAACTTCAAGTCATTTACTGGGCAAATTCAAGTGAATTGTGTGAAGAAAATAGACTTTTGGTGATTATTAGGAAATTGCTAAACTGTTACTGTCTATAGAATTCAAATATTGCATGTAAATATGTATACATACACATACACACATACATATACAAAATATATCAGATGTTCATTGCTGCAAAAAATACCTGCACCAACTGAAATTCAAGCAGAACAGATGGTTGCAGTAGAAAGTTTATCTCCAGCCCTGGAATAGAAAATTACAAATTACGGGTAGCATCCCACATTCTTCCTTGAGAGTTTGCCTCCAGTGACCTAAGTCACCCAGCACAACCCTGCCTCTAAAATGTTCCATTTCTTTTTCATGGTGCCAGAGTAGGGTACAGGCTTTTATACAGCAATGCCTGAATAGATATGTAATGAAAAAAAATGAAATAATTTTGAGCTGAATTTATGTTATGATATAGGGAATGAATCCTTGGTTCATTGATCCATCCCTTGGCTTTGTTTCTAAAAGAAAAGAATTATATAAAATAGAACTTTCTTGAATAATCATATACCATGACATAGGGAAAATTACAGCCATATATGCTGTGTATATTTTTATCTCAGAAACTTTATAAATGAACATAATCCCAAAGGAATATTATGTGCTTTTTAATTTGTAATGAGATATATTAAATAAATCCTACTATTTAGTTCAACATTCACTGAATCAAGAAACGGGATTGTCTTTAAAATGTGAGAGTCACATGGGAATATGCTCAGCAGTATCTTGAGCTAAGACTATGCAAATCAAACTATAATGACATTAGACTTGTAAACACTAAAACAATTAAAGATAACAGTAATTGCTGAGGAGAATATAGTTAACCTAGACCTATATCTCTAGCATGTAGAGATGTAAAATGGCATGGACACTATATCAAATACTTTGGTATTAAATAAAATAGCATGTGGCAGACAATCAAATTATTTGCAACTTATTCTATAAGGTGAACAACCTTATTTTATGTTTATATTTTTATTTCTTTTTGTAGATTTTTTTAAATGGATCCAAACTGTATTCTATCCAAGTATCAAAAATGGCAGTGACCTTCGCAGCATCACATGGTTTTCCAGAGAAGGCAGCAATTTGATGGCAGAAGTTACAATTGCTGGAGCAAAGTTAGTTTACTTTTGGGAATATTTACCATTCTTAAACTCTTTGCTATCCTAAGATTTCTGGTAATTAACTCCTGTTGAGAAGCACAAGGGAATTAAGTAAAGGATTAGTTGTTAGAGTTCTTTTCTCTCTTGCTCTAGAGACTCTTCCTGGCCAGACCAGAGACCTGGACTCATTAACACTTGGTAAACCTGATAGACAAGAAAGGAAAATAATTTAAATCTTTTACACAGTCAGTATGCACAGACTCACAAGTAGTATACACCCACACATTCTGCTCAGGTAGGACCACCTGTCTCATCTACTCCATATCTTCATGAATATTTACATGTGTACCTACACACATACACACACATATAAACAGGTATATAGATAGACATACACACATATTCATTTGTTTGGATGGATGAATGGATGGACAGATGGATGGATAGGGCACAGACCCCCAAGCAAACACTTTCTTTCCTCTTACCTTTAAATAGACAAAATATTTTAGAAATTTACCTCATAAATAAAATGTTACACAGAAGGGGAGTTATAGAATAGTTGATACTAAGTTCAAAACAGTGTTTCATTCTATATGGTCATTATAAGTTCAAAGCAACATTTTTACATGGCCTCATGTTATCATTGGGCACACCAGTGACTTCATCCTTGGATTTGACCTAGAGTGAATGTTTTTCCTTAGTCACAAATTTGTCTCAAGCCTATTTCTCTTTTTAGTGTTATTGTGGATGCTTGTTTTATTTCTTATCATGCAGCCTTTACTTACTTTTCTTTGATAAATGGGCACATTATATACTTTACTATAACTTTATTATAACTTTCTGGTAAAATCATTAATTCATCTAAACAGTACTAATTCATAAAAGCTTATCTTTATGTTGATCTGCAGGAAATCTGCTCAATAGGTTAGGCTAATTCCCAGGAATTGTTATATTATGTAATAGTGATAAGAAAACTTCATATCAGCTACAAGAAGCAATCCTGAAATGAAATTTCTGAAGGCCCTGCAATTCAGAGTTTTCTAGTTGCAGCATACAAAAATGATGGGCCATTACCAGGAAAGTCACCTGCCTGCCTTTAACCTGTATTAGATGACTCCTGACATCAAATTTCAATGGATGGATAGTTAATCAAATTTGTTATATGTCACATCTCTTCAAAACAATGACCTTGACATAATGACTGACATATAACATATCATAAAATAACATAAAGCAGCAAATATATGTGACTTTTTCAGTCCTTATAATGTTCCATACAGTGAGCCATTAGTAGTGGTAAGTAATTGTTGATAATGTTCCATACAGTGAGCCATTAGTAGTGATAAGTAATTGTTGATAATGTTCCATACAGTGAGCCATTAGTAGTGGTAAGTATTTGTTAATGGTATCATTCTTGGGTTGGTCACCTTATGCTCGATCAACAGGGAGGCTGAGTATGTCATGATGAGTAAGCTAGTAACAGCCCCATTCCATGCATGTGCTTCTGCCTCCAGTTGTTTACCAGGTTTGACTTCCTGTCCTGGCTTTCTCCAATGATGGAATAAAATGTGGAGTGCAAGCCAAATAAACCCTTACATCCCAATTAACTTTTGGTCATACTGTTTTATAGCAGCAAGAGAAACCCTGAGACCTATCAACTCTCATCTGAGCCTCCAAGCTTAGCTCCAAATCTTTATATGTGAGTAAATAGGTTTGAGTGTCTGTACAAACCAAGAAATTAGAAAAGAACTACTGTAAGAATGGGATTAATAGCAGAGAGGGGAAAAGAAAGGAACATGAAATCTACACTGGGGAAATGTGGGGATGCTAGAAGATAGGATAGGATAATAACACAGAATATAGAAGGAATACAGCCATATAATGGGAAATCTGAAAGATTCAAAAGGAGTCATCCTAGTAACTACCTACTTGAAAGGCATGAAATACCTAAGTTTGTGTATACATATACATATAAATAGTAAATGAAAAATTTCCATCTGGGCTGACAATCTTACCCCAAAGAATCATAACCTATCTAACAAAAATTACAATGTCAGGCATACTTTTGAGTTTTAAAAAACATTTTTTCCTTTTTGTAATTAGATATTTTCTTTATTCGCATTTCAAATGTTATTCCCTTTCCTCATTTTCCCCCTTAAAACTCCCTATCCCATCCCCCTCCTCCTGCTCACCATCCCTCTACTACCATTTTCCTGTCCTGGCATTCCCCTACACTGGGGCATCGAGCCTTTACAGGACCAAGGGCCTCTCCTCTCCTTGATGTCCCACAAGGCCATCCTCTGCTACATATGGGGCTGCAGCTGTGGGTCCCTCTATGTGTACTCTTTGGTTGGTGCTTGGTGGACCCTAGGAGTTCTGAGGGTACTCATTGGTTCATATTGTGTTCCTCCTATGAGGGTGCAAATCCTTTCAGCTCCTTGGGTCCTTTCGTTAGCTCCTCCATTGGGAACCCTGTACTCAATCCATTGGTTGACTGTGAGCATATTCTTGGATTTAACAGAGTAGAAAATAAATCACTGATGTAATATTAAGAACTTACAGTTTATTATATTCATTGAAATGATGCTTTCATGATTACTAGCTTTAAAGTTTATCTACTAAATATTGCTCTTAAGGAAGAATATATATTACCAAGATTTTATTTCAAATAACATTAAAATATATAGTGAGTATAGCATACATTATTAGTAAAGAAATGACAAAGTTCTGGATCTAGAAGTGAACACTGAGGAATTAGTATCTTATTTTTTATTTGAGTATGTCCTAATCGAAATTTTAAAACAGTAATTTTCAAAGGTAGCTCATTGTAAGTTTTATGTATTAATATGTAAATTAGCATATTGCTTCAGATTAAAATATTTAAAATGGCACAATAGATCAAATTTAAGAGTTTCTGTTTTGGGATTTATCATGTAGTATTGTTTGTAGAAATGATTAATTTGAAAAGGTTTTTTAAAAATAGCTTGATTAATGTCTTAATTGTTTTTTGATTCACTTTTATTCTATAGTCATCAAGTGAAGAAGTTTATTGAAAACTGTGTTTTCAAATTGCCAGTAGAGATACTGATAGTAAGAATACATTATAAACATATTTGGAGAGCAGTGAACATTTCACAGGCATTGTGATTTCTATATAATATATAATGTATAGTTCTGATATAACACATAATATGTAATATAAAATGTAATGTATAATGTACAATGAATAATGTATAGTATACAGTAATTATAATATATTATGTATAAGATATAATATATAATATAATATATAACATACAACATATAATGTATAATATATATGGTATAATAATATATACTATATGCATTTTACAATATACTATATAATGTATAGTAAGCAACATATAACAGAGAATACAACATATAACATATACCAACATATAAAACATACAATATAAAACATATAACATTAGTATATAATACGTTGCACATAAATAATATGTATTATAAAATACACAGTATGTATATATAATATATTGTATACAGTATATAGTACATAGTATGTAATATATTATATGAAATATGTAATAAAATATATAGTATGTAGTACATAGTATATAATAAATATATAATATACAATATGTAATGTATTTCATATGCTATATATTTTATATTTATATATTATGCAAAGTCTATATGGTATTTTTTTTCCTAGAGTGCTACTGTTTATTCCTAAACCTTTCTAAATAAGTAAGACAAGATGTAAAATAATACAAATGGAGCAGGGAGTGATTATACATCCAAGCAATTACTGCCCCAAATCCTATGTGAATGCAAACCCTTAAAACTACTGCTGAGACCCTTCTATGCTTACTGTAGATTTAAAATTACTTTTTATCTGATGAACTTTCCACTCTCCAAACTGACTGTCTAGAATTTTCTGTATATATTCCTACAAGAAAAACTAAGTCCTCCATATACATGATTTCTACTGAGTATTCAGAAGTAGTAGATAAAGGTATTTGTCTCATTTCTCATTTTTAGTTCATAACAATATGCCTAGACAATACCATTATTTTAATGCCTAGCTTCTGTAATTATGAAAATATTGATGGCGTTATTAATTACAGGGTTTCTGGGTCTGTGGGCTTTCTCACCTTTTACCAGCACCTCACTTGATTATGGTTGAGTGCCTGGTGAAAAACTCCCAAAAATCATTAGCGTTTAGAAATACCTTGAATCATCTAGAACTTCTGGGTTTTCATAATATTCAATCAAGATTTTCATTGTATATGATACAGCTGCAGAAGGTCTGAAATACCTAGTTTCCTAACTGTGTTAATGACTAAGGTTAACACAGCTTGGCTCATTGAAATCACTAGTTTCTGTTAGACTTATTCACTGTGACTGCATGTAGTGCTAAATGGATAGAATGGTGACATTTTGCTCTTTGACACAATGCCTTGTGTGCTCCACTTCTCTCTTTGACATTCTATTGAACTGCTTTTTCCTCAATATATATTACACTCAATATATTACCCTCTACTTGCAATAAACCTTCTCTCTCCTTTTAAAGCATAACAGCTTTATTAAAATGTAATTCACAAGCAATGACAGTGACTCAGTTATATGTATGAGCCAGTTTGTTCACAGACACTACCTATCATCACCACAGTCTTAGAATACTTCCATAATTGTCACAATTATCTCACTTATGTGGAAGATATTGATCTTCCTGATGCTTTCCTTTGGAATATGGTTAATTTGATATTCAATTTTTCTTCTTCGTTTTCTTATATATGGTTTTTGATATCTTAACTGAGACTTCATTTACAAAAGAAATGTTATTCAGAGAAAATTTGCATTTTTTAATCATTTTATTTTTTCCATTAAATTTATTGTTCCTGTCTGAATAACTGCAGGAATGGAAATGGAGCTTGAGGAAAAGAAGTTCCAGCTGCAGGCCCAAAATGGAATCCAGCTCAAGGGGGGGGGGGTCCCAAGGTCTGACACTATTACTGAGGCTATGGAGGACTCACAAAAAGGGACCTATCATGACTGCTCCCCAACTCAACAAGCAGCTGAAAGAGTCAGATGCAGATATTTGCACACAGCCAATGGACAGAAACTGATAAGTCCTGTGGTTGAATTAGGGAAAAGATGGAAGAAGCTGAGTAGTAGAGCAACCCAATAGGAGGATCCAGCAGTCTCAATTAACCTTGACCCACAAGATCTCTCAAACACTAGACCACCAACCAGGCAGCATACTCAAGATGATATGAGGCCCCCAATGCATATACAGCATAGGACTACAGGATCTGGGTTCGGCCAGAGAGGATGCACTTAACCCTCAAAAGACTGGAGGCACCACAGAGTTAGGAGTCTGGTGGGTCGAGATGATGGTGGAGACATCTTCCTGGAGATGGGGCAGGGAGGAGGTATGGGATATGGACCAGGAGGGGAATAAAATATGGAATGTAAATAAATAAATAAGTGGATAGATAAAAAGATAAATAAAATGTTAAATAAAATTAAAATTCTGCTGGATTTTGTGTTAGTTTGTGTTTGAGGTTCCTTCTTTGACATTGAGATATCCAGTGGACATTATTTGGCCATTACTAAAATGAGGTGACATATGATTTCATTTTGGAACTCCATCCCATTTTATTTATTTAGGGGTAGATTTGTCCTTTGCTCTTAATGTCCCTCTGCAAAAATACATTTGACTTGATCAGCAGGCGAATTTAACAAGTGGATTTATACTTTTAAAATGCATTGCTGAATTTCTTCTTCAAGAGTTATGGACAAGATTCTATAGATGATCATTCCAGAATCAACAGAGCTTAGGATACTAACTTTTCTATCTTTAACCTACACATTTTCTCTGTGTATCTTACAGTTTTTTTCTTCTCTTTATTTCCAATTGCAATTTAGATTGCTAGAGAGCTATCTTAATTTTAATATTAAAGTAATTTATTATTCTGTATGACTGTAGACAGATTTGAAATGACATTGACACAGAAATCTTTTAAAATAATTTACATATGTACAACTACTCAATTCTAGAAAAAGCTTCAGAATATTTTCACATATTTTAACATGCACAAGAATAGCATGCTCATATAAATCGTAGTTCTATTGTTGTCTGAAATTTTCAGTATCTGCAAAGGGTCCATGCAAACTGAGGAGACATACAGGTGAATTTCAGAAATATTTTGTTAGATCTAAGTCTATTGTGCCATGTCATGCTTAATAATACTGTAGTTGAACTCTAAATAAAATTCTTTGACTCTTGGCACTATTATATGTTGTCTCTAGAGAAGGCTGGCAAACTGTGAAGGTCAAATAATACACAAGCTAAATAATACACACTTTAAGTGTTTAATTTCCTAAGTTGGTATACGTAACAATAAATGAATGTATGGGAGGACCTGAAAGTTCAGATTTCAGTGCTGCTATCCAATAGATTAGACAATTTCTACAAACAAGCTAGCGTGTTATGCTTTTTGCTAATGAGCTTTTCTGTTGTATTTGCCACCTTTATCCATTGTGTCCAGTCCTGCACATTACCTACCAAACCACAGTCACAGATGTTATGCTTCTTCCTATCATATACTCTGCTTTCAGTACATTATTTTCTTAGCCTGGGAAGCATTTATCTGGGATACATCACATCTTCTTCTGTAGTCTCTTTCACTCATTAAAAGCTATAAAAGATTTCTCACATCTCCTCTTTCTTTATTTCTTTTGTGTTTTTGTACCCTCTATTATAGTAATTGTTTTGTAATGACTTGTAAATATTTACAAGAATGTTTCTCTTTGAATCACTAATATGGTTCTTAGTTGAATGGTATATCCACATTGAAATAAGGTATATACTTCATATGGTTTCAAGCATATTGCACACATGAGTAATTATAAATTTTAGATCCATAACATTTTAGTATAAAACACTAATATAATACTGTTTATAATTTTAATAAATGTATGACATTTAGAAAAACTTTATCTGAGATTGAATTCTTTTCCACATCCATAGACAAGTGATTGTCTGTTATCTAGTTACTGCTATACAATATTATGATAAAACTGAAGGGAGATTCGAATTTTTAGCTAAGTTTTTATAATATTTATTGAATTTCTATCTCGGGCAAATGAATACTAAATAGTTTGATGAATTATAAAAATATTAACACAGATTTATTACGTTACCAGTATATGAAATATCACCCAAAACTAAATTAATATCAGAAATTATATACATCTATATTGCCCAATTTAAGTTGAAATTAGAATTAAAACAAAGGGTTGTCCCTTATCTTATCAGACACTTACTTTTCTGTGAATGATGATAAAATTAAAGTATTCTTCATATGACTGATTGTAAAAGGAGCTAAATTTTGTGCTAAGTCATAATAACATTGTACATCTAATATGAGTATATAAATTCTCTTTAAAATATTAGTCTGAATTTTATATTTATGTTCACTTGTGAGCAATGATCTCATTTTATTGAGATGGAAAAGTTTTCACTGTCAATTAGATTGGCTTTCTAATCAAGAACCTTGTGAGTGCTGTGATTACAGACATACCATTTTGCAGTGACCTTTTTAGCCATAGTACTGTATTGTTTATAAACACAAACACACACAGAATCACAGACACACACATATTTTATATATGTATAGTGGAACAATATATTTGTGAGCATTATATATAATCATATATATGTATTTATATATATTTCATTAAAATAGATTGAATCAAACATTCTTTCTCATCTTTCTCATCTGAGACAAAACATGAACAGTTGTAAAAACTTCTGTTCTCTATATTTCTTCATGATTTTTCTTTTTTTTATTAGTTATTTTCTTTACTTGCATTTCAAACGTTATCACCTTTCCTCATTTCCCATCCATAAGCCCCCCATCCCATTCCTACCTCCTGCTCACTAACACACCCACTTCCATTACCCTGTCTTGGAATTAACCTACACTAGGGCAATGAGCCTTCTCAGGTCCAAGGGCCTCTCCTCTCATTGATGTGTGACAAGGCCATCTTCTGCTACATATGTAATTAGAGTCAGGGGTCGCTCCATGTGTACTCTTAGGTCGGTGGTTTAGTCCCTGGGAGCTGTGGGGGTACTGGTTGATTCATATTGTTCCTCCTATGGGATTGCCAACCCCTTCAGCTTCTTGGGTCCTTTCTCTAGCTCATCCATTGGGGACCTTGTGCTCAGTTAAATGGTTAGCTGAGAGCATCCCCCCTCTCTATTTGTCAGGCACTGGCAGGTTCTCTCAGGAGACAGTTATATCAGGCTCCTGTCACAAGCACAAGTGATCCTGGAGAGAATAAATTTAGGGTTAACTTTTTAAGGGATAGATTATTTCTGGAATCCTTAAAAAGAACCCTCAATAGATGCACATCTTTTCTTATGATAGTATAGACCATTCTTCTTTCCTGGACAATTACACTTTAAGTTTTCAAATAATTATGCATGTTCTGTTTTTAAAAAGGCTCAGTATGATTTCAGAAACCTAAAATTTGTGAGAATTCTCAGCTCTTAGTTCTTAGAAATGTTTAAGGTAGAGTTAATATGTTGCTCACTATAGGTCAGCCCTGAAGAACATTATAATTAAATGTCCAATCTCTTAAACAGATGTTTTAATATCAAAATAAAAATTAATAATTTTATCTAGAAGTTAAATTGAGTTAAATATGTAAATTGAAACTCATATTTAACTGTGATCCATACTTTTTTAACATTTATACTGTAATAAGAACTATATAAATGCTTGAATTCTTATTTTAATATAAAACATGAAATATAGTTATTAATTATAAATAGATTACTTGGTAGAAAAGTTATAATATAGACTTTGGTGGCCTAAATATCAGTTGACATTCATGGGTAGATTCCATATAGGATCTCTACTAAGTAAAAGTTCACCATTATTCTTTACCATCATTTCCCTTTAGTACTATTAATTAATTTCAAGATGTTTATTAATTGTATTATTATTGCAAAGAATTAAAAATTTGCACAAGTATTTTAATGAGAATGATCAGCTATGTAAAAAAAAATTATAAAGTATAAAATGAATCAAGCCTGAATAACAAAGTTAAGAACTTTTGCTAGGATTCATATAAAAGAATTATTGATGCATTATTACATATTTCTTAATATAGAAATGTAAATTAAGGGCTAGAGAGATGGCTCAGTGGTTAAGAGCACCGGCTGCTCTTCCAAAGGTCCTGAGTTCAAATCCCAGCAACCACATGGTGGCTCACAACCATCTGTAATGAGATCCGATGCCCTCTTCTGGTGTGTCTGAAGACAGCTACAGTGTACTTACATATAATAAATAAAAAAATCTAAAAAAAAAAAAAAAAGAAATGTAAATTAAAATAAAATTTCAATATATTACCAATAGGAATATATTGCATTAAAAGTAATATATATATATATACGTATATATATATATATATACGTATATATATATATATATGTTTCCTTTTCAGAATGCATATTTAAATGCCTTTAAACCTTAAAAATTTATTAAGAGCTCATTTTGCAGCAATATCATACATATTAAATTATGTTAATTAAGTTGGTTTAATAAGGAACACAAAACATACTTTTGTATGTCTATAGGCTTGACCCCATTTTTACCTCATTTACAATACCTTACTTTAGCATATAAAGTATGCTAAAATCCATTATTTACATTACAGTTGATTTCTTTAGTGTAGTCAATGGAATTTTTATCACAAATGCTAAGTATTTTAGCCATTATTAAATTGTATGGGAAGCTGCCACTGATCTGTAGATTCTTTGTGCTCTTTGAGGACATCCCTGACCATATGTCTTTAAAAGAATTTCATAGAGTTTTATATATATAATACATTATGTTTTTATATTTTATGAAGCAATATGTATTGAATGTTTTCAATATGTATTGAATGTTTTCAATGTTTTATTTGGCATCTCATTGTTTATTCATATTTAATACTGAGTAATATTTCATGATATCTTAATTGTTTCTGGGTTGTATCAATTCTGAATACTGTTTTAAGTATGCAAGCATAGCCAGGAATGATAGTACATGCCTTTAATCTGATCACTAAGGAGGCAGAGGCAGATTTCTGTGAATTTAAACCAGCAGCCTGGTCTATATAATAAATTCAGGTATGGTCAAGTCTATTTGAAGAAACTATGTCCCTGTCCCACCCCCTGAAAAAAGAGAATCAAGTTTATGTTTTCTAGATGTATTAGTTCAGTTTTGTGAAAAAGCTATCAAAGAGTGAAAATTTTATATGACATATGTAAGTAGTTCATTAGAAAGCACTACATATATTCACAAAAAAAAAAAAGAAAGCACTTCAAACTGTATTTATTGCATGTTCTCAAGAATTATGTTGGTTCCCTTGGTCTATATACCAGGCTCCTGTCAGCAAGCACTTCTTGGCATCAGCAATATTGTATGGGTTTGGTGTCTGCAGATGGGATGGATCCCTAGGTGGGTGAGTGTCTAGATGGTCTATCCTTCAATCTCTGCTCTACTCTTCATCCCTGTATTTCCTTTAGACAGGAACAATTCTATGTTAAAATATTTGAGATAGGTGCATGTCCCCATCCCTCAACTGAGGACCATGCCTACCCTTTGGATATGGTCTCTACAGACACTCTTTCAACTTTTTTCTGTATTTCAGCTAATGTAATCCCCATTGGGTCCTGGGAGCTTCTTGCTTTCCTGGAATCTGGCTAACCCCCATTCCCTTTCCTTCACTGCTACACACTTCTGTTCAATTTCCAATCCATCAGTACTTCTCCCTCTTCTCCTCAAACACCTGATCCTCTCCCTCTTTTTCGGTCCCCCTCCCTCTCCTTCCAAAGTCCCTCACTCCCTCTATCTCCCATGATTATTTTGCTTCCTGTTCTAAGTAGGACTGAAGAATCCACACTTTGGTCTTCCTTCTTCTGGAACTACATATGATCTGCAAGTTTTATCATGGGTATTCCAAACTATTTTCCTAATATACATACACTTATCAGTGAGTACATACCATGTGCATTTTTTTTTTTTTTGGTTTTTTGAGACAGGGGTTTTCTGTGTAGCCCTGGCTGTTCTGGAACTCGCTCTGTAGACCAGGCTGGCCTCGAACTCAGAAATCCGCCTGCCTCTGCCTCCCAAGTGCTAGGATTAAAGGCGTGCACCACCACCGCCCGGCTAAAGATTTATTTATTTATTTTATGTAAGGACACTGTAGCTGTCTTCAGACGCGTACCAGAAGAGGGCGTCAGATCACTTTACAGATGGTTGTGAGCCACCATGTGGGTGCTGGGATTTGAACTCAGGACCTTTGGAAGAGAAGTCAGGTGCTCTTACCCACTGAGCCATCTCTCCAGCCCCCCCATGTGCATTTTTTTGTGACTGGGTTTCATCACTAAAAATGATATTTTCTAGTTCCATCCATTTGCATGCAAATTTCATGAAGTCATTTTTTTAATATCTGAGTAGTACTCCTTGTGTAAATGCACCACATTTTCTGTATCAAATCCTGTGTTAAGGGACACCTAGGTTGTTTCCTGCTCTGGTTATCATAAATAAAGCGGCTATAAACATAGTAGAGTGTGTGCCCTTGTTTTATGTTGGGGCATCGTTTGGGTATATGCCCAGGAGTGGTATAGCTGGGTCCTAAGGTAATATTATGTCCAGTTTTCTAAGGAACTTCCAGACTGCTTTCCGGAGTAGTTGTACCAGCTTGCAGTCCCACCAGCAATAGAAGAGTGTTCCCCTTTCTTCACATCTTCAACAGCATCTGCTCTCACCTGAGTTTTTGATCTTAGTAATTTTGACTGATGTGAGGTATAATCTCAGGGTTGTTTTTATTTGCATTTCTCTTAAGACTAAGGATGTTTAAGACATCTTTAGGTGCTTCTTGGCCATTCTATCTTCCCCAGTTGATAACTTTTGTTCAACTCTGTACCCCATTTTTAATAGGGTAATTTGATTCTCTGGAGTCTAACTTCTTGAGTTCTTTGTAAATATTGCATATTTGTAAATATTAGTCCACTGTAGGATGTAGGATTGGTAAAGTTCACCTTCTTGTCATACAGACTTGCACTTGCTTGGTTAGACTCATATCAAGCTATTTTATATTATTTGTGACTATTGTTTTTTTTTTTTTTTTTTTTTTTTTGTTAAGGGTGTTATTTCCCTAATTTTTTTCTCAGCCTGTTTATCCTTTGAGTAGAGGAAAGCTACTGATTTGTCTGAGTTAATTTTCTATCTTGCCACTTTGCTCAAGTAGTTTATTAGGTTTAGAAGTTCTCTGGTAGAATTTTGGGGTCACTTAGGCATACTATGACATCATCTGCAAATATTGACATCTTGATTTCTTTATTTCCAATTTGTATACCTTTGAGCTCCTTTTGTTGTCTAATAGCTCTGGATAAAATTTGAGTACTATATTGAATATTGCAATATTGAGAGTGGGCAGTCTTGCCTGGTGTGTGATTTTAGTTAGATTGCTTCATCTTTTTCTCTATTTAGTTTGATGTTGTCAATTGGTTTGCTATATATTGCTTTTATTATGTTTACTTATAGGCCTTGAATTCCTGACCTTTCCAAGGCTTTTAACATGAAGGGGTGTTGTATTTTGTGAAATGTTTTTGCAGCATCTAATGAGATGATCATGTGTTTTTTTTTCATGAGTTTGTTTATATAGTTGTTTACATGGATGAATTTCCATATATTGAACCATCTCTGCATTTCTGGAATGAAGCCTACTTGATCATGGTAAATGATCAGCTTGATGTGTTCTTAGATTTAGTTTGTGAAAATTTTGTTTAGTATTTTTATATCAATATTCATAAGAGAAATTGCTCTGAAGTTATCTTTGTTGGATCTTTGTGTGGTTTTGGTATCAGTATAATTGTGACTTCATAGAATGATTTAGCTAGTGTTCCTTCTGTTTCTATTTTATGGAATAGCTTTAAGAGTATTAGTATTAGGTCTTCTTTGAAGGTCAGATAGAATTCCTCTCTAAAACAATCTTGTCCTGGGCTTTTTTGGGGTGGGGTGTTGGGGGACTTTTAATAAGTGTTTCTATTTCTTTGGAGATTCTGGGACTGTTTAAGTGGTTTATCAGATCCTAATTTAACTTTGGTAACTGGTATCTGTCTAGAAAATAACCTATTTCTTCTAGATTTTCTAGTTTTGTTGAGTATAGGCTTTTGTAGTAGGATCTGATGATTTTTTTGAATTTCTTCAGTTTCTGTTGTTATTTTCCCCTTTACATTTCTGATTTTGGTTATTTGGATACTGTCTCCATGACCTCTGGTTTGTCTGCCTACAGGTTAATCTATTTTGTTGATTTTTTCAAAGAACCAGCTCCTTGTTTTGTTGATTCTTTGGATAGTTCTTTTTGTTTCTACTTGGTTGGTGTCAGCCTTGATTTTGGTTATTTTCTGCCCTGCAATCCTCATGAGTGTATTTGTTTCTTTTGTTGTAGAACTTTCAGATGTACTGCCACTGGGTTTGAATGGGCTTTGAAATTCCAAAAGACTTCTTTTCTCTCTCCCTCTCCCCCCTCTCATCATCTCTCCCTCTCCTCCTTTCCCCCTACCCTTCTCCTCTCTCTCTCTCTCTCTCTCTCTCTCTCTCTCTCTCTCTCTCTCTCTCTCTCTCTCTCTCTCTCTCTCCCTTCCATCCCTCCCCTGACTTCATTTTTTTGATCATGTAGGCTCTTAGGTATGGCTGCAGCATCATTCCTACCTGCTGTCCGGCTTCCCACCGTGATTATCATTGATTAATCTCATGTGTGTGATGGCTATTCCTGGTTGTAAACTTGACTACATCTAGAATGAACTACAATCAAGAAATGGAGGGCACAACTGTGATCCAGTTCTTAAAGCCTGGAGATGCAGACTTCTTAAACTGATCTTGATGTGGAGATCTTGAGGAATGGTGGCCATGAAAAGCTTAGCCCCAGGTAAGTTAGAAAAATCCTTTAATTGAAATCACATGTTCTTCTAGAGGCCTAGATAAGGGCAATGGTGGAAGGATAGCTCACTCTTCTTTACCTGCTTGCACTTATTTGTGGGAACATCTTTTAGTACCTACATCTTCAGGATTCTAGTCTATAAAGAAGACCAGGAGGAACAGTCCCTATGGACTGAGTAACTGCTAGAGCAACTACTAGACTTTTGGACTTCCTATTCACAGCTCCCCATTGTTGTCTTAGTTGGACTACAGACTGTAAGTCATTACAATAAATGTCCTTAATATATAGAAACATTCCATAAGTTCTGTGACTCTAGAGAACCCTAACTAATACAGTAAGCAAGTCTTCAATTATATGATTTAATTAATATGTGGTCTTGGTCATGGCTTTCCTCACAGTAACTAGGACAGAACTCAAGAAGGAATTTTTGGGTAGAGCAATATGTCTTTAGGAGTCATTTTATCGATGGATGTGTTTATTTAGCAATAGGATCTCCTCGAGGACTTATGACCTATCTAATCTCAGGTTGCTGACCAAGTCCTTCACATGAAGAAGTAGGCTTTAAATCCAATCAAAAATGGGCTAATTACTCCTGTTTAATTTGTGCTGAGACTATAGAAATATATATTGCAAACAGGTGACGGTGGTAAATTATAAAGTTTTTGGTTTTTATTCGATCCTTTGTTTTGCATATTTTGCTTTTTATTTATTTTAATTTTGAGGGAGGAAGAGAAGAGAGAAATGTGTGTGTGTGTGTGTGTGTGTGTGTGTGTGTGTGTGTGTGTGTATGAGGAAGAGGAAGAAGAGGTGGGACGAGGGAGAAAGAGAGAAGTTATGTGTGTAGAGAGGTTTATTTAAATGGCACAAAAGGAGTTGAGGAATGTAAAAGAATATGACCAAAGTATAATAAAAAATTAAATAAAAATACTTTTAAAAATAAAAAATTCTGGAGCTGAAATGCTTATGAGGAAATCAAAGCTATGGTAGAAAGTAGAATGTTATCAAAAAGGAGACAAAACAGCCAAAGCTCTTAGCCCTATAGTAACTTTTTTAGCACAATTGGACCAACTGTATTTTTAAACATTTACATATGATAGAGGGCTAATACCTAATATGTACAAAGAACAGAAGAGGTTAGACTCTAGAGAACCAAATAACCCTATTAAAAATGGGGTAGAGAGTTAAAGAATTCTTGACTGAAGAATACTGAATGTCCAAGAAACACCTAAAGAAATGTTCAACATCCTTAGTCATCAGGGAAATCTAAATAAAAACAACTGTGAGATTATACTTCATACCAGTCAGGACAGCTAAGATCAAAAACTCAGGGGACAGCAGATACAGGCGAGGATGTGGAGAGAGAGGAACACTCCTCCATTTTTGGTGGTATTGCAAGGTGGTACCACTCCTCTTTAAATCAGTCTGGCGGTTCCTCAGAAAATTGGACATAGTACTACCTGAGGATCCAGCTATACCACTCCTGGGCATATACCAGAAGATGCTCCAACATATAACAAGGACACATGCTCCAATATGTTCACAGCAGTCTTATTCATAATATCCAGGAGCTGGAAATAACCCAGATGTCCCTCAACAGAGGAATGAACACAGAAAATGTGGTACATTTACACAATGGAGTACTGCCCAGCTATTAAAAACAATGAATTCATGAAATTTGCATGCAAATGGATAGAACCAGAAAATATCATCCTGAGTGTGGTAACCCAGTCACAAAAGGACACACAATGTTATGCACTCACTGATAAGTGGATATTAGAAAAATAGCTTGGAATACCCAAGATGCAACTTGAAGATCATATGTAGTTCAAGAAGTAGGAAGACCAAAGTGTGGGTGCTTCAGTCCTTCTTAGAATGGGTAACAAAAGGGAGGAAATATGGAGACAACTGTGGAGCAGAGATTGAAGGAAAGGCCATTCAGATACTGCCCCACTTGGAGATACATCCTATATACAGTCACCAAACTCAGACACTATTGGAGATGCCAAGAAGTGCTTGCTGACAGGAGCCTGATGGAAGTGTCTCCTGAGAGGCTCTGCCAGAGCCTGACAAATACAGAGACGGATGCTAACAACCAACAATTGGACTGAGTTTGGAGGAGTTAGAGAAAGGACTGAAGGAGCTGAAGTGTTTCGCAACCCCATAGGAAGAGCAACAGTGTCAACCAACACCAGACCCCCCAAAAAAATCTCCAAGGGACTATACCACCAACCAAAGTCACATGGACGGAGCCATGGCTCCACCTTCATATGTAACAAGGATGGCCCTGTTGAGCATCAATGAGAGGAGAGGGCCTTGGTTCCATGAAGGCTGGATGCTTCAGTGTAGGTGAATGCCAGGGCAGTGAGGCAGGAGTGAGCGGATGGGTGGGAGAAGACCCTCATGGAAGCAGGGGCGGGGGATGTGTATAGGGGGTTTTCTGACGGGAATCCAGGAAAGGTGATAACATTTTAAATGTAAATAAAGATAATATCCAATAAGGAAAAGAAAAAAATAGTATTTTGTAGATGACTTTGAAGGGTAAAGTTTTGTTTGTCAAAAGTACTGCTTTTAGCATTGTTTCTAAACTCAATTCTTTTAATTTTTAAGCTTTTATTTATAATTGGGATCAACCAATATGCAATAAAACCCATTATTATATCACAAAAGAGTTTTCACATCAGTAACTGAGTTGTAAAATTGTCACTAAACTCCTATTAAGATTCTTCTATCTGAGAGATAAAATTCAAATATTATATAGCATTTATTAACTGGGAATAAATCTCTCCCCTTTTTTACTCAGTCCCTTTCATTTTTATACACAAAACATTTATTTTAATTAATAGCAAAGAATATAGTTTATTTAATTAATATGTAAATTTAATTAATTATTGATTTGTCTCTTAGCTAGGATATTTAGATGAACAAATTGAGGTTTCAAGTTTAGCTTTTAATAGTGCCAATCATTGCCAGTGTAGCAGGAACAAGCACTTAGTCATTTCTAACCTGTGAGAAATAAAAATTTGGATCCTAGAAGTCAACAGTGGTATGAAATAGTCTATATTTTAAATTGACACCTTTTATTTTATTTTATTATTATTCTTTAATATATTTTATACAGTCCAGTCATTATCCCCTTCCTGGTCTGCCTCTGACTGTTCCTCATCACATAACTCCTCTCCTGTCTCCAAGAAGATGCCCTTTTCCATTACATGTTCCTTTTACTGTATTTTCCTTGATTACACCTCAACTCTAAAAATAACATTTTCTCAATAATCATCTTAAATCATTAACCTTTATATGTACCACTGCCAAAAGAATAATTATATCAGACAAAGGTAAAATCCTAGCTGACTTGTTTTACAACAGTCTTTTCAAAACTGCCATCTGTTCACTGGTTTCTTGGGTTATAATGCTTTGAATTTTTGAATTGGTAAGCTTTAAATCAATTCTAAAGAAACTGGTTCTATTTCTTTAATCTTCAAGCCAAGCAGTAAGTGACATAAAATTTTACAGAGACTGAAATTAACATCCTCTGGGAATTTTCATACATAATTTCTTCCAACTATAAAGTTTTTATTTTCACTAAAAAGAAACTCAGTATTCTAACATAGGGATGACAAGTAATGTCATCTACACTCTTTACATAGGACTGATTTGGAAGTGGTTCAGCACATTTTGCAAAAAAAAAAAATAATAAAAAAAAACCTAAAAGAGTCATATCCAATATATAGAGCACATTGAAATTTAGAATTGCCATCCTTCCCCAATATAGGAGAAGGATTTGTCATGCTCTTATGATATAGGGATTACAAGTGACCTAAAGATCGTACACAGCTGCTTATGTTGCCAAAAGCTCAACAGCTAACATTTTCTGGAGCACAGTGAGTTATGAAGCTATATTAATGAGTTCATTACTTTATTTCCAATTTTATCAGTATGTAGCCATTTCATAAGTTGAGGAGCAACAGCATACAAAAGAATAAAAAGAAAAAGTAAGTACAACCATACTTTTTTAAGGACTGAGAGTATTACAGTAGTACAGCTCTTGGTCAACATGTTTGAGACCTGGGTTCAATCCTTTACACCTCAGGGGAATTGTTTTCTTGCAACTAATATATATATATATATATATATATATATATATATATATATATATATATATATATATGAGTTGTAGAGGCTTAATATTTTTGTTTCAATTTTTCTTTTATTTTTAAGAGACCTAGGTTCCATTTGCTGCTAAAACCTATTAGGTTCAAGCAAACAAATTTTATTAGAAAATGTAAAGGCTGTTTATATACTAATTATGAGTTTGTTGATCCTGAGAAATTTTCAGATTTTTGTGAATGACAATAGCATAGACCTTCTATGCTTCATGCATATCAGCTTCTTTTTTAAAAGCATTTGAGTGATATTGTGATTGCAGAAAGTGTTGTGTAGTTAACTTCAGGTTAAATTATAAAGGGCTTTTCATGACAGTATAAGAAATTTGAATTCATTTTTGAGGAGAAAGAACTGGAGTTAATTAAAATTAATGATTCAGATTTCAGTAAAATACTCAATATTTTTATTTGTGTCCAGTGGGTGATAAACTATGGTAGATTAAAGGGAAGTTACCAGAAATGTAATTAGAAAAAATAGCCCCAACATTGAAAATGAGGGGAACAAATTACAATACTCTAGATTAAAAAGGATAAGGCTTGGATTATTAAGAGTACAGAGATTTATAATGTGTTAGGAATTTAAGACTTTCATCTTCTGATTCAATGAGCATTACACTAAAAACAACTAGAAATTTTAGGTAATGACTTAAAAGAATCACATTTACATTTTCATGCTACATATGGAGAGTTGAAGAAAGAATCCATGTTAGTAACAATGACTATAAAAAGGTTGCAACATGATGGAAGGACCATGGATCCGATGTCACTTGACATACAGATTCCATATAAGCACTTTATGACCTTGCATCTCATAACTTTTGCTGAAGACAGTAATGATTTCTTATTCTCCAATTTTGACACAGTTGAATCATGTGGGACCTTTGATATAATTCTCTGTTTTCTTTGCATGGCTAATGGATGTTGGACAATATTCAATACATGCAACTGATCTCTATCACATACCAGTAAACAATATTTTATCTTATAAAGGGTACATTTCAGTGGTACCCTTCCTTTCTTCTTTTAATTCTTTTCTACATTTAACCAGGCATTAATATCACCTGAACATCAGTTATCTTTAACTTTTACAATGGGTATGTATGCTACGAGCATCCCAGCATTGTGAGCTCCATAGTGGATCAAAACCCCATTTGAACAATGTGGCTTCCTTAGGCTTATATCATGAAGCTTTGTTCTACACACACACACACACCCAGGACCTGCTGCAGACTTATGCATGTCCTGTGCTTCAGTTTCTGTGAGTTCATGTGAGCTTTTCTGAGTTGTTTTAGAGGATATTTTACTTCTGGTGTCCTCTGTCCCTCTGCTTCCCTCATTCCTTCTGCCTCTTCTTTCATGAATTTTTCTGCACTCTGAAAGATTTGACTGAAACATCTATTATAGAAATGTGTGTTCCAAGATGTCTCCCTTTTTTCTCTCTCCATTTCTCTCTTGTTTCTTCTCTCCCTATCTCCTTCCCTCTATCTCTCTTTCCAAAATCGTAATTTACAGACTTAGGACAATATTGAGACACCTGTGTGCTATTTGCATGTTAACAACTCTCTTTCTCTCTGTTCTTCTAGTATTAGATTCAAGAGTTATCTTTTATCTACACCTGTATCTTCTGGAATTTTCCACTCTATATTCCTTTGCATCTGGCAACAAAACTCTGAGACAGTGTTTCAAAAAGAGCTGCTATGAATCTATGACTATAAATATCTAATAGGGCTAAAATTATAACTATTCTCCTAACCAAATAGCATTGTCATTCTTAAAAAAATAGACATTACTTTTCAACTAGAAGAAAATGATACATGCATATGAAATAAAAACATAAGCATAATTGTTCCCTCTAGGCTAAGAGTGATAATCTGTTATAATTATATTCATTTATCCTATGCAGCTATATAAGTCATTATGTTTTGTTACTTTTTTATTATTTTGTATTTGAAGATAGTTTTCTTTAAACTGGCTTACTTATTTATGGTTACTTGCCTAAGTCTCTTATTATGAATCTTTGCTTTTTTAAAATTTTATTACATTGTATTAAGTTCTCTGTATAGTTTGAATATTTGAGCTTTTGCACATTCTACTCTTCATTGCATGGGATGTGTGTTTGAAGTTTTGTGAGCCTTTCCTTTAATCTATTTTATTAAATCTTACCAAGGCAAATGACATGAGTCTTTATATGGCTGGTTCTAGTCAGGATTTGCATTTACCTCCATGACATGCCTGCCTGTCTAAAAAAGAATCATTACAACCACACATTTGGCTTAGATTTTTTTCATAGTACACAGATTTTTATTTGTAAACTGCAAATACTGTGAAATTAGATTGTATATTAATGTTTTTGAGGATATTTTCTATTTTTTTATTTTTTCTTGTCAAGCCTTCATAAACTATTAAGGTAACAAGTTCTAGGTCTATATGATTTATCTGTATATATGTTATGTAACTGTTGATATATTCTATGGGTCATGAGTATTCAGAGTGTTCCAACTTGATTTTTTTCTTTGCATCTTTTGGCTCTCCTAGCTTACTTTGTTTCTCACAAGATACTCAATATAACCCCTAAAGTTACATTTTTTCCTAAATCCTTCACAGGAGATTTTTCACACTTCCCTTGTATGCATTCTATTTCTGTTGCAAAAAATCTTAAAGGAAACTTGAAAATCTTAAAGAAAACTAGAAAATAACAAGCTCCCCCATGTCACTGAACCCTCATCTTTCCTATGGGCAAAAACCATGAAGGAAGGCAAAAACGTGGTGTTAAAGGGCAATGCTATCAAAGACACAGTGAGGTTTCATTGTCACCAGTTTTATAGCAAAGTATATCTAGATATTTAAAAGATGACTTAAAGTAGCTTTTCTCTTGCATGCCCACCATTTTTTCTCATAAGGAAAACAGTGTCCAAATACTTATCAAACTCCTAATATTATGAGGCATTTAAACTTAACAGATCAAAGATGCTTATGAGATAATTTGTTCAGGGTATTTTGCTTTTGCACATTTGACTGTTTGCACTGCTACAATTGTGTTATTATTGTAAACCATTATAAACTCGTTCAACTTGCAATCAATGGCCTAAAGACCTTTGTAATCACTGAAAATCCACTTGGAAATGTAACAAGATTATCTCATCAGATTAAAATAGTTAATATATTTTCTTCTCTCTGTACTGCTCCATCATTATGCCCTGGCTCCCAGTTTGTCTTTTTATCTGTGCTGGTTTCAACATGTGGCAGTCAAACATTTGTACGTGAGAATGCAAACCTTATTCCAGTTCCTGCCCTTTCATGTCTTGCTTGCTGAGACAGTGTGATATTGATTGATATTCACTGTTGCTCAGCCAGTCCCTTGTTTCCTATTTGCACACTTCCACATTTTATGAAGGATACTAAGAGCAGATGCCACCTTCTTTATGAGCTTATCTGTAACATAGAACCATGTACATTTCACAGTTTGAGCTTGTTTCTCTTAGTATGTTTCTCTGTCAGGAAAGGTGAAGGCTATCTTATGGCTGCCCAGATGATTGCTTCAATTTGATACCAACTCTATGGTCACTTGGTACATCATATAGCTTTTTGACATTGACTTTCCAGTGGTTTTAGATGTCATTCTGTGTTCTTAACACTTTGCCATCTGCTGTTGTCAGGTCACTGCAATCTTTAAGTGAAATTAAATGCTTATAAATCCTTTTGTAGTGTTTATATCTACCTTTTGCTTTCAATAATTTTTGCAACATTGATAACAATTTTTAATCTCTCATGTATAAATTTTACTGTTTCCCAAGCATTTTTTTGGTTTTAATAGTTTGATAAATCATTTTGATGAGAACATAATGTTAACAAAAATAGCTAGTTAGTTTTCTTAACAAAGGAGTCTGCCTAAAGGCTTACTGAAATGAAATAACAAGTATTTTATATCATCTATTCTTAAAAGTTTCCCTATGCCTTAAAACCTTATATACTCCCCTTATAAGTAAACTGCATGCATGTGCGTTGGCTTAGTTTAAAGATTTTTTACAAAAGTCATTTATGTTTCAATATTAATGATAATAATAAAAATCCAGTCATTACTCCCTCCTGGTCTACCTTCCCACAGTTCCTCATACCATTTCTCCTCTGCTTGTCTCCAGGATGATGTTACCCCACACCCTGACAGGCCTACCCACTCCCTGGAGCTTCAGGTCTCTGGAGGTTCAGGCAAGTCTTCTCTTACTGAGACCAGACTGGCAGTCCTCTGCTGTATATGCTTTGGGGGAGCCTCATATCAGCTGGTGTATGCTGTCTGGTTGATAGTTCAGTGTCTGAGAGATCTCAGGGGTCCAGGTTAGTTGAGACTGCTGGTTTTCCTAATGACTTGCCCTCCTCCTCAGCTTCTTCCAGCCTTTCTCTAATGGAACCACAGGAGTCCCCTCTTTCAGCCCACTGGAAGGGTGTAACTATCTGTGTCTGTCTCAGTCAGCTGCTTCTTGGGCCTCTCAGAGGACAACCATGATAGGCTCCTTCCTGTAATGACACCATAGCATCAGTAATAATTCCAGACCTTGGACTCTCCCCTTGAGATGGATCCCAAGGTAGGCTGGTCACTGGAACTCCTTTCCCTCAGGTTTGTCTACATTTTTGTTCCTGCCATTCTTTTAGACAGGAACAATTAATTCTTGGTCAGTTTTTGACTGTGGGATGGCAACCCTATCTCTCCACTTGATGCCCTGTCTTTCTATTGGAGGGGACTCCTACAAGTTCCCTCTCCCCATCATTGGGCATTTCATCAAAGTTCCCTCCCTTTGAGTCCTGAGAGTCTCTAACCTCCCAGGTCTCTGGTGCATTCTAGAGGGTCCCTCTACATCTTATCTTCTGATACTGGATATTTCTAATCATTCTGCCGGTCCTCAGGGCTTCTCTCCAGTCCCCACAATACCTGGTCTTGTTCCACTTTTCCCCTTTTCCTCCCCTCTTCCACCCAGATACCTCCCTCCCTCTGCCTCCCTTTATTGGTTCCTTCTCCCTCCTAAGTGGGGTTGAAGCATCCTCACTTGAACCCTTTGGCTTATTAATCTTCTTGAGTTCTGTGGACTATATCCTGGGTATTCTGAATTCACCTCATACCTATGCTGGTTATTTATATGTATCCTGTTGTTTTTATTTAGAATAATTGTCACTGAACTAATAATTTATATCTAGATTTATATGTATTCAATCATTAAAGTATTATATGACATAAGTTTGTACAAGCCTTTGTAATGTATTATTACATTAGTTACAATTTTTCTTTCACACTGTTACTACAGAAAACTTCCTAAGACATATTTAGATAAATATGCCATTTTTATAAAAATATCAATTACTTTTACTTATAAAAATGTGAAACTTTTCCAAGATTAATGTGCTATTCTCTCCACAGTAAGCACCATGGCTCTTTGCATTGCAATTGTTTTCATATATCTTTGTAGAGAAGAGATCAGTTCTAACAGGGACAATCAAGATCATTTGTCAGAGTGGTTTGATGACACATTATGAAGTTTTGAGAAGAGATTGACATAAAATTAGCAAAACTCTTGTAAATTGTCTAAAAATAATAAAGATAGCAAGCTAGTGGTCTGAAAACTATAATATCTCCACTACAGACTATTTTATTATGATAAATGTTTATATAATTTTGTTTATCTAATAATTTTTCTTGTTACATTCATTATATCTTACTCATTTGTATAGTCTTCATAATGTAATAGTAAATTTGTTACCACGTTTTAGAAAAATTCAATATATAACTGACACTATTTACTCATTTACAAATTCCAATATATAATATACTCTTTGAATTTGTCTATACAAAGAGCATTATAAGAGGCTGTCTTTCACTGATATTTCATCTTAGACATAAAATTAAACTGTTACTGATAACCTCTTCAATTCACACAAAAACATTATGATAACCCCCAAAACTAAGCTTGGAATGGGTTAGTTAGTACTTATAAAGAGGTTGTGCATTTTCAATATTCCTAAAATCAGAATTGTTTTAAATCACTATGACAAACACTGAACTAGTTAATTAATTATTAGAATACTTTATTATAGCAACAGTAGCTTAATGCCCTGAAGTGATAATTCCAAATAGGAAATTAAGTATATGCTTGTATCAGTTTAATTTATTGAAATAGTGTTGCTGTACAGGATATTGTGCTTCAGAGCAAGGGATATGCTTTCAAGCAATTTGTTTAATTGCATCTAATCAATACAGGATGTTGTTAGGTTAATTCAATATACATCTTGTAGAATTGATTGAAGTTTTATTAAGATCACATTTTTATAGAACTTTAGTATAACTGTGTCAGCATGAAATACACACACACAAAACCACAGAGAATAATTCCTATTTGTTCTAAATTTTTAGTACCTGATATACAAAAGATTGTGTCCTAAAACTCTGATAAAATATCATATATAGAAAGACTTATCACCAAAATTATCTTGATTTCCATTCACTGCATCAAATTAAAAAAGAAAGATTGTGTATATTTTATAAGTGTATAACAGTAAAACTATTTTTATAATTGTATTTTAAATAAAATATTTCAATGTTTAAAATAATCAAAATTTGACATCTATCACGAATTTATACATATATACCTACATCATATATGAATGGCAAAATTGTATTCACATAAAATATGCATCAAAAGAGTCTGCTCTTTAAAATACTTTTGACATCTAAATTGATCTATATGTTGTTGAAATGGTATATTAGGCCTCATGATGGATTTGATGTTGTGAATGTGTCAGGATCTAAAAGAAGAGATTATTCTAGGAAGGTATGAGAGAAAGAAAGGAAGAAAGAAGGAAAGAAAGAAAGAAAGAAAGAAAGAAAGAAAGAAAGAAAGAAAGAAAGAAAGAAAGATGGGAGAGAGGAACAAAAGATTATGCCACATGAAAATAATACTTCAAGGATTCAACACAATTTAATACATTTTTATACTTTAACACTACAAAAGAAAGTAATTTCAACTAAGTTTATGGAAATAAGGCCTTTAGAACACAAGACACCAGACATATTTTTGTTGCATAAATGATTGTGGTAGTTTGGATGAGAATGGACCTCATTGACTCATATATTTAAATGAGTGGTACAACCTTGGATGAAACAAAAGTCTCCCCTATTCATTATGGAATTAGGCGTGGCCTTTTTGCAGTAATTGTGTCACTGGGGGTAGACTTCCCAGTTTTCAAGGGCCCTAGTAATGCTCAGTGGTCCCCCTCTCTCTGTCTCTCTGTCTCTCTCTGTCTCTCTCTGTCTCTTTGTCTCTCTCTCTCTCTCTCTCTCTCTCTCTCTCTCTCTCTCTCTCTCTCTCTCTCTCTCTCCTTGGTGCCTGTAGATCTTACCTCTGTCTCCAGTACATCTGACTTTGTGCTGCCATTCTCCCTGTCAGGATGATAACTAAATTCCTAAAATTGTAAGTAAGACCCAGAAGATGCAGTTATAAAATGTCCTTTAAAACAGTTGCCATGGTCATGGTGTCTCTTCACAGCAATAGAATATCAAGTAAGCAAAAATGGAACCAAGAGTCAGATCAAATAAATTTAAAGACGTTTAATTGATTTATAGTAAAAATTTTCTGTCATCTGGAGAAAGAAATGTACCGCAATGTACAAGATGCAGATATTACTCCCAAAACTGACCACAAAAATCCTGTATAAAATTGTAAAAATTCTAAGACTAAAATATAAAAAAGAATTAAAAAAACAAATTACTGCCCAAGTGCCAGGTTACTTATGCATGCAAACCTGTCAGAGTAGCAGCAAACTTTTCTTAAGAAGCCCTGACATCCAGAAGAACATTTACTCGTGTATTTAAGACCATGGAACAAAATATCTGCTAACTAAGGTTAATATATTTCAAAATGAACTTTCAAAATCAAAGAAAAGTGCATAATTTTCATCGAGTAATAATTAGAGCATTTTTTGACCAATAAAATTGTAAAGATAGCAGTGCAGAAAGTTAAATACATACTTTTAACAGAGGAGGTTCTCTCTCTCTCTCTTCCTCTCTCTCTCTCTCTCTCTCTCTCTCTCTCTCTCTCTCTCTCTCTCTCTCTCTCTCTCTCTCTCTCTCTCTCTCTCTTGCTCTGTGTGGGTTTTTGTTTTTTGCAAATGTTTCAGCATAAGAGTTCAGAAAATAATAAATCCCAAGTGTTCTCTAGTAGATTAGATAACAAATATTTTCAAGAATTACTAAATTATTATTATCCTTCCCTAGTAATCTATTATGAAAAAACAAAATTACATTTTACATGCTGCTAATAACAATAAGTTACATTTTTCTTATCTCCTCAAGTGAAAAGAAGAATATGACTGGAAAAAAACATACAATTGTTTGTTGTATGCAAGAAGCTCACTTTCTTAGCATAAAGATTACAAACAATGCTAAGATTCTACAAGTAAATCATATTTGTACTAACAAAAAACAAGACGCCTGAGACAATAAAAGAAATTAAAGGACCTAGAAGTAAAGACACTTTCAAGCAATCTGATAAACCATGATGCCAAAGCTGTTGTTGGAATAGACAGCTAATTTAACAAATTATGAAAGAAAACATCCAAATGTAAAAGAGAGAAAATCAGTTTCTATACTTTGACATATAAAGATAAATTCAAAGTATTCTAGTGCTTTAACAGATCTTGAACTTCTTAAGCTGGGTCTCCATGATAATCCTAAGATTGCTCATTAAACCCCTCCTAATGCTTTTTTATTAAAAAGTTTCAAAGACTTCTATAATTCCCAAAACAACAGCATGGACCTGTCATAGGAATATCTTACTTCTGGTACTAACTTCTTTCTTTTTTACAATTCTATGGGTGATGTGACACCATGAACAAGGCAACTCTTATAGAAAATGGCACATATTTGGGAATTTGGAGAATGCTTAAAGTTTCAGAGGACCAACCCTTGATCTTCTTGACAGGAAGCAGGCAGACCTTATGAGAGCTCACATCCTGATCTGCAGGCAGGCCAGCAAGCAGGCAGGCAGGCAGGGGAAAGGGCAAGAAGGGAGGGAGAAATGGAGGGAGGGAGGGCAGGAGGGAGGGAGGGAGGGAGGGAGGGAAGGAGGGAAGGAGGAAAGAAGGGAGAGAGGGAGGGAGGAAGGGAGGGAAGGAAGGAGGGAGGAAGAGAGAGAGAGAGAGAGAGAGAGAGAGAGAGAGAGAGAGAGAGAGAGAGAGAGAGAGAGAGAGAGAGAGAGAGAATGGGAGAATGTGGAATTGGAGAATGGAGAATGGAAGAAGAATGGGAGAATGGCCTGGAATGGGCTTCTGAAACTTCAAAGTCCACCTTTAGTGACAAAGCTTCTTCAGTGAGGTCACACCTTTTAATCTTTCATAACTCTTCCCTGACAGTTCAACACTAGGGCATGCAAATATAGGGACCAAGATGGCCAATCTCATTCACCATAGAAACATGGGCCCCATTTCGCTTTCTGGTGATAGGGCAAAATCTGTTTCGATCATTTTTTTTTTTTGCCATTCTTTTTATTGTTTTATTTAGAACCAGAAGCTGTTAGCTAGTCATGGACAATCAGAAATCTTGAGCTGGTCATTCTAGAAATTGATTAATATTAGCATATTTAAAACTGCCTCATATGGGCTCTAATATCCATGTATGCCTATTCAAGCTTATACAAAACTTGAAAATACAATGAAACTATCTCCATTTCACTACTCAGTAACCTCATACAACTCTATCAATAATACAATTTTGTTACTGCTAGAATTGTTGTAAAACTTCTTGTATTAACACTTAGAGGAAGAGATTATTCCAGAGATGTAGAATGCAATCAATACAAAATTTAGCCTAGTTAATAAAAATAATTGCCTATGCATCAAAATCGCCTTAAAATTTCTATTTCATATATATTAATTCATTTATACTTACTATTCTTAGTTTGCAAATTGAAAAACACATACTAGTTGTCCCACAACAGAAGAATTAATACAGAAAATGTGGTTCACTTGCATGATGGAATACTACTTAGCTATTAAGAACAAGGACATCATGCATTTTACAGACAAATAGATGGAACTAGAAAATATCATCCTGAGTGAGATAACTCAGGCCCAAAAGGACACACATTGTATGTACTCACTATTAAGTGGATATTAGCCAAAAAAGTACAGAATACCTAGAATACAATCCACAGAACTGAAGAAGATTATCAAGCCAAAGGTCCCAAATGAGGATACCTCAATCCCACTTGGGTGGAAAATGAAAGCCATCCAGGGTGGGCAGAGGGATGGATGGAATTGAGTGTGAAAGTGGACAGGGAGGGAAGAGGGGAACATGATAAAGTATGTGGGGGTGGACAGGACTTAAGCCCTGAGGGCCAGCAAAAAGAATGGAAACAGGCAACCTTGGGAGGTAGGACGGCCCTCTAGAATGTACCAGAGACCTAGGAGATGAGAGACTCTCAGGACTCAAAGGGAAGGGCCTCAGATGAAATGTTCTACAGTGAGAAGAAGAAACTTGTAGAGTCCATCTCCAGTAGAAAGACAGGGCAGCAAGTGGATGGATGTGGTTGTCATCCCACATCAAAAACTCTGAATCAGAATTGTTCCTGTATGAAAAAAACTGAGGGGTCAAAAATGGAGAAGAGACTGAGAGAAAGGAAGTCCAGCGATAGGCCCAAATTGTGATCCAGCTCAAGGGGAGGCCCCACTATTACTGAAGTTATTGTGTGCTTACAAACAGGGACCCATTATGACTGCCCTCCAAAATGCCAAACAAGTAGCTAAAAGAGTCAGTTGCAGATATTTACACCCAACCAATGGACAGAAGCTGGTGACTCCTGTGGTTGAATTAGGGAAAAGTTAGAAGTTGAGGAGGAGGGCAGACCTATAGGAAGACCAGCAATCTCAATGAATCTGGATCCCTAAGATTGCTAAGACACGGAGTCACCAACAGAGGGTAGATTGGGTGGGGGAGAAGAAGAAGAAGAAGAAGAAGAAGAAGAAGAAGAAGAAGAAGAAGAAGAAGAAGAAGAAGAAGAAGAAGAGGAGGAGGAGGAGGAGGAGGAGGAGGAGGAGGAGGAGGAGGAGGAGGAGGAGGAGGAGGAGGAGGAGGAGGAGGAGGAGGAGGAGGAGGGGAGGAGGAGGAGGAGGAGGAGGAAGAAGAAGAAGAAGAGGAAGAAGAAGAGGAGGAGGAGGAGGAGGAGGAGGAAGAAGAAGAAGAAGAAGAAGAAGAAGAAGAAGAAGAAGAAGAAGAAGAAGAAGAAGAAGAAGAAGAAGTAGTAGTAGTTTACAAAAAAAAAACAGAAAATAATGAAGTGAAAATCCAAGAGTTGCAGGTATAAACCAATTTTTTATTCCCACTTGAAAATTTTGCTGTTTGACACTTAAGCCTGTCATTTCAGAGCTCTGTCTTTATAGCTAATTTTTACTGTTGCTTAAATAAAACATGTTAAAGAACAAGTAAATGTGTGCATTTTCTTCTGCAAATATTTGGATAAAGGAAAAATATCCTAACATTTTTGTATTTAGAAAATAAGTTAAATTTTGAATTTCATACATTTGTTTCAAAATAGTTTTGAATAAGCACACTAAATACTGAAACTGAGTACTGTGAACTATAGATTACTATGATTAATCTCAGCTCCATGTGCGAGTCTTCCCTTTTTGTCCAAAATATGGAAATTATTGAATTAATGTTTTAGGTTATCAACTTAAAAAGGCTTCAATAAAAATACATTTTCTTTGGTTAGAAAAATGTCTGTGGCTACAGTATCCTAATGCTCATTTAACAAGCCCATGGCAATATAGAGCTTCAGGTTGAGAGCTGCCAGATCCTTGTGGAAGACCTTGCCCAAGAACTCTTTGCAGCAGATGTCTTTTGCTTGACACTAAACATCAACCTGGAAGGATACTATCTGAGGTTCAGAACGCATACAAAAAATCTGTTTCAAGGTGTGGAGTTCTTATACTTCTCAATGATAGCTTCATTTGTCTTTATTTCATATGTTAAGGGAGCTATATATTATACAAGAAATTGTGTTACATTTCTGTCTCTTCACACAGCAATAATGTCACCTCTTCATTTCTCCAATATTCCATCCCTGAAGATCCTGAGATTACTTATGTTACAAGTTTAGATGCCCAATAAGTTAATGTTCTTCGCAATCAAGCCTCACATTCTATTGCTTTCAAAAGTAATGTATTTTCACAGTATGTATGATTATTCTCACCAGAGAGGAAGTTCGAGTGAAATTGACACATTATAATAATTGAACACATTGCAGGGAGGTAGGGGCTGTCTTTGGTGCAACAACAAATGGATGAGTAAATAATATGATGGAAATTTGGGGGTCACATGGTGCTATTTAATTTAATACTGTTGATGAAAGTAATACCTAAATAAAGAAAAAAATGAATGAATATTCAAAGAAAAATGTCAAGGATAAAATTTTACATCTTTATCCTATAATATGTTAATTCAGAATAAACCACAAAAGCTAACATGTAGTCACCACCAAGCCACAGGACTTTATAGGATTTCTTGGGATTAATATAAGGAATTTATGTATTATTTTAGAAAAGCATTTGAAGGTGTATGATATTTTTCTTTTAATAAAACAACATAAGAGATAATCATTAGCATATGCACTATCATGAATTCATACACATACAAGAAGCACTGAATAGACTCAGTAGCTTATGTATGAATGTATATACACACATGCTCATACATACATGTACATATGTACATGAACATACACACACACACACGTAGACACACGTGAAAAAAGAGGCCATGAATTTGAGAGGGAATAGTTAGGCATGGAGGGTTGGAGGAAGGAAGAATGTAAATGAGAGAAATTATATAATTATGTGTTAAGTAAAATAATAAAATTTTAAATTTACCCTAGAAACTGTAGACTTATTAGTTAACTGTATAAAGTAACAACTGGAGAGTAGAATGATGAAAATTTTCAGTGTTGCATTTGTCACATATATGTTTCTCTGAGAACTGAATTCTGAAAGTCTTAGGTTTTTAAATCAATTAATGACATCTCAGCCTATGCTCTGCCAGATCTGAATAGCTGTGATAACTATGTGAGATAATTAAGGACTCTTGTTCTTAACCTTCAATTTTCTTCTTTGGCTAAGCGCATGGTGTTCCTTTCAAGATCACGTGTGGGGGTGAAAATAACAGAAAATTCTTTTCTGGAAACTGTTTCTGGAAACTGATGGCTGAATTCTAAAATGTTGTATTTTTTACGAGTCCACATTGGATCAATCATGTTAAAATAAAGCCCAGTGATTTGATTTATCTGCAGTATGAGAGCTTAGAGTCTGAGTGACCTGTCAATGGGGAGGATCTTTTGAGGAGATGCCTCCCTCTTGTTCACTAGGTGACCATTTAATTTAATTTTATTTTATTGCTTTAATGTAACTAGCTTTATTTTATTAGTTTGCCTATTATTAAATTCTCCCATGAAGTTCTCTCATGTCACAAACCTAAATTCAGCAAGGCCAACAACAAGGGGTGCAAACATGTGAAGTGTAGGCCAAATTAACATTTGTCTTTAAAGTTGATTCTCTAAAACTGCTAACAGAAATCTCAAAAATGCAAAGGGATACTTTAAAGGGATGCTTGGGTGAGCCCTGTCACTGCCATGTTAAAGACCTATTGCTATTTGCAGTACAAAGTTCCAGCATTTGCAGTGAGGAAAGAGTTGTTTCAATATCTTTTGAACCAAATAAACATTAAAACATTCTAATATTTTAAAAAAAGTCAGATAAAAGGTAAATTTTATCTTGCTTCCTTTGTCTGAGTACTATCACGTAACAATGCCATATACTGGGTTTTTTTTTATATATAATTTTTATTTAAAAATAATATTACTGTGTATGCTTATGTTTAGATACACTTATTCAACTAAACACACAGACACGAATTGATAACAGTTGGTTTTCTCCATCCACTGTGGGTTCCAGAAATTGAATTTAGGTCTTTAGACTGATGGTCAAACAACTTCTATTATTTAATAATCTATCTCACAACTGAGCCTTCCCTCTGTAAAACCTTTATGCTATCTAGCATAATGCTTCTTTTCTGGGAGTCAATCTCTTATCTGAATGAAAATTCTATTTTCTTTTAGAATATTTCACACAGGATGTGCCTGGTAATTTTGGGATGATTTCACATCGAATGGAATCAAGGTCTCAGTTAATCCCATAATAGGCCTGCTCTTACTGTTAGCCATCATATTTACAAGTGTGCTTCAGAAATTATAATCTTTATTTAATGTTGATATGTGCCAGCACCACATCGCAGTTATGTCAGCTGAAATTTGGTTCGTTGTGTTATTTGTTCAGTGTTAAGAGATGAAATAAAAGAGATAGTACACAGAACATAAGATATGGTGTGGCTCCCATTTAGTTGCTGAACATCATAAAGGATACACTTTTATTATCAGGGAGATGCTCCTGCACATGTGATCCTCATCACAACATAAATTTAATGGATTTCTTTACTTGGTATAAGAGAAGACATGTTAGGTATCAGAAGTCACTATTCTCATTAACAGAGTAAGGGCAACTTCTTTGTGATTGAGACTTTGTTGTACATGAATAAATTGCTGAAAGTTGAGTACATGTGCCATCAAAGCCAGCAGCTGTGTAAAGGTGCCATTGTTCCCAGGGAGACTTATGAGGTGTTGATGGAAAAAACATACACTTTATTATTTCTTTTTATTTTTTTTTTTTTTGGTTTTTCGAGACAGGGTTTCTCTGTGTAGCCCTGGCTATCTTGTAGACCAGGCTGGCCTCGAACTCAGAAATCCGCCTGCCTCTGCCTCCCAAGTGCTGGGATTAAAGGCGTGCGCCACCACCACCGCCCTACTTTATTATTTCTGAAAGTACCTCTTTGATATGTAGTTTCTAGATCTCTGCAGTTTGATTATTTCTGGACAAATGATGCATAATAAGTATTTTATTAGAAAATATTATATTGCTTATTTCTAAAGGTATAGACTCCATAGAAAAATACTTTGCCATCTGATTTAAAATGTATTTAATTATGAAGACATATTTTAATGGATTTCAGAATATGTAACATGTTTGTTATTTAATTCTCAGAGGAGTCTCATAAACTATGTTTCCTTACTTCTTCACTTTGACTATGTACATTTTTCAGAGAAATTGACTAAAGACAATTATTACTTAAATTGTTACTTATTATTATTAATTATTAGACTTTATTGCTTAAAGACAAATAGCACCTCTTCTGGGAAACATATAGTAAATAATTTTTTAGAAATTCTCTGACTTGAAGGAAAATTTTGTTTCTTACTAAACATTCCTAGCCTTACATTTAATTAGATCAATTTAATACATTGCTCCCTTGTAGTATATTACAAGGACATAATACTAATTTGATATAGCTTATTGGTACAGACAAAACATATTGAAAAAAAATATTTGTGTCTGATGAGTAGACTCAATCAAGATTAATTTTAGTCAGAAATTAATTTTCTATTTGGAATATAATTTGTTATTTTAATAGATACTTCAACAAAAACTTCTGTTTAAATTTGCATTACAAAGGATAAATTAATGGTAAACGTTTTTGTAAACCAACACTCCAAATACAATTTCAAGCCTTAGGAAAGCTGTCTGTCATGTCACATCCTGAAAAATCTTCGTCTAAGACATGTTGGCATAGGGAATTCAGCTGCAGTAACATACCACACTTTATATTTGCTAATGGTAGGAAAAGAGACAAAATAATGTGGATAGGTGAAAAAAAGAGTCATCATGTCATACATTAGGAGTTCATGGTTTCTTAAATTTAGAGAGTCCTTCATATGTCAAGTTTTTGTGTTTTAGATAAACACCAACTATTTCAGATTTCATTGTTGCCATTTTTATTTCAAATATAATGCCTCACGTTATTTTGGGAATTCATGAATATTATAATTCAATTATGTATCCTAATTAGTAAAACTCATATTTACATAGATCAAAATATGTGTAGGTGATTTACTGTCTCATTGAATTTTGGTTGAAATATTGATCATTTGTTTATGGTACATTATCCTCAGGAGTATAGCAAAGCACAGTGATCTGCCTTGTTCTCAGTTTTGATAAGTATATTTTATTTCAGATTTAGGCATCATTATGAGGTATTTTTGTCTATTATGTTTCATAACAAACAAAATCCTTAATATAGATAAAAATTACTTGCTTTGTTTTGTATATACAAGGGTATGAGGATATGCGGTTGCCGTTGCTATTGTTTTAAACTATTCAAATTTCAAACATCTTTCCAAGCATAATTATTTCATACAATTTCTACTTGTTTCAAACTCAAAGTAAAAAAAAAAAGAACAAAAAACAAAAAATCCTGCACTATTTGAAGTATTTATACAAATCTGGACAGAGCATCAATATAAATATATATTTAGATATTTCATATTTTAAAATAGTTCCTAAAGATATAAACTATAGAGAAAAAATAAAAAATTTAGAAAATACTGAACCAATAAGGTTGTAATGCAGCACTTTTACCTCTTGGTAAATTGGTACTTTTATTTTGTGTGTGTGTGTGTGTGTGTGTGTGTGTGTGTGTGTGTGTGTGTATGTGTGTGTGTGTGAGTGTGTGTGTGTGTGTGTGTGTGTGTGTGTGTGTGTGAGAGAGAGAGAGAGAGAGAGAGAGAGAGAGAGAGAGAGAGAGAGAGAGACTCCAATCTCTATGAGTTTCTTCAGAAAGATATTCTTGGTTGCCTGGAATTCTTCGTGGTTAAATGGATTTTTTCTAAGAATTTTTTAGCATTGAAGCCATACACATTATTAATGAAAACAGAGATACGTCTTGATAAGATGTTTTTCTAACATAGGGAGTAAGATGAATTAAGTGCATGATTTAGAGGCACCAAGAAAACTATATATATATATATATATATATATATATAGAGAGAGAGAGAGAGAGAGAGAGAGAAATAATAGATATAGATATACATTACATATTTAAGATTCATATATGCATATATATGTATTAATCATTTTGCATAGATCTAAAATATTAACAGAGGACAGTATTAAATAAATAATCATTTGAAGGTAATTATTCAACCTTGTTATTCATTTAACAAGGTGAGAATAAATTCATAAAACCACATTGTATTTTCCAGAAGTTCCCCTCAGCCAGCTCTTCATTATAAGTTGTAGACTCTAAGTTATACTTGAGGGTATGATAGTGAAGAACACCTCTTTTGCTTTAAGCTTATTCTGGTAAACTTTAAAAATGTTATTTTCTTTATTACAATAGATGAGTAATACAACATGACAATATCTGAAATCCAAGAGACTCTGATATTTTAGCTTATAAATCAAGCAATGTATGTTCTAAAGTCCTTTCAATTTTGTACTTTCACAGTGTGCATTCTTATGAATGATGAGTTACAGTTTATCACTAGGACAAAATTCCAGAGGAAAACAACTCAATGAAAGAAAGATTTACTTTGACAAAGCACCACTTCAAACTGCCAGGCTATAATACAGTTGCTCATCTCCTTATTTCCTAGTAAACAGAAAACAGTGAGAGACACAAGAAAGGAAAGAAAAGGCATACCCTTCCAACATTTGCTCCCAGTAATCTCCTTCCTCCAACTAGACTCTGCATTTTTTTTTAACTTTTGTATCAAGAGATAAATAAGGATTTATTTTTCTCTAATGGGAGTCTAAGGATCCTCTGGCATTGGAAGAATGTTCTTCATGAAAACAGATGTGAAGTAAAAAGGAGGAATGTAGAGAAAGTAGAGACTACACAGAGAAGAAACCATGTAAGATTTTAAATGACTTCAGAGATATCCTTCTCTTTACATTGTGTGTGTGCATGGGTGTGTGTGTGCACATGCAAATTTGTGTTTATGCATACAGAAACCACTGAACAAGTTGAAGAAGTCAGTTTTCTTCTGAGCCATCTTGTTGGCACCAAGGTTGCCATAAAGTGCATGCATGAAACAATGAAATATTGCTTTTGTAAAATAATATTCAAAGAGCATTAAAGATCTTATGATTTATAATCTGTATAGTTAATGATACATTAATTAAAGTTGGATTGATTATTATTTTTCCAAATAACCCAAATTTTGGAGAGGGAAGAGTTTATTTCTTCTTATATCTTACAGCACATTATGAATGGTAGTCAGGACATGAACTTGGAAGGAGGAACTGAAGAAGAGGCCATGAAGGAATAGATTGTGCAGACTGATTTCTTATCCCAACTGTTCAGGGATGGCACTTGCAATAACAAATCATCATTCAGGAAAATACTCGGAACAGATCTTGGGAACATGCTCCATAGCCAGTCCCACCATACCCAGAGGAAGCTCCACTCCCAGGCACTCTAACACACCCACCCAGGATCATAGGATCAGACATGAGGAAGACAAAACATCTGATCCAATACTAGGAGTTACTGGGACCAGCAGAACCCAGGCACGCAGGAACTCTGCCCAACCAGTGGCACTGGTTCCTTCCAGTCTGAGTTGGTTCCCTGAGCTGACCTTGGGCGCAAACAGCGCAGCCAGTCCCACGACACCCAGAGAAAGGTCTTCTCCCAGGCACTTCAGCACACCGAAGAAAACAGGACCACAGGACCACAGGACTATAGGACCACAGGACCATAGGATCATAGAATCACAGAATCACAGGATCACAAGGACTTGGTCACAACAGGATCTCAGGATCCCAGAATCATCTTTACTCCCAGGAGCTCAGACACACCCAGGATCTCATGATCACAAGAACCCAGAATCACAGGATCACAGAGTCAGCTTAACTCTGAGGGGTTCTGACACAACCAGGTTCACAGGAAAGACAGGCTCCAGTCAGATATAGTGAGGGCAGGTAGCACTAGAGATAACCAGATGGAGGAGGCAGACATAAGAACATAACAATAGAAACCATCTATGACTCCTGATATCTTTCCTAGGTTTTCTTTTTTTTTTTTTATTTTACTTTTTTAATTTACATTCCAAATCACTTCCCCTTTCCCGTTTCCTCCCTCCCCGAAAGTCCCATAAGCCCCCTTCCCTCCCTCTTTTCTCCATTCAACCCCCTCTCATTACTCTGTCCTGGCGTTCCCCTACATCCAGTCTTTCCAGGACCAGGGGTCTCTCCTTCCATCTTCTTAGAAATCTATTGATATGCGGATTGTGTCTAGGGTATTCCGAGATTCTGGGTCAATATCCCCTTATCAGTGACTGCATACCATGTGTGTTCGTTTGTGATTGGGTTACCTCACTAAAGATGATATTTTCAAGATCTGACCATTTGCCTAGGAACTTCGTGAATTCATTGTTTTTAATTGCAGAGTAGTATTCCATTGTGTAGATATACCACATCTTCTGAATCCATTCCTCCGTTGAGGGACATCTGGGTTCTTTCCAGCTTCTGGTTATTATAAATAAGGTTGCTATGAACATAGTGGAGCATGTGTCCTTATTGCATGCAGGTAAAGCCTCTGGGTATATGCCCAGGAGTGGTATAGCCGGATCCTCCGGGAGTCATGCCCAGTTTTCTGAGGAACCGCCAGACTGCTTTCCAGAGTGGTTGTACCAGCTTGCAATTCCACCAGCAGTGGAGGAGTGTTCCTCTTTCTCCACATCCTCGCCAACAACTGCTGTCTCCTTTGTTTTTGATCTTAGCCATCCTGACTGGTGTGAGATGGAATCTCAGGGTTGTTTTGATTTGCATTTCCCTAATGACTAAGGATGATGAACATCTCTTTAGGTGCTTCTCAGCCATTAGATAGTCTTCAGGTGAGAACACTTTGTTTAGCTCTGTACCCCATTTTTTAATAGGGTTACTTGCCTCTCGGGAGTTTAACTTCTTGAGTTCTTTGTATATATTGGATATTAGCCCTCTGTCGGATGTAAGGTTGGTAAAGATCATTTCCCAGTTAGTTGGTTGCCGCTTTGTCTTTTTGACAGTGTCTTTTGCCTTGCAAAAACTTTGTAATTTAATGAGGTCCCATTTGTCTATTCTTGATCTTACAGCATAAGCTATTGGAGTTCTGTTCAGGAAATTCTCCCCTGTGCCCATATGTTCTAGCAAATACCTAAATACATTTTTTTTTTTTTTTTGTTTTTCGAGACAGGGTTTCTCTGTGTAGCCTTGGCTGTCCCGGAACTCACTCTGTAGACCAGGCTGGCCTTGAACTCAGAAATCCTCCTGCCTCTGCCTCCCAAGTGCTGGGATTAAAGGCGTGCGCCACCACCGCCCGGACCTAAATACATTTTAAAACAAATCTTTCTACCACCAGAAGAGTCTAACTCACATTACATTTAAATTAGCTTCTCTTTTCAATATACAGAAATTATCACAGAAAACCACAACTGATCAGAATGTAGAGAAGAACTGATTATGGGAGGTTAAGCTTCATTTGAATACATATACAGTGCAACTTCTGCATTCAAAGCTCAGGGCACATCTCAAAATACAGGATGGAAGATTCAAGAATCAGAGAAGTAGAGAAGATGCTATAGATGGTCTCTTACAGAAATGACAGGAATATTTCCTACTGATAACTCAATAATATGGCTGCCAACACAAGACATGTTCAATGACAAGAACTAATAGAAATGATAATGTGGTAGGAGTAAATATCAGGGGGAAACATACCCAAGTTAAGTATTATGTTAAGAAATTTAATGACAGCAGAGAGAGGGAGAGTTAATCTTACCCAGATATGAACAATATACACCATCAAAAACCAAATGGTCACTCCTATAACATATATAAACCAGAAACCTTAACAAACTCATAATATTGTTTATATATGCACATATATCCTTAATACACACATATGTGCGTGTTTGTGCACAAAGATATACTAAAATATGTCTAACAATAGTAAGCAAGTAAAAAGGAAGTCCTGAACCTACAAGAAAATGAAGTTGGTGAAAAGATTATGTGAAGAACCGAAGGATGGGACAGAGGAAATGTAAAGGGAAAGAAAGGGAAGGGGAAGTGATAAAACTATTCTCCAATTAATCTTTAATAAGAGTGTTAACAACCCAAAATAAAATCATAATATAGATTTTAATTAAAAATGAGGAAGACTATGGGTAGATTTTTTTTTATCGCAAAGTACATCGTTATTCATTAATACCAACAAGAGTGTTTCGAGTGTAGTTTTATCCCAGCATTATGAGAACCCAAATTAAAAACAAAAATATAAAAATTATGTAAATTTCATTATCCGTGCATTAGATATATGTGATGAATATAGTGAGATATTTTAAATACAAACCTCAATGGCATATAAAAATCAGTAATTGCAAGTAGTGTTAGAAGTGTAGAAAAATAGTTTTGCATAATGTTTGTGGGAGTATAAAATAATTCACCTGCTTTGAAAATTTGTCTGAAGGTTCATAAATAGAGTAGAATGTTATTGTAGGTCTTACAGTTCTCTTCCTAGAAAAATTCTTAAGAGCATTTCATGGCCACAACAAAATCTTTACAGCCACAATATTCACACAGGTAAAAAGGCAGAAGCTAACTAAATGCAATTCTTTGGTCAGAGAACAAACAAAAGGAGTTATCCATAAAAAAAAGTTCATCGTTCAATAATGTAGATAAATCTTGAATACATTATACTATGTGAAATTGTTTTACTAGAAATTATGAAGAGTTGCTTGATACATGTTCAACATGTCTGAAAAATTTCCAAATAGATAACTCTATAAAGGAAAAGCAGACTCCTGAAAGCTTGGAGTTCACATGCTTGGTGAAATGGCATTAACTGCTGGCATGTATGGCACTTTTTTGGAGAAAGATGAAAATGCTTTAAACTTGAATGTTAGTACAGTTATCCAAACCTACAAATACATTATATATTCCTCAACTGAGGAATTTCGAACAGCTGAAAAGCACTGAAAGAATACCCAATATACAATTCTCAGACCACATGAAACTCAGGAAGAAGGAAGAGTAAATTCCTTAGATTCGTCTGAAAAGGAGAAAAAATACTCACAGGATAAAATATGGAAATAAACTGTAGAGCAGAGACTGAAGGAAAGGTCATCAGAGACTGTCTCACCTGGCGGTTCATTTGATATACAGTCACAAAACCCCTGCACTATTGTGAATGCCAAGAAATACTTGCTGAAAGGAGCCTAATATGACTACCTCCTGAGAGACCCTGCCAGAGCCTTGGAAATACAGAGGCAGATTCTCAGAGCCAACCATTGGACTGAGCCCAGGATCCCCAATGGAGGATTTAGAGTAAGGACTGAAGGAGATGAAGTTATTTGCAACACCATAGGAAGAACAACAATATCAATCAACCAGACACCCCAGAGCTCCCAGGGACCAAGCCATCGACCAAAGAGTACTCATGGCTCCAGGTGCAAATGTAGCAAAGGATTACCTTGTCGGGCATCAATGGGAGAAGAGGTCCTTGGTCCTATGAAGGCTTGATAGATGCCCCAGAGTAGGGGAATTCCCCTACTCTAATTGAGGGGAGGGAGATGGGAGTGAGGTGGGTGGAGGAACATCCTTGTAGGGAGAGGGAGGATGGGATAGGATGTTTCCAGGAGGTAGGGAAACCTGGAAAGGGGATAACATTTGAAATGTAAATAAAGAAAATATCCAATAAAAAAATTGTTCAACATCCTTATTCACCAGGGAAATACAAAGCAAAATGAGCTTGAGATTCTACCTCACACCAATCAGAAGGGCTAAGATCAAAAACTCAGATGACAGTGTTACAGTCTGTCAGAAGATCCCCACTCAATAAGGCCACAGAGACCGGAATCGCTGCAATCCGCAAGAGGTTTAATGTTCCAATATACATTGGGGTCCCCCAGCACGCAGGCAAGAGGAGACCCCGAGCTCACAAGGCATATCCTTTTTATAAACATTTTGGCAGGGAATTCAGCAATCACCTGAGTTGGACAACTGTGATTGGTTACCCTGAGCAACATTTAAAATTATTGGTCAACTTGAATGGGGAGGTCGTCTCTGCCATTTGGCCCTGCCCTGCCCACCTTGTGGTATTCCTGGCCTTGTCTCTCTCTCTTTCTCTCTCTCTCTCTCTTTCTCTCTCTCTCTCTCTCTCTCTCTCTCTCTCTCTCTCTCTCTCTCTCTTTGCTGAGTCACTTCCCTCAATAGCCTCACCCTGTAGCGGGCTGGCCTGCTATTTCTGAGAGGGTTCTCACAACAGCAGATTCTGGCTAGGATGTAGAGAAAGAGGAACACTCCTCCATTGCTGGTGGGATTGCAAGTTGGTGTAATAGCTTTGGAAATCAGTCTTGCAGTTTCTCAGAAAATTGGACATAGTATTACCTGAGGGCCCAGCTATACTACTCCTTGGCATATACCCAAAGATGCTCCATCATATAACAAGGACACATACTGCATTATGTTCATTGCAGCCTTATTTATAGTAGCCAGAATCTGAAAGTAACACAGATGTTCCTCAACAGAGGAATGAATACAGAAAATGTACATTTACACAATGGAGTATTACTTATCTATTAAAGACAATGGCTTCATGAAATTCTCAGGTTAATGGCTAAAACTAGAAAAATATCATCTTGAGTGAGGTAACCCAGTCACAAAAGAACCCACATTGTATGTACTCACTGATAAGTGGATATTAAGAAAAAACTCAGAATATGCATGTTACAACCCACACACCATATGAAACTCAAGAAGAAGGAAGACCAAAGGATGAATGTCTCAATCTTACTTAGAAAGAGGAACAAAATAATCATGGGAGGTAGAGAGATAAAGGGACTTTGGAGAGACAGAGGAGGGGGAGGGGAAAAGGGGTACAGAATCAGGTGTAGGAGGATAGGGGAGAGATGTTCAGAGTATCAGGAAATTGAACAGAGGTGTGTAGCAGTGGGAGATGAGGAATTATTGATATCCACCAGAAAGTCCCAGATGCCAGGAAAGCAAGAGTGTCCCAGGACACAATGGGGATGGCATTAGCTGAAATACCCATCTAATGAGAGTAGAGACCATACGCAGAGGTTCAGCACGGATCCTGGTTGAGGGATGAGGCCACTCACCCATCCCAAAAATATTAACCCAAAATTGCTCCGGACTAAAGGAAATTCAGGGACAAACAGTGTAGCAGAAACTGAAGGAAAGGTCATCCAGAGACTGCCACACCTGGGGGTCCATGTCATAAGCAGCCACCAAACCCAGTGACTATTTCTGATGCCAATTACTATTTGCTGATAGGAGCCTGATATAGCCGTCTCCTGAGAGGCTCTAATAGAACCTGACAAATACAGATGTGGATGATTGCAGCCAACAATTGGAATAAGCACAAGGTCTCCAATGAAGTAGTTATGGAAAGGACTGAAGGAGCTGAAGGCGTCTGCAACCCCATAGGAGGAGCAACAATATCAACCAATCAGACCCCCAGAGCTCCCAGGGACTAAACCACCATCCAAAGAATATACATGGGGGGGGACCCATGGCTCTAGCTGCCTATGTCATCACTGGAGAGGCCCTTGGTCCTGTGAAGTCCTCAGGCAACATGGTACCATCTGAACCCAATTCTCCCACAACAGCAAGTCCTGGATACCACAACACACCCAAAAAGCAAGATTTGGATTTAAAATCACAGCTCATGATGCTGATAGAGGGCTTCAAGAAGGATATAAATAACTCACTTAAAGAAATATAGGAGAACACAAGTAAACACAAGAAGTCCTTAAAGAACTACAGGAAAGCACAACAAAACAGGTGACAGAATTGAACAAAACCACTCAGGACCTAAAAATGGAGGAAGAAACAATAAAGAAATCACAAAGGGAAACAACTCTGGACATAGAAAACCTAGGAAAGAAGTCAGAGTCATGGATACAAGTATCAAAAACATAATACAAGAGATAGAAGAAAGACTCTCAGAGGCAGAAGATAACAGAAAAAATTGAAACTACAGTCAAAGAAAATGAAAAATGCAAAAAGCACCTAACCCAGAATATGTAGGAAATTCAGGACAAAATGAGAAGACCAAACCTAAGGATTATAGTTATGAAAGAGAGTGAAGATTTCAAACTTAAAGAACCAGTAAATGTCTTCAACAAAATTATAGAAGAAAACTTCCCTAACCTAAAGAAAGAGATGCCAATGAACATACAAGAAGCCTACAGAAATCCAAATAGTTTGGACCAGAAAAGAAATTCCTCCCGTCACACAATAATTAAAACATCAAATGTACTAAACAAGGAAAGAATTTTAAAAGCAGTAAGAGAAAAAGGTCATGTAACACATAAAGGAAGACCTATCAGAATTACACCAGACTTCTTGCCAGAGACTATGAAAGCCGGAAGATCATTGGCAGATATCATGCAGACCCTAAGGGAACACAAATGCCAACCCAGACTACTATACCCAGCAAAACTCTCAATTATTATAGATGGAAAAAACAAGATATTTCATGACCAAAACAAATTTACGCAATATCTTTCCACAAATCCAGTCCTCCAAAGGATAACTAATGGAAAACATCAACAAAAGGAGGGAAAATAATCAATAGAAAAAACAAGAAATTAATGTCTTTAACAAAACAAAAAGAGAGAAACACAAACATAACTTTGCCTGTAATAGCAAAAGTAAGAGGAAGCAACAATCACTTCTCCTTAATATCTCTTAATATCAATGGACTCAATTCTCCAATAAAAAGACATAGACTAACAGACTGGATATATAAGTAGAACCCAACATTTTGCTGCATACAGGAAACTCACCTCAGGCACAAAAACAGACACTACCTCAGAGTGAAAGGCTGAAAAACAATTTTGCAAGCAAATGGTGCCAAGAAAAAAGCTGGTGGGGTCACTCTAATATCAAATAAAATTGCCTTTCAACCTAAAGTAATCAAAAAAGACAAGGAAGGATAATTCCTATGCATCAAAGAAAAAATCTACCAAGATGAACTCTCAATTCTGAACATATATGCTCCAAATACAAGGGCACCCACATTCATAAAAGAAACTTTACTAAAGCTCAAAGCACACATTGAACCACACACAATAATAGTGGGAGACTTCAGCACCCCACTCACATCAATGGACAGATCAGGGAAACACAAACTAAACAGAGAAACAGTGAAACTAACAGAAATTATGAACCAAATGGATTTCATAGATATCTATAGAACATTTTATCCTAAAACAAAAGAATATGCCTTCTCAGCACCTCACAGTACCTTCTCCAAAACTGACGATATACTTGGTCACAAAACAGATCTCAGCAGATATAAGAAGACTGAAATAATTCCATGCACCCTATCAGATCACCACAGGCTAAGGCTGGTCTTCAATAACAACAAAAACGACAGAAAGCCCACATTCACATGGAAATTGAACAACATTCTACTCAAGGAAAAAATAAAGAGAAAAATTAAAGACTTTTTAGAATTTAATGAAAATGAAGGCACCACATACCCAAACTTATGGGATACAATCAAAGCAGTGCTAAGAGGAAAACTCATAGCTCTCAGTGCCTCTGAAAAGAAACTGGAAAGAGAATACACTAACAGCTTAACAGCACAGCTGAAGGCTCTAGAACAGAAAGATGCAAATACACCCAAGAGGAAGAGTAGAAGGCAGGAAATAATCAAACTCAGGGCTGAAATCAACCAAGTAGAAACAGAAAGAACTACAAAGAATCAACCAGACCAGGAGCTGGTTCTTTGAAAAAACCAAGAAGATAGATAAACCCTTAGCTAAACTAACCAGAGCGCACAGAGACACCACCCAATTCAGCAAAATCAGAAATGAAAAGGGAGTCATAAAAACAGATACTGAGGAAATTTAAAAAAGACATCAGATCCTACTACAAAAGCCTACACTCAACAAAAGTTGAAAATCTAGATTAAATGGACAATTTTCTAGACAGATGCCAGGTACCAAAGTTATATAGTTAAATCAGGATCAAATAAATGATCTAAACAATCCCATAACCCCTAAAGAAAGAGAAGCAGTCATTGATAATCTCCCACCAAAAACAGCCCAGGACCAGAAGGGTTCAAAGCAGAGTTATATCAGACCTTCAAAGAAGACCTAACACCAATCAATACTCTTCAAACTAGTCCACCAAATAGAAACAGATGGAACACTACCCAATTCATTTTTTTGAAGCTACAATTATTCGGATACCTGAACCAAAGTCCCAACAAAGAAAGAGAACTTTAGACCAATTTCCCTTATGAATATCAATGCAAAATTACTCAATAAAATTCTTGCCATCAGAATCAAAGAACACATCAAAATGATCATCCACCATGATCAAATAGGCTTCATCCCACGAATGCAGGGATAGTTCAATATATGGAAATCCATCAATGTAATCCACTATATAAACAAACTCAAAGGAAAAAAAAACATATGATCATTTCATTAGATGCTGAGAAAGCACTTGACAAAATCCAACATCTCTTCATAATAAAAGTCCTGGAAAGTTCAGGAATTCAAGGTCCATACCTAACCATAGTAAAAGCAGTATACAGCAAACCAGCAGCCAGTCAACATCAAACTAAATGGAGAGAAACTTGAACCACTCCCACTAAAATTAGGGACTAGACAAGGCTGTCCGCTCTGTTCCTACCTGTTCAATATAGTTCTCGAAGTCCTAGCCTGAGCAATTACACAACAAAAAGAAATCAAAGGGATTCAAATTGGAAAGGAAGAAATCATAGTATCAGTATTTGCAAATGATAAGATAGTATACTTAAGTGACCCCAAAAATTCCACCAGAGAACTTTTAAACCTGATAAAGACCTTCAGCAAAGTGGCTGGATATAAAATTAACTCAAGCAAATTAGTAGCCTTCCTATACTCAAAGGATAAGGAGGATGAGAAAGAAATTATGGAAATGACACCCTTCACAATAGCCACAAGTAATATAAAATAACTTGGTCTGACCCTAACCAAGCAAGTGAAAGATCTGTATGACAAAAACTTCAAGTCTCTAAAGAAAGAAATTGAAGAAGATCACAGAAGATAGAAAGATCTCCCATACTCACGGATTGACTGAGTTAATATAGTAAAAATGGTCATCTTACGTAAAGCAATCTACAAATTCAATTCAATCCCTTCAAAATTCTGACTCAATTCTTCATAGAGTTAGAAAGAGCAATTTCCAAATTTATCTGTAATAACAAAAAACCCAGGATAGAGAAAACTCTTCTCAACAATAAAATAATTTCTAGCGGAATCACCATCCTTGATCTCAAGCTCTACTACAGAGCAATAGTGAATAAAAACTGCATGGTATTGGTACAGAGACAGGCAGGAAGATCAATGGAATAGAATTGAAGACACAGAAATGAACCCACACACATATGGTCACTCAATCTTTGACAAAGGAGCTAAAACCATCCAGTGGAAAGAAGACAGCATTTTCCACAAATGGTGCTGGGTCAACTGGCAGTCACCATGTAGAAGGATGCAAATTGATCCATTTTTATCTTCCTGTACAAAGCTCAAGTCCAAGTGGATAAAGGACCTCCACATAAATCCAGATACACTGAATCTAATAGAAGAGAAAATGGGGAAGAACCTGGAGTACATGGGTACAGGGGAAAATTTCCTGAATAGAACACCAATAGCTTATGCTCTAAGATCAAAAATTGACAAATGGGATGTCATAAAATTGCAAAGCTTCTGTAAGACAAAGGACACTATCAATAGGACAAAATGGCAGCCTACAGATTGGGAAAAGATCTTTACCAATCCTACATCTGATAGAGGGCTAATATCCAATATATACAAAGACCCCAAAATTTAGACTCCAGAGTACCAATAACCCTATTAAAAATGAGGTACAGAACTAAATAAAGAATTCTCAACTGTGGAATACCTGATGGCTGAGAAACACCTAAAGAAATGTTCCACATCCTTAATCATCAGGGAAATGCAAATCAAAACCACCCTGAGATTCCACCTCACAGCAATCAGAATGGCCAGTATTAAACACTCAGCGGACAGCAAATGCTGGAGAGGATGTGGAGAAAGAGGAACACTCCTCTATTGCTGATGGGATTGCAAGCTGGTAAAACCACTCTGTCAAACAGTTTGGCAGTTCCTCAAAAGACTGGGCATAGCACTGCCTGAGGACCCAGCTATACCTCTCCTGGGTATACCCAGAAGATGCTCTAACATGTAATAAAGACACGTGCACCACTATGTTCATAGCAGCCTTATTTATAATAGCCAGAAGCTGGAAAGAATCCAGATGTCCCTCAACAGAGGAATGAATACAGAAAATGTGGTACATTTGCACAATATAGTAATACTCAACTAATAAAAACACTGAATTCATGAAATTCTTAGGCAAATGGATGGAGCTAGATAATATCTCCCTGAGTGAGGTAAATCAATCACAAAGGTACACACACAATATGCACTTGATGATAAGTGGATATTATTCTAAAAGCTCTGAATATCCAAGATAAAATTCATGGACCACATGAAGCTGAATAATAAGGAAGATCAAAGTGTGGATACTTTGATCTTTATTCGAAAGTGGATCAAAATACCCGTGGCTCACAGCCAACCAATAGAATGAAAATAGGGTTCCCAATGGAGATGCTAGAGACAGGACCCAAGGAGCTGAAGAGGTTTGCATATTCCCAGGAGGAACAACAATATATACCAACCAGTATCTCCAGATCTCCCATGGAATAAACCACAAACCAAAGAGTTCACGTGGAAGGTCCCAAGGCTCCAGCTGCATATGCAGCAGAATATGACCATTTCAGACATCACTGAGAGGAGAGGCCATTGGTCTTCAGAAGGCTCTGTTCCCCAGAATAGGGGAATACAAGTCAGGAAATTGGAGGGGGAGTGTGCAGGGGGAGGTGTTATGGGATAGGGGGTTTTCAGTGGGGTAACGTGGTGAACATTTGAAATGTAAATATAGCAAATATCTAATAATAATAATGAAAAAAGAAAAACTGATCTTTCAACAAGAGAATGGGAAATAGAGTGTTCTATTTCTTGCCATTGTATGACTTCCTGTTTCTATATATATGTTTTTATAAAATCAATATTTCTCATAATTCTCAGAAATAAGCCTGGTAATTTCCATGTACAACATTGCACTATCAATGATCCTTTACAGCAAATTTAAAATTTATGGTATTTATGAATAGTGGTCTATATTTTAAGATATGTCAATCACGAACATTTTAGTAAGCAACATTATAAAACAATACCATCAATATGCTGATTGATTTAAATTTAAAAAATAATGTAAATACAATTTTTCTTCTCAACGTTGACATTAATGACATAGATGTCTTATTTTGCTTTGATTTTGATTATTGGTATTTTCTTGTTCTGTATATATTATGTAGCTTGTACCATTTAGCTCCTTACAATAGAGAATATTTTGAAAAGAAGATTTTGTTAAAGTAGTATGTTCATTAAAATGCACATTTTCTTTGAAATGGTTTCACCTTTAGTGAGAAATAAGGAAGAAAACACATTTCAAATGTCATCTCAAAGTGCCCATTTAGCAAAACATTATATGCCATTTGCTTTGAAAAAGTATAAATGGTGAATATTTTTAGTTGAATTTCACCTTTCTTCCCACTTTGTGGGTGTACGGAGTAGGTGCTAAGCAGCTCAAAAAGAAACAACATATCATAGAAATCTTACAAAGTAAGAATATTCACATGAAAGTGATGGTCCTTGAGTAACGACTGAAACAAAACCAGAATTTAAATAAATAAAATAGTTTAATAAATAAATAAAATTTAAAAACTGATTGCTGGAGTCAAGAAGATGCCACTGAAGAAGACAAATGCTTTTTATAAAGGAAGCAATTTTTGTGATATAGTTCTTCTATGAACCATTTATTGACTCCAGTATTTTCTCCCGGAGCCAATTTCACACACACATGAATGCTATTTATAAAAGCATACAGTTATATATATCCATATGCATTTGCACACAGAAAGATGAGTAGCTTTTCTGATTCATGAGTGTGTCTAATAAAGTAATGTGTAACGATATATCTGAATTCAATGAGTATCCCATAAGGAGAATGAAAATTTTATGAATACTACTCCCTTAGATGCCAGACTGTGACTCTTAAAAATTAACTTTATTCTAGCTAAAATAATGAATAAAATGTAGCTCTTTCTAGACTAGAGAATGGGCTCAAACATGGTTCTATTATAATTAAGTAATAAGGTCATAGCTTATAGATTATTTTTCCAGTTGGTTCCATAAAAATTGTAATAATCACATCTTCTTAGCAGCTCGTTCCAGTAAGACTGATAAGAATAAAAAGGGCTAGAGAGCAACTAGAACAAACAACACATTTCTGCTGTTATTTTTAAAGCAAGAGAAAAAATTATTTCTATAAAAAATGGTTAATTAAGTTTTTCTTACCATCTTAAGCATCATCTTGCCTATGTTTTGTACATTACACTAGTTGTACATTTTTTGTACAACCTTGCCTAAAAGTTCTAAGCTAGCCACAGCTAAGATCACATATTTTAAAAAACGTAATAATAAAATCCTTATCAATATCTCTTTCAAATAATAGAATACATGTTTCATGAAAGCAAAAAGTCTTCTTCATGTCAGCCACAACATTTACTATGATCTCTGATAGCAGTGGGTGCTCTATAGTATTCATAAAATATTTATACTATATATATATATATATATATATATATATATATATATATATATATATATATACCAGCAGTTCTCAAGCTGTGGGTCCCAAACACTTTGGAAAATCTCTAACCCCCAAAATATCTATATTACAATTCATAACTGTAGAAAAGACCAGATATGAAATAGCAACAAAATAATTTTATGCTTCTGGGTCATCATGTGACAAACTGAAGTAAAGAGTAGAGTTACATTTTTAAGTAGGTTAAAAACTATTGCTCTACGCTCTTTATGAAAGAACTATGTAAACAAGTTTGTTAAAGGACATTTCGACATATAAGACTTGTTGAACAAAAATTGACAGTAAGGGTTTATTTTCTGCCGTTTTGCATAAAATATAATGTCCAAGTCAATGAAAATATATTATACTAAAATCATTGTTTGAATTGGCTATGATATGACCACACAAATTTTCACTTATAATCTATAATGTCTGCAAAAGAAATCCAACAAAAATGTGATAGTTATTTATTGAAGATTTGAAATTAGTTATAGGACATTGCACTCATTTGACAAGTACTCTACAGCATATCTGTGCTTCTAACTCTCTTCACTAATTTAGTTGCTACAAAAGATTTAACAGAACTATATTTCTCGGTGAGAATTTACGATTAGTATACATTTTTTATTGGATATTTTCTTTATTTACATTACAAATGCTATCCCCTTTCCAGATCTCCCCTCCAGAAACCCCCTATAGCATTCTACCTCTCCCTGCCTCTATGAGGGTACTCCCCCTCCCTCCCACCCACCCACTTATACCTGCATGCTCTGGCATTCCCTTACCCTGGGACGTCAAACCCGTCAGGCCCAAGAGTAACTCCTTCCACTGATGTCCAAAACGGCCACACTCTTCCACACATGTGGCTGTAGCCATGGGACCCTCCATGTGTACACTTTGGTTTATGGTCCAGTCACTGGGAACTCTAGATGGTCTAACCAATTAACGCTGTTGATCCCAACAGGGGGTTGCGAAACCCCTCATCTCCTTCAGTCCCTTCTCCAACTCCTCCATTGGGGAGCAATTCACAAATAATATGAAAATCTCTGCTACTTACAAACTTTGTACAAAATATAAAAATAGGTATATTAATAGGTACAGAGAATGGAATTTTAGTTTCCAAGTTTTGCATTTGAGTGAATAGAAGTTTGACAGTTTCTTTTCAATAACTACAACATTACAAGATGAATACAAACAGGAAAGGGGAACTTGACTATAGAATTAAAAAGACAAACATTAAAATAATAGGCATATAAATGTCAATTTAATAACTACAAAGTCAATGAATTAATTAAATTATGGGAGAGATTGTCAGAAAGGATTTTCAGACTAAACTAAAATATTCTTGCCTTCTGGTCATCATCTGCACCCAGGAGCTGGGATTCTGCCAGGGGAAAGCTAGTCTCCAGGAAATGATCTGACTCCCCGACTTGTCCAAAGAAGAACTCTCAATTCTAAACATCTATGCTTGAAATGAAAGGGCAACCACATTCATAAAAGAAACTTTACTAAAGCTCAAAACACACATAGCACCTTACACAGTAATGGTTAGAGACTTCAACACTCCACTGTCATCAATGGACAGATCATGGAAAGAGAAAATAAACAGAGACACAAAGAACTAACAGAAGTTATGAATCAAATGGATTTAACAGATATCTATAGAACATTTTATCCTAAAACAAAAGAATATACCTTCATCTCAGCAACTTGTTGTACCTTCTCCAAAATTGATGATACAATCTGTGACAAAACAGGTCTCAACAAAAATCCTGTCAGATCACCACATACAAATGCTGGTCTTCAATAACAACAAAAATAATAGAAAGCTCACATACATGTAGGAGATGAACAACACTCTACTCAATGATAACTTGGTCAAGGAAGAAATAAAAAATTTAAAGACTTTTTAGAATTTAATGAAAATGAAGACACAACATACCCAAACTTATGGGAAACAATGAAAGCAATGCAAAGAGGAAAACTCATAGCTTTGAGTGCCTGCAAAAAAGAAACTGGAGAGAGCATACATTAGGACCAGATGGATTTAATCCAGAGTTCTATCAGACCTTCAAAGAAGACATAATACCAATACTCTTCAATTTATTCCTATTAGATATGGAAGGAACACTACCCAATTCATACTATGAAGCCACACTTATTCTGATAACTAAACCACACAAAGACACAGCAAAGAAAGAAACCTTCCGAAAATTTCCCTTTATGAATATTTATGCAAAAATACTCAATAAAACCTTGCCAACTGAATCCAAGAACACCTCAAAATGACCATTCATCATGAGTAAATAGGTTCCATCCACTGGTGCAGGGATGATTCAATATAGAGAAATCCATCAGCATAATCCACTATATAAACAAAATCCAACACCCCCTCCTGATAAAAGTATTGGAAAGATCAGGAATGAAAGGTCCATACCTAAACATATTAAAGTCAATATACAGCAAAACAGTAGCCACCATCAAACTAAATGGAAAGAAATTTGAAGCAATCCCACTAAAATCTGGGACCACACAAGGCTGTACACTCTCTCCCTACCTGTTCATTATACACTCGAAATCCTAGCCAGAGAAATTAGACAACAAAAGGATGTCAAAGGGATACAAATTGGAATGGAAGAAGTCAAAATATCACTTTTTGGAGAAGATAAGTTAGTATATTTAAGTGACCCCAACATTTCCACCAGAAAACTGCTAAGCTTGATAAACAACTTCAGTAAATGGCTGGATATAAAATTAACTCAAACAAATCAGTGGCATTCATCTACTCAAAGGATAAAGAGGTGAAGAAGAAATGAGGGAAATATCACCCTTCACAATAGTCACATATAATATAAAGTACTGTGGTGTGACTCTAAGCAAGTGAAAGATCTGTATGACAAGAACTTGAAGTCTCTGAAGAAAAAAAACAAAGAAGATCTCAGCAGATGGAAAGATCTCCCATGCTTTTGGATTGGTAGGATTAATAAAGTAAAAATGACCATTTGCTGAAAGCAATCTACAGAATCAATGCAATCCCCATCGAATTTCCTAGTCAATTCTTCACAGAGTTAGAAAGAACAATTTCCAAATTCATCTGGAATAGCAAAAAGCCCAGGATATCAAAAACTATTCTCAACAAAAAAAGAACTTCTAATGGAATCACCATCCCTGACCTTCAGCTATAATACAGAGCAAACATGATTAAAAAAAAAAACAACAACAAAAAACAAAAAACTGAATGGTATAAGTACAGTGACAGGTGGATAGATCAATGGAATAGAAATTAAGACCCAGAAATTAACCCACAACTATGGTTACTTGACCTTTTAAAAATGAGCTAAAACCATCCAAAGGAAAAAAGACAGCATTTTCAACTAATGGTGCTGGTTTAACTGGTGGTTAGCATGTAGAAGAATGCAAATCGATCCATTTTTATCTCCTTGTACAATGCTCAAATCCAAGTGTATCAAGGACCTCCACATAAAACCAGATAAACTGAAACTAATAGAAAATATAGTGGGGAAGAGCCTCAGGCACATGGGCACAGGGGAAAATTTCCTGAAAAGAACACTAATAGCTTATGCTCTAAGATCAAAAATTGAAAAATGAGACCTCATAAAATTGCAATGATTCTGTAAGGCAAGGGATACTGTCAATAGGACAAAATGCCAAACAATAAATTGGGAAAAGATCTTTACCAATCCTACATCTGATAGAGGGCTAATATCCAATATATACAAGGAACTCAAGAAGTTAAACTCCAGAGAATCAAATAACCCTATGAAAAATGGGGTCCCGAATTAAAGAACTCAACTGAGAAATATCAAATGTCAGAGAAGCACTTAAAGAAATTTCAATATCCTTATTCATCAGGGAAATGCAAATCAAAACCATCCCATATACAGTTGTCAAACCCAGACACTATTGTGGATGCCAACAAATGCTTTTTGACAGGAGTCTGATATAGCTGTCTCCTGAAAGGCTCTACCAGAGCCTGACAAATACAGAGGTGTATGCTCACAGCCATCCACTGGAAGGAGCACAGGGTCCCCAATTGATGAGCTAGAGAAAGGACCCCAGGAGCTGAAGGGGTTTGATGCCTCAATGGAGGAACAACAATATGAATCAGCCAGTACCCCCAGAGCTCACAGGGACCAAACCACCAACCTAAGAGTACACATGGATGGACCCATGTCTCCAGCCACATATGAGGTAGAGGATGGCCTTGTCAGATATCACTGAGAGGAAAGGCCCTTGGTCCTGTAAAGGCTTGATGCCCCAGTGTAGGGGAAAGCCATGACAGGGTAATGGGAGCGGGTTTGTTGGTGAGCCGGAAGAGGGGAATTAGGATAGGGGATTTTCAGTGGGAAAAGGAGGAAAGGGTATAACGTTTGAAATGTAATAAGTAAAATGTCTAATAAAAAATTCCCAGTCTGTACTTTCTCCAGAAAAATTATATTTGAACATAAAAATGCATTGAAAGTCTATAAAAAACTACAAATTCTTGTGTATATATACCTCATGATATAATAATAATCTTGCTGTGATAATTAGTGTTGCTCATGTGGGTTTAAGTCTAACTGCTTAGTATTGACTAACCTCTCAGGAGCCTCTCTCCTAGAGAAGACTTATTCTTCCTCTCTTGGAAGTCATCAGTTGCCTCTATGTCTTATATGGCATTTCTTTGCTATGTGAAAATTGTCTTTAGCAGGTCAACTGTTGTGATGTCTATGGTTTGTTAGGCTAACATGTTTTAAGGTTTTTTCCTGGGCTCAGCTTCCCTGTTATATGCAGAAATCACTATCATTCAATGTCGTATCCTTTGTCCTCTTGCTCTAATAATTTATTTCATGTCACAGTATTCTCTGAGGATTCCTGAGCTTTAGGTATAGGAGTTCTGTTGTAGATGTACCAATTGGTGTTGGGTCCCCTACAGTCAATCGTTCTATGACTTATGAACATATTTCTCAAAACAATGAGTTTTTTGTACAGAATATGTGTTTTCTGAAACAAAGATCAAACGAACTGCTTCTTTGATGAGGGGGAAAATCTATAGTTGTCTGTGGTATTAAAAATAAGAGTTAAATATGCACTTAGATTATACTTCTCAGATTTATTTATTAATTCATTCATTCATTCATTTATTCATTTATTTTATTTATTCTCTTTATATACTACTTACTGCCCATCTTCCTGTCACCCCTCTCCCACAATCCTTCCCCTATTCCTCCTCCTCTTCCCTTCTGAAGGTGAGAGGACCCCTGGGTAATCTCCCAGCCTGGCATATCAAGTGTCTCTAATGCTAGGTGATTTCCACTGAGACCAGAAAAGGCAGTCCAATTAGAAGAACATATCCCATGTACAGGCAAAAGGTTTTGGAACACCCTCCTATTCCAATTGTTTGGGATGAACATGAAGACCAAGCAACACATCTGCTACATGTGTGACAGGAAACCTAGGTTTAGCCCATGTATATCCTCTGGTGCATGGTTCAGTCTCTGAGAGTCCCAAGGGGACTGTTGGTTTTACTATGGAGTTCCTATGCCCTTTGGGGCCCACAATACTTTTTATTCTTCCTTAAGTGTCTGCAAGCTCCATCCACTGTTTGGCTGTGGGTATCTGCTTATGTGTGAGTCAGCTGCTGGGTGGAGCCTCTCCGAGGACAACCATGTTAGACTTCTGTCTGTAAGCATAACATAGTTTCATTAATAGTGTCAGGGATTGATACTTGCCCAGAGTACTATTAATAGTGTTGGGGATTGGTATTTGCCCAGAGGTACCAGCTCTCAAGTTGGGCCAATTATTGGTTGGCTATTCCCTCAGTCTCGGCCCTATCTCCTGTTCATGTATTTCAAGTAGACAGGATAAATTTTGGGTCCAAACTTTTGTGGGTGGTTTGGTGTCACTATCATTCCATTGGGGTTCCTGCCAGGCTACAGGAAGTGTGCTCTTCAGGTTCCAAATCACCAATGCTGTGAGACATAGCTAAGAACATCCCCATTGATTCTTGGCTTGGGCACTTTCCTTCTTTATCCCAGGTATTTGTCTTGTCCTGGAGATGCCCCCTACCTCCCCACTCCTTTCAGTTGCAGATTTCCATTCATTCACATTGTCATCTAGCCAATTCTCATGTCCTTCACCACACCTGATCCTGATCCTTTCCCATTCTCCTCCATATGCCCTCCTCCTTCTCTTTCTCTCCCTCCATCTTCCTCTTATGTCTTTTTGTTCCTCCTAAGTAAGATCCAAGCATCCTTGCTTGTGCCGTCCTTCCTGTTTAGCTTTTGTTCTGTGGAGTAAAGCATGGTTATCCTCTATTTTATAGCTAATATCCACTTATATGTGAGTATATGCATGAACTTTTGAGACTGGGTTACCTTACTCAGCACAACATTCTCAAGATCCATCCATTTAACTGCAAAATTCATGATGTCTTTGTTTTTAATAGCTGGAAAGCATTCTATTGTGTAGGTGAAGGACATCTAGATTGTTTCCTGTTTCTGTTTATTATGAATAAGTCTGTTATAGTTTTACAATTGTATTCATGGCATGGTGGAATATCTTTTTGGTATATGGCAAGTAGTGGTATAGGTGGGTCTTGAAGTAGAACTGTTACTAGTTTTCCTGCTCATATTTAAAGGGAAGTAATAGGTTCTCTTCTGGGTTCATTGTCTAACTAGTCACAGGTAGTGGGCTTGATTTACAGTAACACACATGAATTAGTTTCTATTGAGAGCTCTTTAAGTTCAATTAGGTGCCTGTTCATAAATCCCTGTGATGAATAATTAGAATTGCCAGCTTGAAGACATCTAGAGTTAACTAAAACCCAAACATCCGGCCATACTTGTGTGGGATTTTTCTTGTTTGGTTTATTTGAGTTGTAAGATCCATTCAAAATCTTGATAACTCTGATTAACATATCCCGAAGATATAAATGCCACTGTTGTGCCTTCAGGGTTGTCTTTCCATATGGGTCATTGTTCATTGTAGATATCACAGATGTTTGTACTATTGATTGCCTTGTGAATTTTTTGTGAATGTGCATATCAACTTAGGTTATTATGAAAGCTAGGCCAAAAAGTAGGTGTCTAGGCCAAATTTATTTGATTTTTCCAAATTTTGACTAAAGTCTTCTTTAGTCATAAGAACTTGCCTTCTATTGCTGGGAGTAAACCAATGGATAGGGTACCAGTCTGCACTTGGAGGGGTTTCTTGTTTTCCCATAACATAAACTCTAAAATTGGGTTACCTATACAGGCTTAAGAAACTGAGTCTTTTGTTAGACAAACTATGTTGTTCAGGGAATATTACCACTACAGATGCTCTAATTACATTTCAAGTACATACTACACGCACACACACACACACACACACACACACACACACACACACACACACACTTAGATATGGGTAATCATTTTTTATTATTTTCTATTTTTCTTTATTTCTATTCCCAATAATTTCCCCTTTCCAGTTTCCTCTCTCCCCGAAAGTCCCATAAACCCTCTTCCCTCCTGTTCCCCATTCAACCTCCTCTTGCTTCTCTGTCCTGGTATTCCCCTACATCCAGTCTTTCCAGGACCAGGGATCTCTCCTTTGATCATCTTGGAAATCAATTGATATGTGAATTGTGTCTTGGGTTTCTGATTTTCTGGGTTAATATCCGCTTATCAGTGACTGCATACCATGTGTGTTCTTTTGTGATTGGGTTACCTCATTAAGGATGATATTTTCCAGTTCTGATCATTTGCCTAGGAATTTCGTGAATTCATTGTTTTTAATTGCAGAGTAGTATTCCATTGTGTAAATATACCAACTCTTTCTTTTTTAAAAAAAAATTATTTATTTTCTAAGTTTTTTTTAATTTACATTCAAAATCATTTCCCCTTTCCCGTTTCCTCCCTACCTGAAACTCCCAAAAGCCCCCTTCCATCCCTCTTTTCTCCATTCAATCCCCTCTCACTTCTCTGTCCTGGCATTCCTCTACATCCAGTCTTCCAGGACCAGGGGTCTCTCCTTCCATCTTCCTGGAAATCTATTGATATGTGAATTATGTCTAGGGTATTCTGAGATTCTGGGTTAAAATCCCCTTTTCAGTGACTGCATACCATGTGTGTTCTTTTGTGATTGGGTTACCTCACTAAGGATGATATTTTCAAGTTCTGACCATTTGCCTAGGAATTTCGTGAATTCATTGTTTTTAATTGCAGAGTAGTATTCCATTGTGTAAATATACCACATCTTCTGAATTCATTCTTCCGTTGAGGGACATCTAGGTTCTTTCCAACTTCTGGCTATTATAAATAAGGCTGCTATGAACATAGTGGCGCATGTGTCCTTATTGCATGCAGGTAAAGTCTCTGGGTATATGCCCAGGAGTGGTATACCAGGATCCTCCAGGAGTGTCATGCACAGTTTTCTGAGGATCGCCAGACTGCTTTCCAGAGTGGTTGTACCAGCTTGCAATCCCATGAGCAGTGGAGGAGTGTTCCTCTTTCTCCACATCGTCGCCAACAACTGCTGTCTCCTGTGTTTTTGATCTTAGCCATTCTGACTGGTGTGAGATGGAATCTCAGGGTTGTTTTGATTTGCATTTCCCTAATGACTAAGGATGATGAACATCTCTTTAGGTGCTTCTCAGCCATTAGATATTCTTCAAGTGAGAACTCTTTGTTTAGCTCTGTACCCCATTTTTTAAATAAGGTTAATTACCTCTCTGGAGTTTAACTTCTTGAGTTCTTTGTATATATTGGATATTAGCCCTCTGTCGGATGTAGGGTTGGTAAAGATCATTTCCCAGTTAGTTGGTTGCCGCTTTGTCTCTTTGACAGTGTCTTTTGCCTTGCAAAAACTTTGTAATTTAGTGAGGTCCCATTTGTCAATTCTTGATCTTAGAGCATAAGCTATTAGAGTTCTATTCAGGAAATTCTCCCTTGTGCCAATATGTTCAAGCTTCTTCCCTAGTTTCCTTTATATTAGTTTCAGTGTGTCTGGTTTTATGTGGAGGTCCTTGATCCACTTGGAATTGAGCTTAGTGCAAGGAGATAAGAATGGGTCAATTTGCATTCTTCTGCATGTTGACACCCAGTTGAGCCAGCACCATTTGTTGAAAAGGCTATCTTTTTTACACTGGATGGTTTTAGCACCTTTGTCAGAGATCAAGTGACCATAGGAGTGTGGATTCATTTCTGGGTCTTCAATTCTGTTCCATTGATCTACATGTCTGTCACTGTACCAATACCATGCAGTTTTTAACACTATTGCTCTGAAGTACAGCTTGAGGTCCGGGATACTGATTTCCCCAGAAGTTCTTTTACTGTGGAGAATAGTTTTAGCTATCCTGGGTTTTCTGTTATTCCAGATGAATTTTTGAATTGCTCTTTCTAACTCTATGAAGAATTGAGTTGGCATTTTGATGGGGATTGCATTGAATCCATATATTGCTTTTGGCAAGATGGTCATTTTTACTATATTAATCCTGCCAATCCATGAGCATGGAAGATTTTTCCATCTTCTGAGGTATTCTTCAATTTCTTTCTTCAGAGACTTGAAGTTCTTGTCATACAGATCTTTCACTTGTTTGGTTATACTCACACCAAGATACTTTATATTGTTTGTGGCTATCGTGAAGGGTATCATTTCTCTTACTTCTTTCTCAGCCTGCTTATCCTTTGAGTATAGGAAGGCTACTGACTTGTTTGAGTTGATTTTATATCCGGCCAATTTGCTGAAGTTGTTTATCAGCTGTAGGAGTTCTCTGGTGGAGTTCTTTTGGTCGATACTATCATATCGTCTGCAAATAGTGATTGTTTGACTTCTTCCTTTCCAATTTGTATCTCTTTGACCTCCTTTTGTTGTCTAATTGCTCTAGCTAGAACTTCAAGTACTGTATTGAAAAGATATGGAGAGAGAGGGCAGCCTTGTCTATTCCCTGATTTTAGTGGGATTGCTTCAAGTTTCTCTCCATTTAGTTTTATGTTGACTACTGGTTTGCTGTAAATTGCTTTTACTATGTTTAGATATGGGCCTTGAATTCCTGATCTTTCCAAGACCTTTAGCACGAAAGGATGCTGAATTTTGTCAAATGCTTTCTCAGCATCTAATGAGATGACCATGTGGTTTTGTTCTTTGAGATTGTTTATGTAGTGGATTACATTCATGAACTTCCTTATATTGAACCATCCCTGCATCCCTGGAATGAAGCCTACTTGATCGTGGTGAATGATTGTTTTGATGTGTTCTTGGATTCGGTTGGCAAGAATTTTATTGAGTATTTTTGAATCGATATTCATAAGAGAGATTGGCCTGAAATTCTCTTTCTTTGTTGGATCTCTGTGTACTTTTGGTATTAGTGTAATTGTGGCTTCATAGAACGAGTTGGGTAGTTTTCCTTCTGTTTCTATTTTGTGGAATAATTTGAAGAGTATTGGTGTTAAGTCTTCTTTGAAGGTCTGATAGAATTCTGCACTAAAACCATCTGGACCTGTGCTTTTTTTGGTTGGAAGACTTCCAATGACCACTTCTATTTCTTCAGGGGTTATAGGATGGTTTAGATGATCTATTTGATCCTGATTTAATTTTGGTATTTGGTGTTTGTCAAGGGAAATTTTCCATTTCCTCCAAATTTTCTAGTTGTGTTGAATACAGGCTTTTGTAGTAGGATCTGATGACTTTTTGAATTTCCTCAGTTTCTGTTGTTATCTCTCCCTTTTTGTTTCTGATTTTGGTAATTTGGATACTGTCTCTGTGCCCTCTGGCTAGTCTGTCTAAGGGCTTATCTATCTTGTTGAATTTCTCAAAGAACCAACTCCTAGTTTTGTTGATTCTTTGTATGGTTTTATTTTTTTCTACTTGATTAATTTCAGCCCTGAGTTTGATGATTTCCTGCCTTCTACTCCTCTTGGGTGTATTTGCTTATTTATGTTCCAGGGTTTTCAGTTGTGCCATTAAGCTGCTAGTGTATGCTCTCTCCCATTTCTTTTTGGAGGCACTCAGGGCTATGAATTTTCCTCTTAGCACCGCTTTCATTGTTTCCCATAAATATAGGGTATGTTGTGCCTTCATTTTCATTAAATTTTAAAAAGTCTTTGATTTCTTTCTTTATTTTCTCCTTGACTAAGTTATCATTGAGTTGAGCATTGTTCAACCTCCTTGTGTATGTGTTTTTTCTGTTGTTTTTGTTGCCATTGAAGACCACCCTTATTCCATAGTGATCTGATAGGAGGCATGGGATTAGTTTGATCTTCTTATATCTGCTGAGGTCTGATTTGTGAACAATTATATGGTCGATTTTGGAGAAGGTACCATGAGGTGCTGAGAAGAAGGTGTATTCTTTTGCTTTAGGATGAAATATTATATATATATATATATATATATATATATATATATATATGTGTGTGTGTGTGTGTGTGTGTGTGTGTGTGTGTGTGTGTGTGTGTGTGTTTGTGTGTATAACATAGATATATATGTGTGTATATATATACATATATATGTATATATGTATATATTATATATATATACATATATACATATATATGTAAGTTCCATTTTGTCCAAGGCTTCAATTAGATTCACTGTGTCCCTGTTTAGTTTCTGCTTTCCTGAACCATCCATTTCAGAGAGTGGGCTGTTGAAGTCACCCACTATTATTGTGTGAGGTGCAATGTGTATTTTGAGCTTTATTAAAATTTCTTTTACGAATGAGGGTGCCCTTGCATTTGGAGCATAGATATTCAGAATTGAGAGTTCTTCTTGGTGGGTTTTTCCTTTGATCTGTATGTAGTGTCCTTCTGTGTCTTTTTTGATGACTTTAGGTTGAAAGTCAATTTGATCTGACATTAGGATGGCTACTCCGGCTCGTTTCTTGGGACCATTTGCTTATAAAATTGTTTTCTAGCCTTTTACTCTGAGGTAGTGTTTGTCTTTGACACTGAGGTGCATTTACTTCATGCAGCAAATTGCTGGGTCCTGTTTATGTATCCAGTCTGCTCGTCTATGTCTTGTTATTGGGGAATTGAGACCATTGATATTAAGAGAGATTAAGGAATAGCGATTATTGCCACCTGCTATTCTTGAGGCTATCTTTATGTTTGAGTAGTTACCTACTTTTGGGTTTGATGCAAGAAGGTTACTAAGGTGTTTTTTCTCTCCTTCTATTGGCGGTTTCCACATATTATATTTTGCAGGGCTGGGTTTGTGGAAAGGTATTGTGAAAATTTGGTTCTATCATGAAATATCTTGGTCTCTCCATCTATGGTGATTGAGAGTTTTGCTGGGTATAGTAATCTAGGCTGGCTTTTGTGTTCTCTTAGTGTCTGCATGTGATCTGCCCAGGATCTTCTGGCTTTCATAGTCTCTGGTGAGAAGTCTGATGTGATTTGGGCAGGTCTTACTTTTATGTTACTTGGCCTTTTTTTCTTACTGCTTTTAATAATCTTTCTTTGTTTAGTACATTTGATGTTTTGATTATTATGTGATGGGAGGTATATCTGTTCTGGTCCTGTCTGTTTGGAGTTCTGTAGGCTTCTTGTATGTTCATCGGCATCTCTCTCTTTAGGTTAGGGAAGTTTTCCTCCATAATTTTGTTGAAGATATTTACTGGCCCTTTAAGTTGCAAATCTTCGCTCTCATCTATACCTATAATCCTTAGGTTTGGTCGTCTCATTGTGTCCTGGATTTCCTGGATGTTTTGAGTTACACGTTTTTTGCATTTTTCATTTTCTTTGACTTTTGAGTTGATGCTTTCTATGTTATCTTCAGCACCTGAGATTCTTTCTTCCATCTCTTTTATTCTATTTTTGATGTTTGCATCTATGACTCCTGATTTCTTCCCCAGGTTTTCTATCTTCAAAGTTGTCTCCCTTTGTGATTTCTTAGTTGTTTCTACTTCCTTTTTTAGATCCTGGATGGATTTGCTGAGATCCTTCACTTGTTTGTTTGTATTTTCCTGTATTTATTTAAGATATTTTTGCGTTTCCTCTTTCAGGATTTCTGCCTGTTGACCCAAGTTCTCCTGTATTTCTCTAAGTGATTTTTGTGTTTCCTCCTCATAGTCTTCCATCTGTTGGTCCATCATCTCCTGCATTTCTTTAAGCAATTCTTGTGTTTCCTTTGTAAGGCATCTATCCGTTGATTCATTTCTTTAAGCAATTTTTATGTTGCCTCCCTATGGGCCTCCATCTGTTGACCCATATTCTGCTGCATTTCTTTATGCGATTTTTGTGATTCCTTTGAAAGTGCATCTACCCACTGATTCATTTCTTTAAGCGATTTTTGTGTTGCCTCTTTATGGGCCTCCACCTGTTGACCCATGTTCTCCTGCATTTCTCTAAGCGATTTTCGTTTCCTTTGTAAGGGCTTCTAACTGTTGATTCATGATCTCCTGTAATTCTTTATGAGATTCATTTGTGTCCTTCTTGAAATCCTCTAATAGCATCAAGAGAAGTGATTTTAAATCCAGATCTTGTCTTTCAGGTGTGATGGGGTGTCCAGGACTTGCTGCTGTTGGAGAGTTGAGTTTGGATGATGCCATATTACTTTGATTTCTGTTAGTTACATTCCTACGTCTGCCTTTTGCCATCTGGTTACCTCTGGCGTTAGTTGGTCCTGCTGTCACTGGCTGTTGGTTGGACCTCCTGTGATCCTGCAAAGCTATTTCTGACCCTCCTGGATTACCAGGATTCCCCTGGCACCGATTTCTGGAGCTTGCCCTGCTCTTGATTGACTTTGGAGCCCTGATGTACCTTGCCCCAAGTGATGTTATATTGGGGAGTCCCTGCACATCCCAAGGCTCAGCGTAGCGGATTCCTGGAGCAGAGGTCACCAAAGGGAGGCTGGTAGGCTTCTGCCCTGTGCAGGGGTGTGTGATCTCTCCCAGAGCGGGGTGGGGGGAAGGGGTTCCCTCTGCAGGGCAGAAGTCCCACAGCAGAGCTGGCACGTCGGTTACTGCAGACCTGCCCAGTTCTTGGGAGCAGGGTGTACACAAGCTGCCTGAGACCCAAGCAATATTATGCCTGACTGTCCCTGTGTCTGGAGGTCCCAATTGCCCTGATGCTGGAGCAAAAATGGTGGAGTCCACTCTGCACTCTCTCAGCGCAGATCACTCTGCAGGGGAGGTGGCCCACAGCAGAGCTGGTGCCCAGATGACCTCAGCGCTGTACTGCTCTTGGGGGCAGATGGAAGCCCAACAGGCTGTGTCCCAAGTGATGTTATATTGGGGAAAACCTGGGTACCTGTCTCCTCAGTGCAGTTGATCCAGGAACAGAGGTCGCCAAAGGGAAGCTGGTAGGCTCCTGCCCTGTGTGGGGGTGTGTGATCTCTCCCAGAGTGGGGGAGCGGGGTTGTCCCTCTGCAGAGCAGAAGTCCCACAGCAGAGCTGGCGCATTGGTTGCTGCAGACCTGCCCAGCTCATGGAAGCAGGGTACATACAAGCTGCCTGAGACCCAAGCGATATTATGCCTGTCTGTCCCTGAGCATGGAGGTCCCAACTGCCCTTATGCTGGAGCAAACTACCACATCTTTCTTAAGTAAAGATAAACCAATGATTCCTTTTGGCCTTCTCAAACCTCTTAGTATTATTTTTCCAACCTTTCCCTCCACTTCTATATGACCTTTCTCTAAAGCCCCAACTAAGTCTCAGCAGAACTTTCATGTTTTCAAATCTTCCTGCCGTAGCACCTGCTTCTAATGATTCCTGTCTCTAGCAGCTTACTCCCCGGTACACATTTGGTCCATTTTTGGCTTTTCTGATAGCATAGGTAACATATCTAACAATTTGGAGATTTGGAGCTAAGTTCTACAATTGAATAGGAACAATGGTATTTGTCTTTATGTTTGTGATTTGCATCACTCATAACTGGATTTTCTACTTCTATTTGCATGAAAATCCCATTATTTTATTCAAAGCTTAATACAATTCTTTATTTGTATATACTCATTTTGATCATTCATTTATCAATTGAGAGAAATAGTTTATTTTAGTTTTACCAGCTGTTGTGAATAGATGAACAAAGTGAGAGGCTAGTTAATACCTCATATGCACAGAAAAAAAGTTGAAAAAAGCTTTATTCTGTCTTTTTATGGATTTAAAGGAGTAAGGAGTAGTATGTGGGGATGAAAAAAGAAAAGGGAGGGATAAAATGTCATTATACTCTTAAAAATAAAAGAAAACAACTCAAAGTGAGACTATACAAACAAAAAATGATAATTTGTATATATATATATATATATATATATATATATATATATATATATATATATATGGATTACAGGACATAGATAAGCAAGGTTAGCTAATTTTTTCATACAATATAATTTAATCGTTTTTTTAGCTCTAAGTCTTCTCAGACCTTTTCCACATTTCTACCAACCAACTTTTTGTTCTTTCTCTTCTACTTTCTATGAACAAATAAGCAGAAAACAAAATATATTTTAAATCAATGAGTGGTGTGAATATGAAATACATTTTTAAAACATATTTAAAAGTGTAGATAAAATGCATAAGATGAATTGTGGAACACAGCACATTTATACATAGAAAGCATTTCCTGGATAGATAATATGCTTAAATCATGCACATTAAAGGAGGGATTCCTTGCTCTTAAGTCTCTGCTGGGCATGCACTTTGAAAGAAATGCATTATCAATTCAAAACAAGCTTTAGTGAATATGTACATGTAGGCAACATAATAGATATTGTGTGAAAACTATACTAATTAAGGTCAAAGTCCACCAAATACAGATAGACTCTGGGCTCCGAGCAATATGGGATACTTCCTTCTTTAGTGGGATTTTCTTTTCTCTGACCTTGTCTGTGAAGTCTAGCCACTAGCTGAGGAATGTCAAATGGTGTCAATTGGTTTAGAGGATTAATTTCTTTTCTCATGATAATGAAAATTTCAGTTCAAGAACTTTGGAAAATTCCACTCGAACCCTCCCCTTCTGGAAGAGAAAGGTCATAGGGCATATAGGCACCCTTCCCCATCCAGAAGGGAGAGGATAATTTCATTCCTCAGACTACTGGAGGTGGGTGATGACAGGGGGGGTCTCTGACCATCTGCAGATAAGGGAAGCCCTTGCTACCTCATTCCCTGAGTACCAATCAGTTTAAAAGTCACTCTCTTCTACTAATCACATTGTGCCTAGTGGCCATTGCTCTATTCTATCCCTGGCCAAATGGGCCGTTGAGGACACCACCTCTCCTTTGGGTGCAGGACAACCCCAATGTCCTCGAACCATAAATTCTTCTTGCTTTTGCATCGATCTCCGGCTCAGCACTGTTCACTCGGGCTCCCAGGTAAGATAAGGCTTGTGAGAGTTTTGCAATAACATCTCATCTAGCACCTGAAATTTCTGAAATGATTCCCCATTCTAATGAGGTATTCCAGGTACATTAAGCCCCAACCAATGACCTGTGCCCATCCTGGATATTCCTACCCTCAGTCCCTCAACTTTTTATAAGCCTTAAATCGTTCTATGTAAAGTTGGTTTGCCTCATGATAGATAGTCCCAGTGTGCTTATTCTTTGAAAGTACTCAAAGGGCTCCTAAGCTACTGCTGAAGCTCTCTGGGGTCGGACAGCCGACAATCTGTGATAGTGGGGAGACCCACAGGATACTTGTTAAGGATGAGAAATGCATGTGTTATACGGGTTGGGAAAGTACATACAAATTTTCAGAGGTTATTAATTGAGCCAAGTATTATCGATTCTTAAATAGAATTTGTGAATCATAGTATGTAGTTGGCTCTCTGTGTGCTAATCTATGAAGTAATTAGTGAATTTCTGAAATTTTCTTTTTAAACTATTTTTGAATACTTTTTTGACAACTTTAAATTTTATAAGATTAATGAACAAAAATGGTAATAATAATTTGATTTATATGTTTCAATGCTTGTAATACTTAGGTATTATTATCATTTGAATTTTCCACTCTCTGACATAACATGCTGCTTGGCACACTTGGACTTTCGGAGAACATCACACCATATGCTGCTTCCATTTATTTACTAAGTAAATATCAATTTGTAAAGTCTTTATGACATGATTCTTTTTGTAATCTGTTGAATATAGATTGTCAGTATTATCTGCAATATCTTCTCTAGGGAGGAAATATTATCTGTAGTGACTGATATTTGAAGAGTGTAAAATGTTTGTGATACCAGAGGTTTATCATAGTGCATTCAAGTGGGGATTTATATAAAGGCATATCCAAAGAGACTTTAGTAACTAGGAAGTCAAATTCAACATTTTTATCATGTGGGATAAAATAATTCCTTTCTTCCCCCAGTATGTTTATCTACCCAATACATAGTTTTATAGCAGTACACTGAAGAACAGCCTTGGAATGTTTCATTTTTAGGAAGAAGCTCATTTCAAATAGAAAGAATCTTGAAACAGCTTGTCACCAATTATCCAGGTAAAACACACTATTTTCTTGTTTTCAAACTTATATATCTTGTCTTTTATTATTCTGTACAACATATACCTCTATAGGTCATTTTAATTTCTCAAGACCTAATAATCAACTCCATAATAATCCCAGCATATATACATCTAACATTGTATAATTCAATAAACCAGTGCTGTTGGGCAAATACATTTAATCACACTATATTTAAGAAAAAGAACAATAAAATACCAACTCACTTCCATTAAAAGTTACTTCCCCCCAGTTAAAAAGACACTTTCAAAGCTGATTATATTTTTTCACTGTAGCTTTAATCCTTGTCTTCTGCTCTTCCTTCACTTCTTCTTTTGTTCTCTCTCTGTCACATCTCATAATTTCATGATGCTTTTCTTTCTACCACTGCTTTACTTTTTATATTGCATACTACTTGTCTAGACAGCTTCATACATGTAGACATTGGATGTATAAAAATGGTTCAGCATTAAGAACTTATGCTTACAGTTATTTGTGTAGGATTAAAGTCTTTCAGGCTTTTCCATAGTCTCTGTTCTCATTAGTATGTCTATTTTTCTCTTTGCTTAGCTTATTTTTAGGCAATCATGTTGGTGAGGCTGTATCAGTATAGTTTCTAATGTTTCTAGGAAATACAGTCACACAAAACTCCTTGATCCTTTCATTTTTGACATACATAAGTATATATATATATATATATATATATATATATATATATATATATATATATATATATAAAATTGTCTTAGGTAGGGTTTTACTGATGTGATCAAACACCATGACTGTAGAAGGGAGGTGCTGATACTAAGATCTGGTTCCCTAAGGGGTTCTTAATTTGCTCAATAAAGGAAGCCAAGAGCCAATTGCTGTGTGGAAGGAAGAAAAGGGATGTCCAGGTTTCAGGAGGAAAAGGAGTTGCAGGGAAAGAGAAGGGGCTTTTCAACTACGCTTTGGAATTGGTAGCACACAACAATCATGTAAGATCTTGTGGAAGCTGGTATCAGTAGCCTCTGCTACTAATGGATTACCAAGGAGGCTGTTGGGAGTTATCTGATTGAGTCTGGTTGATAAATAGGAGATTCTGTGTCTAGCAATTGTGCTAGGAGGCAAATTCTAAAGTTGCAAAGTTGTCTGAGTATTTTTTTTATCCACAGAACAAAGGTGGGTAGAGAAAGAAGTCAGGTTGGTGATGGCAACATGGCAAAGCTAAGTTGGAGGAACAAGAGAGAAGCTGAGAGTGTTGGAGGTAGCTTACAGGTTCAAAGGAACAGTCCATTTTTATCAAGGATAAAAATGATAGCATCCAGGGAGGCATGGTGCAGAAGGTGTTGCGAGTTCTACATCTTCATCTAAAGGCTACTAGCAGAATACTGCCTCCAGGATTCTAGGATGAGGTTCCTAAAGCCCACACCCACACCTACTCCAACAAGGCCACACCTACTCCAACAGGGTTACACCTTCTAATTGAGATATTCCCTGTGACAAGCATATATAAATCATCACTGTAAGTATCAGAAAACTCTCTATATATTTATTAATTGTATAATATATCAACATACATTTGTTCCTGAATATGTACTTTATTTAGGCTCTGTAAAATCTGGTGAATTCAAACATAAACTATTCATTTCCCTTGAACATGACATAAACCTGGAAATACATCTCATCTTAGGGTCATTTCACATTTTCCCTCCCCACTGTATAGTATTTGTTATGTTTTATTTCCCTAGAAGCTACTTTATGATCCATGTATCAATACAGCAGATTTCTAGACTCATAGACTGAAGATGTAGTGCAAGTTTGGTTCTGACTTACAGTGCTAAATATCAAGGCTATCACTACCATATATTAAGAGGTCCTCTTACTGCATCATTCCAAGGAAAAAGGTATTATACAATGCAAGTGTACCAAGGGAAAAAGAGGAAGTCAGCCTTTAAGAATGATATCAATACCACAAAGGATGATACATTCCTTTTGACCCAATCATTTCATAAAAGTTCTACTTCTTATTATTTTTATGATGATTACTGTCTATATTTTAAATTTAGACATGTTTATACTTTTAACTTATTCCTGAAAATATATTTTACTATTCTTAAGTCATTAGTCTATGCCGTTAATTATATACATTAGTAATCTACAATAGCACAAAACACAAGATGTTCTTGGGTAATGGAGGAGCAGAACTTGTAGGAATATTTGACCAATGACTGATCCAATTTGAGATCCACACTACAAGAGAATGCCCATACCTGATACTGCCTGCATGACCAAGAAATAGAAGCCTGACTACTCAGAGACCTAAGATAGAAGCAAATATTACTGAAAAAATGCCAACAAAATGATTCATAAGGATATTCTGCTATACACATAGACCAGATCCTAGTATAATTGTCATTTACAAAGACTTCATTTAGTGAATGATGGAAACAGATCCAGAGAACCATAGATAGACAATATGCAGAACTCAGGAAAACTGTTGTAGATGAAAAGAAAAGAATGTAGGAGACAGAGGGGTCAATGACTTGAAGAGAACACAACCCAGAGAATTAACTAAGCAGTACTCAGTGACTCACAGGAAATGAGGCTACTACCAACACAGACCCTGTATGCATATGACCCTGTATGTTTATCCTCTGTACATATATTACGGTATATAAAATGACCTTCTTATGGGACTTCTAAAGGGTGATGAAGGACTGCCTTTAGCTCTTTTATTTGTTTTAGAGACTCCTTTCCTACTACTGGATTGCCTCATCCAGCCTTGACATGAGGGTATGTGCCTAGTCTTACATTAATTTCCTATGGTCTGTTCAGTTGATATCTCTAGGGCCTCTTTTTTTCTAAAGAGAAACATAGAAGGATTGAATTGGGGAGAAAGAAGAGGGTCTTTAAGAAATGGAGGAAGCTGAAACAGTAGTTGGGATATAAAATATGAAATAATGATGATGATGATGTTTACAATGATGATGATAAAGTAAATTGCTCTGTAGAATTTACATCTTATTAATCTCAGTTCTTGCCTTGGCACTTATCCAAGGTATTAGTTTTTGCAAGTAATTTTTTTTTTTTTAGAAAATAGGACCACCTTTCTGCATATGTCATTTATTCACAACCCTATGTAAGACATTTTTCCACCAAAACATTCTTATAGTCTCACACATTCATAGCATTAACACTGATCCCACCTTTCAGAAGCATTTACATGCTTTCTTATAGTTGATAATTTAAATTTTCATTTATTCTTCATTTATATTTATTTCCATTTACAATCTGCTAGCCTGCTTTTACTCCCATGGAAATTATTTTCTTCTGAAATGCTCATCTCCTGTGTCTTCAAGTACTGTCAGAACTTTTACTCTTAAAGTCTCACTAACACACGTGCCTAAGCACAAGCTGAGAAGAACAATACAGTTGTTGAAGTTAACTAAGGAAAGCTCACGGCTCCTCACTTCTACAGTCACTAAGAGTTGCAAAAATGGTCTTCCTTAGAGAAAAGCTCAACACCTGGTAATCATCCAGTTCCAAATCATCAACTGCGAAAACAAATATGTATATACTTGTAACATAATACTGACTGAGCACATTGTATTTATGTATTTAGGAATATGTGTATGTGGTGTGCATGCGCACGCACGTGTATGTGTGTGTGTGTGTGGGGGGGGTGTGTGTGTAAAACAGCAATTGGTGAAAATAGAGACTATTAGTTTGAAAGATAACAAGAAAAGATATATGGGAAGATAACGATTTTGTAATTATCTTATCTAAAAGAACTTAAAGAAATGATTAAAAATACTCGCATCATGATTTTATGTCTTTTTGTATGTGTGTGTGTGGAGGGAGGTGAACCACTGAATTAACCTAGATTGTTTACATGAACTTGAATAGCAAATTATTTACTGGCACACAGGTTTACAAACAGTAAGAAGATTGGTAAATTGATTCCTTGCGATGTAGTAGGATTTAACTGCTAATAGTTCCTCAGGGAGGGGTGAGGCCTTTGAAATAACTCAATCTCTGTTGTGAAACTTTCAAGAATGAAAAATAAAGCAGGGGTAGAAAGATTGGTTATCATCCAGGAATACTTGCTGCTATTCCAATTAAACCAAAATTTAGTTTCTAGTACACAAAGCAGGCACCTTACAGCTTTCAAATTCATGTCTAATTTTTTCATTAATTGATGTTGCATAGAAATGTTATATGATTTATCTTTTCAGTGCTGGCAATTTGATATTGAATTTATATGTTCTTTCTTGGGGAATACTTTTTCTCAACATCTCAACATTCATTAGTTGTGTTGTATAGCTTGAGGCATTGTTGTCATTCCCCAGGTGACTTTTACATATCTTTTGGTGGAACCTCATGTTTTGTCAGTTATATGGATGAGACTTTATCACTTTAACTTCTGAAATTACTTTTCCCTATCACTTTCATTTGCCACATTTCCAACCTTGCCATAATACTGCCTATTCTCTTTAATATTAGTGGTCTCATTTGTCAATTTTATGTGTGTGTGTTTATCAATAGTGTATATGAAATAACATATGTGTGTGTATAGATTCATAATAATGAAAAATATACTAAATATCTATAAATACATAAAATTTGCTCAGTATATATATTTCCTGTGTTTTATGACTTTAAGAATGACTAATTGCTATTAGTCAATTGGTAAGCTCTTTCCTGAAGAAGAGTATTTCTTCATCTCTCTAGATTTACTAGTTGCCTGTAGTTTTCTCTGTAAGGTTGTGACCTCCTGAGATTTATCATAGCAGTCTATTGGTGTTGCTCTTGCTCAGGCCTTGTTTTGTCAGTCATATCTTTGATATTCCTTTAAAACTTTGACTCAATATCTTAGCTCATCTTAATTTTCTTTATCAGTGTTCTATTTAATATTAGTCATCTAATCTTTTCACATAATTATATTTAGAAAAATATATCAAGGATAGTTAATGAATTCCTATGCTCTAGTAATGACCATTCATCTGTGCATATAGGGGAAACATTAATTGGACTTATTAAATTATTGCCAAAACCTAAATAGGGGCATGCAGTTGAGATGAATTGTGTTTAGATAACCCGTGAAAATTGAAAAGGCATAAGAATAAAGATAAAGTCTTAAAAGTCAACAGTACTGAGAAATAGTGTAAAATAAAGGACTTTTTTGGGAGGGGATTAAGGCTGACAAAAATAATAAAGGGAAAAATAAGTATTTCAACAGAAAGCACAGATATAGATTTACACCCTCAGGCATCATGTCTGGAAAATGGCAGGCACAGACACATCTCAGTGTCATACAGTCAGTGTGAATGTGAGGATTCCTTTTGAGTCTATCAATCACCAAGTCTGTGTAACAAAGAAGCTGCTTAGACAGCAGCAATTGATCATTAACTTGATGTTGTGGGTCTAGTGACTGAGTACAGACTGGATATGTACACTGGATGGAAGATACCTCAGGTAATGCATCACTTATTTCAGACATGTACATAAATAGGACAGTACCATCCTGAGACCCTGTCATTGCATGTAGGTATAAAGGACAGCACAGGAAGAGCACAGTACTTGTACCTCTCATAATTCCTCTTGATTTTGTTTTATGTTTCTACATTTTGAGAAAGTTTTTTTGAGATTTTATGTATTGTACTTTTGTATCTTGGTAAGAATACAGAAATTACTGGTGGTTTTGAATGGGAAGTATTAATAAATATCAACTGTATTGTAAACACACTCTAGCCAAAATTTTTCTAGTTCATTTTTATAAACAAAAGACATGTTAACGTGAAATGAATTTAAATTAAAAGTCATCTTTATGTAGTGGAAAGGATCCTTGCCTGAAACAACGTTCCAAAGAGATAGACAAAGGTGATTTACAGTGCAGATATTGCTTCTATGATTAAGTTTATTTTAAAAATACATTTATGCACATGTTATGAAACAAATAAGGGAATAATCACTTTTCTTTTAAGGTATTTTCAAATAAGATTCTATACATGACTTGGTCACTTAACATTTCAGATAAACCAGTAAATTAATATTAAATTACATATATTATTTGGAATATAAATGGATAATTAGAGAAACAATATAGTTATCACTTATCAAATATAAATTTATTTAACTATTGAAATAACATGAGTAGATATATCCAGAATTACAACAGCTACATATTTAGATATATAAAATACCTGGCACTGACATGAATCAAAATATCTTCCTCAGAAATCTTAGTATTCTTACTCAAGAAATAAAAATAAATTAATCTTTGAAGACTACTTTCACTGTAAAAATTAATTTATCAAAAATATTAATATTAATAATTTACAATATCCTGAAATGAATACTACTAATGATTTTATAAAGTAAAGGCAAAAAGTTTACCCTTTGCAAATCTGTTTATTATACCCTTAACACATGCAATCTAAATGCCTCTTAAATACACGGTCTTAGTTGGTACTTCTAGTGAATTTTGAGAATAAAGTGAATTGATACCTATAGAATAGTAAGATTAGTAGTAAGATTTAAACAATATTTTATAACAGGAGGAACAAAATAAAAATTACCATGCACCCCACAGTCTCAGAGCTATCTCTTTGACCCACAACAATGGAGGCGGTAAGAGACCTTGCTCCAGAGCTTATAATAAATACCTTTATGCATTTGCATTAGAGTTTGGTCTTTGGTGGTCTACCTAGAGCCCTATCTAGAATTTCTCCTTGTAAGTATTATCTGTTAGAAGGTAACTCTCCCACTCCAACCTGACAACATGGGAGTTCATAAAACTTCACTTTTATAAAACTTATGACAGTGTCTTGGCTTACTACCTACCCCTGTCCTCAACCTCCCATCTCATACCACAGACCTGGTCTGATTCCAAGTCATCACAGATGGAAGGTTGTAGGCATCAGTCACTAGGTCCATTTTGTTGTCCCTCTTATCCTAGGCATGACAAGGTTTATGTAATTGTGGATATTCGATTTCTCTCAATATCTTGTTTGGTTCCTTTTTTTTAAAAAGACTTTTAACCACTTTTAAGTATTGTATTTCTTCTGGTAAAAATAATTGGAATGATTTCTGAAACATTTTCAAAATGGATGAAACAATTTTCATCAAAGACTATGCAACCATTCATGAAATATCATTTGCCCACAGAACATTTACTGATTGTTTAGAACTCAAGAAGCCTTAGTAATAGACAGCTAACATATTTTATTTAATTATAGTAAAACTGAATTAAGGAGAAGACTATGTTTGTTCATAGCATAAATGTTACCAGGTGGCAATACAAAAATTTATTTTTTTAGTTGTATCTTGGTAATAAAGTAGGGAATTTCAAAAATTTGTGTTTTTCTCAAATGTCTCTTTCTTGTCTATGGTGTGTGTGTGGGGGGGGGTTTACTAAAAGGTCCTCCCAAATCATGGAAAAGAGCAATGTTAGGAAAAGTTCCATTTTGTGTATAGTAGTATATTAGAATAAAGAAGACTTTCATTTTAATGTTTGTAAATAAGAGTTTCCTTAGAACATATTTAAAAAAAAAGACTTAAACTGTTATAACCTAATGACATTACAGAAATGTTTAAGTGACACTCATATAAACTTTCATTGTCTGGAGATTTCATGAGGTATCATTAGTTATTTTATAACTGACTTGACTAGAAATGCAGACCTGAGATGTTCTTACAATCATTTCCCCACAAAAATCTCACAATAAATGCAATGGAAAGTTTATTTCCATTAGAGTCATTGTGGGAGGCTGGAATTTTGCATTCAGAGATGCTTTAGTAGTGATTATTGAACTGTGAAAATCTTGTCATTGTAAGCAACACAGATTTCTTAATTGTCATAATATAGTTTTATATCTTGGAGGAAACTAGACAGGCATTCAGGAGAATCTTAGTGATGCTAACTCCAAAAGTGGCTGAGTTACATTTAGTTTTCTGATAACATTCACTTTGTGAATTGAGGCTTCGGGTTATGGCGCTACACACTGAGCTGATGGATGGTAGAATAGAACTAGAATGTCTATGTAAAATGTAATGTTAGGCTATGTTGAGATTGTATCTATGGATGCACACACACACACACACACACACACACACATACTCACACGCATTCATACAACAATATAAATGATCTAAACATTTAAATATAATCATTGACATCTTTTTGCATTATTTGATATCATTTTTAAATTAACTAGATGATACTTAAGAATCCACATATTTTTCTGTATGTAGTAATTGTCATTATGTATTTGGCAACTGTTTCTAAAACTTTAACACATATTCTATTTATTCACATCTAATTGTATTTGTATAAATAGAATGTAAATCAAGCAAATATAATTATTAATATAATACATTCAACCCCTTTAATAGCTGGAATGAAGATTAGGGTGACATTTCTAGGTAATTAATAATTAATAGGAGAAAATGGTTCTACAAGGTAGCTTCATTAATGAAGATTGTCTTCTTGGGTTCCAAAAGTGTATGATATTTGTCTTTCCAGGTTAGAAGCCTGATAGGTTTCTTCTTTTGAAATAATGAAGAAAGGAAGAGATGGAGAGAGGGATGAGAGATATAGGAAAGGAAGAAAGAAAAGGAAAAGGAAAGAAGAAAGGGAATGGAGTGGGTTTAATCAAATCATATTAAAATATAATAATAATTTCATCACAGAAGTCTCAAACGAGCATGTCTTCTTGAATAATAATATAAAAAGATGTGAAATGTTTATAGTTGATGTTTCTCAGAATCTATTTCTTAAGAAGTTGTTAACCTGGTATATTACATAAGGACAAGCATCATAACAACAAATATATAATATTTTAATTGTACTTTTAAAACTACGAGTAACAAAACTCTACCAAGGAAGAGAACAAAAACAAAAAAATGTCCTTCTCACAGGAACACTAGTCAGAAGATGTCCCTCAAAACAGTTTTGTGAGATTAACTCACAGTTTCTTCAACAAACAGAATTGTTCTTGAATTTTGCTTTGGTCCATCCCCCTCCCAGGTGTATCAGATAAGAGTGAGTTTACTTGAGATTATTCATTAAAACTGGCTAATTATATTCATTTGTATGAATTTATGGAAAAATATATTACCATGTGTGACTTGCCTTCCACGTGTGGCTTGTCCTTGTAGTTGTACACTTTATTCATGTTACTCCTCTTAACTTCCAGAGTATATAATATCTGATGTTCTGAATAAAGTTAGCTGTTGGATAAGATTTTAGTTTGTCACACTCATCAGTTCCATTCTTCCATGTGTAACTGCATACGGAGATGTGTCTGAAAGCTGTGGAAAAAAGATATATAGTAAACAATATAATTAGCACAAGTTAACTACTTGTATAATTTTTGCATAGTGTCAAGCTTAATATATACATTTCTAGAAATGGTCTGGTTAAGGATGATGTTTTCACATTTGCCTTTACATGCAGACATAACAAAGAATGAGATGATATGATGCAAACTTATTGTTCTATATTATTCCAATGTATCTGTGATGAGCTTACATGTAAAGAACAAAATGACATTTAAGTACTGCCGGGAAGCACAAATTAAAATAATAGTTGAGAAAAATATCACTATTTGAAGATAATTTTGTACCTCTAACTCAAGCTTTCATTTAATCTTATATTTCCCAAAAGAAGAACTTGAAATTGCTTTTAAGAAAATCTTAAAAGTAAGTGCCTGTCCTAATTGATATAAGTATAGACATAGATTCAAAGTCTTTAACATAAACGTGAAATTAGAAACTCTGGAAAACTTACACATTGCTACACATTGTGGCACAGCTCCCAATAAGCAAGGAGTTACCTGTAATTGATAGCCACATGAAAGGAAAAAAATTGTTTTCTCCAGTGGAGTATTTTGGATATATTAAATACACATTAGGACAGGCTAAGATCCTAAAGTGGATAACCTACAGAAAAGAAATGAGTGGTATTTTTGTAGACTATCTCACACTGTTTGGAATTTGTTTTGTCTTTTTTCTCTACATCATTATTTCCATGTTTGTTTGTTTTATGGGTTTTGTCAGTTTGCATATGTGTGTTTTATCTGTTATTATTCTGTTTGTCCTTCATTTTTCTTTCAAATAATTATGGTTTCTGTTTGTTTGTTTGTTTGTTTACCTGTTTGTTTCCTTTCTTAAAACTTATTTTAAAAGACCTGATGTTTGGTGGTTGAGGAGGTGGAAAAGATCTAGGAGGAATACTGTAAGAAAATAAATATTTGTTAGTTTGAAATGTCATCATAAAATAGGAGGCTGTTCCTTTAAAATTTAAGTACTATTTGGTATTGGCAACACATTTAGTCTTTAAGATGACCTGGATATGGGGGTTACCAAATTTAAATTATATTTTGTTATACATTTTCTGGTTTTGTATGCTTTTTGGGGAAGTTTTTTTATAACGTTGACCTTTGTAATTTATTTTTCATTTTCATTTATATAACTCACAAATATAAATTTCAATAAAATATTATTATTCATAAATTCAGGAACATTTCCAAAGAATCCAAAATATTTCCAATATCCCTTTTATCCTCTATCTTTATTTCTTTTACTTTTCTGCACAACAAAGACTAGTTTAAGTAATATTGAAATCTTGTCCTTTAACAAACTATCTCAAAAATGCTTTGCAAACAACAGTGAAAATTTGTGGTGTGAAGCAACCATGGCATCTCAGCACTGGGATAAGTGAGGCAGCATGACATGCAGTTCAAGTCCATTTTGGGTATAAAGCAAGGTTCAGCCTCATATTGCAAAAACAACACGTATATCAAAGAGCAATAACAAAATGGATATATTGGATATATACCCACATATAACTGATATTGCTGTTGACTGTATAAAGTTTACTAAATCATTTCTTTATCTACATGCTAAGACCTTAAGTGGTCACTCTCTTTGAGTAAAAACTTTGCTGATAATAGAAATGTGATGATGAGGAAAAGACTACATTTCATATCCAAATATGCAGTAAATCTGATTGTTAACAGCCATGGAAAAATAATGATTCATTAAAAGAAAAAGAAAAAATTAAACCGAGCAAAGGCAGAGACATAGTTGAAATTATTAGAGGATTTTTTTGTTAAATATAGGATATTTATTATTCCTTTCATTTTTATTATTTTTATTTTTATTAGATATTTTCTTTATTTACATTTCAAATGTTATCCCCTTTCCTCACTTTCCATCTGAAAAGTACCTATTGCACTCCCCCTCCCTATGCTCACCAACAACTCACTCCTGCTTCGCAGCCCTGGCATTCCCCTACACTGAGGCATTGAGCCTTCACAGGATAAGGGCCTTTCCTCTCAATGACGTCCAATATGGCCTACATTACTACGTATGTGACTGGAGTCATGGTCCTTCCATGTGTACTCTTTGGTTGGTGGTTTAGTCCATGGGAGCTGTGGTGGTACTGGTTGGTTCATAATGTCCTTCCTCCTGTGGGCGTGCAAATCCCTTAGGCTCCTTGGGATCTTTCTCTACCTCCTCCATTGGGGACCCTGTCCTCAGTCCCTTGGTTGTCTGTGAAAAATCACTTCTGTGTTTGTCAGGTATTGGCAGAGCCTCTCAGGAGACAAGTATATCAGACTCCTGTCAACAAGCAATTGTTGGCATCCACAATAGAGTCTGGGTTTGGTAACTGTATATGGGAAGGATCCCCAGGTGGAGCAGTCTCTAGATGGCCTTTCCTTCAGTCACTGTTCCACACTTTGTCTCTGTATCTCCTCCCATGCGTATTTTGATACCCCTTCTAAGAAGGACCGAGGTATCCACACTTTGGTCTTCTTTCTTCTTGAGCTTAATGTGGTCTGTGTACAGTATCTTGGGTATTCTGAGCTTCTGGGCAAATATTGACTTATCGGTGACTGCATACTATGTGTGTTCTTTTGTTTCCTCACTCAGGATGACATTTTCTAGTTCCATCCATTTGCTTAAGAATTTCATGAATTGATTGTTTTTAATAGCTGAGTAGTCCTCCATTGTGTAAATGTACCATATTTTCTATATCCATTCCTCTGTTAAGGGACATCTGGGTTCTTTCCAGTTTCTGGCTATTATAAATAAGGCTGCTATGAACATAGTGGGTCATGTGTCCTTATTACATGTTGGAGCATCTTCTGGTTATATGCCCAGAAGTGGTATAGCTAGGTCCTCATGTAGTACTATGTCCAATTTTCTGAGGAACTGCCAAACTGATTTCCAGAGTGGTTTTAACAGCTTGCAATTTCACCAGCAATGGAGTAGTGTTCCTCTTTCTCCACATCCATGTCAGCATCTGCTGTCACCTGAGATTTGATCTTGGCCATTCTGACTAATGTGAGGTGGAATCTCAGTTTTGTTTTGATTTGCATTTCCCTGATGATAATGGATTTTGAACAGCCCTTTAGGTGCTTCTCAGACATTCAATATTCCTAAGTTGAAAATTCTTTAATTCTGTACCCCATTTTTAATAGGGTTATTTGATTATCTTCTTGAGTTCTCTGTATATATTGGATATTAGTCCTCTATTGGATGTAGGATTGGTAAAAATCTTTTCCCAATGTGTAGGTTGCAGTTTTGTCCTATTGACAGTGTCCTTTGCCTTACAGAAACTTTGCAATTTTATGAGGTTCCATTTGTCTATTTTTAATCTTAGAGCATAAACTATTTGTATTCTGTTCAGGAAAATTTCCCCTGTGCCCATGTGCTCTTCCCTTCTTTCTTTTTTATTAGTTTCAGTGCATCTGATTTTATGTAGAGGTATTTGATCCACTTGGACTTGAGCTTTGTACAAGGAGATAATATATTTTCTGAATGCATGCCTGGATATTTATACTATTTTGATAAAAAGTTTCTTTATCATAAATGGAAAAAGAACAGCAATGGCTGAAACCCATCAACATAGTCAGAGAGTTTTGATAAGTCTAATTCATAGCTACATTTTCAATTGTATTTGAAATTGGATACTACTGTGTATATGGATGCAAAGCGACTTCAGTGTCACTATGTCATGGGTTATAATTATTTATAAAATCATAATTTTACATTACACATTAATTGTAATTGCCATAGAGATAGAATACCAACTTTTTTAAAAAATAATTTTTCTCACTTTTATTAAACATTTAATGTTTTAGCTTGCAAATTTTTTAGATTGTATTTGTTTACATTTAAAATGATATCCTACTTCCTGGTTACCCCTCAACAAACCCCCAATCCAGCAACTGTCCTCTCCCCCAACCCCTTTGCCTCTATGAGGATGCTACCCCACCCACCCTCTCCCGCCCCACTACTCCAGCATCCTCCTACACTGGAGTATCAAACCTCCACAGGACCAAGGGCCTCACCTCCCAGTGATGTCAAACAAGGTCATCCTCTGTTACATATTAATCTGGAGCCATGGATCCTTCAATGTACACTCCTTGATTGGTAGTCTAGGCACTGGAAGCACTGGGTGGTCCATTTGGTTTATGTTGTTCTTCCTGTGGAGTTGCAATCCTCCTCCACTCCAGTACTTTTGCCAGCTCCCCCACCTGGGTATTTAAGCTCAGTCTGAAGATTGGCTCCAAGCATCCATATCTGCATTGGTCAGTTGCTATCAGAACCTCCCAAGGAACAGCCATACCAGGTTCCTGTCAACAAGTGCCTCTTGGCAGCAGCAACAGTGTCAGGGTTTGGTGTCTGCAGACAGGATGGTTCCTCAGGTGTGTGAGGGGGGAGAGGGGTCATCCCCAGATGTCCCTTCCTTCAGTCTTTGCTCCATTTTTCTTCCTGTCTTTCCTTTAGACAGGAACATTTCTAGATTAAAAACTGTGAGATGGGTAGATGACCCCAGCACTCTACCAGGTGCTATATCTATCCACTAGAGGTAATCTCTACAGGTTCTATCTCCCCTTTACTGTGCATTTTATCTGAAAGTCATCCTCATTAGGTCCTGGGAGCCCCTCACTTCCTAGGCATTTGTGATCCTCTGGTGGCTATTCACAGTTCCTCATTTCCCAGTGCTACATATTTTATTTGATTTCCTAACCCTCTGTACCTCTTTCCCATCCCTTCCAGTACCTGATACTGACCCTCTTATTTCTTCACCCTCTACATTCTCTCCCAGGTCCCCCTCCCTCTCCCTCCTTGATCGTCCTATTCCCCCCTCAATGCAGGACTGAATCATCCACACCCATGTCTTTCTTCTTAATAAGCTCCATTTGGTCTGGGGGTTGTATCATGGGCATTATGAGCTGTTTTTTATCACTATTGCTCTTGAGGTCAGTTATGGTGTCTCCCACTGAAGCAATTTTTGTTGTTGTTGTTGTTGTCAAGAATAGTTCTTGTTATCGTGTTTTTGTTGTTGTTGCTGTTGTTGTTCCAAATAAATTTCAGAATTGATCTTTCTAACTCTATGAAGAACTGAGTTCGAATTTTGATGGGATTGCACTGAATCTGCAAATTGCTCTTGGTAAGAGAGCCATTTTTACTATATTAATTATGTCAATTCATGAGTGTGGGAGGTCTTTCCATCTTCTGAGATCTTCTTCAATTTCTTTCTTCAGGGACTTGCAGTTCTTGTCAAACAGATCTTTCACTTGTATGTTTAGAGTCACTGTAAGATATTTTATATTACTTTTTAATATTGTAAAGAGTGTTGTTTCCAAGTCAATTTATCTTTTTAGTAGAGGAAGGCTACTGATTCAATAGAGTTAATTTTATATCAAGCCACTTTGCTGAAGTTGTTTATCAGCTGTAGGAATTCTCTGGTATAAATTCTGGGGTCATTCATGTATACTGTCATATCATCTGGAAATCATGATATTTTTACTTCCTCTTTCCCAATTTGTATCTCTCTGATCATTTGTTGTTTAATTGCTTTGGCTAGAACATCAAGTTCTATATTGAATAGGTAGAGAGCACATAGCCTTTTCTTGTCCCTGATTTTAAAGTTTTTTTTATTTTTTTTAACTTCAAACCCACAGATTTTATAACCACAAGTAATAATGCTCTATCGATTTCAAAGACCAAACCTGGGGTATTTCAGCATTCCCTATGATGGTTTAATTGGCTAGTGACTTCCTTACTAATTTCCAGTTCCTAATAGAATTCCTCTTAATTTGTTTTTTATCTCCCTCCAAAATTCAACTGTAACACTAAAACCAATTGTAAAAATGAAATGAAACTATTTTTTGGAGCCAACTATTATCAAGCTCAGAAAAATAAGCATCGGATGTATTAGTTGCCTTGTGTTTTATTGTTATAGTGCTTCAAAGAAATGGTGAATTGCATTGTATTTGTGCAACTAAACCAGCTGATATGTTTCCTAGTGTAGCATGGAGACCTTGCAGTATTCTCTTTTCATAAGCAAAGAGAATAGTTGAGAGTCATATAGATACACTTTTCCAGCCATGCTGTCTTCATGACTCACTTCTGATAAATAGCTAGGCTCCAAATCACAAAATTTCTACAACACTCTCAGACAATGTCACTATAAGGTAACAAGTGGTCAAATCTGCATTTCACATTCAAACCACAAAAGTGAAAAATAGTTAGTTCTATTCCAAGAGAATTGTGTTCTTTCTGGCAATTGTTATTTTGGCCTGTAGCTTCTTTATGTTTTGAACAGTGGCAAGTGATTTAAACCAGAAGGGTTGCTATATCTCATAGGAATTTTATATATAGTTAGCCAAACACAAATGTATCAGAATTTGCAAATAGTTATGCTTTAAACAGAGCTGTATGCTTGAAATACTAAATTACTACTTAGAATACTACCATAAAATATATCAATGAACCTATACTAAACCTGTAAAAACCAATAGAAAATTGTGAGTTTTGTTCACAAAATTCAGTATTGTATAAATAACATTGGATGTAAAGTACTGTATGTAAAAACTTCATTAATTTGATAAAATATCTTGAATTTCATAGGAGAATTCAATATTTTAAAAGTTGGCACTTATTTTTTAAATATTTTATTATTATCTTAATTTATTTTCACATTAAGACCAATTAAATCTTATACATCATGAAAATATTCAAAAACAGATATTAGTAATGACAAGGGTCAAAAATTTTAAAATGTATATTTAATAATTGTATAATTATAAAAAGTTGGTAATGTATTTAATAAGACAAAATATGTTTGATTGAATAAAATCTTTTGGAATATTTTGGAATTGAGTGTAAACCAAGGCTCAAAGAGAGAGGTCATGTTAATGTGAAATAATTTATACATAGTTTATACTCCCTAAGACAAAAGTTTTATATTTTTAAAAGTTTATGATGTTACCTTGAGACAGTTAATTATTATTATCACATATCTTCAATTTCTTTCTTCAGAGATTTAAAGTTCTTGTTATACAGATCTTTCACTTGTTTGGTTAGAGTCAGACCAAAATACTTTATATTGTTTGTGGCTATCGTGAAGGGTATCATTTCTTTTATTTCTTTCTCAGCCTGCTTATCCTTTTAGTATAGGAAGGCTACTGACTTGCTTGAGTTGATTTTATATCCGGCCACTTTGCTTAAGTTGCTTATCAGCTGTAGGAGTTCTCTGGTTGAGTTCTTTGGGTCGCTTAATTATACTATCATATCGTCTGCAAATAGTGAAAGCTTGACTTCTTCCTTTCCAATTTGTATCCCCTTGACCTCCTTTTGTTGTCTAATTGCTCTAGCTAGAACTTCAAGTACTATATTGAAAAGATATGGAGAGAGAGAGCAGCCTTGTCTAGTACCTGATTTTAGTGGGATTGCTTCAAGGTTCTCTCCATTTAGTATGATGTTGGCTACCGATTTGCTACAAATTGCTTTTACCATATTTAGATATGGGCCTCGAATTCCTGATCTTTCCAAGACCTTTACCATGAAAGGATGCTGAATTTTGTCATATGCTTTCTCAGCATCTAATGAAATGACCATGTGGTTTTTTTTTCTTTGAGACGGTTTATGTAGTGGATTACATTGAAGGACTTCCTTATATTGAACCATCCCTGCATCCCTGGGATGAAACCTACTTGATCGAGGTGAATGATCGTTTTGATGTGTTCTTGGATTTGGTTGGCAAGAATTTTATTGAGTATATTTGCATCGATATTCATGAGAGATTGGCCTGAGATTCTCTTTCTTTGTCAGATCTTTGTATGATTTTGGTATTAACGTAATTGTGGTTTCATAGAATGAGTTGGGCAGTGTTTCTTCTGTTTCTATTTTGTGGAATAGTTTGAAGAGTATTGGTATTAGGTCTTCTTTGAAGGTCTGATAGAATTCTGCACAAAAACCATCTGGACCTCTGATTTTTTTGGTTGGAAGACTTCCAATGACTACTTCTATTTCTTCAGGGGTTTTAGGACAGTTTAGATGGTCTATTTGATCCTGATTTAATTTTGGTATTTGGTATCTGTCTAGGAAATTGTCCATTTCCTCCAGATTTTCTAGTTTTGTTGAATACAGGCTTTTGTAGTAGGATCTGATAAATTTTTGAATTTCCTCAGTTTCTGTTGTTATCTCTCCCTTTTCATTTCTGATTTTGTTAATTTGGATACTGTCTCTGTGCCCTCTGGCTAGTCTGGTTAAGGGCTTATTTATCTTGTTGATTTTCTCAAAGAACCAACTCCAAGTTTTGTTGATTCTTTGTATGGTTTTATCTGTTTCTACTTGATTGATTTCAGCCCTGAGTTTGATGATTTCCTGCCTTCTACTCCTCTTGGGTTTATTTGCTACTTCTCTGTTCCAGGGCTTTCAAGTGTGCCATTAAGCTGCTAATGTATGCTCTCTCCAGTTTCTTTTTGGCACTCAGGAGAACTCAGAAGATAGAAAAATCTTCCATGCTCAAGGATTGGCAGGATTAATATAGTAAAAATGACCATATTGCCAAAAGCAATATACAGATTCAATGAAATCCCCATCAAAATTCCAACTCAATTCTTCATAGAGTTAGAAATAGCAATTCAAAAATTCATCTGGAATAACAGAAAACCCAGGATAGCTAAAACTATTCTCCACAGTAAAAGAACTTCGGGGGAATCAGTATCCTGGACCTCAAGTTGTACTACAGAGCAATAGTGTTAAAAACTGCATGGTATTGGTTCAGTGATAGGCATGTAGATCAATGGAACAGAATTGAAGACCCAGAAATGAATCCATATTCCTATGGTCACTTGATCTTTGACAAAGGTGCTAAAACCATCCAGTGGAAAAAAGATAGCCTTTTCAAAAATGGTTCTGGTTCAACTGGAGATCAACATGCAGAAGAATGCAAATTGACCCATTCTTATCTCCTTGCACTAAGCTCAATTCCACGTGGATCAAGGACTTCCACATAAAACCAGACACACTATGTCTGGTTTTTCTATTTCTTCCTAATAGAAAAGAAACTAGGGAAGAGCCTTGAACATATGAGCACAGGGGAGAATTTCCTGAATAGAACTCCAATAGCTTATGCTCTAAGATAAAGAATTGACAAATGGGACCTCATTAAATTGCAAAGTTTCTGTAAGGCAAAAACACTGTCAAAAAGACAAAGCAGCAACCAACTAACTGGGAAATGATCTTTATCAACCCTACATCCGACACAGGGCTAATATCCAATATATACAAAGATCTCAAGAAGTTAAACTCCAGAGAGGCAAGTAACCCTATTAAAGAATGGGGTACAGAGCTAAACAAAGAGTTCTCACCTGAAGAATATCTAATGGCTGAGAAGCACCTAAAGAGATGTTCATCATCCTTAGTCATTAGGGAAATGCAAATCAAAACAACCCTGAGATTCCATCTCACACCAGTCAGAAAGGCTAAGATCAAAAACCCAGGAGATAGCAGTTGTTGGCGAGGATGTGGAGAAAGAGAAACACTCTTCAACTGCTGGTCGATTGCAAGCTGGTAAAACCACTCTGGAAAGCTGTCTGGTGGTTCCTCAGAAAACTGTGCATGACACTCCTGGAGGATCTGGTATACCACTCCTGGGCATATACCCAGAGGCTTCCCCAGCATGCAATAAGGACACATGCTCCTCTATGCTCATAGCAGCCTTATTTATAATAGTCAGAAGCTGGAAAGAACTCAGATGTCCCTCAACAGAAGAATGGATTCAGAAGATGTGGTATATTTACACAATGGAATACTACTCTGCAATTAAAAACAATGAATTCACGAAATTCCTAGGCAAATGGTCAGAACTTGAAAATATCATCCTTAGTGAGGTAACCCAATCACAAAAGAACACACATGGTATGCAGTCACTGATAAGGGGATATTAACCATGATTCTTGGATTTCCCTAGACACAATTCGCATATCAGTAGATTTCCAAGAAGATGGAAGGAAAGACCCCTGGTCCTGGAAAGACTGGATGTAGGGGAATGCCATGACAGAGAAGGGAGAGGAGGTTGAATGGGGAACAGAGAGAGTCCAGGGGTCTAATGGGACTTTCTGGGAAGGAGGAATCTTGAAAGGGGAAATGATTTGGAATGTATAAAAAATAAATTAAAAAAAACATTTCACATATCATAAAAGTGTTGAAAACTGTGAGATTTAATGAATAATCATAGCTGTTTCTATGAAGTTGTTGTCTTATTTCCATTCACGATGCATGAAAAAATGACTGCTAGATACTCATCAATTTCATAAGCCTCCAAAGCATTCCTCTAAAATGACACTATAGTAATGTTATGTATTAAATGCTATTCTGTTCTACTACTGTTCAACTTTCTGTGTGAAAATTAGGCAAATAATAATTCATCATGCCTGTGTGAACCCTTATTTGCCTGATAGTCTAATTTAGCAACTATAAATACACATCTCCGTAACTTGTTTGTCTTTTATGGACTGTTTTACTTTTCAATAATAATTTATTATAAATTTTTATACTCTTAAACCACATTTTAAAATCTATAAAAGATACTTTATCTTCAGATATCATTATGCTTATAAACCAAATATCTATAATTGGAATAACTTCCAAAATTGAATATTTGTATGTGTAGTTCCCTTATGCTATTAAGTGTCCATATACTCTGAATATTTGAACACAAGATATTGTGTTCAAATGCGTATTTTTCATGGGTCTGATATTCAACCAAATTTTAATATTTTACTGCTCCTACATGATCATTTATATTGCTTTAGAAAATTTATTTATAAAACATCTTTTGTTGTTATTTCTGTTTTCGGACATTACTTGACCTGTGTTAAATATAAAAATAAGGTGAAAGTTGTTCCTGAGGTATGCCATGTTTCTTAAAGGCTTTTATGCTTCTCTACTATGGAAAATGTGTACTGCTAATGCTGTCTTTCCATGGATCTTTGAATGCCATAAGAGACTATTTGCCAAAAACGACTTTGGATAGTACACATCTTACAGGGCAGTAGTCATGCTCCAGGTTTCAGAGATGAATATCTTTAGTTAGTCTGTAATGTATGTAATTTTATGCACAGAGTGACTTTGAAAAGTGTGAGATTCAAATGTATACAGGCAAAAGCCTGTTACTTATGCATATGTCATCATATTTTGCATATAAAGCATTTACTAGTTTTTTTCTTTTATCATTTGGCAGTTATCTATTGAAATACCTTGCTTAATTTACCTCCAAAATACTGCAGTCATTACATTGCTCTAGTTTGACCAACTTTTGAAATACATCTCTTCTTCATTTTTCAGTATCTCAATATTCTTTTATCTATAGATTGATTTTACTTGTTTGGAAACTATTTGCAAGATTATGGGTTTTTCTACAATTATATTGGCAAAGAAACATTGCATTAAACATTAATGGGAACATCATTTTAAAGACCAGAATAATATAAAACATAATACTGTTAACAGAATTTTGTTGTCTCCTGGTTCCATTTATTGACAACCGGATTTTATTGGGACCTGTATGCAACCAATGCAGGTCTAGATTTCTGCAGGTATTGTTTCCTTTTGAGATTGTTTTGGTTGTCTGATACTCTAGCATCCATCTATTTGAAGGGAAATAGATAATGTTCTTTAACTAATCAGCCTACTTTCAATCACATTCATTTGCCAATTCAGAAGGTATAAAAAGAAACAGAAAAACAAAACAAACCTTTCCTCAGCCAATACAGACTACAGTCAGCACAGTTGCTTTTAGGGAGGATTTGTTGTTAATTTTTATATGTTGATGTTTACTCTTTTCTGCTTAAAGATAGTGCCATTTTATTACATATTATTCCCTTTTCTACTCTAGTTTTTCTCTCTGATTCTTACTGCCAATTTTTCTCTTTTCCAAGCTCAACAAGCTTCTTGAATTTACAATGTGAAGTTGTGCTCTTCCATATGGTTCCCTTCACATTCATTTTACTTTTCAAAATAAGTTTCTGTCTTCTGCTGATATCATTCACATTTTCTCAGGCTTGTGTTTATTCTTCATTTTACATGCAGATATCTAAATGATTTTTTGCACTTGATATTCTGGTCATAACTTTTATCAATCCATATCAAACCAACATATTAGATAACACTATAGACTCCAGCTGCACCTTAATTCAACTTCCCAGTGTAACCTTAGCTTCCATTTTATATTTTATCTCAGTGTGTAATATGTTTTCAACATCTTGATCATAGATTTTCAGATTGAAGCTCTATTATATGACATCACAAACTTTCCATCACAGTTAGGTTGTAGCTCAGATGAAAGTTTATTTCAACAATCTGCTAACCTAAGACATGTTCTCTTTTTAAAACCCTCAACACAGATGCATCAGTCATTTGCTTTCCTCTCACAATTTTTTCTAGAAGTGTATGTAAAACAGCTATCTCCATTCCTATCAAAAACCACACTAGTTGCATTTCTGATTCAGTCCTTTATCCTATAGACTTCAGTGCTCATATTCCTTGTCTTAGATAACCACAGTCCCAGTTTCAATATTGTAACAACCTATAAAATAAATGTTGTCCTAGAAGTAGTCTCTTCCTATAGCTTAACTGATCTAGTAATGCACACGTTCATATTTTATTAATTTGAATAATCTTGAATATATTTACATATACAATCTTAAATATATTTACATATTTAAATTTAATATAGAAATATATATTTATAATATAAATATATAAACACTCACACAGACACACAAATATTGATGCACACCCCAACACATCAACAAAATAAAATAAGTCTTTAAAATGCCTAGATACATGCTATACAAAGTCACACTTAGTGCATATAAAGACATAGAAATAACTTAAAACACAGTGTAAAGGTTCCTGTATTCATCACTGTCATTGAAAAATCTCTCAAGAGCTAATTCTTAGAGAAACCCTCAGATTATAAATAATGTATATGTAATGACATATGGCAAACAAGACACAGTGGTTGAACTGTTTTTCAACATACAGTTGTGGCTTCAAATGCTGAGAGATGTACTATTCAAATTAGGAGACTATATACCTCCATTGATTCCCTAGCATGAACTTGCATTGAATCCTACCTAAGATTGTCCTTGGTATCTTGAATGTTGGAGGGAATGCATTATTTGCTTCTTTTCTAGAGAAGAAATTTCAGCACTGTGTATGGCAAAAAAGAAAAAGTAGCTCGATTTTCTCCTTCATAGGAAGAAAATCATAGCACTATCTCAGAAAGAGGAGTGATTTGATGAATTTGAGAATTTAATTGTATTTCATTTGAATTTCACAAGAATCTTCTAATAGATTTGGGAAGCACTCATTTTCCAAGAAATCTGAATAAACTTAGCACTTTGTTTTGTATTTTACATGACTTGATGGTGTTCCTTCAAAAGACAATCTATTAGAAAGACATGAATGGGGAAAAGAGGGAGGGAAGGGGGCTTATGGGACTTTCGGGGAGGGAGGAAACAGGAAAGGGGAAATGATTTTGAATGTAAATAAAAACACTTAGAAAATTAAAAAAAAAAGAAAGACATGAAGTAAATTATTATAGTGCCTTGCTATGACCAATTGTTTGTTTAATAGGAAATATTAAAAATATAATGTCATTTTAAATGAAATTATTTGAATTGAATTATAACTTAGTTCATGAATGTCCATTACCACTGTGCATTAATGGTCATTCAAAATTTGTTAGAAGCAAGTACTTTTTAATAGTACCATTATAATATTAAAACTATACAGATAAATTAGTATAATTTACTCTCAATGTAAATATTATAAAATAAAGGCAAAGTGGTTCTTCCATGTTTAAAGGATATGTTATCATACTTGGTTTATTTAAAGCCAGCAGATATTTAAAGCCAATGTGAACATTCACAAAATGATGTGTTGATTCATTTTCCTAAGAGAATTTTTTTTCTGAATAAAAAATGGCTTTTAGTGTCAGCTTTAAAAAAGCTGTATTACTTTATTTTTATCATACAAAATATATTAAGTAATAAGATGACTACATGTTTTTTGTTCCAAAATTGAAACTATTTTTATTTCTGGAAACAAGGTATCCCTGTGAAGTCTTGGGTTTCTTGGAATTACCTTTGTAAACCAGCCTGGCCTGGAAAGCACAATAATCTGCCTGCTTCTTCCTCCAAATAACTAGAACTAAATATGTGTACCATCATTGCCTAAGATAAGTTTTTTTTATTTATTAATTATTATTTGATATTTAGATTATATATTTTATTTTATGTATATGAAAATTTTACTTGCATGTATGCACATCATACTTGTTCTTATGGAAATAAGAAGAAGGCATTGAATCCTCAGGATCTGAACTTAGGACTTACAAATAGGAATGACCATTTGTGTACTGAGATTGGAACTCAGGTCCTCTATGAGAACAATAAGTATGCCTTTACCTCACCTCCTATAATTATTTTTAGTATTAGTGTCAACCTGTATTTCTATTCAAGGAACTGGCAAAAAAAAAATATGCACACACACACACGCACACACACACACACACACACACACACACACACACACACACACACATATATATGTATAAATTTTTAAAGAAAAATTCTCTTCATGGGTTTCTTTAATGGGCACAGTACACTTATTTGACAAGTTAGGGCATCAGGTCATCAGCTCATCAGGAAATAGAGAATTACAGAGCTAACACATGGGTGCTAGGAATCCAACCTGAGCTTTCTTTAAGAGGAGGCACTGCTCTTACTGTTGAAGTATCTCTCCTTTATCAGGCTCTCCATCAATTTGCATTTCAATTTTCTTGCATATAATGAATCATTCTTGCCAACTTTGACTTTTTATTTTATTGTATCAACTTAGCTATGTTGAATAAAAGTACTTAAGGTTCATATATTGCCAACTTAAATTTTTAATGCCAGCCAAAGTGATGGGCACTACATCCTGTGAATGGAGTTCATATAAGTTGCCTTTGATATCTAAATCTTGCACAGACTTATATTAACATTTCTCTCCCCTACTATCCCATATTAAGTAATGTTTCATTATTAAACAATAACCCCTTTGAATGTCACTGTAAATCATCCACAAGCTTTTGATAGTGTCATCATTAGTAGGGATATTACTCACTGACATTTATGAACTTGAATTTATACAGTGCCCCAGAATATCATTACAGCAGCCATACAAATCATCATGTACTCAAGGACTTCGTGAAATAAATCAACATATTGAAAAAATTAGTCAGCAATACTAAGTCCCTGAGTGGTCACCGACAGCATTCACAATTAAATTCTAACTCTACAAAGTGTCTACCTTAGTTTCACCCCTGTTTGTCCTACTAAAACTTCTTCAATTTTCGTCCATTTTTTATAGGTCTTGATTCTTCAACCACGTGGCAATATATGTGTTTAAGCTTTGCACAATTCTCTTTAATTTTATTACATTTATCTTAATCCTTTATGTTATTCCTTAGAGTGTCTATAAAGTAGGTAATTATTTCTAAGATAATAATAGGATTTCATTTAAATAATTACATAATAGTGTGTCCATAATAGTGAGTAAAAATAGTTTCTGTCCTGAAACACCGGTAGCTGTTAATCTTTTTTTTTTTTAATTTACATTCCAAATCACTTCCCCTTTCCCGTTTCCTCCCTCCCCAAAAGTCCCATAAGCCCCCTTCCCTCCCTCTTTTCTCCATTCAACCCCCTCTCGTTACTCTGTCCTGGCGTTCCCCTACATCCAGTCTTTCCAGGACCAGGGGTCTCTCCTACCATCTTTTTAGAAATCTATTGATATGCGGATTGTGTCTAGGGTATTCCGAGATTCTGGGTCAATATTCCCTTATCAGTGACTGCATACCATGTGTGTTCTTTTGTGATTGGGTTACCTCACTAAGGATGATATTTTCAAGATCTGACCATTTGCCTAGGAATTTCGTGAATTCATTGTTTTAATTACAGAGTAGTATTCCATGGTGTAGATATACCACATCTTCTGAATCCATTCCTCCGTTGAGGGACATCTGGGTTCTTTCCAGCTTCTGGCTACTATAAATAAGGCTGCTATGAACATAGTGGAGCATGTGTCCTTATTGCATGCAGGTAAAGTCTCTGGGTATATGCTCAGGAGTGGTATAGCCGGATCCTCTGGGAGTGTCATGCCCAGTTTTCTGAGGAACCGCCAGACTGCTTTCCAGAGTGGTTGTACCAGCTTGCAATTCCACCAGCAGTGGAGGAGTGTTCCTCTTTCTCCACATCCTCGCCAACAACTGCTGTCTCCTGTGTTTTTGATATTAGCCATCCTGACTGGTGTGAGATGGAATCTCAGGGTTGTTTTGATTTGCATTTCCCAAATGACTAAGGATGATAAACATCTCTTTAGGTGCTTCTCAGCCATTAGATATTCTTCAGGTGAGAACTCTTTGTGTAGCTCTGTACCCCATTTTTAATAGGGTTACTTGCCTCTCTGGAGTTTAACTTCTTGAGTTCTTTGTATATATTGGATATTAGCCCTCTGTCGGATGTAAGGTTGGTAAAGATCATTTCCCAGTTAGTTGGTTGCCGCTTTGTCTTTTTGACAGTGTCTTTTGCCTTGCAAAAACTTTGTAATTTAATGAGGTCCCATTTGTCTATTCTTGATCTTAGAGCATAAGCTATTGGAGTTCTGTTCAGGAAATTCTCCCCTGTGCCCATATGTTCAAGGTTCTTCCCTAGTTTCCCTTCTATTAGTTTCAGTGTGTCTGGTTTTATGTGGAGATCTTTGATCAACATATAATTGAGCTTAGTGCAAGGAGATAAGAATGGGTCAATTTGCATTCTTCTGCATGTTGACCTCCAGCTGAGCCAGCACCATTTGTTGAAAAGGCTATCTTTTTTCCACTTAATGGTTTTAGCTCCTTTGTCAAAGATCAAGTGACCATAGGAGTGTGGATTCATTTCTGGGTCTTCAATTCTGTTCCATTGATCTACATGTCTGTTACTGTACCAATACCATGCCGTTTTTAACACTATTGCTCTGTAGTACAGCTTGAGGTCCGGGATACTGATTCCCCCAGAGGTTCTTTTACTCTTGAGAATAGTTTTAGCTATTCTGGGTTTTCTGTTATTCCAGATGAATTTTTGAATTGCTCTTTCTAACTCTATGAAGAATTGAGTTGGGATTTTGATGGGGATTGCATTGAATCTGTGTATTACTTTTGGTAAGATGCTCATTTTTATTAATTTAATCCTGCCAATCCATGAGCATGGCAGATTTTTCCATCTTCTGAGGTCTTCTTCAATTTCTTTCTTCAGAGACTTGAAGTTCTTGTCATACAGATCTTTCACTTGTTTGGTTAGAGTCACGCCAAGATACTTAATATGGTTTGTGGCTATCATGAAGGGTATTATTTTTCTTACTTCTTTCTCAGCCTGCTTATCCTTTGAGTATAGGAAGGCTTCTGACTTGGTTGAGTTGATTTTCTATCCGGCCACTTTGCTGAAGTCGTTTATCAGTTGTAGGAGTTCTCTGGTGGAGTTCTTTGGGTCGCTTAAGTATACTATCATATCGTCTGCAAATAGTGATAGTTTGACTTCTTCCTTTCCAATTTGTATCCCTTTGACCTCTTTTTGTTGTCTAATTGCTCTAGCTAGAACTTCAAGTACTATATTGAAAAGATATGGAGAGAGAGGGCAGCCTTGTCTAGTCCCTGATTTTAGTGGGATTGCTTCAAGTTTCTCTCCATTTAGATTGATGCTGGCTACCGGTTTGCTGTAAATTGCTTTTACTATGTTTAGATATGGGCCTTGAATTCCTGATCTTTCCAAGACCTTTAGCATGAAAGGATGCTGAATTTTGTCAAATGCTTTCTCAGCATCTAATGAGATGACCATGTGTTTTTTTTCTTTGAGATTGTTTATGTAGTGGATTACATTGATGGATTTCCTTATATTGAACCATCCCTGCATCCCTGGGATGAAGCCTACTTGATCGTGGTGGATGATCGTTTTGATGTGTTCTTGGATTCGGTTGGCAAGAATTTTATTGAGTATTTTTACATCGATATTCATAAGAGAGATTGGCCTGAGATTTTCTTTCTTTGTCGGATCTTTGTGTGCTTTTGGTATTAGTGTAATTGTTGCTTCATAGAACGAGCTGGGTAGTGTTCCTTCTGTTTCTATTTTGTGGAACAGTTTGAAGAGTATTGGTGTTAGGTCTTCTTTGAAGGTCTGACATAATTCTGCACTAAAACCATCTGGGCCTGTGCTTTTTTTGGTTGGAAGACTTTCAATGACAACTTCTATTTCTTCAGGGGTTATAGGACGGTTTAGATGGTCTATTTGATCCTGATTTAATTTTGGTACTTGGTATCTGTCAAGGAAATTGCCCATTTCCTCAAGAGTTTCTAGTTGTGTTGAATACAGGTTTTTGTAGTAGGATCTGATGGTTTTTTGAATTTCCTCAGTTTCTGTTGTTATCTCTCCCTTTTCATTTCTGATTTTATTAATTTGGATACTATCTCTGTGCTCTCTGGTTAGTCTGGCTAAGGGCTTATCTATCTTGTTAATTTTATCAAAGAACCAACTCCTCGTTTTGTTGATTCTTTATATGGTTTTAATTGTTTCTACTTGATTGATTTCAGCCCTGAGTTTGATGATTTCCTGCCTTCTACTCCTCTTTGGTGTATTTGCTTCTTTTTGTTCCAGGGCTTTCAGGTGTGCCATTAAGCTGTTAGTGTATGCTGTCTCCCGTTTCTTTTTGGCGGCACTCAGGGCTATGAATTTTCCTCTTAGCACTGCTTTCATTGTGTCCCATAAATTAGGGTATGTTGTGCCTTCATTTTCATTAACTTTCAAAAAGTCTTTGATTTCTTTCTTTATTTCCACCTTGACCAAGTTATCATTGAGTAGAGCATTGTTCAGCCTCCATGTGTACGTGGGTTTTCTTTTGTTTTTGTTGCCATTGAAGACCACCCTTATTCCATAGTGATCTGATAGGAGGCATGGGATTATTTCTATCTTCTTGTATCTGTTGAGGTCTGATTTGTGACCAATTATATGGTCAATTTTGGAGAAGGTACCATGAGGAGCTGAGAAGAAGGTGTATTCTTTAGCTCTAGGATGAAATGTTCTATATATATCAGTTAGTTCCATTTGGTCCAAGGCTTCAATTAGATTCACTGTGTCCCTGTTTAGTTTCTGCTTTCCTGAACGATCCATTTCAGAGAGCGGGGTGTTGAAGTCACCCACTATTATTGTGTGCGGTGCGATGTGTGCTTTGAGTTTTAGTAAAGTTTCTTTTACGAATGAGAGTGCCCTTGCATTTGGAGCATAGATATTCAGAATTGAGAGTTCTTGATGGTGGATTTTTCCCTTGATCAGTATGTAGTGTCCTTCTGTGTCTTTTTTGATGACTTTAGGTTGAAAATCAATTTTATCCGATATTAGGATGGCTACTCCACCTCGTTTCTTGGGGCCATTTGCTTGTAAAATTGTTTTCCAGCCTTTTACTCTGAGGTAGTGTTTGTCTTTGACACTGAGGTGCGTTTCCTGCATGCAGCAAAATGCTGGGTCCTGTTTACTTATCCAGTCTGCTAGTCTATGTCTTTTAATTGGGGAATTGAGACCATTGATATTAAGAGAGATTAAGGCATAGTGATTATTGCCATCTGCCATTCTTGACGCTATCTTTATGTTTGAGTGGTTATCTACTTTTGGGTTTTATTCAAGAAGGTTATTATCTCATTTTTTCCAGGGTGTTGTTTCTCTCCCTGTATTGGAGGTTTTCACCTATTATCCTTTGCAGGGCTGGATTTGTGGAAAGATATTGTGAAAATTTGGTTTTATCATGGAATATCTTGGTCTCTCCATCTATGGTGATTGAGAGTTTTGCTGGGTATAGTAGTCTAGGCTGGCATTTGTGCTGTCTTAGTGTCTGCATGAGATCTGCCCAGGATCTTCTGGCTTTCATAGTCTCTGGTGAGAAGTCTGATGTGATTCAGATAGGTCTTCCGTTGTATGTTACTTGGCCCTTTTCTCTTACTGCTTTTAGTATTCTTTCTTTGTTTAGAACATTCGGTGTTTTGATTATTATGTGACGGGAGGTATTTCTGTTCTGGTCCAGTCTGTTTGGAGTTCTGTAGGCTTCTTGTACGTTCATCGGCATCTCTCTCTTTAAGTTAGGGAAGTTTTCCTCCATAATTTTGTTGAAGATGTTTACTGGCCTTTTAAGTTGCAAATCTTCACTCTCATCTATACCTATAATCCTTAGGTTTGGTCTTCTCATTGTGTCCTGGATTTCCTGGATGTTTTGGGTTACACGTTTTTTGCATTTTGCATTTTCTTTGACTGTTGAGTCGATGCTTTCTATGGAGTCTCCAGCACCTGAGATTCTTTCTTCCATCTCTTGTATTCTATTGTTTATGTTTGCATCTATGACTCCTGATTTCTTCCCAAGGTTTTCTATCTCCAAAGTTGTCTCCCTTTGTGATTTCTTAGTTGTTTCTACTTCCTTTTTTAGTTCCTGGATGGATTTGCTGAGATCCTTCACTTGTTTGTTTGTATTTTCCTGTAATTCTTTAAGGTATTTTTGCATTGCCTCTTTCAGGATTTCTTCCTGATGACCCACGTTCTCCTGCATTTCTCTGAGTGTTTTTTGTGTTTCCTCCTCATGGGAATCCATCTGTTGATCCATTGTCTCCTGCATTTCTTTAAACAGTTCTTGTGTTTCCTTTGTAAGGGCATCTAACCGTTGATTCATTTCTTTAAGCAATTTTTGTGTTGCCTCCTTATGGGCATCCGTCTGTTGACCCATATTCTTCTGCATTTCTTTATGCCAATTTTGTGATTCCTTTGTGAGTGCATCTACCCGTTGATTCATCTCGTTAAGCGATTTTTGTGTTGTCTCCTTGTGCGCCTCCATCTTTTGATCCATGTTCTCCCGCATTTCTCTAAGCGATTTTTGTGTTTCCTTTGTAAGGGCTTCTAACCGTTGATTCATGGTCTCCTGTAATTCTTTATGAGATTTATTTGTGTCCTTCTTGTGATCCTCTAATAGCATCATGAGAAGTGATTTTAAATCCAGATCTTGTCTTTCGGGTGTGGTGGGGTATCCAGGACTTGCTGCTGTTGGAGAGTTGAGTTCGGATGGTCCCACATTACTTTGATTTCTGTTAGTAACATTCCTATGTTTGCCTTTTGCCATCTGGATACCTCTGATGTTAGCTGGTCCTGCTGCCACTGGCTGTTGGTTGGACCTCCTGTGAGCCTGCAAAGCTATTTCTGCCCCCCCCTGGATTGCCAGGATTCCCCTGGCACCGATTTCTGGGGCCTGCCTGCTCCTGAGTGACTTTGGAGCCCTAATGTGCCTTGCCCCAGGTGATCTTATATTGGGGAGGCCTTGCACATCCAAAGGCTCAGCCTAGTGGATGCCTGAAGCAGAGGTCGCCAAAGGGAGGCTGGTAGGCTCCTGCCCTGTGCAGGGGTGAGTGATCTCTCCTAGGGGGGCGGAGGGGGCGTCCCTCTGCCAGGCAGAAGTCCCACAGCAGAGCTGGCGCCGCTGTTAATCTTTTTAACTTTACCTTCTGTAATGGTGCTCTTTCCCTGTCTCTCAAATGACTTTTTACATTGCTAAGAAAATGTTCAATTCTATAAATATGTATTTGTATATCTTTCAGAGTTTTCAAGAACTGATAGAGTATTTTATTTTGAATTTCAGAATTATTGTAGACACTGCCACAAACAGCTGACTATGAATGATAATGTAAAAATTGAATGAGGGTATTTTACATTAACTACTCATCATGACAATAAGGAATTATATGTAAATGAACTTATATTTTTAATGCTTTGTTTAATTATTTATAATTTTGAGTATGTGCATTGATTTGTGAGGGCTAAATTTAAGAGGTTTACTTGCTTTTCTTTCATTAATTAATTTTTTATTTAACTGTAGCAGTGAATAGTTGATCTATTCTGAGATCCTTCCCTGTGGATGACTGAGCCTCTAGCCATCCACCAGAGCTCTCTAGACTCATGAATGAAAGATACACATGTCAGCTTAAATTTTAGTATGCCTAACTAGCTCAATGGCTGGGCACTTTTAAACCTCCCTCTGACTATTACACACTTACTTCTGATATTCCTGAATTAATATTTGCTCTATGCTGTCACAGACCCAGTCAATTTCCATGATTCTTATATGTCAACAGGTCTTTTAGTCTGATCTTTCTGCTTCCCCACCATGGCAATTTTGCTTGTTGTTTTTCCTTCTCAGTACCTTGTCTGCACAATCCAAAATCCTACCTCTGTTTCCCTCCCCAAATATTGGCTGTACTGCAATTGTTTATTACCACCCAAAGCCAGCTGGGGGATGAGACCCTCAGCATTTGGAAGTGTGGTTTTGGTGAACTGAATTAAGACAAAGCATTAGAACAAATTCCCAACATCTCACACTTTCTGTACAATAAAAAAAGGCTCTTCTCTCAGAAATAAATTGAGCATAACCATAACAATTACATAAAGTACAAAATATGAGGTACAATAGAAATCCAGTACATCATATTTGTCAACTAGATAAAATACTCTACAATTTATCCTGACTTAAAGAGTTTACAATCTTGTATTATGTTCTGACTTTAATTTGTATTACCATCTGAAATCCATCCTTTTTGCATCATCTTCCTCAATGTTAAACAATTTAAGTTTGATTATGAGACTGCAATTAGTCTTCAACACATTCAGAAATCTGATGATGAATTAAATACTACCTGAACATATAAGAAGCACAAAATATAGTTTCCAAAATTTAACCAAATTGTAGAGAAAGCTAACTACCTGGACAATTCTATATTCCTCACAATGTTGGAGAATCTTTCTTTAACCTCCTGACCCAGAACTATCTGACAGACCTTGAAGTGAAGCAGAAACTATGATGTTCTAGATTGCTTTGTATTGGCAGTGCTAAACTGTCAACTATCCCACATTGTGTGTCCTTTCCAGGACAGTATTTTCTGTCTATAGACAAATAGGGCAATTTTTGTGCAGTGGCTATCTTGCAATCACTGGAGCAAATCCATATAGGCATTTTGATGCTAAATTTCATCTTTGAACCAAGAAGGGGGTACTGTTAGGATCAGACATGTTTCTAGTTAAATGATGCTAATAATGAATTACTATTAAATGTCATATTCTGTGCATTTCTGATGTTTTTGAGCTATCTGATGTTTCGTATCTACCTATGTAAAGTGTATCTGAATTGACTACTCTTAGCTATTTCTATTTGAATATTGTAGAAAATACATTAATATAATTAGAATCTAATATACCCATGATTTTAATATTTGGCCCTTAACTGCTGTTGCTTAATTATCCTAAACAGTTTGTAACAGCAGTTATTAGCCTTGTATTCTTAAATGAGTTGCATAGGCACAATTCTTATCTAAGAGTAACAATACTAATTTCATTTATATATCAATACAAGAAATTTATATCAATGAAAAACTTAAATCTGGATTAATCTATAAATTCTGAACCAATGTTAAAGATATAATTTTAACTTAGATCAACTATAAAGATTTCTACAAATGTAGAATTGTTGTTATACAATGCTTTGTTTACAGATAAATTTAGTAATTGATCCCATCTATTTCCTTCCTGTTCAAAAAAGATTTCTACCAATGTAGAATTGTTGTTATATACTGCTTTGTTGAAGAATAAATTTATTAATCCATCCCATCTATTTTATTCCTGCTCAAAAATTATGACCATTTCCAAATTATCCCTTTAATGTCAACCTATCTATGATTTGTAAAATATCCAGATATCCAAAAACAAGGGATTGAGATGATGATTCTCCACAACATCTTCCTGTGGAATAGGGGCAAGGAAAAATTCTTTATAGGGTTAGGGAGGGTAGGAAATTTAGAAAATTTGGTTAGACTTAAGAAACCTAGCCCTAGTGTCTGTTTTCTAGTCTATGTCTGTTTAGAAGGCTCAGGATTTGACTGAACTTCTGACTGTATCTGTTTGAAAGATTGGATGAAGCAGAGTTGTGTGGAATCACTAGCAATTTCCAAAGCTGCTTTGGAAGCCATTCTCTGGAAACAGCTTCAGGAGGCAGGATCTGGAGCAGGAAGTCATATCAGTGTCCCTGAGCATGAATCTTACCAGAACTGTACATTCTGCAATGTATGAACCTCACAATCAAAATTTTAGTACTATTAAGATATTTGTATGGATTGTGCAAGGTGCTCAGATCAGTTACAGTTGAATTTTGCTCCTTCTTTGAGCAGGTAAAAGACAACTAGCCTTTTATGAGTTAATTTGATCAATAACCAATTGTAAATTTTCATATATGCCATATGAAGGAGGACATGAAGAATCTTAAGGATTCCTTATCCAATAAGATTTATTTTCTAAATTTGTTGCAGTTTTGGCTAGAGACATTTCTAAGTCTAAGGAAGTTATTGGGCTTTTTCCGTGTTGAGGACTCCACAGATTAAGTTACCTGTCCTGTTTGATTTTCTCTAATTTTTCTTTTCTATAGCCAAGATCTTCAGTAGTCTTCCCCTGTCATATCTGATCCATATCACTCTAGAAGGAGTCTAAAGCCTTTTCTCCTTTCTTGTCAACACAAATTCAGATAGTCTCTCCCAAAATAGCATATTTTTGTCACATTAATTGCAAGAACATTATGTACTCTCCAACCCCAGCAACAATTATCAGTCTCTCTCCCCTCTGCCTGTCTGTCTGTCTGTCTGCTTCTCCCTCTCTGTCTCTGTCTCTGTCTCTGTCTCTATATCTGTTTCTCTGTCATTCTTATACACACACATACACATAGGCCTGTGCACAAATACACTTTCATACAATCATTTTTTATACTTAACAAATTTTAGCTGAGCATTTTTTAAATGCCTGCCTATTTAAGTACTGTGTATTCTTCTGATGCATGTCTCTTCATGACTGATTGTCATTATGGTGTTTCTTTTTATGCTCAGTAAGTATTTAAATATATCCTACTTAGAAATCTGGAATTTAATTTTTTACTACATGTTTTCTACCTTTCAAGATATTCATTTTATGATATTTTTTAAAAATAAGTTTTAAAGGGGAAGCATATATACCAATCTAGCCACTGAATGTTTGATCTATAATTTTATCCTGCCTGCATACTGTATTAGGATAACAATAGCACAAAGATTGTGGGAATAACAAACCAATGTCTGATTTAAAGACCACTACATGAGATCAAACATATAAAAAGACCTTGTTCAGCAGAAGAGGAGGCAGGAAGAGTATTTGACATGGAGAGAATGGCCAGGTGGTGGTGGCACATGCCTTTAATCCCAGCACTTGGGAGGCAGAGGCAGGAGGATTTCTGAGTTCGAGGCCAGCCTGGTCTACAAAGTGAGTTCCAGGACAGCCAGGGCTACACAGAGAAACCCTGTCTCCAAAAAACCAAAAAAGCAAAAAAAAAAAAAAAAAAAAAAAACAAAAAAACAAAAGCAAAAAAAAAAAAACAACAATGGAGAGGATGTAGAACTGTTTAAATCAACTAAGCAAAATTTATATCAACTCACAGAGAGTGAGAAGTATCAAGTACAGAGCCAAAGTGGGGCTGCATAAAACCCTCTGTGTGTATATATTAGGACTTCCATTTAAGTGTTTTTATAGAACTACTGAGAATGTGCATAAGTCAGTCTCAGATTCTTGTAACTTCTTCTGGGGTCTTTTCCCTCTGCTTGCCTCGTCTAATTTCAATGTGATTGGCTTATTTTTTGCTTATTTCATTATTCTTATTTAGTTGTGTTTTGTTGTTTTGACTTAGAATTCAGTTATATTGTATCCATAATGACTTTAATACGCTTTTAATATTCTGATAATTATTATTATTCAGTGATGGTGTTGCTTTAGTAATATTGAATATAATACACAAGAAATTATATGAGGGGCATTGTTAGAATTTCTTGCCTAGGTATACAGTGAATATAATAGTATGATATTCGTAATGTCAAATGATAATATATTTGAACAAGTAAAATTTTTCTTTGATGTATTTATAATATCAGAAGTTTTTGTGTAGTTTATACTAGGTAGATATTTGTCTATTTGTATGTGTATTTGGTCACATACAAATAATCCTTTTTTTTTCCTTGAGAAACAATTAATACTCATACTCTATGTTTTAAAGTAAGAACAAAATCAAAAACAGTTAAATTCAAAATATAACTTTAAAATAAATACAAATACTCTAAAAATGCTTCTCTGATTCTTAATACAAAGTAAGTTCTTCAACTAATAGGTTCTAACTCTCCTGACAGTTGCTACTGAGAAACTCTAATGTAAAGATGTTAAGAAGTTGGAAATTTTGTGGTTGACTGAGGAACAGGGACAGAAGTTTTGCAAATGAAATAAATGCTCTTATAAAACAGATATAGGAGAAAGCTTCAATATAAAGAGGATAGTGGTAAGAGATTCATTGTAATAAAATAAGGCGGTAAAATTGAATTTAGATTCTTTGTAAACTGTACAGTTTATGATATTTAGTTATAATCATTATAATTGTTTATATGGATTAAAGGAGAGAATAAAGGAAAAAGTATGAGAGTGAGTAAGAGAGAGGAAAAGGAAACAAAGTCAAGAAGAAGAAAAACCTGATAGAAGAAAATGAAGGAAGCAGAGAAGAGGGAGAGCTGGTGTTACAGTCTATCTTCACTTTAGACTGGGACATATTAATGTCACTAGAGAATAAACTCCACTAAACTACCTCCTAAATATACACTTAGATGACTTGACAAAGCATGACAGGTGGAAATCGTCCCATTTGCTACATAGGTGATTTCAATTAAATCTGTATGCCACCAGTTCAAACTGTACTTAGGCAAGCTGAAATAAATGGCAGCTTGGCACGGATTGAGTCAGGGTTAATGATAGTGAGGCTGGTAGGCTGACAAACGTGGGAAGTCTTTAAACAGTTTCCTGAGAGGTTGGCTGCTGAAATGTAGGCAAAGTGATTCATTTACTAAAAAGGAAAACATAGTGCAAAGTATAATTAGCAAAGAAAACGGCCTTCAGAAAATAGATTTTGTTTTAATTTGCAAAATCCATGGCTTTCAAAAGCAAACTACACATGTTCAAAATAGATTTTCATCTTATATGTACAGTATTTACTAGACTAGCATAGTTCAATCTCTATTCTATATTTTTCTATATTCTACAAATTGTATGGTCTTTTCTTTGACCCTTAACTGACTTTGCTAGTAAAAACAGTCATGTGGAAAACAGTAAGAAAAAAGCCTAGTTGTTTATATAAAATGATGCATACTTGATTTTTCTCTTTAAACTAGAACACTGTAATGTTTACGGTGCTTTGCTTGTATATTTCTGAAAGTAATTGGAGAGTTCCACCCTAGTGAAATTGCTTACACAAGGGTAACAATCCAGAACACTGCTGCTAATTGTGTTTTAATCATTCCTAAATGGGTAGTTGAGTTTATTCAGCTATGAATCAATGCATCAATTTAGATGGTAGAGTAAATGTTTTTATAAGTATTTTTGGTCAAGATACCCAAAAGATACGTACATAAAATATGAAAAGAAAAACAATGGTACTGGACAAATGACTCAGTAGATAAAGTACACAGGGTTCCTGGAAAGTATCAGGGTTTGGTTACCAGCCACTACACCTAACTCAAATGGATCTGATACCTTCTGACCTCTCCAGGCAACTACAAGGATGTGAAATTCAATACATGCATGCACACACACACACACACACACACGCACACACACACACACACACACACACACACACCAATAAAAATAAAGGTATAAACACATGAATAATATAAGAAACAATCAAGCCAAATGAGTTTGACTACTCTACAACTGAAAAGTGAAATTTCTTTCACTAATTGTGGTTATTTCCTAAAGTTTAGATATTGGTTTGCCCTGCAAGGAAAATATGTGTAGTAGCTATGTACCTAGAGCTGCAATTCATTAAAGGGTAATATAGAACTTAAAAAAAATAATTCTCAGTGCCATTTCTATCTATGTGAAAATTAGTAAATACAATTATCACAAGTGACAACAATTTTCATAATGCAATTTGTGTACATCCAGCAGCCATGCATGAACTGGATCTACCTGAAAGGGGGGCTGGAAATAAAAAAGGACAGGGTGCAAAAGAGGGAGGAATCCAAGACAAAGTTTCTGATCAAGGCTCAAAGTTTAATATTCAGCATTGCATTTATATAGGGAAAGCCCACAGACCCCAACCGTTGTTTCAACTGGATTATTTTGCAAAGCAAGTTCAGTGGGACAATTGATTCCTCAAAGTTCCTGTAGGAAACTACAAATGCTGGGAGGCCAGACAACTACAGCTATGTTGTAAAACCAGATTTGTTTAGCCTACTCAAGACCTGGGGAAGGGCACAAATTTGGACATTTCTACTTCTAATGGAGCTCAGTGTTTATTTTACATGGAAACTCTAGGTTAAAGTATATCATTGAGATGCTAAGGCAGAAAATACATGCAGTTTGTTACGTTATATCCACAGTCAAAAGCAGGAAGCTTTTCCACCCACAATATTCATTCCACTTCTGTATCTTTGTCTTACATGTTATCTACTAGTCTCTCTGGTTTAACTCATTCTCACTACCACCCTCTCATTTCCTGTTTTCCACTTTTGTTCCAAGTTGAACACACAAAAGATTAAAATGTAGCATCTGTGAAGTTGATATGGCTTATGGGTATGTATTACCTCACCTAGTAGGAGATCCAGTCTTCCCAAAAGGAAACATAACTCATCACTTATCATGTAACAAATGGTTGACTCTAATAACATAAGCATTTATGCACCATTATGCAGAGTTTTGATACAAACTAAGAGTATTGTACTTACATGTTTAGGAATACATACATATAAACATACATATATGCTTTTGAATATATGTGTTATCAATGTTATTTATATACATTAAAGATATTCATATATATATAGTTACATAAATTTTGAAAGAAAACAGTGGGGAGTACATGGGAGGGTTTAGATGGAGAAAGTAAAAAAATGATGCAATTAAATAAATTATTTCTAAAAAATCAAGTTAGCAAAACTTCTAGCAAGAAACAGAATAGATGACTCACACATTTACACACCAAACTGAGGACCTAATAGTGATAAATAGCTGCTTTAGAAAGAGAATGATTATTCTTGATGTGTGGGAGGAGATAGTTGTCAATATTCACGTCATTGAGCCCATACCATATAAACATGAAACACCAATTTTACTTAGTAGGTTATCACAAAAATCAACACTAAAGAAGACATTAAATTTGAAACAGATGTACTGGAGGGGATCTTTGTGAAATTGAGTTTGAAAGAAGGGTAGATAAAGAATATAATCCTATTTCATTATGTACTTACATGTACATGTCAATGAATAAATCTCTAAATAAACAAAGATCTGTGAACAATAAAA